>OENG01000023.1:0-1377919 GCA_900239735.1 Blumeria hordei DH14
TTTTTTTTTTTTTTTTTTTTTTTTTGGATCATATTGTATTCAGCTATGAAGCTATGAATTTATCTAATCTATTACATATCCTTTAGTCAAATTTAACTCCCCTAGAGTCTCTGCATTCTAAATCTATATTTCCAATTTGTTTTTTACCTATTTAATCTCCTTTATGTGCAATTTATGCACCCAGAAGCCTTCAAAAATTTCAGTAGTGCATCTCTACCTCTCTGTGTTCTGAAAAGAATTGGGAGCCTTAATGGTTCAATATTTTAAATAAAGTTTTCCTTTCTTTTGCAAAGCTCCTACACTGTAGAATTAAGTGTTGCATTGTCTGCTTTTCTTTTTGCAAAGTTGCAAATGTCATCTTTTGTTTTTCCAATTTTTGTAAGTTTGCCCTTGCATTTCTATCCCAGTCCTAGCTTGGAAATATACAGATTCTGTACTCCTACTATGTCCTTGAAAATTGATTGGTTTGGTAGAAAATATTGGGTTGACATCTGGGCCTGGATCCTGTAAAACTTCCCCAGCCCCTTGCTTCTCCTCCTTCCTCCTCACACAAGAGCTCAGAAGTCCAATCTTCTGACCAAGCTTTTATAAGAGTCCCTTTGTTGTTTGCTTCAAAAATGAATGAGTGGTAAAATGGTTTTTTCTCAGCACCTTTCTTCTTACTTGCTCTTTTTGCTAAGCCATCAGCCAGCTCATTTCCTCAATTCCGACATGTCCTGGACACCAGGAGAGATATAGGGCACAAGATTCAGCTTCTTTTCTGATCTGATGAGAAAAGAAATTGTCCCTTTTTTGGATCCTCAACAAGCTAGCTTGACTGTCAGTGAAGATATGGTATTGTCCATGTGGTATGATCTTTTTGAGATGTCTGATGGCTTTAAGAATAAGAATGTCTCTGTGTCTGTTTATCCATAGTTTCACCAAGATTGAAAGAGTAGACCTTCATTTCCCTGCTGACTGGAAGGTAGATTACAAATCCAATGCTGCTTCCTTTCCCTTTAGTAAGGGACCCATCAGTGTAATACTATAGCTGTTTGAGGTCTTTTAGGGTTTGTTGTAGTTGGTCAGTGTTTTTTTGATTGAGGTGGAGGCACTGAGATGCAGATGTCATCCATGTATGAGAGTTGAAGAAGATTCATTTCCTGTCTTGCTGGAAAAAGGAGTCTAATGGATATTAAGAATAGAATTGGAGAAATTGGGCTGCCTTGTGGTGTTCCTGTGACTGGGAAACCTCACTTAGCAGGCCATTAAATTGAAGCTCATGGTCCTTCCAGTCAAGAAAGATTTAACCATGAGATTAGTGAGACAGGCAGCTTGAGTGTCCTCATGACTGATAATAGAGCTTTGGCTGTAGTCTATCAAATGCCCCCATGATATCAAGGAGAACTGTTGATACAATTCTGTGTTTGAGCCTGTTCTGCTCCACAAAATCTTGTAGCAGAAGTGCTGCATCAATAGCAGATCTCTGCTTGCGTCACATTTGGGTCTCATGTAGTAGGCAATTAGTAGTGTTAGCAAGGTAATTTAGCCTGTTGGCAAAGATTCTTTCCAACAGTTTTGATAGGCAGGGAGAAGAGAAATTGTCGATATGCTTTTGGATTGCTATAGTCCTTTTTATTCCTCTTAGGAATGATAATTCCCACTGCCTGTCTCCACATTTTTGGATGAAAGCCACTATTGAATAAGCTAGTAAAAGCATAAAAAAATATATTAGGTATGGCTGTGATTGCTGCCTTGATCATGGTCAGTCAATCTGGTCCATACCTGGTGCTGTTGATTTATTTGGTACTGCATCAATAATTTCTTCCATGGTTAAGTCAGGCCAGTTCCATGCTTGTGTCAGCTCCATCATAGCTAGCTAGGATGACATTTGGAGGTGCTGTTAAAAGGTGTTGCTGATGACATAGAGTCAGGCTGATAGGTTCCTTTGATGCAGTTACTGATGTTGGTGTTGGTGTGGAGGATTCTGGAAAAGAGTTTGAATTAGTGCTTCGCATTTGTCCTTAAAACTAGTAGCTACTTTGTCCTAACTATTTTCCCTATTGCTGTACAATCAAGTTTAGGAATAAGAGTTGACTGAGTCTTCCAGGCCTGGATAGTTTAGCAGTGAAGACAGTTTTGTCTTAGCATTTTCAAGGAATTTGATCCAGTGCTGCTTCTTATTGTGTTGAATCATGTGAAAGTATTGGTTTCTTGCAGCCTGGCATCATCTACTGACCCGAGATTTGGGTATTTTTTGAAGCAGCGTCTGATCCTATGAAACCTCATCCTTAACTGGGTCAACTCTGTTGTCCACCATGGTTTGATCTTGGTGGATTTTCATTGTTGGGATGGTAATGGGCAGCATTTTCGACAATGTTTTGGAGCAGGTTAGCAATCTGGTCATAATCTTTTGAATGGATGTGATTATCAAGAAGTTGCTGGTATAATTCTTCTTTTGCTTGCAGTTCCAGTTTTAAAAAGCTCCCAATCTGCTTTTTTGGTATTTAATCTTGATGGTAGTGAATATGTTGAAAATAATCATTCAAGTGTCATTGAGTTGGGTGGGAATACAATAGGCCAAACAGATAGGTCACATGATTTAGCTTAGACTAAGTGCACAGACCACCTTTTCATGTATATAAGCCAGCCATTTCCCACTTAGATAGTCCATCATCTTTTTAC
This sequence comes from Blumeria hordei DH14, assembly GCA_900239735.1. Classification (NCBI taxonomy): domain Eukaryota; kingdom Fungi; phylum Ascomycota; class Leotiomycetes; order Helotiales; family Erysiphaceae; genus Blumeria; species Blumeria hordei. The sequence goes on from OENG01000023.1 coordinate 2,665, forward strand.
CAATACAACAACACTTCTTGTTCATGATCAACCACTCTACTTCCACCAACATTCTTCTTTTGTTCAATCTCCATCATTATCCAAAATATAATTCAGGTATTCTTTCTTGAATATAATTTTAACTGATCAATAGAATAGTCATTGTAGCTGGTAGAATTGAAAATTTGAGAATCAGTGCCTTGAAGGTAATAGTTCATGATCCGACCCAGTTGATTCTCCATAGTTAGATTAGATTAGATTAGATAAGATTTATATTATAGTCCTATCTGAGTCAATGACTATAGAGGACTCCTAGAATCTATATATAAGATACTACAACTTTAATATTCAAATTTTACAATTTTATACTATGTTGTCTTGACAATGAGGGTCAAGCCTATGGTATAGATAAGGAGAAATACTTATTTTCCGTTTAAAATATATATATATTTATATTTCTTTTTTTTCCCATTTAATATCTGAATATATAATTCCTACACCTTTGTCTTTTGAAATTTTATTCCAATACTATTTGTCTTATTCATATTCTGAATTTTCATCTCTTCTCTCTAGATGCCATGCTCTGGTTGAGATTCTAGTGCTGTCTATGAATTCAATTGATTTTTCAATTCCTATTTTGGTGTGAAGGACTAACTTCAATGTGAGATTATTTCCATTCAATTTCTCTTTGAGTTCTTTTCTTTTGTGTTTGTAGTTGCTACAACTTAGTAGAAGATGCTCAGGTGTTTCTCGCTTTCCACATCTGCATTTATCATTTGCACTATGCCGCTTTTTGTAAAGATAAGCTTTGTTGTATCCATGCCCTAGCTTCAATTGAAAGTAAGCACTAGATACATCCCTTTTTGCTTCAGAAGGCACCTGCATCTTTTTGTTTATTTTCCAGTTGAATTTTTTCCTGTAAGATAAAGGTTTTGAAGTTAATTTTGTATCCTTGAAATGGAGAAGTTCAAGCCATTGGTTTCTAATATTGTTTTTCATCTGAGCTCCAATCATGGCAAAACTCATTTCGTCCTTTTCTGGAGGCTCCCTTGATCCTTCCTTTGCCAGCTTGTCTGCAACTTCATTGCCTTTGATACCTGAATGTCCAGGAATCCAGTTTAGTTCAACCATTGCATGATTGTCTGAAATCATTTTTGATGCTCTCAATGCTCTAATTTGACAAGACTGTCCAGGGTAGTCTGAAAGTGATGTCAATCTTTTAAGACTGCCTGGTTGTCTGAGAATATTTCAATTTTTTGACCTGGTTGACATCTGCTTGCGGCATATTCTAGTGCCTGGGCTATGGCTTCTAATTCCCCATTGTACACCAATGCTTTGTCTCAATATTTGACTTCCACTGGTATGTAAGCTCAGCAGTATTATCAGTGGCTGCTATTCAATCCCAATGCCAATGCTGTCACTATTAGACGAGGCATCTGTATAGATAAATATTGTATTAGACAAGTCAATGCTGGAGCACCTATTTTTATGGATTTCTACCAATGATTCCTTGGTTTCTTTATTAATGATTACTCTGATGATGGTCTAAAAGTCCAGGCTGAAAAGGCTTGGTGAATGATGACTCAGTTGTTGCATCATCTATCAGGTAATCTTGAAGGCATTTAATATGTCTTAATTGGGTTGGTTTTCGAGGAATAAAGTCCTTGTCCTGCATCTCTACATTTACAGGATGATTAGTGGGTAATTTTAACATTCTGAAAGCGAATTTTGCCATGCTTGCTTTCAATCTGATTCTTGGTGGCAGCAAACATGATTCTACTTCCATTGGAAGTATGGGCTGTCTTGAAGACTCCTAGAATTTTTCTCATTTCTAAATTTTGGAGTTTTTGCAGTGATCTACTAAACTCTTGTCCTTTCCACCAGACAACTGATCCATAATCAGCAATGCTTACAATGCAAGCAATGTAGATTTGTCTCAATGCTGCTGGTGAGAGCGCCTCGTTCTGTGTTTGCTAACCTTGCCATCCTATAGAATGACTGTGTAGACTGAGCTGCTTTTCTGGCAATATGTCCTCGAAATTTAAGTCCTGGGTCAAACCATATCCCTAACCAGCGGATGGAATCTTTAGGTTCTACATGTTGTCCATCAGGTAACTTCAATGGATGATTTTTTGATGATTTCCTGTTAGTGAAATGCATCAATTCTGTCTTTGATGGGTCAAATTGTATGGAATTTTGGCTTGCTATTTCAAATAATTGTTTAACCTCTCTCTCAAGTATCCGTATGTTTCGCTTCATGCTTGTTGATGAAATGGTGATTGCAATGTCATCCATATATGAAAGGGCATGAACTGACTTGGTTTTGAAAATGTCTCTTATATAAATGAGGAACAGAATAGGTGAAATGGGGCTCCCCTGTGGGATACCAGTCTTAATTCCTTTAACCATCTCTTGTTCACCATCAAATTTTAGTTGAAGAGTTCTATCATCTAGAAATGAGGCCACCCAGCTTATCAAATTCACAGGCATCTTAAGATTCATAAGAACCTTTATCATTTGGTTTCTTGCACATGATCAAAAGCACCTTTGACATCCAGAAATATGGTTGATGAAATCTGCTTCATTTGCCTGCTTGTCTCAATCTCATTGGTCAGTAGGAGTGCTGCATCAACAGCTGATTTTTTGAGCCTTCCTCCTATCTGAGATGGATGCAGAAGATTGGTAGTCTCTGCAAGGTAGCTCAGTCTCTTTGCCAAAATCTTTCACTTACTTTCCCTAGGCAATTCAGGAGCGAGATCACACGGTATGCTTTTGGTTGGTGATAGTCTGGCTTTCCTGGCTTCCGTAGAACAGCTCCTGTAGCTTGTTTCCAGCATTTTGGGTGATATCCAACATTAATAAGCTGGGAGTATAATTTGAGAAATATGTCTGGAATTGCTGTATATGCTCTGGTGATTATCTCATGGGTGATTCCATCTGGACCTGGGGTCTTGCCCTTAATGCCAGTGGCACATGCCCTCTCTAATTCATCCCTTGTTAGCTCTGGCCAACCCCAATTCTTGGCTTGATATCCTTCCAAGTTTGGGAGCTTGCACACAGGTGGTGTTGGAACAGTGTGCTTCGAAAGGTTCCACATTTATCTTCAAATGATTCCATCATTCGCCCATCTTTATCAATGATAGGTGGGACCTTGTGACCTTGTAATCTTTTGTGTAAGCCATTGCCTTGAAGACTGATTTGGCATCTCCTTTTTCCAAGAAACTATTCCAATGAGCCTGTTTAGCATTCTTGATAGATGAAAAGTACAAATTTCTTGCTTAAAATATGCATCTTTAAATGCAGGATCTCCTCTGTTCAATTTGAGCAACCTTTGGCACCTGCTCATATTCTTTCGCATTTGTTTGAGCTCAGGTGTCCACCAGGCTTTTGCCCTCTGCCTATGTTTAACAAGTGGAATGCTTGCACAAGCTGCTTCTTTGATGATGTCTGTGAGATTTTGAGCTGCAATGTCAAGTTCCCCTGTATATTCTGCTGAGCCCAAAGATAGGTATTGAAGACCCCCATTAGTTTCCGATAATACCCCAGACCACTCTGCTCTGATACTAGTGCTGTTCCTTGCCAAGTGATTTAGAATGGAATTAAACTTATCCCAATCAGCAAGTTTGGTATTGAATGGGGACATTCTACTGGATGTTGGATCATATCAAATCCACTTGCCATTGTGAACATTATTCCAAAGTGATCTGAACCTAGATCTTCTAGTGTCTGCCAGTCTTTAACCTGGTCAGCAGTGTCTTAGATGCAAATGTGAGGTCCCTCGGCAACAAACTTTCGAAAATCGCCTTTTCGACCACAAATTCCGACCATCATCAGCTATAGCTATATAAATTCGATATCAATTTCGCCTTTTCAGCAGCTTCCCATTGATATAATTTCGACATTGGTATCCCAAATTCCGACATTTTTCGATGAAAAACTGATAGAACTGCCACAATACTATCAAAAATCGCCATTTCATCTATAACTTTTGCCCACCATCAGCTACGCCCTATAAACTCGATTTCGTTTTCGCCAAATTTGCAGCATGCAGCATCTATCCATATAATTTTCGATATTTACAGCCTCCCTATCAATATCTTTTGCCAAAAACCCGATATTTTTGCCATCTTGGAAAATTTTTCGCATCAGCCTTAAAATCCAGGAAAGAAATTTACAGCATAAAAACATAAAGAACATAAAAACATAAAAAACATAAAAAACATAAAAACATAAAAAACATAAAAAAATAAAAAACATAAAAATCATAAAAATCATAAAAAAAACATAAAAAATAAAAATATAAAACATAAAAAAAAAATATATTAATCAAGTTAATTTTATAATTATATAACATAAAATTGAAAAAAGAAAAAAAAAAATTACCTGGGCAATATCATCATGTCCAAAAAACCTCAACCACCTGATCCACCCTCAGAGCCAATCATTGAAACATTCTGCTCCTCACCACTTCTTCCAGAATTAATCAACTTGACCAATCAGCCTAGACTTGCTGATTCAAGGTGGAATGTAGACCAAACCAAGACTAATTTTTAGATTTCAGTAGTGATCCACTTACTGGGACTGAATTTTGTCAGGAATAACCACAACTAAACAAAACCACCAACTTAGCAAAAAAAGGACTTCCAGTGCTCTAACTGATCCACATTACATCCTTCAAAGTACACAAGAGTTGGTTCTAAAGCTGGGACAAATCCATCTATCATAAAGGTCAAAACCTCTATGAGCAATATCTTGGAAGCTAGAGACCTTTTGGTTGAGGCCTACAAACTTACTAAAGATAGAGCTGAGCAAACAAATCTCTTAGACCTTGTGGAAGTATTTCGCAAGTTTACTGAGAAAGGATATCTAGGGCCACTGACAACAGCGGCTCTTAACCATCAATCATCAGCTCTACCTCAGCCACAAACTCAGCAACAAACCCAATCTCAACCTATGGCCATCACTACAGAAAGTTCAATACAAACACCAACCACTTGAAACCAAAGCTATCCCAGCTTCAAATGAGCAGCCAACTTATGCTGAGAATTGAAGGCCACCCTTCCCCCTCAATCCCAAGCCAGACCGGAAGCTTCTCAACCCTAGTTACCAAATAAGCAACCTATCACCAATAGCAAGAATAATGCTCAGGCAGCACCTATTCCCTTCAGTCAGAACCTAGACAAAATTATCACAATTGTAACTGTCAGAGGTAGTTCATTACCAAGATATCAAGCAACAGAAATTCGGGACAAGCTGAAACAGGATTCTGGGAAGAAGAGCCATTGCTCGAGTACACATACTTCACCACACCAACAACTTGGTACTAACCTGCCTTGAAGCAACTGCAGATGAGGTACTGGAGAGGCTCACACAATGGAAGCCAATTTTCGAAGGATGGCCAATTGCAGAGGTCCAGAGGGTTAATAACTGGCCCAAGCTTGTTGTATATGGAGTCCCACATGCATACCAATTACAAGCTTCAAGGAGGAAGCTGAAGACTACACCCTGGCTGCAAATCAAGGAGCACCAAGATGGCTTCTGAGAGAGCAAAAGAAAGCTCATTCATCTGTGGTCTTCACAGTCAAAAGCCGAGAAGAAAGAAGACTACTAAACAAAACAGGGATTATAATTGGAGGCATGCTACTCCGGGTGTCAACTACCGTCCACAACTCATAAAACAGTGCAGGACCTGCCTCAAGTTTGGACACCATGCTTCAGTCTGCCGCAGCCAACAGTATGTGCCATCTGTCGAAGCTCACATGCCACTGATAACCACCACTGTGCAACATGTCAATCGTCTCATGGCTGTACCCACTTTGCAGTCAAATGTGTCATACTGCCATTCACCTTCCCACAATGCCTTCAGAAGCATAGCTGTGAGGTTTCAAAGTACTAACATGTTAGGACAACTGAAAATTGCTCAACACAACACTGCTAGGGTAGGGAGATACTCCATTCCTTCTTTGAAGTTGCTTTAAAGGAGAAGGCCACATTACTGTTTGTTCAAGAGCCATATTTGGTACAAGATCAATCATCACATTTTTATTCCAATTTCACACCCATCTTTTATTCCAATACTTCCAGAAATTCAATGCTTCATCGGCCCAGGGTTCTAATCTACGTTCAACAGGGGTGTCCATTCCAGCTCACCAAGGTATGACCTTGCAACAGACCCTGATTTAGATCCTCGAAGTATCACATCCCCAGGAAAGCTTCCTCATAATTCATATCTATAATGAGCAATCCAGGGATCAACATGAGCATCGAAATACAGTGCAAGCTTTCTCAATCTTCATACCAGCCAACCACATTTCTTCTGCTTGGGGACTTTAATTTACATCACCCTAGCTGGAATCCATTGGTGCAACAGCCTTCCATACAAGCAGAACAATTTGCTAACTACCTGGATCAAATAAATGCACATCAATTGATGGATCCATTTGTCATTGAAGAGCTAGGGGGAACATTCCATCGGCCAAATACTGTGAATACTTCAGTCATTGATCTAGCATTTGTTTCGGGATTCAATCATTTAAGTTGGCAGGACTGGAAATATGCAGAGAGCACAGGCTCTGATCATGAAGCTATCATCTTCCAAGCTGAGGCTCTTGCACCCCTGAATCAATCCAACTTGACTACAAATTTACTCCCAGCAAGATATAACTTGAAGAAAGCAGACTGGGACTCATTTAACAATTACCTGCTTAGAAACCAGGACTATTCAACCAACTGCTGGAACACATCTATAGCATTAGCAGACAGTGACTCTGTTGCAGGTGTTTTCAGGATATGGTTCAAGGAGCTGATTGTTCTATCCCTCAGTCAAGGCCATGCAGCAGATCAAAATCATGGTGGACTGAAAATCTAACAAATTTAAGGCACAGTTACCATCAGCATAGACGAAGGGCAAAGCTTTTTTCAGCCCCAGCAGTGCAAGAGGAAGCCAAAATTGTGAGGAATACATACTTCAAAGCCATCAGCAATGCAAAAGCCAGTCATTGGGAACAATTTTTAACCTCTGCCAAAGAGAAGATGATATTTAAAGCATATAACTACTAAAACATCCAATCAGCCTCGCCATTTTATCCCAGCCCTTCAATGCCAAATAACTAATCCACTAACTAATGAGACTGAGTCTGGAGTAGCAATATCTTTCAAGGACAAGTGTCAAGCCCTTGTGCAAGGTTTATTTCAAAAAGCTGTTTAAGCCCTACTGATGATGGGTTAACAGCAAATTAGACTGCAACATGCATCAGTTCCTCACTACTTGACAGATCTTGGCTCTGATGACAAAATTGGATTGGCCAGAGCTAACTATTGGAGAAATAAAAGCAGCAATACCTAACAAGAAGACAGCCCCAGGAATAGACCAGCTAGATTGGACAATTATCAAAGCTGCTATGGAGTGTGTCCCAACATTATTTTTCAAGGCATACAACTATCTATTCAACAGTGGTCAACATCCAAGCAGATGGAAGCAAGCAATTGGAATCATTCTACCCAAACAGAATAAAAAGGACTACTCAGAGCCGAGGGCATACCGCCCAATTTCCTTGCTTCCATGTCTTTCCAAACTGTTGGAAAGAATCTATGCCAACAGACTATCTTTTCTTGGCAACACAACCACTAATCTTTTCCACAACAGTCAAATAGGAGGACAAAAGCAGCGTAGTGCTATAGATGCTGCAATCCTGCTTCAACATTTTATTGAATCAAATACCAAGAGAGGAAGAATAGTCAGCACAGTGTTTTTGGACATCCTTGGAGCTTTTGACAGACTTGAGCCAGCAAAGCTTATCCGAGTCATGGGTCAGCTGGAGTTACCAAAACAGCTAATTAAGTGGGTTGGTTCCTTCCTTACTAACAGGACCATCAGGCTGCTTTTCAATGGGGAGCTGAGTGAAGAATCTGCTGTTTCTGGAACACCTCAAGGAAGCCCTATCTCACCTATACTATTTCTCCTTTCAATAAGGTTCCTACATGCAAATAATCACACTAATAACACACTCCAGCTCTCATATATTGATGATTTATCAATTTCTTGTGCTTTAACCTCAGTCAGCAAAAATATAAGGGAGCTGGAAGTCCAACTCAACACCATCTTTTCAACAGCCAAGTCAATCTCAGTTACTTTTGAGAAGGATAAATCGGAACTCATACACTTTGGTAATAAGCGCTTACCAATCCTGACATCATTAAAAGTAGATCAGATATCACTACATCTAAAGGAGATAGTCAGATGGCTTGGTATTTGGTTTGATCGAAAACTAACCTTCAAGACCCATGTGGACAAGCGGCTTCAACTGGCCAATGGAGCTCTTCAGAGGATCATAAGGCTAGCTTCTCCATCCAAAGGACTCAAATTCAATGCTTTGAGGCAGTTGTATTTATCCTGTGTCACATCTGTGCTTGACTATGGCTCTGTGATGTGGTCTGGAAGATATGGTAAACAACAACTCACCAATAAATACCAAAAGCTCCAAAATAGGGCTGTCAGATTCATTACTGGTGCATATCCAAGCAGCCCTGCACAAGCTCTGCAGGTGGAAGCAGCAATATTACCAACACCAGTGAGGCATTTGAAGCTAGAGAATAACTATGCACTTAGAATACTTGGGCTCCAAACTAATCATCCAATACTAGAAGTACTAACTCAGGCCTTACAGGATGAATTAGACACCAATCATCTTCAAACAACAGGTGATATTGGAATGTTTAGTCTTGTTGACCAGTGTCCATCTAGGCTTTTTCAACTGGCCAAACATCTGAAACAACTGGGCAAATTTGGCAGTATGGAGCAGTCTAGACAAAACTGGGTTCCACCTTGGCTAACCACCAGTATCAAAACAACCATCTCTCAGAAGCCCAAACATCTGGCTCGAACAGAGCATCTGAATCTTCTGGCCAAATTATCTCTTGAGGACTGTCTAGTATATACAGATGGATCACTGTCCCCAGGAGGAAGCAGCAGCATTGGCTTTATTATCTATCTCCCTGTCACAAGGCAGATCAAATGCTACTCATTCAACCTTGGTAACAGAATGGGCATCACTGATACAGAAACATATTGCATCCTGAAGGCCATCCAAACTGTCAAGAAACTAAATATTTCTGGAGATATCTTCATCTTCTCTGACAGCCAAGCTTCACTATCTCGGATCCAAAATAAACCAACCAAAATCTGTCATCAAATAAGAAGCTCTGCAAAACACCTAAGCCTACATTTTCATTGGTGCCCTGGACACATGGGTATAGAGGGAAATGAAATGGCAGATAGACTAGCCAAAGCTGGGGAAAAAATACCTGCTATGAGGAAAGACAAATATACCACACTATCCTTCTTAAGAGAAAGAATGAGGCAACAGATAGTCATCTCTTGGAAACAAATATGGCAATCAGAGCTATTTCGAGAAGAAGAGGGCAGAAAGGCCAAAGGACTTGGAAAATATTACCGGATATTTGCACTAAAAGATACTCCAGACTTCAAGCTCAAACCCTACAACTATAACAAATACAGCAGAAGGACTCAGGTTGAATACTTCCAGGCAAGGACTGGTATTGGAAATACTTTGGCTTATCTCAAAAAAATTGGAAAATCAGAAAGTGATTTGTGTGACCACTGTGGGGAAGGAAGACAGACAGTGCCACATCTCATTCTTCATTGTAAAAAATTTAAAGTTGAAAGAGGAAAACATTTTGCAGGAGTAACACCACTAAGACTATCACTAATTTTTGGAACACATATTGGGAAAACTGCTCTACTTTGCTTTCTTGATTCAACCAAATGCCTTAGGGCATGCAGAAGATGAAAGAGAGCAAAATGAAAACTACTTGAGAAAAAAAACATGGAGGATTTCTTTAGATATATTTTGTATGCTAGAACCGTGTCATAGCTATATAGCTGAATACACTATGAATTTAAAAAAAAAAAAAAAAAAAAAATGTGAGGTCAATCACAGATGGATTCCTCATATGGGGTCTGTAGAATGTGCCTTGTCCAGGAGAGTTCATTAGCTCTATACCCATGCTGTCTAGCCAGTCTATGAGCAAATCAGACTCACTACTGCTACTTGACTCAGGCTCCCATCTGGGATGGTGCAGGTTGAAGTCTCCTAGAAGTAGAGTCCTTTTATTTAGTAGGTGATATTGAGAGAGAACTTGGATGGTTGGACCATTTTGACGTACTTGATTATATAAATTAATAAATGTAATTGACCTAGTTCCATCTATAATATCTAAGACTTGGAGGTCAGGGTCACAGGGTGAATTGGAGGAGAGCTTAATTTTTGGACCTAGTTGACAAGCAGCATAGATCATTGTTCGAGGTCTTTGACTTGGTGGTGAGTTTGGGAAGATTTGAATGAAGTTTGGGTGGTTAATTGATCTTGTATTCAAGAAGCTTGGCTGTATTCTTTCATGTGGAATTAGCCAAGGCTCTTGTAAAGCTATTATCGAAATATTTAGTTCTATTGCTCTTTGCAAGGCACTCTCTGTTGCAAATTTATTTTTATTCAAGTTTATCTGGAGGACCATAATATCTGGTGTACCAGACATTAAAGTTCAATCTCTTCAGCCTTGTCTCGAATGCTCAGGTAAACCTGGCAGGTCTTTGAATTAGCTGTGTGGTCTCCCTCACAGTTGGCATACTTTGGGGCCAGATGACTGCATTGGACTCCTTTGGCTTTGCACACACTGCAGTAGTGCTGCTGAGTGCTATGGTCTCGTGCTCCACAGAGTCTGCAGGCTGCATTTCGTCGACAGTAGCTCTCTACATGTCCAAAGACCTGACATTTGTTGCATTGGGAGGTCTGAGCTACACTGTAGAACTTGGTGACTCTTGAACTGATTCCTGCAATGTATAGTCTGTTCCGGATAGCACGTTCTGCTTCTTGTTGTGTAGCAAAAGCAATTGCCACTGATCCTGCCTGTTTGATCTGTCTGTTTTCTCTAGTGGATATCCAGTGAGGCATTCCAATTGGGTTTAGTCCTTTGTTGAATGTTTTTATTTCTGATTTGATCATTTCCATCCCGTCCTCATTGTCAAAGTCTGCTAGAGGGATCCTATGAGCTATCACCTTGTACCATGGCTCATCTTTTTGTACAGCTGAAAATGGTATCACTTTCTCCCAGATTGGTTTCTTTTCAAGGAAAAAATCTGCTGAATATTCTTCAGTAGTTGTGATGGCTATGTTTCCATTTTGTGTTTTCAAAACTGTGTTAACTACTGGTCCCTTGATTCCATTGCTGGCAAACATTTGGTTGATTTGGTTCCTAGCATACAATGGGGTGAAACTGGTTCTTGCCTCAGGTTCCTGCACAAGGATGACTCTTCTAATGACCTTATTTCTTTGTTGAGTTTGATGCTGGGGACGGGCTGGTTGAGGCTGGCCTTTCTTCCCTACAACTGTCCATTGTTGAGGGTCGCTTGATTGACCTATTCCCCTTGCAGCTATTGATGCCATGGAAGGTTGTTGGTAAACTGGCTGGTTTGTCATGCCCTGGTTATTAGGTAATGGACCTCTGTTTATTGGATTGGGTACTGCTGGTGTTACAACTTTATTAAGAGCTCTTGCTTTGGTTTCAATTTGTCTTGCTGCAGTTTCGAGATTTGCTACCTGTGATGCTATGATAGTTGAAGCCTTGCTCAAATTTCCTTTTTCCGTATATTCCCTGAACACTTCAAGAAGATCTAGGAGACGAGACTGTTCTGTTTGGTCATTTGTCAGATTATAAGCCTTGACTATCAGGTGCCTAGCTTGAAGTAGTACTGATTTTGTTGTTTCCATCCCTTGGTCTTTCACTGGTTGTGGTGTTGAATGAATTGATGATGATAGGGTTTCTTTTCCTTTTCCCTTGACTGAGGGGTTTGGATCTTCATAATGCTTGGTTGGTGGGTTGACATGGTAATGAGTAGAAGGACCAGCAATTGGGTCACTGCTGAACTCCATTATCTCATCAATGCTTGACAATTTAGGTTTCTTTGGGCTTGGGAGAAGTGGTGGGAAATCATCTTCTGATGAAAAACTGGGGTGTAATATCACCTGGTTGCTGGTTGATTCATAATTGTTTGTATCCATATCCATAACAGGAGAAGCTGGGTCATAGGTAGATTGATGTTCAAATCCTGGTGACTGTGGCCTGTAAATTGACATTATGGGAGATAAATCAGTATATACTTATCGATATTTTTAGGTCTATTTTTTGAATATATAATTTTTTTTTTTTTTTTGATTTTATCTGAATTTTCTGAATAAAAATCACATGATGAACAAGTCACGTGACTCTCGGATAATTATTTTTCCTATAATGACGCGTAAACGGCGCAATTTACGCGTAAATAGACGCGTATCGTGTTTTTGACCAATGAAAATTTTTCGTGTAGGGTGACCCCTTCTAACCAGTGACGCAATTCGTCGCAAAATTCGTTTCTAAAATCTTTTAACCCTTATTTGTCGGTCAAAAATCGTTGAATTTTGCTGAAATTTTGCATGGAGTTAGAGATGTATCTGAAATATATGTAGTCAAAATTTTGTATCGATAGAAGGCTGTTGAAAAATGTTGTTGATAAAAAGCTTTGGGCTTTCACCCAAATTGGGCTCCAAATCTCTAGCCAAACTTTGGACTATCGTAATTCTTTTACCAGCCAGTCAAATTGGCTGATTAATACCTTAATCGAAAGCGCTTGACGTAATGATTCTTAATCAAATATCAATGAGAAATTTGGGGTTGTGTGTGATTCTCCATAGTTCCAGTCCTGCCATCTTAATTGTTTGAACCCTGCAACAAATGTTAGGTCAATGATAGATGTATTCTTTGAATTTGCCCTATGGAAGGTGCCTCCATAGTTCTCAATTACAGAAGAGCAATTGATTAGCTGAGCATTGGTTTTCTCAAGGTAATCACCCAGGGAATTAGCTACAGTGTTATTAGTTTGAACCAGTGGATTCCACAATGGGTGGTGTAAATTGAAATCCCCAAGAAGTACAAAAGGTTTGTCCAGCTGCAGTTGTAAATTAAGAAATCGCTGTACAGTTTAATGAGAAAATGAAGGTGTGAGAGGTTTCTCATTGTATATGTGAATTATATAAAAGGCCTCCCCTGGAAGGTCAACTTCCAAGATCTGATAGTCTGGGTCAGACACCAAGTCATATCTGGGCATTACCTGGATCTGGCTTGCTTTCTTAACATAGGTCATATCCCTTGGCCGAAGGAATTGATGGGTAGTTGGTGGAATTAGTTGATAAGCTGAATGTAATATTGGTTGGTATATTTGAGAATGAGTGTCATGGAAAAAATAAGGTTCCTGAACTAAAAAAATGTCTGATTCCCCTTTGATAGAGACATCAAAGAGGGACTGCAGGATCTCACGACCCCTTGCAGTATTATGCTGGCTGAATGTGATGTGACTTAGCATTCTAATGCTTTGAAGAAGTCGCAATCTTGTCTTTGAAATGCCAAATGGGTATTTGACTTGCAATTGGCACACTGTACAGCATGATGAATACAGCTTTGAGTGGAGCTACATTTGTTACATTTGTGGTCTGAGGTGATATGGTGACCTAAGCAAATGGCACAGACTGGCTGCTTATTGCAGGAGATATGATGATGTCCATATGTAAGGCATTTTCGGCATTGTGTTCTCTGGGTTGCCAATTGGAAGTTTACCACCTTGAGGTATCGGCCTCCAATAAGAACACCTGACTTCAAAAGCTGTTCCTTTTCCTCCTCAGTCTCAACTGAGAAAGTGATGGAGGCTTTTGGTCTTTGCTGAAATGTTCTACTGATGTAACGGCTGTTAAGCCTAATTATCCCTGTAGCCTACGCTAGCTAGCGCAGGCAATTAGATCAATGGTGTCATCCAGAATCTTCTAGGAAGTTGTTGAAGAATCCAAACAATTCTGGTCATAGAGGGAATCCTATGGAAGGAGGAGTATTCTGGATTATATATATTTGTAGTCACTAGCTGTTAGAATTCTCTCTCTAGAGAATTATAATTAATATAGTGTACCTACAAGATCGCCCATGCATTTTGTTATGAAACCGTGACATATTATAATTCTCTCCACAAACTTCAGAACCGCAGTCAGTCAGTCAGTCAGTCAGAATCGCAGTCAGTCAGTCAGAATTGCAGTAAATCAGTCAGTCAGTCAGAATTGCAGTAAATCAGTCAGTCAGTCAGAATTGCAGTAAATCAGTCAGTCAGTCAGATCGCAGTCAGTCAGATCGCAGTCAGTCAGATCGCAGTCAATCAACTTTGCAGAGATGAAGTGGAATCATTGCAACATTTTTATGGAGGAAAACAATTTTCTTAGGGCAACATGGAAATCAGAAGATCAGCTAGCTAAGCTTCGGAAAGAAGGAAGCTGCTTCAGATGTGAGAAACGGGGATGTCAATCTAGGGTGTGCCACCTTCTTCCAGCAATTAATCCACGAAAGATTAAGAAAAGTTTACATATTTATAAAAAAAATATGGAAGAGGATCCAGAAGGCGATGGTCTAGGTCCTATTGATCCGGCAGTGTACGAAGTGGATCCGTATAGCATTTCTCCGAGTTTCATAAACCGTCCTATCGAAATTCAGCAAATAAGAGATCGAGGAGAATTAATGGGTTGGTCATTCAAGAGGTCTGTCATGGGGAGCTGTCTTACAGATCATGAAATGAGAAAGAACACATCGCCACTCCTTATTAATGCCATTACTAGTGATAGACTGATTCAAGAAGAAAGGAAAGATTTTGTGCAGCCAATAATATTGGATAAAAAGTTTTCAGAAAGTTTGACAGCAGCTGAACAAGAACCGAAGATGAATACAAATCCATTTTTAGTTAATGCATTAGTTAACGACGTCACTATGGTGCAAGCATTAATTGACAATGGATGCCTGTGTTCAGGTATCATTGATGAAGAATTAGCAGCCCAACTAAGTTTACAATGTAAACCTATCTCTCCCCGAACCCTTCAGACAGCAGAAAATTCATCTCAAGACAAGCCAATAGTAAGAAATATCACTTGGGTCTCCATAGACCTTGATGGTTTTGTTACTGAAAAATTGTGGCTGTATGTAGTACCACACAGTACACATCAGATCATACTTGGGAAGAAATGGTTAGAGGACCAGGATGCAGTGATTCATTCCAAAGAGCAGCGGTTGGAACTCAGGAAGAGTGGTGGTTCTGTTTACAGTGTTCGACGCTGGCGTCAAAAACTAAGGGGAATAAAGCAGCCTAAACGTGCTGCTGTTGAGGCCTTATCTTTTCTGGAAAAGGGAGTTCCCGTCTGCAAAGCCTCCTTAGACGACATAAATAAGGCACTCCGTACGAAACATTGTCTCAAGATCTCTGATGCTCGAGAACGATTACCGGGCCCTGTGAAGAAGTTTGCGCGCCTCTTTTCTGACGATAGCGGCGCTAATGATCTACCGCCTACACGAGATCACCTTGACCATGCTATAAACCTCCGAAATGAGAATGGAAAGCCAGTCCAACCGCCTTGGGGCCCTCTTTACAGTATGTCAAGAGAGGAGCTTCTAGTGCTTCGCAAAACATTGACAGATCTTCTGGGTAAGGGATGGATCAGACCAAGTAGCTCGCCGGCGGCCTCACCAGTACTTTTTGCTAGAAAGCCAAACGGAGGGCTACGATTTTGTGTGGATTATCGCGGGCTGAATGCAGTCACTCTTCCAGACAGGTATCCCCTTCCATTATTTAAAGAAACTTTGCGACAACTTTCAAAAGCTAGGTGGTTCACGAAACTAGATGTGAAGTCAGCTTTCCATCGTATCAGAATCAGAGAGGGAGATGAATGGATGACCGCCTTCAGATGTCGCCATGGTCTTTTTGAGTGGCTTGTTACACCATTTGGTCTTGCAAATGCACCTGCAACATTCCAGCGTTATATTAATGAGCAACTACGAGGACACCTTGATGTTGATGCGACAGCATACATGGATGATGTTCTAGTATACACGAATGGTAGTGAGGCCGATCATTGGAGAACGGTTCAAAGTATCTTGGGAAAGCTAGAGAAGGCTGGTTTGTACTTGGACATTGATAAATGCAATTTTCTATGTCGAGAGGTTAAGTATCTGGGATACATTGTGAGAGCTGGAGACTCGGTGACCGTAGATCCTGACAAGGTCAAGAGCATCATAGAATGGAAGGCACCTACATCGGTTAAAGGAGTTCGATCGTTTCTCGGCTTTGCAAATTTCTATCGATGCTTTGTTGATAGATTTTCGGAGGTAACTGCACCACTGACCAGATTGACAAAGAAGGATTCAATTTGGAGATGGGGACCTGAGGAGAACGAGGCGTTTGAACAACTAAAGCATATTTTTTCAACTGAGCCGGTGTTAGCGCAATGGGATCCCGAGCGAGACACAGTGGTGGAAGCCGATTGTTCTGGGTATGCATTGGGTGGATGTTTGTCTCAAGCTGATATGCAAGGCCGGCTGAGGCCGGTGGCTTACTACTCCAAGCGACTGAGCGGAGCGGAAGCAAATTATCCGATACACGACAAAGAGATGCTGGCCATAATCACGTGCCTGCAAGAATGGAAAGCTGAACTGCGCTCTGTTGCAAAGCCTTTCACAATTCTGAGCGACCACAAGAACTTAGACTATTTCATGACCAAGCGACTACTCAATGAACGGCAGACCAGATATTACGATGTTCTACATCAGTTCAATTTCACTCTAAAATGGCGACCTGGTAATGCTTGCGAACGGCCGGATGCTCTCTCAAGACGCGATCAGGATCAGCCCCATGGCCTTTATGACGAACGAACCACGGGTAGAATTATGCAACTGTTACCAACTGTCAAAGCTTTACCTGTCGATGCACAACTCGGTGCAGCAGACCCAGCAGCGACAGCGAGAATATCTGACAATGATGAGATTCAGGCATTATGGAATCAAGGAGTCATTTACGATAATGATTGGCGACGAGCGCGAGATGCTGTCCAGCACGGAGAGAGAAGTTTCCCACCAAATATCGCTCAGAAATTAACCGCTAACATTGCAGAGTGTACGGTTGCTGCAGATAGCGTTCTTCGTGGAAGGGAAAATCGAATTTGGGTTCCCGATTATGAGCCACTCCGAACGGCAATAATGCAGCAGACACACGATAGCTACCTAGCAGGTCACCCGGGCAAGGATACAATGATAGGCATACTTTTAAGGCGATGGTTTTGGCCAAAGATGAGGGAGTCGGTCCGTCGTTTTATACGGAATTGTGATGTCTGTGGTCGTACGACAGTATGGCGAGAGGCAAAGGCTGGGTTTCTTCGATCACTGCCAATTCCTGACCGAATAGGAAGCGAGCTTACAATTGATTTTATTACTGATATGCCACCTTCTCAAGATTGTACAAATATAATGGTTATAACAGATCGGCTATCTAAAGACGTTTTTCTATTTGGTACAAAGACAATGGAGGCTGCACCAAGCGCTAAAGTTTTTGTCGACCGATATTATCGTTACTTTGGCTTTCCACGATATTTGACAAGTGATAGAGGCAGTGACTGGGTGGGAACCTTTTGGCAAACTTTCTGCGAGCTAACAGGAATAACTCAACGCTTGACCACGGCGTACCACCCTCAGTCAAATGCAAGTGAAAGAGCAAATCAGGAATTGTACAAGTACCTGCGAGCGTTTACCTGCTACTCACAAGATAATTGGATGGAACTGTTGCCTATAGCCCAACTGGCACTAAATTCAAGACCAAGTTCAGCGATTGGAGGACTAAGCCCATTCTTCTTACGGCATGGATACGATTTGGACCCTCTAGCAGAGCCTACGCCTGTCTTAGAGAATGGTTCCCGACACCCAGGACGACTATCTGCTCAGGACTATGTTAAGAGGTTAAAGGACGCGCAAGACTATGCACAGGCAGCAATGGCTTCAGCTCAACAACAAAACGAGGGTAATGCAAATCGCTTCCGAAGACAACCAGATCAGTATAAAGTTGGCGACAAGGTTTGGTTGGATCTCCGAAACGTGAAAACACCACAGCTCTCCAAGAAGCTAGCCTGGATTCATGCAAAGTACGATGTGACCGCGGTCCCGGATCCTTTGACTGTGGAGTTGAACGTTCCTGGAAACATCCACAACCGCTTTCATGTTGAATTGGTAAAGCGGGGGGGTATGGATCCCTTTCCGAGTCAGCAGCAGGACGGTGCACAAAATCCCGCTATCCTTGACAATCTGGGCGAGCAAGAATTTGGAGTGGACTCAATAATACGAGCGAGAACAGTGAGACGTGGCCGTGGTAGTTTCAGGCAAGCCCTAGTTAAGTGGACTGGCTGGGCAGAACCAACTTGGGAGCCCATTGAATACGTGGCAGACACCGAAGCTTTAAAGATATTTGAAGAGACCTATGGTCCCATAACTTCAAATGATGGCCCTTCAGAAATATACTCAGGTAGATACGTTGGCCAGGCCGAGCCTCATGTCCAGAAAACGCGGAGGGAACGACGAAAAAAAAAAAGCATTAAATAAGAAAGTTAAATAAAATATTTACTCATTGAGGAAGAGAAGGGAGATTGTAACGGCTGTTAAGCCTAATTATCCCTGTAGCCTACGCTAGCTAGCGCAGGCAATTAGATCAATGGTGTCATCCAGAATCTTCTAGGAAGTTGTTGAAGAATCCAAACAATTCTGGTCATAGAGGGAATCCTATGGAAGGAGGAGTATTCTGGATTATATATATTTGTAGTCACTAGCTGTTAGAATTCTCTCTCTAGAGAATTATAATTAATATACTGTACCTACAAGATCGCCCATGCATTTTGTTATGAAACCGTGACAACTGAGCCATCTTGGTTGGCCCTGAGTTTTAATCCCAGTGTTGTATAGTTCTATTTCCTCATTTATTGCCTCAATAGGGATGCAGGTTGGCACCCCATGCACCACAACTTTAGGCCAGTTGGTGATCTTCTGGGCTTTCTGAACAGGCCAACCTTCAAATGCTTCTTCCCACTTTTCTTGGTCAAGAAGAAGTTCTGATGGAGATGAATCCATGCATGTTAGGACAACATTACCCTTGATGGAGGTATGTACCCTTGAGATTGCTCTCTTTCCTAGGATCTTGTTGATTTTTTCTCTGATAATGAATGGCTGGTAGACTGGAAGTTTTCCACCTGGTCTGGTGACCAATGTGATAATATTTTCACTATTAAACTGATTTGTTCCTGTAGTTTCTGTTGCTGCTGTTGTTGTTTCTGCTGCTGCTGTGGCTGTGGTTATATGGCCACTTATTTGATGATTTGAGCTATGTTGAATATCCATAGCATCTGGATGTCTTGTTGTTTTTCACAACACCTTCATGGCATTGCTGGCTCTTGGTAAAATTTCTGAAGAGCCTGTAGGTGTATTACTCTTCAACATGTCTGCATAAGATTTGGTTGGTAGCATATGGTTGATGATTGTACTTGTGGCTGTTGTTGGTATGGTTAGTGCTATGGGTTGTGATGATGATGATGGAGTTGATGGAACAGCTGATTTGGATATATGTTTCTCTGTTTGCATCAAATTAACTCTACCAGACTCAGTGAAGTTTCGAAACACCTCAACCAAGTCCAAGACAGCATCTTGCTTTTGTTTATTATCTGCCAGATGGTAGGCTTTGACAATTAAATCTCTTGCTTCTTGTATAGCAGATACATATGTGTGTTGAAGTGTGATTTTTGGTGCAGCAATACTCATAACTTTGGTTGGTTGACTATCTGACAGATTTTGCTCTATGCACTTTCTCTTCTTTTGTTTTATTGGCATTAATTTAATTGATGGTTTTTCTAGACCAAGATCTTTAGCAGTGATAGGGTCACTGCTGAATGGGCCATTTAGTGATTTTGTGGGGATTTTGTTTTGTGTTGGTTTTATCAAGTTTGATTTTAATGTCCTTTTTGTACTCCACATGGAATCTGTAAGCCTAGCCACATTTTTAAAATCAAAAGACTTTGAAGTGGGGGGTGAAGATGGCAACTCAGTGGAAGAAATAGGAGATTTGGGACTCATCCTGCACCAAAAGAGTCTCAGTTTAAGTTGATCACAAGTTAATAACAATTAATCAACAGAATTTCAAGTATTTTAAAAAAAAATAAAAAGTAATTTATGATATTAAGATCAGTTTTATTATTTTTTTTTTTAATATTTTTTATATAATTTTTATTTTTTTTAAAAATTTCATATTTTATAATTGCTTTTTCTAATAATTGCTTTTTTTTTTTTTTTTTGTTATTTTTTTTTTTTTAATTAAATGAAAATAAAATATATATGAGTATCACGTGACTTTGTGCAAAGTCACCTGATCACGTGTCAGGAACGCGTTGACGCGTCACGCGACGAGCCTTGGCAAGGCTGGGGTGAAAATTTTTCGCCCAGAGGTTCGAAAATGACGTTTTGGTCAGAATATGTTGTAATTAGTGTATGCAGATGTCTAAAAAAATATCAATCAAAAGCTAAAGACGATGCGAAACCGAATATGAAGTTTATATTGCTGTAGCTGATTGTGGGCAGAAGTTGTGGGCGAATTGGTGACAAAGGGTGGCCCAGGGGGTCGATAAATCGGGTTTTGGTCGAAAAATGTTCCAATTGGTGGATGCGCATGTCGAGAAGTATATCAGTCGAAAGCTAAAGACGATGCGAAATTGAATATCGAATTTATATAGCTGTAGCTGATGGTGGTCGGAAGTTGCGGTCGAAAAGGCTAATTTCGAAAGTTTGAAGTGCGCATGCCTGGCTTAGTAGGCACTCTGATTTCTGGTTGAACACTTGGGAATCCTTCCCTGAGCTTTTGTGCATAAGTAGGGGCAAGGGGTGTCTTTGGAATGGATCCTGTAACTGCCTCTACCTCAGGTTGAACTTCTCTGATTGGTGGTGCAGTGTTGACCTTTCCCTCTTCAGTAAAGGCTCGAAAAACTTGGATGAGATCCAAGACAGCTGCTTGCTTGATCTTATCATTTGTAAGTCCATATGATTTGACCAAGAGATCACGTGCCTCAAAAATGGCAGTTTCAAATGTATGTTTGATGGTGCAAGGTGCAGAGATCTTGACCATTTTAGTTGGCTGGGATGCCGAAAGAATTGTTGGTGAAACTCCTCGCTTTCGAGGCTGCTCAGAAAAGGGTATTTTATTAAATAAATGTTGTGCCCCTAAATCTGTAGATGTGATGGGGTCACTGCTAAATAAGTCTATTTTAGTTGTCACTTTGAAAGGTCGAATAGAGGTTAAAAGCCTTGAAGGCTTAGGTGATGCATCTTTATTCCAGATTGATGATGACAGCCTTGGGGCATTTGTCATATCAATTTCTGGTGAGGATGGTAAGCTTGGTAAGCTCCACTGAGAGGAACAAGAGTTTTGCGGCTTTTGAGCCTTTTTTGAGGATGACATAATCAGTCAGGGGTCAGAATTGAAATAAAAATACTTGAAATATTTTTTTCCAATTATTAAATTGATTCTTCGGTAATTTATCACGTGACTAATTGGTGGGGTCACCTGATCAAGCACCAAGGCTGAGTTTATTGTTTTTTTTTTTAATATTTATTTTATAATTTTTTTATATTTTATATTTTTTTTAAAAATAAGATTTGAAGTTATAAGTCACTTGATTTTATATTAATCACCTGATCACGCGTCTGGAACGCGTGACGCGTGACGCGTCGAGCCTTGGCAAGGCAGGGGTGAAAAATTTTCGTCCAGATGGTCGAAAATGGCGTTTTGGTGGAAATATATTGTAATATGAAGATGTGTGGGTCGATAAATATATCAATGGAGAGCTAAAGACAATGCGAAAACGAAAATCGAATTTTCAGAGCCGTATCTGATGATGGGCGGAAGTTGTGGATAAAATTGTGTGGTTATTTGGTCAAGAGGGTCGAAAATCGGGATTTTGTCGAAAAATGTGGCAATATTGGGTCTTAGATATTGACGATTATATCAATCGAAAGCTGTTGACGATGCGAAATCGAATATCAAGTTTATATTGTCGTACCTGATGGTTGGCAGATGTTGTTGATGAAAAGGCGTTTTTCGGAAGTGTGATTGTCCTGGACGTGGTGATGTGGTCCTCAGGGTCGAAAATCGGGGTTTTATTCAAGAAATGTTGCAATATTGGGTCGTAGGTGCCGAAAATTAGATAAATCAAATGCTGTCAACGATTCGAAACCGAATATTAAGTTTATATTACTGTAGCTGATGATTGGTGGTAGTTGTTGATGAAAAAGCGTTTTTCGAAATTTTGTTGTCCAAACTAATCATCCAATGCTAAAAGTACTAACTCAGGCCTTGCAGGATGAATTAGACACCAATCATCTTCAAACAACAGGTGACATTGGAATGTTTAGTCTTGTTGACCAGTGTCCATCTAGGCTTTTTCAACTGGCCAAACATCTGAAACAACTGGGCAAATTTTATTGGAACACACATTGGGAAAACAGCTCTACTTTGCTTTCTTGATTCAACCAAATGCCTTAGGGCATGCAGAAGATGAAACAGAGCAAAATAAAAACTACTTGAGAAAAAAAACATGGAGGATTTCTTTAGATATATTTTGTATGCTAGAACCATGTCATAGCTATATGGCTGAATACACTATGAATTTAAAAAAAAAAAAAAATGAAATAAAATAAAAAAAAAAAAAAAATTAACTGGGCAAATTTGGAAGTATGAAGCAGTCTAGACAATACTGGGTTCCACCTTGGCTAACCACCAGTATCAAAACAACCATCTCTCAGAAGCCCAAACATCTGGCTCGAACAGAGCATCTGAATCTTCTGGCCAAATTATCTCTTTAGGACTGTCTAGTATATACAGATGGATCACTGTCCCCAGAAGGAAGCAGCAGCATTGGCTTTATTATCTATCTCCCTGTCACAAGGCAGATCAAATGCTACTCATTCAACCTTGATAACAGAATGGGCATCACTGATACAGAAACATATTGCATCCTGAAGGCCATCCAAACTGTCAAGAAACTAAATATTTCTGGAGATATCTTCATCTTCTCTGACAGCCAAGCTTCACTATCTCGGATCCAAAATAAACCAACCAAAATCTGTCATCAAATAAGAAGCTCTGCAAAACACCTAAGCCTACATTTTCATTGGTGCCCTGGACACATGGGTATAGAGGGAAATGAAATGGCAGATAGACTAGCCAAAGCTGGGGAAAAAATACCTGCTATGAGGAAAGACAAATATACCACACTATCCTTCTTAAGAGAAAGAATGAGGCAACAGATAGTCATCTCTTGGAAATAGAATAGAATTTAATTTACGTCTCTACTGAGTCTATGACTATGAAGGACTACTAAAACCATAAACAACCCCACCAAAATTCATTTGTTTTTAATTGTACTACATTTTCAATATTTTCCAATTGACATTGAGTGTTTCACCCTAATATTAATAGTCCCCGTATTCCTACTCTTCCTTCACTTCAAATCTAATGCATTTACTTATGCCATGTCTCCACCATCCACCCTCTCCAAATACCACCTTCTTGTTGATATATTTGTTTTCTTTATATAATCAAGGGTTTTATCAATCCCAATCTTTGTGCTCATTAAAAGCTTAAGACTGGGTTGGTTTCCATTCAAGCTCCTTTTAAGCTCAATCCTTTCATGCCTATAGTTACTACAGCTTAGCAGAAGATGCTCAGGTGTTTCTCGTTTCCCACATGTACACCTATCACTGCCTCTTTGCCCTCGCTTGTATAGATAGGAGCTGTTATAACCATGACAAGTTTTAAGTTGAAAGAAAGCACTGGCCACTTTCCTTTCTACTCCTGATGGAAGACTAATTTTATTGTTGATTTTCCAACTGAATAACTTTCTATATGTCAGTGGATTTTGTTGCTTTTTTTGGTCATTATTTTGGAGATATTCCAGCCATTGATGCTGGAAGGTCTTTTGAATTAAGTGTCTAACCATAGACAGACTAGTCTTATTGTTTTCTGTGGAAATTTTTGAGGCTTCTTTTTTTTTTTTTTTGATTCATATTGTATGCAGCTATAAAGCTATGACAATTTATCTAATTTTTACACTAAGTAACCAAACTCCCTTAAATAATCTCTCCTATCTTTGTTGTTCAATTTATCTACCAAATGTTTTTTGTTCTAATCATTCTCCCTTGTGTATACTAATACACTTGGAAGATTTTAAAAATTGTAGTGATGCCTCCTTCCCTCTTTTGGTCCGGAACAAAATTGTTAGTTTGAGTGGCTCTATACCTTGAAATGATTTATTCCTTTCTTTTGTAAATTTGCACCAATGAAGAATCAGAAGTTGCATTGTCTGTCTTCCACCTGTACAGAAATTACAGATATCATCCTTAGTCTTCCCAATTTGGTGTAAATATGCTTTCACATTTCCAATACCAGTCCTTGCCTGGAAATATGATGACTCAGTTATTCTATTGTGACCTTGGAATTTGATTGGGTGTGTAGAGAATATAGGTATTGACATCTGAGCCTGGATCCTGTAAAATTTTCCGAGGCCCTTGCTTTTCCTTCCTTCCTCCTCTATGAACAGCTCTGAAGACCAATCCTGGCACCAGGCTTGAACTACCAGTTCTTTGACTCTTTGTTTGAGAAAGGAATGAGTAGTAAAGCAATTTCTCTTAAAAACCTTCTTTTTCATGGCCCCTTTGGCCAAATTATCAGCAAGATCATTTCCCACTATACCAACATGCCCTGGACACCAAGAGAGATTTAAGTGGCAATTATATGCCTCTTGTCTAATTTTGTATGATATATGATTTTCTTTCTTTTGGATTCTAATCAGACTAGCTTGACTATCAGTGAATATGTGATAGTTGCCATCTGGGATTATCTTTTTTATGTACTTGATTGTTTTGAGGATACAGAAGGACTCTGCATCTGTGATTCCCATTGATTCCCCAAGATTGAAAGAGCAGCATTTTATCTCCCTACTGTATGGTAGATAAACAACAAAGCCTATACTGCTACCCTTGCCCTTTGTAAGGGATCCATCAGTGTAAATTATTGTTGTATCTAATGACAGATTGTTGATTATATTGGTGTGTTCTTCCTTAGCTTCTTCTTTTGGTAGAGATGATATGGACATTGTGATGTTGCTCAGATGCCAAGGTGAAATCCAAGCAGTATCCATTTTTTCAAGTTTGCTGTGGATTGAAAATGGTCTTAGTAAATGACCAATTCTTGTAAGTTGTGTTTGACTATTGTCCACATATTTGAAAAGGCCAAGATCTAGCTCATTTGATAGTGATAACTCGTCCTGCAATGGACTGAATAACTTGTTTTGGACTGGATGGGATGGCTGGAGCCTTAAAAGCCTAAGTGCAAAGCTATAGGTTTGTTTTTGATACCAGACCTTTGTTGGTAGAATTCCTGCCTCCACTTCTAGGGCTTTTATGGGACTCTTCTGATATGCCCCAGTCATCATTAGTAGGGCTTGGTTTTGTATTCTTTGACATCTGGAAATCAATGCTCCTGCTCCTTGTTTGCTGTACCATAACACTGCACCATAGTCTAAGACAGAAGTAACACAGCTTAGGTAGAGTTGCCTTAGTGCTTGGAATGGAAGTCCTTTAGTTGATGAAGCCAGCTGTTTGACTCTCCTGAGAGCTCCATTGGCCAGCTGCAGCCTCTTCTCAACATGTGTCTTATAGGTTAGTTTCCTGTCAAACCAGATACCAAGCCATCTTACCACCTCTTTAGGTTGCAAGGTGATATGGGTGTCAAGTATTAGAGGGGTTAGTAAGGGTTTCCTAAGCCGAGAAAAATGGATGAGCTCTGTCTTGTCCATCTCAAAAGTTACTGACAATTCCTTTGTCTTTATCATTAATACCTGTAATGACTGTTTTAATAGGTTTATATTTTTGGTGACAGATGTTGATGATACAGAGATGGAGATGTCATCAATATATGATAGTTGAATTTGAGAGTCATTGTCATCCATAGGTAATAAATATCTAATTGAAAATAGGAAAAGTAGTGGAGAAATAGGGCTCCCTTGAGGAGTGCCAGTGACTGGAAATACTCCAGTTAGCTGACCATTGAATTTGAGCTTTATTGTCCTCTGACTGAGGAAAGATTCCACCCATGATATGAATGTTGATGGTAGCCGAAGTCTTCTTAACACTTGAACCAGAGCCTCTGGTTTGAGTCTATCAATTGCACCTAAAATGTCCAGGAAAACTGTTGACACAACTCTGTGTTTCACTCTATTTTCTTCTACAAAATTTTGTAAGAGAAGTGAAGCATCAATGGCAGACCTTTGTTTACGTCCACCCATCTGACTCTTATGCAATAGTTTATTACTGGTATTTGCTATAAAAGCAAGTCGGTTGGCAAATATCCTTTCCAATAGCTTGGATAGACAGGGTAGAAGAGAGATAGGCCGGTAGGCTTTTGGAGAGCTATAGTCCTTTTTGTTTCTCTTGGGAATAATGACACCAACTGCTTGTCTCCACTGCCTTGGATGATATCCACTATCAAACAGAGTTTTATAAGCTTGAAAGAAAAAATTTGGGATGGCTGAGATTGCTGCCTTAGTGATAATCCAATCAATCTGGTCTAGTCCTGGAGCTGAGGCCTTGCTTGGGGCTGCATTGACTAACTCTTCCATTGTTAAGGCTGGCCATTCCCACTTTTCAGTTCCACTGATGTTTGATCCAGTAAAGCTGTTAGTTGTTGGAATAGTTGTTGGTATGGTTGTTGTTGGCTGTTGATTAATGCTTGAGCTTTTAATTGTTTCCACATCAGGTGAGGTAGCTGGAATTGATGATGGGAATAAGTTAATCATCAATGCATGAGATTTGTCCTTGAAACTAACTGCAATAACCTCCTCATTACTCTCCTTGGATGTAAATTTTAAAGTTGGAATGAGTGTTGATTGAGTTCTCTCTGGTCTAGAATATTGAAATGCTGTGAAAATTGATTTATCTCTAGCTGCTTCCAGAAATTTGGTCCAATGCTGCTTTTTGAGGAATTGAATCTGATGAAAGTAATGATTCCTGGCAGCTCTGGTATCCCTTTCTAATTTAGGATTTGGAAACATTTTAGAATGCCGGCGTATTCTGTGGTATCCCATCCTTAGAATAGTTAAATTTTCTGTCCACCATGGCTTTGACCTTGGAGATATTTTCAACACTGGTATTGACACTTGAGCTGCATATGAAACCACTTCTTGTAACAGGGTGGCTATCTGGTCATAATTCTTGGATTCAATAGCAAAGTCTAGCTCAGGTTGGTGATGCTTTCCCCTCTCCTGAATTTCATGGCAGAAAAGCTTCCAGTCTGCTTTTTTGACATTAAATCTTGCTGGAAAACTTGAGGTCTGATGGTTAGTGTTAGTCTGATCTGACAATGAAAATTGTGCTTCAAAAGTGATTAACTCATGATCTGACCCTGTTGCCAGTCCATACCCCCAGTCATGCCATTTTATTTGTCTGAAACCTGATGTAAAGGTTAGATCAATGATTGATGTGTTTTTTGAATTTGATCTATGGAATGTCCCTCCAAACTCCTCAATCACAAATGGACAATTAAGTAGTTGGGCTTGTGTCTGTTCCAAATATTCAACCAGGTCATTAGCTAGCAAATTGCTAGATTGGATCATTGTATTCCAAAGTTGGTGATGGAGATTGAAGTCTCCTAGAAGGAGAAAAGGCTTATCCAGATTTAATTTAGATTAAGAAACGTTGTACTGTATGATGAGAAAAGGAAGGTGTGAGAGGCTTCTCATTGTATATGTGTATGATAAAAAATGGTTCCCCTGGAAGATCAACTTCCAGGATCTGAAAATCTGGGTCTGATACCAAGTCATACCTGGGCATT
Source organism: Blumeria hordei DH14 (assembly GCA_900239735.1). Classification (NCBI taxonomy): domain Eukaryota; kingdom Fungi; phylum Ascomycota; class Leotiomycetes; order Helotiales; family Erysiphaceae; genus Blumeria; species Blumeria hordei. The sequence continues at coordinate 30,461 of OENG01000023.1, forward strand.
ACCTGGATCTGGCTTGCTTTATTAACATAGGTCATGACCCTAGGGCGAAGATATTGGTGTGAAATAGGTGAAATGGCTTGATAAGCTGAATTTAAAATTGGTTGATAAGTTTGTAAATGAGTGTGATGGAATACATAAGGTTCCTGAACTAAAAGAATGTCGGATTCCCCTTTGATGGACACATCAAAGAGGGACTGCAAGATCTCGCGACCCCTTGCAGTGTTATGCTGGCTGAATTTGATGTAACTTAGCATGCCAATGCTTTGTAATAATCACAGTCTTGACGTTGGAAAGCCAAATGGGTATTGGATTTGCAATTAACACATTGCACTGCATGGTGAATGCAACTTTGTGATGCTTTGCATTTAGCACAGCTATGATTAGAGGTCATGTGTTCTCCTGAGCAGATAGCACAGACAGTCTTTTTTGTACACCCTACTTGATGATGGCCAAAGTTGAGGCACTTATGACACTGAGTCTTATTTGTTGATAATTTGAAATTTTCTACTTTTAATAAGAGTCCTCCAATGAGAACTCCTTTCTCAAGGAGCTTAGATTTTTCCCCATCATTTGCTACTGAAAAAGTGAGTGAAGCTTTGGGTCTCTGTTTGTAGGTTCGACTCAGCCATCTGGATTGGCCTTGAGTCTTGATACCTTCATTAAAAATTTCTATTTCCTTGTTGATTTCCTCAATAGGAATACAAGTTGGTACATTGTGTACCACCAACTTTGGCCAACTGATAACCTTCTGGGCCTTTTGAATGGGCCAGCTTTCAAAAATTGATTCCCATTTCTCTTGATCCAAAAGGAGCTCATTTGGTGTAGAGTCCCAGCATGTGATAACCAGGTTACCTTTAACAGAAGTATGTATCCGGGATATAGCTCTTTTACCAAGGATGTTGTTGAAATTTTCTCTGATTGAGAAAGGTTCATATGATGGCAGTGTGCAGCCAGATTTGGTGACTAGTGTGATCACATTATGATGAAGAATAGATTCTGAATTAGTAGAACTAATATGTGTCTGATTTAGTATTTTATTGCTTGTTGTTGATGATCCTAGTACCTCAGCAATATTTGTTTTTGGCCTTGTGAGGACCTTCACACCCATGCTGGATTTGTGGGGTTGAGCTGAGATGGTATCTGGTGAATTTTGTCCCTGTACTTGGGCATATGTGAGTGATTTAGAAATACTTGGGTTAGAATGACTTTCTGTTGGTTGAGGCTCACTTGGATTGATGCTTGTTTTTGGGTGGCTAAATTCCCTGATTCTTCCCTCTTCAGTGAAGTTGCAAAATATTTCAATCAGGTCAAGTGCAGCATCCTTCTTTTCTTTGATGTCTGTTAAATTGTATGCCTTTACAAGAAGATCTCTGGCCTCAAGAATAGCTGAATCATAATTGTAAAATTTTGGTATGGCTATCTCTGCTATTGTGACAACCTTTTTTGGTTGTGTTACCACAGTTGGTGATTCAGGAGACTTTCTCTTCTTTGATTTAGGGACAGTGTTTTGGTTAGGCTTAGTTGACTTTGGCAGTAAATCTCCAGCAGTTATGGGATCACTGCTGAATGTATCTTCCAAAGTTGGTGTAGAAAAAATTGATTGACCTTTCTGAGCCGTGCTAGCTGGCTTAGATGGCTTGATATTCCACCTTGATTGAGAAAGTCTTTGAACATTATCAATGTTGAAGGATTTTTTGGTTGGTGGTGATGACGCAGGAGCCTCAGGCAAAGGTGACTTTGAAGATGGCATCATGCATTGAACTTTAATTTTAGTTTTATTTTGAAAAATATTCTAATATTATCAAAATTTATATGTATTTTTAATTTTATTATTTTATTTTTTTAATTGAATTTTTTGATTTAATATTGAAAAATAATGAGAATATATATATTTATTTATATATATATATATTTTTTTTTCCCTCAAAATAATTGCTTTTTATTTTTATAATAGCTTTTTTAGAATTGCTTTTTATATGTTTGCTTTTTATAATTTTTTTTTTTTTTTTTTTAAAGTGGATAAAAAAATATATGTATAAATAGATAAATAAAGTTAACACTGGAAAAAAACACGTGACCTTTTGTTTAATCACCTGATCCCGCGTCCAGAACGCGTTGACGCGTCACGCGACGAGCCTTGGCAAGGCTGGGGTGAAAATTTTTCGTCCAGAGGGTCGAAAATGGCTTTTTGGTCGAAAAATGTTGTAATATGAGGGTGCGGATGTCAAAATAAATATTGATCGAAAGCTACAGACGATGCAAAACCAAATATCAAGTTTATATTGTTGGAGCTGATGTTGGGCAGAAGTTGTGGATGAATTGGTGAGGATTGGTGGGCCAGAGGGTCGAAAAAACCGGTTTTGGTCGAAATATGTTCCAATTGGTGGATTTGTATGTCGAAAACTATATTAATCGAAAGCTGGAGACGATGCGAAACCTAATATTGAGTCGAGGTCGTTGTAGCTGATGGGTGGCAAAAGTTGTGGTCGAAAAGGCGATTTTCGAAAGATTGATGACGCTCGTTTCGAGGCTTCCTTGGCCAGTTTATCTGCAACTTCATTACCTGGAATTCCTGAGTGGCCTGGTATCCAGTGGAGCTGAAATGAAGAAAGTTTACTATTTATGATTTGTCCAGCTTCTATTGCCCTAAGCGGACAAGCCTGTCCAGGATTATCAGAGGGTGTCTGTAGTCTGTGAAGAGCTGCTTGGTTATCACTAAAGATATGGAAGCTCAATCCTGGCTGAGAATGCCTACTTGCATACTCCATACCTAGGGTGATTGCTTCCAGTTCTCCATTGTAGACCATGGCCTCTGGTCCGATGTTAGTTTGATGGTGATGTTGAATACTGCTGCAACTCCCAGTAGCTGCAAAGCTGACTCCAACACCAGTGCTATCTGCCATATATGAGGCATCTGTGTAAATGAATGTAGTAGAGGACCAGTCAGTTTGTTGAAGCAAACATTGATGTATATCTGCTGCTTCATCCTCAGGGATCCTTTCAATTTTGACCGTATAAGGGAGGGCCTGCCTCCATGGTTTGAAATGAAATTGTTTGATTTGCTCCAAGGTGTCAAATTCCACTAGGTTTTCAATTGATTTCTTGATCCTACCAATCTGTGTCAACTTTAGTAGCTCAATCTTGTTATTTGCTTCGAAATTGACTGGATGAAATTGAGATAGTTTGGTTAAGCGGAATGCATACTGCCTCATGTTTTTACAGAGCCTAACCCTTGGTGGTGCAAGAGCAGCTTCCACCTCCATAGGCAGAATTGGGGCTGTCTTGAATACCCCCAGTATCTTTCTTAAGGCCAGGTTCTGTATTTTCTGGAGAGATTTTGCTACATATTCTTGACCCTTCCACCAGATGACAGATCCATAATCTGCTATGCTGGTGACACAGGCAAGGTAGATTTGTCGAAGAGCAGCTGGTGACAGGCCCCTATCTGTGTTGGCAAGTCTTGCCATCCTGTAGAATGATTGTACAGCCTGAGATGATCTGACCTGGACATGTTTCTTGAATGTCAATCCAGGGTCAAACCAGATGCCAAGCCATTGCACTGATTCCACAGGTATAACAATATTGCCATTAGTTAATTTTACTGCAAAGTTTCCTGCATTTTTCTTTCTTGTGAAATGCATCAGTTCTGTCTTTGAAAGATCAAACTGGACTGCACTCTTGGTACCCAGCTCAAAGATCTGGGCTGCTTCCCTCTCAAGAATTTTGATGTTTTTCTTCAGGCTGGTTGAGGCTGTTGTCAAAGTGATGTCATCCATGTAGGAGATAACTTTGACAGCATTTCTCCTGAATAATCCCTGAATATAGATAAGGAATAAAATTGGTGATACAGGACTCCCCTGAGGAATTAGATTAGATTAGATTAGATTTATATTATAGTCCTAACTGAGTCAATGACTATAGAGGACTCCTAGAATCTATATATAAGATACTAGCTACATTTTTTAATTTTATTCCAATTTTAAAATTTTTAACTACAATCTCTTGGACAGTGAGGGTCAAGCCCTATCCCCTGAGGAATACCTGTATTTATCTCACTAAATTCCTCTTTTTCTCCATCAAATGACAGCTGTAGGCTTCGTCCCTCTAAGAAGGAACCGACCCAAGCTATAAGATTGATTGGTAATTTGAGCTTCTGCAGTATTTGCAGGAGTTGATTGCGTGCAACATGATCAAATGCCCCCTTTACATCACATTGTTGAAGATGTGTTGGCAGATTGGATTTTGCTTTTGGAGTTTGAGACTCCTGAGTGCATAAAGGTAGCCATGCTTAAGATGGCGTACTTTGGAGGGCAGTAATGCTGCCTCTACTTCCAATGCCTTCCTTGGAGCCTGATAAAAAGCTCCTGTAATGAACACCAGTGCTCGATTTTGTAGTTTATCATATCTGCTTGTTAGTGACATTGCTCCAAGTCAATTTAACCATAAAATTGATCCATAATCAACAACTGATGTGACACAGGAGAGGTAAAGTTGGCGAAGATTGTTAAATTTCATTCCCCTTGATTGCTTTGCAAGTTGCTTTAGTTGTTCCAATACTGCATGACCTAGTTGTATTCTTTTTTCCACATGTGTCTTGAAGCTAAGTTTCCTGTCAAACCAGATCCCAAGCCATCTCACTACTTCTTTAGGCATGAGTATTTTGTCTTGAATTGTGATAGGGACAGGATAAGGCTTTCGGTGTCGATGGAAGTGTATTAGCTCAGATTTTTCAATCTCAAATTTGATCTTAAGATTTTCAGCCTTCTGGAGTAGATTTTCTGCACAATTCTTTAAAAATTTAGCATTTTTTTAAAGAGAGGTAGATGCTGTAGATATTGAAATATCATCTACATAAGATATTTGTAGGAAATTTTTGCTTTGAACATCAGGAATAAGATGCTTAATTGAAATTAGAAAAAGAATTGGAGAGATTGGACTACCCTGTGGTGTGCCTGATACAGAGTAAGTCTTGCTCATTTGCCCATTGAAGGAGAGTCGGATCAGACGTTCATTGAGAAATGACTGGCACCAAGAGACAAGTTTCTTGGGTAGCTTGAGAAGGTACATTATTTTGATCAATTGTTCTGGCTGTAGCTGGTCAAATGCTCCCATTATGTCAAGGAATAGTGTGCTGACCACCCGCTTTTTGGCATGGCTTTCTTCAACAAATGCTTGCAGTAATAGTGATGCATCAATGGCCGATCTCTGCTTGCGTCCACCCATCTGACTGGGATGAAGAAGCTCATCTGAGGTATTGGCTAGAAATGAAAGTCTGTTTGCAAATAGCTTTTCCAATAGCTTTGACATACATGGCAGTAAGGAGATGGGCCTATAAGCTTTTGGTGCACTGTAATCTTTCTTATTTCTCTTTGGGATAATAATACCAATAGCTTCTTTCCTATAGCATGCATCTCACAAGAGCTAGAAGTCTTGAAAACTAAAGAATGGCTACAAATATTGGACAAATATGATTTAAAAAGGCAGGAGCAGAGCACTCACCTGTCATACTCTGAGATTTACTCGTGGCAAATAAGAAGCAAGCCATGGGTATAGAGGGGAGTCAGAAAGGAGGTCAGCTCGTCATTTTATCAACTCAAGCTGGGACATGGGTACTTTAAGTCATATATGATAAGAATTGGGAAATCAACTACAGGAAAATGCAGATGTGGAAGGAACATCAAAATTTTCAGATTTTAAAAATTCATCCTATGCCATATTAAGGCACACCATTCAATTGAGAATATCAAGCGCATTCCAATTATCGCCCCAGAATTTCCGTCAGACAGCTGAGTGTGGAGTTATTCAGGTTATAAGGTTACACAGTGATCCCAAGCCAAATTTGGCTGGGAGAAGGTTCCAAAACCAGCACAACTTCTTCCCAACTCAGTGCAACACTGTAAAATTAACGATGCAATTAAATCATACATTGATCTATTAGCACTCAAAATTTTAAAGCAATCGAGCGATAATTGGTTGAGATATAATTGTTTTAAGTTGAAAATTAACCAGATTGCGACGAATTGCGCTTCTGGTCTGAGAGGGTCACCATACAAGAAAATTTTTCATTGGTCCAGGAATTACCACATCCGGAATTTTATTATTCCGAACCATCGGGTTACGTGATTTCTAAGACACATGACTTTTGGTCAACCTTTATTGTAGAGGAAAAAAAAAAAGACATTTTCAAACTTAGGGAGCCATGGAGACAGGTTCACCTGACCCACTTGCTGGGCCACACTACATGGCAGCTCAAAACAGCAATCGTGCTCTCATCATGAGTGAAAATTTTGATTTTCATTCATTCCAGGATCCATTCATTAATTCTGGACATGGAAATAAAAGAAAAGCAACCTGTGAAGCAGAACCAGAAGTAAGGAATACTAATACCACTAGGCCAAATAACCAAAATTGTAATTTTGACTCAGCAGAGGAATGCATTCATGGGGCTAGAGACCTCCTAATCAAGGCAGCTCATCAAGAGCAAATAAGATCTAGACAAACAAAAATCCTTGACCTGCTAAATGTATTTCGTGAATTCATGGAAAATGATGGGGCTACACATAGAACAAATACAATACTTTCAGCCCAAGTGCAAAGACTCGAGCAAACAGCACAGATCTTGCAAACCTCAGTCCAGAGAACAAATGCTGCAAATAACAATTCTAGAAACACCATGGGGAACAATGTGCCTCCACAAATACCTGAAAACACCAGACCTGGAGCTAGAAATGGAGGGAGACAGACCCAAAACCGGGCCAATCAAGCAGGACACCAGGCTCCGAGAACATGGGCTAATGTAGCATCAAACAGTACAGGGCAACAAAATCAAGCTGAAGGAGACTGGATACAAGTGCAGCCCAGAAGGAAGAAAGAGCCAGCAAAGCCTGTGGACACCAAAAGGGCTATTCTGATTCAAGATGAGACAACCAGGACAAATTTTTCAGCATTGGCCTACAGAGACAGAATGAACCAGGCCTTCAAGAATAGAGGAGTGCAAGGACCAGTAGTGGCATTAGTGTCAAAAACAAGGAGAGATAATATTTCAGTAGTAACAACTCAAACTTACACCGCAGAATACTTGATTCAAAACAGGGACATCTGAAGGAATGCAGTTCCTCATGTTGAAGTTTTGAAGGACGAGCCTTGGTACAAGGTCATGATACATGGAATTCCAACAATTGATTTCCCAGAATCAGGTGATCTCTCTGAAATTAAAGATGAGATAGAAACCTTCAATCAAGGACTCAGGGTTGTTGGACAACCATATTGGATTACATCAGAAGAAAGAAGACAAGATCAATTGGCAGGATCTATTGTTGTTGCATTTGAGACTGAAGCTGAAGCAAGGCAAGCAACCAGTAAGAGAATTATTATTGCTGGCTTATCCTTGAAAGCAGAAAAATTCCAGAATATACCACCAACAACCCAGTGCAACAAATGTCAGAAGTTTGGACATATGGAAGCCAACTGTAGATGGGAGGCAGCCTGCAGGTATTGTGCAGGACCACACATCACAAGGCAACACTGCTGCATGCAATGCCGAAGTATTGGAATTAAATGTGCCCATCTGGTGCCAAAGTGTAGCAACTGCTCTGGGGCCCAATCAGCCGACTTTGAAGGATGTGAAACCAAGTTTTCCATCTTATCAAGACACCAATCAATGGACAACTCCGAGGAAACTTTATGATAGGACAACAAAAAGTCCTCCAATGCAATTTGAACAAAAACATCCAGACCACAGAAGCCACCCTACAACTAGCTATTGAGCTAGGGGTAGGGATCATTGCAGTCCAAGAGCCATGGCTTCCTCAGATAAAGCATATAAAAACTTATGAAGAAGTCCAGTCTATAAGTCACCCTTCATTCAGCCAAATATTGTTGATTTTAATCATTCAAGTGCAATTGGTTGAAGAAATTTAATCTTGGTATTAATGGTCAAATGGTAATGGGGAATGATTTAAAGACAGTCATGTGAAAGTCAGGTGAAAGTCATGTGGAGGTCATGTGATGGTCATGTGGTATAATCAAACACTGCAAACAACTTAGTGCCAAACTCCATGCACAGACCACTCAATCATGTATATAACCCACTCAATTTCCCACCTAGATAGAACATCAATCAACATCTCATTCATGCTCATCCATCTCAACCACTCAACACCATTATTCCAACAACATCTAGTTTTTGTTCAATCTTCATCATCATTCAAAATATAATTCAGGTATTTATTCTTTGAATATAATTTTAACTGATCAATAAATATTTCCCAAATTAGAAGACCATTTATCAAGACCAAGGACCATGTTTTATATATCAAAACTGAACATCACAGGCTCCTAGAATATCCACATGACCCAGATATTCTTGCAGTCAATTTTAAGAATAAAAATTTCAACATAAATATTATTAATATTTATAATCAAAAAAATCAAAAGCCGGAAAATAATCTTACAACAATCAAGAGGCATAGATTAGCTCTGAATGTCCCATCAAATACTGTTATTGTTAGAGACTTAAATGAACACCATCCAAACTGGGACCCATACTATCCAAGGTCATCAGGTGCTGAAAGCTTGCAGGAGTGGATGGAAGAGCAGGGACTATCTGTGTCCAATACTGTAGGACAAGGAACCTTTTTTAGACCCCATATGGCACTACCATCAGTTATTGATCTAACCTTGGTTACCCCATGGTCAGAAAAATATCTTCAAGATTGGCAAACTATCCCTACAGGCTCGGATCACCAAAGAATCATTTTCACCATCCTAAATCAGAGAGGTGGAAAACAGCAACTTTCACCTAATCTAGAGCAATTTAAAAAAAAAAAGCAGATTGGGTTAAGTTTCACAAGGCTAGCACCCAGCTTTTTAGTAGCTCAAGTTCACTAAATCCTGCCAACCTCCAAAATCTCAGTCATAGAGTAACCCAAGATATTTGGCATCAAGGGAATGAATTGAGGGATAATCTTGACAAGATAGGGCAAGAGCTATCCAATATTCTGATAAAATCTGCTGAAGAATCAATTCCTCGGAAAATTCTAGGAGCAAAGCCCAAGCCATGGTGGACAGAGGAGCTAAAAAGTCTTCGAAAGAAAATGATGAGAGCCCTAAGGATTTATTTTAAGGATAATTCAAACCAAGATAAATTGAAAGAATACACCAATACTCGAAACAAGTATTTCCAAGAAATTAAAATTGCCAAGAAAAATCACTGGAATACTTTCCTTGAGCATGAAGATCCATCATCTATCTTCAAAGCTTTAAGATACACCAGGGGTAATCAGAATGCTCCAGTACCTAATATTCAAGACAAAGATGGAAATCTGAGATCAAACTTTGAAGAGAAATGTGGTACCCTCCGATCACAACTATTTGTAACACCCCCAGTGGCACCAGAACTTGATTGGTCTTCACATAAGGAATTGCAATGGGAATGGCCGGAGCTTACTCCTTTAGAAGTGGAGAGCATGCTGCAATCCATCTAAGGGTAAAGCACCAGGGCCAGATCAGATTGATCAGACAATCATAAGTCATGCATACCAAGCTAATAAGGAAATTTTCTTCCAGATATATTCCATGCTATTTAATATAGGATATCAGCCAAAATGCTGGAGGCAAGCAACTGGCATTGTTCTCAAAAAGCCCTCCAAGCCAGACTACTCACAACCAAAAGCTTACAGGATTATATCACTACTCAACTGCTTGGGAAAGACCCTAGAAAGAATGTTGGCCAAAAGACTTGGTTACCTTGCTGAATCCACTAACCTGTTAGATCCATCACAGATTGGGGGTAGGCTCCAAAAATCAGCAGTAGATGCATGTCTACTGTTAGTGAATAAAGTGCAGACAGAAAAGGCAGCAGGAAGGAAGACATCAACCCTTTTCCTGGATATAAAAGGTGCCTTTGATCATGTAGCCAAGAACCAACTTCTTGGCATCATGAGTAGATTGGGACTCCCACTCAGCATCTTATCATGGGTAGATTCATTTCTAAGTGATCGACAACTTAAATTGACCTTTGATGGACAGGCAGAAAACTTCTCACCAATTCAGACAGGGATCCCACAGGGAAGCCCAATCTCACCAATTCTTTTCTTAATTTACATTAGGGACATGTTTAGCTCTAGGACAGGTCAATTCATCTCATACATTGATGATATTGCATTGACTGTCTCATCTACCAGCTTCAAAAAGAATACCCAAATATTGGAAAGAGAATTTCAAAAATTACAGGACACTGGAATGAAAAATTCAGTAAAATTTGATATTGAGAAAACTGAGTTGATACATTTTGCAAAGACAAAAGAAGCTAAAGAATGTCAGATGGCCTTACCTGGTGGTGGAAAGTTATCATCATCTACTGTGGTCAAGTGGCTAGGGGTTTGGTTTGATCAAAAACTTACCTTTAAACAGCACATAACAGCTAGGGTTGCCCAAGCCAAAGCAGCCTTCCAAAGGATGGCAAGACTAACAAATACTGAAAGAGGGCTTAGTCATATAGCTATGAGACAGCTATACCTTGCCTGTGTCATTAGTATTTCTGACTATGCAAGTCCTGTCTGGTGGAAAGGGCAGCAGTCTTTCATTGACCTACTACAGGGACTTCAAAATGTAGCATTGAGGAAAATACTTGGATGTTTCAAATCATCTCCTATAAGACCTATGGAGGTGGAGGCATGTCTTTGTCCTCCTGAGATCAGATTAAATCACAGCAGAAGAAAATATGCTATGAGAATGCATAAATTAAGCCCAACTCATCCAATTTTGATGATATTCAACCAAAATTTTGAGCACCAATTTCACCAAGAACACAAACTTTTTAGGGGAAACCAAGTAACCCAAATCATAGATTGCTTACAATACAATTTTGAACATCAAGATATTGAGCAAGTAACACCAAACGTCTACACCCCCTGGGGCAAAAGTATCCCATATAAAGTCATTTTATCAAATACCAGTAAAGAGGTGATGTTATTATTACACAATCAATTCCTGTCAAGAATAAAAGGAACAAATCAAGCAATATATTACACAGATGCATCTGAGTCCCCAGATTTTAATGGAATTGGAATTTCAATAGTAAGATGTGATCAAATAGACCAAACAATACTAAGGGAACACTACACCCTGTCCAAGAATACAAATACTGTCTACATTGGAGAGCTGGAGGCAATTGTCCGAGCTATTGAGCATGAAAATAGACAGATTAGGAACAGGGAACAGGTGACAATATTTTCAGATAGCAAGGCAGCCCTTGAGAGACTTGGAAATCTAGGTGACAAAGGAGGCCAATGGCTTGTCAGAAGGGCCATGGAAGCAGCCCAAAAACTTCAAGAACAAGGGGCAAAAGTTACCCTCAAATGGGTACCAGCCCATAAAGGAATTCAGGGTAATGAAGAAGCAGACAAGCTTGCCAAAATAGCATCATATTTTGAGGCAGATGAAAGCTATCCCATGAGTCTAGCATGCATTTCTCAAGAAGTAGAAGATTTAAAAATTAATGAATGGCAAAATAAATTGGACAATTATGATTTAAAAAGACAGAAGCATAATACTCGTCTGTCATATTCTGAGGTCTACTCTTGGCAAATAAGAAGGAAGCCATGGGTACCAAAGGGAGTCAGAAGGGAGATCAGCTCATCATTTTATCAACTCAAGATGGGACATGGATATTTTAAGTCATACATGAAAAGAATAGGACAATCAAATCTGGGGGACTGCAGCTGTGGAGAGGAACAAAATCCAAGACATTTGCTACTAGATTGTAAGAGGTACAGCCAGAACCGGAAAAGAATGAAGGAAAGGTTACAGGGTCAGGAACTGAGCATGGAAATGTTGTTTCACAACAAGATTGGAATTAATGTAACATTGAACTATTTGATAGAGACAAAAATATCGACCAGGGGATGGTACTTGGGGGAGGAGAGTAGAGTGGATGAGATGGGGAGTTTTTGATTTTGGGATATAAAAATTGTAGTGTTGCTACAAATCTTTTAATAGTCATAGACTCAAATAGGATGTAAATTAATAAAAAAAAAAAAAAAATGCAGATGTGGAGAGGAGCAAGATGCAAGGCACTTGCTACTAGATTGCAGGCAATATTCTCAGAATAGAAAGAGGATGAAAGAGAAGCTAGAGGGCCAGGATATGAGCCTTGAATTATTGCTTCATAACAAAATTGGAATTAGTTTAACATTGGACTTTTTGAGGGACACAAAAATACTGACCAGGGGGTGGTATGTAGGGGAAAAAAAAAGTGGAGATTAGTGTAGGTGTTATTGGATTTTGGGGGACAGATATTGTAGTGGAGCTACACATCTTTATAGTCATAGACTCAAATAGGATGTAAATATAAAAAAAAAAAAAAAATAGCTTCTTTCCATACTGTGGGATGGTAACCACTCTGAAATAGGACCTGATATGCTGTGAAGAAAAAGTTGGGTAGGATCTGAATAGCAGCATTGAGCAGTTGCCAGCCTATTTTATCTACCCCAGGTGCTGTAGATTTTGATGGGATTGCTCTAAAAAACTCCTCTTTGGTCAGATCAGGCCATTCCCATTTGCTATTTTTTTTTTTTTTTTAATTCATATTGTATTCAGCTATCTAGCTATGACAATTTGGTATATTTAACAGTTTAATCAAAATCAAAAGCAAAAAAAGTTAAAAAAAAAAAAAATTAAATTAATTAACACAAAAACCACTATCATCAGATTACATTTTGGATGCCATTTCTCATCCTGTCAGACTTCTCTAACCATAACTCATGCTCATTTCAGTTATTTTTTTGCCTTATATATCTCCTTTGTATTTTGATATACACTGAGAAGTTTTTAAAAATTTTAGTAAGGCTTCCCTTCCTCTATTGGTTCTGAGTATTATTGGTAAAATTCTAGGCTCAATGCCAGCAAATGAAATGTCCCTTTCCCTTCGAAATTTGGTGCAGTGGAGAACTAAGTGCTTTGTTGTCTGCTTTCTGGAATGGCAGAAATTACACCAATGATCTTTCACCTTTCCAATAATGCTTAAGTATGCTCTTGTATTGCCTATTCCAGTTAGGACTTGAAAATATCCAGATTCTTCTAGCCTGCTGTGGCCATGGAAGTTAAATGGTTTTAGAGTGATATTTGGTGTATGAAGTTGAGCTTGGATCCTATAATATTTGCCAAGCCCCCTGCACTTTCTTCCTTCCTCTTCCCTTAGCAATTCTGTTTCCCAATATTTTTGCCATTCCTTGACTATATATTCTTTTGACTTTTGCTTTAGAAAAGAATGTGAGGTGAATATGTCTTTCTTGAAAGCCTTCTTTTTTGCCGCTCCTTTGGCTAGTGAGTCTGCAAGCTCATTGCCCTCAATTCCTAAGTGGGCTGGACACCAATCTATTTTAAGGGAACACTCTTTAGCACTATTCCGAATCTGATGTGCTTGATGATTAGTTTTCCCCATAATCCTTTGTAGGCTTGCCTGGCTGTCTGTGAAGATCTGGTATGGAGCAGCTGGAATTAATTTCTTCAGGTATTGAATAGCTTTAAGGATGCAATAAGTTTCAGCATCTGTTATCCCAATTGATTTTCCTAGGTTGTAAGAAACGCATTTTATCTCCCTTGTGAATGGTAAGTAAATGACAAATCCTATGCTGCTTATATTATCCTTTGATAAAGAACCATCTGTGTAAACAATGGCAACATCTAAGGGAATTTCTTTGATGAAGGTTAGATGTTCAATGCAGGCCAACTCCTTGGTTTGGTAGAAATGTTGATACTGATTGATGGTATATCCCAAGGTGCCATCCACATTGAATTATTTGCTTCTAACTTTCTGAGTGAAGAAAAGGGTTGTAGCAATGCCCTCAACCTTGATAGTTGTGTCTGTTGCTTGTCTAACATATTGAATATTCCCAGGTCTGGACATGTACTTGCATTTAGCTCATCCTGAAGTGGGTCAATTAGTTGTTGCTGGACTGGGTGGCTCTGCTGTAATTTTAGTAATCTCAAGGTGTAGTTGAACTCATGCTTAATATGTCGTATTTTTGATGGCATGATAGCTGCCTCCACTTCAAGGGCCTTGATAGGGCTCTTTGGGAAGGCTCCTGTGATATAAACTATTGCCTGGTTTTGAAGCTTTTGAAATTTGTTATTTAGTCCAATGGACCCCCTCTTACCCTGCCATAGCACAGATCCATAGTCCATAACCGAGGTGACACATGTAATGTAAAGCTGTCTCAGTTGGTGGAAGTGGAGTCCTTTGGAAGCTGATGCCAGCTGTTTGACTCTGTGAAGTGCACCATGGGCAAGCTGGATTCTTTTATCAGTGTGGCATTTGAAAGTTAGCTTCCTGTCAAACCATATCCCTAACCATTTCACTGTCTCACTTGGCTCTAGTAGGTTACCATTTTGAAGGAAGTGTTGATGTAATTGGCTTTTTTTGGTTTGAAAAATGGATGAGATCAGACTTCTCCATCTCAAATGTAACTGAAAGATTATTTGCTTGTATCATCAACTCTTCAGTTAACTTCCTCAAAGATTGAAGGTTTTTCTCAACTGAAGTTGATGCCACAGAAATAGCAATGTCATCAATGTAAGATAGCTGAAGGAAGTTGCACTGAGTCTCTATTGGGTGAAGATTTCGAATTGAAAGTAGGAAGAGTATGGGAGATATTGGGCTGCCTTGTGGTGTGCCTGTGACTGGTATTTCCTGGCTCAACTGTCCATTAAAATAAAGCTGAATTGTCCTACCTTTCAAGAAGGAGGAAACCCAAGAGATGAAGCTAATTGGAAGCTGTAATTTCCTTAGTACCTGGATAAGGGCGTCTGGCTTAAGTCGATCAAAGGCCCCTAATATATCCAAGAAAACTGTGGATACTATTTTCCGGCTCTTTGTATTTTTCTCCACAAAGTTTTGAAGGAGTAGAGCTGCATCCAGAGTTGACCTCTGTTTACGACCCCCCATCTGGCTTGGGTGAAGCAATTGATCAGTTGAATTGGCCATGTAGGCAAGTCTATTGGCATATATTCTCTCTAGTAGCTTTGAAAGGCATGGAAGTAAGGAAATAGGCCGGTATGCCTTGGGAGCACTATAGTCCTTTTTATTCCTTTTTGGTATAATGATTCCTATTGCCTGCTTCCACTGGCTAGGATGCTGTCCACAAGAGAATAGGTATGAGTAAGCTTGGTAAAAGAAGTCGGGAATAATTGAGATGGCTGCTTTGATTATGGTCCAATCAAGTTGATCCCTACCAGGTGCAGTAGATTTAATAGGAACAGCATTTTTTATCTCATCCACTGTCAACTCTGGCCACTCCCATTTGCATCCATAGCTTTGACTGAAAGATTTGTTGATTATGGGGTCTGGGATGATGTCTGTTGACATCAAGTTGTCTACCATAGGAACTGTTGACTGAGGAAATAAGGCTTGTGCTAAGGCATGGCACTTTTCTGAGTGACATGAGGCTATAACTTCCTCATCATTAGTACTTGATTGGTAGCGTAGTGTTGGAATAGTCTGTGGTTGATAATTATTTGGATTTGAGTAGTTATAGGCCCTGTAGATCATTTTCTCTTTTGCTGAAGCCAGAAATTCAAACCAGTGCAGCTTTTTAACCTTTTGGATGCAATGGAAGTATTTGTTCCGAGCCAACCTTGCATCTTGATCTATAATTGGGCATGGGCACATTTTCTGATACGTCTAAGCTTGTGAAATTCTCTGCGGAGATAGGTTAGCTCCTCATTCCACCAAGGCTTTGATTTGCTTGATGGTCTTAAGTGAGGGATTGATATCTCTGCAGCTTTCTGAATGACTGCTTGGATTGTTGATGCAACACATTCAATATTGTTTGTTGTGATAGCTGTGTCCATCTGTATTTGATGCCTTCTTTTCTCCTCTAGGACTATAGTATTGAACAATTCCAATCTGCTTTCTTGAGGTTAAACCTTGGATGAAGACTACTTTTTGCCTGGCAGTTATTAGATGTTGAAGTTGGTAGTGCTGTTTCAAAAATAATCAGTTCATGGTCAGATCCAGTTGATTCCCCATATCTCCAGTTCCTCCACTTTAGTTGTTGAAAGCCAGCATGATAGGTGAGGTCAATGATTGATGTTCTCTTGGAATTGACCTGTGAAATGTGCCTCCAAACTCCTCAATAACAGCTGAGTCAATAAGGAGCTCTGCTTTGGCATTTTCTAGGTATGTGATTAAGCTGTTAGCAGCAGTAGAGCTATTGTGAACTTCTGGATTCCAGGCTGGGTGGTGAAGGTTGATATCTCCTAGAAATAAGAATGGTTTATTGAGGGTTGGATTCAGTGCCAGAAAGCGTTCAACAGTAAGCTGGCTGGTTAGACTTGTGGTTGGTTTTTCATTGTAAATGTTGACCACATAGAATTTCTCACTGGAAAGTTCCACATCCAAAATTTGAAAATCTGGGTCTGAGACCATGTCATATCTGGCAGATACTTGGATTTGACTGGCTTTTCTGACATATGTGATAGCCCTTGGACGAATTGAATAGGTGCAAGATGGAAGAATGGTGTAAAATGATGGGTGATGAATTGGCTGATAAGCCTGTAAAGAATTATTATAGAAGATATATGGCTCTTGAATAAAAAGGATATCCAAGTCCTCCTTGAGGGCAACCTCAAAAAGGGACTGCAAGATCTCTCGACCCCTAGCAGCATTGTGTTGGCCTATTTTGAGTGTGCCTAACATGACAATGCTTTATAGTAGTCGCAGTCTTGTTTTTGAAAAGCTAAATGGGTGTTTGATTTGCAGTTAGCGCACTGCACTGCATGGTGGATGCAAGATTGGGTGGATTGACATGTGTTGCATTTATGATGTGATGTCTCATGTTCTCCTAGGCAAAAAGCACAGACCGGAACCTTTATGCAGGTAGATTGATGATGACCATATGTGAGACACCTTCTGCATTGTGTCTTTTGAGTTGACTGTAGGAATGGAACTACTTTCAACCATAGACCTCCAATTAGTACCCCTGAGCCTAGTAATTGATTTTTCTCCTCCTCTGTGGTGACCGAGAATGTAACTGAACCTCTAAGAGACTGACTGTAAGTCTTGCCAATCCATCTTGGCTGGCCTTGGGTTGTAATTCCCTCATTGAACACTTCTATCTCTTCATTCAATGCCTCAATTGGAATGCATTTAGGAACTCCATGCACCACTAATTTAGGCCAGTGGCTCACTTTTTGGGCTTTGTGAATGGGCCATCCTTCAAATACAGGTTCCCATTTTTGCTGATCCAACAAAAGCTCTGATGGAGAGGAATCCATACAGGTTAGGACCACATTTCCTTTTACAGATGTGTGAACCCTGGATATAGCCCTCTTTCCCAAGATTTTGTTGATTCTCTCTCTAACAGAGAAAGGTTGGTATAAAGGGAGGACACCACCTGACTTTGTGACTAGGGTGATCACATTTGCATGATGAAATGGTGGTGGTGGAGAGGTTGTTGTTGCTGTTGCTGTTTCTACTGTTGGTGTAATTGATGTTGTTTCTGCTGCTGCTATATTATTCCCAGATTTTTGGCTGGTTCCTTTTCCTAAAACCTTCATTCCATTTGACTTCAATGGTAAGATGGAAGTTATTTCAGACTGGGTGCTGCTCTTCAAAATTTGAGCATAAGATGGAACTGTTGCTTTGATTTCTGGGCCTGCATTTCTGAGGTTAACAGACTCAGATGGCTTCTTAGTGGTATTTATCATGCCATTCATATTAGTTCTTCCTTCCTCAGTGAAATTCCGGAACACTTCAACAAGATCTAGTACTGCATCCTGCTTTCCTTTATCTTCAGTGAGATAGTATGCTTTGACAAGAAGATCTCTAGCTTCTTGGATGGCAGCTGAGTATGAATATTGTTTTGTGATCCCTGGTTCTGAAGTCAGGATTACTTTTCTGTGTGAAAGAGGAGCTGGAGTTTCCTCTGTTGATTTCCTTTTTCTGGGAATGGATTGTTGGACTTTGTTTCTATTTGACTGGTGTTCAAAATCCTGAGAAGTGATTGGGTCACTGCTGAACAGGCTATTTGAAATTGTGGGTGAAAAAATGGTTGGTTTAGATTTTGGTGGCTTTATGTTCTTTGGCACATTTGAGCTTGTCTGCTTTTTGGTATTCCACCTTGAGTCAGAAAGCCTTGGAACATTTTTCATACTGAAAGACTTTTGGGTTGGTGGTGAAGATGGAGGGCCTTTTTGAGGATGAAGAGATAGATTCCATAGTTTAAAACAAATGATTAATTTATTATTTATTTATGAATTTTTTTATTATTTTATATTATATTTTTTTTTTTTTTTTTTTTTTTGTTCAAGTATTTTTTTATGAATTTTTATGAAAGTTATGAAAGTTATGAAAGCCTTTAAATTTTATGAAATTTATGAACTTGTATAAAAATGTGAAAAATCACGTGATGCTGGCACCTGGGTCACCTGATTTTGCCAAGGCTTGCCAAGGCTTGGCAGCACTAGTGCGAAAAATTTTCTCCAAGCTGGAAAAATCGAGTTTTCATCAAAAGATCTTGAATTAATGGTGTACACAGCTTAAAAATGATATCACAGGAAAGCTGCTCATTAGGCGAAAACGAATATCAAGATTATATTGTTGTAGCTCGTGGTTGTGAGAAGTTGTCGATGAAATGGTGAGAAATTGGGGTTTGGTGGGCGAAAATTCGTGTTTTGGTCGAGAAATCCTAAAATATTGGGTAACCAGTGTTGATAATACTATCATTCGAAAGCTACTGATCTAGCGAAACCGAATATTGAATTTATATTGTCGTATCTGTTGAGGGGCGGAAGTTGTGGACAAAAAGGCGATTTGCAGAAGTTTGTTGATTCCCATTTGCTAATATATCTAGAGTCAGCATTGTTTGTATGATTATTTGAAGAATCAATTGTTGGATGGTAATTATATTTCGGAAATAAACTTGTCATTAATGCATCACTTTAGAAATCTGCGCAGCATTCCACGCTGCCTGTATCACCAATTTGACATCGTGAATCTTATTTTTTCACCTTCATTACCCTCCTTTCATCATTTCATCTTCTGTGCTCCAACATGGCAGGTGTGGGTGCTGGTGTGGGTAAATCCAGCGGTCTCGAAGCGTCGCAAAATGCGACAATGGCCTCATCAAACAACGGCAGCGGAGCGCAGACAGCTCCAAAGGATAAAAACTTGGAAATCCTAGGGAAACTTCTAAAACAGGTTAGATTAATCGTGATGGGAGAGATGGATGAGGAGGACCTACCATCGATGGAAGACGTGAACGAGGCCGTGAAGGCCTTTAACGCACACAAAAGGGCCTGGACGGAAATGACCCAGAAAAAGTCTCTTTTTTTTTTTTTTTTTTTTTTTTTATCATATTGTATTCAGCTATATAGCTATGACAATTTATTTCTAATTTACAAACAATTACTCCAAATACCTCTTGATATTTCCTGGCATTGTACCCCTTTATTCATTTCTATTTATTTCCAATCTAATTAATCTACCTTGTGTGCACTGATGCACCTGGAAGTCTTTATAAATTCTAGTAAGGCTTCTTTGCCTTGTTTTGTCCGAAAAAGAATTGGTATTGTAAGTGGCACAAAATGTTTCAATTGTTTATTTCTATCCTCATTAAATTTGTTGCACTGAAGTATAATATGTTGCATAGTCTGCTTTCCATTTCCACAGAAATTGCACCTATTACTTTGGCCTTTCTTATTTTGTGTAGGTATGCTTTCACATTCCCAATGCCTGTCCTGGCCTGGAAATAAGATGACTCTGTTAATCTGTTATGTCCTTGAAAATTGATGGGTTGAGTGGAGAAGTCAGGCCTCATCATCTGGGCTTGGATTCTGTAATATTTGCCAAGACCCCTGCTTTTTTCTTCTGTCTTCCTCTCGAGAGAGTTCTGAGGTCCAGTCATGGGACCAAGCTTCTATAATTATCTCCCTAGCTTTCTGCTTTAGAAACACAGGAACATCAAATTTTCCAAATTGACTATTTTGTCCATAACTTTTTGCGACAGAAAGCTATCATCAAACAAACAATTGTTTACGATTCATTACATCAAGCGCTATCTATTAAGATATATTTCAGCCAATTTGACCCACTGGTCGAGCTGATAATGTCAAAAAAGCCGATTTCTGGGGCCTCCCCATCAAAGAATCCACCATCCAGCCCTCCACCATCCAGCCCACCAGCATCAAAATCTCAACAACCAACCCTTAAATCATCAATTTGGAGTGATCTTCCAGCTCCTCCTCCTGTCATTAACCCTGCTCCTGCCTTTCATTCATCAATTGATGATGTTTTCATGGACTTCTCCAGTGATCCAATTGCTGGCCCATCTCATGATGGGAAAAAATTTTCAGGGACCCACTTGGCTGGGGACTCTCGAAAACGAGGCTGCAGCCTCAACCAGCAATCTGAGCTTCATCGAAAAATTCAATTTGTATGTGCAGATAGTCAAAAATCATCATTTAAGTCCCCCCAAGATGCACTTCTAGCAGCAAGGGACAATATCATCCAGGCATACAGCCTTACAACTAATCGAAATGAGCAAAACAAATTGTTGGATCTCCTCGAAATTTTCAGGGAATTTACAGAAAAGGGGAAACTATCCAAAGCCTCAGCAATTATCACCTCTCAGATAGCCAACTTGGAACAAGCCACCAGAAAAATTGAAAATAAATCAAGAGATCTACAAACCACCATTGTCCAGCCAGTACCATCTAAGCCCTCTGTATCAAACAAAGTTGCCCAATCAAAACCTGCCCAGCCCATGAGCTTTGCCAAGGTCCTTGCAAACAATGGAGAATCATATCAAGCAAAGCCTCAAGAATGGACAGTTGTAGAGGGAAAAAAGAAGGTAAATACCACTCAACCACAAAGCCAAAATCAACCCAAGGAAAAAAAGGTTAGGAGATTGATACTTGTCCAAGCTCCAAACTCTCACCAGTAATCTCACCCCTGGCTGCAAGAAATAGCCTTAACAAAGCACTTGCTGATAGGGGAATCAAGGGCCCAGTAGTGAACATGGTGAGCACTACATCAGCCAAGAATTTATCCATAACCACAACAGAAGACTACACAGCAGAATTCCTTCTGGAAAAAGGGAACTTTGGGAACATCTAGTTCCATTTACTTTTGCACAGATTGACAAACCATGGCACAAGTTGTTGCTCATGGGATTCCACTACTAGACTTTGACAATCCAGAGGGTATGGAGTTGGTCAAAGATGAGATTTTGACCTTCAACAAGGGTCTCAAACCAATTGGAACACCGTACTGGCTATCAAGCAGAGAGAATAGGACTATCAAACGGCTGGATCAGTGGCAATAGCCTTTGCAACTGAAGAGGAGGCCAACAGAGCAATCAGAAATCGACTCTATATTGCTGGAATCAGTGTCAGAGTTGAAAAATTTTACAGTGTGGCTCCATCAACCCAGTGTAACAAATGCCAAAGCTTTGGTCACCTTGACAGCTATTGCAGAAAATCAGCAGTCTGTGGTCTATGTGGAGAAAATCATAGCACTCAGCAACACTATTGTAGTGTCTGCAGGACAAGGGGACTTAGCTGCTCACATCTAGCCCCAAAATGCGCCAATTGTTCAGGCTCTCATCAGGCCAACTCCAAATCCTGCGAGGTTTATCTTGCAGCCAAAAATAAACTTGATCAGGAGGAATTGTAATGTCAGACACACCTGATATGCGCGTCCTTCAAATCAACCTGAATAAAAACCAATATGCAACTGAAAATGCTCTACAGCTGGCTGTGGAGCTCAAAATTGATATCATAGCAGTCCAGGAGCCATGGCTGATACCCAGACAGCCTAGGAGCCAGGACTACACTAACACCAGATCCGTCTACCACAGTGGATTTGAACAGATATTTCCCAAGTTTTCGACTCAATTTAGACCAAGGACAATGGTCTATGTTGCTAGGAGACTTGGGAACAAAATTAAGCTTGCTAAGCAGTCACCACAGGATCCAGACATCCAGGTCCTAGAAATGACTGATGGAGTAGGCAGTATAAAAATTATTAACATTTATAACCAAGATGATCAGGCAGGTCAGAGGGGTAAAACCATTGAAGCTCACCTGTACAATCAGCAACCCGGCCCTAAATCCATCCTTCTTGGGGACTTTAACCTTCACCATCCCCTGTGGGAGCCAGAGTCAATTCCAACTGGTCCCTCAGAGAAATTGGTTGAATGGTGTGAGGCACAAGAGATGGAGCTAATCAATAATCCTGGTGAGGGTACATTCTTCAGGAAACATATGGAAAAAGCAACAGTGATTGATCTGACTTTTGCATCACCAAATGTTGCAAGTAGAATCAAGGACTGGCAAATCATGGGTGATATTGGATCTGATCATTATGGGATCCTATTCACCCTGGAGTCTCTTTCAAATCTCCAGCCCAGAAGTCAATGTCAACCAAGGCTTAATATTAACCAAGCAGACTGGGATAAATTTGCCAAAATCTTGCAAGATATAACACATAACAACACTGTTCTCCTGGCACTTGATGACATTGGTCCCCTCATTGAATCTGATGGAATTGAATACCTAAGGACAGGCTCACATTTGACTTTTGATCAGTAGACCAAGCAGCAAGTGAACTCACCAACTGTATCACCAAGGCTGCAAGGCATGTATGCCAATGATATCATTTCATCATACATCAAAGCCATGGTGGAATAAGGACCTGAAGTTGATGAGAAAAGAAATGACTAGAAACCATAAGATGCTGAAATTCAATAAAGATGATCTCAATATCAAAAATGCATATTTAGAAAGCAGGAACAAATATTTCTCAGCAATCAAAATAGCCAAGCAGGATCATTGGAATAAATTCCTTGAAAAAGAGGATGCCCAATCCATTTTCAAGGCCATGTCCTACACCAAGGATAGACAAAACAGCAGTATTCAATCCATCAGGTCAGCAGACAACCAGTTACAGGAGTCTTTTGAGGGAAAGTGCAAGGCCTTTCGAAATGCACTTTTCCCATCTCCTCCCATGCTGATGAAGTGGAATGGAATACTTACCAGCCAGGTAGTTGGACTTGGCCCACATTGGAATGGTCAGAGCTAGAAAGAGCTTGCTCAACAAACATCAAAGGAACTACCCCTGGACCAGATGGTATAAATCATCAAATAATAGTCAAAGCCTATCAAGCTATCCCAAATGTCTTCTTCCAGCTTTATTCCAGTCTTTTCAAGGTGGGATATCATCCTCAATGTTGGAAGCAGGCAACTGGGATCATACTTAAAAAGCAATCAAAACCAGACTACTCCCAGCCCAAAGCATACAGGGTCATCTCTCTTCTCAATTGCCTTGGCAAGGTCATGGAGAGAATATTGGCCAGGAGGCTAGGGTATCTGGCAGAGACATCAGACTTGCTGGATCCTTCTCAGATTGGGGGTCGGCTGAAGAAGTCGGCCATGGATGCAGCACTACTTCTTACCAATGAGGTAGAAATTAATAAACAACTCAACAAGGTCACATCAACCCTCTTCTTGGATGTAAAGGGGGCATTTGATCATGTTGCACGCAATCAACTCCTGCAAATACTGCAGAAACTCAAATTACCAATCAATCTTATAGCTTGGGTCGGTTCCTTCTTAGAGGGACGAAGCCTACAGCTGTCATTTGATGGAGAAAAAGAGGAGTTTAGTGAGATAAATACAGGTACTCCTCAGGGGAGTCCCGTATCACCAATTTTATTCCTTATCTATATTCAGGGATTATTCAGGAGAAATGCTGTCAAAGTTATCTCCTACATGGATGACATCACTTTGACAACAGCCTCAACCAGCCTGAAGAAAAATATCAAAATCCTTGAGAAGGAAGCAGCCCAGATCTTTGAGCTGGGTACCAAGAATGCAGTCCAGTTTGATCTTTCAAAGACAGAACTGATGCATTTCACAAGAAAGAAAAATGCAGGAAATTTGGCAATAAAATTAACTAATGGCAATATTGTTATACCTGTGGAATCAGTGCAATGGCTTGGCATCTGGTTTGACCCTGGATTGACATTCAAGATACATGTCCAGGTCAGATCATCTCAGGCTGTACAATCATTCTACAGGATGGCAAGACTTGCCAACACAGATAGGGGCCTATCACCAGCTGCTCTTCGACAAATCTACCTTGCCTGTGTCACCAGCATAGCAGATTATGGATCTGTCATCTGGTGGAAGGGTCAAGAATATGTAGCAAAATCTCTCCAGAAAATACAGAACCTGGCCTTAAGAAAGATACTGGGGGTATTCAAGACAGCCCCAATTCTGCCTATGGAGGTGGAAGCTGCTCTTGCACCACCAAGGGTTAGGCTCTGTAAAAACATGAGGCAGTATGCATTCCGCTTAACCAAACTATCTCAATTTCATCCAGTCAATTTCGAAGCAAATAACAAGATTGAGCTACTAAAGTTGACACAGATTGGTAGGATCAAGAAATCAATTGAAAACCTAGTGGAATTTGACACCTTGGAGCAAATCAAACAATTTCATTTCAAACCATGGAGGCAGGCTCTCCCTTATACAGTCAAAATTGAGAGGATCCCTATGTTGAAAATAATTACTGTAATCATGAAAATGCTATTCATAAATGTTTGCATAAACTATGCACCCAACCATATGCACAATTATGCATAGCTATGAATGAGACCAGGATGTGAACAAGAAATCTTATGCATTGGATTTACAAGGATTACATGAAGGATTGCATGCATTGAATTTACATGCATTACATGAAGGATTGCATGCATTGAGTTTACATGCATTACATGAAGGATTGCATGCATTAAGTTTACATGCATTACATGAAGGATTGCATGCATTGAGTTTACATGCCTTACATGAAGGATTGCATGCATTAGCTTTGACTGTAGTCTTGACCAGGGTGTGAAAAATCTGTTCTGAGACACAAATCAGTGGGGCTGATGATCTGCAGTGGGATAGTTTGGGTTTCCCACATTTGAATTTTCTTCATCACTTCACAAGCATTTGAAATCAACCCTGGCATGTATTACTCATCAAAGTTGTATATAATCTGATTGCTATCCCACCTTGGAATATCATCTTGTAGTCAACATATTTCAATACCACAATCTTCTAATTCCATCAGACTTCTACCTT
The DNA here is from genome assembly GCA_900239735.1 of Blumeria hordei DH14. Taxonomy (NCBI): domain Eukaryota; kingdom Fungi; phylum Ascomycota; class Leotiomycetes; order Helotiales; family Erysiphaceae; genus Blumeria; species Blumeria hordei. Next base: position 55,592 of record OENG01000023.1, read on the forward strand.
TGTTCAATCTCCATCATCCTTCCAAAATATAATTCAGATACAATATTCTTGAATATAATTTTATCAGGTCAAAACCCTAAGGATGAAGCAGCAGAGATACATGAATCTTTGCTTCGACAAACTGACTGGTCCTCTACTACATTCATTTACACAGATGCCTCATATATGGCAGATAGCACTGGTGTTGGAGTCAGCTTTGCAGCTACTGGGAGTTGCAGCAGTATTCAACATCACCATCAAACTAACATCGGACCAGAGGCCATGGTCTACAATGGAGAACTGGAAGCAATCACCCTAGGTATGGAGTATGCAAGTAGGCATTCCCAGCCAGGATTGAGCTTCCATATCTTTAGTGATAACCAAGCAGCCCTTCACAGACTACAGACACCCTCTGATAATCCTGGACAGGCTTGTCAGCTTAGGGCAATAGAAGCTGGACAAATCATCAATAGTAAACTTTCTTCAATTCAGCTCCACTGGATACCAGGCCACTCAGGAATTCCAGGTAATGAAGTTGCAGATAAACTGGCCAAAGAAGCATCGAAAATTTCCACAGAAAACAATAAAACTAGTCTGTCTGTGGTTAGACACTTAATTCAAAAGACCTTCCAGCATCAATGGCTGGAATATCTCCAAAATAATGACCAAAAAAAGCAACAAAATCCACTGACATATAGAAAATTATTCAGTTGGAAAATCAACAATAAAATTAGTCTTCCATCAGGAGTAGAAAGGAAAGTGGCCAGTGCTTTCTTTCAACTTAAAACTTGTCATGGTTATAACAGCTCCTATCTATACAAGCGAGGGCAAAGAGGCAGTGATAGGTGTACATGTGGGAAACGAGAAACACCTGAGCATCTTCTGCTAAGCTGTAGTAACTATAGGCATGAAAGGATTGAACTTAAAAGGAGCTTGAATGGAAACCAACCCAGTCTTAAGCTTTTATAGAGCACAAAGATTGGGATTGATAAAACCCTTGATTATATAAAGAAAACAAATATATCAACAAGAAGGTGGTATTTGGAGAGGGTGGATGGTGGAGACATGGCATAAGTAGATGCATTAGATTTGAAGTGAAGGAAGAGTAGGAATACAGAGACTATTAATATTAGGGTAAAACCCTCAATGTCCATTGGAAAATATTGAAAATGAAGTACAATTAAAAACAAATGAAATTTGGTGGGGTTTTGTATGGTTTTAGTAGTCCTTCATAGTCATAGACTCAGTAGGGACGTAAATAAAATTCTATTCTATTCTATTCTATTCTGCTTTAGAAAGGAATGGGTGGTAAAAACATCCCTTTTAACAGCCTTCTTTTTGATTGCTCCCCTTGCTGCACTATCAGCAAGCTCATTACCCACTAGACCAACATGCCCTGGACACCAAGAGAGACTTAATGAGCAATTATATGCTTCTTGTCTTATCTGGTAAGAAGAAGTTTCCTATCAAGGAGAGGATGATGGCGCTAGAGGAGGTTGTCAAGAAAAGCCTGGCGGATCCTGCTCGTGTTTCTGCTCCTGCAGTGACCTCGGGCGCGCCGCCACCAAGGAGCTACGCGTCGGTCGTGACTCCGCAAATGACAAAAACAGCGGTTTGGATAAGAATTGATGGAGCAGAAAAATTGCAGCCGGAAGAGCTGCTTTCAAAGGCAAAAGAGCACATTCAAGGTGCATACGCGATCCGTCAAATGCGGAGCAACGATACCGAGGTGTATGTCCAGTCGGCGTCCCAGAGAGACGCGGCGCTGAATATGCGAGAACCAACGGATTTCAAAATTTTACAGCAAGATTTTCCAGTTGTAGTCAACGGTGTCCCATTGCGGACACGAATTGAAGGGGGCAGAGATGCCGACAATTTCGCCATCATCAGGGAGATAGTTACGGCCATGAAGGCACGAATTCCAGGCTTAGTCAAAAGTCGTGTACGGTGGTTATACGACGGAAAGGAACACCAGCGATCGATGAGAAACGGTCGCAATCGAGGATCAATTGCGGTCAGCCTCCCATCGGAGGCAATGCAGACGGAAGTGGTCCGAAACGGCCTTGTTATGAACGCCATGCTCTTCACGGCGCAGGTGTGGTCACCACGGTCCCAGCCAAAGCAGTGTTACAACTGCAGTCAGTGGGGACACACCCAGGCGTCGTGTGGAAAGGCAGCTAGGTGCAGTGAGTGCGCTGGCGCTCACCAAACTCGGGACTGTCCGAGGAAAAGGGTTTCTTGTGCCAACTGCGGCAAGGAACACCGTTCGTGGCAGAAAGCAGCGTGTCGGACCTACCAGGTCTACAAGGGAAGTGTGGAGAAGGCTCGGATGGAGCTATTATCGAGAACGCCGGAAATATGGAATGAAAAACCAACAATGGCACCAATACGAACAGTCAGACCAACTGATGATCAGGGATTTACTTTGGTCACCAGTAAGAAGGCTGAAGGACTAAAAAGAGGGCCAGGACGACCACGTAAGGTAGTCGAAGTCCCAGTGGCACCAATCATTGCCTCGACAGCAGCACCACCATCGGGGCCAACTCTTCGAGCAATTCGAAGACCAACGCCGAGTGAAGAGGTGCCTTCTCTTTTCAATTTCTCATAACGTTAGTCTGATTGAAGGGGGAGTTAACGAATTCTGAGGAAAGTTTATAAAATTATGGTTGAAAGGAACGTCCTCAGCATTAAGCCGGGTCGGTTCAGAGTGGCGGGACATCGGGTTTTGTTTGTTGAAAGCTTTTTCCCTAACTAAAGTGGCTTACCGTCTTCATGGTTCTGTATATAGATACCGCATAGGACGTTAAACTAGATCAATGAATGAATGAATGCATCACTATTATCTGCAAAAGAAGTGGCCAAAAGTTCATTTGTCCTGTCCGCATTATATCTTAAGGTTGGGATGAATGGGATCTGCTGTTGCTTTGCACTAGAGTATTGAAAAGCTTTGTAAACCATATTGCCTTGGGCCTGTTCTATGAACTTTTGCCAGTGATTGGTCTTTTGAATGGACACAGCTCGGAAGTATTCATTCCTTGATGTGTTTGCCATTTTAATATTATATTCAGTTGGGTACTTCTTTGCAGACCTCTTTTGGTGGTGATATACTTGTCGAAGTTTAGTGAGCTCAACTGACCACCAAGACTTAGATCTGCTTGAAGGCCTGCACTTTGGAATAGAACCCTTGGCTGCTTCATGGATGATCTCTGTCATGAGGATTGCTATCTCATTATATTGTTTCATTTGTATCAGTTTCTTGACCTCTATAGTAGCATCAGTTTCTAGGCTCAACAGTTTCATCTTGAACAGGTTCCAGTCTGCCTTCTTCAAATTGTATGATGCCCTGAGACTGTTCTGATTATGATTAGGGGGCTTAAAGAGTGTTTCGAAGCTTATGACTTCATGGTCAGAGCCAGTGCCAAGAACATCAAATTTTCCGAATTGACTATTTTGTCCATAACTTTTTGCGACAGAAAGCTATCATCAAACAAACAATTGTTTACGATTCATTACATCAAGCGCTATCTATTAAGATATATTTCAGCCAATTTGACCCACTGTTCGAGCTGATAATGTCAAAAAAGCCGATTTCTGGGGCCTCCCCATCTAAGAATCCACCATCCAGCCCTCCACCATCCAGCCCACCAGCATCAAAATCTCAACAACCAACCCTTAAATCATCAATTTGGAGTGATCTTCCAGCTCCTCCTCCTGTCATTAACCCTGCTCCTGCCTTTAATTCATCAATTGATGATGTTTTCATGGACTTCTCCAGTGATCCAATTGCTGGCCCATCTCATGATGGAAAAAAATTTTCAGGGACCCACTTGGCTGGGGACTCTCGAAAACGAGGCTGCAGCCTCAACCAGCACTTTGAGCTGCATCGAAAAATTCAATTAGTATCTGCAGGTACTGAAAATTCATCATTTAACTCCCCCCAAGATGCACTTCTAGCAGCAAGGCATCAGGAACATCAAATTTTCCAAATTAACGTTTTCATCAACAACTTCTGAACCACACAAGCTACATCCAAATAAATTACATATTTGGTTTAGCCTATTTCAGAGCTTTATATTGATATAATTTATTATAACTGTATTACTGTATCTCAGCCAATTAAGGCAAAACCTTACATTTTCCATCAATCTGGGTGATAAATTTTCACTTCAGCCTTGCCAAGCCTTGTTGCACCTCGAGACAGACCTGCCATCAATTTAAAGGAAATGCCACCACCATTGAATTCCGAGGGAGATACCCCTCATCCTACATCATCTGGTCCATCAAAGGCCCCAGCTCATCAACTATCTGGGTCATCAAAAGCACCAGCCCATCAACAACCAAGTTCATCAAAATCCCCGGCCCATCAACCATCCAGTCCATCTAAAGCCCCAACTCATCAACCATCACTGGAATCATCATTGGATTCATCCATGTGGAGTGACCTCCCAACACCACCACCAATTAAGAACCCCACAACTAAATTCAACTCATCAATGGATGACATTTTTATGGACTTCAGCAGTGACCCTATAGCAGGTCCCTCTCATGATCCAAAGAAATTCTCAGGATCCAATCTCATGGGTGACACTAGAAAGCGAGGTGGTAGCCTCACTCAGCCACAAGATACTAGACAAAAAATCCAAATTGTTTCAGATCTGACAGAAATGACATCATTCAAAACACCCCAGGATGCACTGTTAGCAGCCGGAGATAATATTTTGCATGCCTATCACCTAACTAAAAACCGAGCAGAGCAGGCTAAGCTCCTAGATCTACTTGATATTTTCAGGGAATATACTGAAAAGGGGCAATTGTCAAAAGCATCTGCTATCATTACCAGCCAAATAGTAAACTTAGAACAAGCCACCAAGAAAATTGAAGACAAAACCAGGGATTTACAAAGCACTAATTGCAATGTCAACATACCCAATCCAGCAATGAAAGCTACAGCCAGCTCATCCAAACCTTCCCAGCCCATTAGCTTTGCAAATATCCTGGCATCCAAGGGTGAAATATACACCCCAGATCCCCAAGAATGGACTGTTGTTGGGGGAAAAAAGAAGACCAGTACCACTCAACCATCCAACCATACACAACAAAAAGAGAAGAAAGTAAGAAGGCTGATACTAGTTCAAGCCCCACACTCACCAGCAATGAATTCACCACTTGCAGCAAGAAATGCCCTTAATAGAGCTATGGCTGAGAGGGGAATCAAGGGACCAGTAGTCAACTTGGTGAGCAACACATCAGCAAAAAATATTTCCATAACAACAACAGATGACTATACAGCTGAATTCCTATTGGAAAAGAGGGAAATCTGGGAGCACCTGATCCCATTCACCTTTGCACAAATTGACAAGCCCTGGCACAAGGTAGTTGCCCATGGCATTCCACTGCAAGATTTTGACACTCCAGATGGTATGGAGATGGTCAAAGATGAAATTAAAACATTTAATAAAGGCCTCACCCCTACTGGAACACCCTACTGGTTATCAACAAGGGAAAATCGCACTATCAAAAGGGCAGGGTCAGTAGCTATTGCCTTTGCCACAGAAGAAGAAGCCAATCGAGCTATTAGAAATCGAATCTACATAGCAGGAATCAGTGTGAGACCAAGTCAACATCTTTCGAAAATCGCCTTTTCAACCACAACTTTTACCACCCATCAGCTGCAACAGTATGAGCTCTATATTCGGTTTCGCATTGTCTCCAGCTTTCGATTAATATAGTTTTCGACTCACACATCCACCAACTGGAACAAATTTCGACCAAAACCCGTTTTTTCGACCCTCTGGCCCACCAATCCTCACCAATTCATCTACAACTTCTGTCCAACATCAGCTACGATGATATAAACTAAATATTCGGTTTCGCATCGTCTGTAGCTTTCGATCAATATTTATTTCGACATCTGCACCCTCATATTACAACATTTTTCGACCAAAACGCCATTCTCGACCCTCTGGACAAAAAATTTTCACCCCAGCCTTGCCAAGGCTCGTCGCGTGACGCGTCTACGCGTTCTAGACGTGTGATCAGGTGACTAAATCAAGATCACGTGATTTTTTTTTTTGACATTCAAAATTAAAAAAAAAAAAACTAAAAAGCAATTATTTGAAAAAAAAAAAAAAAAAAAAAACAATTATTTAAAAAAAAAGCAATGATAAAAAAGCATTTATAAAAAAGCATTTAAAAAAAACATAATAATAAAAAAATTAATCTTAAAAAAATAATTAAAAAAAAAAAACAAAATAACAAAAAAATTATATTTAAAATTTTAAAATATAAAATAAAACATTTCAGATTTTTTCAAAATATTATTCAATATTTATTGAAGTTACTCAATTGACAATGACTTCAAAACCTCGATCTTCTTCTGTTGAACTTCCATCTTCTCCACAAACAAAAAACTCTTTTGATTTTAAAAATGTTGCAAGGCTGTCTGACTCAATATGGAGCTCAAAAAGATCAAAAAAAGAAAACCTGCTTAAATCAACCCAAAATAATTTCATAAAAGAATCACTTGATGGCCCTTTCAGCAGTGATCCTATTACTGCACAAAGTCTAATTCCTGAAATCTCGAAAACTAAACTGATGCCCATAACTCAAAAAAAGAGAAAATGTATAGATATAAATCCAACAGTTGTCCAAGCTACTAAAGTGATGAGGATTGCTGCACCAAAAATTACCAATCACTACACATACTTATCTGCAATACAAGAAGCAAGAGATTTGATTATGAAAGCTTACCATTTGACTAATGATAAACAAAAACAAGATGCAGTATTGGACTTGGTGGAGGTTTTCCGAAATTTCACTGAAACTGGTAGAGCAAATTTGGAAAAAATTGACAAGACACCTTCCAACCAGGCTGCATATAAAGCCAATACCACACCAACTTGTCAAATGGTAATATCTTCAAACACAAATATACCAACAACCATATCATATGCAGATATTGTAAAGAGCAAGGCACCAACAGCCACTGTAACTGTAATGCCAAGATCCAGCAATGCAATGAATGTCTTATGTAGAACATCAGAGCATTCAGAAACTGCAGATTGTGAGGAAACAGCAATTAATCCAATGAATATCATATGCACAGGACCAACAAAGGAGCCTCTGGCTTCAATTCAATTCAACAGCGAAAATGTAATAACTTTAGTCACAAAATCAGGTGCAACCCTCCCCAGCTACCAGCCTTTCACAATTAGGGAGAATATCAAAAGAATCCTAGGAAAAAGGGCAATATCTAGAGTACATACCTCTATCAAAGGCAAAATTGTCCTGACATGTATGGACTCTTCCCCAACAGAACTTCTACTAGACCAAGAAAAATGGGATAAAGCTTTTGAAGGATGGCCCATTCAGAAAGCTCAGAAGATCACTAACTGGCCATAAGTGGTGGTACATGGGGTACCAACCTGCATTTCTATTGAGTCCATAAATGAAGAGATAGAAATATACAATAAAGGTATAAAAACTCAGGGGCAACCAAGATGGCTCAGCAGAATCTATCAACAGAGGTCAAAAGCCTCCATCACTTTCTCAGTTGAGACTGAGGAGGAAAAGGAACAGCTTTTGAAGTCAGGTGTTCTTATTGGAGGCCGATACCTCAAGGTGGTAAACTTCCAATTGGCAACCCAGAGAACACAATGCCGAAAATGCCTTACATATGGACATCATCATATCTCCTGCAATAAGCAGCCAGTCTGTGCCATTTGCTTAGGTCACCATATCACCTCAGACCACAAATGTAACAAATGTAGCTCCACTCAAAGCTGTATTCATCATGCTGTACAGTGTGCCAATTGCAAGTCAAATACCCATTTGGCATTTCAAAGACAAGATTGCGACTTCTTCAAAGCATTAGAATGCTAAGTCACATCACATTCAGCCAGCATAATACTGCAAGAGGTCGTGAGATCCTGCAGTCCCTCTTTGATGTCTCCATCATAGGGGAATCAGACATTCTTTTAGTTCAGGAACCTTATTTGTTCCATGACACTCATTCACAAATTTTCAAACGTATTATACATTCAGCTTACCAACTAATACCACCAAACAAACAAACAAACGCACAAATCAAGATATTCGAAAATTCGAAAATTCGAAAATTCATTTTTTCCCTCTTTCTATTCCCATGATCACTTCTGTGCTTGACTTCTCGAATTGTTAACCGTTGCGAGGTATTTAAAAATGCCTCCGGTGAGAAAAAATCGCCCAAAGCCGACAACTTCAGTCGGCTTTGAACGGACACCGATGTGTCCAAAACCTACTGGCCTCGCGCAAAAACTATCAAGCCTATTTGCAAGTGAGGCCTTCGTCCCAGGGAAGTCTACAAATCTTCCCGACAAAGAGATGACTGATTCTGAGCCCATCAGGACAGTTACAATTGGTCCCGAGACCACCAACCCCATCGAGCTGGCCCCAGTGGCAAGCAGCTCTAGGAAAGGAAAGGAGGTCGTGAGAGAAAAGACGACAGAACCTGCAGAAAACTCTGCAAGAAAAATCGCTGTGCCAGCCTCCAAAGGCACAGCTTCGACAACAGCGATGGAATTTCCTCCTGAGCTGCAATCTGTGATGGAGGCCGAAAAGCGTCGAACGGCGCAAATTAAGGCCCGAATCGAAATTTGCTCCACTGCAATTAGCAGTGTGGAAGCAGCACTCTCGCCTCTCTCGATTGGCGACGACAAAGAATTTGTAGACGGCATCAAAGTCTACCTTCGAGCGGCCATTGGCCAATTTGTTCAATCAGGCCCAGGGACCACACCACCAGTTCTCCCTGCTCGCCCAAGCAACCCTCTTCCGACGAGGGCTCAAGAAATTAGGGTTCAGAACCCTACGACAACCCATGCTCCAGCCCCAAAGACAACTTGGGCTACCGTAGCTCGGGGAGGCCTAGCCCGCAGCGCTGGGCAGTCGACAAAAAAGGCAGCACCGCCCGCCCCCAAAGCAAAGAGTGCCAACCGAGGACAAAAATCGATTCACGACTTTTTCTGCGCCTCGACTACTTCCATCCCCACCGTCTCCTCTCCCCAGCTGGCATTAGGTCAGCTGTGTCTCTGGCGCTGGGAACCGCTGCTAACGATATTACGTTGGTTCAGCGGGTAAAGACCGGCTTTGCGATTACAGCAAAGAACGAAGCTTCTCGAAAGGAGCTCTTGGATTCCTCTGCACTGCGGAGAGATCTAGAAATACACCTGGAACCAGCGTCAAATCTGGTTGCCATGCAAATTGCCACCGTTCCGGAGACAATTCGAACACTTGCTGGCCCCATCGACGTGACAGCAAAGATGGTTGCCGACGAAGTCACGCGAGTGACCAATCTGGTTCCCTTTCTGGTTCGTCCTCATGGGACTAGCAAACCAGGGGCGCCCTACTCAAATTGGCAAGCGCTCTTTCCCCGAGAATCCGCTCCTCGACCCGGATTCCGCCTTTTCGACGACTCTGGAGCTGCAAAGCTCTTCCGACCTCGTCGCAAAATCGAACAATGCAAACGGTGTCTTGAATTTCACGCCACCCGTGGTTGTTCCCGCGCTCCAGCTTGCTGGAATTGCGGATCTAACATGCACTCAGAATCAGAGTGCAAGGCTCTCACCCGGTGTCGAAACTGTGGGGGACCTCACCGATCGGATTCCCGGGTCTGCTCAGCCAGACCCAGCAAGTCCGGACCGGTGCCAAAAGAGCAGCTCGCGCGGATCCACCAGATCCAGCAAGGGGAGTACGCAAAAGTGGCTCGATTTAGGGCTGCAGCCAAAAGGGCCGAAGAGGCAACGATGGCCTCAACGAAGGACGTCTCAATGGCCGAGGGATCGGGTTTCGGAATCCTGGAATCCGAAGAAGAAGTTTGAGGGTACAGCAACCCTCGGTGAAGTCTACAAAAAAAGCTTCAAAATATATAGCAGGATACCAGCTGAATTCAGGTAATCTGCGAACTAATCTTTCGCTCTCAGCGGAGATAGGAAAAAGTCACTTGGAGGATGTGGCAGGAAAGGGAACGGGCGAGAAGCGCGGGATCCAGACCAAACAGTATTTCTTCCAAAAATGATTTCAGTTTTTGATTTTAGTTTTGCTGTTAACTTCTACAATTTCAGTAGAAGTTCATGCGGTTGGAATGAGTTGGGCCTGTACGCAGTGATCCTTGCCGGCTCCACCGGTCCTTGACCCATTGTGGATAAGAAAGCGTTAGCTTAGGACCAGAAATTAGCAAAAAAAAAAAAAAAAAAAAAACTAATACCACCAATCACACATCAATACCTCCGCCCAAGGGTCATGACCTATGTCAATAAGGCAAGCCAGATCAGGGTAATGCCCAGGTATGACTTGGTGTCTGACCCAGATTTTCAAATCCTGGAAGTGGATCTTCCAGGGGAGGCCTTTTATATTATTCACATGTACAATGAGAAACCAATCACACCTGCATTTTCTGATTATTCTGTCAAGCAATTTCTTAATCTTCAACTAAAGCTTGATAAACCATTTTTACTACTTGGAGATTTTAACCTACACCATCAACTGTGGAATCCCCTGATTCAATCTTACAATACTCTGGCCAACAACCTAGTTGAATATCTGGAACTGTCCAATGCTCAGCTAATTAACTGTTCATCTGTTATTGAGAAATATGGAGGCACCTTCCATAGAGAAAATTCCAAGAGTACATCTATTATTGATCTAACATTTGTTGCAGGTTTTAAGCAACTGAAATGGCAAAATTGGAACTATGGGGAATCAACTGGGTCTGACCATGAACTTATCACCTTTAAGGCATTGCTTCCCCAGGTTGATGATTTTATTGTAGACAGCCAAGTCCCACCTTCACCAATTAGATTTAATACCAAAAAGGCTGATTGGAAGCATTTTCACCTGGAACTACAAGCCAAAGAGGAACTCATCCTGGATCATGTTGAAAATACTATTCAATCAAAAGATTATGACCTCATTGCTAGCCTGCTTCAACAAACAATTGAGAAAGCTGCTCAAGTTTCCATCCCAGTTATGAGGGTCACAGCAAGATCTAAACCATGGTGGACAACAGAACTGACCCAGCTAAGAATGAAGTTCCATAAATTACGTCGTTACTGGAAGAAATATCAAAATCAGGAGTTAGGGCAAGATGCCAAAGTTGCAAGGAATAAATACTTCCACAAAATACAAGACAACAAAAAGGAGCACTGGATTAAATTCCTTGAACAAGCTAAAAATAAATCAGTCTTTGATGCCTACAGCTACTCCAGGCCAGATAGAACCCAATCATCACTTGTTCCAACCTTGAAATGCAGTCATCCAAATGCTAGCCAGGAAAGAGTTGCTATAAGCTTCCAAGATAAATGTGAGGCACTAATTCACACTCTATTTCCAACAAGATTACCACCAATTTCTACATCAGAGGAAGCTATCAACCAGAATTTTATGGATCAGCAACAAATTGTGAACTCTCCATTCAATCTTAATTCTAATAGCTGTAATAAAACAGCCCCCAGGAAATGGGACTGGCCATCTTTAACCATGGAGGAAATAAATAATGCAGTACCAAATAAATCAACAGCTCCGGGCTTTGATCAGATTGATTGGCCTATAATAAAGGCAGCCATCACAGCCATACCTAAAATCTTTTTCCAGATATATTCAACACTAATCAACAGTGGATATCATCCAATAATATGGAAGCAAGCTGTGGGAATAATTATTCCAAAGAGAAACAAGAAGGATTATAGCAACCCAAAAGCCTATAGACCAATCTCTCTTCTCCCATGTCTATCCAAGTTGCTTGAGCGAATATTTGCTAACAGACTTGCTTTCATTGCAAACACTAATAATGATCTTCTCCATGAGACTCAAATGGGCGGACACAAACAAAGATCTGCAATAGACACAGCACTCCTTCTGCAAGATTATGTTGAGCAAAACAGGCTCAAGCAAAGAATAGTCTCAACAGTTCTCCTTGATATTCTAGGGGCATTTGATAGGCTGCAACCAGAAGCTTTAATATCAGTCATGAGGCAGCTCCAGCTGCCAGTCTGTTTAATTGCATGGGTACAATCTTTCTTGACTGGAAGGACTATGAGGCTTCAATTCAATGGCCAGCTGAGTGAGGAGTTTCCAGTAACAGGAACACCACAAGGAAGCCCCATTTCTCCAATTCTTTTTTTAATATCCATCAGGTATCTCTTTTCACCACAACAAGAAGCAAACTACCTTCAACTCTCATACATGGATGACATTTCTATCTCAGTTGCCTCCACCTCAATAAAGAAAAATACTGACCAGCTGCAACTAATCCTCAAGGGACTAATGGACAGGGCAAGTAAACTGTCAGTCACATTTGAGATGGAAAAGACTGAAATGATACATTTCTCACACCACAGATCACCTCTTACCAACCAGCTGACTCTCAGCAATCAAACTGCCATAGCACCTAAAGAGGTGGTAAGATGGCTAGGGATCTGGTTTGATAGAAAGTTGACATTCAAAACTCATGTTCAAAAACGACTCCAGCTTGCACATGGTGCACTAAAAAGAGTTAAACAGCTTGCTTCCAACACTAAAGGTCTTCCATTCAATGCTTTACGCAAGCTTTATCTCAGTTGTGTCCTCCCTGTCCTGGACTATGGCTCAGTGCTTTGGTTTAGGAAAAGGGGTTGTGGTACATTGAGTGCCAAGTGCCAGAGACTCCAAAACCAGGCATTAGTCATGATCACTGGAGCATACCATAATAGCCCAATAAAGGCCTTGGAAGTTGAGGCAGCTATTCTCCCAGCAAAAGTGAGACAACAAAAGCAAGCATTCAATTTTGCACTCCGAATTCTTAGACTACAATACACACATCCAGTAAAGGAGAAACTGCTCTCCCCACTCCAGGATGAGTTATCTCTAACAACTGAGGTGGACCTTGGGGTTTTTGAGTACCTAGACAAAGAATCAACCCAGCTGACAAGAATAGGCCAATTATTGAAGTCATTCATAAGATGTATTAACCTTGAACATTTAGATGCCAGCTGGGTGCCCCCTTGGCTTCAATCCCAATTAAAAATCAATATTTCACCATTGCCAAAGGACCAAGCTGCTCAGAGTCACAAAACCTTCTCTAAAAAGATACCTTTAACAACAACTATTGTCTACACTGATGGCTCCTTCACCCAAGGAAAAGGCAGCAGTATAGGATTTGTTGTCTATCTCCCAGTGACAAGACAAATGAAATGCTTGTCCTTCAACCTTGGTCAAACTATGGGTATTACAGACACAGAAACTTTCTGTATCCTCAAAGCCATCAAATACCTCAAAAAGATATCACCAAGAGGCAACTATCATATCTTCAGCGACAGTCAGGCTAGTCTCTTGAGAATAAAGAATAAAGAAAATTCCTTTTCACACCAGATAAGACAAGAGGCAGAGAGCTGCTCAATTCAACTCTCTTGGTGCCCTGGACATGTTGGTATAGTAGGTAATGAGCTTGCTGACAACTTGGCCAAAGGAGCCAGCAAAAAGAAGGTGCTGAGAAGGAATCAGTTTACTTCACATGCATTTCTAAAGCAAAGAGCTAAGGAGCTTGTACTAGAAGCCTGGGCTAAAGAGTGGACCTCGGAGCTTTTCCATGAGGAAGAAGGAAAGAAGAGCTCTGGTCTTGGCAAGTTCTATAGGATCCAAGCCCAAATGTCAACGCCTATATTTTCAACTCACCCATCTAGCTTTCAGGGCCACAGCAGGTTGACAGAATCCTCATACTTCCAGGCAAGGACTGGCATAGGAAATGTTAGAGCATACTTATATAAAATTGGAAAGACCAAAGATGATAAATGCAATTTTTGTCACAACCAAAAACAAACAATGCAACATTTGATACTCCATTGTCAAATGTTTAAAAATGAAAGAAAAGAATCTTTTAAAAACATAGAGCCATTCACTTTACCAATTTTATTCAGAACAAAAAGAGGAAAACAAGCATTGCTTGAATTTTTAAAAACTTCGAGGTGTATATCTATACACATAGGAGAATAATTAGGACAAAACATATTGAACATAAAGAGGGGAGATGGAGGAAGGGAGTGATAGTGAGGACTGATATTTGCTTTGTATGTATGTTAAATAAATTGTCATAGCTAGCTAGCTGAATACAATATGATTAAAAAAAAAAAGAAAATCAGTGTGAGAGTCGAGAAATTTTACAATGTCTCTCTTTCCACACAGTGCCAAAAATGTCAAAGCTTTGGTCACCTTGACAGCTATTACAGAAAATCAGCCGTCTGTGGTCTATATGGTGATAACCATAGCACTCAGCAACATTACTGTAGTGTCTGCAAGACTAAAGGAAAGAGCTGTTCCCATCTAGCTCCAAAATGTGCCAACTGCTCTGGCCCCCATGAGGCCAGCTCCAAGATCTGTGAGGTTTACCTTGCAGCCAAAAATAAGTTTGATCAGGAGGAATTGTAATGTTAGACACACCTGATATGCGCGTCCTTCAAATAAACCTCAACAAGAACCAATATGCAACTGAGAATACTCTACAGCTGGCTGTGGAGCTAAAAATTGACATCATAGTTGTCCAAGAACCTTGGCTGATTCCCAGACAGCAAGGGAGACTGGACTATAGTAATACAAGATCTGTACATCATCCAAAATTCCTCCAAATATTTCCAGCTTTTCCTGCACAGCTTCGACCTAGAACTTTGGTATATGTTATCAGGAGGCATGGAAATAAAATTAAGCTTGCCAGTCCATCACCACAGGATCCAGATATCCAGATCCTGAGTGTTGATGACTCAACTTCAAATTTCGAGCTCATAAATATCTACAATCAGTTGGGTCAGATGGGGGAAAGGGGTAAGACTCTTGAAGCCCATCTATACAATAATCAACCCAATTCAAAGACAATCCTCCTTGGAGATTTCAACCTTCACCATCCTTTATGGGAGCCTGAATCAACTGCAGACATTTCATCTGAAAGATTGGTAGAATGGTGCGAAAACCAAAGAATGGAGCTCATCAACTCACCAGGATGTGGAACCTTTTTCCGGCCTCACATGAAGAAAGCATCAACAATTGATCTGACATTTGCTAGCAAAAGTATGGTAAATAGGATTCTTGACTGGCAAGTTTTAGATGACTTAGGATCTGATCACTATGGAATCTTATTCACCATTGCTAATACTAGTATTCCTACAATGCCATCAGAATCACAACCAAAATTTAACTTAGCTAAAGCTGATTGGGGCAAGTTCTCTATTGCCCTCAAAAGTCAAGTATAACAGAGCAAAGTCCTACAGAGATTAAAATGCAATCCCTCATTCATTCAGCCTGTTGGGCTTCAATATCTCCAATCAGGTTTACATTCACAATCTGAATTTCTTGATCAAGCAGCTGAAGATCTTTCAAATGCCATCAAGATAGCTGTAGGTGCCAGTATACCAATTAAATATATTCCTCACAGATCTAAACCTTGGTGGAACAAAGAGCTAAAGAAACTAAGAAAAGAGATGATTACAAAGCACAAGACCCTGAAAAGTGACAAGGATGATACACTCTATATGGTTGAATATAAAGAGGCACGGAATACTTACTTCTCAGCTATCAAATCAGCCAAGCAAGGCCATTGGAACAACTTCCTTGAGAAGGAAGATCCTAGATCAATATTCCAGGCTATGTCTTATACCAAAGAAGCAACAACAAAGATTATCCCCTCCTTATCAAGAGGTGATGGCAACATGGAGGTTTCATTTCAGGGGAAATGTAGAGCCTTCAGAACCACACTATTTCCAACTCCTCCTGTGACTAGACCTACTGAATGGGATGGTTACCAGGCTGGACACTGGAGATGGCCAGAATCAATGCCATCAGAGTTTGAGAGAGCATGTTCTTCAACTTGTTGAAATTGGAGCTATATGGTAATGAAGGGTATCATTAACATGGAACGTAGAAAGGTATAAGTTCTCTAGCCAGGTTCATGATGACTCATACATTGACCAGCCTCCCAATTATCCACAATAAGCTAGTAATCGTGTCCCTCGCTTAGTTGTAATAATTAGTTTAAGTAGCACTCTGATACTAAGTGGGTTTAATCAACAACTCTCCACTATAGTTTTCAGACTCTTAAATCTCCCAACTCGCTTCACTAGGTGATATTAAACAGAAGCCTAACAGCTTAAGCTTCTCTACACAACTTCCATTATAACAGGTTATGACCCGGTGCCCAAAGAAAAGCATTAATATCCTAGAATTTCCCTTTTCTTTATTATCCAATCAATCATCTAACAGTTCAACAGAAAAATGGCAAACTTACCTTCGAACCCAATTTCCTCCACATCTGATGAAGATAACAAAAGATTCTTTGCAAAGCGACTAAATTGCACGCTTCGAAATATGTCGTTCTCTAATGTCACCCAACTCGTCGGACACGATAACTACGAGTCATGGGCAATCACGATGGAGGCAATCTGGAGAGGTCAGAAGCTCTTTGAACTCGTTGTGAATGGAAAGAAACCAAAGGAAGATGCTTGCCTTGAAGAGCAGGAAGCATACAGCGAATTGTCTACAATTGCTGTTAATATATATATCTTGGTGGTGTCTCCAAGTATACTGAGAAAAATTCTCAAACTACAAGACCCCCATCTGATGTGGAACCACTTGAGTGCCGAATTTCATCGGACCAATAAGTTCACATTGGTTCATCAACTTGGATCTTTGATGTCGCTCTCGAGCACATACGATCCCAGTGGTACGATGACTTCTTTCATTGACATTTATGAGAACGAATACTTTCGGACTACATCTTTAGCCCGAGAATCTTCTAGTCTCAGTCGTCAAAAGATTGCTGATTTTTTGGATGATGATGAGATAAAGAGGGATATGATACTGGCATGTCTGAGTCGACATCACAAGAATATCGTTGACAATTTGGTGACAAAGGATAATTTATCCTACACTGAAGTTAAGCAGCGTCTTCTAGATCTTGATCATGAATTTCCAATTCAATCCTCTTCTCACTCAGCCCATGTCACGCATCACAGGAGGCCGAAAAATGACACTTCCAAAGCATCAAGACCCTATAAAGTCATTAAATCTAAACATCCTAAAGATTCTAAACCGAAAGAATGTTCCTTCTGTAGGAGACACTTTCCGTTGGAGTATAGAGGACATGTTTGGAACGCTTGTGTCAGGCTCCGAGAAAGAAACTCATCCATAGATAAGGGCTCCAAGGATATCCAAGAACGAGCAAATGCTGCTGTCAGTGGACCTCAAGGGGTAAGTCATCATCCTTTCTATTTTGATACCTGTGCAACAGCTCATATGTGTCCTTATCCAGAACGATTCGAACGACTTTCAGTTTGCGCGGGTCATGTAATGTCAAGCTCAAATGAAAAGATATCGATTGAAGGAAAAGGAACAGTGCTATTAAATTGTATACTATCAAATGGAAATATTTCTACTTTTAAAATTGATGATGTACTATACGTGCCCAAATTATCCCTACCACTGTTTTCTTGGAAAAAGGCTAGATCCAAAGGATACATGCTCCAAGATAATGGTACTACGATGAAGATATATAAAAATAATAAAATATGGTTGGAAGCTTACTACGATGGCCCGTTACCCGTGATCAAGGAAATGGCCAATAGTTATGAAACTGCATGCTCTACCTTTGAATTTTGGCATGAGGCTCTCTGTCATTCAGCACCTTCAATGATGTCTAAGACAGATAAGCTCATCCAAAACTCTGGTATTATACCAAGTCCACCAGAAAACTTTTACTGTGATGCTTGCATGTCTTCGAAGTCGGTACACCATAAACCACCCCCATCTATTTTCCGAGCAAAACATAAAGGTGAATATATTCATTCAGATCTTGCAGGTCCATTCCCTGTTCCATCTTATGGCAACGCGCTTTATTACATAAGTTTCATAGACGATGCAACTCGATGCACTACTATCCGATCCCTAAGATATAAATCTGATGCAGCACAAGCTATCATAGATTTTATTACGGCCTTGGAAACTCAGTACGATTGCAAAATCAAGTTTCTTAGGACAGATAATGGCGGCGAATATGTCAATGAATCACTATCCAAATATCTCGCTCAGAAGGGGATAAGTCACCACTTGACTCCTCCCTATTCTCCGGAATCAAATGGTGTAGCCGAAAGACTCAACAGATCAATTGCTGAAGGAGTTCGTGCAATGTTGATCACAGTCAAAGATAAACGGTTGTGGGCTGAAGCAGCGCAAACATTTGTTTACACTAAAAATCGTACTACACATGGCTCTGTAAATGGACAGACCCCATATGAAGCTTTCCATGAGAGAAAACCATCCATTCTACACCTTCAACCCTTTGGAAGAGAATGCTACGTGCATGTCCCCATGGCGAAGCGACCATCTGGAAGCAAGCTTCTACCAAGGGCAGAGAAAGGTTTGTTCGTTGGATACACCGAAGTTGATCACCACTATCGAATATTTGTGTCTCAAAGGAAACAGATAGTTATATCAGGCGACGTGGAATTCCTACCTTACCATGTTGATAATTCCGTCTCTGAGAAAACTTTTGATTCTATCCACATACCATAAATCAACCAGACTTATCAACATCATCCTTGATGTTGACCAGTTTGTCAAATCCTCCAAATGTTGGACAAGAACAAGATATTCGAAATATTCATCAAAATCAAGATCCATGTCTGGCTGTTCAGTCCAATTTAAGAGAGCCGTCATTGCAAGAACCGTCGTCGATTCCAACTACTGTTCAGATCGAGCCCCAACCAACAGCAGCTTTGTCAAATCCGCCCGACCCATCAAATGAAGATTCAAGAACATCCGTCAACTCCAGACCAAAGCGCACGATACGTCCTCGGACATATGAAGACACGATAACGGGGAATGGTGGAAAGCTTCTCGTGATCTTCCTCAACCCGCATCGCAGATTTCAACTTGTGGCAATGGAAATGAGTTAGCCTTGTTAAATATTCATGATGAATCTGAGCCCAGCTCCTACAGTGTTGCCAAGTCATCACCTAACTGGGCTTACTGGGAAAAGGCATTTGATGAGGAGATAGCATCCCTTAAAGATAA
Source organism: Blumeria hordei DH14 (assembly GCA_900239735.1). Lineage (NCBI taxonomy): Eukaryota > Fungi > Ascomycota > Leotiomycetes > Helotiales > Erysiphaceae > Blumeria > Blumeria hordei. The sequence continues at coordinate 74,633 of OENG01000023.1, forward strand.
CGACGTTTGGGATGTTGTTCCTCGGCCTACAGGACGAAAAGTTGTCAATGGTAAATGGGTGTGCAAAATAAAAAGAGACGCACATGGGGAAGTTGAACGATACAAAGCACGTTACGTGGCCAAGGGATTCTCACAGATCCAAGGGCTTGACTATGACGAAACCTTTGCTCCAGTTGTACGACTTGATTCATTACGGTTAATCTTGGCGATTGCAGCATCTAAGAAATGGAAAACGAGACAGCTCGACATTAAAACTGCATTTCTTTATGGAGTCTTGAATGAGGATATTTACATGGAACTTCCTGAAGGGTACAGGCAAGGAGATCATGTTGCTAAACTTAAAAGGTGTATATACGGACTCAAGCAATCACCTCGGGAATGGTTCTTCAGGTTGGCTGAATATATCATTCCTTATGGTCTTGCTCCTTCCCTATTTGATCCCTGTGTATTCATCCACAACACAGGTAAAATGATCATTGCAGTTTACGTGGACGACATAGTACTGATTGGAGAACAAGATGAGGTCATCGAAGATTTAGTGAACCACTTCAAGACCGAATTTAAGGTCAAGGATATGGGAACTCTTCACTGGCTACTTGGAATTCAGATCGAGTACTCAAATGTAGGTATCACTCTATCGCAGTCTGCATACATAAATAGAGTCCTGGATAGATTTTCGATGCAAGATTGTAATACGGTCTCCACGCCTATAGAGTGTAACCAACCGCTAAAGGCTGCGCAAAATGGAGAGCCTAGGGCCAATACTACTCTGTATCAGCAAATAATCGGATCTATAATGTATATCATATCTGCCACTAGACCTGATCTTGCATATGCAATCTCTCACCTCTCTCAATTTAACTCAGATCCATCTGTCACTCATCTAGGTGCTGCCAAGCGAGTTCTACGATATATCAAGGGGACAAAAGATGTCGGTTTGTTATACAAATTTGAATCTCCCCTGGTTCTCAATGGATACTGTGACGCATCATACGGAAATTGTCTCGATACACGCAGAAGTTTCTCTGGTTATTTATTCCAACTTGGTCAATCCACAATCTGCTGGAAGTCTCGCAAACAACGTACTGTTGCTCACTCCACTTGTGAAGCTGAGTATATGGCACTGTCGTACGCAACTAAGCAATTCCTCTGGATTGTACGAGGACTTCACCAAATATTGGATAGAAATATACCTGCTTCTCTGTCAACCGATAATAATTCCGCGATTGATCTAGCACATAATCCAAAGCTCAATGATGCAACAAAGCATATTGACATCGCTTATCATTTCACTAGAGAGCGAGTTGAAGATGGAACGCTCACCTTACTACATATTCCGTCAGCTGATCATCTTGCGGACATCTGTACAAAAGGTCTACCAAAACCAAGACTGATGCACTTGTGCACCAATATCTTTGGTACAAAGTGAGAAGGGGTGTTGAAATTGGTGCTATATGGTAATGAAGGGTATCATTAACATGGAACGTAGAAAGGTATAAGTTCTCTAGCCAGGTTCATGATGACTCATACATTGACCAGCCTCCCAATTATCCACAATAAGCTAGTAATCGTGTCCCTCGTTTAGTTGTAATAATTAGTTTAAGTAGCACTCTGATACTAAGTGGGTTTAATCAACAACTCTCCACTATAGTTTTCAGACTCTTCAATCTCCCAACTCGCTTCACTAGGTGATATTAAACAGAAGCCTAACAGCTTAAGCTTCTCTACACAACTTCCATTATAACACAACTATCAAGGGAAAGACTCCAGTACCAGATGGAATTACCCAAGAAATAATCACTCAAGCATATGGAGCCATTCCAGACACTTTCTTCCAGCTTTACTCGCGTCTTTTAGATGTAGGATACCATCCTAGATGTTGGAAGCAAGCCACTGGAATAATATAAAAGAAACCATCCAAGCCTGACTACTCTCAGCCAAAGGCCTATAGGGTCATTTCACTTCTCAACTGTCTTGGAAAAGTAAGTGAAAGAATTCTGGCCAAAAGATTGGGATATCTAGCCGAAACAACAGAGTTACTACACCCATCCCAGATAGGTGGCAGGCTCAAAAAATCAGCCATTGATGCAGCTCTTCTTCTGACAAATGAAGTTGAGATCAATAAACAATTGAATTAGATCACATCATCTCTCTTCTTGGATGTCAAGGGGGCATTTGATCATGTGGCTAGAAATCAATTACTAAGAACCATGCAGAAATTGCAGCTCCCTACAAGTCTTATTGCTTGGACAGCTTCCTTCCTGGAGGACCGAGTCTTGCAGCTGGCATTCAATGGGGAAAAAGAGGATTTCAGCAAGATAGAAACAGGAATTCCACAAGGGAGCCCTATTTCACCCATTCTTTTTCTGATCTATATCCGAGATTTATTTCCATCCAAAGCTATCCATATCTTATCATACATGGATGATATTGTTTTATCAACAAATTTTCCAAATTCATATTTTCATCAATAACTTACCACCTCCTTGCTCAAATTTTTATTTCTATACATATTCTGTGTCGCATTGATCTCAGCTTCAATTTGATACAATTTTGATTGCAACCAGCCTGCTGGTTGGCCTAAAAATGGATATAGACCTTTTTTTTTTTTTTTTAATTCATAGTGTATTCAGCTATCTAGCTATGACATGTTTATAACTTCTAATTCTAAGCTTCCCCTCCTTACTAAAAACCTCACATCCTTTCAAAATACTTTATATCCCAATTATATGTCCTAATTTAACTCCCTTTATGTGCTGCCATGCACTTGGATGTATCCAAATATTTTAGTAGTGCCTCCTTCCCCCTTCTTGTCCGGAAAAGGGTAGGAAGTGACCTTGGCAAAAGCACCTTTGCACTTTGAGACCTTTGGTCCACTTCCGAAGAGCGCCTTTTCATCAACAACTTCCGCCAACCATCAGGTACGACAATATAAACTTGATATTCGATTTCGCATCGTCAACAGCTTTCGATTGATATAATTGTCAATATCTAAGACCCAATATTGCAACATTTTTCGACAAAATCCCGATTTTCGACCCTCTTGACCAAATAACCACACAATTTTATCCACAACTTCCGCCCATCATCAGATACGGCTCTGAAAATTCGATTTTCGTTTTCGCATCGTCTTTAGCTCTCCATTGATATACTTATTGACCCACACATCTTCATATTACAATATATTTCCACCAAAACGCCATTTTCGACCCTCTAGGTGAAAATTTTTCACCCCTGCCTTGCCAAGGCTCGACGCGTCACGCGTCACGTGTTCCAGACGCGTGATGAGGTGATCCAACAGAGAATCACGTGACTTTAATCTTTAATTATTATTGAAAAAAAAAAATTAAACACCCAGCCCCAGCAATTAGTCAGGTGACCTGTTCCTGGTGTCACGTGTTATTTTCTAAATAATTCATATACAAATAAGGATAAAATATTTTTCAATTTTTTATTCTCTATTTAGTCATTATCCTGATTATATCAGCAGAAAACAGGTTTCAAATGGCCAATAACTCTCCCTCTTCACCAGGGAGCCTACCAACCTTACCTTCCTCCCCAGAAATCGACATGGCAAATGCCCCAAGGTTGTCATCATCCATCTGGAATAAAGATCTGTCACCTAAGCCATCAAGGCTACTATCTTCTGCTCGGCCAGTCAAATTGTCAGCAAAAATTGATTTATTCAGCAGTGATCCCATAGCATCTACAGATCTTGGGGCTAATCATTTATTCAATAAAATACCATTTTCTGAACAGCCTCGAAAACGAGGAGCCTCACCAACCATTCTTTCAGCAACCCAGCCTTCAAAAATGGTGAAAATTGCTGCCCCATGCACCATAAAACACACCTTTGAAACTGCCATTTTTGAGGCTCGAGACTTATTGATCAATGCATATGGTCTAACAAATGACAAAAGGCAAAGAAGCCTTACTAGAATTTTTAAAGACTTCCAGGTGCATTAGTGCACACAAGGGAGATTAATTAGATTGGAAATAAATAGAAATGAATAAAGGGGTACAATACCAGGAAATATTAAGAGGTATTTGGAGTAATTGTTTGTAAATTAGAAATAAATTGTCATAGCTATATAGCTGAATACAATATGATACAAAAAAAAAAAAAAAAAAAAATAACAAATGACAAGCACAAGCAAGCAGCAGTCTTGGATCTTGTCCAGGTTTTTCGCTCTTTTACTGAGGAGGGGAAGGTTATCACCATTGTACCAAAAAGCAATGAAGGGCCAGATGAGCCAAATCATGAGATAGTTGCTGTTTTAGAGGCCCCAAAGCCTCCAACTTATGCACAGAAGCTTCAAGAGGGTATTCCACAAATGCCAACAACCAGGGGACTTCCTTCAAAGCCAGGGATGATGGTATTAGGCCGCAAAGCACCAATTCAAGATACAGCATCAGCTGCTTCACCAACCAAGGCTCCTCTTACCAACAATAATTCTGTTCTTCAAGCTGCAACTTGGGTCACGCCCATGGCTATTGCCACAAATTCAACCAATGAAAATGTAATCACTCTGGTTACAAGAACAGGCTGTACCTTGCCATCCTATCAGGCATACACAGTCAGAGAAAATATTAACAAAATCCTTGGGAAGCGAGCAGTCTCAAGGGTTCACACCTCACCTAAGGGAAATCTAGTTCTCAGCTGCATGGATGCCACACCAGCCGAGCTCCTCCTTGATCAAGAAAAATGGCAAGGACAATTTGAAGGATGGCCCATCAAGCTGGCCCAAAAAATTAATCACTGGCCAAAAATGGTAGTGCATGGGGTTGCTACATGCATACCAATAAATAAATTAAACTGTGAGATTGAGGCCTACAACAAAGATATTCAAACACAGGGTGAGCCAAGATGGCTCACAAAATCACCTGAAAAGATGAACAGAGCTTCAGTGGCCTTTTGTGTCAAAACAGAGGAAGAAAAGACCAGGCTTATTAAATCTGGTGTTTTAATTGGAGGACAACTATTGAAAGTTGTCAACTTTCAACAGTCAACCCAAAAGACGCAATGTAGGAAATGTCTTCAATTTGGTCACCACTCAAATTTAGTCAACACAACACTGCAAGGGGTCGAGAGATCCTGCAGTCACTCTTTGAGGTTGCCCTCAAGGAGGAATCTGACTTTATTTTTGTGCAGGAACCATACATGTTCCATCACAGTCCAACAAACTCTTTTAGACCTATTCACCACGCATCATACCACCTTATTCCACCACTTCTATCAACTAATCTACAGCCCAGAGTCCTCACCTATGTGAAGAAATCCAGCCAGCTTCAAGTAAGCCCGAGATTTGACTTGGTGTCAGACCCAGACCTTCAGATACTAGAAGTGGAACTACCAAGTGAATCATTCTATGTGATTCACATCTACAATGAGAAGCCAACTTCTGACTACTCAACACAACTAACACTAGAAAGATTCCTTGATTGCCAGTTGAAACTAGACAAGCCATTTCTCTTCCTTGGAGACTTCAACCTGCATCATCCAGCCTGGAATCCTCTAGTTCAAAATAGTACCCTTCTTGCAAACAAGCTTGTACAATACTTGGATAAGACCAATGCCTACCTCCTCAATAATTTATCTGTCATTGAAAAGTATGGAGGGACATTTCATAGGTCAAACTCAAAGGGTACTTCAATAATAGACCTTACCTTTGTAGGGGGATTTTGACAGCTGAGATGGGGGAATTGGAAATATGGTGAATCCACTGGATCAGACCATGAGTTAATCATATTTGACTGCCTCATTCCATCAGCAAACTACCACTCCTCCAGCAACAACAGTGCCCACAATCCACTGCCTTCCAAGTTCAATATCAAGAAGGCTGACTGGAGTATGTTCAGGAGCCAGCTTATTCTTCTGCAGTCTCAGTCACAGCAACAGCTAGAGGAAGCTATTAACAATGGGAATGTAGAACTAATTGCAGCTTTAATGCAAAGTGTGGTACACACTGCAGCCTCATATTCAATACCACTGCTTAAAATTACCTCCAGATCTAAGCCATGGTGGACTAAAGAGCTTACCTCACTCAGACAACAGTTCCATAAGTTACGGAGGCTACAGAAATTGTATCCAAATGTTTGGAATGCTGAGAGATCTACAGCTGCTAGAAACAAATATTTCCAACAAATTCAACACACTAAAAAACAACATTGGTATAATTTTCTAGCTACAGCAAAGGAAAAGATGATATTCACAGCTTACAGCTATTCAAGGCCAGATAGGTACCAGACAAGTATCATACCATCACTCATCTACACACCAGTCCAAGAGAATGCACCAGTACAAGCTACTACCTTTTCGCACAAGTGCAAAGCCCTTGCCCACACCCTCTTTCCACAGACTCAGGACCCAACTTCAGCTGACTGCACAGAAGAAAGCTTTGGATTGGAAACTTCACAGCAGAAATTATCTGCAAGAGGAAACCATCATTGGGATTGGCCAGAATTAACCATGGATGAGATACATAATGCCCTACCAAAGAAGGTCACTGCCCCTGGCCTCGACTGCCTTGACTGGACTATCATCAGGAAAGCTATGACAATCATCCCACAATTCTTCTTTCAAGTATATCACAGCCTATTTAAGCTTGGTCAACATCCAAACCAGTGGAAGAATGCAGTGGGTATAATTATTCCCAAGAGAAATAAAAAAGACTATAGTGCACCCAAAGCCTATAGACCTATTTCCGTTCTCCCCTGTCTCTCTAAACTGCTGGAAAGAATCTACTCCAACCGCCTTTCATTCTTAGCTAACACCAAATGTGACCTTTTGCATTCAAGTCAACTTGGAGGTCAAAAGCAGAGATCAGCCATTGATGCTGCACTATTATTGGAGGAGTTCATTGAGAAGAATCTTAATAAGCAAAGAATTGTCTCAACTGTCTTTCTGGACATTATGGGGGCATTTGATCAACTTCAGCCTTCGAGACTGATCAACACACTGCACTCTTTACAACTACCAACAACATTGATCTCATGGGTACAGTCATTTCTCTCAGACCGGACCATTCAATTTCTTTTCAATGGGCAGCTAAGTCTTGAGTTTCCAGTGACTGGAACCCCTCAGGGTAGTCCAATCTCACCAATACTTTTCCTGCTGTCCATCCGGGATCTCATCCCTAAAGTATCAAAAAATGACCATCTCCAGCTATCCTATATGGACGACATCTCAGTCTCAGTGTCATCAACCTCTGTTGTAAAGAATTTGCAGAACCTCAAGCTAATCACAAAGGAGTTGTTTATTGAGGCCAAGAAGTTATCAGTCACATTTGAGATAGAAAAGTCGGAATTTATTCATTTCTCTCACAGGAAGGAGCAGCCTACATCTCCACTGATTCTCAGTGACAACATCACCCTTGAGCCCAAGGAAGTTGTCAGGTGGCTTGGCATCTGGTTTGATAGAAGACTTAACTTTAAAACTCATGTAGACAAGAGACTTCAACTTGCCAATGGAGCACTTAGCAGGATTCGAAATCTAGCCTCAGCAACAAGAGGACTTCCTTGTCATGCCCTTCGACAACTTTACCTAGCTTGCGTCACTTCAGTACTTGACTATGGGTCTATACTATGGCATGACAGGAGAGGCACTAGCACGCTATCAATTAAATGTCAAAAACTTCAAAATCAAGCACTTACAATCATAACTGGAGCCTATAAAGGCAGTCCCATAAAGGCTCTTGAAGTTGAGGCATCAATATTACCAGTTAAAGTTAGACATCAGAAACAGCTTATCTTTTATGGAATCAGAATACTTCGACTCCAACGAGATCATGTCATCCAGGAACATCTATTCAGCCCTGTTGAAGATGAACTAACAATTACTAACAAAATAGACTTAGGCTTACTTGATTTCATAGGCAAGCCAGTAACACAGTTGATGAGAATTGGAAGCATCCTGAAGCCTCTTGCTGGCCTTAATAATCTCGAGCAACTGAATATCCAATGGATCCCTCCCTGGAACCAAGCATTCATTCATACCAGAATCTCTACCCAGACAAAAGAGGTGACTAAAGATGAACATCTTCAGCATGTCCAAAGTATTAACCTTGATGATATTATCATATATACAGATGGATCACTTTCAGGAATAACTGGAAGCAGCATTGGCTTTGTAGTATATCTTCCAGTCACCAGAGAGATGAGATGCTTTTCATACAATCTTGGAGATTCCACAGGCATTACAGATGCTGAAACATACTGCATATTGAAAGCAACACTGTATGCTAAGAAATATTTTACCAACAAGACCATCCACATTTTCACTGATAGCCAAGCAAGCATCCTTCGGGTCAAGCACAGCAGTAATCAATATTCTCATCAGATAAGGCAAGCATCTCAAGGGTGCACTGTCTATCTCCAATGGTGTCCTGCACATGTTGGAATAGAAGGGAATGAGCTTGCTGATAGATTAGCAAAGGGGGTGGCAAAAAATCGCCTCTGAAAAGGGACAAATTTACATCCCATTCTTTTATCAAGCAGAAGGCAAGAGAATGGATTATACAGGCATGGCAGAGAGATTGGAACCTGGAATTATGGCATGAGGAGGAAGGTCGAAAGGCTAAAGGACTCGGAAAATATTACAGGCTCCAGGCACCATCTAACCATCCAAATTTCAACACAAAACTGATCCATTTTCAGGAATGAAGCAGAGAGACAGAATGTGGATATTTCCAAGCAAGACTTGGTGTTGGCAACACAAGGGTCTACCTGCACATGATTGGGAAAGTTCAAGACAATATATGTAATTTTTGTGGGATAGAAAGGCAAACTGTTCAGCATCTGTTGTTACATTGCCCAAAGTTTACAAGGCAGAGAAATAAATGTTTTAAAGGCATAGAGCCAAGGATACTTCCAATTCTTTTCTGCACTAGAAAAGGAAAAGAGGCATTACTCAAATATTTGGATACATCCAAGTGCATGGCAGCACATAAAGGAAATTAAAGTAGGAGATCTAAATTGGAATTTTATGAATTGATTATTGAGTTAGTTGAAATATTGGAGTCTTGGGGACTGGAATTGTAGAAAAGATGTGTCATAGCTAGATAGCTGAATACACTATGATTTAAAAAAAAAAAAAAAAAAAAAAAAAGTGACCTTGGCTCTATGCCCTGAAAACATTTATTCCTTTGATCTTTGAATTTTGGACAGTGTAACAACAGGTGCTGCACATTTTGCCTATCTTTTCCACAAAAATTGCAGATATTGTCCTGGACCTTTCCAATCATATGAAGGTAGACCCTTGTATTTCCCACTCCAAGTCTTGCCTGAAAGAATCCAGATTCAGTTTCCCTGCTGTGGCCTTGGAATCTAAATAGTCTGAAAGAGAAATTGGGTTGGTTAGTCTGGGCCTGGAGCCTGTAGTACTTGCCAAGTCCTTTGGCCTTTTGACCTTCCTCCTCATGCCAGAGCTCCATATCCCAATCTTTTTTCCATGCCTCTAGCACCCATCTCCTAGCCTGATGCTTGATGAATGAGTGAGTGGTATGGTGGTCCGTTTTTATTACTGCCTGGTTTCGACCTCCTGCAGCTAGCTTATCAGCCAGCTCATTTCCTTCTATGCCAACATGAGCTGGACACCATTGGAGATGAACTGTGCGTTGTTGACATATCAATCTAATCTGGTGAGAGAATTGATTGCTATTATGCTGGATTCGAAGAATGCTTGCCTGGCTGTCAGTAAAAATATGTATAACTTTATTAGCAAAATATTTTTTCACATATTTTGCTGCTTTCAAAATACAATGGGTTTCGGCATCTGTGATACCCATAGAGTCACCAAAGTTGTATGAAAAGAACTTCATCTCTCTGGTGACAGGTAGGTATATCACAAAGCCTATGCTGCTCCCAGCTGTCTTTAAAAGCGATGCATCAGTGTAGACTATAACATCATTCAAATGGATATCCTTGATTTGCTGGATATGAGATTGTTTAGTTGTAGCCTTTGAGTGATTAGAGATAGAAGTGTTGATGTAAGTTTGATGCCATGGTGGAACCCATAGGGCATTTAGCTGCTCCAGATTATCCAGAGAAGCCAATGGCTTCAAAGTACTTCCAATCCTAATCAACTGGGTCACTGGTTTATCAATGTAGGTCAGTAACCCAAGGTCAATCCTCTTCATGCTTGCCAGTTCATCTTCCATGGGGCTGAACAGATGTTCCTGGATAGGGTGGTTCCTTTGAAGTCGAAGCATCCTTAGTCCAAAGTAAATTGCTTGCTTATAATGTCGAACCTTTGCTGGTAAAATTGAGGCCTCAACCTCCAAAGCTTTAACAGGACTACCTCGGAAAGCCCCAGTTATCAATGGCAGTGCCTGATTCTGAAGCTTCTGACATCTGTTTGTTAGTATTCCACTGCCCCTCTTTCCATGTCAAAGAACTGAGCCATAATCAAGTACTGAAGTGACACAGGCCAGGTAAAGTTGTCGAAGGGCATAACAGTGTAGTCCTCGAGTAGTTGAGGCTAGGCTCCGGATCCTTCTGAGGGCCCCATGAGCTAGCTGCAGTCTCTTATCCACATGTGTCTTGAAATTGAGCTTCCTATCAAACCAGATCCCTAACCATTTGACAACCTCCTTTGGCTCTAGAGTTGGAAGCCCCGGTAAGCTCAAGGCGGATATAGACCTTGATCCTCCTACTGGAGGTACCAATTCATCCACACCTTCATCACCAATTGATCTTCCATCTCAGCCACGACTTAGCTCATCTATTTGGAGTGATAAATCAAATCTACAGCCATCAGACCATCCTTCTACCACAAAATCAATTCAATTAAAGCCATTCTCAATGGATTCCAGCTCTGATCCTATCTCTGCCTCCAATTCTGGGGTCAGTGAAATATTTTCACTTGCCAAGAGAAAGTGTGGTCCGAGCGCTTTTTTGCCCTCTGAGCAACCAAAGCTACCCAAGCATAATAGTTTTAACACCAAGTTCTCCTCAGGTCCTTCAGCAGATGATGCTATATTTGCTGCCAGGGACAAATTGCTTGAAGCCTATAGTCTGACCTTTGATCGACAAAGGCAGACTAGAATCTTGGATTTAATCCAGATTTTTCGCGAATTCACAGAGTTTGATAAACTTCCTGGTGATTCAGACATCTCCAGACCAACTTCTGCCCAACAAAAATCAACAAACAGCTGTCAACAAAAGCGCCTTTTCATCAACAACTTCCGCCAACCATCAGGTACGACTATTTAAACTTGATATTCAATTTGGCATCATCAACAGCTTTCGATTGATATAATTGTCAATATCTAAGACCCAATATTGCAACATTTTTCGACAAAATCCCGATTTTCGACCCTCTTGACCAAATAACCACACAATTTTATCCACAACTTCCGCCCATCATCAGATACGGCTCTGAAAATTCGATTTTCGTTTTCGCATTGTCTTTAGCTCTCCATTGATATACTTATCGACCCACACATCTTCATATTACAATATATTTCCACCAAAACGCCATTTTCGACCTTCTGGACGAAAATTTTTCACCCCTGCCTTGCCAAGGCTCGACGCGTCACGCGTTCCAGACGCGTGATCAGGTGATCAATATAAAATCACGTGACTTACAACTTCAAATCTTATTTTTAAAAAAAAAAAAAAATAAAATAAAATATAAAATATAAAAAAAAAATATGAAACAAAAATAAATAAAAAAAAAAACAATAAACTCAGCCTTGGTGCTTGATCAGGTGACCCCACCAATTAGTCACGTGATAAATTACCGAAGAATCAATTTAATAATTGGTGAAAAATATTTCAAGTATTTTTATTTCAATTCTGACCCCTGACTGATTATGTCATCCTCAAAAAAGGCTCAAAAGCCTCAAAAGTCTCGTTCCTCTCAAGGGAGCCTACCAAGCTTACCATCCTCACCAGAAATTGATATGACAAATGCCCCAAGGCTGTCATCATCAATCTGGAATAAAGATGCATCACCTAAGCCTTCAAGGCTTTTAACCTCTATTCGACCTTTCAAAGTGACAACTAAAATGGACTTATTTAGCAGTGACCCCATCACATCTACAGATTTAGGGGCACAACATTTATTTAATAAAATACCCTTTTCTGAGCAGCCTCGAAAGCGAGGAGTTTCACCAACAATTCTTTCGGCATCCCAGCCAACTAAAATGGTCAAGATCTCTGCACCTTGCACCATCAAACATACATTTGAAACTGCCATTTTTGAGGCACGTGATCTCTTGGTCAAATCATATGGACTTACAAATGATAAGATCAAGCAAGCAGCTGTCTTGGATCTCATCCAAGTTTTTCGAGCCTTTACTGAAGAGGGAAAGGTCAACACTGCACCACCAATCAGAGAAGTTCAACCTGAGGTAGAGGCAGTTACAGGATCCATTCCAAAGACACCCCTTGCCCCTACTTATGCACAAAAGCTCAGGGAAGGAATCCCAAGTGTTCAACCAGAAATCAGAGTGCCGACTAAGCCAGGCATGAAAATCCTTAGCCACCAAATCAACAGATGCAGAAATTCATCAATCACTCCAGCTGTAGTGATACCTTCAGCAGCTACAAAAGATCATCCAAAGCATGATATTGACCCTGAAAATTCAATGAAAAAATCAGCTAAATTAAATACTAGCTCTGACACAGAAAATGTGGTGACTCTTATCACCAAATCAGGCAGTGCACTGCCAACATACCAGCCTTTCTCTGTTAGGGAAAATATACATAAAATACTGGGAAAGAGGGCAATTTCCAGAGTCCATACCTCCACCAAGGGAAACTTGGTCCTTACCTGCTGGGACTCTTACCCAACTGAACTCCTCCTGGACCAAGAAAAGTGGGATTCTGTCTTTGTAGATTGGCCTATTAAGAAGGCCCAGAAAGTCACCCACTGGCCCAAAGTAGTGGTACATGGTGTTCCCACCTGTGTCCCAATTCAAGTCATAAATGAAGAAATAGAAATCTACAATGAAGGAATAAAGACTCAAGGCCAGCCAAGATGGCTGAGCCGGACTTATCAACAGAGAGTCAGAGCTTCACTAACTTTTTCAGTCACAAATGATGCTGAGAAAGAACAACTTTTGAAATCAGGAGTCCTCATTGGAGGTCAATATCTCAAGGTATTTGAGTATCAAAAAGCTACCCAGAGAACCCAATGTCGAAAATGCCTAGCCTATGGACATCACCAGATGTCATGTACTAAGACACCAGTCTGTGCCATTTGCCTTGGACAACATATGACAACTGACCATAAATGTAAAACATGCAACTCCACCCAGAGTTGTGTTCACCATGCTGTACAGTGTGCAAACTGCAGGTCAAACATTCATTTGGCCTTTCAAAGACAAGACTGTGACTTCTTCAAAGCATTGGCATGCTAAGTCACATCACATTCAATCAGCACAACACTGCAAGGGGTCGTGAGATCCTGCAGTCCCTCTTTGATGTATCCATCAAAGGGGAAACAGATATTCTATTAGTTCAGGAGCCATATTTGTTCCATAACACTCATTTACAAACATACCAACCAATCTCTCATTCAGCTTATCATTTAATTCCACCATTCACTCATCAATTTCTTCGCCCAAGAGTCATGACCTATGTCAAGAAGGCAAGCCAACTCTTGGTCATGCCCAGATATGACTTGGTGTGTGACCCAGACTTTCAAATCCTGGAAGTTGATCTTCCAAGGGAGGCTTTTTATATCATTCATATCTACAATGAGAAGCCTCTCTCACCTTCATTCAAACACCACACCATCCAGCGTTTCCTTGATTTGCAACTCAAGCTTGACAAGCCATTCTTACTTCTTGGCGACTTCAACTTACACCATCAACTTTGGAACCCACTTATTCAATCAACTAACCCTCTAGCCAATTCCTTGGTTCAATATCTGGAACAGACAAATGCTCAACTAATCAACTGCTCCTCTGTAATTGAGAACTATGGAGGCACCTTCCATAGAGCTAATTCAAAGAGCACATCCATTATTGATCTAACATTTGTTGCAGGATTTAAACAACTAATATGGCAAGACTGGTAATATGGGGAATCCACTGGCTCTGATCATGAATTAATAACCTTTAAGGCTTTGCTACCTCAGGTTAATGATCTTCTCACAGACAATAATGTATCACCATTACCATCAAGATTAAATACAAAAAAGGCTGATTGGAAGCTCTTTCACCTGGAACTGCAAGCAAAAGAGGAATTCTTCCAGAAACTTCTAGATGATGCCATCCAAACAAAAGATTATGACCAGATAGCTAGCTTACTTCAAGAAATTGTCCAGAATGCTGCCCAAATATCCATCCCAACAATGAAAATTACGCCCAGATCTAAACCATGGTGGACAATAGAGTTAACACAGTTGAGGATGAGGTTTCACAGGATAAGGCGTTGTTTCAAGAAATACCCAGGTCTTGATTTGGCAGATGATGCTAGGGCTGCAAGGAATCAATATTTCCACAAGATTCAATACAACAAGAAGGAACATTGGATCCAATTCCTGGAAAAAGCTAAAGATAAAACAATCTTTACTGCCTACAACTACTCCAGGCCAGAAAGAACCCAGTCAACTATTATTCCAACCTTAAAAGGTAGTGCTCTTGATAATGATCTTGGTAGAAGTGCAACCAGCTTCAAAGATAAATGTGAGGCATGATTCACACCCTCTTTCCAGGACCATCACCATCAACATCTGCATCACAAGAAATCAACCAGAATTTATTTGATCAGCCAAATATCACAGCCCCTTCATCCAACTTTAATCTAAATCACAGCTGCAAAACTGATACAAATGAATGGGATTGGCCAACCTTAACTATTGAGGAGATTATCAATGCAGTTCCAAACAAGTCAACAGCCCCAGGTCTTGACCAGATTGATTGGACCATTACAAAGGCAGCAATCAAAGCCATACCTAAATTTTTCTTCATAGCTTATACTACCCTTTTCAACAGTGGATACCATCCCCTAAGATGGAGACAGGCAGTGGGAATAATCATTCCAAAGAGAAATAAGAAGGACTATAGCAATCCAATAGCTTATCAACCAATATCTCTCCTTCCATGCCTTTCCAAGCTGTTGGAGAGAATATTTGCCAACAGACTTGCTTTCCTTGCCAACACTACTAACAACCTCTTACATGAGACCCAAATGGGCGGACGCAAACAAAGATCTGCAATAGACACAGCACTCCTTCTGCAAGATTTTGTGGAACAAAACAGGCTCAAGCACAGAACAGTCTCAACAGTTCTCCTTGACATTCTAGGGGCATTTAATAGGATAGAGCCAAAAGTGCTAGTATCAGTCATGCACAAATTACAGCTTCCAAATTCACTAATATCATGGGTAACAACTTTCTTGAGTGGGAGAACCATGAGACTTCAATTCAATGGCCAGCTAAGTGAGGTGTTTCCTGTCACAGGGACACCCCAAGGTAGCCCAATTTCACCAATTCTCTTCTTGATTTCAATCAGGTTCCTCTTTCCCCCACAACAGGAAGGGAATTACCTTCAACTTTCATACATGGATGACATCTCAATCTCAGTTGCATCAACCTCAATCAAGAAAAATATTGATCAACTTCAACAAATACTTGGGAAAATTATCCCTTGACCCTACCTGATGGACATGTAATAATTCCTAAAGACTCCATCTGTTGGTTGGGTATCTGGTTTGACCCAGGACTCAAATTTCGAGGACACGTCTCCATTAGAACAGCCCAGGCTACACAGGCAAATTTCAGAATGGCTAGATTAGGTAACACTGAACGAGGACTTTCACCAGCAGCTATGAGACAAATTTACATTGCTTGTATTGTAAGTATTGCCGATTATGGATCAGCTGTCTGGTGGAAGGGACAGGAGTTTATTGTGGCATCACTGCAGAAACTTCAAAATTTAGCCATGAGGAAAATTCTTGGAGTATTCAAAACTTCACCAATTCTCCCTATGGAAGTCGAATCATGTTTACAACCACCCAGAATCCGAATGAGAGCTAATATGTCCAAGTTTGCTTTCAGGATGTTGAAGCTACCCCAAAATTATCCTGTAAACCTCGAGATGCAGGAAAAAGATTATATTCTCCCTAAACCAACCCAAATCATGAGAATTAAATGCATTCAAGATATAATGTTGGATGATCCAACAACTGAGAAGATAATTTCCCATTCTTTCCCACCATGGTTTGAAAGACCTAAATACACAGTCCACATAGAAAATGGAGCCATTGAACAATTGACAGAATATCACCAACTTAGATGCACTAGTATTAACTGGGCAAATACAACACATATCTATACAGATGCCTCGTCTCATACCAAAAGCACTGGAATTGGAAATGGTATTGTAGTCACCAATAGCACTGGCCAGTTCACATACCAATCAATGTCAAATATTGGGGACAAAGTTTTAGTCTACAATGGAGAATTGGAAGCAATTACACGAGCACTTGAATTTGCTAGTACAAGGTGCAACCCAGGACAACATTTTGAATTATTTTCTGATAACCAGGCGGCACTACAAAGGCTGGCAACCCTTTCAGACTATCCTGGGCAGTCCTGCCAGATAAGAGCTTTAAGTGCAGCAAACCTAATTTCAGATAAAAATGCTTCAGTATCATTACACTGGATTCCTGGACATTCAGGTATCAAAGGCAATGAAATAGCAGACAAACTAGCAAAGGAAGGGTCAAGATTGCCTCCTGAAAAACACGAATTGAGCATTGCCAAGATTGGAGCTCAGATGAAAAGCAATATTAGAAACCAATGGCTTGAATTTCTCTATAGTATGGATAGAAAATTACACCCAAAGTTATCATCCTATAAGAAAAAATACCCATGGAAACTGAATAACAAAATTCTTGTGCCATCTGAAGCAAAAAGGGCTGTATCTAGTGCGTTCTTTCAACTAAAGCTAGGCCATGGATACAACAAGGCATACCTTTACAAACAAGGACAAAGCACTAATGATAAATGTAGATGTGGGAAGCGAGAAACACCAGAACATCTTCTGCTCAGTTGCAGCAATTACAAGCATAAGAGGAAAGAACTCAAAGAGAGATTGAACAGCAATAATATCACATTGAAGCTAGTCCTTCATACCAAAATAGGAATAGAAAAATTGATGGAATACATTGACAGCACTAGAATCTCAACCAGAGCATGGCATCTAGAAAGAAGGGATGAAAATTCAGAATAGGAATAAGATAAATAGTATCTGGAACAAATTTACAAACAATGAAGTGTGTAGGGATTTTCTATTCAGAATATAAAAGGTATAAAGTTTTAAACAAAAATATAAATCATTAAAAGGGAAATAAATAATTTTCTCTATCTATATCATAGGGCTTGACCCTCACTGTCCAAGAGATCATAGTTAAAAATTATAAAATTGGAATAAAATTAAAAAATGTAGCTAGTATCTTATATATAGATTCTAGGAGTCCTCTATAGTCATTGACTCAGTTAGGACTATAATATAAATCTAATCTTATCTAATCTAATCTAACAAATACTTGGGGGGATTCATGGAAAGGGCAAGTAAACTATCAGTTACATTTGAGATGGAAAAGACTGAAATGACACATTTTTCACACCATAAATTACCTCTCACCAATCAGCTGACTCTCAGCAATCAAACTGCCTTAGCACCTAAAGAAGTAGTAAGATGGCTGGGGATTTGGTTTGACAGGAAATTAACATTCAAGACACATGTAGAGAAACGCCATCAGCTTGCACATGGAGCACTTAAACGGATAAAACAGCTTGCATCAAACACCAGAGGACTACCAATCCATGCATTACGACAGCTTTACCTCAGTTGTGTCCTCCCTGTCTTGGACTATGGCTCAGTGCTTTGGTTTAAGAAAAGGGGGTTGTGGTGCATTGAGTGCCAAGTGTCAAAGGCTTCAGAACCAGGCTTTAATCATGATTACAGGAGCATATCACAATAGTCCAATCAAGGCCTTGGAAGTTGAGGCAGCAATTCTTCCCACCAAAGTAAGGCAGCTAAAGCAGACATTTAACTATGCTCTCAGAATTTTAAGACTACAAAAAACACATCCAGTGAAGAATAAATTGATATCCCCACTTCAGGATGAGCTGTCCGTTTCTTTTTTTTTTTTTTTTTTTTTTTTTTTTTAAATTCATAGTGTGTTCAGCTAAATAGCTATGACACGGTTCTAGCATACAAAATATATCTAAAGAAATCCTCCATGTTTTTTTTCTGAAGTAGTTTTTATTTTGCTCTGTTTCATCTTCTGCATGCCCTAAGGCATTTGGTTGAATCAAGAAAGCAAAGTAGAGCTGTTTTCCCAATGTGTGTTCCAAAAATTAGTGATAGTCTTAGTGGTGTTACTCCTGCAAAATGTTTTCCTCTTTCAACTTTAAATTTTTTACAATGAAGAATGAGATGTGGCACTGACTGTCTTCCTTCCCCACAGTAGTCACACAAATCACTTTCTGATTTTCCAATTTTTTTGAGATAAGCCAAAGTATTTCCAATACCAGTCCTTGCCTGGAAGTATTCAACCTGAGTCCTTCTGCTGTATTTGTTATAGTTGTAGGGTTTGAGCTTGAAGTCTGGAGTATCTTTTAGTGCAAATATCCGGTAATATTTTCCAAGTCCTTTGGCCTTTCTGCCCTCTTCTTCTCGAAATAGCTCTGATTGCCATCTTTGTTTCCAAGAGATGACTATCTGTTGCCTCATTCTTTCTCTTAAGAAGGATAGTGTGGTATATTTGTCTTTCCTCATAGCAGGTATTTTCTCCCCAGCTTTGGCTAGTCTATCTGCCAATTCATTTCCCTCTATACCCATGTGTCCAGGGCACCAATGAAAATGTAGGCTTAGGTGTTTTGCAGAGCTTCTTATTTGATGACAGATTTTGGTTGGTTTATTTTGGATCCAAGATAGTGAAGCTTGGCTGTCAGAGAAGATGAAGATATCTCCAGAAATATTTAGTTTCTTGACAGTTTGGATGGCCTTCAGGATGCAATATGTTTCTGTATCAGTGATGCCCATTTTGTTACCAAGGTTGAATGAGTAGAATTTGATCTGCCTTGTGACAGGGAGATAGATAATAAAGCCAATGAGCTGTCCGTTTCAACTGAGGTGGATCTAGGTGTCTTTGAATACTTGGACCAGGAACAAACACAAATTATAAGAATTGGCCAGCTATTGCAGTCATTCATTAAGTATACAAACCTCGAACAACTAGATGCAAGTTGGGCACCTCCATGGCTTCAAACTAGACTCACCATTGATATATCACAACTGCCTAAGGAAAAAGCTGCTTTGGGACACAAATTGCTTACTGATACAATACCTCCAACAACAGCTATTGTCTATACTGATGGTTCTCTCATGCCAGGAAAAGGCAGCAGCATTGGATTTGTTATATATCTCCCAGTCACAAGGGAGATGAAATGCTTCTCTTTTAACCTTGGCCAAACTATGGGTATCACAGATACAGAAACTTTCTGCATACTCAAAGCCATTAGACACCTCAAAAAGATTTCACCAAATGGCCAGTATCACATCTTCAGTGATAGCCAGGCTAGCCTAATGAGAATTCAGACCAAACAAAATTCCTTTTCACACCAAGTCAGACAAGAGGCAGAGAATTGCTCAATTAATCTCTCCTGGTGCCCTGGACATGTTGGAATAGTAGGTAATGAGCTTGCTGACAACCTGGCCAAAGGAGCCAGCAAAAAGAAGGTGCTGAGAAGGAATAAGTTCACATCACATGCATTTCTGAAACAAAAGGCAAAGGAGCTTGTACTGAAAGCCTGGGCTGAAGATTGGAAATCTGAGCTTTTTAGGGAAGAAGAGGGAAGAAAGAGCTGTGGTTTAGGAAAATTCTACAGGATACAAGCCCAATTATCCACACCAAATTTCACAACAAAACCAATCAATTTTCATGGATATAGTAGACTTATAGAATCCTCATATTTCCAAGCAAGGATTGGTATTGGAAATGTGAGGGCATACTTATTCAAGATTGGAAAGAACAAAGATGAAAGCTGCAATTTTTGCTTGAAGCAAAAGCAGACAATGCAACACTTGATACTACAATGTCAAATGTTTAAAAAAGAAAGAAAAGAAAGTTTTCAAAATTTAGAGCCACTTACATTACCAATAATATTCAGAACTAAAAGAGGACAACAAGCATTGCTTGAATATTTGAAAACTTCAAGGTGCATATTTTTACACAAAGGAGAATAATTAGGACAGAATGAAATAGAAATAAGGCAGTAGGACAGAGGAGGGGAGTTCATTTTGAGGCCGGTATTAGGGATATATAAATGTCAAATAAATTGTCATAGCTTAATAGCTGAATACAATATGATTGAAAAAAAAAAAAATAAAAAAAATCAACAAATATTTATCCCCAAGTCAATATTCAACAAATTAAATCATCACAAAATCCAAATAAATCTTCTTCAAAAGGTGTTCAAGCAAATCCCAACAAGGCTAGTATCAAGCCTACTTACTCTCATGTGGCTGCAAGTTCAAGCAAAAACAACAACACACCTCTAGCCTCACAATGGACTGAGGTGAATTACAAAAAACGAGCCACTCAAGGTCCCCCAATGCCTAAACAGCAGGCAAAAGCTCTTCCACAGCCAAGTCACACACATGACTCAGAAAAAATGCTTATCATTGTCATGATCAATGGCTCCCTTATTCCTGAATATAATCCAATTACTGTCAGGGACAATATCAACCAGCTCCTTGGAAAGAAAGCTGTTGCTAGAGTCCATACTTCTCCTCGAAAAAATCTTGTCTTCTTTTTTTTTTTTAAATTCATTTTGTATTCAGCTATAAAGCTATGACAATTTATCTAATAATTACACAGTGGCAACTTCAAATTTCTTATCCCTCCCTTACTCCTGCTTGCTCATTTATTTGTATTTCCAATTTTTTGTGTTTCTAGTTAATCTCCTTTCTGTGCATTTATACACTTTGAAGCCTTCAAAAACTTTAGCAATGCTTCTTTCCCCCTTTTTGTTCGGAACAATATAGGGAGTATTAATGGCTCTATATTAGTAAATGATTCCTTTCTTTCTTTGCTATAGTTTTGACAATGCAATATCAAATGTTGCATAGTCTGCTTCCCATTTTTACAAAAATTACATGTTTCATCTTTGGTTTTCCCAATTTTGAATAGATATGCTCTTATATTGCCAATTCCTGTCTTTGCCTGGAAGTATGCTGACTCAGTACTCCTGTTATGACCTTGAAAATTCATAGGTTTGGTTGAAAAGGTTGGTATTGATGTCTGAGCCTGGATCCTGTAAAACTTGCCTAGACCCTTACTTTTTCTCCCTTCCTCCTCATGGAAGAGCTCAGAATTCCAGTCATGAGTCCATGCTTCAATTATAAGCTCCTTAACTCTTTGAGTTAAAAATGAGTATGTAGTGAACTGATTGCTTCTCATAACCTTCTTCTTGACAGCCCCCCTGGCTAATCTATCAGCAAGCTCATTTCCCTCAATGCCTACATGTCCTGGGCACCAAGAGCGGTGAAGGATGCAAGCTTCTGATTCTTTTCTGATATGGTGAGAGAAGAAATTATCCCTCTTCTGGATCCTTCTAAGGCTGGCCTGACTGTCAGTGAAGACATGGTAGGTTCCATTAGGTATTACCTTTTTCAGATGTCTAATAGCAAAAAGGATACACAGAGTCTCTGCATCTGTAATCCCCATGGATTCCCCTAGGTTAAAGGAGAAGACCTTTATCTCTCTACTGACTGGTAGGTACAAAACAAAGCCAATACTACATCCTTTGCCCTTTGAAAGAGATCCATCTGTGTAGACAATGGTGGTATTGTTGGGAAGAGACTTGATATGTGCTTTGTGTTCCAGTGCAGCTAGATCTTTTGGAAGCTGTGAAATGTTAATTGAAATTTTGGGCTGAAGCCATGGAGGGACCCATTTGTCATCTCTTTGTTCTAGCTTCTTCAGATGTGAAAATTGTTTCAACAGTTGTCCAATCCGAGTGAGTTGAGTAGGTGTAGTTGTGTGAGGGGTCCGAAGAGAGCACGAACTAGGAGATGACAAAGTCGAATCAAATAGATACTCAAATTAGGATTATAATATAAAGGATTCTAAACTAAGGAAGAGAAGGGAAAGAAAGCATCTACAGATCTATAACTGCACATAATTTACACCTGGCCCGTGCGTTCCATACCGGGTAACTCCTTATAATACAGACCTATCATTATGTCATTGCACCCCTACTCATTACTATGATGCAGGGCCGTCACATCACCCCTCCCTCCGAAAAAATCTTGTCCTCAAGCTTGGAGTCATTGGATAATTGTCGTCTAATTTGTTATAATCATCAAAGCCGTTTTTCCATGAGTCTAACCATAGCATCAGGTGTTTTGGCGGGCCTGGTTTATGTGGATATTGCAGATGATACTCCATAATCTTTTGCGGCGCTGTTTTGTAGTTAGAAGCCGGATAATACTGTGGGTCATTGTCCCAGCCGAGCCACTTTGCACAATATTGAAGTTTTTTTCTTATTAATTTGACATCGAGAATTTTATCAACTTCCCACTCATCATCACCTGCGATATTAATTGGGGTTGGCTGTGGAAGGATTTGCCCTGGTAATGGATCATCAGCAGCTTTTCTCAAAAAACGAGCGTGAAAGACATTATGGTTTGACCATTGCTTCGGTGTATTCAACTTGAAAGAGTACCCCTTTTTAGAAATTATTTTAAAAGGCCCTATAAATTTAGGGGCCAGTTTTGTATTTGGTTGTTGAAGTCTTAGATTTTTTTGTCGATAAACAGACTCGATCGCCTATGTCAAAATCAGGTTCGCGTCGATTTTTATTGGCTTGGGCTATCATTTTAGCTTGGCTCCGGTGCATGATTTCCTGTCCGACCTTCCAGGTTTCTTGTAATTTCGATGCAAAGGCTTTCGCATCCTCAAGTGCTAGAATTTCTCGTGCGTTTTTGGGATTTTGCGGTGTTTTCCAATCATAAGACTTTCGAGGTGTATAGCCACGAGAGAGCTGAAATGGGGACATCCCAATTGAGTCGTGAGGAAGTGTTAGCTGAGCATTGTCCATAGCTGGTAAGAGATCTGACCAATTGTCTTGATAGTAGTGGATAAAAGGTCGAAGACGATGTGTGATATACTGATTCATAATTTCCGTTTGCCCATCAGTCTGCGGAGAGTAGGCAGTCGATAGTCGCAACTCTACTCCTAGTAGTTCCATAACAAATTTCCAGAAGGCTGAGATGAATTGAGCGCCTCTGTCGGATACAATAGAGTCCGGGAGGTCGTAGTAGCGGTATACATAAGTAAAATACAAGTCCGCAGTATCGCGTGCCGTAACATCCTTTTTACAAGGCAGGGTAACAGAAACTTTCGATAATCGATCAATAAATACTACGACCTTATCAAAACCCTTTTTATCTCTTGGCATGTCCATATAATCAACACAGATATGCTGCCAAGGCCGGTCAGGAACAGGCAGTGGATGTAGTAGTCCAGGAGTTTTATCTCGTGCTGCGTGGTTAACACGGCAAAGATGACAGTTGCGACAGTATTGTTCCACTTCTTTTCGCATACCATTCCAGAAGTATCTTGATTTGAGTTCTTGGTAAGTTTTATTGCGTCCGGCGTGAGCATTAGATAATTGATCGTGCACTTCTCGTATTAATTCTGTGCGGATATTATCAACCAATGGAACTACTAATCGACTTTTGAAGAAAATTATGCCGTCATCTATCGAAAGATTAGTATTTTTGTTGATTTGTTGGCGTAGATCTTTTAAGCTGTCGTGGGTTTTATTTGCGGCAATTACGGCATCAATGACTTTGAATGACTCAAGATAGCAGAGATTTAAATCTTTTATGATCTCATTAGACAAATTCTGATCCTGTAATAGAGGTTTGTAACGAATTTCTCTTTTAATACTATCTTGAATATTTAAGTCTTGTTCTCGACGCGATAAAGCGTCTGCAGAGGCGTTTTGATGACCTGGGCGAAAAATAATTTGGAAGAAAAACTGGGACAGAACTTCGGCCCATCGTGCTTGTCGGGCAGTAAGATCTTTTGAAGTCATGAAGTATTCCAATGCTCGATGGTCAGTTAAAATTTCTACTTTATGTGGGGAACCTTGTAACTCAGCCCTCCAATTTGCTAATCCTCGTATTATGGCTAGCATTTCCTTATCATGGACCTCGTAGTTTAACTCTGCTGGCTGCATAGTCTTAGAAAAGAATGCAATTGGATGCCAAACGTCGTCTTCGTTTTTTTGAGAAAGCACAGCAGCTACGACTCCATCAGATGCATCAGTTTCCAGTCGAGATGGGCGCTCTGGATCATAATGAGATAGCAGTGGTGCTGAAGTGAGTGCCGTTTTTAATTTTTCGAATGCTTTGTGACAAGCCAAGTCAAAGTCAAAAAACAAGCCTTTTTTAGTTAGATTCACCAGTGGTTTGACAATGTGACCAAAATTTGCAATAAACCGACGATAAAAGTTACAGAAACCCAGGAAAGATTGGACTCCCTTCACTGTTTTTGGAGGTAGCCAGCCTTTCACAACAGAAATCTTTTCGGGATCTACCATCAATCCTTCAGTAGAAATAATAAAGCCCAGATATCGTGTTTTAGTTACATTAAACTCGCATTTTCTTACATCTGCTTGTAATCCTGCCTGATGTAGCCTTACTAATACCTTTCTTATATGTTCTACATGATCACTTTTGTTCTCAGAGTAGATTAAAATGTCGTCAAGGTATGCAGTACAGAAAACATCTAGATAATCGAGAAGAATATCATTCATGTATCTTTGGTAAGTTGCAGGCCCATTGGTCAACCCAAAAGGGAGAACTTTGCACTTATATGAGCCATATCTGGTGCGGAAAGTTGTCAATTCTTCCGAGTCTGGGTGCATGCGAATTCTATGAAAAGCTTGTCTAATATCTAGTTTACTATATATTTTTGCTTTATTTAATCGCGAGAGGGTTTCATCAATTAAAGGTAGCGGGTATCGATCTTTTCGGGTTAAGGCATTCAGTTTTCGGAAGTCGATACAAAATCGGAGACTTCCATCTGATTTCTTCACAAATAGGACTGGACTTGAGAATGGTGCTTGGCTAGGTTCAATGAATCCCTTGTGGAGGTTTTCTAACAAGTATTTATGCACAGCTTTTAACTGATCTGCAGACATAGGGTACAACGGACCTGATTTTAGTTGAGCCTGATCATCTAAAACTATATTGTGGTCATATGTGCGGTGAGGAGGGAGTTTGTCGGAGGCGGATTTAGAGAAAACATCTATGAGGTCGTGGTAGTCCGAGGGTATTTTCTTAATGGTTTCATTTAAATCTCGTTGAAAATCATCTAAATTTACTGATTGTTCCACATTTGCTAGCTCTTGTTCGATCTCATGAAGGCTAATAGAGAACAATATACTATCAGCTGGTATCAAATTCAAGTGAAAAGCGGGGGCGCTTATTTCACAGATATCCATTCCCATTAATTTACATGTATTGGGTTGACACATAGGTATTGGCTTGTGTTGTGGTTGTGTAGTTGTTTCAGTAGGTAATTCATTTTTGATGTGAACAAGATGAGATTTGCCATCATTATCAGGAGTTTCTATACTTCTGTTATAATTATCAAGATTCTTGTTGGCTTCGCTTGATAATTCATTACTGTGAGGTGCACTGCAGGAATTCCGGTGAATTTTTTTTTCAAATGCACAGACCTCTTTTTCGAATTAGCCCCAAAATGAAAATTCTTGTCTTGTTCTTTCAACAATTTGTCACGGCGATCAATATCTTTTTGGTGCTCATTTTGTACTGTAGGTTTGTTTTGTAACAAAATGTTCAGATGAATGCGAATTGGTGATGAGAATGAGGGTGTTAATTGATGGTTCAACGGCCAGACGAGTTTGCGTTGTCGTGAATCAATCATCACATTGTAGTGTGCCAGCCATCTACTCCCAAGAATTATATCATGGGTTCCTAACTCCACAATAAGGAATGGTATGTTTTCCAAACGCCGTTTGTCTATCCATAATGACAGCAAAATGTATTGTGAAATTATAGGGCCTTTCTTCCCATCAAATCCTTTTGACTGAATAGAATAACCCAAATTAATTGGAGTCTGACCCAACCACTTCGCAACCGCTGTTGCGCACTCCGAATCAATGTAGGCGAATCCGTTTGCGCCTGTGTCTGGAAGAACAGATATACCATCAACAACTTGATAGTTAAACGAAAGTGAGCACTGCAAGGTATATGTTTTCCCTGAAAATAATTTGCCCAGGTCTACTTCTTGTATATTGACCAGGTATCCTAGAAGGGCTTCTTTGTCTAGGATTCCTCTTTTCCCTCATATAACTCATTAAGGTCTGGCAAATTTCCTTCGGACTCTACTTCACTCCCAGATTCTTCCACTGCAACAACTTGGACTGTTGGGGGCTTATTTTGGAGTTATATCTAGGACATTCTAACTTGGTATGTCCAGCTTTTTTACAATTGTGGCATATAACTCCTCTAAATTCCGACAATTCCTTATTGAGCTCTTTGCGAGGGCTTGGTTGGTTAACTGAGTAAATTGCAGACGAGTTGGGGTCGTAAAGTTTCCTCGAATTGAGTTTCTCTTGCCGAGTGTTCACTATACTTTTTTCAAGTCTGATCCTTTCCTTGTCTACAGGCTCTGCGTGTTGGCATAAGGAGTTGAAGTCGGGTAAGAGATGCAGCTGTGTATATACGGCTTGTTTGAGCTGCCGGTTCATTTTCTCATACAAAAGATCTTTCCTCATGGAGTGATGGATTTTGGCTTTTCCTGCTAAAGAAATAAATCTCGTCTTAAAGTCTTGGAACGATTCAGCAGATCCCTGTCGGAGGGTCTCAAATTTAACCATACTGTCACGTTGTAAAGTACTACTCCGGTAGGTTGAAATGAGGTGGTTAACCATCTGGACTGAATTTACAAAGTCATTTTCTTCATCTTCCCCAGTGAAGTAGGGAGCCAATAATTCCTGTGCGTCGTCTTTAGTAGATGCGAAGATGAAGTTCATGATTCGATTGTCCGATCCCCAGTGTCCTTCGTTGTCTTTTATTTTTCCTCTAAGCAGTATCAACCAATTTTCAAAAAACTTCAAGTCACAAGAGCCTCCAAACTCGCGGATGGGGTCAATCTTTCGGTCTGGCTCTCCTAAGATTACATTTCCATATGTTTGTCCAACGCTTTCTTTCGAGT
Organism: Blumeria hordei DH14; assembly: GCA_900239735.1. Lineage (NCBI taxonomy): Eukaryota > Fungi > Ascomycota > Leotiomycetes > Helotiales > Erysiphaceae > Blumeria > Blumeria hordei. Next base: position 101,855 of record OENG01000023.1, read on the forward strand.
CTTGATATTTTGCAAATGGGGGTCCTTGGAAGTCTGGCTCTTCACTACTTCGAAGTCTTGACATTCTCTTATGTTGAGTTTCAGGTGTATTGGTTCGGTATCTTTCGGCTGAGGGACCTCGATGTCCGTACTCACTAGGCATGTTCCTATTCGGCGATTTCCCTTTTTTAAATTGGGGAGCAAAATTCTCCTGACATTCTTCTTCCTCAAGCTCTTCAATATCCTCGCATTCTGTCTTACTCTAGAAGGGTAGCGAGGCTGTGTTCTTGATGAGCGATGATTATAATTTAAATCAGTCGAAGAAGAATTTAAATTCACAGACTCTATAAGCTTTTCAAGTTGTTTCATCTTTGTCTTCAGTAATTCTATTTCTTCTTGTTGATGCCGATTGATGATTTCCAAGTCATGATAGCTACTTAATTGTTTGTATGCAGTTTCGACAATGGCATCCGACATTTTTTTTCCAACTTCATTATGAGCCATTGTCAATTCTTCTAACCTTTGATCAACTTCTGAAATGCGTGATTTCTTTTTCCGAAAGGCGACATGTGGCACCTCGGCTCTTGTAGGTATTTCATCTTCTCCTGGGTTAACATCTGAGTGTTCGTGTTCCGAATCAAAAGCAGGTTGTGGAGGTAAACGTGTCTCGGGGCTTTTATATATATCACTCATCTTGAAACGTTGAACTGAAGAGTGTGTAAGTAAAGGCGTGAGTAATAAAAATGAGGTATAATAATGTAAAATAAAATAATAATAAAATAGGCTTTATCTTATATGATTTTTCTATTTGAGAGTAGGAAAACTTCACCAACAACGGTAACCTATGTGGTTAGTTATTCCTTGAAAGTACTCTTACAACAACACTGTGTTATGGTACGTTTCGTCGCGTTCTTAAAGTTTACTGCGAAAAAATCTCAGTCTCAATGAGATCAGGAAATTATATTGCCTTCCCAGGCGTGGAGATGAGTTTAGAATAATGTGAGGGGTCCGAAGAGAGCACGAACTAGGAGATGACGAAGTCGAATCAAATAGATACTCAAATTAGGATTATAATATAAAGGATTCTAAACTAAGGAAGAGAAGGGAAAGAAAGCATCTACAGATCTATAACTGCACATAATTTACACCTGGCCCGTGCGTTCCATACCGGGTAACTCCTTATAATACAGACCTATCATTATGTCATTGCACCCCTACTCATTACTATGATGCAGGGCCGTCACAAGTTGATAGGAAGTTGAAGACTTCAAGATCCAGATCTGAGGATAGTGACAACTCATCCCTCAGTGGAGCAATTTTTTTATTTTTTTTTTAATTATTATTTACATCCTATATAAGTCTATGACTATCAGAGGATGTGTAGTATCCTACTACAATTTTTCTAGCTAAATTCAATTTTAATCACATTCAAATTCTCTATTATCCTCACCTAGATACCAACCCCTTGTTGATATCTTTGTCTCATTTAAGTATTCCAAAATTGCTGATATTCCAATATTGCTTTGAAGCAGTACTTCAAGGCTCATCTCCTTGTTTCCAAGCCTGTCCTTCATTCTCTTACGGCTCTGTTTGTACCTCCTGCATTCCATAATTAAATGTTTTGGTGTCTGTACATCCCCACAAAGACACCTGTCTGTTATGGTTTGTCCAATTCTTTGCATGTACCACTTGTTATAGCCATGACCAATTTTAAGCTGATAAAATGCTGCACTAATTCCCCTCTTTATCCCTCTTGGAACCCATGGCCTTTTTCTTATTTGCCATGGATATGTGTTGGAGTATTGGGATGGCTGTTCCTGCTGTTGCCTCTTTTCATCATATTTTGTCAATATTTCTTGCCACTCAAGGCATTTTTTCTTGTTTATTTCTTTGTATATGACTGCTAGACTTGTGGGATATCCTTCATCTGGATCACAATGAGATGCTGCCTTGGCTAGCTTGTCAGCTTCTTCATTCCCTTTGATGTCTTGATGAGCTGGGACCCATCTCAATTTGACTTCTATTCCTTCTTTTTGTAGTAGTGTGGCAGCTTTTATTGCCCGGATAATTTTTGCTAGACCAGACTTACTACTTGTATCTTCCATTCTTTTCAAAGCTGCTTTGCTGTCAGAGAAAATTGTGACTGACTTCCTATCCCATGCTTGACTACTTGCATGTTCAATAGCTCTAACAATAGCCTCTAACTCTCCTTCATAGATTGTATCTGTATCTTTTGATAGAGTGTAATATTCACTCTTAACACTCTGGTCTATTTGGTCATAAACTAAATGTGAAATACCTATACCTTTGCTATCTGATGATTCAGATGCATCTGTATAGTATATAACTTGAGATTTCCCTCTAGATTTCATAAGAAATCTATTATGTAATATTTTTTCTTCTTCTTTGTTGCCATTCCCACTGCAAACATTATATGGCAGACTTCTGCCCCAGGGTGCATAGAAATTAGGCCTAATTAGTTCAATGTCAACAAGATCAGGGTTGTAGATTAATGATTCCCTAATCCTTTTGACCTGGTTTTCTTTACATTTCTTCTTTCATGGTGGGAGTATTCTAAATTTTGCTTCATCATCAAATTAATGGATGGTTTGTGGCTAGGGTTAATGTTCTCATAGCATATTTTCTTCTGCTATGATTCAGTCTGACCTCTGGTGGGCATAGACACGCTTCCACCTCCATTGGTCTAATTGGTGATGTTTTAAAACATCCCAAAATTTTTCTCAATGCAATGTTTTGCAATCCTTGTAGTAAATCAACAAACAACTGTTGTCCCTCCACCAGACAGGACTTGCATAGTCGAAATACTGGTCACACATGCAAGATATAGCTGTCTCATTGCTATATGGCTAAGTCCTCTCTCGGTATTTGCAAGTCTTGCCATCCTTTGGAAAGCAGCTTTTGCCTGGGCCACCCTGATTGTAATATGATATTTGAAAGAAAGGTTCTGGTCAAACCATACTCCCAACCATTTAACCACCGCAGCTGTAGCTATTTTTTCGCCATTTGGCAGGTATAAATGGCTCTCATTAGCCTCTCTTGATTTTGCAAAGTGGATCAACTCTGTTTTTTCAATATCAAACTGGACAGCGTTCTTTTTGCCCATTTCTTGAAGATTTTTATATTCTTCTTCCAGTATTTTTGTATTCTTCTCAAAGCTGTTAGATGAGACAGTCAGTGCTATATCATCAATGTATGATATGAATTTCCCTGTCCTAGAGCTGAACATATCTCTGATATATATCAAGAATAAAATAGGTGAAATGGGACTACCTTGTGGTATCCAGTCTCAACAGGCAAAAATTCCTCCTCATTCCATCAAAAGCCAATTTGAGCTTTTGGTCACTGAGGAAAGAGTCCACCATGTCAAGAGGCTAAGGGGAAGACCCAATCTACTCATCACAGCCAATAATTGATTCTTGGCCACATGATCAAAGGCACCCCTGACATCCAAGAATAGAGTGGATGTCTTCCTTCCAGCTTCTTTCTCTGTCTGAACTTGATTGACCAACATTAGACATGCATCCACTCAGACTTCTTTAATCTTCCTCCAATCTGGGATGGATCCAAGAGGTGGTTTTTTCAGCTAGATAAGCTAAATCTTTTAGCTAAAATTCTTTCAAGGGTTTTCCCCAAGCAGTTGAGAGTGAAATTATTCTGTAAGCCTTTGTTGTGAATAGTCAGGCTTCGAGGGTTTCTTCAGTACGACACNCAACGGACCTGATTTTAGTTGAGCCTGATCATCTAAAACTATATTGTGGTCATATGTGCGGTGAGGAGGGAGTTTGTCGGAGGCGGATTTAGAGAAAACATCTATGAGGTCGTGGTAGTCCGAGGGTATTTCTTAATGGTTTCATTTAAATCTCGTTGAAAATCATCTAAATTTACTGATTGTTCCACATTTGCTAGCTCTTGTTCGATCTCATGGAGGCTAATAGAGAACAATATACTATCAGCTGGTATCAAATTCAAGTGAAAAGCGGGGGCGCTTATTTCACAGATATCCATTCCCATTAATTTACATGTATTGGGTTGACACATAGGTATTGGCTTGTGTTGTGGTTGTGTAGTTGTTTCAGTAGGTAATTCATTTTGATGTGAACAAGATGATTTGCCATCATTATCAGGAGTTTCTATACTTCTGTTATAATTATCAAGATTCTTGTTGGCTTCGCTTGATAATTCATTACTGTGAGGTGCACTGCAGGAATTCCGGTGAATTTTTTTTTTCAAATGCACAGACCTCTTTTTCGAATTAGCCCCAAAATGAAAATTCTTGTCTTGTTCTTTCAACAATTTGTCACGGCGATCAATATCTTTTTGGTGCTCATTTTGTACTGTAGGTTTGTTTTGTAACAAAATGTTCAGATGAATGCGAATTGGTGATGAGAATGAGGTGTTAATTGATGGTTCAACGGCCAGACGAGTTTGCGTTGTCGTGAATCAATCATCACATTGTAGTGTGCCAGCCATCTACTCCCAAGAATTATATCATGGGTTCCTAACTCCACAATAAGGAATGGTATGTTTTCCAAACGCCGTTTGTCTATCCATAATGACAGCAAAATGTATTGTGAAATTATAGGGCCTTTCTTCCCATCAAATCCTTTTGACTGAATAGAATAACCCAAATTAATTGGAGTCTGACCAACCACTTTCGCAACCGCTGTTGCGCACTCCGAATCAATGTAGGCGAATCCGTTTGCGCCTGTGTCTGGAAGAACAGATATACCATCAACAACTTGATAGTTAAACGAAAGTGAGCACTGCAAGGTATATGTTTTCCCTGAAAATAATTTGCCCAGGTCTACTTCTTGTATATTGACCAGGTATCCTAGAAGGGCTTCTTTGTCTAGGATTCCTCTTTTCCCTCATATAACTCATTAAGGTCTGGCAAATTTCCTTCGGACTCTACTTCACTCCCAGATTCTTCCACTGCAACAACTTGGACTGTTGGGGGGCTTATTTTGGAGTTATATCTAGGACATTCTAACTTGGTATGTCCAGCTTTTTTACAATTGTGGCATATAACTCCTCTAAATTCCGACAATTCCTTATTGAGCTCTTTGCGAGGGCTTGGTTGGTTAACTGAGTAATTGCAGACGAGTTGGGGTCGTAAAGTTTCCTCGAATTGAGTTTCTCTTGCCGAGTGTTCACTATACTTTTTTCAAGTCTGATCCTTTCCTTGTCTACAGGCTCTGCGTGTTGGCATAAGGAGTTGAAGTCGGGTAAGAGATGCAGCTGTGTATATACGGCTTGTTTGAGCTGCCGGTTCATTTTCTCATACAAAAGATCTTTCCTCATGGAGTGATGGATTTTGGCTTTTCCTGCTAAAGAAATAAATCTCGTCTTAAAGTCTTGGAACGATTCAGCAGATCCCTGTCGGAGGGTCTCAAATTTAACCATACTGTCACGTTGTAAAGTACTACTCCGGTAGGTTGAAATGAGGTGGTTAACCATCTGGACTGAATTTACAAAGTCATTTTCTTCATCTTCCCCAGTGAAGTAGGGAGCCAATAATTCCTGTGCGTCGTCTTTAGTAGATGCGAAGATGAAGTTCATGATTCGATTGTCCGATCCCCAGTGTCCTTCGTTGTCTTTTATTTTTCCTCTAAGCAGTATCAACCAATTTTCAAAAAACTTCAAGTCACAAGAGCCTCCAAACTCGCGGATGGGGTCAATCTTTCGGTCTGGCTCTCCTAAGATTACATTTCCATATGTTTGTCCAACGCTTTCTTTCGAGTCTTGATATTTTGCAAATGGGGGTCCTTGGAAGTCTGGCTCTTCACTACTTCAAAGTCTTGACATTCTCTTATGTTGAGTTTCAGGTGTATTGGTTCGGTATCTTTCGGCTGAGGGACCTCGATGTCCGTACTCACTAGGCATGTTCCTATTCGGCAATTTCCCTTTTTTAAATTGGGGAGCAAAATTCTCCTGACATTCTTCTTCCTCAAGCTCTTCAATATCCTCGCATCTCTGTCTTACTCTAGAAGGGTAGCGAGGCTGTGTTCTTGATGAGCGATGATTATAATTTAAATCAGTCGAAGAAGAATTTAAATTCACAGACTCTATAAGCTTTTCAAGTTGTTTCATCTTTGTCTTCAGTAATTCTATTTCTTCTTGTTGATGCCGATTGATGATTTCCAAGTCATGATAGCTACTTAATTGATTGTATGCAGTTTCGACAATGGCATCCGACATTTTTTTTCCAACTTCATTATGAGCCATTGTCAATTCTTCTAACCTTTGATCAACTTCTGAAATGCGTGATTTCTTTTTCCGAAAGGCGACATGTGGCACCTCGGCTCTTGTAGGTATTTCATCTTCTCCTGGGTTAACATCTGAGTGTTCGTGTTCCGAATCAAAAGCAGGTTGTGGAGGTAAACGTGTCTCGGGGCTTTTATAAATATCACTCATCTTGAAACGTTGAACTGAAGAGTGTATAAGTAAAGGCGTGAGTAATAAAAATGAGGTATAATAATGTAAAATAAAATAATAATAAAATAGGCTTTATCTTATATGATTTTTCTATTTGAGAGTAGGAAAACTTCACCAACAACGGTAACCTATGTGGTTAGTTATTCCTTGAAAGTACTCTTACAACAACACTGTGTTATGGTACGTTTCGTCGCGTTCTTAAAGTTTACTGCGAAAAAATCTCAGTCTCAATGAGATCAGGAAATTATATTGCCTTCCCAGGCGTGGAGATGAGTTTAGAATAATGTGAGGGGTCCGAAGAGAGCACGAACTAGGAGATGACAAAGTCGAATCAAATAGATACTCAAATTAGGATTATAATATAAAGGATTCTAAACTAAGGAAGAGAAGGGAAAGAAAGCATCTACAGATCTATAACTGCACATAATTTACACCTGGCCCGTGCGTTCCATACCGGGTAACTCCTTATAATACAGACCTATCATTATGTCATTGCACCCCTACTCATTACTATGATGCAGGGCCGTCACAAGTTGATAGGAAGTTGAAGACTTCAAGATCCAGATCTGAGGATAGTGACAACTCATCCCTCAGTGGAGCAATTTTTTTATTTTTTTTTTAATTATTATTTACATCCTATATAAGTCTATGACTATCAGAGGATGTGTAGTATCCTACTACAATTTTTCTAGCTAAATTCAATTTTAATCACATTCAAATTCTCTATTATCCTCACCTAGATACCAACCCCTTGTTGATATCTTTGTCTCATTTAAGTATTCCAAAATTGCTGATATTCCAATATTGCTTTGAAGCAGTACTTCAAGGCTCATCTCCTTGTTTCCAAGCCTGTCCTTCATTCTTTACGGTCTGTTTGTACCTCCTGCATTCCATAATTAAATGTTTTGGTGTCTGTACATCCCCACAAAGACACCTGTCTGTTGTGGTTTGTCCATTCTTTGCATGTACCACTTGTTATAGCCATGACCAATTTTAAGCTGATAAAATGCTGCACTAATTCCCCTCTTTATCCCTCTTGGAACCCATGGCCTTTTTCTTATTTGCCATGGATATGTGTTGGAGTATTGGGATGGCTGTTCCTGCTGTTGCCTCTTTTCATCATATTTTGTCAATATTTCTTGCCACTCAAGGCATTTTTTCTTGTTTATTTCTTTGTATATGACTGCTAGACTTGTGGGATATCCTTCATCTGGATCACAATGAGATGCTGCCTTGGCTAGCTTGTCAGCTTCTTCATTCCCTTTGATGTCTTGATGAGCTGGGACCCATCTCAATTTGACTTCTATTCCTTCTTTTTGTAGTAGTGTGGCAGCTTTTATTGCCCGGATAATTTTTGCTTGACCAGACTTACTACTTATATCTTCCATTCTTTTCAAAGCTGCTTTGCTGTCAGAGAAAATTGTGACTGACTTCCTATCCCATGCTTGACTATTTGCATGTTCAATAGCTCTAACAATAGCCTCTAACTCTCCTTCATAGATTGTATCTGTATCTTTTGATAGAGTGTAATATTCACTCTTAACACTCTGGTCTATTTGGTCATAAACTAAATGTGAAATACCTATACCTTTGCTATCTGATGATTCAGATGCATCTGTATAGTATATAACTTGAGATTTCCCTCTAGATTTCATAAGAAATCTATTATGTAATATTTTTTCTTCTTCTTTGTTGCCATTCCCACTGCAAACATTATATGGCAGACTTCTGCCCCAGGGTGCATAGAAATTAGGCCTAATTAGTTCAATGTCAACAAGATCAGGGTTGTAGATTAATGATTCCCTAATCCTTTTGACCTGGTTTTCTTTTACATTTCTTCTTTCATGGTGGGAGTATTCTAAATTTTGCTTCATCATCAAATTTAATGGATGATTTGTGGCTAGGGTTAATGTTCTCATAGCATATTTTCTTCTGCTATGATTCAGTCTGACCTCTGGTGGGCATAGACACGCTTCCACCTCCATTGGTCTAATTGGTGATGTTTTAAAACATCCCAAAATTTTTCTCAATGCAATGTTTTGCAATCCTTGTAGTAAATCAACAAACAACTGTTGTCCCCTCCACCAGACAGGACTTGCATAGTCGGAAATACTGGTCACACATGCAAGATATAGCTGTCTCATTGCTATATGGCTAAGTCCTCTCTCGGTATTTGCAAGTCTTGCCATCCTTTGGAAAGCAGCTTTTGCCTGGGCCACCCTGATTGTAATATGATATTTGAAAGAAAGGTTCTGGTCAAACCATACTCCCAACCATTTAACCACCGCAGCTGTAGCTATTTTTTCGCCATTTGGCAGGTATAAATGGCTCTCATTAGCCTCTCTTGATTTTGCAAAGTGGATCAACTCTGTTTTTTCAATATCAAACTGGACAGCGTTCTTTTTGCCCATTTCTTGAAGATTTTTATATTCTTCTTCCAGTATTTTTGTATTCTTCTCAAAGCTGTTAGATGAGACAGTCAGTGCTATATCATCAATGTATGATATGAATTTCCCTGTCCTAGAGCTGAACATATCTCTGATATATATCAAGAATAAAATAGGTGAAATGGGACTACCTTGTGGTATCCCAGTCTCAACAGGCAAAAATTCCTCCTCATTCCCATCAAAAGCCAATTTGAGCTTTCGGTCACTGAGGAAAGAGTCCACCCATGTCAAGAGGCTAAGGGGAAGACCCAATCTACTCATCACAGCCAATAATTGATTCTTGGCCACATGATCAAAGGCACCCCTGACATCCAAGAATAGAGTGGATGTCTTCCTTCCAGCTTCTTTCTCTGTCTGAACTTGATTGACCAACATTAGACATGCATCCACTGCAGACTTCTTTAATCTTCCTCCAATCTGGGATGGATCCAAGAGGTGGGTTTTTTCAGCTAGATAAGCTAATCTTTTAGCTAAAATTCTTTCAAGGGTTTTCCCCAAGCAGTTGAGGAGTGAAATTATTCTGTAAGCCTTTGGTTGTGAATAGTCAGGCTTCGAGGGTTTCTTCAGTACAACACTGTGGCCTGCCTCCAACACTTTGGCTGGTATCCAATATTAAAAAGTAAAGAATAAATCTTGAAAAATAGCTCCTTGTTGGCCTGGAAAGCATGACATATCATTCTCTGGTCTATTTGATCTGGTCCTGGCGCTTTTCCTTTTGATGGTCTAATGCATGCCTCTTCCACTTCTGACATTGTTAGCCTTGGCCATTCCCAGTAAAGCTCTCTGTGTGAGGCCAAGTTAATCTCTGGAGTTTGTGGTGGTGGAATGAATAGCTTATTCCTGATTGCACCACACTTGTCTGGGAAATCACTTTTAAACACTCCATTATCATCTTGAATCATTGGTAGCTGTTAAGTTTGCCTATCTTTGGTGTATACTAAGGCCTTGAATATTGCTTCTGGATCTTCCTGTTCGAGAAATTTATTCCAGTGATTCTTTTTAACAGTCTTAATTTCTTGGAAATAACTATTCCTTGCTTTTGTATACTGATGCAACAAGCTTTGGCTTGAAGGGTCTTTAAGGTGATTTCTTTGAGCTCTCATCATTGACTTCCTTAGAACCTTCAGTTCTTCTGTCCACCATGGTTTTGATATTGCTCCAGCTTTTTTCCTTGGGATAGAGCTCTCGGCTGATCTAATTAAAATTTCAGTGACCTCTTGTCCAATTTTGTCAAGCTTCTCTTTTATACTTTCCCTTTCCATCCAAATACTTTGACCATCACATTTGGTTAAAGCCATAAGGTTGTCTGAAGCAAGTATTTGGGAATTACAAAAAAGCTTGTCACTGGTTTTTTTGAACTTCTCCCAGTCTGCTCTTTTGGAGATAAACCTCTCTGGCTTCAACATTGATTGGGGATGTCCATTTCTCTGGTCTAGGATTGTAAACATTATGCCTTGATGATCTGATCCTGTTGAGAGAGTTTGCCAGTCATGAACAAACCTTTCTGACCAATTAGTTGCTAGGGTTAAGTCAATCACTGAAGGACATTTCATATGTGGTCTATAAAATGTTCCCTGGCCAATTTTATTAAGTACAGAAAGACTTTGATCTTCCATCCAGTCATATAATTTCTCAGCCAAAGTTGATTTTGGATAGTGAGGATCCCAGTCTGGATGATGCTCATTAAAATCCCCAACTATGACTGAATTTGATGTTATGTTCAAGTTTGTGCAACATCTCTCTTTAGTTGTAAGGTTATTTTCTGGTCCCTGGTGCTTCTGGTTATAAATATTGATTATATTCATGTTGAAATTGTGGTGGTAAAAATTTACTGCAAGGATATCTGGATCACTTGGATATCCTTGAGGGACATGATGCTGAATGTGTAAATGCTTTGAAATATAAAACATTGTCCTGGGTCTTAATTTGAAGTTCAATGTTTGGGGAAATACTTGTGTGAATGAAGGGTGATTGATTGATTGGGCCCCTTCATATGTTGTTCTCTGTCTTTGGTTTGCTATCCAAGGCTCTTGGACTGCTATAATTCCTATCTTCAAATCTAGTGCTAGTTGTAATGTTGCTCCTGTAGTCTGCATGTTTCTGTTCAAGTTGCACTGGAGGACTTTTTGGTGTCCTGTCATAGACAATCCTCGTGATCCTTCCTAGCTTGCTCTTCCCTGGCTGCATTCCTTTCAAGGACTGCAATCTTGGTCTGGCACTCATTGCTGTCTGCTGTGTGTGCCCCATCACAATTACTACACTTTGGAACCAAGTGAACACACCTGCTTCCTATGGCATTACATTGAGAGCAAGCATGATTTTAGTATTGTGTGGTCCAGCACATAGTTGGCACCTAGCCTCCCATCTGCATCTACTCTCTTGATGGCCGAAATTTTGGCACCTGTAACATTGAGTGGTAGGTGCAAAGTTCAGATATTTCTCAGTTGAAAGATAACGTCCAGCAATGATTAACTTACGAGATGTAGCCTGCTTTGCTTGTGCTTCTGTTTCAAATGCTACTACAATTGAGCCAGCTTGTTGAATTCTTCGGTTTTCATCTGCAGTGATCCAGTATGGTTGTCCTATTACTTTTAATCCATTATTGAATGTAGAGATTTCCTCTGAAATTGAAGAAAGATCAGCACTCTCTCCAAATTCATCTGTGGGAACTCCATGGATCATAACTTTGAACCATGGCTCGTCCTTCTGTGCAACAACATGTGGTGCATATGTCTTCCAGATATCAACCTGATCGAGAAGAAAATCTGCTGTGTATGGTTCAATTGTTGAGATGGCTATGTTATCATTTCTGGTCTTAGAGACTATAGACACCACTGGTTCTTGTACTCCCCTGGCCCTGAATGCATTATTTATACGGTCTCTTATTTGCAAGGGTGAGAAAGCCTGCCTAGTAGTTGCATCTTGAAGAAGAATAATTCTGTTTGTATTTCTTTGCTTTTGTACTAGAGTTTTCTTTGGCTGTACTACTGTCCACTCATGTCTTGTTTGATTCTAGCTCCTTGAAGGCCCTGCAACTGATGCCCATGTTCTTGTAGGCTGGCTTGGTCCTGATGCCGAGGCTGATGCCGAGGCTGTTGCTCCTAAGTTAGAAGCTGTCTTAGGCACTGATTGGTTCTGCATCTTTGGTCTTGAATCTGCCTGTCTCCCTTCTTGTTTTTCATGTCCACCTAGCTTGCTTTGATGTTTCATTGTATTTTGAAGGACTTGTGTTGTTTGCTCCAGTTTCTGTAGCTGTGATGCAAATACAGAAGCTTCCTTTGAAATACTTCCATCTTTTTCCATAAATTGTCGAAAAATATTCAATAAGTCCAAGATCTTGGTTTGCTGGGCTATAGACTCAGCTTGATGAGCAGCTTTGATTAACAAATCTCTTGCCATAGCTATGCACTCCTTAGATCCATCAATTATATCCAATAGGGATGATCCACCTCTTCCATTTGTTTTTTTGGCAGGGAAGTTTTTTAAATTTTCATTCTTTCTTTTTGTCCCTAATTGGGGGTTGAAGTTGCATCCTTCAGCATCAATGTTAATGTCAAAATTAGATTTACATGTAGAGTCTTGACCAGAATAATCAATACCCTTCCCTTTGTCCTTGAAATTTGTTTGTAATTCACAGCAGTCTTTAGCTGTCTGGTCTACTTGGTCAGTGTATGAAATCTCAGACATGTTGTCTATATCTTGGTCTTCCACATAATCTCCAGCTTTATAACGTGTGAGTGCCAAAGGGTCTGGAGAACTGGATGAACTGTCCATAATTTATTTTATAAATTTTTTAAATTTATTTTTTGATAATTTTTATTTTTTTAAACGAATTTTTTAAAAATTTTTCCCTTTTTCTAATTTTATTTATATAAAATCACGTGACCTGTAAATCACGTGACCCACAAACTGTTTTCCTAAAATAACGCGTAAAACGACGTGATTTTCGCGTAAATGGACGCGAAATTCTTCAGGGATCAATGAAAATTTTTTACGTCCGGCGACCTAAGTAGACCAAGTGCGCAATTTGTCGCAAATCTGCTCTCTTTCAACTTCGGATCGCTATATCTCCTTCAATTTTGGTTGGAATTGGTTTAAATTTGGTGAGAAGTTTTGTCAATTTGGGATTCAAATATTTCGTGAATTTCAAGTTGATATACTATGTTGTAGAAAAGTTATGGGTGATGGGAGATGGTGACTCCACCAAATTCTGGTTGGTAGCCCCTGTCTGGCTTTAAACTTGAATAACTAGACACACAGCTGTCGGATCGAAATTCTGATTGGATATTTGGAATGCGCTCGAAGTTATCAGTAATTTGATATGTTGGTGGTGCAGTTGATGTTGATGATCCTATTGTTTTTTTCTCAGCAATTAGCTCATTGGATCCCTTGCCCATCACTATTATTCTGCTCTTTGGGGTTTGAATGAGAGGTGTTTGAGATGCCCCTGATGCCCCATTCTTTAATATTTGGGCATATGACATTGCTGCTGGTTTGATTGGCAATGATTCATTTTTGTTATTGATTGGCCCACTTGTTACACAGGTGGGTGCCTGTTTCTTGAGCTCTCTTAATCTCCCTTCTTCAGTGAAATTTCGAAAGACTTCTATAAGGTCCAGCACAGCATCTTGCTTTCCCTTATCTTCACTCAAGCTATATGCTTTGACCAACAAATCTCTCGCTTTTTCAATAGCAGATAGGTAGGTGAACTGCTCTGCTCTAATTGGCTCAGCTACTTTGATGATCTTCCTGCTTTGAATTACACTAGGAATGAATTCTGGTGATTTCCTCTTTTTTGTTTTTGTTTTTTGCTCTTTATTTAATATTTGCTTTGGCACCAGATCCTGTGCAGTTATTGGATCACTGCTGAATGGGCCATTCAAGTTGGTTAGAGGAAATGTTCCTGGAACAGATGGACCTGGTTTGGAATCTCCAGCCTTTTTGGAGCTCCACACAGAGTCAGATAGCCTTGCCACATTTTTGAGATTGAAAGATCTCAGAGATGGTGGTGAAGATGGCATGCTTTTCCCTGATGCTGGTGAAGAAGGCATATTTCCAGCTATACTTGGTAAATATATTTTGAATCTGATATTGCAAGACTTTTCAGAATATCTCTATATGAATAATTTAGCTCAGTTTGATTTGAATTAACTTATAAAAATATATTTAATTTTTGTTTTTTCTTTTTATTTTATTTTATTTTATTTTATATTTTTTATTATTTTTTAAATGTAACTTAAATTTAATTTGGAAAATCACGTGATCTGATGACTGATCACCTGATCAAGCGTCAGGAACGCGTCGCGTGACACGCATCAAGCCTTGCCAAGGCTGTGGTGAAAATTTTCCTCCAGAGGGTCGAAAATGGCGTTTTGATCTAAAAATGATGTAATATGGGAATGCAGATATTGAAAAGTATATCAATCTAGAGCTGCAGATGATGCGAAACTGAATATCGAGTTTTTAAAGTTGTAGCTGATGGTGGGCAGATGTTGTGGATGAAATGGTGATAAAAGGTGGGCCAGATGGTCGAAAAATCGAGTTTTGGTCGAAAGATATTGCTGTTGGTGGATGCGTTTGTCGAAAATTATATTAATCGAAAGCTGAAGACAATGCGAAATCGAATTTCGAATTTATTGAGTCGTATCTGATTGTTGGTGGAAGTTATGGACGAAAATGCGATTTCCGACAGTTTTGAAAATCTTGTCTTAACATGCTATGATTCCTCTCCAGAAGAGCTTCTGGCTGCCCAGGACAGATGGATCTCAATTTTTGGGAAATGGCCAGTGGCTAACATCCAGAAGGTCAACAACTGGCCAAAGATGGTAGCATATGGTGTTCCAACCTCTCTTTCAATGACTTCCTTCAAACAAGAGGTAGAAGATTTCAACATGGGTGTGCAGGTGGTGGGAAGCCCAAGATGGCTGACTGGTACACCAAATGGCCAATCTAGCTCTGTCATCTTCAGTATCAATTCCGAAGAGGACAAAAGCTTAATGCTAAAAAATGGACTTTTGGTGGGTGGACTATTACTTAAGGTGGCCAACTACAAGCATATATCACCAAAAACTCATTGCAAAAAATGCCTGAAATATGGCAACTTATTCCTGAACTGCAAAAGAGCACCTGTCTGTGCTATATGCAATGGAAGCCACCTCTCATCTGAGCACAAGTGTGGTACTTGTCAAGCCTCAAACAACTGTATACACCATGTGGCAAAATGTATGAACTGCAATGCCCATGGTCACAATGCATTACAAAAACTTGACTGCAAAATCTACAAGGCAATTTTATGTTAGGACACCTGAAAATCTGCCAACACAATACTGCTAGAGGGAGAGAAATCCTTCAATCATTCTTTGAAGTTGCTCTGAAAGAAGATGCACAGATACTCTGTGTTCAAGAGCCCTACCTTTTCTTTCATAAACAAAATAAAACTTACACTTCTTTATCACATCCATCTTACATTCCCTTAGTTTCATTCACCAACACAACAATCAGACCAAGGGCCATTACCTATATCAAACAAAACTGCAACTTAAATATATCACTAAGACAGGATCTCATCAATGATCCAGACATGCAGATTCTTCAGGTAGACACCCCTGATGAATCATTTTACATACTTAATATCTATAACGAGAAGCCATTACATGAATCTGAGAATAGAACAACCATGCAAAGACTGATAGAAATGAATATGCAGTGGGATATGGCTTTTCTTCTCCTTGGAGACATAAATCTCCATCATCCATTATGGAATCCAGCCATTAGAAACCCAACTCCACAGGCTGATATATTTGCCCAATACACTTTTATACACGGAGCGACCCTTCTGAATGATGCTGCTGTCATGGAGGAGCTTGACTGGATGTTCCATAGATCCAATTCACGGCAAACTTCTATTATTGATTTGACATTCACAACCAAGTTCTGTAATCTTCAATGGCACAACTGGAGATATGCTGAAAGCACTGGCTCTGACCATGAAGTCATAAGCTTCGAAACACTCTTTAAGCCCCCTGATCATAATCAGAACAGTCTCAGGGCATCATACAATTTGAAGAAGGCAGACTGGAACCTGTTAAAGATGAAACTGTTGAGCCTAAAAACTGATGCTACTATAGAGGTCAAGAAACTGATACAAATGAAGCAATATAATGAGATATCAATCCTCATGACAGAGATCATCCATGAAGCAGCCAAGGATTCTATTCCAAAGTGTAGGCCTTCAAGCAGATCTAAGTCTTGGTGGTCAGTTGAGCTCACTAAACTTCGACAAGTATATCACCACCAACAGAGGTCTGCAAAGAAGTACCCAACTGAAGATAATATTAAAATGGCAAACACATCAAGGAATGAATACTTCCGAGCTGTGTCCATTCAAAAGACCAATCACTGGCAAAACTTCATAGAACAGGCCCAAGGCAATATGGTTTACAAAGCTTTTCAATACTCTAGTGCAAAGTAACAGCAGATCCCATTCATCCCAACCTTAAGATATAAAGCAGACAGGACAAATTAACATTTGGCCACTTCCTTTGCAGATAAGAGTGATGCATTAATGACAAGTTTATTTCCGAAATATAATTACCATCCAACAATTGATTCTTCAAATAATCATACAAACAATGCTGACTCTAGATATATTAGCAAATGGGAATGGCCTGATCTGACCAAAGAGGAGTTTTTTCGAGCAATCCCATCAAAATCTACAGCACCTGGGGTAGATAAAATAGGCTGGCAACTGCTCAATGCTGCTATTCAGATCCTACCCAACTTTTTCTTCACAGCATATCAGGCCCTATTTCAGAGTGGTTACAATCCCACAGTATGGAAAGAAGCTATTGGTATTATTATCCCAAAGAGAAAGAAGAAAGATTACAGTGCACCAAAAGCTTATAGGCCCATCTCCTTACTGCCATGTATGTCAAAGCTATTGGAAAAGCTATTTGCAAACAGACTTTCATTTCTAGCCAATACCCCAGATGAGCTTCTTCATGCCAGTCAGATGGGTGGACGCAAGCAGAGATCGGCCATTGATGCATCACTATTACTGCAAGCATTTGTTGAAGAAAGCCATGCCAAAAAGCGGGTGGTCAGCACACTATTCCTTGACATAATGGGAGCATTTGACCAGCTACAGCCAGAACAATTGATCAAAATAATGTACCTTCTCAAGCTACCCAAGAAACTTGTCTCTTGGTGCCAGTCATTTCTCAATGAACGTCTGATCCGACTCTCCTTCAATGGGCAAATGAGCAAGACTTACTCTGTATCAGGCACACCACAGGGTAGTCCAATCTCTCCAATTCTTTTTCTAATTTCAATTAAGCATCTTATTCCTGATGTTCAAAGCAAAAATTTCCTACAAATATCTTATGTAGATGATATTTCAATATCTACAGCATCTACCTCTCTTTAAAAAAATGCTAAATTTTTAAAGAATTGTGCAGAAAATCTACTCCAGAAGGCTGAAAATCTTAAGATCAAATTTGAGATTGAAAAATCTGAGCTAATACACTTCCATTGACACCGAAAGCCTTATCCTGTCCCTATTACAATTCAAGACAAAATACTCATGCCTAAAGAAGTAGTGAGATGGCTTGGGATCTGGTTTGACAGGAAACTTAGCTTCAAGACACATGTGGAAAAAAGAATACAACTAGGTCATGCAGTATTGGAACAACTAAAGCAACTTGCAAAGCAATCAAGGGGAATGAAATTTAACAATCTTCGCCAACTTTACCTCTCCTGTGTCACATCAGTTGTTGATTATGGATCAATTTTATGGTTAAATTGACTTGGAGCAATGTCACTAACAAGCAAATATGATAAACTACAAAATCGAGCACTGGTGTTCATTACAGGAGCTTTTTATCAGGCTCCAAGGAAGGCATTGGAAGTAGAGGCAGCATTACTGCCCTCCAAAGTACGCCATCTTAAGCATGGCTACCTTTATGCACTCAGGAGTCTCAAACTCCAAAAGCAAAATCCAATCTGCCAACACATCTTCAACACTGTTGAAGACGAGCTGAACCCATCCATTAGGCCTGATGCAAGGTTGTTGAAGTGGCAAGAAGATCAAACATCTCAAATCAAAAAAATTGCAAATCTATTGACCAAGATTACTTTCAAACATAAATTTGAGGCCTCCGACAACATCCGGAACCCTCCATGGCTTAGGAATAAGTTCCAAGTACAAATATCAAGCTCAAACAAAGAAGAAGCCAGACGGGAGCATATGCATTTTCTCAGCCAGATTTCAAAACATGCAACTAAGGTTTATACAGATGGATCTTTGGATGAAAGTGGGGTGACTAGTATTGGGATGGTCATCTACCCACCACATGGAAATCCAACACAATTTCACTCAGCTAATTTAGGTCAAGAAATGGGCATCACAGATGCAGAAACTTATTGCATCTTAGAAGCAATCAAAAGGACCAAATATTTACCAAACTCTTCTCAATTATATATATTCACTGACAGCCAGGCTTCCTTGAAAAGAATCCAGAATGGATCAAACCAATTTAGCCACCAGATCCGAAGGGAAGCCAGCAGCATCAAAACCACTCTTTCTTGGTGCCCTGGGCATATGAATATTGAGGGGAATGAGATGGCTGACTCCCTAGCAAGAAGAGCTGCTGACAAGATTCCTTCAAAAAATAGCCTCTACACAACACAAAGTTTTCTCAAACAAGAGACAAAGAAACTCATCAAAGATGCCTGGTGCAAAGACTGGACATCCAGAACATCAAACTTTGAAAATCCTCAAAATTTGGCCTTCTAGCTTCTATGATACATCAAATTACTGATAACTTCAAGCGTATTCCAAATATTCAATCAGAATTTTGATCCGACTGCTGTGTGTCTAGTTATTCAAGTTTAAAGCCAGACAGGGGCTACCAACCAGAATTTGGTGGAGTCACCATCTCCCATCACCCATAACTTTTCTACAACATAGTATATCAACTTGAAATTCACGAAATATTTGAATCCCAAATTGACAAAACTTCTCACCAAATTTAAACCAATTCCAACCAAAATTGAAGGAGATATAGCGATCCGAAGTTGAAAGAGAGCAGATTTGCGACAAATTGCGCACTTGGTCTACTTAGGTCGCCGGACGTAAAAAATTTTCATTGATCCCTGAAGAATTTCGCGTCCATTTACGCGAAAATCACGTCGTTTTACGCGTTATTTTTGAAAAATAATATGTGGATCACGTGACTACCAAGTCACATGATTTAGAAATAAAAATCAAAAATAAATCACCAAAATATAAATCAATTTTATTAAAAAAAAAAAAAAAAAAGAAATAAAGGAAAAACAAATACCAAAATATATTTGTCACAATTTCAATTGATTAATGGACAAGATCAGGAGCTCACCTGACCCCTTTTCTCTCAATAACATGGAGATGAAAGCCCTCATGGGACCAGATGATATAGATAATATGTCTGAAATTTTTTATTCAGATCAAGTAGTCTACCCAGCAAAGATTAACTCAGGACCATCAAACCTACCCAAAGGAAAAGAAAAATGCACTGAACATTATGACACAGAATATAGCAAGGGACATACTTTTGATGCTGATATTGACACGCAGGGCTTTAACTTCAGTCCACAGTGTGGAGCCAAAAGGAAAACTGAATTCACCAAGTCTTTTCCTATCAAAAAGAACTCTGCCAGGGGAGTTTCCTCGCTCATTGACATAATTGATGGACCTGATGGACCTGATGAATGTATTTATACTGCAAGGGACCTGTTAGTTAAGGCTGCTCACCAGGCTGAATCTAGATCTCAACAGACATAAATTCTAGACCTTTTGAACATATTTAGACAATTCATTGACAAAGATGAAAATATTCAGAGGCATCTGTACTTGCAGCACAGTTACAGAAACTAGAGCATACAGCTCAAGTGCTCCAAAATACTGCAAGGCAACAAAAGAAATCAACTGGAATTCCAGAACCATGCACAACAGGTAAAGGGCAAAATATCAAGAATCATCAACAAACTTCTAGCACGCCTGCTGGGATGGGAAATAGAGTCTCAGCTCCTCAAGTAAGCCAGCCTGTGCGTACATGGGCATCAGTGGCAGGACCCTCAAACAGTCAGAAAGAAACAGGTAATGGGTGGACAGTTGTACAACCAAAGAAAAATATAGCTCCTAAGCCAAGAAGCACAAATAGACTTGTCCTCCTCCAAGATGCAACAACTAGACAGACATATTCACCATTGCAGATAAGAGACCAGATAAATAGTGCATTCAGGGCACGAGGTGTACAAGGCCCAGTGGTAGCCATAGTTTCCAGGACAAGAAATGACAATATTGCAATTACAACCATTGGGGCATACACAGCAGATTTTCTACTGGATCAAGTTGACATTTGGAAGAACTATGCACCACATGTTCTAGCAATGAAAGACCAACCTTGGTTCAAAGTCATAATCCATGGGATACCCACAGAAGAATTTGGAGAAGGGGAAGACCTATCCTCAATATCTGTGGAGATATCTACCTTCAATAATGGATTAAAGGTTATTGGCCAGCCATACTGGATAACACCAGCTGAAAATCGAGCAAATCAAAAGGCAGGATCAATTGTAGTAGCCTTTGAAACAGAAGCTCAGGCAAAACAGGCCACTTCCCGAAAATTGATAGTTGCTGGAAGATACCTTCCCACTGAAAAATACTTGAACTTCACTCCCACAACTCAATGTCACAGGTACCAATTGTTTGGTCACCAAGAAAGTAGGTGTAGATGGGAGGCCAAATGTCAATTCTGTGCTGGATCCCACCGCACCAAACAGCATGCCTGCTCTCAATGCAAAGCTGTAGGAACTAAGTGTATTCACCTGGTCCCTAAGTGTGGAAACTGCAATGGAGCTCATACCGCTGACAGCAATGAATGCCCAACTAAAATTTCCATCATGGAAAGGATAGCAGCTCGAGAAGATGAAGCTAGAAAGAATCATGAGGAGTGTCTATGACAGGACACCAAAAGGTTCTCCAATGTAACTTGAACAGGAATTCACAGACTACAGAAGCAATCTTACAACTAGCATTAGAATTAAAGATAGGAATTATAGCTGTCCAGGAGCCGTGGATAGCAAACATGAGGCAAAGAAGTACATATGAAGGGGCCAGGTCAATCAGTCATCCCTCATTCATACAAATACTTCCAGAAACATTGAACTTCAACCTAAGACCCAGAGTAATGTTTTACATCTCAAGACTACTTGACATTCAACATCAAATTCTCCATGGATACCCAAGTGACCCAGATATTCTGGCAGTGAAATTTAGTAGCCCAAAATATAACATCAACCTAATCAATATATATAACCAAAAGAACCAAGCCTCGGAAGACAACCTCACTACAATGGAAAGACATGGACAAGCCCTGAAAATTTCTTTAAATTCAATCATTGTTGGGGATTTCAATGAGCACCACCCAAACTGGGATCCTAACTACCCAAAGTCACCATCTGCTGATAACCTCCAAGACTGGATGGAAGATCAAGGACTCAGTGTGCTTAACAATATTGGTCAAGGGACATTCTACAGACCACATATGGTAGTTCCATCAGTGATTGATCTCACCCTGGCAACCACTTGGTCAGAGAGATATGTTCAGGACTGGCAGACTATCCCCATAGGATCAGATCACCAAGGCATACTGTTTACAGTTCTCAACCAGGAAAAGGGACACCATCAGACAATTTTTAAAAAAGAGAGATTTATCCCACAAAAAGCAGACTGGGAGAAGTTTGAAGCCACAACCTGCCAGATGTTTAAAGATTCTACAATCCTTGAGCAAGACAACTTAAAACAACTATCAGGAAAGGACAGTCATAGTCTTTTAATGGAAAGAGATATTCTTAAGAGCAAACTGGACATAATTGGACAAGAAATCACTGACATCATTATCAGAGCAGCTGAGAAATCAATTCCACGGAAAAAGCCAGGTGCCAAGCCAAAGCCATGGTGGAACAAAGAGCTCAAATGCTTAAGAAAGATAATGATGAAAGCACAACGCAACCATATCAAAGATCCTTCCAGTGAAAATAGATGGAGCCAATACACTGCTGCAAGGAATAAATATTTCCAAGAAATAAAAACTGCCAAAAAGAATCATTGGAATTTATTCCTGGAGAAAGAAGATCCAGGAACAATCTTCAAGGCCCTGACATACACAAAGGATAGCCAATTTTCCCAGTTACCAATGATTCAAGATCAGAATGGGGTTTTAAAATCAAATTTTGAAGACAAGTGTGAGGCAATTAGAACAAAATTATTTACCCCTCCACCACAGGCTCCGGAAATAGAATGGTCTACTCATAAAGAGCTCTACTGGGAGTGGCCATGTTTGACACCACTTGAAGTTGAAAGAGCTTGCTGTGATCCTTCCAAGGGAAAATCACCAGGCCCTGACCAAATAGACCAAAATATAATCAGCCATGCCTACCAAGCCAATAAGGAATTATTTTTCAAGGTTTATTCAGTGCTATTTAATATTGGATATCAGCCTAAGTGTTGGAGACAGGCCATAGGAATTGTGTTGAAAAAACCATCAAAGCCTGATTATTCTCAACCAAAGGCATACAGAATAATTTCTCTTCTAAATTGCTTAGGCAAGACTCTTGAAAGAATGCTTGCTAAAAGGCTAAGTCATCTAGCTGAGACAACTAGCCTTCTAGATCCATCCCAAATGGGAGGAAGGTTGAAGAAATCAGCAGTTGATGCTTGTCTTATGCTAGTGGACAAAGTGCAGACTGAAAAAGAAGCTGGAAGAAAGACATCCACCCTCTTTATTGACATAAGGGGTGCCTTTGATCATGTAGCCAAGAATCAATTATTGGCTGTAATGAATAGATTAGGACTTCCCCTTAATCTCTTAACTTGGGTAGACTCTTTCCTCAGTGACCGACAACTCAAACTAGCCTTTGATGGGAAAGAAGAAGATTTCTCATCTGTAGAAACAGGGATCCCACAGGGTAGTCCCATATCACCAATCTTATTCCTGATCTATATCAGAGACATGTTTAGCTCTAGGTCAGGTCAATTTATATCCTATATTGATGACATTGCTCTTACAGTGTCATCAATTAGCTTTGAAAATAATTCTAAACTTTTGGAAAAAGAATATAAAAAACTACAAGAAATTGGCAAAGAAAATGCAGTCCAGTTTGATATTGAAAAAACTGAACTTATTCATTTTGCAAAAACCAAAGAGGCAAAGAAATGCCAGATGATACTTCCAAGTGGGGAAAAACTCTCAACAGGTGGAATGGTCAAATGGTTGGGGGTTTGGTTTGATCAAAACCTCTCCTTCAAATATCACATTTCAACCAAAGTAGCTCAAGCAAAGGCTGCCTTCCAGAGGATGGCCAGACTTACAAATACAGAAAGAGGTCTAAGTCATATAGCTATGAGACAGCTTACATGGCATGTGTGACAAGTATTTCTGACTATGCAAGCCCTGTCTGGTGGAGGGGACAACAGTCCTTTGCTGATAAACTTCAAGGGTTACAAAATATTGCATTAAGGAAAATGTTGGGATGCTTTAAAACATCACCAATTAGACCAATGGAGGTAGAGGCATGTCTGTGCCCACCAGAAATCAGATTGAATCATAGCAGAAGAAAATATGCTATGAGAACATTCAGTCTTACCCCAAATCATCCATTATCTGTGATGATGAAACAAAACTTGGAAAAATATATATATCAGGAAAGAATAAATGCAAAAGAAAATCAAGTCAAAAGAATTAGGGAGTCTTTAAAATATAACCCTGATCTAGATGACATTGAACAAGTAGACCCCAACCTTTGGTCACCTTGGGATATACAAATACCAAATGTTGTCCATATGGGAAATGGGGGCAAAGATGATGAGAAAATTTTGCACAATAAATTTCTAAGAAATGCTAGAGGTAATAGTCAAATAATTTATTATACTGATGCATCAGAAACATCAGATAGTAATGGAATTGGATTATCACTCATTGCATACCACCAGATAAGGAAAATAAAAAGGACTGAGTACTATAGTCTCTCCAAAGATACAAGTACAATATATGATGGAGAGTTGGAGGCCATTGTCAGAGCTATTGAACATGCCCAAAGACAAGATTGGGACTGTAAGTTAGTTACAATATTCTCAGACAGCCAAGCAGCTCTCAAAAGATTAGGCAATTTAAGCAGTAAGTCAGGTCAAACAAAAGTGATCCGGGCTATAGAAGCTGCCTCACAACTACAAAACCATGGTATTGAGGTCCAATTAAGATGGGTGCCAGCCCATCAGGGTATTAAAGGAAACATTGAAGCAGACAAGCTAGCAAAAATTGCAGCAAATAGCAACCCAGATGAAAGCTATCCTTTGAGTCTAGTACATATGGGAAACAAATTACAAGAAATAAGATGCCTAGAGTGGCAGAAAATATTGGAAAGGTATGATGAAAAAAGACAAGAGGATGAAAATCCCTATTCATATTCTACAATTTATCCATGGAGAATACGGAAAAACCCATGGATACCAAGGGGAGTAAGAAGAGAAGTGAGCTCATCATTCTATCAACTGAAGATAGGACATGGGTACTTTAAATCATACATGAAAAGAATAGGACAATCAAGTTTGGGGGACTGGAGCTGTGGAGAGGAGCAAAATCCGAGGCATTTGCTGCTAGATTGTAGGAGGTACAGCCAGAACCGGAAAAGAATGAAGGAAAGGTTACAGGGTCAGGAACTGAGCCTAGAAATTTTGCTTCATAATAAGATTTTTTTTTTTTTTTTTTATATTTACATCCTATTTGAGTCTATGACTATAAAGATGTGTAGCTCCACTACAATATCTGTCCCCCAAAATCCAATAACACCTTCACTAATCTCCACTTTTCTCTTCCCCTACATACCACCCCCTGGTCAGTATTTTTGTGTCCCTCAAAAAGTCCAATGTTAAACTAATTCCAATTTTGTTATGAAGCAATAATTCCAGGCTCATATCCTGGCCCTCTAGCTTCTCATTCATCCTCTTTCTATTCTGAGAATATCGCCTGCAATCTAGTAGCAAATGCCTTGCATCCTGCTCCTCTCCACATCTGCATTTTCCTGTAGTTGATTTCCCAATTCTTATCATATATGACTTAAAGTACCCATGTCCCAGCTTGAGTTGATAAAATGACGAGCTGACCTCCTTTCTGACTCCCCTCTGTACCCATGGCTTGCTTCTTATTTGCCACGAGTAAATCTCAGAGTATGACAGGTGAGTGCTCTGCTCCTGCCTTTTTAAATCATATTTGTCCAATATTTGTAGCCATTCTTTAGTTTTCAAGACTTCTAGCTCTTGTGAGATGCATGCTAAACTCATGGAATAGCTGTTATCTGGTTCTAGGTTTGATGCTATTTTTGCAAGTTTGTCTGCCTCTTCATTGCCCTTGAGTCCTTGATGGGCTGGGACCCATTGGAGATTGACTCTTGTACCTTGTTCTTGAAGTTGCTGGGCAGCTATAATTGCCCTTCTTACTTGCCATTGGGATGTTTTGCTACCCATATTTTCTAGTCTTTGTAGGGCAGCCTTACTGTCTGAAAATATGATCAAAAACTTCTTGTTCCAGGTCTGTCTATTTGCATGCTCTATTGCTCGGACAATTGCCTCTAGCTCTCCATCATAAATGGTATTTGTGTCCTTTGAGATGGTGTAGTATTCTTTCAATATGGTTTGATCTACTTGGTCATATCCTACTAGTGAGATTCCTATTCCCAAAGATTCTGGGGATCAATAAGCATCAGAATAGTATTTGAAATGTTCTTTTCCACAATATTCCAGGATTTGATTGTAAATTAATTTCTCCTCCTCTTTACTCTGACCACTTATAGCCACTTTGTAAGGGACACCTTTATTCCATGGGGCACATATAGTGGTCTTGGTTTTCTCCTGTTCATATAATACATCATGATAAGGTAATGACTGTATTATTCTGTTAATGTGGCTGTCTCTTTTGCATGTAAGTTCTTGATCAGAAAATTGTTCGTAATTTTGGTTAATTATCCTGGAAATTGGATGGTTCTGCATGAGTGTTAATCCTCTTAAAGCATATTTTCTTCTGCTTTTGTTCAATCTAATTTCGGGTGGGCAAAGCGTTGCCTCCACTCTCATTGGCCTGATTGGTGATGTTTTGAAACAACCCAATATTCTTCTTAATGCAATATTCTGAAGCCCTTGCAGAAGGTCTGCAAAAGATTGTTGCCCCCTCCACCAGACAGGATTAGCATAGTCGGAAATGGTAATGACACAGGCCAGGTAAAGCTGTCTCATTGCAATATGGCTTAGCCCTCTCTCAGTGTTTGTCAGTCTTGCCATCCTTTGAAAAGCTAATTTAGCCTGTGCTACCCTGACTGTTAAATGGTGCTTGAAGGTAAGTTTTTGATCAAACCACACACCTAACCATTTTACAACTGGGGAATTAGAAATGCTTCTTCCGCTAGGTATTGTCAAATGGCATTCTTTTGCCTCTTTTGATTTTGCAAAATGAATTAGCTCGGTTTTTTCAATGTCAAATTTGACTGCGTTTTTGCTTCCTATATCTTGTAATCTTTGATATTCCTTTTCCAAGATTTGGGTGTTCCTTTTAAAGCTTGTAGATGAAACAGTCAATGCAATATCATCAATGTATGATATGAACTGGCCTGTTCTTGAGCTGAACATGTCTCTGATATAGATTAAAAATAGTATAGGCGAAATTAGGCTTCCCTGTGGGATACCAGTCTCAGTTGGGGAAAACTTTTCCACTTGCCCCTCAAAGGACAGTTTTAGTTGTCGGTCACTTAGAAATGAGTCTACCCATGATAAAATGCTAAGAGGTAATCCCAATCTACTCATTATTCCGAGAAGTTGGTTCTTAGCAACATGGTCAAAGGCACCTTTTATGTCCAGAAAAAGAGTTGAGACCTTTCTTCCAGCAGCCTTTTCTGTCTGAACTTTGTTCACTAGTAACAGACAGGCATCGACTGCTGATTTCTGGAGCCTTCCACCTATCTGGCTTGGGTCCAATAGTGTGGTTGTTTCTGCAAGATGTCCAAGTCTTTTAGCTTCATAATAAGATTGGAATTAGTGCAACATTAGAATATTTGAGAGAGACAAAAATATCGACTAGGGGATGGTATTTGGGGGGTGAAAGTAGAAGGGTTGATATGAGGAGTTGATGAATTTAGGGAAAAAATTGTAGTGAAGCTACACATCTTTTAATAGTCATAGACTCAAATAGGATGTAAATTTAATTAAAAAAAAAAAAAAAAGACTGGACATCCCAGATATTGCGAGAAGAGGAAGGAAGAAAGGCAACAGGCCTTGGAAAGTTCTATAGAAGTCAAGCAAAGCTCTCTATTCCAAATTTTAAATTTAAGCCATTTAATTTCAATAAATACAGCCGAAAATCACAGTCAGCCTATTTTCAAGCTAGAACTGGAATTGGCAATACACTTGCTTTTATGAAAAAGATTGGAAAATCAGACACAGATATGTGCAACTACTGCCATATGGGTATTCAAACTACTCAGCATCTAATACTACACTGCTCATACTTCAAGAGATGGAGAAAGAAACAGTTTCATGGTATAATACCATTAACAGTTCAAGTATTATTCAATACCACAGTTGGTAAGAATGCACTAATTAGATATCTCTCAACATCCAATTGCCTTTCAGGGGGCAAGGAAAAATTGGGATAGAAAATATATATTTAATCTTGTAAGAGAAGAAACTTTAAATAGAAACCATCAATTATCCCAATTAATTGATATATATTTGAGAAGGGTGGATTAGGGTTAAGTTGAACAAAAATATTAGAATATAAATGGTTGAGTTTATGTATATAGTGTCATAGCTAGATAGGCTGAATACACTTAATGATTTAAAAAAAAAAAAAAAAAAAAGATATTGTTTTATCTACAGCTTCAAGCAGTGTCAGAAAAAACATCAAAATCCTTGAGAGAGAAGCATCCCAGATCTTCAGCCTTGGAAGCAAGAGTGCAGTTCAATTTGATCTGGCAAAGATTGAATTGATGCACTTCACCAATCAGAAGAAAGCCCAAGACATGACACTAATGCTTCCTAATGGAGACTTAGTCAAGCCAAATGGATCAATTAGATGGTTAGGTATCTGGTTTGATCCAGGTCTTAAATTTAGGAAACATGTACAAATAAGATCAACACAAGCCTGCCAATCCTTTCATAGGATGACAAGGCTGGCAAATACAGAGCGAGGTCTCTCACCAGCTGCACTGCGACAATTATACCTAGCTTGCATCACAAGTGTAGCAGACTATGGGTCAGTAATATGGTGGAAAGGACAAGATCATATTTCAAGCTCACTCCAGAGACTACAAAACATGGCCCTGAGGAAGATACTTGGGGTATTCAAAACTGCACCAATATTGCCAATGGATGTAGAAGCATGTCTAGCACCAACAAGGGTAAGGTTATTTCGCCAAATGCGCCTCTTTGCATTCAGATTAGCCAAGCTCTCAAAATATCATCCAGTCAATATTCAGATGAATAAGGACTATAACCTCAAGAAGCCTACACAAATGAGCCGGATCCAGAACTCAATCAGCCAAATATTAGGTGATAATGTGCTGGAGAAGATACATTCATTTAAATTTCCACCATGGGAGCTGGATCTCCCATATACAATTAACATAGAAAACACTTCTAAAGAGGAAGTCTCTAGCAATCATTTACATATTTTTAAAAATATCAATTGGAAAAAAAATACATTTATATATACTGATGCCTCGTTAATGGTAGACAGCTCTGGTGTTGGAATTGCTTTTGTAGCTACTGGGAGCAGCAGGAGAGTTCAACACAGAGCTAGTTCAAATATTGGACTTGAAGCTTCAGTGTACAATGGTGAGCTGGAGGCTATCACACAGGCAATGGAATATGCAAGTTTATATCCTGAAAAAAGACACAAATTTCATATATTCTCAGACAACCAAGCAGCAATATCCAGACTTAAGAATGCCTCAGACAGCCCAGGGCAAGACTGCCAGCTGCGAGCAATAGCAGCTGCAGAAAACATTCAAATCAGAATTTCAACAATAGAATTACATTGGATACCTGGACACTTCCAGATACCAGGAAATGAAGAAGCAGATAGACTAGCCAAGCAAGCTTCAAAAGCTCCTGTAGGGAGTGAAAAAGTCAGTCTTTCTTGGGTGCAATCCCAAATCCAACAACAATTCAAGCAATCATGGTTAACATATTTGCAACAAAATGATATCAAATGCCATACCAAGCCTCTGGCTTACAGACAGAAATTTAACTGGAAAATCAAAAATAAAATTGATATGCCAAAGGGTGTAAAAAGGGATGTGGCAAGTTCCTTTTTCCAACTCAAGATTGGCCATGGCTATAATAAGTTATACCTCTACAAGCTAGGTCACAGTGAAAATGATCGGTGCAGGTGTGGCAAAAGAGAAACACCAGAACATCTTTTACTAAGCTGTAGTAATTATTGGCATGAAAGACACAAGCTGAAAGAAAACCTAAATGGAGATAAGTTAAGCCTCAAATTGCTCCTTCACACTAAGGTTGGGATCGAGAAAACCATAACTTTTATACAAGAGACAAAAATATCAACAAGAAAATGGCATGAACAGAGACAAGGAAGTGGAGATGGAAGTAGAAATAGAGATAATGTTGGTGTATAAAGATTGAAGAAAAGGCAGCAGGGGGAGTAATAAGGGCATGACCCTCAACATCTATTGGAAGAGATAAAACAACCACAATTTAAAAGTGAAATATTAGCCAGAATTTAGTTGGTAGATTCTAGAAGGCCTTCATAGTCTCAGACTCAGAATGGACTATAATAAAATTCTTAATCTTCTAGCAGCAAGGGACAACATCATCCAGGCTTACGGCCTCACAAAAAACCGAAATGAGCAGGACAAATTGTTGGATCTCCTTGAAATTTTCAGGGAATTTACAGAAAAGGGGCAACTATCCAAAGCCTCAGCAATCATCACCTCTCAGATAGCCAACTTGGAACAAGCAACCAGAAAAATTGAGAGCAAAGCTAGGGACCTTGAGGCTGTTCCAAGTCCCTCAAAAACCATTGAACCAGTAGTACCAAAAGCCAAAACTCAACCAAAAGCCAGCAACCCCATGAGTTTTGCAAATATATTAGCTTCAACATCAGCAAATTACAATGCTAAGCCTCAAGAATGGACAATTGTTGGTGGGAAAAAGAATAACCAGGCCAACCAGCAAGCTAAACCAAGCAAACCAGTGGAGAAAAAGGTTAGAAGGCTAATACTAGTAAGAGGCCCAGAATCACCCATCATACCATCACCCCTAGTAGCACGAAATGCACTTAATAAGGCATTCAGTGATAGAGGAATCAAAGGGCCAGTGGTCAACTTGGTCAGCTCCACCACAGCAAATAATGTTCAATTACAACTACAGAAGAATACACTGCTGATTTTCTTCTGGAAAAGAGGGATATATGGGATAAACTCATCCCATTTACATTTGCTCAAGTAGACAAGCCATGGCACAAGGTAGTTGTCCATGGCATTCCTATCCAAGACTTTGACAATCCAGATGGAATGGAGATGATTAAGGATGAAATTAAGACCTTCAATAAGGGCTTTACACCAATTGGAACACCCTACTGGCTTTCAAGTAGGGAAAATCGAACCATCAAAAGAGCTGGATCTGTGGCCATAGCATTTGCCACTGAAGAAGAAGCAAATAAAGCCATTCGAAACAGGCTCTACCTTGCAGGCATAAGTGTAAGGGTAGAAAAATTCTACAATGTAGCACCATCAACTCAATGCAGTAAATGCCAAGGATTTGGACACCTAGATAGTTACTGCAGGAAATCAGCTGTTTGTGGTCTCTGTGGAGACAATCACAGCACTCAGCAACACTACTGCAGTGTCTGCAAGTCAAAAGGAAAGAGCTGCAGCCACTTGGCCCCAAAGTGTGCCAACTGCTCAGGTCAACATCAGTCCAACTCCAAGTCCTGTGAGGTGTTCCTTGCAGTCAAAAATAAGCTTGATCAGGAGGAATTGTAATGTCAGACACAACTGATATGCGAGTCCTTCAAATTAACCTAAATAAAAATCAATTAGCAACTGAAAATGCTTACAGCTGGCTGTAGAGCTCAAAATAGACATTATAGCAGTCCAGGAGCCTTGGCTGATACCCAGACATCCACTGAGCCTGGACTATACTTACACCAGATCCGTTCAACACAATGGATTCATACAAATCTTTCCCAAGTTTCCAGCACAGCATCGGCCAAGAACAATGGTCTATGCTTCAAAGAGACTCCAAAATAAAATCAAGCTGGCAAATAATTCACCTCAAGACCCAGATATTCAAATCCTTGAGTTAAAAGATGGATCCAGCCATATAGAACTAATAAATATGTACAACCAAGATGATCAGGCAGGTCAGAGGGGTAGCACCATCAATGCTCACCTGTACCATCATCAAATAAGCCCCAAAACTATCCTCCTAGGGGACTTCAACCTTCATCATCCATTGTGGGAGCCTGAGTCAAATGCGACTGGTCCCTCAGAAGAATTGGTTGAATGGATCCAGGCCAAAGGAATGGAACTAATCAATAACCCAGGTGATGGTACATTTCAAGACCACATATGGAAAGGGCTACAGTAATTGATTGACTATTGCAACCTCAAAATTGCTAGTAGGGTCAAAGACTGGCAAGTATGGGTGATGTAGGATCAGATCATTTCGGAATATTGTTCACCATTGAGACACCATCCAAACTAAATGATATATTAAAACCAAAAGCAAGATTAAATTTCAAATTGGCAGACTGGCCAAATTTTAATCTTATTTTGAAGGAAAATATTAGTAAATGCAAAGCCCTTCAAATTTGCAATGAGGGGGGAATCAATTACCATTCTGAAGGAATTCACTACCTGAGGACTGGCAATCATTTATCCTCTTGCCAACTTGAGCAGGCTGCAGAAGAACTAACAAAGTGTATTTCTGATGCCACCAGGGCTAGTGTACCTTTGATGAAATTTAATCATATATCAAAGCCATGGTGGAGCCCAGAGCTGAAACTCATGAGGAAAGATATGTCCATCAAACATAAATTCTTGAAAAGCAACAAAGAAAGCCTAGCTGCCAAGAGCTCCTATTTGGAGGTCAGGAACAAATATTTCACTGCAATTAAACTTGCCAAGCAATAGCATTGGAACAAATTTCTCGAGAAAAATGACACCAGATCAATATTCAAAGCCATGTCTTATACCAAGGAGAGAAGATCAATGAGTATCCCTTCTATATTATCAGCTGAAAATACATTTGAGGAATCTTTTGAGGGAAAGTGCAAGGCCTTTCGAGATGCACTCTTTCCCTCTCCTCCCCATGCTGATCAAGTAGAATGGGACAACTACCAGCCAGGTAGTTGGACAAGGCCAACATTAACCAAATTCGAACTAGAAAGTGCATGTTCAGCTACTATCAATGGAACCACACCTGGACCAGACGAAATCCCTCATCAAATCATAAGCCAGGCCTATGCAGCCATCCCAAATGTCTCCTTCCATGTATATTCTAGTCTTTTTGAGGCAGAATATCATCCTCAATGCTGGAAGCAGGCAACTGGGATCATATTAAGGAAGCCAGCAAAGCCAGACTACTCCCAGCCCAAAGCATACAGGGTCATTTCTCTTCTGAACTGCCTAGGCAAGATCATGGAAAGAATCTTGGCAAAGAGGTTGGGATATTTGGCAGAGACATCAGAATTGCTACATCCATCCCAGATTGGTGGCCGCCTGAAGAAGTCGGCTGTTGATGCAGCACTACTTCTTACAAATGAAGTAGAAACCAACAGACAGCTTAATTTGATCACTTCAACCCTTTTCATGGATGTAAAGGGTGCCTTTGATCATGTGGCCCGAAATCAACTGCTGGTAATTATGCAGAAAAAGAAGCTACCTATCAACATCATAGCCTGGACAGCTTCATTCTTGAAGCAGAGGACTTTGCAACTTGAGATTGATGGTGAAAAGGAAAGCTTTAGTGATATCAAGACAGGTATTCCTCAGGGGAGCCCTATATCACCAATTCTTTTCCTGATTTATATCCAAGGACTCTTCACCAGCAATACAGTGAAAATCATCTCGTACATGGATGATATTACCCTGACAATAGCAAGCTCTAGCTTAAAAAAAAATATCAGAATACTAGAAAGAGAAGCTTCAAAGATCATCAACTTTGGGCTTAAAGACGCAGTTCAGTTTGATCTAGTCAAGACAGAGCTCATGCATTTTACTAGGAAAAAATTAGCACAAGAGATGGCAATTAGACTTCCCCATGGAGAAACAATGCAACCATCCCAATCTATTAAATGGCTGGGAATCTGGTTTGACCCGAGTCTAAAATTCAGAAAGCATATACAGATCAGGACATCCCAGGCAACCCAGGCATTTTTTAGAATGGCAAGGCTTGCAAACACAGAAAAAGGTCTCTCCCCAGCTGCCCTGAGGCAAATCTATCTTGCTTGTGTTATCAGCATTGCAGATTATGGCTCAGTGATCTGGTGGAAGGGACAAAATTACATAGCAGATGCACTGCAAAAAATACAGAATCTTGCCCTTCGGAAAATTCTCGGTGTCTTCAAGACAGCTCCAATTCTTCCCATGGAGGTAGAAGCTGCTCTGGCTCCACCAAGAGTTAGACTTCGTAAAAATATGCAAAGATTTGCACTAAGACTATCAAAGCTATCCAAATTTCATCCAGTAAACATGGGAGTGAACAGCCATATTGATCTTCAAAAGCCAACTCAGCTCAGGAGGATCAATAATTCAATTACAAATCTCATTGATTATGATGGAATAGAACAGATTAAACAATTCATTTTTAAACCATGGAGGCAGGCCCTTCCATATACAGCCACAATTGAGAGGATCCCCAAGGATGAAGCAGCAGAGACATCAATCTTTGCTCCAACAAACTGACTGGACCTCCACAACATTTATTTACACAGATGCCTCATTGATGGTAGAAAGCACAGGTGTTGGGTTAGGCTTTGTAGCATCTGGGAGCTGCAGCAGAACTCAACATCAATTTCATACTAATATTGGATCAAGGGTCCTGGTATATAATGGAGAGCTCGAAGCCATTGTCCTGGCTATGGAGTATGCAAGCCAGCATGCACTGCCAGGTCATAGTTTTCAAGTCTTTTCAGATAACCAGGCAGCCCTGTATAGACTTAAAAAATCATCTGATAATCCAGGACAGGCCTGCCAGCTCAGAGCTATAGCAGCTGGAAAGATTATTCAGAGCAGAAATTCAACAATAAATCTCAACTGGATTCCAGGTCATCTGAGTAATGAAGGCAATGAGATGGCAGATAGACTTGCCAAAGCAGCATCATGTCTTCCTCCTGAAAAGGAAGAGACAAGCTTTGCCATGGCAGGGACAACCATACACCGCAGCTTTCAAGATCAATGGCTGAATGATCTCAAAAATAAGCAGAAAAGATTAAAATATAACCCTTCATCCTATGAGAAGAAGTTTGACTGGAAGGTTAATGGCAAGATAAAAATACCATCAGGTACAGCAAGAGAAGTGGTGAGCGCATTCTATCAGCTCAAAATTAGACATGGCTACAATATGTCATACTTGTACAAGCGAGGGCTCAGTGATAGTGACAGGTGTAGATGTGGGAAGAGAGAAACACCGGAACACCTATTACTCAGCTGTAGCAACTACAGGCACGAACGGAGGCAGCTGATAAATAGTCTTAACAATAACCAATTAAGTATGAAGCTTTTGCTACACACCAAAATTGGGATAGAAAATACCATTGAATATATCAAGAAGACTAAAGTATCAACAAGAAGATGGCATCTTCAAAGGAATGAGAATGGTGGGGATGGATAAGAAGGGAGAATCAAGAAAGGTTGAGAGAACTATTGTTAAGGGCAGGAACAACATAGGGCATGACCCTCATCATCTATGGGCAAAAATTAAGCACAACTATATACAAATTTACTATTAACCTTAAAGCTGTCTAGATAGTTTTAGCTGTCCTTCATAGTCATAGACTCAGTAGGGACATTAATAAAATTCTATTCTATTCTATTCAGAGCCAGTGCTTTCAGCATATCTCCAGTTGTGCCATTGAAGATTACAGAACTTGGTTGTGAATGTCAAATCAATAATAGAAGTTTGCCGTGAATTGGATCTATGGAACATCCAGTCAAGCTCCTCCATGACAGCAGCATCATTCAGAAGGGTCGCTCCGTGTATAAAAGTGTATTGGGCAAATATATCAGCCTGTGGAGTTGGGTTTCTAATGGCTGGATTCCATAATGGATGATGGAGATTTATGTCTCCAAGGAGAAGAAAAGCCATATCCCACTGCATATTCATTTCTATCAGTCTTTGCATGGTTGTTCTATTCTCAGATTCATGTAATGGCTTCTCGTTATAGATATTAAGTATGTAAAATGATTCATCAGGGGTGTCTACCTGAAGAATCTGCATGTCTGGATCATTGATGAGATCCTGTCTTAGTGATATATTTAAGTTGCAGTTTTGTTTGATATAGGTAATGGCCCTTGGTCTGATTGTTGTGTTGGTGAATGAAACTAAGGGAATGTAAGATGGATGTGATAAAGAAGTGTAAGTTTTATTTTGTTTATGAAAGAAAAGGTAGGGCTCTTGAACACAGAGTATCTGTGCATCTTCTTTCAGAGCAACTTCAAAGAATGATTGAAGGATTTCTCTCCCTCTAGCAGTATTGTGTTGGCAGATTTTCAGGTGTCCTAACATAAAATTGCCTTGTAGATTTTGCAGTCAAGTTTTTGTAATGCATTGTGACCATGGGCATTGCAGTTCATACATTTTGCCACATGGTGTATACAGTTGTTTGAGGCTTGACAAGTACCACACTTGTGCTCAGATGAGAGGTGGCTTCCATTGCATATAGCACAGACAGGTGCTCTTTTGCAGTTCAGGAATAAGTTGCCATATTTCAGGCATTTTTTGCAATGAGTTTTTGGTGATATATGCTTGTAGTTGGCCACCTTAAGTAATAGTCCACCCACCAAAAGTCCATTTTTTAGCATTAAGCTTTTGTCCTCTTCGGAATTGATACTGAAGATGACAGAGCTAGATTGGCCATTTGGTGTACCAGTCAGCCATCTTGGGCTTCCCACCACCTGCACACCCATGTTGAAATCTTCTACCTCTTGTTTGAAGGAAGTCATTGAAAGAGAGGTTGGAACACCATATGCTACCATCTTTGGCCAGTTGTTGACCTTCTGGATGTTAGCCACTGGCCATTTCCCAAAAATTGAGATCCATCTGTCCTGGGCAGCCAGAAGCTCTTCTGGAGAGGAATCATAGCATGTTAAGACAAGATTTTTTCGAGGAGAAGTATGGACTCTAGCAACAGCTTTCTTTCCAAGGAGCTGGTTGATATTGTCCCTGACAGTAATTGGATTGTATTCAGGAATAAGGGAGCCATTGATCATGACAATGATAAGCATTTTTTCTGAGTCATGTGTGTGACTTGGCTGTGGAAGAGCTTTTGCCTG
The DNA here is from genome assembly GCA_900239735.1 of Blumeria hordei DH14. Lineage (NCBI taxonomy): Eukaryota > Fungi > Ascomycota > Leotiomycetes > Helotiales > Erysiphaceae > Blumeria > Blumeria hordei. Next base: position 138,340 of record OENG01000023.1, read on the forward strand.
CTGTTTAGGCATTGGGGGACCTTGAGTGGCTCGTTTTTTGTAATTCACCTCAGTCCATTGTGAGGCTAGAGGTGTGTTGTTGTTTTTGCTTGAACTTGTAGCCACATGAGAGTAAGTAGGCTTGATACTAGCCTTGTTGGGATTTGCTTGAACACCTTTTGAAGAAGATTTATTTGGATTTTGTGATGATTTAATTTGTTGAATATTGACTTGGGGATAAATATTTGTTGATTTTTGTTTGGCAGAAGTTGGTTTAGAGATAACTGAATCACCAGGAAGTTTATCAAACTCTGTGAATTCGCGAAAAATCTGGATTAAATCCAAGATTCTAGTCTGCCTTTGTCGATCAAAGGTCAGACTATAGGCTTCAAGCAATTTGTCCCTGGCAGCAAATATAGCATCATCTGCTGAAGGACCTGAGGAGAACTTGGTGTTAAAACTATTATGCTTGGGTAGCTTTGGTTGCTCAGAGGGCAAAAAAGCGCTCGGACCACACTTTCTCTTGGCAAGTGAAAATATTTCACTGACCCCAGAATTGGAGGCAGAGATAGGATCAGAGCTGGAATCCATTGAGAATGGCTTTAATTGAATTGATTTTGTGGTAGAAGGATGTTCTGATGGCTGTAAATTTGATTTATCACTCCAAATAGATGAGCTAAGTCGTGACTGAGATGGAAGATCAATTGGTGATGAAGGTGTGGATGAATTGGTACCTCCAGTAGGAGGATCAAGGTCTATATCCATTTTTAGGCCAACCAGCACGCTGGTTGCAATCAAAATTGTATCAAATTGAAGCTGAGATCAATGCGACACAGAATATGTATAGCAATAAAAATTTGAGCAAGGAGGTGGAAAGTTATTGATGAAAATGTGAATTTGGAAAATTTGTTGTTTGTCCTTATGGTATTGTCTTTGGGTCTTCATCATTACTTTCCTTAATCCTTTTAATTCATCAGTCCACCATGGCTTGGGCTTAGCTCCAAATTTCTTTCGAGGAATAGCTGCTTCAGCCGAACAGATGAGGATTTTGGTTAGTTCTTGCCCAATTCTGTCTAATTTCAGCTTTAAATTGACCTCTTCCAAGATGCTTTGACTGTCTGTCTGTGACAATATTTCCAGGTATTCAAGATTAAGTACCTTTGAATTCCTTAAAAGTTGACAGGTGCTCTTTTCAAATTTATCCCAGTCTGCTTTCTTGTTGTTAAACCTGTTTTGGTTTACCAAAGGCTTGCATGGTCTCTCTTTCTTGCTCAGTATTGTAAACATAATACCCAGGTGATCTGATCCTGTAGGAATTGTCTGCCAGTCTTGAATGTATCTTTCTGACCATGGAGTTGTCAGGGTCAGATCAATTACTGAGGGGTATGCCATATGTGGCCTATGGATTGTGCCCTGTCCAATATGATTTGCTATTGCTAGATTTTGTACTTCCATCCATTCAAGAAGATTTTCGGCCTTGGTAGATTTGGGGTAATAAGGATCCCAGTTGGGATGATGCTCATTAAAGTCCCCAACTACAATTGTGTTTGATGTTATTGATAAGGCTTCCTTGTTTCTCTCAATGGTGGAGAGGCTATTCCCTGGGCTCTGATTTTTTTGGTTATAAATATTTAAGATTGTCATGTTGAACTCATGGCTATTAAAGTTTAATGCAAGCATATCCGGGTCAAGTGGATATCCTTGTGGTTGGTGATACTGAATATTTAATTGTTTTGAGATATAGAACATTTCTTTTTTTTTTTTTTTTTTTTATTCATTTTGTATTCAGCTATAAAGCTATGACAATTTATCTAATAATTACACAGTGGCAACTTCAAATTTCTTATCCCTCCCTTACTCCTGCTTGCTCATTTATTTGTATTTCCAATTTTTTGTGTTTCTAGTTAATCTCCTTTCTGTGCATTTATACACTTTGAAGCCTTCAAAAACTTTAGCAATGCTTCTTTCCCCCTTTTTGTTCGGAACAATATGGGGAGTATTAATGGCTCTATATTAGTAAATGATTCCTTTCTTTCATTGCTATAGTTTTGACAATGCAATATCAAATGTTGCATAGTCTGCTTCCCATTTTTACAAAAATTACATGTTTCATCTTTGGTTTTCCCAATTTTGAATAGATATGCTCTTATATTGCCAATTCCTGTCTTTGCCTGGAAGTATGCTGACTCAGTACTCCTGTTATGACCTTGAAAATTCATAGGTTTGGTTGAAAAGGTTGGTATTGATGTCTGAGCCTGGATCCTGTAAAACTTGCCTAGACCCTTACTTTTTCTCCCTTCCTCCTCATGGAAGAGCTCAGAATTCCAGTCATGAGTCCATGCTTCAATTATAAGCTCCTTAACTCTTTGAGTTAAAAATGAGTATGTAGTGAACTGATTGCTTCTCATAACCTTCTTCTTGACAGCCCCCCTGGCTAATCTATCAGCAAGCTCATTTCCCTCAATGCCTACATGTCCTGGGCACCAAGAGCGGTGAAGGATGCAAGCTTCTGATTCTTTTCTGATATGGTGAGAGAAGAAATTATCCCTCTTCTGGATCCTTCTAAGGCTGGCCTGACTGTCAGTGAAGACATGGTAGGTTCCATTAGGTATTACCTTTTTCAGATGTCTAATAGCAAAAAGGATACACAGAGTCTCTGCATCTGTAATCCCCATGGATTCCCCTAGGTTAAAGGAGAAGACCTTTATCTCTCTACTGACTGGTAGGTACAAAACAAAGCCAATACTACATCCTTTGCCCTTTGAAAGAGATCCATCTGTGTAGACAATGGTGGTATTGTTGGGAAGAGACTTGATATGTGCTTTGTGTTTCAGTGCAGCTAGATCTTTTGGAAGCTGTGAAATGTTGATTGAAATTTTGGGCTGAAGCCATGGAGGGACCCATTTGTCATCTCTTTGTTCTAGCTTCTTCAGATATGAAAATTGTTTCAACAGTTGTCCAATCCGAGTGAGTTGAGTAGGTGTAGTTGATAGGAAGTTGAAGACTTCAAGATCCAGATCTGAGGATAGTGACAACTCATCCCTCAGTGGAGCAATTAATTTGGATTGAACTGGATGTGATCTTTGTAGTTGAAGTAGTCGGAGTGCATAAGAAAAAGCCTGCTTTTGTAGTCTTACTCTAGTTGGTAAAATTGCTGCCTCGACCTCAAGTGCTTTAATGGGGCTGTTATGGTAGGCTCCAGTGACCATTCTACATGCCTGGTTCTGGAGTCTTTGACACTTGTTGATTGAGGCACCTGATCCTTTTTTATTGTACCAAAGAACTGAGCCATAATCCAGGACTGGAATAACACAGCTTAGATAGAGCTGTCTCAGAGCATAGAAGTGTAGTCATTTGGTTGATGATGAAAGCTGCTTGACCCTCATAAGAGCTCCATGTGCTAGTTGGAGGCGCTTTTCCACATGAGTCTTGAAAGTGAGTTTCCTGTCAAACCATATACCCAACCATCTCACCTTTTCCTGGGGGATTAAGGTAATTCCTTCACTAATGGTCAATGGATCTGTAAGTGGCTTTCGATGGTTAGAGAAATGAATCAGGTCAGTCTTTTCCATCTCAAATGAAATTGATAAGTCTTTGGCCTTTTTCATAACATGTTGTAATATATGCTGTAATTGTCTCTCATTTTTGGTTATTGATGTAGATGACACAGAGATTGAGATGTCATCAATGTAAGAAAGTTGTAAGTAAGAAAATTTATCTTCAGGTGGGAAGAGATACCTAATTGAAAGTAAGAAAAGTAGTGGTGAAATGGGGCTCCCTTGAGGAGTGCCAGTGACCGGAAACTCCTGACTTAGTTGCCCATTGAATAAAAGCTTGATGCTTCTGTCTTTCAAAAAGGAATGTACCCAGGAAATTAATAAGGCAGGAAGCTGTAGAGATCTCATGACACTTATTAAGGCCTTGGGCTGTAGCCTGTCAAATGCACCCAGGATATCAAGCAGAACAGTTGACACAATTCTGTGCTTGGATCTATTTTCTTCTATATATTCCTGCAGGAGTAAGGCTGCATCAATTGCTGATCTCTGCTTCCTTCCACCCATCTGTGAGTTGTGGAGCAAATTCATATTGGTATTTGCAAGAAAAGCCAGCCTATTGGCAAATACTTTCTCCAGCAGCTTTGAAAGACAGGGAAGAAGCGAGATGGGCCGGTAGGCTTTTGGAGAGCTATAGTCCTTTTTGTTTCTTTTTGGTATGATAATTCCCACTGCCTGCTTCCATTGACTTGGATGGTATCCACTGTTAAATAGACAGGTGTAGGCTTGGAAGAAGAAGTTAGGGATGGCTGTGACTGCTGCTTTGATAATTATCCAGTTGATTGAATCTAGTCCTGGAGTAGTAGATTTGCTTGGGATTGCATTTATTAATTCTTCTAGAGTCAAGACTGGCCATTCCCAGGTATTCAAGCTGCTTGTATTAGAGATATTCCTATTAGCTGAGGCTGGACTAGTTGTTGTGTCTGGTGCTAAGTTGGTGTGCTGGTTCCAGGGCTGATAGGGAGTTGGTTCTTGGACCTTGGTTGGTGGAAAAAGTGAGTGAATCAAAGCCTGACATTTATCTTTGTAACTGATAGCTATATTCTCTTCCATCATGTCACCAAACTTTCGAAGATCGCCTTTTCAACCACAACTTCTGACCACCATTAGCTGTAGCTATATATATTCGATATTCATTTTCGCATCGTCCATAGCTTTCGACTGATACACTGTTCTACATCTGCATCTACTTATCACAACATTTTTCGACCAAAATCCGATTTTTCGCCTTCCAAAGTTAAATTTGTCACCATTTCATCAACAACTTCCCACCACCATTAGCTACAATAATATAATTTCAATATTCTTTCTCGCCTCATCAGGAGCTATTCAATGATATCATTTTTAAGACCTACAAACCATTAATTCAAGATCTATTGATCAAAACTCGATTTTTCCAGCTTGAAGAAACATTTTCGCACTAGTGCTACCAAGCCTTGGCAAGCCTTGGCAAAAATCACATGATCAGTGAGTCAATCACGTGATTTATAGTCTACATCCTTAAAAAAAAAAAAAAAAAAATAATTACATATTAAAAGGCAAAAATAAACAAAATATTTATAAAATATTTCTTAGTAAAGTCTATAAGAAATAACTTCAAAAACTGGCTATAGAATATTCCATTCTAAAATGCCATCTAAACCAAATACAACTGCTAGGAGCTCACCTTCCTTACCATCATCCCCAATCATGGATATGTCTGGTCTTGCAAGGCTTTCAGAGTCTGTTTGGAACACTAAATCAACTGCAATACCTACCAAAATCATCTCTACTGTCAGACCAGTTAAACTTTCATCCAAAATGGATCTCTTTAGTAGTGACCCTATAAACTCTACAGATCTAGGGGCAAATCACCTATTCAATAAAACTCCATTTTCTGAACTCCCTCGGAAACGAGGTTTTTCACCTACCAATACCACTGCATCACAGCCATGCAAAATTGTCAAGATCTCTGCTCCCTGCACTATTAAAGACACCTTTGATACTGCCATCTTTGAGGCAAGAGATCTCCTTGTTCAGGCATATGGACTCACAATGGAAAAAGCCAAACAAGAAGCTGTCTTAGACATGATCCAAGTCTTCCGAAAATTTATTCAAGAGGGAAAGGTCTCAACCACCAAGCCATCAGACCAAACTTTTCAACTTGATCCAAAAATAACTGAGAACAATCCTGAGGCTCCACCTGCCCCAACTTATGCCCAAAAGCTTAAGGAAGGTATCCCTGAGGCTCCTATCACAAGAGCAGCAACCATCAAACCAGCCATGACAGTACTTGGTAGAAAGAACCACATGCAAACCCCACCACAACCAGATCTAGACCTTCAACCTAAAACAACAATTACAGCCACACCAGCTATATTTAATCCTATTGAACCTACAAAATTATCTCATCCCATCACTGTTGCCTACCATGCTGACTCAGAGAATGTCATAACATTGGTCACCAAGGCTGGCTGCAGACTACCTAACTATGCAGCATTTGATATCAGGGAAAGGATAAATAAGATCCTTAGAAAAAATGCCATCTCTAGGGTCCATACTTCACCCAAAGGAAATCTTGTTCTCAGCTGCATGGACTCCACTCCAGCTGAGCTTATTACAGACCAGGAGAAATGGGAAGGAGAATTTGCTGGATGGCCTATAAAACAGGCTCAAAAAGTTGACAATTGGCCAAAGATTGTTGTACATGGTGTAGCTACTTGTATACCAATCATCCTCAGTTGAAATTTTCAAAAAATTGCCCTAACAATTAGTTACTTACATAAAATTGTCTATTACATCAAGCTTTCTTCGAAAATCGACTCAGAATTTGAATGCGACATCTGTGTGTTGAATTATCAAGGTTTTAAGGTGAATTGGTCGCTACCCACCAGTTTTGAGTAGGGAAAACAACTATTTTCACCCGTAACTATTGTCCAACTTTTCGGATCCTCATCAAATTCAATCTACTACTTTGAATACTATACATCTATAGGCGTACCAAGTTTCAGATTCATCCATCAATTATTGATCGAGATAATTGAAGTTGAAAACATCATTGCGACAATTTGCATCTCTGGTCAGAGGTGGTCACCCTACCTGAAAAATTTTCATTGGTCCAAGACGCGTTTTGCGTCAATTCACGCGTAAATCGCGTCGTTTACGCGTCAAAATAGGAAAAATAAAAATCCGTATCACGTGATCACGTGATTTCAAGTCACGTGACCTTTTTCCGAAATAATTCATCTGAAAAAATCAAAATATTTATCGAAAAAATATAAAAAAAATACGGAAAAGCAATGGATATGGGATCACCTGATCCATTGGCTTCCCATGATTTGATGGATTCTGAAATCACAAGTTCTGCTCTAGTTATGCATGATCCGTTCATTAATGATCCATTTGAAGAGATTTCTGCCCCATCAGGAAGCAAAAATAAGAGAAAAGCAACTTGTGAGCCAGATCCAGAAGAGAGAAAGCCCAATACCACTCGGCCAAGAAGCCAAATTGAAGAATTCGAAAATCCTAGTGATTGTATCCTAGGTGCAAGAGATTTACTCATCAAGGCTGCCCATCTGGAGCAAACCAGAGCTCGTCAAACAAAGATTCTTGATCTGTTGAATATATTCAGGGAATTTATGGAAAATGACGGCAATACACATAGGGCCAACACCATCTTATCTGCACAGGTCCAGAGACTGGAACAAACTGCTCAAATATTACAGACCTCAGTTCAGAGAGCAAATAATGCCAACCGCAATGGGCAACAAGCAATGGGAAATAATACTCAGCCTAATTTACCCCAGAATACAGGACCAAATGTAAGAAATGGGAGCAGACCAGGCCAAAATCAGCCCAACCAACAAAACCAAACAAACCAGAACACAACCCAAGCACCAAGAACCTGGGCCAATATTGCATCAACAGCTAGGGGAAATCACAATCAGAATGCAGGAGAATGGATTGAAGTGCAGCCAAAGATGAGGAAAGCTCTCTCTAAACCAAGGGATTCCAACAGGATAATCCTTCTCCTTGATGAACATACAAGGAGCGACTTTTCTGCACTCGCTTTTCGGGACAGAATCAATCAGGCATATAAAAGTAGAGGAGTTCAGGGACCAGTAGTGGCACTAGTCTCAAAGACACGAAAGGACAATATAGCTGTGGTTACCACACCATCCTATACTGCAGAATACATGCTACAGAATAGGGATATTTGGAGAAATGCTATTCCACATGTGGAGGCCTTCAAAGACGAGGAATGGTACAAAGTAGTAGTCCATGGAGTACCAGTAGCAGACTTCCCAAATCCATCTGACCTTTCTGAAGTGATTGAAGAAATTGAAACATTCAACCAAGGACTGAAAGTTATTGGACAACCATACTGGATCACACCCCAAGAAAAGTTTCAGACTCAAATGGCTGGATCAATTGTGGTTGCATTTGAGACTGAGGCAGAAGCAAAACTAGCCACTAACAAGAGATTAATCATTGCAGAACTCTCCTTAAAGGCTGAAAAGTTTCATAACATCCCAGCATCAACTCAGTGCAATAAATGCCAGAGATTTGGACACCTTGAGACTAACTGTAGATGGGAAGCAAACTGCAGGTACTGTGCCGGGCCCCACAACACTAGACAGCACTGCTGCACACAATGTAGAAGCATTGGAGTTAGATGTGTCCACCTAGTGCCAAAATGCAGTAACTGCACTGGAGCTCACACAGCTGACTATGAGGGATGTGAAACCAAGTTTTCAATCCTGACTAGGCAACAATCAATGGACAACTCCGAGGAACTTTAATGTCAGCACAACGCAAGATACTATAGTGCAATTTAAATAGAAGTTTACAAGCCACTGAAAACACCCTCCAGCTTGCTATTGAGCTGGGGGTAAGCATTATAGCAGTACAGGAGCCATGGATAAGACAATCTAGACCAATATTAGACTACACTAATATTCCATCAATCAATCCTCTGGCCTCCACCCAACAACAAGCAGAACATACCAATCACCAACAAGACACATATGAGGGAAGCAAGTCAATCTGTCATCCTTCCTTTATACAGATATTTCCAGAAACAGATGACCATAAATTAAGACCAAGAGTAATGTTCTATTTAGCAAAACATACCAACATACAATATAATCAACCTCAGGGATATCCTAAAGATCCAGATATCCTTGCAGTAAATTTTATTGGCAATAAATTTAACATGACAATCATAAATGTCTATAATCAGAAACATCAAGGCCCCGAAAATAACCTGAAAACAATTGAAAGACATAAGGATAATGTGCCAATTACTCCCAACACTATAGTTGTGGGGGACTTCAATGAACACCACCCTGACTGGGATCCACATTACCCAAAATCAACAAATGCAGATGGTCTTCTCTCCTGGATGGAGGCACATGGGCTATCTCTAGCAAACAGTATTGGACAGGGTACATTCCATAGACCTCATATGGCATTACCTTCAGTTATTGATCTGACCTTGGCAACATCCTATTCAGTAAGGTTTATACAAGACTGGCAGACAATTCCTACAGGCTCAGACCACCTGGGAATCTTGTTTACCACACTAAAGCAGATGGATAGACACAGTCAGCCACAGATCATAAAAACTAGATTTAATACCAAGAAAGCAGACTGGGAAAAATTTGGAAAAATAAGTACTCAACTTTTCAAGAACTCAGGGGTATTCAGCAATGAATTTACCAAAATATATTCATGTAAAGAAAGTAAAGACCTCTTTGGAAAGGAGGAAAATTTGAGGCTGAAGTTGGATGAAGTTGGACAAGAACTGACTGATATACTCCTTAAAGCAGCAGAAGTATCCATACCTCGGAAAATAGCTGGAAGAAAGCCAAAACCCTGGTGGAATGAACAACTAAAAGGCTTGAGGAAGGACATGATGAGGAGTCAAAGATTTGTTAATAGAGAGCCACTGAATCAAAATAGAATGAGGGAATATAAAGATGCAAGAAATAAGTATTTTCAGGATATAAAACTGCCAAGAAGGAGCACTGGAATAAATTTCTTGAGCAGGAAGATCCAAAGTCTATTTTCAAGGCATTGGCATATACAAAACAGAGACAAATATCCCAATTACCACCATTCAAGACCAGAATGGCGAGCTTAAAAGCATCTTTGAGGACAAATGTAAGGCTATAAGAACAAAGCTATTCATTCCACCACCAAAGACACCAGAGATGGATTGGTCATCTCTCAAAGAGCATCACTGGGAATGGCCAAAACTCACAAAATCCGAGCTGGAGGAGGCATGCACCAAACCTTCAAAAGGGAAAGCTCCAGGACCAGATCAAATTGACCAGGAAATTATCAGTCAGGCATATGCAGCAAATAAGGAATTATTTTTCCAGATTTATTCCATATTCTTTAATATTGGATATCAGCCACAATGCTGGAAACAGGCCACAGGTATTGTGCTGCCAAAGCCGTCAAAACCAGACTATTCTCAGCCAAAAGCTTACAGAGTCATATCACTACTGAACTGTTTAGGAAAAACCCTTGAAAGAATGATAGCTAGAAGACTGGGATATCTAGCTGAGACAACTCATCTTTTACATCCATCACAGATGGGGGGAAGATTAAAAAAGTCAGCAGTAGATGCCTGTCTTATGTTAGTCAACAAAGTACAGACAGAGAAAGAAGCCAGAAGAAAGACATCCACACTCTTCATGGATATAAAAGGGGCCTTTGACCATGTGGCTAAAAACCAACTGCTGAGAATTATGGGCCAACTAGGACTCCCCTCAGTCTATTGTCATGGGTGCACTCATTTCTTAGTAACCGACAAATCAAATTGGCCTTTGATGGAAGGGAAGAAAACTTCAAATCCCTTAATACTGGAATACCCCAAGGGAGTCCAGTCTCACCAATATTATTCCTGATATACATCAGAGACATGTTTGACTCCAGGGCAGGACAATTCATCTCTTATATTGATGACATAGCATTGACAGTCTCATCAAATAGCTTTCAAAAGAACTCAAAAATATTAGAGAAAGAATATCACATATTGCAAGAGATGGGAAGGAAAAATGCTGTCCAGTTTGATGTGGAAAAGACACAACTGATTCATTACTCCAATACCAAAGAAGCAAGGAATTCTGAGATGACTCTACCAGGTGGGGGAAAGCTATCAGCCTCCACCATTGTCAAATGGCTGGGAGTTTGGTTTGACCAAAAACTGGCCTTCAAGCACCATATCACCACCCGGGTAGCCCAGGCAAAGGCAGCATTTCAAAGGATGTCAAGATTGACAAACACAGAAAAAGGACTCAGTCATCTTGCCACAAGACAGCTCTATTTGGCTTGTGTCACAAGTATATCAGACTATGCCAGTCCTGTCTGGTGGAGGGGGCAGCAGTCCTTTGTTGACATACTGCAAGGTTTACAGAATATAGCACTGAGGAAGGTACTAGGCAGTTTCAAAACATCGCCCATCAGACCAATGGAGGTGGAAGCATGTCTGTACCCACCAGAAATAAGACTGAACCACAGCAGAAGAAAATATGCTATGAGAGGTCTGATATTACCACCAAGACATCCAATTTCAAGGATGATGAAGGAAGGTGCTGAAAATGAAGGTATCCATAATCAGTCTCCAAAAGCAGAGAACCAAGTAAGGAGAATCAGAAAATCACTGCCCTACAATAATGGAGAAATGAATATTGAACAAACAACATCCAGTCAATTTGCACCTTGGAAACAATCTAAGACATTTCAAGTAGATCCTGCCACAGACAATAAAGAAGAAGAGAAAGTATGGCACAATCAATTACTAAGGAAATCAAAATGGAAAAATATAGCAATTTACTATACAGATGCATCTGACCAACCAGACACACTTGGAATAGGAATCTCTCTTATTCTCTATGACCAAGTAGATCAAACAATGAAAACAGAGTATTATACACTCTCAAAGGAAACAAACACACTGTATAATGGAGAGCTAGAAGGAATTGTCAGAGCTATGGAACATGCTCTGCAGCAGTCATCCAACAGAAAATTAGTCAGAATTTTCTCTGATAGTAAAGCAGCCATTCAAAGATTAGAAGATTTCAGTGATAAAGCTGGCCAAGCATGGTACTCAGAGCTATGAAAGCTGCAACACAACTCAGAAATAAAGGAACTGATGTACAGCTAAGATGGGTTCCAGCCCATCAAGGTATAATAGGGAATGAAGAAGCAGATAGACTAGCAAAGATAGCATCATATTGCCAACCAGATGATAGCTATCCCATTAGTCTATCTTTCATAAAGAATGATTTAGATAAGATTAGAAGCCTAGAATGGCAAGAAACATTGAAAAAATATGACAAAATAGACAGCAAACAGAAACCTCCATAGCATACCCTGAAGTATTTCCATGGCAAATAAGGAAAAAGCCGTGGGTACCAAGAGGGACTAGGAGGGAAACAAGCTCGGCATTCTATCAACTCAAGCTTGGACATGGATACTTCAAATCATACATGAAAAGAATAGGGAAATCAATTTTAGGGAGCTGCAGCTGTGGAGAGGAGCAGAATCCAAAGCATCTGTTAATAGAGTGCAAAAGGTATAGCCAGAACAGGAAGAGAATGAAAGAGAAGTTAAAGGACCAGGATATGAGCCTGGAATTACTGCTTCATAACAAGATAGGAATTAGTATAACATTGGATTATTTAAGGGAAACAAAAATAGCAACTAGGGTTTGGTATAAGGAGAAGAGAAAAGTGGAGATTGATGTTTGATTTGATTTTTAGGGGTTAATATTGTAGTGTAACTACACATCTTAAATAGTCTTAGACTCCAATAGGATGTAAATTTAAAAAAAAAAAAAAAAAACCTGTATACCAATTAACCAACTAAACAACGAGATAGAGACATTCATCAAAGGCATCAAAACCCAAGGTAAACCAAGATGGCTGGCTGGATCACCGCAAAATATGACAAGGGCATCAGTGGCATTTTGTGTCACTAATGAGGAAGAGAAGACACGACTAATAAAGTCAGGGGTTCTGATAGGAGGCCAACTACTGAAGGTAGTCAATTTTCAACAGTCCACTCAGAAAACCCAATGCCAAAAATGCCTTAAATATGGCCATCATTCGTCAACCTGTCAAAAAGCACCAATGTGTGCCACATGTCTGGGAGGACACTTTACCAGCAACCATAAATGTGCCACTTGCAGCTCAACACAAAGCTGCGTCCACCATGCAGTCCAATGTGCTAACTGCAGATCAAATACCCATATGGCTTTCCAAAGAACAGACTGTGACTACTACAAAGCTATATCATGCTAGACACACTGAAAATCTGCCAACATAACACTGCTAGGGGTCGAGAGATCCAGCAGTCCTTCTTTGAGGTTGCCCTCAGGGAAGAATCAGATTTGCTTTTTGTTCAGGAACCATACACATTCTACCACAACTCAACACATTCATATACACCTACTCACCACTCAGCCTTTCAACTTATACCACCACTTCCAACTACCAACCTGAGGCCCAGGGTCCTGACCTATGTCAAAAAGTCTAGCAATCTTCGAGTATCACCTAGGTATGACATGGTCTCTGACCCTGATTTCCAGATATTAGAAGTGGAATTACCAACTGAATCATTTTATGTGATTCATATTTACAATGAAAAGCCAACATCTCACTACTCAAACCAGCTCACAGTGGAACGCTTCTTGGATCTACACTTGATACTTGATAAGCCATATCTATTGCTGGGGGATTTTAATTTGCATCACTCATACTGGAATCCAATGGTCCAGAACAATATTCCTCTAGCTAATCAATTGGTCATGTATCTAGATGAAGTAGATGCTCAGCTCCTAAATAGACCATCCATTATAGAACAGTTTGGGAGGAACATTTCACAGAGCAAATTCCAAGTCCACTCCATCATAGATCTCACATTTGCAGTGGGATCTCGACAACTAAGATGGGTTGACTGGAAGTATGGAGAATGCACTGGATCAGATCATGAGGTGATCACTATTCAGACAGACCTGCCAACAGCAAGCCATGGATCCCTCCACGCCAATAACAACAACAACAATCCACTACCAATGAAGTTCAACCTTAACAGGGCAGACTGGAGCTTGTTTAAGGACCAACTACTTCTGAGACAGTCTCAATCACAGACACAGTTGGAAGAAGCCATTGAATGTAATGATATAGATCTCATTGCATCAACATTACAATAAGTCGTCCTTGTTGCAGCCCAGAATTCAATTCCAAAGCTCAGTATTTCTGCCAGGTCAAAACCCTGGTGGACCAAGGAGCTCACAATACTGCGACAGAGATTTCACAAACTACGACGCCAACAGAAGCTGAGACCAGGTGCTTGGAATTGGGATCAGGCAAGGGCTGCCAGAAACAAGTATTTTCAACATATTCAGCATACTAAAAAGGAACATTGGATGAACTTTCTTGCCACTGCTGAGGAGAAGACAGTCTTCACAGCTTACAGCTACTCAAGACCTGATTTGCATCAATCTAGAGTCATCCCAACACTTGTCTACACACCTGACCAGCAATGCCAGAGTGTTCAAGCTATCACCTTCCCTGAGACATGTTTGGCCTTTGCTAACACACTTTTTCCACATCCTAGGGTCGAAGATCTAGTGTCTAGCCAACAAACTTGCCATGGATATTCTGATGGACAGCCCTCCTCAAATGCAGTCACCAAGAATAAATGGGACTGGCCTGAACTAACCATTGATGAAGTACAAAAAGCAATACCAATAAAGAAAACTGCACCAGGCATTGACTGCCTTGATTGGACTATTATCAGGATGGCAATGACTATCANCCATTTCATCAACAACTTCCCACCACCATTAGCTACAATATATATATTTCAATATTCTTCTCGCCTCATCAGGAGCTAATTCAATGATATCATTTTTAAGACCTACAAACCATTAATTCAAGATCTATTGATCAAAACTCGATTTTTCCAGCTTGAAGAAACATTTTCGCACTAGTGCTACCAAGCCTTGCAAGCCTTGGCAAAAATCACATGATCAGTGAGTCAATCACGTGATTTATAGTCTACATCCTTAAAAAAAAAAAAAAAAAAAATAATTACATATTAAAAGGCAAAAATAAACAAAATATTTATAAAATATTTCTTAGTAAAGTCTATAAGAAATAACTTCAAAAACTGGCTATAGAATATTCCATTCTAAAATGCCATCTAAACCAAATACAACTGCTAGGAGCTCACCTTCCTTACCATCATCCCCAATCATGGATATGTCTGGTCTTGCAAGCTTTCAGAGTCTGTTTGGAACACTAAATCAACTGCAATACCTACCAAAATCATCTCTACTGTCAGACCAGTTAAACTTTCATCCAAATGGATCTCTTTAGTAGTGACCCTATAAACTCTACAGATCTAGGGGCAAATCACCTATTCAATAAAACTCCATTTTCTGAACTCCCTCGGAAACGAGGTTTTTCACCTACCAATACCACTGCATCACAGCCATGCAAAATTGTCAAGATCTCTGCTCCCTGCACTATTAAAGACACCTTTGATACTGCCATCTTTGAGGCAAGAGATCTCCTTGTTCAGGCATATGGACTCACAATGGAAAAAGCCAAACAAGAAGCTGTCTTAGACATGATCCAAGTCTTCCGAAAATTTATTCAAAGAGGGAAAGGTCTCAACCACCAAGCCATCAGACCAAACTTTTCAACTTGATCCAAAAATAACTGAGAACAATCCTGAGGCTCCACCTGCCCCAACTTATGCCCAAAAGCTTAAGGAAGGTATCCCTGAGGCTCCTATCACAAGAGCAGCAACCATCAAACCAGCCATGACAGTACTTGGTAGAAAGAACCACATGCAAACCCCACCACAACCAGATCTAGACCTTCAACCTAAAACAACAATTACAGCCACACCAGCTATATTTAATCCTATTGAACCTACAAAATTATCTCATCCCATCACTGTTGCCTACCATGCTGACTCAGAGAATGTCATAACATTGGTCACCAAGGCTGGCTGCAGACTACCTAACTATGCAGCATTTGATATCAGGGAAAGGATAAATAAGATCCTTAGAAAAAATGCCATCTCTAGGGTCCATACTTCACCCAAAGGAAATCTTGTTCTCAGCTGCATGGACTCCACTCCAGCTGAGCTTATTACAGACCAGGAGAAATGGGAAGGAGAATTTGCTGGATGGCCTATAAAACAGGCTCAAAAAGTTGACAATTGGCCAAAGATTGTTGTACATGGTGTAGCTACTTGTATACCAATCATCCTCAGTTGAAATTTCAAAAAATTGCCCTAACAATTAGTTACTTACATAAAATTGTCTATTACATCAAGCTTCTTCGAAAATCGACTCAGAATTTGAATGCGACATCTGTGTGTTGAATTATCAAGGTTTTAAGGTGAATTGGTCGCTACCCACCAGTTTTGAGTAGGGAAAACAACTATTTTCACCCGTAACTATTGTCCAACTTTTCGGATCCTCATCAAATTCAATCTACTACTTTGAATACTATACATCTATAGGCGTACCAAGTTTCAGATTCATCCATCAATTATTGATCGAGATAATTGAAGTTGAAAACATCATTGCGACAATTTGCATCTCTGGTCAGAGGTGGTCACCCTACCTGAAAAATTTTCATTGGTCCAAGACGCGTTTTGCGTCAATTTACGCGTAAATCGCGTCGTTTACGCGTCAAAATAGGAAAAATAAAAATCCGTATCACGTGATCACGTGATTTCAAGTCACGTGACCTTTTTCCGAAATAATTCATCTGAAAAAATCAAAATATTTATCGAAAAAATATAAAAAAAATACGGAAAAGCAATGGATATGGGATCACCTGATCCATTGGCTTCCCATGATTTGATGGATTCTGAAATCACAAGTTCTGCTCTAGTTATGCATGATCCGTTCATTAATGATCCATTTGAAGAGATTTCTGCCCCATCAGGAAGCAAAAATAAGAGAAAAGCAACTTGTGAGCCAGATCCAGAAGAGAGAAAGCCCAATACCACTCGGCCAAGAAGCCAAATTGAAGAATTCGAAAATCCTAGTGATTGTATCCTAGGTGCAAGAGATTTACTCATCAAGGCTGCCCATCTGGAGCAAACCAGAGCTCGTCAAACAAAGATTCTTGATCTGTTGAATATATTCAGGGAATTTATGGAAAATGACGGCAATACACATAGGGCCAACACCATCTTATCTGCACAGGTCCAGAGACTGGAACAAACTGCTCAAATATTACAGACCTCAGTTCAGAGAGCAAATAATGCCAACCGCAATGGGCAACAAGCAATGGGAAATAATACTCAGCCTAATTTACCCCAGAATACAGGACCAAATGTAAGAAATGGGAGCAGACCAGGCCAAAATCAGCCCAACCAACAAAACCAAACAAACCAGAACACAACCCAAGCACCAAGAACCTGGGCCAATATTGCATCAACAGCTAGGGGAAATCAGAATCAGAATGCAGGAGAATGGATTGAAGTGCAGCCAAAGAAGAGGAAAGCTCTCTCTAAACCAAGGGATGCCAACAGGATAATCCTTCTCCTTGATGAACATACAAGGAGCGACTTTTCTGCACTCGCTTTTCGGGACAGAATCAATCAGGCATATAAAAGTAGAGGAGTTCAGGGACCAGTAGTGGCACTAGTCTCAAAGACACGAAAGGACAATATAGCTGTGGTTACCACACCATCCTATACTGCAGAATACATGCTACAGAATAGGGATATTTGGAGAAATGCTATTCCACATGTGGAGGCCTTCAAAGACGAGGAATGGTACAAAGTAGTAGTCCATGGAGTACCAGTAGCAGACTTCCCAAATCCATCTGACCTTTCTGAAGTGATTGAAGAAATTGAAACATTCAACCAAGGACTGAAAGTTATTGGACAACCATACTGGATCACACCCCAAGAAAAGTTTCAGACTCAAATGGCTGGATCAATTGTGGTTGCATTTGAGACTGAGGCAGAAGCAAAACTAGCCACTAACAAGAGATTAATCATTGCAGGACTCTCCTTAAAGGCTGAAAAGTTTCATAACATCCCAGCATCAACTCAGTGCAATAAATGCCAGAGATTTGGACACCTTGAGACTAACTGTAGATGGGAAGCAAACTGCAGGTACTGTGCCGGGCCCCACAACACTAGACAGCACTGCTGCACACAATGTAGAAGCATTGGAGTTAGATGTGTCCACCTAGTGCCAAAATGCAGTAACTGCACTGGAGCTCACACAGCTGACTATGAGGGATGTGAAACCAAGTTTTCAATCCTGACTAGGCAACAATCAATGGACAACTCCGAGGAACTTTAATGTCAGCACAACGCAAGATACTACAGTGCAATTTAAATAGAAGTCTACAAGCCACTGAAAACACCCTCCAGCTTGCTATTGAGCTGGGGATAAGCATTATAGCAGTACAGGAGCCATGGATAAGACAATCTAGACCAATATTAGACTACACTAATATTCCATCAATCAATCCTCTGGCCTCCACCCAACAACAAGCAGAACATACCAATCACCAACAAGACACATATGAGGGAAGCAAGTCAATCTGTCATCCTTCCTTTATACAGATATTTCCAGAAACAGATGACCATAAATTAAGACCAAGAGTAATGTTCTATTTAGCAAAACATACCAACATACAATATAATCAACCTCAGGGATATCCTAAAGATCCAGATATCCTTGCAGTAAATTTTATTGGCAATAAATTTAACATGACAATCATAAATGTCTATAATCAGAAACATCAAGGCCCCGAAAATAACCTGAAAACAATTGAAAGACATAAGGATAATGTGCCAATTACTCCCAACACTATAGTTGTGGGGGACTTCAATGAACACCACCCTGACTGGGATCCACATTACCCAAAATCAACAAATGCAGATGGTCTTCTCTCCTGGATGGAGGCACATGGGCTATCTCTAGCAAACAGTATTGGACAGGGTACATTCCATAGACCTCATATGGCATTACCTTCAGTTATTGATCTGACCTTGGCAACATCCTATTCAGTAAGGTTTATACAAGACTGGCAGACAATTCCTACAGGCTCAGACCACCTGGGAATCTTGTTTACCACACTAAAGCAGATGGATAGACACAGTCAGCCACAGATCATAAAAACTAGATTTAATACCAAGAAAGCAGACTGGGAAAAATTTGGAAAAATAAGTACTCAACTTTTCAAGAACTCAGGGGTATTCAGCAATGAATTTACCAAAATATATTCATGTAAAGAAAGTAAAGACCTCTTTGGAAAGGAGGAAAATTTGAGGCTGAAGTTGGATGAAGTTGGACAAGAACTGACTGATATACTCCTTAAAGCAGCAGAAGTATCCATACCTCGGAAAATAGCTGGAAGAAAGCCAAAACCCTGGTGGAATGAACAACTAAAAGGCTTGAGGAAGGACATGATGAGGAGTCAAAGATTTGTTAATAGAGAGCCACTGAATCAAAATAGAATGAGGGAATATAAAGATGCAAGAAATAAGTATTTTCAGGATATAAAACTGCCAAGAAGGAGCACTGGAATAAATTTCTTGAGCAGGAAGATCCAAAGTCTATTTTCAAGGCATTGGCATATACAAAACAAAGACAAATATCCCAATTACCACCATTCAAGACCAGAATGGCGAGCTTAAAAGCATCTTTGAGGACAAATGTAAGGCTATAAGAACAAAGCTATTCATTCCACCACCAAAGACACCAGAGATGGATTGGTCATCTCTCAAAGAGCATCACTGGGAATGGCCAAAACTCACAAAATCCGAGCTGGAGGAGGCATGCACCAAACCTTCAAAAGGGAAAGCTCCAGGACCAGATCAAATTGACCAGGAAATTATCAGTCAGGCATATGCAGCAAATAAGGAATTATTTTTCCAGATTTATTCCATATTCTTTAATATTGGATATCAGCCACAATGCTGGAAACAGGCCACAGGTATTGTGCTGCCAAAGCCGTCAAAACCAGACTATTCTCAGCCAAAAGCTTACAGAGTCATATCACTACTGAACTGTTTAGGAAAAACCCTTGAAAGAATGATAGCTAGAAGACTGGGATATCTAGCTGAGACAACTCATCTTTTACATCCATCACAGATGGGGGGAAGATTAAAAAAGTCAGCAGTAGATGCCTGTCTTGTGTTAGTCAACAAAGTACAGACAGAGAAAGAAGCCAGAAGAAAGACATCCACACTCTTCATGGATATAAAAGGGGCCTTTGACCATGTGGCTAAAAACCAACTGCTGAGAATTATGGGCCAACTAGGACTCCCCCTCAGTCTATTGTCATGGGTGCACTCATTTCTTAGTAACCGACAAATCAAATTGGCCTTTGATGGAAGGGAAGAAAACTTCAAATCCCTTAATACTGGAATACCCCAAGGGAGTCCAGTCTCACCAATATTATTCCTGATATACATCAGAGACATGTTTGACTCCAGGGCAGGACAATTTATCTCTTATATTGATGACATAGCATTGACAGTCTCATCAAATAGCTTTCAAAAGAACTCAAAAATATTAGAGAAAGAATATCACATATTGCAAGAGATGGGAAGGAAAAATGCTGTCCAGTTTGATGTGGAAAAGAAACAACTGATTCATTACTCCAATACCAAAGAAGCAAGGATTTCTGAGATGACTCTACCAGGTGGGGGAAAGCTATCAGCCTCCACCATTGTCAAATGGCTGGGAGTTTGGTTTGACCAAAAACTGGCCTTCAAGCACCATATCACCACCCGGGTAGCCCAGGCAAAGGCAGCATTTCAAAGGATGTCAAGATTGACAAACACAGAAAAAGGACTCAGTCATCTTGCCACAAGACAGCTCTATTTGGCTTGTGTCACAAGTATATCAGACTATGCCAGTCCTGTCTGGTGGAGGGGGCAGCAGTCCTTTGTTGACAGACTGCAAGGTTTACAGAATATAGCACTGAGGAAGGTACTAGGCAGTTTCAAAACATCGCCCATCAGACCAATGGAGGTGGAAGCATGTCTGTACCCACCAGAAATAAGACTGAACCACAGCAGAAGAAAATATGCTATGAGAGGTCTGATATTACCACCAAGACATCCAATTTCAAGGATGATGAAGGAAGGTGCTGAAAATGAAGGTATCCATAATCAGTCTCCAAAAGCAGAGAACCAAGTAAGGAGAATCAGAAAATCACTGCCCTACAATAATGGAGAAATGAATATTGAACAAACAACATCCAGTCAATTTGCACCTTGGAAACAATCTAAGACATTTCAAGTAGATCCTGCCACAGACAATAAAGAATAAGAGAAAGTATGGCACAATCAATTACTAAGGAAATCAAAATGGAAAAATATAGCAATTTACTATACAGATGCATCTCACCAACCAGACACACTTGGAATAGGAATCTCTCTTATTCTCTATGACCAAGTAGATCAAACAATGAAAACAGAGTATTATACACTCTCAAAGGAAACAAACACACTGTATAATGGAGAGCTAGAAGGAATTGTCAGAGCTATGGAACATGCTCTGCAGCAGTCATCCAACAGAAAATTAGTCAGAATTTTCTCTGATAGTAAAGCAGCCATTCAAAGATTAGAAGATTTCAGTGATAAAGCTGGCCAATCATGGTTACTCAGAGCTATGAAAGCTGCAACACAACTCAGAAATAAAGGAACTGATGTACAGCTAAGATGGGTTCCAGCCCATCAAGGTATAATAGGGAATGAAGAAGCAGATAGACTAGCAAAGATAGCATCATATTGCCAACCAGATGATAGCTATCCCATTAGTCTATCTTTCATAAAGAATGATTTAGATAAGATTAGAAGCCTAGAATGGCAAGAAACATTGAAAAAATATGACAAAATTAGACAGCAAACAGAAACCTCCATAGCATACCCTGAAGTATTTCCATGGCAAATAAGGAAAAAGCCGTGGGTACCAAGAGGGACTAGGAGGGAAACAAGCTCGGCATTCTATCAACTCAAGCTTGGACATGGATACTTCAAATCATACATGAAAAGAATAGGGAAATCAATTTTAGGGAGCTGCAGCTGTGGAGAGGAACAGAATCCAAAGCATCTGTTAATAGAGTGCAAAAGGTATAGCCAGAACAGGAAGAGAATGAAAGAGAAGTTAAAGGACCAGGATATGAGCCTGGAATTACTGCTTCATAACAAGATAGGAATTAGTATAACATTGGATTATTTAAGGGAAACAAAAATAGCAACTAGGGTTTGGTATAAGTGAGAAGAGAAAAGTGGAGATTGATGTTTGATATTTGATTTTTAGGGGTTAATATTGTAGTGTAACTACACATCTTAAATAGTCTTAGACTCCAATAGGATGTAAATTTAAAAAAAAAAAAAAAAAAACCTGTATACCAATTAACCAACTAAACAACGAGATAGAGACATTCATCAAAGGCATCAAAACCCAAGGTAAACCAAGATGGCTGGCTGGATCACCGCAAAATATGACAAGGGCATCAGTGGCATTTTGTGTCACTAATGAGGAAGAGAAGACACGACTAATAAAGTCAGGGGTTCTGATAGGAGGCCAACTACTGAAGGTAGTCAATTTTCAACAGTCCACTCAGAAAACCCAATGCCAAAAATGCCTTAAATATGGCCATCATTCGTCAACCTGTCAAAAAGCACCAATGTGTGCCACATGTCTGGGAGGACACTTTACCAGCAACCATAAATGTGCCACTTGCAGCTCAACACAAAGCTGCGTCCACCATGCAGTCCAATGTGCTAACTGCAGATCAAATACCCATATGGCTTTCCAAAGAACAGACTGTGACTACTACAAAGCTATATCATGCTAGACACACTGAAAATCTGCCAACATAACACTGCTAGGGGTCGAGAGATCCAGCAGTCCTTCTTTGAGGTTGCCCTCAGGGAAGAATCAGATTTGCTTTTTGTTCAGGAACCATACACATTCTACCACAACTCAACACATTCATATACACCTACTCACCACTCAGCCTTTCAACTTATACCACCACTTCCAACTACCAACCTGAGGCCCAGGGTCCTGACCTATGTCAAAAAGTCTAGCAATCTTCGAGTATCACCTAGGTATGACATGGTCTCTGACCCTGATTTCCAGATATTAGAAGTGGAATTACCAACTGAATCATTTTATGTGATTCATATTTACAATGAAAAGCCAACATCTCACTACTCAAACCAGCTCACAGTGGAACGCTTCTTGGATCTACACTTGATACTTGATAAGCCATATCTATTGCTGGGGGATTTTAATTTGCATCACTCATACTGGAATCCAATGGTCCAGAACAATATTCCTCTAGCTAATCAATTGGTCATGTATCTAGATGAAGTAGATGCTCAGCTCCTAAATAGACCATCCATTATAGAACAGTTTGGAGGAACATTTCACAGAGCAAATTCCAAGTCCACCTCCATCATAGATCTCACATTTGCAGTGGGATCTCGACAACTAAGATGGGTTGACTGGAAGTATGGAGAATGCACTGGATCAGATCATGAGGTGATCACTATTCAGACAGACCTGCCAACAGCAAGCCATGGATCCCTCCACGCCAATAACAACAACAACAATCCACTACCAATGAAGTTCAACCTTAACAGGGCAGACTGGAGCTTGTTTAAGGACCAACTACTTCTGAGACAGTCTCAATCACAGACACAGTTGGAAGAAGCCATTGAATGTAATGATATAGATCTCATTGCATCAACATTACAATAAGTCGTCCTTGTTGCAGCCCAGAATTCAATTCCAAAGCTCAGTATTTCTGCCAGGTCAAAACCCTGGTGGACCAAGGAGCTCACAATACTGCGACAGAGATTTCACAAACTACGACGCCAACAGAAGCTGAGACCAGGTGCTTGGAATTGGGATCAGGCAAGGGCTGCCAGAAACAAGTATTTTCAACATATTCAGCATACTAAAAAGGAACATTGGATGAACTTTCTTGCCACTGCTGAGGAGAAGACAGTCTTCACAGCTTACAGCTACTCAAGACCTGATTTGCATCAATCTAGAGTCATCCCAACACTTGTCTACACACCTGACCAGCAATGCCAGAGTGTTCAAGCTATCACCTTCCCTGAGACATGTTTGGCCTTTGCTAACACACTTTTTCCACATCCTAGGGTCGAAGATCTAGTGTCTAGCCAACAAACTTGCCATGGATATTCTGATGGACAGCCCTCCTCAAATGCAGTCACCAAGAATAAATGGGACTGGCCTGAACTAACCATTGATGAAGTACAAAAAGCAATACCAATAAAGAAAACTGCACCAGGCATTGACTGCCTTGATTGGACTATTATCAGGATGGCAATGACTATCATACCTCAGTTCTTCTTTCAAGCTTACAACAGTCTATTTATCAGTGGAGAACATCCAAAGCAATGGAAAAATGCAGTGGGTATTATTATCCCAAAGAGGAACAAAAAGGACTATAGTGCACCAAAAGCCTACAGGCCAATCTCCCTTCTTCCTTGCCTCTCCAAGTTGCTAGAGAGAATCTTTGCTAACCGCCTGTCCTACATTGCTAACACAAACTCTAACTTACTGCATTCCAGCCAGCTCGGGGGTCGCAAGCAGAGATCAGCCATTGATGCCGCCCTTTTGCTACAGGAATATGTAGAACAAAATTTAAACAAACAGAAAGTTGTCTCAACAATTTTCCTTAATATTCTTGGGGCTTTTGACCACCTTCAACCTGCCAAGCTGGTCCAATTAATGCGAAGTTTACAACTACCCATATCATTGGTATCATGGGTGGAATCATTTCTGACAGGAAGGACCATGCAACTGCAATTCAATGGCCAACTTAGTGCAATCTTCCCAGTGACAGGCACCCCTCAAGGCAGCCCTATCTCATCAATACTATTCTTGCTTTCAATTAGTCAACTTCTTCCATCATCAACAAGCAAAAATTATCTTCAGCTTTCCTACATGGATGACATTTCAATATCAGTCTCATCAACATCTGTTGACAAAAACCTAAGGACCCTGAAGAAACTGACTGAAGAGTTGATGAAAGAGGCCAACCAATATTCAGTTACTTTTGAAATGGACAAGTCAGAACTTATTCATTTTAGTCATCAGAGGAAGCATGTCATGTCTCCTTTGATCCTGGAAAATAACATTATCTTAGAGCCAAAGGAAGTTGTCAGGTGGCTAGGAATCTGGTTTGATCGGAAATTAAACTTCAAAACCCATGTGGACAAGAGGTTACAGCTTGTCCATGGGGCCCTCAGTCGGATCCGGAACTTGGCCTCATCAACTCGAGGGCTACACTGCCATGCTCTCCGTCAACTTTACATAACTTGTGTCACTTCAGTTCTTGACTATGGCTCTGTCCTTTGGCATGGTAAGAGGGGAACTGGATCACTAACAAATAAATGTCAGAGGCTTCAGAATCAGGCCCTACCAATGATCACTGGAGCTTATAGAAGAAGTCCTATAAAGGCCCTTGAGGTGGAAGCTGCTATCATGCCAGTCAAAGTCAGACACCGGAAACATCTGATCTATTATGGGCTGAGGGTTTTGAGACTTCAGAAGGACCACCTCATACAAGGACATCTGTTCTGTCTTTTGGAGGATGAATTGACAAGCACCAACCAGATTGACCTTGGCTTACACAACTTTATTGACAAGCCAGTCACCCAACTAATGAGGATTGGATGTACATTGAAGCCCCTTGCTTCATTCAACAAGCTGGAGGAGTAGAATACCATCTGGACACCTCCATGGCACCAAACTCAGACTCTAACCAGCATTTCTTCTGAAACAAAAGAGTTCACTAAGTTGTTGCACTTACAACAACTCAAGAATATCCCAATTGAAGATGTCATAGTTTATACAGATGGCTCCCTTTCAGTCACAGGAAGCAGCATTGGCTTTGTGGTATACTTGCCAATCAGCAGAGAGATTAAATGTTTCTCATATCACCTTGGTGACACTATGGGTATCACAGATGCTGAGACTTACTGCCTATTGAAAGCAACTCAATATGTGAAGAGACATTTTTCAACTAAGACAATATATATATTCACTGATAGCCAGGCCAGCATCCATCGGATCCAACACAGCAGTAACCACTTTTCACATCAGATCAGGATGGTATGTCAAGGGTGTACCATTCATCTTCAATGGTGTCCTGCACATGTTGGTATAGAAGGAAATGAACTAGCAGACAAACTAGCCAGAAACGGAATTAAAAAACAAGCAATGAAAAGAGACAAGTTTATAACTCATTCATTTATGAAACAAAAAGCAAAAGTATTGGTACTAGAAGAATGGAAGAGAGACTGGAACCTCGAGCTTTTGCATGAGGAATAGGGCCGGAAAGCATGAGCATTGGGCAAGTACTACAGGTTCCAGGCTCAGACTAACCAACCCAGCCTTTCATTCAAGTTATTTAAATTTCAAGATCATAGCAGGGAGACAGAGTCAGGATTTTTCCAGGCTAGGCTGGGAATTGGAAATACTCGAGTGTATCTGCACATGATAGGAAAAGTTGAAGATGAAATATGCAATTTTTGTTCAAAACAAAGGCAGACTGTGCAACATTTATTTATTTATTTTTTTTTTTAATCATATTGTATTCAGCTAGCTAGCTATGACAATTTATTTAACCAAAAATAAAAAGCAAATATCAGTCCCCATTATCACTCCCTTCCTGCATCTCCCTCTTTGTTTCCAATATGTTTGGTCCTAATTATTCTCCTTTGTGTAAAGATATACACCTTGAAGTTTTTAAATATTCAAGCCATGCTTGTTGTCCTCTTTTAGTTCTGAATATTATAGGTAACGTTAGTGGCTCTAAATTTTGTAAACTTTCATTTCTTTCTTTTTTAAACATTTGACATTGTAGTATCAAGTGTTGCATTGTCTGCTTTTGCTTCAAGCAAAAATTGCAACTTCCATCTTTGGTCTTGCCAATCTTGAATAAGTATGCCCTCACATTTCCAATACCAATCCTTGCTTGGAAATATGAGGATTCTATAAATCTACTATATCCTTGAAAATTGATTGGTTTTGTTGTGAAATTTGGTGTGGATAATTGGGCTTGTATCCTGTAGAATTTTCCTAAACCACAGCTCTTTCTTCCCTCTTCTTCCCTAAAAAGCTCAGATTTCCAATCTTCAGCCCAGGCTTTCAGTACAAGCTCCTTTGCCTTTTGTTTCAGAAATGCATGTGATGTGAACTTATTCCTTTTGAGCACCTTCTTTTTGCTGGCTCCTTTGGCCAGGTTGTCAGCAAGCTCATTACCTACTATTCCAACATGTCCAGGGCACCAGGAGAGATGAATTGAGCAATTCTCTGCCTCTTGTCTGACTTGGTGTGAAAAGGAATTTTGTTTGGTCTGAATTCTCAATAGACTAGCCTGGCTATCACTGAAGATGTGATACTGGCCATTTGGTGAGATCTTTTTGAGGTGTCTAATTGCTTTGAGTATGCAGAAAGTTTCTGTATCTGTGATACCCATAGTTTGGCCAAGGTTAAAAGAGAAGCATTTCATCTCCCTTGTGACTGGGAGATATATAACAAATCCAATGCTGCTGCCTTTTCCTGGCATGAGAGAACCATCAGTATAGACAATAGCTGTTGTTGGAGGTATTGTATCAGTAAGCTGTTTGTGTCCCAAAGCAGCTTTTTCCTTAGGCAGTTGTGATATATCAATGGTGAGTCTAGTTTGAAGCCATGGAGGTGCCCAACTTTCATCTAATTTTTCGAGATTTGTATACTTCATGAATGACTGCAATAGTTGGCCAATTCTTATAAGTTGGGTAAGTTCTGTTGAAATACTGACTTTAATCATTAAGTGACATTCATTATGTCTGCATAAACTATCCACCTATCCAGATTCATAACTTTGTATAACTATAAATGACTCAAGAATATCAGCAGGGTGTGTCCTGGATTGTATGTACATGGTATGCATCAAGGATCTGCATGACTAGATCCTACAAAGGATGCATCAAGGGTCTGCATGACTAGATCCTACAAGGAATGTGTCAAGGGTCTGCATGCATTAGCTTTGACAGCAGTCTTGACTAGGGTCTGAAATATCAAGGCTGTTGCAGATCTTAGTGGGGCTGATGATCTGCAGTGGGATAGTTTGGGATTCCCACATCTGGATTTCCTTCATCACTTCACTTTCTCTTCACATTAATCATTTCATGTATCACTCTCCAAAGATGTATATAATCTGACTGATTTCACTCCATCTTCCTTTATCATCATCATCATCAATACTACACATCATGTTCATGATCAACCAACTCAGTCTACCACCTTTGTTCAATACTCAATATACTTCTTAGATATAATTCATCTACTTTATTCTTGAATATAATCTTCTCAGTTCAATAAGTTCTTTGTCCAAGTACTCAAAGACACCTAGATCCACCTCAGTTGAAAAGGACAGCTCATCCTGAAGTGGGGATATCAATTTATCCTTCACTGGATGTGTTTTTTGTAGTCTTAAAATTCTGAGAGTATAGTTAAATGTCTGCTTTAGCTGCCTTACTTTGGTGGGAAGAATTGCTGCCTCAACTTCCAAGGCCTTGATTGGACTATTGTGATATGCTCCAGTAATCATGATTAAAGCCTGGTTCTGAAGCCTTTGACACTTGGCACTCAATGCACCACAACCCCTTTTCTTAAACCAAAGCACTGAGCCATAGTCCAGGACAGGGAGGACACAACTGAGGTAAAGCTGTCGTAATGCATGGAATGGTAGTCCTTTGGTGTTTGATGCAAGCTGTTTTATCCGTTTAAGTGCTCCATGTGCAAGCTGAAGACGTTTCTCTACATGTGTGTTGAATGTCAATTTCCTGTCAAACCAAAATCCCAGCCATCTTGCTACTTCTTTAGGCCCTAAGGCAGCTTGATTGCTGAGAGTCAGCTCATTGGTGAGAGGTAATTTATGGTGTGAAAAATGTATCATTTCAGTCTTTTCCATCTCAAATGTAACTGATAGTTTACTTGCCCTTTCCATGAATCCCCCAAGGATTTGTTGAAGCTGGTCAATATTTTTCTTGATTGAGGTTGATGCAACTGAGATTGAGATGTCATCCATGTATGATAGTTGAAGGTAATTCACTTCCTGTTGTGGGGGAAAGAGGAACCTGATTGAAATCAAGAAGAGAATTGGTGAAAATGGGCTACCTTGGGGTGTCCCTGTGACAGGAAACACCTCACTTAGCTGGCCATTGAATTGAAGTCTCATGGTTCTCCCTCTCAAGAAAGTTGTTACCCATGATATTAGTGAATTTGGAAGCTGTAATTTGTGCATGACTGATACTAGCACTTTTGGCTCTATCCTATCAAATGCCCCTAGAATGTCAAGGAGAACTGTTGAGACTGTTCTGTGCTTGAGCCTGTTTTGTTCCACAAAATCTTGCAGAAGGAGTGCTGTGTCTATTGCAGATCTTTGTTTGCGTCCGCCCATTTGGGTCTCATGTAAGAGGTTGTTAGTAGTGTTGGCAAGGAAAGCAAGTCTGTTGGCAAATATTCTCTCCAACAGCTTGGAAAGGCATGGAAGGAGAGATATTGGTCGATAAGCTTTTGGATTGCTATAGTCCTTCTTATTTCTCTTTGGAATGATTATTCCCACTGCCTGTCTCCATCTTAGGGGATGGTATCCACTGTTGAAAAGGGTAGTATAAGCCAGGAAGAAAAATTTAGGTATGGCTTTGATTGCTGCCTTTGTAATGGTCCAATCAATCTGGTCAAGACCTGGGGCTGTTGACTTGTTTGGAACTGCATTGATAATCTCCTCAATAGTTAAGGTTGGCCAATCCCATTCATTTGTATCAGTTTTGCAGCTGTATTTAGATTAAAGTTGGATGAAGGGGCTGTGATATTTGGCTGATCAAATAAATTCTGGTTGATTTCTTGTGATGCAGATGTTGATGTGATGGTCCTGGAAAGAGGGTGTGAATCAATGCCTCACATTTATCTTTGAAGCTGGTTGCACTTCTACCAAGATCATTATCAAGAGCACTATTTTAAGGTTGGAATAATAGTTGACTGGGTTCTTTCTGGCCTGGAGTAGTTGTAGGCAGTAAAGATTGTTTTATCTTTAGCTTTTTCCAGGAATTGGATCCAATGTTCCTTCTTGTTGTATTGAATCTTGTGGAAATATTGATTCCTTGCAGCCCTAGCATCATCTGCCAAATCAAGACCTGGGTATTTCTTGAAACAACGCCTTATCCTGTGAAACCTCATCCTCAACTGTGTTAACTCTATTGTCCACCATGGTTTAGATCTGGGCGTAATTTTCATTGTTGGGATGGATATTTGGGCAGCATTCTGGACAATTTCTTGAAGTAAGCTAGCTATCTGGTCATAATCTTTTGTTTGGATGGCATCATCTAGAAGTTTCTGGAGGAATTCCTCTTTTGCTTGCAGTTCCAGGTGAAAGAGCTTCCAATCAGCCTTTTTTGTATTTAATCTTGATGGTAATGATGATACATTATTGTCTGTGAGAAGATCATTAGCCTGAGGTAGCAAAGCCTTAAAGGTTATTAATTCATGATCAGAGCCAGTGGATTCCCCATATTTCCAGTCTTGCCATATTAGTTGTTTAAATCCTGCAACAAATGTTAGATCAATAATGGATGTGCTCTTTGAATTAGCTCTCTGGAAGGTGCCTCCATAGTTCTCAATTACAGAGGAGCAGTTGATTAGTTGAGCATTTGTCTGTTCCAGATATTGAACCAAGGAATTGGCTAGAGGGTTAGTTGATTGTATAAGTGGGTTCCAAAGTTGATGGTGTAAGTTGAAATCGCCAAGAAGTAAGAATGGCTTGTCAAGCTTGAGTTGCAAATCAAGGAAACGCTGGATGGTGTGGTGTTTGAATGAAGGTGAGAGAGGCTTCTCATTGTAGATATGAATGATATAAAAAGCCTCCCCTGGAAGATCAACTTCCAGGATTTGATAGTCTGGGTCACACACCAAGTCATATCTGGGCATGACCAAGAGTTGGCTTGCCTTCTTGACATAGGTCATGACTCTTGGGCGAAGAAATTGATGAGTGATTGGTGGAATTAAATGATAAGCTGAATGAGAGATTGGTTGGTGTGTTTGTAAATGAGTGTTATGGAACAAATATGGCTCCTGAACTAATAGAATATCTGTTTCCCCTTTGATGGATACATCAAAGAGGGACTGCAGGATCTCACGACCCCTTGCAGTGTTGTGCTGGTTGAATGAGATGTGACTTAGCATGCCAATGCTTTGAAGAAGTCACAGTCTTGTCTTTGAAAGGCCAAATGAGTGTTTGACCTGCAGTTTGCACACTGTACAGCATGGTGAACACAACTCTGGGTGGAGTTGCATGTTTTACATTTATGGTCAGGTGTCATATGTTGTCCAAGGCAAATGGCACAGACTGGTGTCTTAGTACATGGCATCTGGTGATGTCCATAGGCTAGGCATTTTCGACATTGGGTTCTCTGGGTAGCTATTTGATACTCAAATACCTTGAGATATTGACCTCCAATGAGGACTCCTGATTTCATAAGTTGTTCTTTCTCAGCATCATTTGTGACTGAAAAAGTTAGTGAAGCTCTGACTCTCTGTTGATAAGTCCGGCTCAGCCATCTTGGCTGGCCTTGAGTCTTAATTCCTTTGTTTTAGATTTCTATTTCTTCATTTATAACATCAATGGGTACACAGGTTGGAACCCCATGTACCACAACTTTTGGCCAGTGGCTGACTTTTTGGGCTTTCTGTATGAGCCATCCTTCAAATACAGGTTCCCATTTTTCTTGGTCAAGGAGTAACTCTGATGGTGAAGAGTCCATGCAGGTTAGAACAATATTTCCCTTGATGGAAGTATGCACTCTAGAAATTGCCCTTTTTCCCAGGATCTTATTGAAATTTTCTCTAATGGTGAAGGATACATAATTTGGGAGGGTTTTCCCTGTTTTGGTCACCAAAGTGATCACATTATCATCATGTACCTGGGCTGTTGTTGAAGTCTCCAAAGTAGTTCCTGCTGTTTTTTGTACTGATTTTATGATGACCTCATCCTGTTTATTTGCTTTGCTTTGACCATCTTGAACAAGTGGTTTTCCCAGTACTTTCATTGAATTGCTAGGCTTTGGTGGTAAATTTACTGGTGCTGCAGGTGTGCTGTTTCTGAGGATCTCTGCATAGGTTATGGTTGATGAGTTGCTATTAGATGTTGACTTTTTTGGTACTATTTGATGATTTGCTGATACTGGAATTGTTGGTGTGGTTGGTGTGCTTGGTGTGGCAGAGTTGGTGGTGGTCTTATCAATTTTTTCCAAATTTGCTCTACCAGTTTCAGTGAAATTTCGGAAAACCTCCACCAAGTCCAATACAGCATCTTGTTTTTGTTTATCATTAGTTAAATGGTAAGCTTTCACAATCAAATCTCTTGCTTCTTGTATTGCAGTTAAGTAAGTGTAGTGATTAGTAATTTTTGGTGCAGCAATCCTCATCACTTTAGTAGCTTGGACAACTGTTGGATTTATTTCTATACACTTTCTCTTTTTTTGAGTTATGGGCATCAGTTTAGTTTTAAAAATTTCAGGAATTAGGCTTTGTGCAGTAATAGGATCACTGCTGAAAGGGCCATCAAGTGATTCTTTTGTGAAATTATTTTGGGTTGATTTAAGCAGGTTTGCTTTTGTTAATCTTTTTGAGCTCCATATTGAGTCAGACAGCCTTGCAACATTTTTAAAATCAAAAGAGTTTTTTGTTGGTGGAGAAGATGGAAGTTCCACAGAAGAAGATCGAGGTTTTGAAGTTATTTTCAATTGAGTAACTTCAATAAATATTGAATAATATCTTGAAAAAATCTGAAATGTTTTATTTTATATTTTAAAATTTTAAATATAATTTTTTGATTGTTTTGTTTTTTTTAAATTATTTTTTTATGATTATTTTTTTATTATAATTATTTTTTATATAATTTCTTTTTTATAATTGCTTATTTAAAATTGCTTTTTTATAATTGCTTTTTTAAAATAATTGCTTTTTTAGTTTTTTTTTAGTTTTGAATGTTAAATCAAAAAATCAGGTGATCTTGATTTAGTCACCTGATCGCACGTCTAGAACGCGTCACGCGACGTGCCTTGGCAAGGCTGGGGTGAAAATTTTTCGTCCAGAGGGTCGAAAATGGCGTTTTGGTCGAAAAATGTTGTAATATGAGGGTACAGATTTCGAAATAAATATTGATCGAAAGCTACAGACAATGCAAAACCAAATATCAAGTTTATATTGTTGTAGCTGATGTTGGGCAGAAGTTGTGGATGGATTGGTGAGGATTGGTGGGCCAGAGGGTCGAAAAAACCGGTTTTGGTCGAAATATGTTCCAATTGGTGGATTTGTATGTCGAAACTATATTAATCAAAAGCTGGAGACGATGCGAAACCTAATATTGAGTCTATATTGTTGTAGCTGATGGGTGGCAAAAGTTGTGGTCGAAAAGGCGATTTTCGAAAGATTGTGGTGCAACATTTATTGTTACATTGTCCAAAATTTAAAAACCAAAGGAACAGCTGTTTTAAGGGCATAGAACCAAGAACTTTACCTATACTATTTCGAACAAGAAGAGGAAAAGAAGCACTTCTTAAATATTTGGATACATCCAAGTGCATGGTGGCACATAAAGGGAGTTGAACTAGGATAACTAAATTGGAAATTTGAAAAGTTTTTGAAAGATTGTATTTCAGAAAGGAATTTTGGGGAACTAAATTATGTAAATAATGTGTCATAGCTAGATAGCTGAATACACTATGATTAAAAAAAAAAAAAAAAATTCTCTTCCATGCTACCAGAATCAGTATAGCTCAAAGTTGGGATTAGTGAAGATTGGGCTCTATCTAGCTTTGAATAATTGTAGGCTGTAAATACAGATTTATTCTTTGCTTCAGCTAGATAGTTTGTCCAATGCTGCTTCTTATTGTATTGAATTTGGTGAAAATATTTATTCCTAGCTTCCTTCACATAAACTTCCAATATGGAACAGGCCCCCTTCTTAAAATGGCGACGTAGCCTGTGAAAAGCTATTCTCATCTGCCATAACTCATCTGTCCACCATGGCTTAGATCTTGATGATAGTTGAGCAGTTGGAATTGAAGCATGAGCTGCATTTTGGACTACATATTGTAAGAGTGATGCAACTTTCTCGTAGTCATTATGTTGAATAGCTGCTTGCAATTCAGGCAGGTGAATATTTTGCTGATTATTTATTTCAGAATTAAAGAGTTTCCAATCTGCTTTTTTGAGGTGGTACTTTGCTGGCATTTGGGACAGGCTATTTATAGAGGATGAGGTACCACCAGAAGGAAGCTGTGCCTCAAATGTGATTAGTTCATGATCTGATCCAGTTGATTGACCATAGTTCCATTTTTGCCACAATATATCTCTAAAACCAACTGAGAATGTCAGATCAATTATTGAAGTGTTCCTTGAATTTGAGCAATGAAATGTTCCCCCAAACTCTTCCATCACTGATGAGTCATTCAAAAGTTGTGCATGTGTTTCTTCCAGGTAGTTGGCAAATGAGATAGCCAATGGGTTGAAAGTTTGAATGAGTGGGTTCCAGGAAGAGTGGTGCAAGTTGAAGTCTCCCAGGAGTAGAAATGGCTTATCCAGCTGCAGTTGTGATTTGAGAAAGCGCTGAACAGTATGTTGAGAAAAGGAAGGAGTGAGAGGTTTCTCATTGTATATGTGAATGATGTAAAAGGCCTCCCCTGGAAGATCAACTTCCAGGATTTGATAGTCTGGGTCACACACCAAGTCATATCTGGGCATGACCAAGAGTTGGCTTGCCTTCTTGACATAGGTCATGACTCTTGGGCGAAGAAATTGATGAGTGATTGGTGGAATTAAATGATAAGCTGAATGAGAGATTGGTTGGTGTGTTTGTAAATGATTGTTATGGAACAAATATGGCTCCTGAACTAATAGAATATCTGTTTCCCCTTTGATGGATACATCAAAGAGGGACTGCAGGATCTCACGACCCCTTGCAGTGTTGTGCTGATTGAATGTGATGTGACTTAGCATGCCAATGCTTTGTAGAAGTCGCAGTCTTGTCTTTGGAACGCCAAGTGGGTATTTGATTTGCAATTTGCACATTGCATGGCATGATGTTCACAGCTCTGTTTTGACTGGCATTTGACACAGCTGTGATCAGATGTCATATGACCACCTAAGCAGATGGCACAGACTGGCAATTTCCTGCAGGTTGATTGGTGGTGTCCATAGGATAAACACCTTCTGCATTGAGTCTTCTGTGTTGACTGTTGGAATGGAACAGCTCTAAGATAGAGCCCACCAATCATTACACCTGAACTTAATAAATGATCTTTTTCCTCCTCTGTGGAAACCGAGAAGGTGATAGAGGCCCTCATGGACTGCTTGTAATATCTGTTCAGCCATCTAGGCTGGCCTTGAGTTGAAATACCCTTGTTGAATCCCTCAATCTCTTCATTGATTGACTCAATTGGTATGCAAGTTGGTACTCCATGCACCACAAGTTTTGGCCAGTGGCTGACTTTCTGAGCCTTGTGAATAGGCCATCCTTCAAATACTGGCTCCCATTTTTCCTGATCTAGCAAAAGCTCTGATGGGGATGAATCCATACAGGTTAAAACAACATTGCCTTTAACTGAGGTGTGAACTCTTGATATAGCTCTCTTTCCCAATATCTTATTTATGCTCTCTCTGACAGTAAATGGTTGGTAAGTGGGAAGGATTCCACCTGATTTGGTGACAAGAGTGATAACATTTTCATTGTGGAAAGTTGTTGATTGAAGTGGCTCTATTGATGTTGTTGTTGGTGGTGCAGTTGATGTTGATGATCCTATTGTTTTTTTCTCAGCAATTAGCTCATTGGATCCCTTGCCCATCACTATCATTCTGCTCTTTGGGGTTTGAATGAGAGGAGTTTGAGATGCCCCTGATGCCCCATTCTTTAATATTTGGGCATATGACATTGCTGCTGGTTTGATTGGCAATGATTCATTTTTGTTATTGATTGGCCCACTTGTTAAACAGGTGGGTGCCTGTTGTGACGACCAGAAGGGAGCACAGGTTAGCAGATGAACAAGTCGAATTAGATAAGGACAAAGATCTGGAATATAATTCATAAGATTCTAAACTAGGGAAAGAAGATAACAAGAGGTATCTGGAGATATACATATATACATATTATACAACTGGTCCGTGCGCATATAGGGTCACACTACAATACCCGAAAAGATTAATAGCATCAGAGGCCCCAAAGGTTAGGAATACAAGGCCGTAACACCTGTTTCTTGAGCTCTCTTAATCTCCCTTCTTCAGTGAAATTTCGAAAGACTTCTATAAGGTCCAGCACAGCATCTTGCTTTCCCTTATCTTCAGTCAAGCTATATGCTTTGACCAACAAATCTCTCGCTTTTTCAATAGCAGATAGGTAGGTGAACTGCTCTGCTCTAATTGGCTCAGCTACTTTGATGATCTTCCTGCTTTGAATTACACTAGGAATGAATTCTGGTGATTTCCTCTTTTTTGTTTTTGTTTTTTGCTCTTTATTTAATATTTGCTTTGGCACCAGATCCTGTGCAGTTATTGGATCACTGCTGAATGGGCCATTCAAGTTGGTTAGAGAAAATGTTCCTGGAACAGATGGACCTGGTTTGGAATCTCCAGCCTTTTTGGAGCTCCACACAGAGTCAGATAGCCTTGCCACATTTTTGAGATTGAAAGATCTCAGAGATGGTGGTGAAGAAGGGTTGCTTTTCCCTGATCCTGGTGAAGATGGCATGCTTTTCCCTGATGCTGGTGAAGAAGGCATATTTCCAGCTATACTTGGTAAATATATTTTGAATCTGATATTGCAAGACTTTTCAGAATATCTCTATATGAATAATTTAGCTCAGTTTGATTTGATTTAACTTATTAAAATATATTTAATTTAATTTTTTTTGTTATTATATTTTATCATTTTATTTTATATTTTTTATTATTTTTTTAAATGTAACTTAAATTTAATTTGGAAAATCACATGACCTGATGACTGATCACCTGATCACGCGTCAGGAACGCGTCGCGTGACACGCGTCAAGCCTTGCCAAGGCTGTGGTGAAAATTTTTCCTCCAGAGGGTCGAAAATGGCGTTTTGATCTAAAAATGATGTAATATGGGAATGCAGATATTGAAAAGTATTTCAATCGAGAGCTGCAGATGATGCGAAACTGAATATCGAGTTTTTAAGGTTGTAGCTGATGGTGGGCAGATGTTGTGGATGAAATGGTGATAAAAGGTTGGCCAGATGGTCGAAAAATCGAGTTTTGGTCGAAAGATATTGCTGTTGGTGGATGCGTATGTCGAAAATTATATTAATCGAAAGCTGAAGACAATGCGAAATCGAATTTCGAATTTATTGAGTCGTATCTGATTGTTGGTGGAAGTTATGGACGAAAATGCGATTTCCGACAGTTTGTTGCTGCCCTGGATGGTTTGATAGTGTTGTAGGAATAAGATTGTCATCCCAGGCTTCTAAATCTCCCAAAGATGCAGTTTTGGCTGCTAGAGACCTGCTGGTTGAAGCATACACCCTGACTACTGACAGGCTAAAGCAGAATAAACTCTTGAATCTTCTCGAAGTATTTCGCAACTACACTGAGACAGGGCGGGTTGAGTCACCAATAGCCACAAGTAACAATGCCACCACTACTCCCACCTACTCTGAGAAGCTAAAATCCGGGATTTAAAACCAGGCTCAGGCCTCCAAGTCTAAAGCAACCACTAGACCAAAGCAAGCCAATAATAATCAATCCAACATCACTATCCCCATGAACCCTACCTCACAAAAGCAGTAAGAAGCAAGGCAGAGGGCAGGTAATATTATAACCTTAGTTGCCATAAGAGGCAGCAACTTACCAGACTACAATGCAATTGCAATACGAGATGAATTCAACAAAGTAATGGGAAAGAAGGCCATCTCTAGGGTACATACCTCAATGAGAAATAACCTCGTCCTTACCTGCTTTGAGTTGAACCCAACTGAGCTGCTAGAAAATGAACAAAAATGGAAATATATTTTCCAAGACTGGCCAATTGATCAAGCTCAGAGAGTCAATCTCTGGCCAAAGCTAATTGTCCACGGAGTACCTGCAGTGCTTGACATCTCCTCATTCCACAGGAACATCAAATTTTCCAAATTAACGTTTTCATCAACAACTTCTGAACCACACAAGCTACATCCAAATAAATTACATATTTCGTTTCGCCTACTTCAGAGCTTTATATTGATATAATTTATTATAACTCTATTACTGTATCTCAGCCAATTAAGGCAAAACCTTACATTTTCCATCAATCTGGGTGAAAATTTTTCACTTCAGCCTTGCCAAGCCTTGTTGCACCTCGAGACAGACCTGCCATCAATTGAAAGGAAATGCCACCACCATTGAATTCCGAGGGAGATACCCCTCATCCTACATCATCTGGTCCATCAAAGGCCCCAGCTCATCAACTATCTGGGTCATCAAAAGTCCCAACTCATCAATCATCTGGGTCATCAAAAGCACCAGCCCATCAACAACCAAGTTCATCCAAATCCCCAGCCCATCAACCATCCAGTCCATCTAAAGCCACAACTCATCAACCATCACTGGAACCATCATTGGAATCATCCATGTGGAGTGACCTCCCAACACCACCACCAATTAAGAACCCCACAACTAAATTCAACTCATCAATGGATGACATTTTTATGGACTTCAGCAGTGACCCTATAGCAGGTCCCTCTCATGATCCAAAGAAATTCTCAGGATCCAATCTCATGGGTGACACTAGAAAGCAAGGTGGTAGCCTCACTCAGCCACAAGATACTAGACGAAAAATCCAAATTGTTTCAGATCTGACAGAAATGACATCATTCAAAACACCCCAGGATGCACTGTTAGCAGCCGGAGATAATATTATGCATGCCTATCACCTAACTAAAAACCGAGCAGAGCAGGCTAAGCTCCTAGATCTACTTGATATTTTCAGGGAATACACTGAAAAGGGGCAATTGTCAAAAGCATCTGCTATCATTACCAGCCAAATAGTAAACTTAGAACAAGCCACCAAGAAAATTGGAGACAAAACCAGGGATTTACAAAGCACTAATTGCAATGTCAACAAACCCAATCCAGCAATGAAAGCTACAGCCAGCTCATCCAAACCTTCCCAGCCCATTAGCTTTGCAAATATCCTGGCATCCAAGGGTGAATCATACACCTCAGATCCCCAAGAATGGACTGTTGTTGGGGGAAAAAAGAAGACCAGTACCACTCAACCATCCAACCATACACAACAAAAAGAGAAGAAAGTAAGAAGGCTGATACTAGTTCAAGCCCCACACTCACCAGCAATGAATTCACCACTTGCAGCAAGAAATGCCCTTAATAGAGCTATGGCTGAGAGGGGAATCAAGGGACCAGTAGTCAACTTGGTGAGCAACACATCAGCAAAAAATATTTCCATAACAACAACAGATGACTATACAGCTGAATTCCTATTGGAAAAGAGGGAAATCTGGGAGCACCTGATCCCATTCACCTTTGCACAAATTGACAAGCCCTGGCACAAGGTAGTTGCCCATGGCATTCCACTGCAAGATTTTGACACTCCAGATGGTATGGAGATGGTCAAGGATGAAATTAAAACATTTAATAAAGGCCTCACCCCTATTGGAACACCCTACTGGTTATCAACAAGGGAAAATCGCACTATCAAAAGGGCAGGGTCAGTAGCTATTGCCTTTGCCACAGAAGAAGAAGCCAATCGAGCTATTAGAAATCGAATCTACATAGCAGGAATCAGTGTGAGAGTAGAGAAATTTAACAGTGTCTCTCTTTCCACACAGTGCCAAAAATGTCAAAGCTTTGGTCACCTTGACAGCTATTGCAGAAAATCAGCTGTCTGTGGTCTCTGTGGTGACAACCATAGCACTCAGCAACATTACTGTAGTGTCTGCAAGACTAAAGGAAAGAGCTGTTCCCATCTAGCTCCAAAATGTGCCAACTGCTCTGGCCCCCATGAGGCCAGCTCCAAGACCTGTGAGGTTTACCTTGCAGCTAAAAATAAGTTTGATCAGGAGGAATTGTAATGTCAGACACACCTGATATGCGCGTCCTTCAAATAAACCTCAACAAGAACCAATATGCAACTGAGAATACTCTACAGCTGGCTGTGGAGCTAAAAATTGATATCATAGTTGTCCAAGAACCTTGGCTGATTCCCAGACAGCAAGGGAGACTGGACTATAGTAATACAAGATCTGTACATCATCCACAATTCCTCCAAATATTTCCAGCTTTTCCTGCACAGCTTCGACCCAGAACTTTAGTATATGTTATCAGGAGGCTTGGAAACAAAATTAAGCTTGCCAGTCCATCACCACAGGATCCAGATATCCAGATCCTGAGTGTTGAAGACTCAACTTCAAATTTCGAGCTCATAAACATCTACAATCAGTTGGGTCAGATGGGGGAAAGGGGTAAGACTCTTGAAGCCCATCTAAACAATAATCAACCCAATTCAAAGACAATCCTCCTTGGAGATTTCAACCTTCACCATCCTTTATGGGAGCCTGAATCAACTGCAGACATTTCATCTGAAAGATTGGTAGAATGGTGCGAAAACCAAAGAATGGAGCTCATCAACTCACCAGGATGTGGAACCTTTTTCCGGCCTCACATGAAGAAAGCATCAACAATTGATCTGACATTTGCTAGCAAAAGTATGGTAGATAGGATTCTTGACTGGCAAGTTTTAGATGACTTAGGATCTGATCACTATGGAATCTTATTCACCATTGCTAATACTAGTATTCCTACAATGCCATCAGAATCACAACCAAAATTTAACTTAGCTAAAGCTGATTGGGGCAAGTTCTCTATTGCCCTCAAAAGTCAAGTAAAACAGAGCAAAGTCCTACAGAGATTAAAATGCAATCCCTCATTCATTCAGCCTGTTGGGCTTCAATATCTCCAATCAGGTTTGCATTCACAATCTGAATTTCTTGATCAAGCAGCTGAAGATCTTTCAAATGCCATCAAGATAGCTGCAGGTGCCAGTATACCAATCAAATATTTCCTCACAGATCTAAACCTTGGTGGAACAAAGAGCTAAAGAAACTAAGAAAGAGATGATTACAAAGCACAAGACCCTGAAAAGTGACAAGGATGATACACTCTATATGGTTGAATATAAAGAGGCACGGAATACTTACTTCTCAGCTATCAAATCAGCCAAGCAAGGCCATTGGAACAACTTCCTTGAGAAGGAAGATCCTAGATCAATATTCCAGGCTATGTCTTATACCAAAGAAGCAACAACAAAGATTATCCCCTCCTTATCAAGAGGTGATGGCAACATGGAGGTTTCATTTGAGGGGAAATGTAGAGCCTTCAGAACCACACTATTTCCAACTCCTCCTGTGACTAGACCTACTGAATGGGATGGTTACCAGGCTGGACACTGGATATGGCCAGAATTAAAGCCATCAGAGTTGGAGAGAGCATGTTCTTCAAATATCAAGGGAAAGACTCCAGGACCAGATGGAATCACCCAAGAAATAATCACTCAAGCATAGAGCCATTCCAGACACTTTCTTCCAGCTTTACTCGCGTCTGTTAGATGTAGGATACCATCCTAGATGTTGGAAGCAAGCCACTGGAGTAATATTAAAGAAACCATCCAAGCCTGACTACTCTCAGCCAAAGGCCTATAGGGTCATTTCACTTCTCAACTGTCTTGGAAAAGTAAGTGAAAGAATTCTGGCCAAAAGATTGGGATATCTAGCCGAAACAACAGAGTTACTACACCCATCCCAGATAGGTGGCAGGCTCAAAAAATCAGCCATTGATGCAGCTCTTCTTCTGACAAATGAAGTTGAGATCAATAAACAATTGAATAAGATCACATCATCTCTCTTCTTGGATGTCAAGGGGGCATTTGATCATGTGGCTAGAAATCAATTACTAAGAACCATGCAGAAATTGCAGCTCCCTACAAGTCTTATTGCTTGGACAGCTTCCTTCCTGGAGGACCGAGTCTTGCAGCTGGCATTCAATGGGGAAAAAGAGGATTTCAGCAAGATAGAAACAGGAATTCCACAAGGGAGCCCTATTTCACCCATTCTTTTTCTGATCTATATCCGAGATTTATTTCCATCCAAAG
This sequence comes from Blumeria hordei DH14, assembly GCA_900239735.1. Classification (NCBI taxonomy): domain Eukaryota; kingdom Fungi; phylum Ascomycota; class Leotiomycetes; order Helotiales; family Erysiphaceae; genus Blumeria; species Blumeria hordei. Next base: position 180,121 of record OENG01000023.1, read on the forward strand.
CTATCCATATCTTATCATACATGGATGATATTGTTTTATCTACAGCTTCAAGCAGTGTCAGAAAAAACATCAAAATCCTTGAGAGAGAAGCATCCCAAATCTTCAGCCTTGGAAGCAAGAGTGCAGTTCAATTTGATCTGGCAAAGATTGAATTGATGCACTTCACCAATCAGAAGAAAGCCCAAGACATGACACTAATGCTTCCTAATGGAGACTTAGTCAAGCCAAATGGATCAATTAGATGGTTAGGTATCTGGTTTGATCCAGGTCTTAAATTTAGGAAACATATACAAATAAGATCAACACAAGCCAGCCAATCCTTTCATAGGATGACAAGGCTGGCAAATACAGAGCGAGGTCTCTCACCAGCTGCACTGCGACAATTATACCTAGCTTGCATCACAAGTGTAGCAGACTATGGGTCAGTAATATGGTGGAAAGGACAAGATCATATTTCAAGCTCACTCCAGAGACTACAAAACATGGCCCTGAGGAAGATACTTGGGGTATTCAAAACTGCACCAATATTGCCAATGGAAGTAGAAGCATGTCTAGCACCAACAAGGGTAAGGTTATTTCACCAAATGCGCCTCTTTGCATTCAGATTAGCCAAGCTCTCAAAATATCATCCAGTCAATATTCAGATGAATAAGGACTATAACCTCAAGAAGCCTACACAAATGAGCCGGATCCAGAACTCAATCAGCCAAATATTAGGTGATAATGTGCTGGAGAAGATACATTCATTTAAATTTCCACCATGGGAGCTGGATCTCCCATATACAATTAACATAGAAAAGACTTCTAAAGAGGAAGTCTCTAGCAATCATTTACATATTTTTAAAAATATCAATTGGAAAAAAAATACATTTATATATACTGATGCCTCGTTAATGGTAGACAGCTCTGGTGTTGGAATTGCTTTTGTAGCTACTGGGAGCAGCGGGAGAGTTCAACACAGAGCTAGCTCAAATATTGGACTTGAAGCTTCAGTGTACAATGGTGAGCTGGAGGCTATCACACAGGCAATGGAATATGCAAGTTTATATCCTGAAAAAAGACACAAATTTCATATATTCTCAGACAACCAAGCAGCTATATCCAGACTTAAGAATGCCACAGACAGCCCAGGGCAAGACTGCCAGCTGCGAGCAATAGCAGCTGCAGAAAACATTCAAATCAGAAATTCAACAATAGAATTACATTGGATACCTGGACACTTCCAGATACCAGGAAATGAAGAAGCAGATAGACTAGCCAAGCAAGCTTCAAAAGCTCCTGTAGGGAGTGAAAAAGTCAGTCTTTCTTGGGTGCAATCCCAAATCCAACAACAATTCAAGCAATCATGGTTAACATATTTGCAACAAAATGATATCAAATGCCATACCAAGCCTCTGGCTTACAGACAGAAATTTAACTGGAAATCAAAAAGAAAATTGATATACCAAAGGGTGTAAAAAGGGATGTGGCAAGTTCCTTTTTCCAACTCAAGATTGGCCATGGCTATAATAAGTTATACCTCTACAAGCTAGGTCACAGTGAAAATGATCGGTGCAGGTGTGGCAAAAGAGAAACACCAGACCATCTTTTACTAAGCTGTAGTAATTATCGGCATGAAAGACAGAAGCTGAAAGAAAACCTAAATGGAAATAAGTTAAGCCTCAAATTGCTCCTTCACACTAAGGTTGGGATTGAGAAAACCATAACTTTTATACAAGAGACAAAAATATCAACAAGAAAATGGCATGAACAGAGACAAGGAAGTGGAGATGGAAGTAGAAATGGAGATAATGTTGGTGTATAAAGATTGATGAAAAGGCAGCAGGGGGAGTAATAAGGGCATGACCCTCAACATCTATTGGAAAAGATAAAACAACCACATTTAAAAGTGAAATATTAGCCAGAATTTAGTTGGTAGATTCTAGAAGTCCTTCATAGTCTCAGACTCAGAAAGGACTATAATAAAATTCTTATTATTCTTATCTCCTCATTCCAGGAGGAGGTCGAGCAATACAACACATCTATCAAAGTCAATGGCCAACCTCGATGGCTTGCTGGGGCTCCCACAAGTAAGGCATCATCAGTGGTCTTCTTGGTAGCTTCTGAGGAAGAAAAATCACGCCTTCTAAAATCAGGTATTCTTATTGGTGGAATGCTACTCAAAGTAGTCAATTACCGTCCCTATACGCCCAAGACTCAATGCAAGATATGTCTTGGCTATGGTCATGACCCTATTTTCTGCAAAAAAGCTCCTCTTTGTGCCATCTGTTCAGGCTCTCATTTGACCACTGAGCACTCATGTGGACACTGTAATGCCTCAGACTTTTGTTGCCACTATTCCAAGCAGTGTGTAAACTGCAAAGGGACAGACCATGCTGCTTTTGAACGACAGGACTGGGAGATTTACAAGGCTCTTACATGTTAGGACACCTTAAAATCAGCCAACACAATACAGCTCGGAGTAGAGAGGTACTCCAGACATTCTTTGAAGTAGCCCTGAAAGAGGAAGCCCTTTTCCTCTGCATTTAGGAGCCCTATCTTTACAAACATTCAATTACACACTCATTTACACCACTAAGTCACCCATCATACTATCCATTACTTCCTTCTCTTAATTCAACCACCCGACCTAGGGTAATTTCATATGTACATCGATCTTCCTGCTTCAATATTGCACCTCGATACGACCTTTTGTCTGATCCAGATATGCAAATACTTGAAGTTTCCATTCTTGAAGAGAGCTTTTATATTATAAATATTTATAATGAAAAGCCAATAGATCCTAATGAGACCAGGACAACCTTACAGCGTCTCCTGGACATGAACATTCATTTCAATAAACCATTCCTTTTCCTTGGGGATCTTAACCTTCACCACCCATCATGGAATCCTAGTGCTACTTCTTCAACCCAAGCTGAACAACTGGCTATTTTCTTGAATACCAGAGGCTGTATACTACTCAACAATTTTGAAATTATGGAGAAATTTGGAGGCACTTTCCACAGGTCTAACACAAAGACAACTTCAATCATAGATCTGAAATATGCTGCAGGCTTCCAAGTACTCCTATGGCACAATTGGAGGTATATGGAATCAACAGGATCAGATCATGAAGCAATATGTTTTGAAACATTTCTTCCTATCAAAGCTCAAAATAATACTAATCAACTTCCACCCAGATACAACATGGCTAAAGCAAACTGGTCTCAGTTTGAGAAGGATTTGAAGCAGCATGAGCCAGAGTTCACAAGTCAGCTGGACAATGCTATTAATATACAAGATTATGACGAGATTGCAGTGATCCCCACAAGGATCATTCAAATATCAGCTGAAAAGACCATCCCTCGAAAAGTTCCATGTTCCAGATCAAAGGCCTGGTGGACAGATGAACTGACCTGCCTGAGGAAGGAATTCCACAGGTTGAAAAGAAGAGCTAAGAGATATAGAATAGAAGATCTTGCAGAAGATGCCAGAATGTCTAGGAACCATTATTTCAGGACCATCCAACATACCAAGGCCAAGCATTGGATGGATTTTCTTGCCAAGGCAGATAACAGAACAGTATTCCAAGCATACAACTACTCTAACCCATCACACCATCAATCTCCACTGATTCCTGCACTAAGGTATCAGGAGTCTCCTGATCAACCTGAAAAGCTGGCAACATCTTTTGAGACCAAGTGCAGAGCTCTGGTGACAACTCTTTTTCCGGCCCAGGACACTAATCTATCCACCTCAGAAATTTCACCTCAGATACTACAGAATGATTCTCGGCACTGCAAATGGGAGTGGCCTGCACTCACTTATGATGAATTGGTGAGAGCAGTCCCTGAGAAGAGTACAGCACCAGGAATAGATCAGATTTCATGGGCAATGATCAAGGCAGCCATCTCTGCCATTCCCTCCTTCTTCTTCAGAGCCTATCAAACTCTATTTAATGCTGGACACCATCCTTGCTCCTGGAAGCTTGCCATTGGAGTGATCCTTCCAAAGAGGAGTAAAAAGGACTACACTATTCCTAAGGCCTACAGGCCAATCTCTCTTCTGCCCTGCCTCTCCAAATTGCTAGAAAAGCTCTATGCAAATAGGATCTCTTACCTAGCTAATGTATCGCCTTTTCTTCTGCACCAAAGTCAAATGGGAGGCCGGAAACAAAGGTCAGCCATTGATGCAGCCATTCATCTGCAAAACTTTGTTGAAGAGAACCTATCAAAGCGTCGAGTAGTATCCACTGTATTTCTGGATGTTCTTGGTGCTTTTGATAGACTTCAATCAGCAAAATTGATTCAGATTCTCAATGTCCTTCAACTACCACTTCCATTTGTAAGATGGACCAAATCTTTTCTCTACAAAAGAGAAATCAAATTATTATTTAATGGACACATCAGTCAACAATTTTCAGTCTCAGGCACTCCCCAAGGGAGTCCAATATCTCCTATGCTCTTTCTTCTATCCATCATTTTGTCCATAACTTTTTCAGGAACATCAAATTTTCCAAATTGACTATTTTGTCCATAACTTTTTGCGACAGAAAGCCATCATCGATCAAACAATTGTTTACGATTCAGTACATGTAGCGCTATCGATTAAGATATTTTTCAGCCAATTTGACCCACTGGTCGAGCTGATAATGTCAAAAAAGCCGATTTCTGGGGCCCCCCCATCAAAGATTCGACCATCCAGCCCTCCACCATCAAGCCCACCAGCATCAAAATCTCAACAACCAACCCTTAAATCATCAATTTGGAGTGATCTTCCAGCTCCTCCAGCTATCACTAACCCAAGCTCCAGCTTTCAATTCATCAATTGATGATGTTTTCATGGACTTCTCCAGTGATCCAATTGCTGGCCCATCTCATGATGGGAAAAGATTTTCAGGGACCCACTTGGCTGGGGACTCTCGAAAACGAGGCTGCAGCCTCAACCAGCACTCTGAGCTTCATCGGAAAATCCAATTTGTATGTGCAGATAGTCAAAAATCATCATTTAAGTCCCCCCAAGATGCACTTCTAGCAGCAAGGGACAATATCATCCAGGCATACAGCCTTACAACAAATCGAAATGAGCAAGACAAATTGTTGGATCTCCTCGAAATTTTCAGGGAATTTACAGAAAAGGGGCAACTATCCAAAGCCTCAGCGATCATCACCTCTCAGATAGCCAACTTGGAACAAGCCACCAGAAAAATTGAAAATAAAACAAGAGATCTACAAACCACCATTGTCCAGCCAGTACCATCTAAGCCCTCTGTATCAAACACAGTTGCCCAATCAAAACCTGCCCAGCCCATGAGCTTTGCCAAGGTCCTTGCAAACAATGGAGAATCATATCAAGCAAAGCCTCAAGAATGGACAGTTGTAGGGGGAAAAAAGAAGGTAAATACCACTCAACCACAAAGCCAAAATCAACCCAAGGAAAAAAAGGTTAGGAGATTGATACTTGTCCAAGCTCCAAACTCTTCACCAGTAATCTCACCCCTGGCTGCAAGAAATAGCCTTAACAAAGCACTTGCTGATAGGGGAATCAAGGGCCCAGTAGTGAACATGGTGAGCACTACATCAGCCAAGAATTTATCCATAACCACAACAGAAGACCACACAGAAGAATTCCTTGTGGAAAAAAGGGAACTTTGGGAACATCTAGTTCCATTTACTTTTGCACAGATTGACAAACCATGGCACAAAGTTGTTGCTCATGGGATTCCACTACTAGACTTTGACAATCCAGAGGGTATGGAGTTGGTCAAAGATGAGATCTTGACCTTCAACAAGGGTCTCAAACCAATTGGAACACCGTACTGGCTATCAAGCAGAGAGAACAGGACTATCAAACGGGCTGGATCAGTGGCAATAGCCTTTGCAACTGAAGAAGAGGCCAACAGAGCAATCAGAAATAGACTCTATATTGCTGGAATCAGTGTCAGAGTTGAGAAATTTTACAATGTGGCTCCATCAACCCAGTGTAACAAATGCCAAAGCTTTGGTCACCTTGACAGCTATTGCAGAAAATCAGCAGTCTGTGGTCTATGTGGAGAAAATCATAGCACTCAGCAACACTATTGTAGTGTCTGCAGGACAAGGGGACTTAGCTGCTCACATCTAGCCCCAAAATGCGCCAATTGTTCAGGCTCTCATCAGGCCAACTCCAAATCCTGCGAGGTTTATCTTGCACCCAAAAATAAACTTGATCAGTAGGAATTGTAATGTCAGACACACCTGATATGCGCGTCCTTCAAATCAACCTGAATAAAAACCAATATGCAACTGAAAATGCTCTACAGCTGGCTGTGGAGCTCAAAATTGATATCATAGCAGTCCAGGAGCCATGGCTGATACCCAGACAGCCTAGGAGCCAGGACTACACTAACACCAGATCCGTCTATCACAGTGGATTTGAACAGATATTTCCCAAGTTTTCGACTCAATTTAGACCAAGGACAATGGTCTATGTTGCTAGGAGACTTGGGAACAAAATTAAGCTTGCTAAGCAGTCACCACAGGATCCAGACATCCAGGTCCTAGAAATGACTCATGGAGTAGGCAGTATAAAATTATTAACATTTATAACCAAGATGATCAGGCAGGTCAGAGGGGTAAAACTATTGAAGCTCACCTGTACAATCAGCAACCCGGCCCTAAATCCATCCTTCTTGGGGACTTTAACCTTCACCATCCCCTGTGGGAGCCAGAGTCAATTCCAACTGGTCCCTCAGAGAAATTGGTTGAATGGTGTGAGGCACAAGATGTGGAGCTAATCAATAATCCTGGTGAGGGTACATTCTTCAGGAAGCATATGGAAAAAGCAACAGTGATTGATCTGACTTTTGCATCACCAAATGTTGCAAGTAGAATCAAGGACTGGCAAATTATGGGTGATATTGGATCTGATCATTATGGGATCCTATTCACCCTGGAGTCTCTTTCAAATCTCCAGCCCAGAAGTCAATGTCAACCAAGGCTTAATATTAACCAAGCAGACTGGGATAAATATGCCAAAATCTTGCAAGATATAACCCATAACAACACTGTTCTCCTGGCACTTGATGACATTGGTCCCCTCATTGAATCTGATGGAATTGAATACCTAAGGACAGGCTCACCTTTGACTTTTGATCAGTTAGACCAAGCAGCAAGTGAACTCACCAACTGTATCACCAAGGCTGCAAGAGCATGTATGCCAATGATATCATTTCATCATACATCAAAGCCATGGTGGAATAAAGACCTGAAGTTGATGAGAAAAGAAATGACTAGAAACCATAAGATGCTGAAATTCAATAAAGACGATCTCAATATTAAAAATTCATATTTAGAAAGCAGGAACAAATATTTCTCAGCAATCAAAATAGCCAAGCAGAATCATTGGAATAAATTCCTTGAAAAAGAGGATGCCCAATCCATTTTCAAGGCCATGTCCTACACCAAGGATAGATAAAACAGCAGTATTCAATCCATCAGGTCAGCAGACAACCAGTTATAGGAGTCTTTTGAGGGAAAGTGCAAGGCCTTTCGAAATGCACTTTTCCCATCTCCTCCCCATGCTGATGAAGTGGAATGGAATACTTGCCAGCCAGGTAGTTGGACTTGGCCCACATTGGAATGGTCAGAGCTAGAAAGAGCTTGCTCAACAAACATCAAAGGAACTACCCCTGGACCAGATGGTATAAATCATCAAATAATAGTCAAAGCCTATCAAGCTATCCCAAATGTCTTCTTCCAGCTTTATTCCAGTCTTTTCAAGGTGCGATATCATCCTCAATTTGGAAGCAGGCAACTGGGATCATACTTAAAAAGCAATCAAAACCAGACTACTCCCAGCCCAAAGCATACAGGGTCATCTCTCTTCTCAATTGCCTTGGCAAGGTCATGGAGAATATTGGCCAGGAGGCTAGGGTATCTGGCAGAGACATCAGACTTGCTGGATCCTTCTCAGATTGGGGTCGGCTGAAGAAGTCGGCCATAGATGCAGCACTACTTCTTACCAATGAGGTAGAAATTAATAAACAACTCAAAAGGTCACATCAACCCTCTTCTTGGATGTAAAGGGGGCATTTGATCATGTTGCACGCAATCAACTCCTGCAAATACTGCAGAAGCTCAAATTACCAATCAATCTTATAGCTTGGGTCGGTTCCTTTTAGAGGGACGAAGCCTACAGCTGTCATTTGATGGAGAAAAAGAGGAATTTAGTGAGATAAATACAGGTATTCCTCAGGGAGTCCCGTATCACCAATTTTATTCCTTATCTATATTCAGGGATTATTCAGGAGAAATGCTGTCAAAGTTATCTCCTACATGGATGACATCACTTTGACAACAGCCTCAACCAGCCTGAAGAAAAATATCAAAATCCTTGAGAGGAAGCAGCCAGATCTTTGAGCTGGGTACCAAGAATGCAGCCCAGTTTGAGCTGGGTACCAAGAATGCAGTCCAGTTTGATCTTTCAAAGACAGAACTGATGCATTTCACAAGAAAGAAAAATGCAGGAAACTTTGCAATAAAATTAACTAATGGCAATATTGTTAAACCTGTGGAATCAGTGCAATGGCTTGGCATCTGGTTTGACCCTGGATTGACATTCAAGAAACATGTCCAGGTCAGATCATCTCAGGCTGTACAATCATTCTACAGGATGGCAAGACTTGCCAACACAGAGAGGGGCCTGTCACCAGCTGCTCTTCGACAAATCTACCTTGCCTGTGTCACAGCATAGCAGATTATGGATCTGTCATCTGGTGGAAGGGTCAAGAATATGTAGCAAAATCTCTCCAGAAAATACAGAACCTGGCCTTAAGAAAGATACTGGGGGTATTCAAGACAGCCCCAATTCTGCCTATGGAGGTGGAAGCTGCTCTTGCACCACCAAGGGTTAGGCTCTGTAAAAACATGAGGCAGTATGCATTCCGCTTAACCAAACTATCTCAATTTCATCCAGTCAATTTGGAGCAAATAACAAGATTGAGCTACTAAAGTTGACACAGATTGGTAGGATCAAGAAATCAATTGAAAACCTAGTGGAATTTGACACCTTGGAGCAAATCAAACAATTTCATTTCAAACCATGGAGGCAGGCTCTCCCTTATACAGTCAAAATTGAAAGGATCCCTAAGGATGAAGCAGCAGAATACATCAATCTTTGCTTCAACAAACTGACTGGTCCTCTACTACATTCATTTACACAGATGCCTCATATATGGCAGAAGCACTGGTGTTGGAGTCAGCTTTGCAGCTACTGGGAGTTGCAGCAGTATTCAACATCACCATCAAACTAACATCGGACCAGAGGCCATGGTCTACAATGGAGAACTGGAAGCAATCACCCTAGGTATGGAGTATGCAAGTAGGCATTCTCAGCCAGGATTGAGCTTCCATATCTTTAGTGATAACCAAGCAGCCTTCACAGACTACAGACACCCTCTGATAATCCTGGACAGGCTTGTCAGCTTAGGGCAATAGAAGCTGGACAAATCATCAATAGTAAACTTTCTTCAATTCAGCTCCACTGGATACCAGGCCACTCAGGAATTCCAGGTAATGAAGTTGCAGATAAACTGGCCAAGGAAGCTCGAAAATTTCCACAGAAAACAATAAGACTAGTCTGTCTATGGTTAGACACTTAATTCAAAAGACCTTCCAGCATCAATGGCTGGAATATCTCCAAAATAATGACCAAAAAAAGCAACAAAATCCACTGACATATAGAAAGTTATTCAGTTGGAAAATCAACAATAAAATTAGTCTACCATCAGGAGTAGAAAGGAAAGTGGCCAGTGCTTTCTTTCAGCTTAAAACTGGTCATGGTTATAACAGCTCCTATCTATACAAGCGAGGGCAAAGAGGCAGTGATAGGTGTACATGTGGGAAACGAGAAACACCTGAGCATCTTCTGCTAAGCTGTAGTAACTATAGGCATGAAAGGATTGAACTTAAAAGGAGCTTGAATGGAAACCAACCCAGTCTTAAGCTTTTAATGAGCACAAAGATTGGGATTGATAAAACCCTTGATTATATAAAGAAAACAAATATATCAACAAGAAGGTGGTATTTGGAGAGGGTGGATGGTGAGACATGGCATAAGTAGATGCATTAGATTTGAAGTGAAGGAAGAGTAGGAATACAGAGACTATTAATATTAGGGTGAAACCCTCAATGTCCATTGGAAAATATTGAAAATGAAGTACAATTAAAAACAAATGAAATTTGGTGGGGTTTTGTATGGTTTTAGTAGTCCTTCATAGTCATAGACTCAGTAGGGACGTAAATTAAATTCTATTCTATTCTATGCTATTCTATTCTTCTATCCATCAGGTATCTACTCCCTCATGAGCAGAATCAAAGATTCTCTACATCTCTTACATTGATGATATCTCTTTATCCACAGCTTCTTCCTCGATTAAAAAGAATATCCATGCCTTGGAAGCATCAATTGCAACTCTGGCTTCAAGATCCCAGGAACTCTCTGTCACCTTTGAGGTCGAAAAAACCGAGTTGATTCACTTCCATCGAAAAAGAGTGGCAATAGAAACACCAATATCAATTCAGGATATCCAATTCAACACCAAAAGCGTTGTCAGATGGTTAGGATATGGTTTGATTCCAAGCTATCATTCAAAACTCATGTTGACAAGAGAATGCAACTTGCGAATGTAGTCTTCTTAGGCTTAAGAACCTTGCTTCTTCAACAAATGGAATCAAATTCAATCAACTTCGACNTGAGAGTAGAGAAATTTTAACAGTGTCTCTCTTTCCACACAGTGCCAAAAATGTCAAAGCTTTGGTCACCTTGACAGCTATTGCAGAAAATCAGCTGTTGTGGTCTCTGTGGTGACAACCATAGCACTCAGCAACATTACTGTAGTGTCTGCAAGACTAAAGGAAAGAGCTGTTCCCATCTAGCTCCAAAATGTGCCAACTGCTCTGGCCCATGAGGCCAGCTCCAAGACCTGTGAGGTTTACCTTGCAGCTAAAAATAAGTTTGATCAGGAGGAATTGTAATGTCAGACACACCTGATATGCGCGTCCTTCAAATAACCTCAACAAGAACCAATATGCAACTGAGAATACTCTACAGCTGGCTGTGGAGCTAAAAATTGATATCAATAGTTGTCCAAGAACCTTGGCTGATTCCCAGACAGCAAGGGAGACTGGACTATAGTAATACAAGATCTGTACATCATCCACAATTCCTCCAATATTTCCAGCTTTTCCTGCACAGCTTCGACCCAGAACTTTAGTATATGTTATCAGGAGGCTTGGAAACAAAATTAAGCTTGCCAGTCCATCACCACAGGATCCAGATATCCAGATCCTGAGTGTTGAAGACTCAACTTCAAATTTCGAGCTCATAAACATCTACAATCAGTTGGGTCAGATGGGGGAAAGGGGTAAGACTCTTGAAGCCCATCTAAACAATAATCAACCCAATTCAAAGACAATCCTCCTTGGAGATTTCAACCTTCACCATCCTTTATGGGAGCCTGAATCAACTGCAGACATTTCATCTGAAAGATTGGTAGAATGGTGCGAAAACCAAAGAATGGAGCTCATCAACTCACCAGGATGTGGAACCTTTTTCCGGCCTCACATGAAGAAAGCATCAACAATTGATCTGACATTTGCTAGCAAAAGTATGGTAGATAGGATTCTTGACTGGCAAGTTTTAGATGACTTAGGATCTGATCACTATGGAATCTTATTCACCATTGCTAATACTAGTATTCCTACAATGCCATCAGAATCACAACCAAAATTTAACTTAGCTAAAGCTGATTGGGGCAAGTTCTCTATTGCCCTCAAAAGTCAAGTAAAACAGAGCAAAGTCCTACAGAGATTAAAATGCAATCCCTCATTCATTCAGCCTGTTGGGCTTCAATATCTCCAATCAGGTTTGCATTCACAATCTGAATTTCTTGATCAAGCAGCTGAAGATCTTTCAAATGCCATCAAGATAGCTGCAGCTGCCAGTTTACCAATCAAATACTTTCCTCACAGATCTAAACCTTGGTGGAACAAAGAACTAAAGAAACTAAGCAAAGAGATGATTACAAAGCACAAGACCCTGAAAAGTGACAAGGATGATACACTCTATATGGTTGAATATAAAGAGGCACGGAATAATTACTTCTCAGCTATCAAATCAGCCAAGCAAGGCCATTGGAACAACTTCCTTGAGAAGGAAGATCCTAGATCAATATTCCAGGCTATGTCTTATACCAAAGAAGCAACAACAAAGATTATCCCCTCCTTATCAAGAGGTGATGGCAACATGGAGGTTTCATTTCAGGGGAAATGTAGAGCCTTCAGAACCACACTATTTCCAACTCCTCCTGTGACTAGACCTACTGAATGGGATGGTTACCAGGCTGGACACTGGATATGGCCAGAATTAAAGCCATCAGAGTTGGAGAGAGCATGTTCTTCAAATATCAAGGGAAAGACTCCAGGACCAGATGGAATTACCCAAGAAATAATCACTCAAGCATACAGAGCCATTCCAGACACTTTCTTCCAGCTTTACTCGCGTCTGTTAGATGTAGGATACCATCCTAGATGTTGGAAGCAAGCCACTGGAGTAATATTAAAGAAACCATCCAAGCCTGACTACTCTCAGCCAAAGGCCTATAGGGTCATTTCACTTCTCAACTGTCTTGGAAAAGTAAGTGAAAGAATTCTGGCCAAAAGATTGGGATATCTAGCCGAAACAACAGAGTTACTACACCACCCAGATAGGTGGCAGGCTCAAAAAATCAGCCATTGATGCAGCTCTTCTTCTGACAAATGAAGTTGAGATCAATAAACAATTGAATAAGATCACATCATCTCTCTTCTTGGATGTCAAGGGGGCATTTGATCATGTGGCTAGAAATCAATTACTAAGAACCATGCAGAAATTGCAGCTCCCTACAAGTCTTATTGCTTGGACAGCTTCCTTCCTGGAGGACCGAGTCTTGCAGCTGGCATTCAATGGGGAAAAAGAGGATTTCAGCAAGATAGAAACAGGAATTCCACAAGGGAGCCCTATTTCACCTATTTTTTTCTGATCTATATCCGAGATTTATTTCCATCCAAAGCTATCCATATCTTATCATACATGGATGATATTGTTTTATCTACAGCTTCAAGCAGTGTCAGAAAAAACATCAAAATCCTTGAGAGAGAAGCATCCCAAATCTTCAGCCTTGGAAGCAAGAGTGCAGTTCAATTTGATCTGGCAAAGATTGAATTGATGCACTTCACCAATCAGAAGAAAGCCCAAGACATGACACTAATGCTTCCTAATGGAGACTTAGTCAAGCCAAATGGATCAATTAGATGGTTAGGTATCTGGTTTGATCCAGGTCTTAAATTTAGGAAACATATACAAATAAGATCAACACAAGCCAGCCAATCCTTTCATAGGATGACAAGGCTGGCAAATACAGAGCGAGGTCTCTCACCAGCTGCACTGCGACAATTATACCTAGCTTGCATCACAAGTGTAGCAGACTATGGGTCAGTAATATGGTGGAAAGGACAAGATCATATTTCAAGCTCACACCAGAGACTACAAAACATGGCCCTGAGGAAGATACTTGGGGTTTTCAAAACTGCACCAATATTGCCAATGGAAGTAGAAGCATGTCTAGCACCAACAAGGGTGAGGTTATTTCACCAAATGCGCCTCTTTGCATTCAGATTAGCCAAGCTCTCAAAATATCATCCAGTCAATATTCAGATGAATAAGGACTATAACCTCAAGAAGCCTACACAAATGAGCCGGATCCAGAACTCAATCAGCCAAATATTAGGTGATAATGTGCTGGAGAAGATTCATTCATTTAAATTTCCACCATGGGAGCTGGATCTCCCATATACAATTAAAATAGAAAAGACTTCTAAAGAGGAAGTCTCTAGCAATCATTTACATATTTTTAAAAATATCAATTGGAAAAAAAATACATTTATATATACTGATGCCTCGTTAATGGTAGACAGCTCTGGTGTTGGAATTGCTTTTGTAGCCACTGGGAGCAGCGGGAGAGTTCAACACAGAGCTAGCTCAAATATTGGACTTGAAGCTTCAGTGTACAATGGTGAGCTGGAGGCTATCACACAGGCAATGGAATATGCAAGTTTATATCCTGAAAAAAGACACAAATTTCATATATTCTCAGACAACCAAGCAGCTATATCCAGACTTAAGAATGCCACAGACAGCCCAGGGCAAGACTACCAGCTGCGAGCAATAGCAGCTGCAGAAAACATTCAAATCAGAAATTCAACAATAGAATTACATGGGATTCCCGGACACTTCCAGATACCAGGAAATGAAGAAGCAGATAGACTAGCCAAGCAAGCTTCAAAAGCTCCTGTAGGGAGTGAAAAAGTCAGTCTTTCTTGGGTGCAATCCCAAATCCAACAACAATTCAAGCAATCATGGTTAACATATTTGCAACAAAATGATATCAAATGCCATACCAAGCCTCTGGCTTACAGACAGAAATTTAACTGGAACATCAAAAAGAAAATTGATATACCAAAGGGTGTAAAAAGGGATGTGGCAAGTTCCTTTTTCCAACTCAAGATTGGCCATGGCTATAATAAGTTATACCTCTACAAGCTAGGTCACAGTGAAAATGATCGGTGCAGGTGTGGCAAAAGAGAAACACCAGACCATCTTTTACTAAGCTGTAGTAATTATCGGCATGAAAGACAGAAGCTGAAAGAAAACCTAAATGGAAATAAGTTAAGCCTCAAATTGCTCCTTCACACTAAGGTTGGGATTGAGAAAACCATAACTTTTATACAAGAGACAAAAATATCAACAAGAAAATGGCATGAACAGAGACAAGGAAGTGGAGATGGAAGTAGAAATGGAGATAATGTTGGTGTATAAAGATTGATGAAAAGGCAGCAGGGGGAGTAATAAGGGCATGACCCTCAACATCTATTGGAAAAGATAAAACAACCACATTTTAAAAGTGAAATATTAGCCAGAATTTAGTTGGTAGATTCTAGAAGTCCTTCATAGTCTCAGACTCAGAAAGGACTATAATAAAATTCTTATTATTCTTATCTCCTCATTCCAGGAGGAGGTCGAGCAATACAACACATCTATCAAAGTCAATGGCCAACCTCGATGGCTTGCTGGGGCTCCCACAAGTAAGGCATCATCAGTGGTCTTCTTGGTAGCTTCTGAGGAAGAAAAATCACGCCTTCTAAAATCAGGTATTCTTATTGGTGGAATGCTACTCAAAGTAGTCAATTACCGTCCCTATACGCCCAAGACTCAATGCAAGATATGTCTTGGCTATGGTCATGACCCTATTTTCTGCAAAAAAGCTCCTCTTTGTGCCATCTGTTCAGGCTCTCATTTGACCACTGAGCACTCATGTGGACACTGTAATGCCTCAGACTTTTGTTGCCACTATTCCAAGCAGTGTGTAAACTGCAAAGGGACAGACCATGCTGCTTTTGAACGACAGGACTGGGAGATTTACAAGGCTCTTACATGTTAGGACACCTTAAAATCAGCCAACACAATACAGCTCGGAGTAGAGAGGTACTCCAGACATTCTTTGAAGTAGCCCTGAAAGAGGAAGCCCTTTTCCTCTGCATTTAGGAGCCCTATCTTTACAAACATTCAATTACACACTCATTTACACCACTAAGTCACCCATCATACTATCCATTACTTCCTTCTCTTAATTCAACCACCCGACCTAGGGTAATTTCATATGTACATCGATCTTCCTGCTTCAATATTGCACCTCGATACGACCTTTTGTCTGATCCAGATATGCAAATACTTGAAGTTTCCATTCTTGAAGAGAGCTTTTATATTATAAATATTTATAATGAAAAGCCAATAGATCCTAATGAGACCAGGACAACCTTACAGCGTCTCCTGGACATGAACATTCATTTCAATAAACCATTCCTTTTCCTTGGGGATCTTAACCTTCACCACCCATCATGGAATCCTAGTGCTACTTCTTCAACCCAAGCTGAACAACTGGCTATTTTCTTGAATACCAGAGGCTGTATACTACTCAACAATTTTGAAATTATGGAGAAATTTGGAGGCACTTTCCACAGGTCTAACACAAAGACAACTTCAATCATAGATCTGAAATATGCTGCAGGCTTCCAAGTACTCCTATGGCACAATTGGAGGTATATGGAATCAACAGGATCAGATCATGAAGCAATATGTTTTGAAACATTTCTTCCTATCAAAGCTCAAAATAATACTAATCAACTTCCACCCAGATACAACATGGCTAAAGCAAACTGGTCTCAGTTTGAGAAGGATTTGAAGCAGCATGAGCCAGAGTTCACAAGTCAGCTGGACAATGCTATTAATATACAAGATTATGACGAGATTGCAGTGATCCCCACAAGGATCATTCAAATATCAGCTGAAAAGACCATCCCTCGAAAAGTTCCATGTTCCAGATCAAAGGCCTGGTGGACAGATGAACTGACCTGCCTGAGGAAGGAATTCCACAGGTTGAAAAGAAGAGCTAAGAGATATAGAATAGAAGATCTTGCAGAAGATGCCAGAATGTCTAGGAACCATTATTTCAGGACCATCCAACATACCAAGGCCAAGCATTGGATGGATTTTCTTGCCAAGGCAGATAACAGAACAGTATTCCAAGCATACAACTACTCTAACCCATCACACCATCAATCTCCACTGATTCCTGCACTAAGGTATCAGGAGTCTCCTGATCAACCTGAAAAGCTGGCAACATCTTTTGAGACCAAGTGCAGAGCTCTGGTGACAACTCTTTTTCCGGCCCAGGACACTAATCTATCCACCTCAGAAATTTCACCTCAGATACTACAGAATGATTCTCGCACTGCAAATGGGAGTGGCCTGCACTCACTTATGATGAATTGGTGAGAGCAGTCCCTGAGAAGAGTACAGCACCAGGAATAGATCAGATTTCATGGGCAATGATCAAGGCAGCCATCTCTGCCATTCCCTCCTTCTTCTTCAGAGCCTATCAAACTCTATTTAATGCTGGACACCATCCTTGCTCCTGGAAGCTTGCCATTGGAGTGATCCTTCCAAAGAGGAGTAAAAAGGACTACACTATTCCTAAGGCCTACAGGCCAATCTCTCTTCTGCCCTGCCTCTCCAAATTGCTAGAAAAGCTCTATGCAAATAGGATCTCTTACCTAGCTAATGTATCGCCTTTTCTTCTGCACCAAAGTCAAATGGGAGGCCGGAAACAAAGGTCAGCCATTGATGCAGCCATTCATCTGCAAAACTTTGTTGAAGAGAACCTATCAAAGCGTCGAGTAGTATCCACTGTATTTCTGGATGTTCTTGGTGCTTTTGATAGACTTCAATCAGCAAAATTGATTCAGATTCTCAATGTCCTTCAACTACCACTTCCATTTGTAAGATGGACCAAATCTTTTCTCTACAAAAGAGAAATCAAATTATTATTTAATGGACACATCAGTCAACAATTTTCAGTCTCAGGCACTCCCCAAGGGAGTCCAATATCTCCTATGCTCTTTCTTCTATCCATCATTTTGTCCATAACTTTTTCAGGAACATCAAATTTTCCAAATTGACTATTTTGTCCATAACTTTTTGCGACAGAAAGCCATCATCGATCAAACAATTGTTTACGATTCATACATGTAGCGCTATCGATTAAGATATTTTTCAGCCAATTTGACCCACTGGTCGAGCTGATAATGTCAAAAAAGCCGATTTCTGGGGCCCCCCATCAAAGATCGACCATCCAGCCCTCCACCATCAGCCCACCAGCATCAAAATCTCAACAACCAACCCTTAAATCATCAATTTGGAGTGATCTTCCAGCTCCTCCAGCTATCATAACCCTGCTCCAGCTTTAATTCATCAATTGATGATGTTTTCATGGACTTCTCCAGTGATCCAATTGCTGGCCCATCTCATGATGGGAAAAAATTTTCAGGGACCCACTTGGCTGGGGACTCTCGAAAACGAGGCTGCAGCCTCAACCAGCACTCTGAGCTTCATCGAAAATCCAATTTGTATGTGCAGATAGTCAAAAATCATCATTTAAGTCCCCCCAAGATGCACTTCTAGCAGCAAGGGACAATATCATCCAGGCATACAGCCTTACAACAAATCGAAATGAGCAAGACAAATTGTTGGATCTCCTCGAAATTTTCAGGGAATTTACAGAAAAGGGGCAACTATCCAAAGCCTCAGCAATTATCACCTCTCAGATAGCCAACTTGGAACAAGCCACCAGAAAAATTGAAAATAAAACAAGAGATCTACAAACCACCATTGTCCAGCCAGTACCATCTAAGCCCTCTGTATCAAACACAGTTGCCCAATCAAAACCTGCCCAGCCCATGAGCTTTGCCAAGATCCTTGCAAACAATGGAGAATCATATCAAGCAAAGCCTCAAGAATGGACAGTTGTAGGGGGAAAAAAGAAGGTAAATACCACTCAACCACAAAGCCAAAATCAACCCAAGGAAAAAAAGGTTAGGAGATTGATACTTGTCCAAGCTCCAAACTCTCCACCAGTAATCTCACCCCTGGCTGCAAGAAATAGCCTTAACAAAGCACTTGCTGATAGGGGAATCAAGGGCCCAGTAGTGAACATGGTGAGCACTACATCAGCCAAGAATTTATCCATAACCACAACAGAAGACTACACAGCAGAATTCCTTCTGGAAAAAGGGAACTTTGGGAACATCTAGTTCCATTTACTTTTGCACAGATTGACAAACCATGGCACAAGGTTGTTGCTCATGGGATTCCACTACTAGACTTTGACAATCCAGAGGGTATGGAGTTGGTCAAAGATGAGATCTTGACCTTCAACAAGGGTCTCAAACCAATTGGAACACCGTACTGGCTATCAAGCAGAGAGAACAGGACTATCAAACGGGCTGGATCAGTGGCAATAGCCTTTGCAACTGAAGAAGAGGCCAACAGAGCAATCAGAAATCGACTCTATATTGCTGGAATCAGTGTCAGAGTTGAAAATTTTACAATGTGGCTCCATCAACCCAGTGTAACAAATGCCAAAGCTTTGGTCACCTTGACAGCTATTGCAGAAAATCAGCAGTCTGTGGTCTATGTGGAGAAAATCATAGCACTCAGCAACACTATTGTAGTGTCTGCAGGACAAGGGGACTTAGCTGCTCACATCTAGCCCCAAAATGCGCCAATTGTTCAGGCTCTCATCAGGCCAACTCCAAATCCTGCGAGGTTTATCTTGCAGCCAAAAATAAACTTGATCAGGAGGAATTGTAATGTCAGACACACCTGATATGCGCGTCCTTCAAATCAACCTGAATAAAAACCAATATGCAACTGAAAATGCTCTACAGCTGGCTGTGGAGCTCAAAATTGATATCATAGCAGTCCAGGAGCCATGGCTGATACCCAGACAGCCTAGGAGCCAGGACTACACTAACACCAGATCCGTCTATCACAGTGGATTTGAACAGATATTTCCCAAGTTTTCGACTCAATTTAGACCAAGGACAATGGTCTATGTTGCTAGGAGACTTGGGAACAAAATTAAGCTTGCTAAGCAGTCACCACAGGATCCAGACATCCAGGTCCTAGAAATGACTGATGGAGTAGGCAGTATAAAAATTATTAACATTTATAACCAAGATGATCAGGCAGGTCAGAGGGGTAAAACCATTGAAGCTCACCTGTACAATCAGCAACCCGGCCCTAAATCCATCCTTCTTGGGGACTTTAACCTTCACCATCCCCTGTGGGAGCCAGAGTCAATTCCAACTGGTCCCTCAGAGAAATTGGTTGAATGGTGTGAGGCACAAGATGTGGAGCTAATCAATAATCCTGGTGAGGGTACATTCTTCAGGAAGCATATGGAAAAAGCAACAGTGATTGATCTGACTTTTGCATCACCAAATGTTGCAAGTAGAATCAAGGACTGGCAAATCATGGGTGATATTGGATCTGATCATTATGGGATCCTATTCACCCTGGAGTCTCTTTCAAATCTCCAGCCCAGAAGTCAATGTCAACCAAGGCTTAATATTAACCAAGCAGACTGGGATAAATTTGCCAAAATCTTGCAAGATATAACACATAACAACACTGTTCTCCTGGCACTTGATGACATTGGTCCCCTCATTGAATCTGATGGAATTGAATACCTAAGGACAGGCTCACATTTGACTTTTGATCAGTTAGACCAAGCAGCAAGTGAACTCACCAACTGTATCACCAAGGCTGCAAGAGCATGTATGCCAATGATATCATTTCATCATACATCAAAGCCATGGTGGAATAAGGACCTGAAGTTGATGAGAAAAGAAATGACTAGAAACCATAAGATGCTGAAATTCAATAAAGATGATCTCAATATCAAAAATGCATATTTAGAAAGCAGGAACAAATATTTCTCAGCAATCAAAATAGCCAAGCAGGATCATTGGAATAAATTCCTTGAAAAAGAGGATGCCCAATCCATTTTCAAGGCCATGTCCTACACCAAGGATAGAAAAACAGCAGTATTCAATCCATCAGGTCAGCAGACAACCAGTTATAGGAGTCTTTTGAGGGAAAGTGCAAGGCCTTTCGAAATGCACTTTTCCCATCTCCTCCCCATGCTGATGAAGTGGAATGGAATACTTGCCAGCCAGGTAGTTGGACTTGGCCCACATTGGAATGGTCAGAGCTAGAAAGAGCTTGCTCAACAAACATCAAAGGAACTACCCCTGGACCAGATGGTATAAATCATCAAATAATAGTCAAAGCCTATCAAGCTATCCCAAATGTCTTCTTCCAGCTTTATTCCAGTCTTTTCAAGGTGCGATATCATCCTCAATTTGGAAGCAGGCAACTGGGATCATACTTAAAAAGCAATCAAAACCAGACTACTCCCAGCCCAAAGCATACAGGGTCATCTCTCTTCTCAATTGCCTTGGCAAGGTCATGGAGAGAATATTGGCCAGGAGGCTAGGGTATCTGGCAGAGACATCAGACTTGCTGGATCCTTCTCAGATTGGGGGTCGGCTGAAGAAGTCGGCCATAGATGCAGCACTACTTCTTACCAATGAGGTAGAAATTAATAAACAACTCAATAAGGTCACATCAACCCTCTTCTTGGATGTAAAGGGGGGCATTTGATCATGTTGCACGCAATCAACTCCTGCAAATACTGCAGAAGCTCAAATTACCAATCAATCTTATAGCTTGGGTCGGTTCCTTCTTAGAGGGACGAAGCCTACAGCTGTCATTTGATGGAGAAAAAGAGGAATTTAGTGAGATAAATACAGGTATTCCTCAGGGGAGTCCCGTATCACCAATTTTATTCCTTATCTATATTCAGGGATTATTCAGGAGAAATGCTGTCAAAGTTATCTCCTACATGGATGACATCACTTTGACAACAGCCTCAACCAGCCTGAAGAAAAATATCAAAATCCTTGAGAGGGAAGCAGCCCAGATCTTTGAGCTGGGTACCAAGAATGCAGCCCAGTTTGATCTTTCAAAGACAGAACTGATGCATTTCACAAGAAAGAAAAATGCAGGAAATTTGGCAATAAAATTAACTAATGGCAATATTGTTAAACCTGTGGAATCAGTGCAATGGCTTGGCATCTGGTTTGACCCTGGATTGACATTCAAGATACATGTCCAGGTCAGATCATCTCAGGCTGTACAATCATTCTACAGGATGGCAAGACTTGCCAACACAGATAGGGGCCTGTCACCAGCTGCTCTTCGACAAATCTACCTTGCCTGTGTCACCAGCATAGCAGATTATGGATCTGTCATCTGGTGGAAGGGTCAATATTATGTAGCAAAATCTCTCCAGAAAATACAGAACCTGGCCTTAAGAAAGATACTGGGGGTATTCAAGACAGCCCCAATTCTGCCCATGGAGGTGGAAGCTGCTCTAGCACCACCAAGGGTTAGGCTCTGTAAAAACATGAGGCACTATGCATTCCGCTTAACCAAACTATCTCAATGTCATCCAGTCAATTTGGAAGCAAATAACAAGATTGAGCTACTAAAGTTGACACAGATTTGTAGGATCAAGAAATCAATTGAAAACCTAGTAGAACTTGACACCTTGGAACAAATCAAACAATTTCATTTCAAACCATGGAGGCAGGCCCTCCCTTATACAGTCAAAATTGAAAGCATCCCTAAGGATGAAGCAGCAGACATACATCAATCTTTGCTTCAACAAACTGACTGGTCCTCTACTACATTCATTTACACAGATGCCTCATATATGGCAGAAAGCACTGGTGTTGGAGTCAGCTTTGCAGCTACTGGGAGTTGCAGCAGTATTCAACATCACCATCAAACTAACATCGGACCAGAGGCCATGGTCTACAATGGAGAACTGGAAGCAATCACCCTAGGTATGGAGTATGCAAGTAGGCATTCTCATCCAGGATTGAGCTTCCATATCTTTAGTGATAACCAAGCAGCCCTTCACAGACTACAGACACCCTCTGATAATCCTGGACAGGCTTGTCAGCTTAGGGCAATAGAAGCTGGACTAATCATCAATAGTAAACTTTCTTCAATTCAGCTCCACTGGATACCAGGCCACTCAGGAATTCCAGGTAATGAAGTTGCAGATAAACTGGCCAAGGAAGCATCAAAAATTTCCACAGAAAACAATAAGACTAGTCTGTCTATGGTTAGACACTTCATTCAAAAGACCTTCCAGCATCAATGGCTGGAATATCTCCAAAATAATGACCAAAAAAAGCAACAAAATCCACAGACATATAGAAAGTTATTCAGTTGGAAAATCAACAATAAAATTAGTCTACCATCAGGAGTAGAAAGGAAAGTGGCCAGTGCTTTCTTTCAGCTTAAAACTGGTCATGGTTATAACAGCTCCTATCTATACAAGCGAGGGCAAAGAGGCAGTGATAGGTGTACATGTGGGAAACGAGAAACACCTGAGCATCTTCTGCTAAGCTGTAGTAACTATAGGCATGAAAGGATTGAACTTAAAAGGAGCTTGAATGGAAACCAACCCAGTCTTAAGCTTTTAATGTGCACAAAGATTGGGATTGATAAAACCCTTGATTATATAAAGAAAACACATATATCAACAAGAAGGTGGCATTTGGAGAGGGTGGATGGTGGAGACATGGCATAAGTAGATGCATTAGATTTGAAGTGAAGGAAGAGTAGGAATACAGAGACTATTAATATTAGGGTGAAACCCTCAATGTCAATTGGAAAATATTGAAAATGAAGTACAATTAAAAACAAATGAATTTTGGTGGGGTTTTGTATGGTTTTAGTAGTCCTTCATAGTCATAGACTCAGTAGGGACGTAAATTAAATTCTATTCTATTCTATGCTATTCTATTCTTCTATCCATCAGGTATCTACTCCCTCATGAGCAGAATCAAAAGATTCTCTACATCTCTTACATTGATGATATCTCTTTATCCACAGCTTCTTCCTCGATTAAAAAGAATATCCATGCCTTGGAAGCATCAATTGCAACTCTGGCTTCAAGATCCCAGGAACTCTCTGTCACCTTTGAGGTCGAAAAAACCGAGTTGATTCACTTCCATCGAAAAAGAGTGGCAATAGAAACACCAATATCAATTCAGGATATCCAATTCAACCCCAAAAGCGTTGTCAGATGGTTAGGAATATGGTTTGATTCCAAGCTATCATTCAAAACTCATGTTGACAAGAGAATGCAACTTGCGAATGTAGCTCTTCTTAGGCTTAAGAACCTTGCTTCTTCAACAAATGGAATCAAATTCAATCAACTTCGACAGCTTTATATTGCCTGTGTAACATCAGTGCTAGATTATGGCTCCATCCTATGGTATGGGAAGACCCGATCACTTCATCTTTTTGAAAAATGTCAGAAGTTACAGAACAGAGCAGTAGTCCTTGTCACTGGAGCTTACTGTCAGGGCTCGTCGACGGTGGACTAGGATTAGGACGGAGAGTAGGACGAGGACTAGGACGAAGACGAGGACTAGGACGAAGACGAGGACTAGGACGAAGACGAGGACTAGGACGGAGACGAAGACGAGGACGAAGACGAGGACTAGGACGGAGACGAAGACGAGGACTAGGACGAGAACGAAGATGAGATCAAGAGAGTAGGTAAATTACAAGACAAGAAGCTACAGTACAGATACAGTCTCAGAGCTCCCTTAAGTACATGAGAGCAGTTACCATAACCGGTGGTGCCATAGCCTACATCCGTATCATAGCAACAGATTGGTATCTTGGGTGGTAACTGTTGCTATCGCAACACTGTAACTATCGCAACGCATTAACTGTGATTTGAGTACACTCATGACACAGTTGGCCAGGTGCAACACAACT
Source organism: Blumeria hordei DH14 (assembly GCA_900239735.1). Taxonomy (NCBI): domain Eukaryota; kingdom Fungi; phylum Ascomycota; class Leotiomycetes; order Helotiales; family Erysiphaceae; genus Blumeria; species Blumeria hordei. Next base: position 204,445 of record OENG01000023.1, read on the forward strand.
TTACAGGGTCAGTCCGTGACACTTACTCTAGCAGCCCCTCAAAAGCTTTAGAAGTAGAGGCCGCCCTTCCACCCGTGAAGGTGCGACATCTGAGACTAGCCTACAACTATGCGCTCCGGATACTAAGAATGCAGCCCTTACATCCAATACAAAAGAAGCTACTTAGCTCAGTTCAAGATGAGCTGTCTATAGGTACTGCCATCAGCCTTGACATGATTGATGACCTCGAAGAAAATAATACACAGCTCATGAAGATTGGACACCTGCTCAAAGGTCTCTCAGATTGCAATAGATTGGAAACAATTAATGCAGAATGGGCACTACCATGGCTAGCACAAAATGTGGATACAAAAATAAGCAATTCTTCTAAGCATACAGCAAGGGATGAACATATTCTTCTACTTAAAGAAATTCCTAATCATGCATCAATTGTTTACACAGATGGTTCCTTAACAAAAAGCAGAGGAAGTAGCCTTGGATTTGTGGTATACCTACCATTCACAAGACAGGTAAAATGTTTATCTTACAACCTTGGAAACACTATGACAATCTCAGATACTGAGGCATATTGCATCTTGAAAGCTATCAATTATGTTATATCCAATGGACATTCCAGAGAGATCTGGATATTCTCCAATAGTCAAGCAGCAATTTATAGGATCAGTAAAGCAGATAGTTTAATCTCACACCAGATACAGATAAAAAGCAAAGAATATCAAATTCATCTCCACTGGTGTCCAGGCCACAAAGGTATTGCTGGGAATGAACTTGCAGACCATCTGGCTAGAGGTGGGGCCAAGAAAAACGTCAATAAAAGGGATAAATTCACAACTATTGCATACCTTAAGCAGAAGGCAAAGGAACTGACTCTCAAAGCCTGGCAAAATGACTGGGAGACCCAAGTTTTGCGACAGGAAGAGGGTAGAAAGGCAAAAGGACTGGGAAGGCTCTATCAAGTGCAAGCCAGGAAAAGATCACCCATCATTAAAATGAGACCATACAACTTCAGTCAATACAGTAGAATGACACAATCTTCATTTATTCAGGCAAGAACAGGGATTGGAAATACCAGGGCCCATTTATTCCGAATTAAAAAAGTGAAGGATAACACTTGCAACTTTTGTTGGAAGGGAAAACAGACTGTTCAACACCTACTTCTTTATTGTAGTAAGTTTAAGACCAAAAGAAAGGAAGCTTTTAAAGGCATATTACCATTGCGGTTAGAAATATTGTTTAACACAAAAATTGGAAAAGAAGCAACTCTCCGCTTCCTGCAAGACACTGGGTGCATGAATGCATCCAAAGCTGACTGAGAGGGAGGAGACTAGAAGATAAGTAGAGGAAATGGGGATTTAATATTTGTAATTAGATATAAAATAATCAGATGTGTCATAGCTAGATAGCTGAATACACTATGAATTAAAAAAAAAAAAGGATCATGCATAACTAGAGCAGAACTTGTGATTTCAGAATCCATCAAATCATGGGAAGCCAATGGATCAGGTGATCCCATATCCATTGCTTTTCCGTATTCTTTTATATTTTTTTGATAAATATTTTGATTTTTTCAGATGAATTATTTCGGAAAAAGGTCACGTGACTTGAAATCACGTGACCACGTGATACGGATTTTTATTTTTCCTATTTCGACGCGTAAACGACGCGATTTACGCGTAAATTGATGCAAAACGCGTCTTGGACCAATGAAAATTTTTCAGGTAGGGTGACCACCTCTGACCAGAGATGCAAATTGTCGCAATGATGTTTTCAACTTCAATTATCTCGATCAATAATTGATGGATGAATCTGAAACTTGGTACGCCTATAGATGTATAGTATTCAAAGTAGTAGATTGAATTTGATGAGGATCCGAAAAGTTGGACAATAGTTATGGGTGAAAATAGTTGTTTTCCCTACTCAAAACTGGTGGGTAGCGACCAATTCACCTTAAAACCTTGATAATTCAACACACAGATGTCACATTCAAATTCTAAGTCGATTTTCGAAGAGAGCTTGATGTAATAGACAATTTGATGTAAGTAACTAATTGTTAGGGCAATTTTTTGAAAATCTCAACTGAGGATAATTGTTCTCTCAGTATTGAGTGCTGCTTCTTTGTATGCTGGATTTGTTGGAAGTATTTATTCTTTTTTTTTTTTTTTTTTTTTTTTAATTCATAGTGTATTCAGCTATCTAGCTATGACACGTTTATAACTTCTAATTCTAAGCTTCCCCTCCTTACTAAAAACCTCACATCCTTTCAAAATACTTTATATCCCAATTATATGTCCTAACTTAACTCCCTTTATGTGCTGCCATGCACTTGGATGTATCCAAATATTTTAGTAGTGCCTCCTTCCCCCTTCTTGTCCGGAATAGGGTAGGAAGTGACCTTGGCTCTATGCCCTGAAAGCATTTATTCCTTTGATCTTTGAATTTTGGACAGTGTAACAACAGGTGCTACACATTTTGCCTATTTTTTCCACAAAAATTGCAGATATTGTCCTGGACCTTTCCAATCATATGAAGGTAGACCCTTGTATTTCCCACTCCAAGTCTTGCCTGAAAGAATCCAGATTCAGTTTCCCTGCTGTGGCCTTGGAATCTAAATAGTCTGAAAGAGAAATTGGGTTGGTTAGTCTGGGCCTGGAGCCTGTAGTACTTGCCAAGTCCTTTGGCCTTTTGACCTTCCTCCTCATGCCAGAGCTCCATATCCCAATCTTTTTTCCATGCCTCTAGCACCCATCTCCTAGCCTGATGCTTGATGAATGAGTGAGTGGTATGGTGGTCCGTTTTTATTACTGCCTGGTTTCGACCTCCTGCAGCTAGCTTATCACCCAGCTCATTTCCTTCTATGCCAACATGAGCTGGACACCATTGGAGATGAACTGTGCATTGTTGACATATCAATCTAATCTGGTGAGAGAATTGATTGCTATTATGCTGGATTCGAAGAATGCTTGCCTGGCTATCAGTAAAAATATGTATAACTTTATTAGCAAAATATTTTTTCACATATTTTGCTGCTTTCAAGATACAATAGGTTTCGGCATCTGTGATACCCAGAGAGTCACCAAGGTTGTATGAAAAGCATTTCATCTCTCTGGTGACAGGTAGGTATATCACAAATCCTATGCTGCTCCCAGCTGTCTTTAAAAGCGATGCATCAGTGTAGACTATAACATCATTCAAATGGATATTCTTGATTTGCTGGATGTGGGATATTTTTGTTGTTACCTTTGAGTGATTGGAGATAGTGGTATTTATATTGGATTGATGCCAAAATTTAGCTGTTCTTTAGCCAATGGCTTCAGTACTTCCAATCCTAATCAACTGGGTCACTGGTTTATCAATGTAGGTCAGTAACCCAAGTCAATCCTCTTCATGCTTGCCAGTTCATCTTCCATGGGGCTGAACAGATGTTCCTGGATAGGGTGGTCCCTTTGAAGTCGAAGTATTCTTAGTCCATAGTAAATTGCTTGCTTATAATGTCGAACCTTTGCTGGTAAAATTGAGGCCTCAACCTCCAATGCTTTAACAGGACTACCTCGGAAAGCCCCAGTTATCAATGGCAGTGCCTGATTCTGAAGCTTCTGACATCTGTTTGTTAGTATTCCACTGCCCCTCTTTCCATGCCAAAGAACTGAGCCATAATCAAGTACTGAAGTGACACAGGCCAGGTAGAGTTGTCGAAGGGCATAACAGTGAAGACCTCTTGTAGTTGAGGCTAGGTTCCAGATCCTACTGTGAGCCCTATGAGCTAGCTGCAGCCTCTTTTCCACATGTGTCTTGAAATTGAGCTTCCTATCAAACCAAATACCTAACCATCTGACAACCTCCTTTGGCTCTAGAGTTGGAAGCCCCGGTAAGCTCAAGGCTGAAGTAGGTGCCTGGTATTGACGGCCAAAGTGAATCAGCTCCGATTTTTCCATCTCAAAATTCACTGACAGCTTTCTTGCACCCTGCAATAGCTCCTCAGTAATTTCCTTCAGGGTCCTAATATTCTTATTGATTGAAGTTGATGAAACTGAAATAGCAATGTCATCTATGTAGGACAGCTGAAGGAAGTTGTTCGTGTGTATGGCTGGAAGAAGATATCTGATGGAAAGAAGGAAGAGCATTGGTGATATTGGGCTACCTTGGGGAGTCCCAGTCACTTGTAACACCTTGCTTAGCTGTCCATTGAAGAGAAGCTGCATTGTTCTTCCAGCAAAGAAATGATTTGACCCAGGATATAAGACCTAGAGGTAGCTGTAAGGACCGCATTGTTTGGATTAAAGCTGCAGGTTGCAGCCTATCAAAAGCTCCAAGGATGTCCAAGAAGATTGTTGAGACAAGTCGTTTGCTGGCCAGATTCTGCTCCACAAATTCTTGAAGCAAGAGGGCAGCATCAATAGCTGACCTTTGCTTACGACCTCCCAGTTGGCTAGGGTGTAGCAGATCTGTTGTGTTAGCAATATATGACAATCTGTTGGCAAATATTCTTTCCAGTAATTTGGACAGGCAGGGCAAGACGGAAATGGGTCTGTAAGCCTTAGGTGCACTGTAGTCCATTTTGTTCCTCTTGGGGATGATGATTCCCACTGCCTGTTTCCATTGCTCAGGATGCTTTCCGCTTTCAAATAAGCATTTGTAGGCCTTGAAGATGAAGTCAGGTATAATATTGATGGCTGACTTAATAAGAGTCCAATCCAGACAATCATGACCTGGGGCAGTCATCTTTTTTGGTGTGGCATGTATCATCTCATCTTATAGTGAGTTCAGGCCAGTCCCATTTTCTTTCTATTTCATTCCTTGTTGTCACATAGTAAGAGGTTGAAGGAATGAATTCCTCTGTCTCGGCTGAAAGGGATGAAGTTTGGAGACTTGGGAATAGTGTCTGGGCCAGGGCCTCACTTTTGGCTTCAAATGTTGTTGCTTTAGCTGGCTGAGATTGGTGCTTTGGTGTATAGACCAGGGTTGGGATTATTCTTGATTGATAATTTTCAGGCCTGGAGTAATTGTAGGCAGTGAATATCATTTTGTCCTTGGCTGATGCTAAAAAGTTCATCCAGTGTTGGTGCTTGGTGTGCTGAATATGTTGAAAATATTTATTCCTTGCAGCTCTAGCCTTGTCCATAATGTCAGTGTCATGGTCCTTCTTCTCTTGGCGTCGAAGCTTATGGAATGAATGTCGAAGTAAAGCAAGGTCCTTGGTCCACCATGGCTTTGATCTTGGTGTGACTTTGAATAACGGAATTGACTCTTGAGCAGCAGCTTGTACAACCTCTTGTAATATTGAAGCAATGAGATCAACATCTTGCCTGTCTATGGCTATTTCTAGTGTTTGCTGCATCAATTCCTGCTGGTGTAAAACATGAGACTTAAATAATTCCCAGTTGGCCTTTTTAACATTGAGCCTGGTAGGAAGTGGGTTAGTATTCCTGTTGTCATTTAGTACCCCTGCCTGGTTAGTGTCCATAAAACGAGTGTCAAAGAGTATCACTTCATGATCTGATCCAGTAGATTCTCCATATTTCCAGTTGCCCCACCTAAGGTGTTTGAATCCTATGGCAAAGGTAAGGTCAATGATGGAGGTGCTTTTTGAATTAGATCTGTGAAATGTCCCTCCATACTGTTCAATGATTGATGGTGAGTTGAGGAGCTGGGCATTGGCATTATCCAAGTACTGGGCCAGCTCATTGGCAAGAGGTGAGTTGTTCTGGACAAGTGGATTCCAACTTGAATGATGCAAGTTGAAATCTCCGAGAAATAGCATGGGCTTGTCCAGGGTTAGTTGTAGGTCTAAGAAGCGTTCCACTGTGAGCTTGGTTGAGTAGTGGGAGGTTGGCTTCTCATTGTAGATGTGAACCATATAGAATGATTCACTTGATAGTTCTACCTCCAGAAATTGAAGGTCAGGGTCTGTCACCAAGTCATATCTAGGGGATACTTGAAGCTGGCTAGATTTCTTGACATAGGTAAGGACCCTGGGCCGTAGATTAGTGTTGAGAACTGGTGGTATGAGGTTAAAAGCTGAGTGGTTTATAGGTCGAAAAGATTGTGATGGTTGGTGATGGAACATGTATGGTTCCTGCACAAAAATAAAGTCGGATTCCTCCTTGAGGGCTACCTCAAAGAGTGACTGCTGGATCTCTCGACCCCTTGCAGTATTATGTTGACTGAATTTGAGTGTATCTAGCATGTTAGAGCTTTATAGAAGTCACAGTCTAATCGTTGGAAGGCCAGGTGGGTGTTGGACTTGCAGTTTGCACACTGCACTGCATGGTGGATGCAACTCTGAGTTGCACTACAAGTATTACACTTGTGGCTGTTGGTGTAATGTGGGCCAAGACAGATGGCACACACTGGAGATTTCTTGCACCACATGGAGTGGTGGCCAAAAGTCAGTAATTTTCTGCACTGAGTCTTCTGAGTTGATTGTTGGTAGCTAACTACCTTCAAAAGTTGTCCTCCAATGAGTACCCCAGTCTTTATCAACCTAGTCTTCTGCTCCTCAGTCTTCACACAAAAAGCCACTGAGGCTCTCACCAATTTACTTGGTGATTTTGTGAGCCATCTTGCCTGGCCTTGTGTATTGATCCCATCATTATAGGTCTCAATCTCCTCATTTAATTGGTGAATGGGGATACATGTTGCAACCCCATGTACCACCATTTTCGGCCAGCTGGTAACTTTCTGGGCCTTCTGAATTGGCCATCCTGCAAAGACCACTCCCCATTTTTCCTGGTCAAAAATCAGTTCTGTGGGAGAGGCATCCATACAGCTGAGGACTAGGTTCCCCTTTGGTGAAGTATGGACTCTTGAGATGGCCCTTTTCCCTAGGATCTTGTTGATCCTTTCTCTGATGGTGAAAGCCTGGTAATTTGGCAGGCTGGAGCCTGACCTGGTCACCAGTGTGATGACATTCTCAGTGTCAATGATTTTTGCAGTTGTGGCTGGAGCTGCATTGGTGGTTGAAGTTGTAGCTGCTGATATGCTAGGCCTAGTATTTGCAACTTGGCCTGTGTTGCTAATGGTGGGTGCAGCAGCTTTTCGACTGAGCACCTTCATGACTGGCCGAGCTGGAGTAACAGTGGCTGGCTTCTTGTTTGGAATTCCCTCCCTGACCTTCTGTGCATATGAAGGCACGGCTGGTGCCACAGGTGGTGGTTGTTGCTTGATAGCAGATGACTCAGCTGGTTCAGGAGTGGAGACCTGGACTGGTGGTTGAGTGGTTGTCACCTTACCCTTCTCAGTAAAGCTTCGAAAAACATCAATGAGGTCCAAGACTGCCACTTGCTTTTCTTTGTCATCTGTAAGACTGTATGACTTAACAAGCAAATCACGTGCCTCGAAAATTGCTGTTTCAAAAGTGTGTTTAATGCTGTGTGGTGCAGCAATTTTGACCATTTTTGATGGCTGAGAGTTGGTGTGGTTGGTGGCTGAAATACCTCGTTTCCGAGGCTGGTCAGCAAAAGGAGTTTTTTAAAATAAATTTTTAGTTCCCAGATCAGTTGAAGTGATTGGGACACTGCTAAAAATGTCAACCTTGGATGTCAAATTGACAGGTCGAACAGAAGTAAGGAGCCTTGAAGGCTTTGGTGATAAATCTGTGTTCCAGATTGATGATGCAAGCCTGGGCACATCTGACATGTCCATCTCTGGTGAAGATGGCATACTTGGTAGACTGCCCTCTGGTGAGGGTGATTTTGAGGCCATATTGGCCTTATTTATAGCTGGCATATGTAATCAGAGGCCAGGCTGAAAAAAAATTGAAAAAACAATTTATTTCGATTTTTGAATGAATAAATTGTGTTCGAGATCACGTGATTTGAAGGGCAGATCACGTGATAAAATGCCAAGACTTGGTTAAAAAAAATTTGCCATTTTTTTTTTGAAATAAATATTGAATTTGAAATTTAAAGTCACGTCACTCTTCAGTTATCACCTGACCACACGTTTGAGACGCGTGACGCGTCGAGCCTTGGCAAGGCTGGAGTGAAAAATTTTCGCTCAGAATGCTGAAAATCGAGGTTTTGGTCGAAAAATGGCGGAATATGAGGATGCAAATGTTGAAAATTATATGAATCTGATGCTGCTGAGTATGCGAAACCGAATATCAAGTTTATATTGCCGTAGCTGATGGTGGGCAGAAGTTGTGGGCGAATTGGTGAGGATTGGTGGGCCAGAGGGTCGAAAAAATAGGTTTTGGTCGAAAAATGTGCCAATTGGTGGATGCGTATGTCGAGAAGTATATCAGTCGAAAGCTATAGACGATGCGAAAATGAATATCGAATTTATATAGCTATATCTGATGGTGGTCGGAAGTTGTGGTCGAAAAGGCGATTTTCGAAAGTTTGGTGACGTGGAAGTATTTATTCCTGGCTGCCTTGACTTCACTTTCCAAACCAGGGAAGGCATACTTCTTAAAATTGCGGCGTAGCCTGTGAAATCTTATTCTCAACTGCCTCAATTCATCTGTCCACCATGGCTTTGATCTAGATGACAATCTCACAGTTGGAATGGAGAGTTGAGCTGCCTTTTGCACCACTGTTTGTAGCAGCAATGCAACCTTTTCGTAGTCCAGGTCTTGAATGGCTGATTCCTGCTCGAGATGGTTAATATTTTGTTGATTATTTAACTCAAGATTGAAAAGATCCCAATCAGCTCTTTTGAGATTATACTTTGCTGGCATATTATTCAAGTTTTGGTCAGTGTTAGGAGAATCATAAAGTGGTAGCGGGGCCTCAAAGTTGATGAGTTCATGATCTGATCCAGTTGACTGACCATAGCTCCAGTTGTGCCATACAATATCTTTAAAACCGGTTGCAAAGGTGAGGTCAATTATTGAAGTGCTCCTGGAATTTGAGCAATGAAATGTTCCTCCAAACTCTTCCATCACTGATGAGTCATTCAAAAGTTGTGCATTTGTCTCTTCCAGGTAGTTGGCAAATGAGATAGCCAATGGGTTGAAAGTTTGAATGAGTGGGTTCCAGGAAGAGTGGTGCAAGTTGAAGTCTCCCAGGGGTAGAAATGGCATATCCAGCTGCAGTTGTGAATTGAGAAAGCGCTGAACAGTATGTTGAGAAAAGGAAGGAGTGAGAGGTTTCTCATTGTATATGTGAATGATATAAAAGGCCTCCCCTGGAAGATCAACTTCCAAGATTTGATAGTCTGGGTCAGATACCAAGTCATATCTGGGCATCACCTGAAGCTGGCTTGCCTTCTTGACATAGGTCATGACCCTTGGGCGGAGAAACTGATGAGTGATAGGTGGAATTAGATTATAAGCTGAATGTAAAATAGGTTTTTTTTTAGAATTTAATTTACGTCCCTACTGAGTCTATGACTATGAAGGACTACTAAAACCATACAAAACCCCACCAAAATTCATTTGTTTTTAATTGTACTTCATTTTCAATATTTTCCAATTGACATTGAGGGTTTCACCCTAGTAAAATAGGTTTGAAAGTTTGTGAATTTTGGTCATGAAATAAATATGGTTCTTGAACTAAAAGAATGTCTGTTTCCCCTTTGATGGACACATCAAAGAGGGACTGCAAGATCTCGCGACCCCTTGCAGTATTGTGCTGACTAAAATTGATGTGACTTAGCATGCCAATGCTTTGTAGAAGTCGCAGTCTTGTCTTTGGAAGGCCAAGTGGGTATTTGATTTGCAATTTGCACATTGCAAAGCATGGTGTTCACAACTCTGTTTTGAATGGCACTTAGTACAGCTGTGATCTGATGTCATATGACCACCTAAGCAGATGGCACAAACTGGCAATTTCCTACAGGTTGATTGGTGGCGTCCATAGGATAAACACCTTCTGCATTGGGTCTTCTGAGTAGACTGTTGGAAGGGAACAACTTTCATGAAGAGACCACCAATCAATACACCTGAGCTTAGAAGATAATCTTTTTCCTCCTCTGTAGTGACTGAGAAGGTGATTGAGGCTCTGTTGGACTGCTTGTAGTACTTATTGAGCCATCTTGGCTGACCTTGGGTTGTGATTCCTTTGTTGAACCCCTCAATCTCTTCATTCATTAACTCAATGGGAAAGGTAGTGGGTACTCCATGTACTACAAGTTTTGGCCAGTGGCTGACCTTCTGGGCCTTGTGGATGGGCCATCCTGCAAATACAGGCTCCCATTTTTCTTGGTCCAGTAGTAGCTCTGATGGAGTAGAATCCATACAGGTCAGAACAACATTCCCCTTTACTGAAGTGTGAACTCTTGAAATAGCTCTCTTCCCTAAAACCTTATTGATACTATCTCTGATAGTGAAAGGTTGGTAGGCAGGAAGAGCTCCACCAGATTTTGTCACCAAGGTGATCACATTCTCATTATGGAAATTTGTTGTTGGGAGAGCTTCTGTTGTTGTTGATCCTGTTGCTGTTGTTGTTGGCCCTGATGATGCTATTGATGATGCTGTTGTCTGCACTGTTGTTGCCTGATTGGTCACCTTGCCTAATGCTCTCATTCCATTAGATGGCCTTTGAACAACAACCATTGGAGGTGTTGCTAGTGCCCCATTTCTCAAAATTTGAGCATATGAGGGAGTAGAAGGAGTTGGTGGTTGAACTGTAATTTTGCCACTTAATGGCTCACTTGGTTTTGTAATTTGCTCAGGGTTCTTTGGTAATACAATTCTTCCCTCTTCAGTAAAATTTCGGAAGACTTCAACAAGATCAAGCACTGCATCTTGCTTTCCTTTGTCTTCAGTCAAGCTGTAAGCTTTAACTAATAAGTCCCTTGCTTTTTGGATGGCAGAAAGGTAGGTATATTGCCTGATTCGTGTTGGTTCTGCAACTTTAATAATTTTCCTTGACTGGATAGCTGAAGGTATAATTTCGGACGATTTTCTTTTGTTTGATTTCATTGGTGGCAATTTTATTGATGTAGAGTTTGGCTGAAGATCTTGGGCAGTAATTGGATCACTGCTGAATGGGCCATTCAAATTGGAAAGACAAAAGGTTGTTGGGAGTGATGGTGGCACTTTTTTGTTTGTATTTGCTTTTGAACTCCACATAGAGTCTGAAAGTTGAGCAACATTTCCAAGGTTAAAGGAACTCTGGGTTGGTGGGGAAGATGGTAAGCCCTTTTGGGAGGCTGGTGAGGATAAACATTTTCCAGCCATTTTTGCTGTAAGATTTTGCTCTGAGGTAGATCCAGAAATGATAATTAATAAGTCCAGGCTAGTAAAATTTGGATTTTAATATAATACTAATATAATACTGATTATTTCTAATTTATTTTTAATTTATGATGAATTGTGTTTATAAATCAAATTTCCAATTTTTTATTATTATTATTATTATTGTTTTTATTTTTTTTAAGAAAAATTTAATATTTAGAAAATGAAAAATAAAATAAGATGTCACGTGATCTGATATTTGGTCACCTGATCACGCGTTTAGAGCGCGTCGAGCCTTGGCAAGGCTGTGGTGAAAATTTTTTCGTCCAGAGGGTTGAAAATCGCGTTTTGGTCGAAAAATGTTGCAATAAATGGATGTAGATGTCGAAAAAGCTATGAGTCGAAAGCTACAGACGATGCGAAAACGAATATCGAATTTATAGAGCCTTATCTGATGGTGGGCGGAAATTGTGGATGAAATAGTGTTGTGATGTAGTCCAGAGGGTCGAAAATCGGGGTTAGGATCGAAAAATGTTGTAATTGGTGGATGCCAATGTTGAAAAATATATCAATTGAAAGCTGGAGACAATGCGAAACCGAATATTGAATTTATAGATCCGTATCTAATGATGGGCAAAAGTTGTGGATAAAATGGCGATTTCCGAAAGTTTGGTGTCCTGACTGTTTTTGGCTTGTGAGCACCTTTTCTGAATCCAAACTTTTCCAACACGTTTTGAATGTATTGTTCTTGGTCAAGATATAGGGTCCGGTTCTATCTATCTCGCATGACCCTAGCTCCAAGTATCTTTTCTATCTCCCCCAGATTCTTGGCGCTGAATCTTGTCGATAACTTTTTATAGAACCAATCCAAATGTTTTTGAGACTTAGCCGATGCCACAATGTTGTCAACATAAACCAATAGACTTGTACCATTGTCGTGAGTAAACATGCACGGATCGGCAAGGCTTTGTGTGAATCCCCATGTCAGTAACAAATCTTTGATCAGACAGTTCCAGTCTCTTGCAGCTTGTTTTAGCCCATATAAACTTCGAAGTGCTTTCCAGACGTAGCCTCTTTTAATTGTAATTCCTTTAGGTGGCTGAAGAAAAATGTCCTCTTTAAGATGAGATTCTGTAAACGCATTCTTGATATCATAATGGAAACATTCTAAGTCTTCAGCAGCAGCGACGGCAAGAAATAATCGAAGTGTGTCCATTCTAACTGTTGGAGCAAATGTTTGATTATAGTCAAGACCATGAATCTGACTGAATCCACGCGCTACAAGTCGGGCTTTAAAACGTTCAATGGAGCCGTCAGAATGAGTCTTGATTGTGTATACCCATTTGTAGGATACAAGATTTGCGTCTTTTGGTGGTATGACTTCCACAAATGTATTATTTTTCCGGAGTGACACCATTTCTTCATTCATTGCCTTTTTCCATTCTTCTGAGAAGGATGGGTCTTTCGTTGCTTCTGCAAAGCTAGAGGGAATTTTTATACCCGCAATTACCTCGGCTGGAAGTGCAGATTCTACATCTTTATCATGTAGCTGATGCAATAGTGAACTGTTCATTAGATCATTTCTTCGACTTTGAATCAATTGTGCAATGAATACCTTGACTCGTTTGGAATCTCGAAGCGACTCAGTTTCTTGCTGAGAGGTACGTTTCTGAACGGTAGAGCGTGTAAAGTATCTGTGCCTTTGCAGTGGGAGTAAATGTTTTGAGGTCGAAAAATTGTGCTCTAGATTAGTGTTAGCTAATGAGGTATCTACGTTTGAATTCTTTGTCTGAGAATTCAATGACAATATTTCTGTTGAATGATTAGCATCAACTGGATATTCTTCCTCTAATTCATCTGAATCATTGTCCATAGCAAGTTTCTCAACATCAATTTTTTCTGCTTTGCCATCACTCATGTTTTCTTCGTCGTCTTGTGAAATTATCTCCTTGTAAGGTTGACAATTTGTATTTTGGTGTTCACAATTTCCATTTATCTCATATCTCTCATATACTTCTCCTGAATCAGAGTCCATATCAATGTCTGTTTCTGAAGCCAAGTAATCACTTTCAGGTTCTTTTTCCAGATCCATATCAGGCGTGCTCAGATTTTCCAAGTGCTGATCGTTGATTAAGGTCTTCTCTAAGTCTTGACGAACGTTTTCACTGCTGCGAGCTGCTTTGTGAAGAGTGGGCTGAATCATTTTGGGGAGTTCACTACTGCCCACTATACTTACATGTTCTCGACTGGCATCTCCTTTATTATGAGCTGGACGTGGATCAGTGAGTGTGATGGCTTCTGAGTTAAAGTTATGCTCCTCAGTTTCTTTTGGTTTATCCTTCTCTGTACTAGCTTGAGGAAGACTCAACTTTTGTTCAATCTCCACATTTCTTGGTCTTCTATCCATGGTCACATTCGGTGTTCCTTGAGGCCCGTTCTTTGCATTTCGTATCTTTAGATCAACTGTTCCTCCTTTTTCGTTCTCGTTAATCACTACACAACTTGATAAAATAGTGTATCCTCGTTCCGGTGAATAAACCTTCAAGTGTTTTGTTGTATTCTCAGAATATCCTACAAATACGCCTACTTTCGCTGGGTTAACAAGTTTATCGTGTCTTTCATGAGCAGGCAGTGTCTTTTTATCTACATAGTAGAAACATTTGCTCCCCCATTTCCGTATATGATCAATTGAAGGGGTTTCACCCGTAAAGGCTTTGATTGAACTGGTTTTCATGTTCGAAATTATTGGGCCAGAGTCAGTTTGGTTGCGTATGTAGCAGTCAGCTTCTGCTGCTTCATCCCAGAACTCAATTGGAAGTTGGGATTCTTCTAGCATTGCCCTCATATCGAACTCAACAGTTTGGATCGAACGTTCTGCAGGGCCGTTCTGATGCGAAGAGGCAATAGTGGTTGATTGTGCAAGAACTCCATCTTCTATTTTCCAATCGTGGATGGCTTTTAGGAGTTCGGGTGCGTTGTCTGATCTTGCACATTTAACTTTCTTGCCCGATTGATGTTCAGTTACTGTTTTCCAGGTTTTCAAGGCCTCATATGCATCACTTTTGGTCTTTATTGGAATCACCCAATTCATTCTGCTGCAAATGTCAATGATGAAAAGGAACCATCTGTTGCCTCTGATACTTGTTGGGAATGGGCCAGCGACATCAAATTGAACTTGTCCCAGTATTTCATTGATCCAAGGGCTTAGGACCTTTGGGATCCTGTTTTTCATCTTAGTAAGTGCACATACCTCACAGACGTCGAGATCTCGTGGAATCTTGATCTGCTTTTTGAGTGTAGTAACCAGATGTAAGTTTCGAATTTTTTCAGGTCCTAAGTGAGCAAAGCGACGGTGGTACTTAAGGTATCTTTCCCTTTCGTTTTTCAGGATAGTTTCTTGATGTGAGATTTGACTCGGGCTCACATATGAAGTGTTATTATTTGACCTGTCGTTTTCCACAGAATTAAACGCAGTCTCTTCATATCCTTCAGCGATATGCGTCACAGTATAGAGTCCTTGATTCATTCTAGCTTCAATGATAACTTTATTGCCTAACTTAAGGAACAATTCATTTTGATAACCCGCAAAGTTCAAACCTGCTTGACACAGCCTTCTTACTGATAGAAGATTAACTCCCAGATTTGGAACAAATAAAACATCGGAAAGAAGCATTGAAGATCTGTCTTTACACCTCATTTGAACATCGCCAGAAAATTCAGACTTTAATTCGCCCCCTCCAACCTTTAATCTTTTGGGAACAATTGGTATAAGTTTCCTGAATAGAAGAGGTTGGTCAGACATGTGAGACGTGGCACCAGTATCAACGGGCCAATTGGATGGAGTAGCCTTACATATTTCTTCTTTTGACAGGTGACATTCTTCGCAATCTTCATTTTCTGAAGCCAATGTTTCAGCAGAGAAGGCATTGTGGTATCTGGACTGCTTTTGTGCTGATCGAGAAGTTTTGGGTTTATCTTTATCTTGCAGGCGTGGTTTAGTTGATTCCTGCACTTTCTTCTTCCTGTCGTGATTACCATAGGGCTTGACCCTCATTGTCCAAGAGAACATAGTATAAAATTGTAAAATTTGAATATTAAAGTTGTAGCTAGTATCTTATATATAGATTCTAGGAGTCCTCTATAGTCATAGACTCAGATAGGACTATAATATAAATCTAATCTAATCTAATCTAATCTATTCTTCCTGTCGTGCTCTTTCAAAAGTCTCGCAGCTGTTTCTAACCTAGGACATCGAGCGACAGTGTGTGACCGTTTACATAAATAGCACCTATAAGCAGGGCTATCAGAATCAGAGTTTTGATTTTGTCGCATTTTCTGTGGAAACTTAGACGACTTTTGCCTAGCAACGAGGGCTTATTGATTCTGAAGTCATAGATCTTCTTCGACTTCGTTCAAAATCTTCAGCTTGTCCTCAACAGAGAGAGTAACCTCTATTCTGAATCCATCTGTTGTCGCCTTAAAGGCTGCTGGGAGTGTCTTTGTCAGAATTAAGAATAACGCCGCATCTGGATAAGCGTTCTTCATGATAGGATCTGCACTGATGAGTTTTCGGCGAAACTCTTTTAGCTTAGCCCAAGAACTGTCCAACCCATTTCTTGACGGAATTCAAACGTTGCAATTCTAGTTAGATACGTGTTTGCAGTATACTCGTTCGTTCTAAAATACTTTACTTTGAGTGCGTTCCAGACTCTGAGTGCTGTCTCGTGCTCATCGATGATATCAAAATCTTCTGCGCTGAGAGCCTGGAGTATGAGGAAAAGTGACGTTGCTTCAGCTTTCTCATACTTTTCAAATTATGTTTCGTCCAAACCGGTACTCAGCACTTCAACTTTGATTGATCCTCCATCAATACCAGATGTCGAAGGTATTGTTTTACTTCTGTTTTGTTTCGTGGTCGCGTATTCTTCCAATGTTGTTTTTTTTTTATTTTTTTTTTTTTTCATTGTGTATGCAGCTCTAGAGCTATGACACTTATATCTAATTAATATTTTCTAAATTACAAATGGCTTTCAACAAGTGCTTTATTCTCCAAAATCTTCTATTCTTTTTATATTTAATTGTGCAAATTATATTACTCCATTCTAGGCACACCCTCTTGTGTATTCCTACATGAAATTAAGCTGTCCCCTATTTTTGATAAATTAATGCAGTTACTTGATTGAATAAATTTTAGTAGCTTTTCTCTCCCACCCTTGGTATTTAATAGCAAACTAAGGCTCCGTGGCACAACATCTGAGAGCTCCTTTTTTCTTTGGGTTTTGAATTTTGAACATTGAAATATAAGGTGGTGGCAGGTCTGCTTCTCTATCCCACAGAAATAACATATGTTAGTCTTTGCTTTTCCAATTTTCTTGAGGTGTGTAAGAATATTTCCAATTCCAAATCTAACTTGAAAATATGCTGATTGAGTTGCTCGGCTGTAAGGTTCTAAGTTGATAGGTTTCATGCTGAAATTTGGTGTCTGCTTCCTTGCCTGTATTCTGTAAAATTTTCCGAGACCTCTAGCTTTCTTTCCTTCCTCTTCTCTAAGAATTTCGGAGTTCCAGTATTTATGCCAGGAATTGATGATGTGCTGCTACACTTTTTGTTTAAGAAAACTGTGGGTGATAAATTTATCCCTGGGTCTGGTCCTTTTTTCCACTCCCATTTTGGCAAGATTATCTGCAAGCTCATTTCCTTCAATGCCTTCATGGCCTGGACACCAGTGAAGCTCGATCCTTGCTGGTTGATTTATGGATCTTATTTTATGTGATAACAAATTTGAAGAGCTTTTGACTCTATTTAATGCAGCTTGGCTGTCTGAGAAGACAAAGCATGACGAAGATTGTTGATTTTTTATCTGATCCAGTGCTTGTAATATGCAGTAGCTTTCAGCATCTACTTTTCCTACTTCTTGGCCAAGACTATAAGAATAACCCTTCATTTGTCTGGTGTAAGGTGAGTAGATGACAAATCCAATTCCACTCCCTTTTATCTTCTCAAATGATCCATCTGTGTATATAATTGTTGAGCTCAGTGGAATTGAAGTGAGAAATTTGAAGTGCTCAATTTGTGCTTCTGCCTTAGTTAAATTAGAAATATATATGTTTAAATTAGATTGAAGCCAGGGAGGAGTCCATTTGTCATTAACCTCTTCCAATTTGGCTTTACTGGCAAAAGGTAGCAGTAATCTTCCAATTTTATGGATCTGGATAGGGGATTAATTTAGGAGCCCTACTAGTCCAAGATCAATTTCATTGGTGTTGGAAAGCCCATCTGTCAGAGGTTCAAATAATAGCTGGTATATTGGATGGCATTTTTGGAGTCTCAGAATGCGAAGGGCATATTGGTAACAGTTCCTGAGATGCCTAATCTCTGTAGGCAAAATTGCTGTCTCAGCCTCCAAAGCTTTGATAGGACTACCTCTGTAAGCACCTGAGACAAAAATCATGGCTTGGTTCTGAATTTTCTGACAAATATTTATTAATTTCTTAGTTCCATATTTTCCATGCCAGAGCACTGATCCATAGTCAAGTACTGATGTGACACATGATAGATACAGTTGTCTAAGGGCACCAAATTTCAGTCCTTTTGTTGTTGATGATAAGTACTTAAGCCTTTGAAGCGCCCCATTGGCAAGATGAGCCCTCTTATTGACATGAGATTGATAGGATAGCTTATGGTCAAACCATATTCCAAGCCATCTAACTAACTCTTTAGGCTGGTGTATAGTGTTGTTGATCAAGATTGGTGTTTGAATTGGGGTTTTCCTCCTATGGAAGTGGATCAGATCTGTCTTACTTTCATCAAATTTGACTGACAGTTTATTTGCATTGATGAGGAGGGCATTGACAATTGTCTTCAATTCCCTGACATTTTTAGTTGCTGAAGAAGAGGCAACTGAAATAGAAATGTCATCCACATAAGATAGATGAAGTGTTGGTAATGGTTGAGTTGCTGGATCAGGACTGATAAGATACCTTATAGATAAAAGAAAGAGCATCGGCAGCTGTTATAGGGATGTTTAAAGAAGTATTTTTTTTTATATCTAGGTCAGGCAAAAGTTTCTTGTTGATGAAGTTGCTTTCTGCCCCACAATCTACCAATACAATAACATCTTTTCCTCCCACTAACCCTTTCACTAAAAGCGACGGACGAGGTTTAATCCTAAGTTTAGGGTCAGTGTGGAGCCAAGTTGTTAAAGATGAAGAGTAGGGACGTACTGATTGATCTTTGATGTGAGAGTCGTTGTCTGTTTCTTGGTTGATGTAGTTCAAATGCCGGTCGTTTTTACGTTGCGGCCGAGCTGCAGCAAGTCGGCAGGCATCAATACAATGTTCATTTGATCCGCAGTAAAGGCATAGGCCCAGGTTGTAGCGCCGGTCCCTCTCTTCCCTCGTTAAAGGGCTTCGTGGAACTGTATTCCCTGGGCGAGCAGCCAATTGTTGCGATGGGGTAGTGCGACGTGGAGGAAGAGTATTGGTACCAGGGGTGGGGAAGCGTTGGTAGATGGACCTCTCTTTCTGTTCTTGGAAGAGATTGTTGTCTACTTCAATAGCCAGCTTACATACCATCTTATAGTCTTCCCTGTCAAGTGTAGGAGTGCGGTTCAGAGACTTTTTTACCTCATCCTTCATATGATTTAAGAACTGAGGTGCCATAACTTTGGAGTTGTAACCACAGGCGTTTGCTGCTTCTTCAAACCGAATTGAGAAGTTGGTTACAGAGCCAGTAGGGTGGCGTTCGAGTTACTGGGCTTGCATCCAGTGCAAGTATTTCGCGTCTTCGAATGTGTCTTTAAACTGCTGTATGAATTCACAGTAGTTCTGAAGTAGCTCAGCTCTCTCTCCATTTACAATAGAGGTCATCCAACCGCCGGCACGACCAATACAGTGCTCGGCAATGCAAGCAATTCGGGAATATGAAGACGCATATGTCTCCGGGTACTTCTTAAACCAAAGGTCTAGCGCTGCGGCAAAGAGCTTGAATTTTTTTGAATCGCCATCAAACATCTCAATCTTGGATTCCTTGTTTTTTGCGTCTCTACCGTCGGATGGGGCGAAGACTGCGACAGCTTTATTGAACAAAGGCAATTTAGAGTCCATTTTTTTTTAATTATAATTTACATCCTGTTAAATGACAAGGTGTGTCTAGCTGCTACAGGGGCGATCCGAGTCAGGCAGAGTCAAACACATGTGTCGCGTCAATTACGCTATTCATGCAGATCAGTTGCGTGGAGGAAAATTTGTACTTAGGAGTCTGGCTGTCTCGATCTTAGTATACTTCTAGTTAACTCGAATATCTGATTCTATCTGACCTCAATCCACTGTGCTAACTCCATCGTCTTCTATACAGTCATACTGCGATAGAAGTCCTCCAAATTAATAGGTTATGACCACCGGTTTGCCACAGGTATAAATAGAATCAAAATCGACTTCAAAGCCTTGACGGCTTAGCCTAAGATTCGAGAAAGGAATCTACAATTGTCTACTATTTGAGCAAGGAATCAAAATTTTGCCTTGGACTAAACCTCACAAGAATGGAGGATAATGTAGCCCTTGGCCGTATCCCCTCGCTATCAAGGGATAACTATGAGAGCTGGTTTAGAGAAATGAAGCTAAAACTTAAATCTAGGTCAGTATTTTTCACTGTTGAAACAACATTGGAACAATAGTTAGCTCTGGCCAATCCCAATTTTGTCATTCGGAAATCACAATTTCATCCACAAATTCCGCCTATTATCAGCAACGCCAATATAAAATCCATATTTGGTTTCGTATCTTCTGTAGCTATCTATTGATATAAGTTTCTACATCTGCATCCACCAATTACGACATTTTTCGATCAAAAACCCGATTTTCAGCCCTCTGGACTACATCACCATACTAATTCATCCACAACTTGCGCCCACCAACATATAGAGCTTTAAAAATTCAATATTTGTTTTCGCATCGTCTGTAGCTTCCGACTCATACCCTTTTCGACATCTGTAACCACTTATTACAATATTTTTAGACCAAAACGCGATTTTCGACCCTCTGGACTAAAAAATTTTCATCCAGCCTTGCCAAGGCTTGGCGCGTGACGCGTCACGCGCTCTGCACGCGTAATCAGGTGATCTTTTCCAGAGTCACGTGATTTTTATATTTTCATTTTAAATATAATTTAAAAAAAATGAAAAAATAAAAAATATAAATATAACAAAATATAAATAAATATAAAAATATATAAAAACATAAAAAAAAAAATTTAGATCAATATATAAGACCAAAAAAATATACAGAATTTAATATGCCAGCAGGGAAAGAAAAAACTTCTGTTATGAACCCACCTTCTCCTTCACCTTCAATACCATCCTCACCACCAATTTTAGAAATGTCCCTATTGTCATCTCAGCCTCGACTTGAATCATCTATGTGGAGCAATAAAATATCTTCAATTACTTCCTCTTCAAAGACTAAGGATACCTCCACTAAGTTTAAAACAAATTTTTCTGAGTTTAGCAGTGACCCACTTACAGCTAATGATTTCACCTCTGGAATCTCACCAACTCCCCCAAAACCTCTCAATAATTCCAGGAAAAGACCAGCAAGTATTTCACCAGACCCCCATTATCATCCATCAAAGCATCATCGGATCAAAAATATTTCAGGTCCTATTCCATCAATTACTAAGCCCAAGACAGCAGCAAGCAACATTTTAGAAGCAAGAGATCTTCTAGTTGAGGCTTGTAGGTTAACAAAAGATAGATCAGAACAGACCAATTTGCTAGATTTACTAGAAATATTCCGGAGAATTACTGAAAAGGGTATCAATCAGGTTTCTAGCATAATCTTGGAATCATCACAGCCAGCATCACAGTTTAACACCAACCAACCTTCAGTGATCATGCCTTAGATGAAACCTAATGAGCCTTCTAAAGCACAACCTGAAAGTAAGGCAACATATGCTCAGAAGCTCAAGGCAGATTTACCCCATAAATCAGCCACTGCATCAAACACCATTATCCTACCACCAAGAATTGCAGCTATGGCAGAATCTGATTCAACCAAAAATAGCATAATTACCACCACTGCTCAAACATACACAAGGCTAGAGTCGAAAGTTGTGACCTTGGTTATATCACATGGCAGCTCTATACCATCATATCAACCAACAAGCATCAGAGACCAGGTCAACAAAGCCATGGGAAAGGCTGCCATTTCAAGGGTTCATAATTCCCCAAAAAATAATGTAGTATTAACTTGCTACAATTCTTCTCCAGAAGAGCTTCTCCAGGAACAAAGCAAATGGGAAGGAATATTTGGAAAATGGCCAATAATTCACATCCAAAAAGTGGAGAACTGGCCAACAGTTGTTGTATACGGAGTACCAGTCTGTATTCCAATCACATCATTTGCAAAAGAGGTTGAAGAGTTCAATCCTTCCATTCATCCAAGAGGCCAGCCAAGATGGTTGACCAAATCTCATAAACTAAAACATTCTTCAGTTGTCATGACTGTCCACAATGAGGAGGAAAAAAGACAAATTCTCAAAGACGGAATCCTCATTGGGGGACTACTTCTTCGAGGTGTTAACTATCAGCCTACAGCTGGAAAAACTCAGTGCAGAAAATGCCTTAAATTTGGTCACCACCACATAGTCTGTAAAAGAGCAGCTGTGTGCTCAATTTGCCATGGAAACCACTTCACCTCTGAACATTCATGTGATGCATGCAAAACTTCGGGCCCATGTCATCACCATGCCATAAGGTGTTACAACTGCAAGGACACCAATCACCATGCCCAACAATACCAAGATTGTGAATATTACAAGGCTCTTTTATGTTAGGACAACTAAAAATCTGCCAACACAATACTTCTCGAGGAAGAGAGATCCTTCAATCACTCTTTGAGATTTCTCTGACAAAGGAATCTTCCATTCTCTTCATCCAGGAGCCTTATCTTTTTCAGCACCCACAATCTAAATTTTTTATTCCACTCAGTCATCCAAGCTATATTCCCATCATGCCAAGTCTACAGCATTGTCTAAAGCCCAGGATACTAACATATATAAAGAAAAATCTGCCATTTCAAATCAATCCAAGATATGACCTAGTCTCAGATCCAGACCTTCAAATATTACAAATAGATCTACCACAGGAGTCATTTTATATTGTGCATATCTACCAAGAGAAGTCTCGATGGCAAGGAGAAGGGCGTCATACTATCCAACGTTTTCTGGACCTCAACCTTCAACTTGATAAACCATTCCTTCTACTGGGCGACCTCAACATCCACCATCCTTGGTGGAACCATTCTGTAACAAACATAACACCAGCAGCACAGAGTCTAGTGAATTACCTAAGCTATCATGATGCCAAGCTTCTAATCAATCCATCAGAAATTGAACAATTTGGAGGTACCTTCCATAGGAGTAACAGCAAGAATATTTCGGTCATTGATCTTGCATTCAGTTGTGGATTTCAATCCCTAGCTTGGAGAGACTGGAAGTATACAGAGTCTACAGGATCAGATCATGAAGCTATAGTATTTGAAGCAAACCTAGCTGCAGCAAGTGAAGTGAAAACCTGCCTGCCACCAAAATATAATGTCAACAAGGCCAATCGGAATCTGTATCAAAAAAGACTCATAGAGCTACAAGCAGAGCTACATCCGGAACTAGATGAAGCCATTGATAGCAAGATGTATGACAAAATAGCTCACCTGCTTGAAAAGATTATCAAGGAAGCTGCAGACCAAGCCATTCCCAAACTACAAATTTCAGCTCAATCCAAAGCATGGTGGAACCCTCAGCTCACCCAACTCAGAAAAGAATTCCATAGATTAAGACGTATATCAATGAGATATCCTTCATACTATACTATTGAACAAGCAAGAGCTGCAAGGAATGTTTACTTCAGAGAAATTTTGACTGCAAAGACAGGACACTGGATAAAGTTTCTAGACACAGCAGAAAACAAAAATATATTTAAGGCTTACAACTACTCAAAGGCTGACAGTTACCAGTCACCATTTATCCCGACACTTCGATTCAAAGGCAATTCACAATCTGAGGAAGATTGCCTGGCCATTTCTTTTAAAGACAAAAGTAAGGCTTTGGTTACAACATTATTTCCTGGCTCCTCAAAGCTACCTTTTATCACCCCAACCTCAGCATGTTTGTGTGAAGTGCCAGGTATACAGGAAGCTTTCGAAACACCAACAAGAACCATGGTCCCTATGACACTTCTAGAAATTTCTCAAGGGCCAGAGTCTGCAACATATGATTCAATACCTCGGCATTCTACCATTCCTCTCGAGAATAAATCCATCCATGAAGATGGGGAAGCATGGAATTGGCCCAGTCTGTCACTAGAAGAGCTGATCAATGCAGTCCCAAATAAGAAGACATCTCCAGGGAATGATTTGATTAGCTGGACAATGATACAAAAGGCCATTCAATTTATCCCTAAGTTTTTCTTTGAGGCTTACCATGCACTATTCCATAGCGGCTACCATCCAAAGCAGTGGAAGGAAGCCATAGGCATAATTATTCCTAAAAAGAACAAAAAAGATTACTCAAACCCAAAGGCATACAGACCAATATCTTTGCTACCCTGCCTTTCAAAGCTCTTGGAGAAACTTTTTGCTAATAGAATATCATACTATGCCAATACTAGTACTGAATTGCTTCATCAGAGTCAGATGGGTGGTAGAAAGCAAAGATCAGCCATTGGTGCAGCTATGCTTTTGCAGGACTTTATCCAACAAAATATGCAAAAGAAAAAAGTTGTCTCATCAATTTTCATGGATATCCAAGGTGCATTTGATCATTTAGATTCCATCAAACTTGTCAAAGCCCTTTACCAGTTGCAGCTTCCAAGATCATTTATATCATGGGTTAAGTCATTTCTTTCCAATAGGACTATCAGACTACTTTTCAATGGTGAGCTAGGAGGAGAATGGAAGGTTACTGGAACACCCCAAGGCAGCCCAATTTCTCCGTTGCTCTTTCTTTTATCTATAAGGTATCTTATCAGTCCTGATCCAGCAACTCAACCATTACCAACACTTCATCTATCTTATGTGGATGACATTTCTATTTCAGTTGCCTCTTCTTCAGCAACTAAAAATGTCAGGGAATTGAAGACAATTGTCAATGCCCTCCTCATCAATGCAAATAAACTGTCAGTCAAATTTGATGAAAGTAAGACAGATCTGATCCACTTCCATAGGAGGAAAACCCCAATTCAAACACCAATCTTGATCAACAACACTATACACCAGCCTAAAGAGTTAGTTAGATGGCTTGGAATATGGTTTGACCATAAGCTATCCTATCAATCTCATGTCAATAAGAGGGCTCATCTTGCCAATGGGGCGCTTCAAAGGCTTAAGTACTTATCATCAACAACAAAAGGACTGAAATTTGGTGCCCTTAGACAACTGTATCTATCATGTGTCACATCAGTACTTGACTATGGATCAGTGCTCTGGCATGGAAAATATGGAACTAAGAAATTAATAAATATTTGTCAGAAAATTCAGAACCAAGCCATGATTTTTGTCTCAGGTGCTTACAGAGGTAGTCCTATCAAAGCTTTGGAGGCTGAGACAGCAATTTTGCCTACAGAGATTAGGCATCTCAGGAACTGTTACCAATATGCCCTTCGCATTCTGAGACTCCAAAAATGCCATCCAATATACCAGCTATTATTTGAACCTCTGACAGATGGGCTTTCCAACACCAATGAAATTGATCTTGGACTAGTAGGGCTCCTAAATTAATCCCCTATCCAGATCCATAAAATTGGAAGATTACTGCTACCTTTTGCCAGTAAAGCCAAATTGGAAGAGGTTAATGACAAATGTGTTGAAAATAATCACTCAAGTGTCATTGAGTTGGGTGGGAATACAAGTAAGCCAAATTGACAGGTCACATGATTTAGGTTAGACTAAGTGCACAGACCACCTATTCATGTATATAAGCCAGCCATTTCCCACTTAGATAGTCCATCATCATTCATCAATACAACAACAGTTCTTGTTCATGATCAACCACTCTACTTCCACCAACACTCTTCATTTGTTCAATCTTTATCAGTATCCTAAAATATAATTCTGGTATCTATTCTTTGAATATAATTTTAGCTGATCAATAGGTTATGAGCCCGGAGCTCTAACACTGCCAACACAATATAACCTCTCTTAATTGAACAAAGCCTTTCCTAGACAACCCAGACATAATCACTTTCATCATGGATTTCATCACAGCTTCTTTTGCCAAACTCTCTGGCACCAAAAACTATCAGGTTTGGTCCATAAAAATGAAATCATATGTAATTGCTTCAGATCTATGGAGTGTTGTTGAAAATACAACCCACAAGATTAAAGTAGATGATAAAATGTCTCAAAACTCTAAAGCTATGGCACTCATTATTCTATCCTGTGAAGATCACATCATCAGTTTACTCAACCCAGATGATCTAACAGCAACAGCATGGAAAAAGTTGGAAAAGCAGTATGGTAATGCTGGATTCCGTGCTCGATATCTGGCCTTTCAGTCACTTGTATCAACTAACATCTCATCCTGTCAAAATGTGGATCACTTCATAGATCAATTTCGCTCCCACATCCAAACGTTTTCACAAATGACAACCACATCACTTCCACCATGGCTCCTCATATCAATTCTGATCAATAATGTAGGAAACCAGTATGAAGCATGGTCACAATCAGTCATGCAACAAATTCGCCTCAAATCATTAGCAGAAGATTCTAATAACTATTTGGAGGATATAATTGCAAGTCTGATTGATGAAGTCAGGAGAATGGGCAACAATAATGAGAAGACCACACAGACAGCAATGACTGCAAAAAAGAATCCAAAACTAAAACCAATCTGTAAACACTGTGGAAAGAAGCATAAGTCAAACAACTGCTGGCAGAAATACCCAGAAAAAAGGCCTATTTATAGACACCCATCAGATGACTTGGAAAATAACATAAAAATCAATCTGAATCAAGCATCAAATAACATTGCCTTTTTATGCCATCAAACTGCTGAAAATCTCGATTCTTGGATATTGGACAGTCAAGCCAATCAACATATGTGTAATGATAAAACTCAATTCTTAAACTTCAAGTCATTTTCAACCATAATAACAACTTACAATAATTCGAAAATAAATGCAACTGGGAAAGGGGACATCAACTTAAGAACAAAAGATGGGAATTCCTTCACCCTTCTAAATGTTATCTATGTTCCCCAGCTTGCATCAAATATTCTCTCAATCTGTTGTGTATTAAATAATCCAGATATAAGACTGAATTTTACAAACAATAAATGTCAAATTATACACAGCAATAAACTTCTGGCAACTGCAATAACTAAAAATTCACTTGTACTAGAAACAATCCATGAAGTTGGGCATGCCAATGGGAAGTTTGTACCACAAAGGCCAATTGAAAATCAAACTAGAAGACACAAGACTTCAATGAATGAAAGGAATATGAATAAGTCTTTGAGAAACAACTCAAACTGGTCAACATTAAAAATGCATGTGGGCGTCAAGTCTCCATCTAACTTTTCGAATTTTGAAATTTCAGAATCTCATCAAATTGAATATATCAGTGTAAGCAGAAAAATTTGCTGATTACAAATATTGCTTCCAATTTTCGATCCGACATCTAGTTCTTGAGTAATTGAGCAAGAAAGATTCTGTTGCTGTTAAGTGGGGAAATTTTGGTGGAAGAACACCTAAATCCATCAACAAATAGCAACAACCATCTTTAATCACTTCTCAAAATATATCATTACAAGCAGAAAAAAACCACAGATTAGCAAACAAATTTTGAGAGTGATCAGAGCAATATTCATTGAGTTATTGGGTTTTTAATTTTCACAATCTCATTGTGGGATATATCTGCACTTTTGGTGTTAGGAGGCCGCCATTAACCGAAAAAAAGTAAATATCATCATTCAACTACAAATTTGAAGGAGGGATATCACGTGACGTCGAAAAATTTTATTGGGTGCTCTAAGAGAAAAGCAACATTGAAATAAAAAAACAAAATTTTTTTAAAAAAAAAGAAGAAAATTTTAATCAAAAAAAAATAAAAGAGAGATCAATATCAGAATTTCGAAACAGCTTTATTATCAAGTACTATGGCCAGATCTGAGTCCCCAGATCCACTGACCAGAGAGTCAGAAGATATAATAATGGAGAAAGATTTAGATGCAAGGGAAATGGAAATAGAAAAGCTGTTGCCTGAAGATGAAGAGACTTTTGAACCTGGAGGATATAGACAAGGACCAAAGAGCCAACCAAAGAGACTACAAATTATGGATTCAATTTATTCTGAGCCAGATGAAGAATGGTCTACTGCCTATAACCAAGCTCCCATAAATATGGACTCGTTTACTTATGAAGCTAATAAGGGACCTAAGAGATCATTTGAAACATCTCAATTGCCAGCAAAAAAGAACAAAGGAAAAGGACCTGCAACTTGGCTTGATCAAATTGAAGATTCTGAAGAGTGTATAGCTGCAGCCAGAGATTTATTGATCAAGGCAGCCCACCTTACAGATTCTAGATCAAAGCAAACTAAGATCTTGGACCTGTTGAATATATTCAGGGAATACATTGAGAGAGATGGAAATCTTCCAAGAGATGCTTCTGTGCTGACTGCACAACTACAAAGACTGGAACAAACAGCCCAGGTATTGCAGACAACAGCTAGGCAAGCAAAATGCAACAATATATCAGGTAATAATATCCAAGGACAACAGAGAACACAAACCAATATGAGCATGAAAAATACAACTAGCCAAGCACCAGGGCCTGTAGCAACACCTAGCAACAACCAACATAATAACCCTGTGCAACAGAATAGAACATGGGCAGATATAGCAGGTCCATCACAAAATCAAGGGAGTAAAAAGGAATGGACAGAAATCCAACCCAAGAATAAATCAAGTGCTCATAAGACAAGGTCAATAAATAGACTAATTTTAATCCAAGATATGCAGACTAGACAACCTTTCTCTCCACTACAGACAAGAGACCAGATCAACCAAGCATTTAGGGCTAGAGGAGTTGAAGGACCTGTGGTAGCTATTGTGTCACAGACAAGGAGAGAGAATATTGCTTTAACAACCACTGAGCCCTACTCTGCAGACTTTCTTCTTGAAAAGGTTGACATTTGGAAGAACATAGCCCCTCATGAGCTTGCCATGAAAGATGAAGCATGGTACAAAGTAATCATCCATGGTATTCCAACAGCTGAATTTCCCACAATGGAAGACCTAAGAACAATTCCAGAAGAAATCTCGACCTTCAACCAAGGTCTCAAAGTCATTGGACAGCCTTACTGGATCACACCTGAAGAAAAGAGAGGTGCTCAGGTAGCTGGATCAATTGTAGTGGCATTTGAGACTGAGGAACAAGCTAGACAAGCTATCTCTAAAAACTTGATTGTGGCAGGAAGATCCCTGAGAGCTGAAAAATATATGAACATACCAGCAACTACACAGTGCAATCAGTGTCAAGGATATGGACACATTAGCACCAAGTGTAGGTGGGATGCAAAATGCCAGTTTTGTGCAGGACAACACAATACTAAGCAACATGTTTGCACTCAATGCAATATAATTGGAAAGAAATGTGTGCACTTGATTCCAAAATGCACTAACTGTGGAGAAGCCCATACAGCTGACAAAGACACCTGCCAAGTCAGAGTGGCTATCCAAGCCAGGATATCAGCTGCCAATGAGGCACAAACTAGAGGTGAATCAAATGAAATGCTATGACTGGACAAATAAAAATGCTCCAGTGTAACTTGAACAGATCAATACAGGCCACTGAAAATGCTCTACAACTTGGAGTAGAGCTAAAACTAGACATAATAGCAGTACAAGAACCATGGCTTCCATCAAGACAAGGGGAGTCAAACTATGAGGGCGTTCAGTCAATAAGGCACACCTCATACAGTCAAATATTCCCATGCTCTATAGAGGATAATTTTTGTCCTAGGACAATATTTTACATTTCTAGGAGCATGGAAAAACGTGTTAAAAGTGATGAAGAAAATTCAAAAGATCCTGATCTCTTGACAGTGATTGTCTCAGGTTTAGGATATAACTTGAGTATAGTCAATATATATAATCAGAAAAATCAAGCCTTGGAAAATAACTGTATGACCATTGATAGAATCAAAGACAACTTGAGTCTCTCTCCATATTGCATAGTGGTTGGAGACTTCAATGAACATCATCCTGACTGGGATCCATACCATCCTAAGTCTCCAAATGCTGATAATTTAGAGACTTGGTTTAAAGAGCAGGGACTATCAATTATGAATATCATTGGAAAAGGAACTTTCTTCAGGTCTGGTATGAAGCGTCCTTCTATTATTGATCTCACCCTGGCAACAAAGTTGTCAGAGAATCTGATAGAAGATTGGCAGACTCTAAATACAGGATCTGATCATGAAGGGATCTTATTCAATATTAACAATATAAAGAACAATGAACAACAAGATGGGTCCACTAAATATGGCAAATTCAATACAGCTAAAGCTAAATGGGAAAATTTTGAAAAGAGCACTCAAGAATTATTCAATGAATCAAATATCCTACATGTCAATAATCTCCTTTCTCTCAGTAAAAGATGCACAAGGGAGATTATTCATGGAGATAATCAACTAATGGATCAACATGACAAAGTAGGTGAGGAACTTACACTGATTATTCTAAAATCTGCAGAGGGTTCCATTCCAAGAAATAAACTTGGTGCCAAAGTTAAGCCCTGGTGGACAGCAAGTCTAAAAACCCTTCGAAACCATATGATGAGGGCACAAAGAAATATGAACAATGCTCATGATCAGGATTCAAAGAAGCAACATTACCTAGATGCAAGGAATAAGTACTTCCAAGAGATCAAGATAGCCAAAAAGAAGCACTGGAATGATTTCTTAGAGAGGGAAGATCCTGCTTCAATCTTCAAAGCCCTTTCATATACTAAGGACAAAGTAATCACAAAAATATCAACAATGCGAGAGAATGGAGAGCCAGCTCAAAACTTTGGAGATATATCAAAGGCTCTGAAAGCCAAGCCTTTCCCAGCCCCCCCAGAATCACCATCCCTTGATTGGAACCAGCATCAAGAGGACAGAAGATGGGACTGGCCTCAACTGAGCTCGGATGAAGTTGACAGAGCATGTTGCCGCCCATCTAAAGGAAAGGCAACTGGCTCAGATGAAATTGATTGGAAAATGATTGAACATGCATATGGGGCAAATAAGAAATTATTTATTCAAGTCTACTCAATTTTCTTCAACCTTGGTTACCAACCTAGATGCTGGAGAAAAGCTACTGGAATCATCCTGAAAAAGCCTTGGAAACCAGACTATACACAACCCAAGGCATATAGAGTTAATTCCCTACTTAATTGCTTGGGAAAAGCCTTGGAAAGAATGCTTGCAAGCCGTCTTGGATACCTAGCTGAAACAACTACCCTTCTAGATCCATCCCAGATAGGTGGGAGATTGAAAAAGTCAGCTGTAGATGCCTGTCTCCTCCTTCAGGCCAATGTTGAATCAGAAAAGGCTGCCAAAAATAAGACATCAACTCTCTTCTTGGATGTAAAGGGAGCATTTGACCATGTCTCAAAGAACCAATTGCTGGCCATCATGAGTAAGCATGGTTTATCTCTAAGCCTTTTATCTTGGGTGTCAAGCTTCCTCAGCAAGCGCCAACTAAGGCTGTCTTTCAATGGTGACACAGAGGAATTTGCAACTATTCAGACAGGGATTCCACAGGGAAGCCCAATATCACCAATTTTTTTCTTGATTTACATCAGAGAGATGTTCACTTCAAAGGCTGTCATGTTTCTTTCCTATATTGACGATATTTCTTTGACTGTTTCATCACCAAGCTTTAAGAAGAACATTCAAATCCTGGAAAGAGAAGTAAAAATTCTAGAAGACCTCGGAAAAAGAAATGCAGTTGAATTTGATACTGCTAAAACTGAACTAATTCACTTTGCAAATACCAAATAATCAAGAAAATGCACATTGAATCTACCAGGAGGCACCTCAATAGCACCTAGTCTATCAGTAAAATGGCTTGGAGTATGGTTTGATAGTAAACTATCATTCAAACTGCATGTCAAACTGAGGGTATCTCAGGCAAAAGCTGCAATCCTAAGAATGGCAAGACTAACTTATACAGAAAAGGGTTTGAGCCCAGTGGCCATGAGACAGCTGTATATAGCCTGTGTCACTAGTATATCAGATTATGCCAGTCAAGTCTGGTGGAAAGGTCAGAAGAATTTTCAAGAAATGCTGCAAGGCCTACAGAATATAGCCTTGAGAAAAATATTGGGTTGCTTTAGAACTAGGCCAATTATACCAATGGAAGTGGAGGCATGTCTTTGCCCTCCAGATATCTGGCATAATCATAGCAGAAGAAAATATCCTGTGAGAAGTTTACAATTCAAACCAAGTCACCCAGTGGCAAAAGTTATGAAGGTAAATCTTGACCCATACTATCTTGAAGATGACAACACTTTTACTTTTGAAATGGAAAAGTCAGAACTTATTCATTTTAGTCATCAGAGGAAGCATGTCATGTCTCCTTTGATCCTGGAAAATAACATTATCTTAGAACCAAAGGAAGTTATCAGGTGGCTAGGAATCTGGTTTGATCGGAAATTAAACTTCAAAACCCATGTGGACAAGAGGTTACAGCTTGTCCATGGGGCCCTCAGTCGGATCCGGAACTTGGCCTCATCAACTCGAGGGCTACACTGCCATGCTCTCCGTCAACTTTACATAACTTGTGTCACTTCAGTTCTTGACTATGGCTCTGTCCTTTGGCATGGTAAGAGGGGAACTGGATCACTAACAAATAAATGTCAGAGGCTTCAGAATCAGGCCCTACCAATGATCACTGGAGCTTATAGAAGAAGTCCTATAAAGGCCCTTGAGGTGGAAGCTGCTATCATGCCAGTCAAAGTCAGACACCGGAAACATCTGATCTATTATGGGCTGAGGGTTTTGAGACTTCAGAAGGACCACCTCATACAAGGACATCTGTTCTGTCTTTTGGAGGATGAATTGACAAGCACCAACCAGATTGACCTTGGCTTACACAACTTTATTGACAAGCCAGTCACCCAACTAATGAGGATTGGATGTACATTGAAGCCCCTTGCTTCATTCAACAAGCTGGAGGAGCAGAATACCATCTGGACACCTCCATGGCACCAAACTCAGATTCTGACCAGCATTTTTTCTGAAACAAAAGAGTTCACTAAGTTGTTGCACTTACAACAACGCAAGAATATCCCAATTGAAGATGTAATAGTTTATACAGATGGCTCCCTTTCAGTCACAGGAAGCAGCATTGGCTTTGTGGTATACTTGCCAATCAGCAGAGAGATCAAATGTTTCTCATATCACCTTGGTGACACTATGGGTATCACAGATGCTGAGACTTACTGCCTATTGAAAGCAACTCAATATGTGAAGAGACATTTTTCAACTAAGACAATATATATATTCACTGATAGCCAGGCCAGCATCCTTCGGATCCAACACAGCAGTAACCACTTTTCACATCAGATCAGGATGGTATGTCAAGGGTGTACCATTCATCTTCAATGGTGTCCTGCACATGTTGGTATAGAAGGAAATGAACTAGCAGACAAACTAGCCAGAAAAGGAATAAAAAAACAAGCAATGAGAAGAGACAAGTTTATAACTCATTCATTTATGAAGCAAAAAGCAAAAGATTTGGTACTAGAAGAATGGAAGAGAGACTGGAACCTCGAGCTTTTGCATGAGGAATAGGGCCGGAAAGCATGAGCATTGGGCAAGTACTACAGGTTCCAGGCTCAGACTAACCAACCCAGCCTTTCATTCAAGTTATTTAAATTTCAAGATCATAGCAGGGAGACAGAGTCAGGATTTTTCCAGGCTAGGCTGGGAATTGGAAATACTCGAGTGTATCTGCACATGATAGGAAAAGTTGAAGATGAAATATGCAATTTTTGTTCAAAACAAAGGCAGACTGTGCAACATTTATTTATTTATTTTTTTTTTAATCATATTGTATTCAGCTAGCTAGCTATGACAATTTATTTAACCAAAAATAAAAAGCAAATATCAGTCCCCATTATCACTCCCTTCCTGCATCTCCCTCTTTGTTTCCAATATGTTTGGTCCTAATTATTCTCCTTTGTGTAAAGATATACACCTTGAAGTTTTTAAATATTCAAGCCATGCTTGTTGTCCTCTTTTAGTTCTGAATATTATAGGTAACGTTAGTGGCTCTAAATTTTGTAAACTTTCATTTCTTTCTTTTTTAAACATTTGACATTGTAGTATCAAGTGTTGCATTGTCTGCTTTTGCTTCAAGCAAAAATTGCAACTTCCATCTTTGGTCTTGCCAATCTTGAATAAGTATGCCCTCACATTTCCAATACCAATCCTTGCTTGGAAATATGAGGATTCTATAAATCTACTATATCCTTGAAAATTGATTGGTTTTGTTGTGAAATTTGGTGTGGATAATTGGGCTTGTATCCTGTAGAATTTTCCTAAACCACAGCTCTTTCTTCCCTCTTCTTCCCTAAAAAGCTCAGATTTCCAATCTTCAGCCCAGGCTTTCAGTACAAGCTCCTTTGCCTTTTGTTTCAGAAATGCATGTGATGTGAACTTATTCCTTTTGAGCACCTTCTTTTTGCTGGCTCCTTTGGCCAGGTTGTCAGCAAGCTCATTACCTACTATTCCAACATGTCCAGGGCACCAGGAGAGATGAATTGAGCAATTCTCTGCCTCTTGTCTGACTTGGTGTGAAAAGGAATTTTGTTTGGTCTGAATTCTCAATAGACTAGCCTGGCTATCACTGAAGATGTGATACTGGCCATTTGGTGAGATCTTTTTGAGGTGTCTAATTGCTTTGAGTATGCAGAAAGTTTCTGTATCTGTGATACCCATAGTTTGGCCAAGGTTAAAAGAGAAGCATTTCATCTCCCTTGTGACTGGGAGATATATAACAAATCCAATGCTGCTGCCTTTTCCTGGCATGAGAGAACCATCAGTATAGACAATAGCTGTTGTTGGAGGTATTGTATCAGTAAGCTGTTTGTGTCCCAAAGCAGCTTTTTCCTTAGGCAGTTGTGATATATCAATGGTGAGTCTAGTTTGAAGCCATGGAGGTGCCCAACTTTCATCTAATTTTTCGAGATTTGTATACTTCATGAATGACTGCAATAGTTGGCCAATTCTTATAAGTTGGGTAAGTTCTGTTGAAATACTGACTTTAATCATTAAGTGACATTCATTATGTCTGCATAAACTATCCACCTATCCAGATTCATAACTTTGTATAACTATAAATGACTCAAGAATATCAGCAGGGTGTGTCCTGGATTGTATGTACATGGTATGCATCAAGGATCTGCATGACTAGATCCTACAAAGGATGCATCAAGGGTCTGCATGACTAGATCCTACAAGGAATGTGTCAAGGGTCTGCATGCATTAGCTTTGACAGCAGTCTTGACTAGGGTCTGAAATATCAAGGCTGTTGCAGATCTTAGTGGGGCTGATGATCTGCAGTGGGATAGTTTGGGATTCCCACATCTGGATTTCCTTCATCACTTCACTTTCTCTTCACATTAATCATTTCATGTATCACTCTCCAAAGATGTATATAATCTGACTGATTTCACTCCATCTTCCTTTATCATCATCATCATCAATACTACACATCATGTTCATGATCAACCAACTCAGTCTACCACCTTTGTTCAATACTCAATATACTTCTTAGATATAATTCATCTACTTTATTCTTGAATATAATCTTCTCAGTTCAATAAGTTCTTTGTCCAAGTACTCAAAGACACCTAGATCCACCTCAGTTGAAAAGGACAGCTCATCCTGAAGTGGGGATATCAATTTATCCTTCACTGGATGTGTTTTTTGTAGTCTTAAAATTCTGAGAGTATAGTTAAATGTCTGCTTTAGCTGCCTTACTTTGGTGGGAAGAATTGCTGCCTCAACTTCCAAGGCCTTGATTGGACTATTGTGATATGCTCCAGTAATCATGATTAAAGCCTGGTTCTGAAGCCTTTGACACTTGGCACTCAATGCACCACAACCCCTTTTCTTAAACCAAAGCACTGAGCCATAGTCCAGGACAGGGAGGACACAACTGAGGTAAAGCTGTCGTAATGCATGGAATGGTAGTCCTTTGGTGTTTGATGCAAGCTGTTTTATCCGTTTAAGTGCTCCATGTGCAAGCTGAAGACGTTTCTCTACATGTGTGTTGAATGTCAATTTCCTGTCAAACCAAAATCCCAGCCATCTTGCTACTTCTTTAGGCCCTAAGGCAGCTTGATTGCTGAGAGTCAGCTCATTGGTGAGAGGTAATTTATGGTGTGAAAAATGTATCATTTCAGTCTTTTCCATCTCAAATGTAACTGATAGTTTACTTGCCCTTTCCATGAATCCCCCAAGGATTTGTTGAAGCTGGTCAATATTTTTCTTGATTGAGGTTGATGCAACTGAGATTGAGATGTCATCCATGTATGATAGTTGAAGGTAATTCACTTCCTGTTGTGGGGGAAAGAGGAACCTGATTGAAATCAAGAAGAGAATTGGTGAAAATGGGCTGCCTTGGGGTGTTCCTGTGACTGGAAACTCCTCACTTAGCTGGCCATTGAATTGAAATCTCATGGTTCTCTCACTCAAGAAAGTTGTTACCCATGATATTAGTGAAGTTGGAAGCTGTAATTTGTGCATGACTGATACTAGCACTTTTGGCTCTATCCTATTAAATGCCCCTAGAATGTCAAGGAGAACTGTTGAGACTGTTCTGTGCTTGAGCCTGTTCTGCTCCACATAATCTTGCAGAAGAAGTGCTGTGTCTATTGCAGATCTTTGTTTGCGTCCGCCCATCTGGGTCTCATGTAAAAGGTTGTTAGTAGTGTTGGCAAGGAAAGCAAGTCTGTTGGCAAATATTCTCTCCAACAGCTTGGAAAGGCATGGAGAAGAGATATTGGTCGATAAGCTTTTGGATTGCTATAGTCCTTCTTATTTCTCTTTGGAATATTATACCCACTGCCTGTCTCCATCTTAGGGGATGGTATCCACTGTTGAAAAGGGTAGTATAAGCCAGGAAGAAAAATTTAGGTATGGCTTTGATTGCTGCCTTTGTAATGGTCCAATCAATCTGGTCAAGACCTGGGGCTGTTGACTTGTTTGGAACTGCATTGATAATCTCCTCAATAGTTAAGGTTGGCCAATCCCATTCATTTGTATCAGTTTTGCAGCTGTATTTAGATTAAAGTTGGATGAAGGGGCTGTGATATTTGGCTGATCAAATAAATTCTGGTTGATTTCTTGTGATGCAGATGTTGATGGTGATGGTCCTGGAAAGAGGGTATGAATCAATGCCTCACATTTATCTTTGAAGCTGGTTGCACTTCTACCAAGATCATTATCAAGAGCACTACCTTTTAAGGTTGGAATAATAGTTGACTGGGTTCTTTCTGGCCTGGAGTAGTTGTAGGCAGTAAAGATTGTTTTATCTTTAGCTTTTTCCAGGAATTGGATCCAATGTTCCTTCTTGTTGTATTGAATCTTGTGGAAATATTGATTCCTTGCAGCCCTAGCATCATCTGCCAAATCAAGACCTGGGTATTTCTTGAAACAACGCCTTATCCTGTGAAACCTCATCCTCAACTGTGTTAACTCTATTGTCCACCATGGTTTAGATCTGGGCGTAATTTTCATTGTTGGGATGGATATTTGGGCAGCATTCTGGACAATTTCTTGAAGTAAGCTAGCTATCTGGTCATAATCTTTTGTTTGGATGGCATCATCTAGAAGTTTCTGGAGGAATTCCTCTTTTGCTTGCAGTTCCAGGTGAAAGAGCTTCCAATCAGCCTTTTTTGTATTTAATCTTGATGGTAATGATGATACATTATTGTCTGTGAGAAGATCATTAGCCTGAGGTAGCAAAGCCTTAAAGGTTATTAATTCATGATCAGAGCCAGTGGATTCCCCATATTTCCAGTCTTGCCATATTAGTTGTTTAAATCCTGCAACAAATGTTAGATCAATAATGGATGTGCTCTTTGAATTAGCTCTCTGGAAGGTGCCTCCATAGTTCTCAATTACAGAGGAGCAGTTGATTAGTTGAGCATTTGTCTGTTCCAGATATTGAACCAAGGAATTGGCTAGAGGGTTAGTTGATTGTATAAGTGGGTTCCAAAGTTGATGGTGTAAGTTGAAATCGCCAAGAAGTAAGAATGGCTTGTCAAGCTTGAGTTGCAAATCAAGGAAACGCTGGATGGTGTGGTGTTTGAATGAAGGTGAGAGAGGCTTCTCATTGTAGATATGAATGATATAAAAAGCCTCCCTGGAAGATCAACTTCCAGGATTTGATAGTCTGGGTCACACACCAAGTCATATCTGGGCATGACCAAGAGTTGGCTTGCCTTCTTGACATAGGTCATGACTCTTGGGCGAAGAAATTGATGAGTGATTGGTGGAATTAAATGATAAGCTGAATGAGAGATTGGTTGGTGTGTTTGTAAATGAGTGTTATGGAACAAATATGGCTCCTGAACTAATAGAATATCTGTTTCCCCTTTGATGGATACATCAAAGAGGGACTGCAGGATCTCACGACCCCTTGCAGTGTTGTGCTGGTTGAATGAGATGTGACTTAGCATGCCAATGCTTTGAAGAAGTCACAGTCTTGTCTTTGAAAGGCCAAATGAGTGTTTGACCTGCAGTTTGCACACTGTACAGCATGGTGAACACAACTCTGGGTGGAGTTGCATGTTTTACATTTATGGTCAGGTGTCATATGTTGTCCAAGGCAAATGGCACAGACTGGTGTCTTAGTACATGGCATCTGGTGATGTCCATAGGCTAGGCATTTTCGACATTGGGTTCTCTGGGTAGCTATTTGATACTCAAATACCTTGAGATATTGACCTCCAATGAGGACTCCTGATTTCATAAGTTGTTCTTTCTCAGCATCATTTGTGACTGAAAAAGTTAGTGAAGCTCTGACTCTCTGTTGATAAGTCCGGCTCAGCCATCTTGGCTGGCCTTGAGTCTTAATTCCTTTGTTTTAGATTTCTATTTCTTCATTTATAACATCAATGGGTACACAGGTTGGAACCCCATGTACCACAACTTTTGGCCAGTGGCTGACTTTTTGGGCTTTCTGTATGAGCCATCCTTCAAATACAGGTTCCCATTTTTCTTGGTCAAGGAGTAACTCTGATGGTGAAGAGTCCATGCAGGTTAGAACAATATTTCCCTTGATGGAAGTATGCACTCTAGAAATTGCCCTTTTTCCCAGGATCTTATTGAAATTTTCTCTAATGGTGAAGGATACATAATTTGGGAGGGTTTTCCCTGTTTTGGTCACCAAAGTGATCACATTATCATCATGTACCTGGGCTGTTGTTGAAGTCTCCAAAGTAGTTCCTGCTGTTTTTTGTACTGATTTTATGATGACCTCATCCTGTTTATTTGCTTTGCTTTGACCATCTTGAACAAGTGGTTTTCCCAGTACTTTCATTGAATTGCTAGGCTTTGGTGGTAAATTTACTGGTGCTGCAGGTGTGCTGTTTCTGAGGATCTCTGCATAGGTTATGGTTGATGAGTTGCTATTAGATGTTGACTTTTTTGGTACTATTTGATGATTTGCTGATACTGGAATTGTTGGTGTGGTTGGTGTGCTTGGTGTGGCAGAGTTGGTGGTGGTCTTATCAATTTTTTCCAAATTTGCTCTACCAGTTTCAGTGAAATTTCGGAAAACCTCCACCAAGTCCAATACAGCATCTTGTTTTTGTTTATCATTAGTTAAATGGTAAGCTTTCACAATCAAATCTCTTGCTTCTTGTATTGCAGTTAAGTAAGTGTAGTGATTAGTAATTTTTGGTGCAGCAATCCTCATCACTTTAGTAGCTTGGACAACTGTTGGATTTATTTCTATACACTTTCTCTTTTTTTGAGTTATGGGCATCAGTTTAGTTTTAAAAATTTCAGGAATTAGGCTTTGTGCAGTAATAGGATCACTGCTGAAAGGGCCATCAAGTGATTCTTTTGTGAAATTATTTTGGGTTGATTTAAGCAGGTTTGCTTTTGTTAATCTTTTTGAGCTCCATATTGAGTCAGACAGCCTTGCAACATTTTTAAAATCAAAAGAGTTTTTTGTTGGTGGAGAAGATGGAAGTTCCACAGAAGAAGATCGAGGTTTTGAAGTTATTTTCAATTGAGTAACTTCAATAAATATTGAATAATATCTTGAAAAAATCTGAAATGTTTTATTTTATATTTTAAAATTTTAAATATAATTTTTGATTGTTTTGTTTTTTTAAATTATTTTTTTATGATTATTTTTTATTATAATTATTTTTTATATAATTTCTTTTTTATAATTGCTTATTTAAAATTGCTTTTTTATAATTGCTTTTTTAAAATAATTGCTTTTTTAGTTTTTTTTTAGTTTTGAATGTTAAATCAAAAAATCAGGTGATCTTGATTTAGTCACCTGATCGCACGTCTAGAACGCGTCACGCGACGTGCCTTGGCAAGGCTGGGGTGAAAATTTTTCGTCCAGAGGGTCGAAAATGGCGTTTTGGTCGAAAAATGTTGTAATATGAGGGTACAGATTTCGAAATAAATATTGATCGAAAGCTACAGACAATGCAAAACCAAATATCAAGTTTATATTGTTGTAGCTGATGTTGGGCAGAAGTTGTGGATGGATTGGTGAGGATTGGTGGGCCAGAGGGTCGAAAAAACCGGTTTTGGTCGAAATATGTTCCAATTGGTGGATTTGTATGTCGAAACTATATTAATCAAAAGCTGGAGACGATGCGAAACCTAATATTGAGTCTATATTGTTGTAGCTGATGGGTGGCAAAAGTTGTGGTCGAAAAGGCGATTTTCGAAAGATTGTGGTGCAACATTTATTGTTACATTGTCCAAAATTTAAAAACCAAAGGAACAGCTGTTTTAAGGGCATAGAACCAAGAACTTTACCTATACTATTTCGAGCAAGAAGAGGAAAAGAAGCACTTCTTAAATATTTGGATACATCCAAGTGCATGGTGGCACATAAAGGGAGTTGAACTAGGATAACTAAATTGGAAATTTGAAAAGTTTTTGAAAGATTGTATTTCAGAAAGGAGTTTTGGGGAACTAAATTATATAAATAATGTGTCATAGCTAGATAGCTGAATACACTATGATTTAAAAAAAAAAAAAAAAAGACAAATGAAATGCTTGTCCTTCAACCTTGGTCAAACTATGGGTATTACAGACACAGAAACTTTCTGTATCCTCAAAGCCATCAAATACCTCAAAAATATATATCACCAAGAGGCAACTATCATATCTTCAGCGACAGTCAGGCTAGTCTCTTGAGATTAAAGAATAAAGAAAATTCCTTGTCACACCAGATAAGACAAGAGGCAGAGACCTGCTCAATTCAACTCTCTTGGTGCCCTGGACATGTTGGTATAGTAGGTAATGAGCTTGCTGACAACTTGGCCAAAGGAGCCAGCAAAAAGAAGGTGCTTAGAAGGAATCAGTTTACGTCACATTAATTTCTAAAGCAAAGAGCTAAGGAGCTTGTACTAGAAGCCTGGGCAAAAGAGTGGACCTCTGAGCTTATCCATGAGGAAGAAGGAAGAAAGAGCTCTGGTCTTGGCAAGTTCTATAGGATCCAAGCCCAAATGTCAACACCAATATTTTCAACTCACCCATTGAGTTTTGAGGGCCACAGCAGGTTGACAGAATCCTCATACTTCCAGGCAAGGACTGGCATAGGAAATGTGAGGGCATACTTATATAGAATTGGAAAAACCAAAGATGATAAATGCAATTTTTGTCACAACCAAAAACAAACCATGCAACATTTGATACTTCATTTTCAAATGTTTAAAAATGAAAGAAAAGAATCTTTTAAAAACATAGAGCCATTCACTTTACCAATTTTATTCAGAACAAAAAGAGGAAAACAAGCATTGCTTGAATTTTTAAAAACTTCGAGGTGTATATCTATACACAAAGGAGAATAAATAGGACAAAACATATTGGAAATAAAGAGGGGAGATGGAGGAAAGGATTGATAATGGGGACTGATATATGCTTTGTATTTTTGTTAAATAAATTGTCATAGCTAGCTAGCTGAATACAATATGATTAAAAAAAATAAAATAACTAGAGTATTTCCAGTTACTGGCACTCCTCAAGGCAGCCCTATTTCTCCACTACTTTTCCTACTTTCAATTAGATTTTTATTACCTATGGATGACAATGACTCTCGAATTCAACTATCATACATTGATGACATCTCCATCTCTGTATAACAACATCTGTCACCAAAAATATAAACCTATTAAAACATTTATTACAGGTATTAATGATCAAGGCAAAGGAATTGTCAGTAACTTTTGAGATGGACAAGACTGAGCTCATCCATTTTTCTCGGCATAGGAAACCCTTACTAACCCCTCTAAACTTGACACCCATTTCACCTTGCAACCTAAAGAGGTGGTAAGATGGCTTGGTATCTGGTTTGACAGGAAACTAACCTATAAGACACAAGTTGAGAAGAGGCTACAGCTGGCCAATGGAGTTCTCAGGAGAGTCAAACAGCTGGCTTCATCAACTAAAGGACTTCCATTCCAAGCACTAAGGCAACTCTACCTAAGCTGTGTTACTTCTGTCTTAGACTATGGTGCAGTGTTATGGTACAGCAAACAAGGAGCAGGAGCATTGATTTCCTGATGTCAAAGAATACAAAACCTAGCCCTGCTAATGATGACTGGGGCATATCAGAAGAGTCCCATAAAAGCCCTAGAAGTGGATTTAGGAATTCTACCAACAAAGGTCCAGTATCAAAAACAAATCAATAGCTTTGCACTTCGGCTTTTAAGGCTCCAGCCATCCCATCCAGTCCAAAACAAGTTATTCAGTCCATTGCAGGACGAGTTATCAGTATCAAATGAGCTAGATCTTGGCCTTTTCAAATATGTGGACAATGGTCAAACACAACTTACAAGAATTGGTCATTTACTAAGACCATTTTCAATCCACAGCAAACTTGAAAAAATGGAAACTACTCGGATTCCACCTTGGCATCTGAGCAACATCACAATGTCCATATCTTCTCTACCAAAAGAAGAAACTAAGGAAGAACACACCAATATAATCAACAATCTGTCATTAGATACAACAATAATTTACACTGATGGATCCCTTACAAAGGGCAAGGGTAGCAGTATAGGCTTTGTTGTTTATCTACCATACAGTAGGGAGATATAATGCTGCTCTTTCAATCTTGGGGAACCAATGGGAATCACAGATGCAGAGTCCTTCTGTATCCTCAAAGCAATCAAGTACATAAAAAAGATAATCTTTTTTTTTTTTTTTTAATTCATAGTGTATTCAGCTATCTAGCTATGACACATTTCAAATATTCTACATTTAAAATATTCCCCCAAATTCATCTCCTTTCCCTCAAAGTCCAATAAAATATATCCCAATCACATATCCTAATTTAATTCCCTTTGTGTGCTGCCATGCACTTGGATATATCCAAATATTTAAGTAATGATTCCTTCCCCTTTTTTGTACAGAATAAGATTGGAAGTGTAGTTGGTTCTATACCCTTGAAGCAGGTATTCCTTTGGTCTTTGAATTTTTGACAGTGTAACAACAAGTGCTGCACATTTTGTCTTTGTTTCACAAAAAAATTGCAAATAAAATCAGTTGTTTTTTTTTTTTTTAAATTCATAGTGTATTCAGCTATATAGCCATGGCACAGACTTTAATATACAAAATTCTTTGCATCCCACACTCCATGTTATTTTAAATAGTATTTTTAGTTCTACCCCTTTGTCATCTATTTTGTCCCCCAAGGCACTTAGTAGACCAAAGAAAGTAGAGTAAAGATGTCTTTCCTTTATGTGTTCCAAAAAGCATAGGTAATGATAGTGGTTCAATTCCCCCAAACTCCTTTCTCCTCTCCTCATTAAATTTGGAACAGTGTAAGATTAGATGTGGTATTGTTTGTCTTGCTTTTCCACAATGATGACACTAATCATTGTCTTACTTCCCAATTTTTTTAAGATGTGTTAGGGTATTTCCAATACCTGTCCTTGCCTGTATATAATGAGACTGTGTTCTTCTGCTGTATTTGATGTACTGAAATGGTTTAAGCTGAAAGTTGGGCTGGTTCTTATGTGCCATTACTCTATAATATTTGCCCAACCCTCTTGCTTTTCTCCCTTCCTCTTCTCGGAACAGCTCATGATCCCATATCTGTTTCCATGCCTCCAAAGTTTGGTCCCTCAGTAACTCCCTTAGGAATGACAGGGTGGTGAATTTGTCTTTTCTTAAGGCTGTCTTTTTTTGTCCTTGTCTGGCCAGGTTGTCTGCCATCTCATTCCCTTCAATTCCCATGTGTCCTGGGCACCAGAGTAGTTGCAGTGTTAGGTTTTGAGCTGCAGTTCTCAACTGGTGGCAGATTTGATTTGGTGCATGTTTGATCCTGAATAATGATGCTTGGCTATCAGAAAAGATGTATACGGCACCAGATATTCTTAATCTCTTCACAGTTAAAATTGCTTTGAGAATACAATATGTT
Source organism: Blumeria hordei DH14 (assembly GCA_900239735.1). NCBI lineage: Eukaryota > Fungi > Ascomycota > Leotiomycetes > Helotiales > Erysiphaceae > Blumeria > Blumeria hordei. The sequence goes on from OENG01000023.1 coordinate 248,243, forward strand.
TCAGTGTCTGTGATACCCATCTTATCTCCAAGATTAAAAGAGTAGCATTTCAATTCTCTGGTGATGGGGAGTAATAGCACAAACCCAATACTGCTGCACCTGTTGTTGGACAATGATCCATCAGTGTAAATAATACAGGCTTCTGAAGATATTCTTGTAAGTAGTTTGAGATGTTCTTTCTTTGCATTTTCCTTGGTTTGACTAGAGATGATTGTCTTGATATTGGTTGAGATCCAGGGAGGAGACCAGCTGTGTCTTATCTGTTCCATGTTGCCAAATTTCCCAAATGGTTTCAGTAATTTGGCAAGCTGGAAAAGCTGAGATGGACAATTATCAATGTATCCAAACATTCCAATATCACAAGTTGGTGGGAATGGACTGGTGTCAAGCTCATCTTGTAGCGCACTTGTCAGTTGTATAGTTAGTGGATGATATACTTGAAGATAAAGCATTCTAAGTGCATAATTATTTGACAGCTTCAAGTGTCTTGCTGATGTTGGGAAGATTGCTGCTTCTACCTGCAAAGCTTGGGCAGGGCTGTTAGGGAATGCGCCAGTGATTGAAATGATAGCTCTATTCTGTAGTTTTTGGTATTTATTGATGTGTTTTTTAGTACCATATCTCCCAGACCACAATATGGAGCCATAGTCAAGTACAGATGTGACACAAGCTAGGTAAAGCTGTCGCAAGGCATTAAATTTGAGTCCTGATGATGGTGAAGCTAGTCTTTGAAGCCTATGGAGGGCCCCGTTGGCAAGTTGAAGCCTCTTTTCAACATGAGTCTTGAAGGTAAGTTTCCTATCAAACCAAATGCCCAGCCATCTTACTGTGTCCTTGGGCTGTAAAGTAATCTGATCAAATGTGAGAGGTGTGATAACTGGCTCTCTTTTTTTTTTTTTTTTTTTGGATCATATTGTATTCAGCTATGAAGCTATGACTATTTATCTAATCCATTACATATCCTTTAGTCAAATTTAACCTCCCCTCTAGAGTCTCTGCATTCTAAATCTATATTTCCAATTTGCTTTTCACCTACTTAATCTCCTTTATGTGCATTTATGCACCCAGAAGCCTTCAAAAATTTCAGTAGTGCATCTCTACCTCTCTGTGTTTTGAAAAGAATTGGGAGCCTTAATGGTTCAATATTTTTAAATAAAGTTTTCCTTTCTTTTGCAAAGCTCCTACACTGTAGTATTAAGTGTTGCATTGTCTGCTTTTCTTTTTTGCAAAAGTTGCAAATGTCATCCTTTGTTTTTCCAATTTTTGTAAGTATGCCCTTGCATTTACTATCCCAGTCCTAGCTTGGAAATATGCAGATTCTGTACTTCTGCCATGTCCTTGAAAATTGATTGGTTTGGTAGAAAATATTGGGGTTGACATCTGGGCCTGGATCCTGTAAAACTTCTCCAGCCCCTTACTTCTCCTCCCTTCCTAACTTGCTCTCTTTTATTAGTAAAATGTATTAATTCAGATTTATCCACATCAAACTTCACACAATTGAATTTGGCCTCAAGAAGGATTGCCCCTAGTAGCCCTCCTAGCTTCCTGATGTTTTTGTCAACTGATGTTGAAGCATATGAGATAGATATGTCATCAATATATGACAGATGTAGAGTGTCTTTGCACTGATGCACTGGATGAAGGAACCAAATTGATAGGAGAAATAGCAGTGGAGAGATTGGGCTTCCTTGAGGTGTACCAGATACAGCAAGATCTTCACTCAATTCCCCATTGAAGAGAAGTTTGATGGTTTTTTTTTTTTTTTTTTTAAATATAATTAACATCCTATATAAGTCTATGACTATCAGAGGATGCGCAGTCTACAACTACAGGTAATGCTTGCTATGGTTCAATCTATTTTTAAAAGGGGTTCTATTTTATTCTCTTAAGTACCACCTCCTTGTACTTATTTTTGTGTCATTTAAATACTCCAATGCTGATGCTATTCCAATACTGTTGTGAAGGACAACTTCAAGACTCAATTGCTTGATCCCAAGTCTCTCTTTCATCTTTATCCTATATTGTATGTACCTTCTACAGTCAAGTAATAAATGCTTTGCTGTTTGCTTGGAACCACAGCTGCAGCTGTCTGTCTCTGTATGCCCTACTCTTCTCATGTATGATTTGAAGTAGCCATGGCCAAGTTTGATCTGGTAAGATGCCGAGCTTATCTCCCTTTTGGTACCTTGGGGTACCCATGGCTTTCTCCTAATTTGCCATGGAAATACCCCTGTATAGGCTGATGGACTGTCTTCAAGCATTCTATCTTCTCTATAATTGTTCAAGATTTTATGCCACTCCTGGCATCTTGTCTCCTCTAGCTCTTTGCTTATATAGGCCAGGCTTATTGGATAGCTGTCATCTGCCTCCATAAAAGATGCTTGCTTGGCAAGCTTGTCTGCCTCCTTGCTCCGTCTGATATCCATGTGAGCAGGTATCCATTTAAGTCTAATCTTTATTCCTCGGTCATTTAGATGTGTGGCTGCTTTAATAGCTCTTGATACCCATATGTGGCCAGCTTTGTTGCTCATGTCTTTTAGTCTCAAAATGGCACCTTGATTGTCTGAGAATATTGTGATTAGCTTCCTGTCCCATGTCTCTCTCTCTGCATGTTCAATGGCTCTTACAATACCCTCCAGTTCTCCATCATAGATTGTGATGCTGTCTTTTGCAATGGTGTAATATTCTGTCATGGTGCTCAAGTCAGCTTGGTCATAAGCTACAAGTGAGATACCTATGCCAGTAGCCTCTTGTGATGTTGAAGCATCAGTATAGTAAATAACCTGCTTTGTACCATGAGCTTGTGTAAGTACTTGATTGTGCATTAATACGTTCCCATTTTTGTCTCTGTTTCCAATCTCTACCTCAAAAGGCAGGCTGATATTCCAGGGGGCATGGAGACTTGATACCAGTGGCTCAATCTCTGTGTTTTCAAGCATATAGTGAAAAGACTTCAGGATTCTTGATGCTTGATTTTCTTTCTTGGGTATTTGTTCCCTATCATTCCAGTTTTCAATTCTTTCCTTCATTATCCTTGAAATTGGATGATTTGGCATCAATGCCCAAGTTCTCATAGCATATTTTCTTCTGCTATGGTTCAATCTAATATCTGGAGGGCACAGACATGCCTCCACCTCCATTGGTCTTATTGGGGATGTTTTGAAGCATCCCAATATCTTCCTCAATGCCATATTTTGTAGACCTTGCAGTTTGTCAGCAATTTTATGTTGCCCCCTCCACCAGACAGGGCTTGCATAGTCTGATATACTAATGACACATGCTAGGTATAATTGTCTCATGGCTATATGAGTGAGTCCCTTCTCTGTATTTGTTAGTCTAGCCATCCTATGGAAGGATGCTTTTGCTTGGGCCACCCTTGAGGTGACATGTTGCCTGAAAGTCAGCTTTTGATCAAACAAAACCCCAAGCCATTTTGCTATTGTGCAAGATGAGATGCTGTTACCATTTGCTAGTGTCACTTGGCATTCCTGAGCCTCTTTAGACGTTCCAAAATGGATCAGCTCAGTCTTCTCTATATCAAATTGAACTGCATTTTTTCTTCCTATATCTTGCAGTAATTTATGCTCTTTTTCCAATATTTTTGCATTCTTCTTGAAGCTAGAGGACGAAACTGTCAATGCTATATCATCAATATATGATATAAACTGGCCTGTCTTGGAGCTAAACATGTCCCTAATGTATATCAAAAATAATATTGGGGAAATAGGGCTTCCTTGAGGGATGCCTGTCTCAATTGGTGAGAACTCTTCCACTTGTTCATCAAATGCTAATTTGAGTTTTCGGTTGCTGAGAAATGAGTCTACCCAAGATAGTATACTTAAAGGGAGTCCCAGTCTACTCATTATCCCGAGAAGCTGATTTTTGGCCACATGGTCAAAGGCTCCTTTAATATCTAGAAATAAAGTTGATGTCTTTCTTCCAGCCGCTTTTTCTATTTGAACTTGGTTGACCAACATCAAACAGGCATCCACTGCTGATTTTTTCAACCTTCCTCCAATCTGTGATGGATGAAGGAGGTTTGTTGTCTCAGCTAGATAGCCAAGTCTTTTAGCCAACAATCTTTCAAGAGTTTTTCCCAAGCAGTTTAGCAAGGATATGATTCTATAAGCTTTTGGTTGAGAATAGTCTGGCTTTGATGGTTTCTTCAGTACCACTCCAGTAGCTTGCCTCCAGCATCTTGGTTGATATCCAATATTGAAGAATATGGAGTATATCTGGAAGAATACCTCTTCATTTGCTTGGTATGCATGGCTAATCATGGCTTGGTCTATTTGGTCTGGCCCTGGTGTTTTACCTTGTGAAGGGCTACAGCACGCAGCTTTAACCTCGTTCTTTGTTAGTAACGGCCATTCCCAGTCGGCTGTCTTATGTGAAGACCATTCCATCTCTGGAGCTTCTGGTGGTGGAGCAAATAGCTTGGACCTGAGAGCTTGACATTTACCTGTAAAGCTGCTTTTCAAGTCCCCATCAAGGCTTTCTATGCTAGGTATTTGACCTCTCTGTTGATACTTGGTGTAAGATAAGTCTTTAAAAATTGAGGCTGGATCTTCCTGCTCTAAAAAGGAATTCCAGTGGTTTTTCTTTGCAGTTTTTATTTCTTGGAAATATTTATTCCTTGCATCTGTATATTCCTTCCTTCTGATATTGTCTGAAAGATTGCTGGTAAATTTTCTCTGGGCTCTCATCATTTTCTTTCTCAAATCTTTTAGTCCTTGATGCCATCATGGTTTAGGCTTTGCTATATTCCTTTTCCTTGGCATGGAGAGCTTGGCTGATCTGAGGAGAATATTGATCATCTCTTCATCAAACTGGTCTAGTTTTTTCATGGATTGTTGTGGCATAGCGTAATATGAAACGTCATGTGGACGGCTAGGCTAAAACACAAACATTAGTTCAATGTACGTTTAAAACTAGCAAGGAAGACTGATAAGAGTAGGCTAGTCTCATTAGGTGATGTGTAGCAGATTGTTTGGCATAGAGGCGGTGTGGTACATGCTATTTGGTAATTTTATGTATATAAATACTTGGTGTGAAGAAGCATTATTCTTCACGCAACGTCTTCTTCAATTACCTTAACAATACATTTGTTTACCCATCTCTTCTTTGGGAAGACCATTTATCTCTTTCCAGCTCTTCATCAGCAAGACCCTCGTGTAGCCTCTATTGCTACTATCTACCAATTCGTCTCTTCCTAGAGAAGACCAGTCATCCCTTCGACCCACTCATCACCTTCATCTACCACCCAGATCTCCGTTAGACCACATACGCACCCTGTGGAACACTGTCCTAACCTCGCCCTTGAGAAGTTTACCTCTAAGGGTGTTTCCCCCTTCTAGGAGGTTCTTGGTGTTACTTGATGCAAGATCTTGAAGCTTATCTAGCCGTAGTGCTTTTGAGTTCTTAAATAATTGGCATGTGATTTTCTCAAACTTTTCCCAATTTGCATTCCTAGTATTAAGTCTTCCCATAGGTACTGCAGGTGGATACTGCCCCTTCTTCTGGCATAACATGGTGAACATAATTCCTTGGTGGTCAGAGCCAGTTGCTATGGTCTGCCAGTCTTGTATGTAACCCTTCACCAGGTAGTTGTCAGGTGCGCAGCTCACGTCATCCTGATGCCAGGCTTCTTTTTTTTTTTTTTTTTTTTTTTAAATCATATTGTATTCAGCTATGGAGCTATGACAATTTATTTAAGTTTTACAAAAAGAAAAAAAAAATTAATAGTTCCTAACTCAAAACCCCAGGAATTACATCCCTCCTTTCATGTCTATTTTAATTTGGCCTAATTAATCTCCTTTGTGTGCACTTATGCACCTAGAAGTCTTTGAAAATTGTAGTAGTGATTCTTTTCCATTTTGGGTCCTGAAAAGTATAGGTAGTTTTAGTGCTTGAATGTTTTCAAATGATTTCTTTCTCTCTTCTGTGAATTTGCTGCATTGCAGTATTAGATGTTGCATTGTTTGCCTTCAATTTGCACAGAAATTGCAAGCATCATCTTATGTCTTCCCAATTTTGTGTAAATATGCCCTCACATTTCCAATGCCAGTTCTTGCCTGAAAATAGGATGATTGGGTTAGTCTGCTGTGTGAATGAAAATTCATGGGATGAGTTTTGAATATTGGTGTTGACAAATGTGCCAGTATTCTGTAGTTTTGCCAAGTCCTCTACTTTTCCTTCCCTCCTCCTCTCGGAATAGTTCTGAAGTCCAGTCTTGAGACCAGGCTTCTATGACAAGATCCTTGGCCTTTTGCTTTAAGAAAGAATGTGTAGTAAATTTGTTCTTTTTCATCACCTTCTTTTTGCTGGCTCCCCTAGCTAAGTTATCAGCAAGCTCATTGCCTACTAGACCAACATGCCCTGGACACCAAGACAGGCTTAATGAGCAGTTATATGCCTCTTTTCTAATCTGGTATGAAAATTGGTTTTGTTTCTTTTGGATCCTCAGTAAGCTTGCTTGACTATCTGTGAAAATGTGATAAGTCCCATGTGGAATAATCTTCTTTAAGTATTTGATTGCTTTGAGGATGCAAAAGCTTTCTGCATCTGTGATTCCCATTGTCTGACCAAGGTTGAAGGAGAAACATTTCATCTCCCTACTTACTGGCAGGTATATTATAAATCCAATGCTGCTCCCCTTCCCCTTAGTTAGAGATCCATCAGTATAAACTATGGTTGTATTTAAAGAAATATTATTGATTAGTGCTTCATGTTCCTTCTTGGCTTCCATCTTTGTTAGAGATGAAATAACAATGGAAAACTTTGTCTGATGCCATGGTGAGATCCACTTAGCATCTATTTGCTCCAGATTGTTGAAGTTTGCAAAAGGTTTCAGTAAGCTACCTATTCTTATTAATTGAGTTGGGGCATTTTCCAAGTACTTAAAGAGGCCAAGGTCTAGCTCAGTGGATATAGATAGCTCGTCCCTAATGGGATTGAGCAGCTTATTTTGGACTGGATGGTATGATTGGAGCCGCAAAAGACGCAAAGCAAAGCTGTAGGTGTTCTTCAATTGCCGGATCTTTGCAGGAAGAATAGCTGCCTCAACTTCCAAAGCCTTGATTGGACTGCTTTGATAGGTTCCAGTTATCATTGTAATTGCTTGGTTCTGTAACCTTTGAAATTTGGAACTCAATGCTCCTGAGCCATGTTTCCCATACCATAGTACAGAACCATAATCTAGTATAGGAGTGACACAACTAAGATAAAGTTGCCGGAGAGCATGGAATGAAAGACCTCTAGTGGCTGAAGCTAGCTGCTTGATCCTCCTGAGAGCTCAATTAGCTAGTTGAAGTTGCTTTTCCACATGTGTCTTGAAAGTTAGCTTCCTGTCAAACCAGATACCCAGCCATCTTACCACCTCTTTTGGCTGTAATACAAACTTGTCATCCAGCAAAAGAGGGGCAAGTAATGGTTTTCTATGTTGAGAAAAGTGTACAAGCTCAGTCTTATCAACCTCAAATGTAACTGATAACTTATCTGCCTCTATCATAAGCTGCTTGAGAATGAGTTGTAATTGTTGAATATTTTTGGTAACTGATGTTGATGAGACAGATATTGAGATGTCATCAATGTATGACAGTTGAAGGTGAGGTATTTTTTTGTCTGGTGGAAAAAGATATCTGATGGATAGTAGGAAAAAGAGTGGGGAAATAGGACTGCCTTGAGGTGTTCCAGTCACTGGAAACACTCCACTAAGTTGACCATTGAATTTGAGCTGAATGGTCCTCTGACTCAAGAAAGATTGCACCCATGATATGAATATGGCTGGGAGCTGCAGTCTTCTTATCACTTGAATAAGAGCCTCTGGCTGTAGTCTGTCAAATGCCCCTAAGATATCCAGGAAAACTGTTGATACTACTCTGTGCTTGACTCTGTTTTGTTCAACATAATCTTGTAGTAGTAATGCTGCATCAATGGCAGATCTTTGCTTGCGTCCGCCCATTTGGCTCTCATGTAGGAGGCTGTTGCTGGTGTTGGCAAGGAAGGCAAGCCTGTTGGCAAATATCCTCTCCAATAGTTTTGATAAACATGGTAGAAGTGAGATAGGCCTATAGGCTTTTGGAGAGCTCTAGTCCTTTTTATTTCTTTTAGGAATGATAATTCCAACTGCCTGTCTCCACTGTCTAGGATGGTATCCACTATTAAATAAGGTATTATATGCTTGAAAGAAAAATTCGGGAATGGCTTTGATTGCTTCCTTGATGATGGCCCAGTCAATTTGGTCAAGTCCTGGGGCTGTTGAATTTGTACTGGCTGCATCTTTAATTTCGTCCATAGTTAGTGCAGGCCAATCCCAGATATTGATACCATCAATATTTGAGCTGGTTTGATTACTAAAAGATGGTGTGACTGCTCTTTGGTGTGGAAAAGAAGTGGAGTGATCAGTAGATTCTTCTTCATTAAGGGCTGAATTGATTGATAAAGGAAATAAACTCCGCATCAATGCATCACATTTTTCTTCAAAACTGGTTGCTATCTTATCATCATTTTTGTCTATAGAAGTGATATTCAATGTCGGAATTAGAGTTGATTGTGTCCTCTCTGGACTTGAGTATTGGTAGGCTGTAAAGATTGATTTATCCTTTGCTGATTCCAGAATATTGATCCAATGCTGTCCCTTCTGGAATTTTATTTGGTGGAAGTAGTAATTTCTTGCTGATCTAGTTTCTGTATCCAGCTGAGAATTTGGGAATCTTTTCAATTGTCGGCGTAATCTGTGGAAATTCATCCTTAAATTAGTCAATTCTTTTGTCCACCATGCCTAAGATCTAACTGTAATATTCGCAACTGGAATGGAGGCATGAGCAGCTTCTAGAACCACCTGTTGTAATAAGGTGGCTATCTGCTCAAAATCCCCAGTTTGAATAGCAGTTTCCAGACCAGACTGATGGCCTGCATTTCTAGTTTGTAACTCATGGTGGAAAAGTCTCCAGTCTGCTTTTTTAAGGTTGAATCTTGCTGGAAGACTTGTTGTCATAGGCATTGAACTAGACTGGTCATTTGCTGATATTTCTGCTTGAAAGGTGATAAGCTCATGATCTGACCCAGTTGCTTGACCATAGTTCCAACACTCCCATTTGGTATGTTTGAATCCAGCTGCAAAAGTTAAATCAATTATTGATGTGCTCCTTGAATTAGATCTATGAAACGTGCCACCAAACTCCTCAATTACTGAAGGACAATTGAGCAGTTGGGCATTGGTTTGTTGCAGATAATGAACTAAAGAGCAAGCAAGAGGACTTGATGATTGTACCAGGGGATTCCATAATTGGTGGTGGAGATTGAAGTCTCCAAGAAGCAGAAATGCCTTGTCCAGTTTTAGATTTAAGTTGAGAAAGCCTTGGAAAGTGTGGTGAGAAAGGGTAGGTACCAAAGGCTTCTCATTGTAAATATGAATAATATAGAATGCTTCTCCTGGAAGATCAACCTGCAGGATTTGAAAATCTGGGTCAGACACTAGGTCATATCTAGGCATTACTTGAAGCTGGCTTGCCTTTTTGACATAGGTCATGACCCTTGGGCGAAGATACTGGTGTGTAATTGGTGGAATAAGTTGATAAGTTGAATGTAAAATAGGCTGATATGTTTGAGAAGATTTGTGATGGAACAAATAAGGTTCCTGGACTAAAAGAATGCCGGTTTCCCCTTTGATAGACACATCAAAGAGGGATTGCAAGATCTCTCGACCCCTTGCAGTGTTGTGTTGGCTGAATCTGATTTGACTTAGCATGCTAATGCTTTATAATAGTTGCATTCATGTCGCTGGAAGGCCAAATGAGTATTTGAATGACAATTGGCACATTTCATAGCATGGTGAATACAGCTTTGTGTTGCTTTGCAGGTGACACAGCTGTGGTTGGATGTCATGTGGCCTCCTAAGCAGATAGCACAGACTGTTTTCTTGGTACAACCTACTTGGTGGTGACCATAGGCTAGGCATTTGTGACACTGAGTATTCTGTGTAGATGTTTGGTAGTTAGCTACTCTCAATAGAAGCCCCCCAATGAGAAATCCATTCTTGATTAACTGGACTTTTTGATCCTCAGTAGTGACTGAGAAGGTGATTGTGGCTCTAAGAGCTTGGTTGTGAGACTTTGTGAGCCATCTTGGCTGGCCCTGTGTCTGGACTCCTTTATTAAATATTTCAATTTCTTGGTTTATTTCCTGGATAGGAATATATGTTGGCACACTATATACAACCAACTTTGGCCAGTGGGTAATCTTTTGGGCCTTTTGGACTGGCCAATCTGCGAAAATTGTATCCCACTTTTCTTGGTCCAACAGAAGCTCATTTGGAGAGGAATCCCAGCGAGTTAAGATCAAGTTACCCTTAGCAGAGGTGTGGACTCTGGAGATAGCCCTCTTTCCCAGTATTTTGTTGAAGCTTTCTCTGATTGAGAAAGGTTGGTATGTAGGTAGAGTGCACCCAGATTTTGTGACAAGTGTGATAACATTTTGAGCAAGAGTGGCATCAGAATGAACAGGAGATATTGGTGTTCTGGTTGAAGTCAGCTCATTTGTTGCTAATGGTGGTAATGGTGCTGATGATCCTGATGACTCAGCAATATTAGTTGGTTTCCTTGTGAGAATTTTCATTCCTGATTCAGGTTTCTTTTGTTGAGCTATAGGAGTAGCTGGTGTCTTATTCCCCAGTACTTGAGCATAAGATAGAGGGGTAGAATTATTTGAGCTTATTTGGTGCTCAGGAGTTGTTGGTCTGCTTAGTGGTGGAGATGATTTCTCAATGACAGGCCTTTGGATCCTTCCCTCTTCAGTGAAATTGCGGAAAACTTCAATTAAGTCTAGGGCTGCATCTCTTTTGTCTTTTTTGTCAGTCAAATTATAAGCTCTGACTAGCAGATCCCTTGCTTCAAGAATGGCAGAGTCATAATCATAAATTTTCGGCCTTGCCATCTCTGCTACAGTCACAACCTTTTTTGGTTGTATGGTTATCATAGGGGTGTCAGGGCATTTTCTTTTCCTAATTTTTGGCACGGTTGTTTGATTATTTTTCGAAATTTTCGACTTAAGGTCTTGGGCAGTTATGGGATCACTGCTTAGAAGACAACTTGGATATTTGGATTGGAAAATTGAATGGGCATCTTTTACTGGTTTTGCAACATTGGCTGAAATATTATTCCATCTAGACTAAGATAGCCTTTGGACATTTTTAATGTTGAAAGTAGTTTTGGTTGGTGGAGAAGATGGAAGATTTTGTGGTGATGGCTTTGAGTTAGCCATCCTTTATTGAAGCCAAATGGTTTTAACTTCTGAATGATAAGGGTTTCTTTTTTGTTTTTCTTTCCCTTTTATTTTCTTATTTTATTTTTTCGCTTTTTTTTCTTTTTTTTGTTTTTTATGAAAGTTATGTAAGCTTTATATTTTTTATGAAATTTATGAAATTTATGGATTTGCATAAAAATTGTCAAAATCATGTGATTCTGGCACCTGGGTCACCTGATTTTTGCCAAGGCTTGCCAAGGCTTGGCAGCACTAGTGCGAAAAATTTTCTCCAAGCTGGAAAAAAATGTTTTCATCAAAAGATCTTGAATGAATCGTGTACACAGCTTAAAAATGATATCAGAGGAAAGCTGCTCATTAGGCGAAAACGAATATTAAAATTATATTGTTGTAGCTTGTGGTTGTGAGAGGTTGTTGATGAAATGGTGAGAAATTGGGGTTTGGTGGGCGAAAACTCGTGTTTTGGTCGAGAAATCCTAAAATATTGGGTAGCCAGTGTTGATAATACTATCATTCGAAAGCTACTGATCTAGTAAAACCGAATATTTAATTTATATTGTTGTATCTGGTGAGGGGCGGAAGTTGTGGACAAATAGGCGATTTGCAGAAGTTTTGTGTCTTCCCAGATACACGAAGCCGCCTACCAGGTCTCAAGCCAAAGGGTGCCTCAGATGAACGACTTCAGAATCAATTTCGCCCATTAATACCATTAAGTAAAATCAAGGAAAGTGTGGTAAATAATTCGCCCTCAGAGGATAAAATTCCCGAACATAATAATGTAGATTTTATCGCTGCATTAGCTCCTGAACTAACTTTATCTGACTTGATAATTCAAGCGTATAAAACTAACCAGACAGCCCTATCTATGATTAATTCTTTGAAATTTCTATCCAATAGGTTTTGGCTGGCTCCAATTTCCCGCATACTTCGAAAAGATAAGGTTGAGTTTAAATTAGTTGATGGGCTAATTTACTTCTGTAATCAGATTTTTATCCCGGACCATAAAGATACACGTCTTGAGATTGTGTATTGTACTCATTCATCTGGTCCCGCAGGCCACCCTGGTCGCGTTAAAATGCTAGATCTGGTCCAACGCACTTACTGGTGGCCCCGGATGACTCAATTTGTGGCTGATTTTGTGAGAGAATGTGCTCTGTGTTTCCGCACAAAAACTCCCCGCACTTCGCCACCAGGTTTCTTGAAGCCTCTCGAAATCCCTCTTCGTATGTGGGCCGACATTTCTATTGACCATGTAGTAGATCTTCCACCATGTAAGCGAAACGGACGGACATTCCTGCATATTTTAGTAATTGTGGACTGACTTTCAAAAATGCGACATTTCATTCCTGTGACATCTCAGGATGCAAGTGAGCTCGTTGACTGCTTCGTCCAAAATGTATGTAAGCTTCATGGCGCGCCGGACTCTATTATTTTTGATCGTGGCTCCGTTTTTTGTTTCTGAATTTTGGCGCAGGTTAAATAAACATCTCTCTGTAGCACTCAAACCTAGCTCGGCATTTCACCCCCAGACTGATGGCCAAACTGAAATCGTAAACTCAGCTATGAATCAATACCTCCGTGCCTTTACAAGCTTTACGCAGGATGATTGGGTCGATTGGCTTCCCCTAGCAGAATTTGCCTCTAACAACCAGACCAGTGATACCACAGGCGTTTCACCATTTTACGCCAATTATGGATATAATCCTTGCCTTGGAATTGAGCCTTTGGATCCTCGGCCCCCAAACTCAACTGAGAGCATCAAAAAGGAATACTTGCGTGCCAATATAATAGCGGAGCGGTTCGACTGTATACTTGGAAAGTTACATGCTCTTACTCAACAATCACAAGACCGGTATGAAAACAATGCAAATACTCGAAGATCAGAATCATCCATCGCTTTACAACAAACTTTCGGAAATTACCTTTTCGTCCACAACTTCCGTCCTCTATTAGATACGACAATATAAACTAGATATTCGGTTTTGCATTGTCTTTAGCTTTCAATTGATATTCTTTTCGACATCTGCATCTACCAATTACATTATTTTTTGACCAAAACACAATTTTCGACCCTCTGGACAAAAAGTTTTTCACCCCAGCCTTGCCAAGGCTCAATGCGTGACGCGTTATCACGTGATCTTTTTCAATTAAATTAGATCGAAAATCTAAATAAAATAAATTTTCATTTAGTTTTTCTCTGTTCCTTTTCTAGCTGCTTATGTCAGCAATAAACAACAAAAATATGGCTGAAAAGTCTCCCTCATCACCAGGGAGCCTACCAAGCCTGCCTTCATCACCAGAGATGGACATGACAGATGTCCCTAGACTATCTTCATCAATCTGGAATACAGGTCTATCACCAAAGCCTTCAAGGCTCCTTACTTCAGTTCGACCTGTCAATTTGACATCTAAGGTTGACATTTCTAGCAGTGACCCAATCACTTCAACTGATTTGGGTACAAAAACCTTATTTATCAAAACACCATTTGCTGATCAACCTCGGAAACGAGGTATTTCAGCTACCAACCACACCAACCCTCAACCATCAAAAATGGTCAAAATTGCTGCTCCACACAGCATTAAACATACTTTTGAAACAGCAATTTTTGAAGCACGTGACTTATTGGTTAAGGCTTATGGTCTTACAGGTGACAAAGACAAGCAGTTAGCAGTCTTGGACCTCATTGAGGTTTTTCGAAGCTTTACTGAGAAGGGTAAAGTGGTAACCATTAGACCACCAGTCCAGGTCTCATTTCCTGAACCACTTAACCCAGCACCAAGTCTTACACCACCAACACCACAGATTCAACCTGTGGTACCAGCAGCACCTTCATATGCACAGAAGGTCAGGGAGGGAATCCCAAATAACAAGCCAGCCACTGTTACTCCAGCTCGGCCAGTCATGAAGGTGCTCAGTCGAAAAGCTGCTGCACCCACCATTAGCAACACAGGCCAAGTTGCAAATAGTAGGCCTAGCATTCCAGCAGCTACTACTTCAACCACCAATGCAGCTCCAGCTACAACTGCAAAAATCATTGACACTGAGAATGTCATCACACTGGTGACCAGGTCAGGCTACAGCCTGCCAAATTACCAGGCTTTCACTATCAGAGAAAGGATCAACAAGATCCTAGGGAAAAGGGCCATCTCAAGAGTCCATACTTCACCAAAGGGGAACCTGGTCCTCAGCTATATGGATGCCTCTCCCACAGAGATGATTTTGGACCAGGAAAAATGGGAGGTTGTCTTTGCAGGATGGCCAATTCAGAAGGCCCAGAAAGTTACCAACTGGCCGAAAATGGTTGTACATGGGGTTGCAACCTGTATCCCCATTCATCAATTAAATGAGGAGATTGAGACCTATAATGATGGGATCATTAAACAAGGCCAGGCAAGATGGCTTACAAAATCACCAAGTAAATTGGTGAGAGCCTCAGTGGCTTTTTGTGTGAAGACTGAGGAGCAGAAGACTAGGTTGATAAAGACTGGGGAGCTCATTGGAGGACAACTTTTGAAGGTAGTTAGCTACCAACAATCAACTCAGAAAACTCAGTGCAGAAAATGCCTGACATTTGGCCATCACTCCATGTGGTGCAAGAAATCTCCAGTGTGTGCCATCTGTCTTGGCCCACACTACATTAACAGCCACAAGTGTAACACTTGTAGTGCAACCCAAAGTTGCATCCACCATGCAGTGCAGTGTGCAAACTGCAAGTCCAACACCCACCTGGCCTTCCGAAGATTAGACTGTGATTACTACAAAGCTCTAACATGCTAGATACACTCAAATTTAGTCAACATAATACTGCAAGGGGTCGAGAGATCCAGCAGTCACTCTTTGAGGTAGCCCTCAAGGAGGAATCAGAATTCATTTTTGTGCAGGAACCATACATGTTCCATCACCAACCAACACTCTCTTTTCGACCTATAAACCACTCAGCTTATAACCTCATACCACCAGTTCTCAACACTAATCTGCGGCCCAGGGTCCTTACCTATGTCAAGAAATGTAGCCAGCTTCAAGTATCCCCTAGATATGACTTGGTGACAGACCCTGACCTTCAAATTCTGGAGGTAGAACTATCCAGTTAATCATTCTATGTGGTTCACATCTACAATGAGAAGCCTACCTCCCACTACTCAACCAAGCTCACAGTGGAACGCTTCTTGGACCTACAACTAACCCTGGACAAGCCCATGCTATTTCTCGGAGATTTCAACTTGCATCATTCATGTTGGAATCCACTTGTCCGGAATAACACACCTCTTGCCAATGAGCTGGCCCAGTACTTAGATAATGCTTATGCCCAGCTCCTTAACTCGCCATCCATCATTGAACAGTATGGAGGGACATTTCACAGATCTAATTCAAAAAGCACCTCCATCATTGACCTTACCTTTGCCATAGGATTCAAACACCTTAGGTTGGGTAACTGGAAATATGGAGAATCTACTGGATCAGATCATGAAGTGATACTCTTTGACACTCGTTTTATGGACACTAACCAGGCAGGGGTACTAAATGACAACAGGAGTACTAACCCACTTCCTATCAGGCTCAATGTTAATGAGGCCAACCAGGAATTACTTAAGGATCATATTCTACACCAGCAGGAATTGATGCAACAAATACTTGAAATCAGTAGAGTGAAGCAGCTTCCCTAATCTACAAAAGGGCTTCGATTTCAAGCCCTGCGCCACTTGTATATAGCTTGTGTCAATTCAGTGCTGGACTATGGCTCTGTACTCTGGCAGGGAAGAAGA
The DNA here is from genome assembly GCA_900239735.1 of Blumeria hordei DH14. NCBI lineage: Eukaryota > Fungi > Ascomycota > Leotiomycetes > Helotiales > Erysiphaceae > Blumeria > Blumeria hordei. The sequence goes on from OENG01000023.1 coordinate 264,269, forward strand.
GGTTCAGGAACACAAACTAATAAGTGTCAAAGGCTTCAGAATCAAGCAATCATACTAATAACTGGTGCCTACCAACACAGCCCAATCAAGGCCCTCGAAGTGGAAGCAGAAATCCTGCCAACAAAAGTCAGACTGATGAAGCATGCATTTAACTATGCCCTCCGACTTTTAAGACTTCAGAATACACACCCTGTACAGCAACTGCTGTTTCAGCCATTGAAGGATGAATTGAATACACTTCCAGAACTTGACCTCGGAATATTTGACCAGTTGGAAAAGCCAACAAATCAGCTTATAAGAATTGGGATGTTTCTCAAGTTATTTACTAAGTTTCAGAAGCTAGAGGAAATAAATGCAGCTTGGATGACACCATGGAACTCAGCACCTCTAGAGATTAACATATCATCTTTATCCAGGGTTTCAGCTCATGAACAACATTTAAAATTAATGCAGATAATAGATCCAGACATAGCCATAGCTTACACAGATGGATCTCTATCCAAGAGCAATGTGAGCAACATTGGATATGTCATCTACATGCCTCTTACCGGAGAGGTGAAAAGCTTCTCCTTCAATCTGGAAGCTCCATTGGAATCACTGACACTGAAATCTACTGCATTTACAAAGCAATCCAGTTCCTTAAGAAAAAGCTGCCAAATGCAAGATACCAAATTTTTAGTGACAGCCAAGCAAGTCTTCAGAGAATTCAGGGGAAGACAAATCACCACTCACACCAAATTCGAAACCTAGCCAAAGACTGCAACCTAACCATTTCTTGGTGTCCAGCCCATGTAGGTATTGAGGGGGATGAACTTGCAGACTCACTTGCAAAAGGAGCAGTAAAAAAGTCAGCTTTAAGAAAAGACAAATCTACATCCCATTCCTTTCTAAAGCAGAAAGCAACAGAATATATTTTAGAAGCTTGGCATAATGACTGGCAAACTGAAGTTCTCAGAGAAGAGGAGGGTAGAAGGTCTAGGGGACTTAGCAAGTTCTACAGAATCCAAGCTCAGATGCACATACCAACCTTTTCCTTACAACCATTTCACTTTCAAAACCACAGCAGGATGGTTGAATCAGCATTTTTCCAGGCAAGAACTGGGATAGGGAATACCAGAGCTTACCTGAGTATAATTGGGAAAGTTAAAGATCAAAGCTGCAATTTTTGCAAGGCTAAAAAGCAGACCACTAAACATTTAATTCTTCACTGTTCTAGATTTTTCAAGCAAAGGGAATTGGCATTTGCTGACATAAAGCCTCTTTCATTACAAATTTTATTAAGAACCAAAAGAGGGAAGGAAGCCCTTCTACAATTTTTGAAAACATCCAAGTGTATTTAAGCATACAAATGAGATGAAAAAGGCTCACAAATAATGGACATATTGTAATATGGAGAAGTGAGCTAGGGCGTGAACTGGTGTGATTCTTCAATATAAAAATAAATAGATGTTAAATTGTCATAGCTAGGTAGCTGAATACAATATGATTTAAAACAAGAAAAATACTTGAAATGGCCATAGACAAGCAAGATGTTGATCTTATTGCTTCAATATTACAAAAGTTTGTACAAGCTGCTGCTCAAGAGTCATTTCCGCTATTCAAAGTCACACCAAGATCAAAGCCATGGTGGACCAAGGACCTTGCTTTACTTCGACATTCATTCCATAAGCTTCGACGCCAAGAGAAGAAGGACCATGACACTGACATTATGGACAAGGCTAGAGCTGCAAGGAATAAATATTTTCAACATATTCAGTACACCAAGCACCAACACTGGATGAACTTTTTAGCATCAGCCAAGGACAAAATGATATTCACTGCCTACAATTACTCTAGGCCTGAAAATTATCGATCAAGAATAATCCCAACCCTGGTCTATACACCAAAGCACCAATCTCAGCCAGCAAAAGCAACAACATTTGAAGCCAAAAGTGAGGCCCTGGCCCAGACACTATTCCCAAGTCTCCAAACTTCATCCCTTTCAACGGAGGCAGAGGAATTCATTCCTTCAACCTCTTACTATGTGACAACAAGGAATGAAATAGAAAGAAAATGGGACTGGCCTGAACTCACTATTGATGAGATGATACATGCCACACCAAAAAAGATGAATGCACCAGGCCACGATTGTCTGGATTGGACCATTATTAAGTCAGCCATCAATATTATACCTGACTTCTTCTTCAAGGGTTACAAATGCTTATTTGAAAGCGGAAAGCATCCTGAGCAATGGAAACAGGCAGTGGGAATCATCATCCCCAAGAGGAACAAAATGGACTACAGTGCACCTAAGGCTTACAGACCCATTTCTCTCTTGCCCTGCCTGTCCAAATTACTGGAAAGAATATTTGCCAACAGATTGTCATATATTGCTAACACAACAGATCTGCTACACCCTAGCCAACTGGGAGGTTGTAAGCAAAGGTCAGCTATTGATGCTGCCCTCTTGCTTCAAGAATTTGAGGAGGAGAATCTGGCCAGCAAACAACTTGTCTCAACAATCTTCTTGGACATCCTTGGAGCTTTTGATAGGCTGCAACCTGCAGCTTTAATCCAAACCATGCGGTCCTTACAGCTACCTCTAGGTCTTATATCCTGGGTCAAATCATTTCTAGCTGGAAGAACAATGCAGCTTCTCTTCAATGGACAGCTAAGCAAGGTGTTTCAAGTGACTGGGACTCCCCAAGGTCGCCCAATATCACCAATGCTCTTCCTTCTTTCCATCAGATATCTTCTTCCAGCCATACACAGGAACAACTTCCTTCAGCTGTCCTACATAGATGACATTGCTATTTCAGTTTCATCAACTTCAATCATTAAGAATATAAGGACCCTGAAGAAAATTACCGAGGAGCTCTTGCAGGGTGCAAGAAAGCTGTCAGTGAATTTTGAGATGGAAAAATCGGAGCTGATTCACTTTGGCCGTCAATACCAGGCACCTACTTCAGCCTTGAGCTCACCGGGGCTCCCAACTCTAGAGCCAAAGGAGGTTGTCAAATGGTTAGGGATCTGGTTTGATAGGAAGCTCAATTTCAAGACACATGTGGAAAAGAGACTGCAGCTAGCTCATGGGGCCCTCAGAAGGATCCGGAGCCTAGCCTCAACTACTCGAGGACTACACTGTCATGCCCTTTGACAACTATACCTGGCCTGTGTCACTTCAGTACTTGATTATGGCTCAGTTCTTTGGCATGGAAAGAGGGGTAGTGGAATACTAACAAACAGATATCAGAAGCTTCAGAATCAGGCACTGCTATTGATCACTGGGGCTTTCCGAGGTAGTCCTGTTAAAGCATTGGAGGTTGAGGCCTCAATTTTACCAGCAAAGGTTCGACATTATAAGCAAGCAATTTACTATGGACTAAGGAACCTTCGACTTCAAAGGGACCACCCTATCCAGGAACATCTGTTCAGCCCCATGGAAGATGAACTGGCAAGCATGAAGAGGATTGACCTTGGGTTACTAAACTACATTGATAAACCAGTGACCCAGTTGATTAGGATTGGAAGTACATTGAAGCCATTGGCTTCTCTAAAGAATCTAGAGCAGCTAAATGCCCTCTGGGTTCCACCATGGCATCAATCCAATATAAATACACTATCTCCAATCACTCAAAGGTAACAACAAAAATATCCCACATCCAGCAAATCAAGGATATCCATTTGAATGATGTTATAGTCTACACTGATGCATCGCTTTTAAAGACAGCTGGGAGCAGCATAGGCTTTGTGATATACCTACCTATCACCAGAGAGATGAAGTGCTTTTCATACAACCTTGGTGACTCTATGGGTATCACAGATGCCGAAACCTATTGTATCTTGAAAGCAGCAAAATATGTGAAAAAATATCTTGCTAATAAAGTTATACATATTTTTACTGATAGCCAGGCAAGCATTCTTCGAATTCAGCATAATAGCAATCAATTCTCTCACCAGATTAGAATGATATGTCAACAATGCACAGTTCATCTCCAATGGTGTCCAGCTCATGTTGGTATAGAAGGAAATGAGCTGGCTGATAAGCTAGCTGCAGGAGGTCGAAACCAGGCAGTAATAAAAACGGACCACCATACCACTCACTCATTCATCAAGCATCAGGCTAGGAGATGGGTGCTAGAGGCATGGAAAAAAGATTGGGATATGGAGCTCTGGCATGAGGAGGAAGGTCAAAAGGCCAAAGGACTTGGCAAGTACTACAGGCTCCAGGCCCAGACTAACCAACCCAATTTCTCTTTCAGACTATTTAGATTCCAAGGCCACAGCAGGGAAACTGAATCTGGATTCTTTCAGGCAAGACTTGGAGTGGGAAATACAAGGGTCTACCTTCATATGATTGGAAAGGTCCAGGACAATATCTGCAATTTTTGTGGAAAAGATAGGCAAAATGTGCAGCACCTGTTGTTACACTGTCCAAAATTCAAAGATCAAAGGAATAAATGCTTTCAGGGCATAGAGCCAAGGTCACTTCCTATCCTGTTCCGGACAAGAAGGGGGAAGGAGGCACTACTAAAATATTTGGATACATCCAAGTGCATGGCAGCACATAAAGGGAGTTAAATTAGGACATATAATTGGGATATAAAGTATTTTGAAAGGTTGTGAGGTTTTTAGTAAGGAGGGGAAGCTTAGAATTATAAGTTATAAATGTGTCATAGCTAGATAGCTGAATACACTATGAATTAAAAAAAAAAAAAAAAGAAGATCAGAATCCCCAATTTATCAACCTGGAGACAAAGTGATGATTAGTTTGAAGAACTTGAAGACTAATTGGCCAAAAAGAAAATGGGACAATAAATGGGACGGACCTTATCAAGTTCTCAAGGTATATAACGGCGCAGTGATTGTCGAGTTACCAGACCACATTCATGTTAATAAAAGTTTTCATACCTTGTTAGTAAGACCATTGACAGAGCCTATACTTGCTGGCCAGTCAATTATTAATAGCCTAGAAAATCGAAATGTTGCAGGCCGGATTGCTGGGGGGGTGATGATGGAAATATTCTGGATAAATTGGAGTTTGAAAAGATATTGGATGTGCGTGCTGATGATAATAAGAAATCAGGTCTAACTTATCTCATAAAATGGAAGTACGACAACAAGGCTACTTGGCAGCCTGAGGCTGATCTAAAGGGTTGCGAAAAAGCTCTCCGAGAATTCCATGTCAAGATTCTGGACAAGCCGGGACCCCCGCACGAATTAGATATGCCATTGATACTTGAAGCTAGAACGAAGCCTTCACTACGCCGTTCCAAACAATTATGGCGCCTCAAATTGAGGATTTTGAAATAAATTGAAATATATTTGTTTGGAGACCAAACTTTGTGGAGGGGGAAGTACTGTCACGGTAGTAGAATGGTAGTTGGCGTGGTTTGAGATTAAGCAATAACTGAGCCTCTAAAGACCTTCGTGTAGCTAGATAGTCTCTTCCCTTCTCATCGCACAACTCATGTGTAATATTTAATTCGTTCTTCATACCCCCGCCCTGTGACACAAGGAAGCCCTATTTCTCCAATTCTTTTTTTAATATCAATCAGGTATCTCTTTTCACCACAACAAGAAGCAAACTACCTTCAACTCTCATACATGGATGACATTTCTATCTCAGTTGCCTCCACCTCAATACAGAAAAATACTGACCAACTGCAACTAATCCTCAAGGGACAAATGGACAGGGCAAGTAAACTGTCAGTCACATTTGAGATGGAAAAGACTGAAATGATAAATTTCTCACACCATAGATCAACTCTCACCAACCAGCTGACTCTCAGCAATCAAACTGCCACAGTACCTAAAGAGGTGGTAAGATGGCTAGGGATCTGGTTTGATAGAAAGTTGACATTCGAAACTCATGTTGAAAAACGGCTCCAGCTTGCACATGGTGCACTAAAAAGAGTTAAACAGCTTGCTTCCAACACTAAAGGCCTTCCATTCGATGCTTTATGTCAGCTTTATCTCAGTTGTGTCCTCCCTGTCCTGGACTATTGCTCAGTGCTTTGGTTTAGGAAAAGGGGTTGTGGTACATTGAGTGCCAAGTGCCAGAGGCTCCAAAACCAGGCATTAATCATGATCACTGGAGCATACCATAATAGCCCTATAAAGGCCTTGGAAGTTGAGGCAGCTATTCTCCCAGCAAAAGTGAGACAACAAAAGCAAGCATTCAATTTGCACTCCGAATTCTTAGACTACAATACACACATCCAGTAAAGGAGAAACTGCTCTCTCCACTTCAGGATGAGGTATTTTTTTTTTTTTTTTTTTTTTTTTCATATTGTATTCAGCTATATAGCAATGACAATTTTATTCTAATTTACAGTAAAAAATATCCTAAATAATATCCTTACTCCCATTCCTTGATCCCTTCTTTCAATGTCTACTTGATGTCAATCTAATTAATCTCCCTTGGGTACATTTATGCACCTTGAAGTCTTCAAAAATTCTAGCAATGCTTCTTTCCCCCTATTAGTACGGAATCGAATTGCTAGATTAAGTGGTATTATCTCTTTTAAAATTTTCTTTCTCTCTTCTTTAAATTTTCTGCACTGCAGTATGAGATGGTGCATTGTCTGCTTTCCATTTGCACAGAAATTGCAGGTTTCATCTTTTGTTTTTCCAATTCGGTGTAAATATGCCTTCACATTCCCTATACCTGTCCTTGCTTGCAAATATGAGGACTCAGTTAATCTGTTATGACCTTTAAATTTAATTGGCTTGGTTGAGAATATTGGAGTGGTCATTTGGGCTTGAATTCTGTAAAACTTCCCCAGGCCCCTGCTCTTCCTTCCTTCTTCTTCTTGGAGTAGCTCTGAGGTCTATTCCTGGTTCAATGCTTTTATAACTAACTCCTTGGATTTTTGTTTTAGAAATGAATGTGATGTTGACACATTCTTATTTATAACCATCTTTTTGCTGGCTCCCCTGGCCAAGCTATCTGCAAGTTCATTACCTACTAGACCAACATGTCCTGGACACCAAGAGAGGCTTAATGAGCAACTATATGCTTCTTTTCTAATCTGGTATGAAAATTGATTCTCTTTCTTTTTGATCCTCATTAAGCTTGCTTGACTGTCAGTAAAGAAATGATAGGTACCATGTGGAATGATCTCTTTCAGGCATCTTATGGCTTTGAGGATGCAAAAAGTCTCTGCATCAGTAATTCCCATGGTCTCCCCAAGGTTGAAAGAAAAGCTCTTCATCTCTCTAGTGGCTGGAAGACATATTACAAAGCCAATGCTGCAACCCTTTCCCTTGGTGAGTGATCCATCAGTATAAGCTATGGCTGTTGAAATTGGTGCTATATGGTAATGAAGGGTATCATTAACATGGAACGTAGAAAGGTATAAGTTATCTAGCCAGGTTCATGATGACTCATACATTGACCAGCCTCCCAATTATCCACAATAAGCTAGTAATCGTGTCCCTCGCTTAGTTGTAATAATTAGTTTAAGTAGCACTCTGATACTAAGTGGGTTTAATTAACAACTCTCCACTATAGTTTTCAGACTCTTCAATCTCCCAACTCGCTTCACTAGGTGATATTAAACAGAAGCCTAACAGCTTAAGCTTCTCTACACAACTTCCATTATAACAGGTTATGACCCGGTGCCCAAAGAAAAGCATTAATATCCTAGAATTTCCCTTTTCTTTATTATCCAATCAATCATCTAACAGTTCAACAGAAAAATGGCAAACTTACCTTCGAACCCAATTTCCTCCACATCTGATAAAGATAATGAAAGATTCTTTGCAAAGCGACTAAATTGCACGCTTCGAAATATGTCGTTCTCTAATGTCACCCAACTCGTCGGACACGATAACTACGAGTCATGGGCAATCACGATGGAGGCAATCTGGAGAGGTCAGAAGCTCTTTGAACTCGTTGTGAATGGAAAGAAACCAAAGGAAGATGCTTGCCTTGAAGAGCAGGAAGCATACAGCGAATTGTCTACAATTGCTGTTAATATATATATCTTGGTGGTGTCTCCAAGTATACTGAGAAAAATTCTCAAACTACAAGACCCCCATCTGATGTGGAACCACTTGAGTGCCGAATTTCATCGGACCAATAAGTTCACATTGGTTCATCAACTTGGATCTTTGATGTCGCTCTCGAGCACATACGATCCCAGTGGTACGATGACTTCTTTCATTGACATTTATGAGAACGAATACTTTCGGACTACATCTTTAGCCCGAGAATCTTCTAGTCTCAGTCGTCAAAAGATTGCTGATTTTTTGGATGATGATGAGATAAAGAGGGATATGATACTGGCATGTCTGAGTCGACATCACAAGAATATCGTTGACAATTTGGTGACAAAGGATAATTTATCCTACACTGAAGTTAAGCAGCGTCTTCTAGATCTTGATCATGAATTTCCAATTCAATCCTCTTCTCACTCAGCCCATGTCACGCATCACAGGAGGCCGAAAAATGACACTTCCAAAGCATCAAGACCCTATAAAGTCATTAAATCTAAACATCCTAAAGATTCTAAACCGAAAGAATGTTCCTTCTGTAGGAGACACTTTCCGTTGGAGTATAGAGGACATGTTTGGAACGCTTGTGTCAGGCTCCGAGAAAAAACTCATCCATAGATAAGGGCTCCAAGGATATCCAAGAACGAGCAAATGCTGCTGTCAGTGGACCTCAAGGGGTAAGTCATCATCCTTTCTATTTTGATACCTGTGCAACAGCTCATATGTGTCCTTATCCAGAACGATTCGAACGACTTTCAGTTTGCGCGGGTCATGTAATGTCAAGCTCAAATGAAAAGATATCGATTGAAGGAAAAGGAACAGTGCTATTAAATTGTATACTATCAAATGGAAATATTTCTACTTTTAAAATTGATGATGTACTATACGTGCCCAAATTATCCCTACCACTGTTTTCTTGGAAAAAGGCTAGATCCAAAGGATACATGCTCCAAGATAATGGTACTACGATGAAGATATATAAAAATAATAAAATATGGTTGGAAGCTTACTACGATGGCCCGTTACCCGTGATCAAGGAAATGGCCAATAGTTATGAAACTGCATGCTCTACCTTTGAATTTTGGCATGAGGCTCTCTGTCATTCAGCACCTTCAATGATGTCTAAGACAGATAAGCTCATCCAAAACTCTGGTATTATACCAAGTCCACCAGAAAACTTTTACTGTGATGCTTGCATGTCTTCGAAGTCGGTACACCATAAACCACCCCCATCTATTTTCCGAGCAAAACATAAAGGTGAATATATTCATTCAGATCTTGCAGGTCCATTCCCTGTTCCATCTTATGGCAACGCGCTTTATTACATAAGTTTCATAGACGATGCAACTCGATGCACTACTATCCGATCCCTAAGATATAAATCTGATGCAGCACAAGCTATCATAGATTTTATTACGGCCTTGGAAACTCAGTACGATTGCAAAATCAAGTTTCTTAGGACAGATAATGGCGGCGAATATGTCAATGAATCACTATCCAAATATCTCGCTCAGAAGGGGATAAGTCACCACTTGACTCCTCCCTATTCTCCGGAATCAAATGGTGTAGCCGAAAGACTCAACAGATCAATTGCTGAAGGAGTTCGTGCAATGTTGATCACAGTCAAAGATAAACGGTTGTGGGCTGAAGCAGCGCAAACATTTGTTTACACTAAAAATCGTACTACACATGGCTCTGTAAATGGACAGACCCCATATGAAGCTTTCCATGAGAGAAAACCATCCATTCTACACCTTCAACCCTTTGGAAGAGAATGCTACGTGCATGTCCCCATGGCGAAGCGACCATCTGGAAGCAAGCTTCTACCAAGGGCAGAGAAAGGTTTGTTTGTTGGATACACCGAAGTTGATCACCACTATCGAATATTTGTGTCTCAAAGGAAACAGATAGTTATATCAGGCGACGTGGAATTCCTACCTTACCATGTTGATAATTCCGTCTCTGAGAAAACTTTTGATTCCTATCCACATACCATAAATCAACCAGACTTATCAACATCATCCTTGATGTTGACCAGTTTGTCAAATCCTCCAAATGTTGGACAAGAACAAGATATTCGAAATATTCATCAAAATCAAGATCCATGTCTGGCTGTTCAGTCCAATTTAAGAGAGCCGTCATTGCAAGAACCGTCGTCGATTCCAACTACTGTTCAGATCGAGCCCCAACCAACAGCAGCTTTGTCAAATCCGCCCGACCCATCAAATGAAGATTCAAGAACATCCGTCAACTCCAGACCAAAGCGCACGATACGTCCTCGGACATATGAAGACACGATAACGGGGGAATGGTGGAAAGCTTCTCGTGATCTTCCTCAACCCGCATCGCAGATTTCAACTTGTGGCAATGGAAATGAGTTAGCCTTGTTAAATATTCATGATGAATCTGAGCCCAGCTCCTACAGTGTTGCCAAGTCATCACCTAACTGGGCTTACTGGGAAAAGGCATTTGATGAGGAGATAGCATCCCTTAAAGATAACGACGTTTGGGATGTTGTTCCTCGGCCTACAGGACGAAAAGTTGTCAATGGTAAATGGGTGTGCAAAATAAAAAGAGACGCACATGGGGAAGTTGAACGATACAAAGCACGTTACGTGGCCAAGGGATTCTCACAGATCCAAGGGCTTGACTATGACGAAACCTTTGCTCCAGTTGTACGACTTGATTCATTACGGTTAATCTTGGCGATTGCAGCATCTAAGAAATGGAAAACGAGACAGCTCGACATTAAAACTGCATTTCTTTATGGAGTCTTGAATGAGGATATTTACATGGAACTTCCTGAAGGGTACAGGCAAGGAGATCATGTTGCTAAACTTAAAAGGTGTATATACGGACTCAAGCAATCACCTCGGGAATGGTTCTTCAGGTTGGCTGAATATATCATTCCTTATGGTCTTGCTCCTTCCCTATTTGATCCCTGTGTATTCATCCACAACACAGGTAAAATGATCATTGCAGTTTACGTGGACGACATAGTACTGATTGGAGAACAAGATGAGGTCATCGAAGATTTAGTGAACCACTTCAAGACCGAATTTAAGGTCAAGGATATGGGAACTCTTCACTGGCTACTTGGAATTCAGATCGAGTACTCAAATGTAGGTATCACTCTATCGCAGTCTGCATACATAAATAGAGTCCTGGATAGATTTTCGATGCAAGATTGTAATACGGTCTCCACGCCTATAGAGTGTAACCAACCGCTAAAGGCTGCGCAAAATGGAGAGCCTAGGGCCAATACTACTCTGTATCAGCAAATAATCGGATCTATAATGTATATCATATCTGCCACTAGACCTGATCTTGCATATGCAATCTCTCACCTCTCTCAATTTAACTCAGATCCATCTGTCACTCATCTAGGTGCTGCCAAGCGAGTTCTACGATATATCAAGGGGACAAAAGATGTCGGTTTGTTATACAAATTTGAATCTCCCCTGGTTCTCAATGGATACTGTGACGCATCATACGGAAATTGTCTCGATACACGCAGAAGTTTCTCTGGTTATTTATTCCAACTTGGTCAATCCACAATCTGCTGGAAGTCTCGCAAACAACGTACTGTTGCTCACTCCACTTGTGAAGCTGAGTATATGGCACTGTCGTACGCAACTAAGCAATTCCTCTGGATTGTACGAGGACTTCACCAAATATTGGATAGAAATATACCTGCTTCTCTGTCAACCGATAATAATTCCGCGATTGATCTAGCACATAATCCAAAGCTCAATGATGCAACAAAGCATATTGACATCGCTTATCATTTCACTAGAGAGCGAGTTGAAGATGGAACGCTCACCTTACTACATATTCCGTCAGCTGATAATCTTGCGGACATCTGTACAAAAGGTCTACCAAAACCAAGACTGATGCACTTGTGCACCAATATCTTTGGTACAAAGTGAGAAGGGGTGTTGAAATTGGTGCTATATGGTAATGAAGGGTATCATTAACATGGAACGTAGAAAGGTATAAGTTCTCTAGCCAGGTTCATGATGACTCATACATTGACCAGCCTCCCAATTATCCACAATAAGCTAGTAATCGTGTCCCTCGCTTAGTTGTAATAATTAGTTTAAGTAGCACTCTGATACTAAGTGGGTTTAATTAACAACTCTCCACTATAGTTTTCAGACTCTTCAATCTCCCAACTCGCTTCACTAGGTGATATTAAACAGAAGCCTAACAGCTTAAGCTTCTCTACACAACTTCCATTATAACAATGGCAGTATCTAGTGCTATGTTGTTGACTATTTCTAAATGTTCTCTTTTAGCCTCTTCCTTTGACAGAGTTGAGATGATAATTGAAATATCTGTTTGCTGCCATGGTGAGATCCAGGTAGTGTCTATTTTTTCTAGATTGGTGAGATTGGCAAAGGGCTTTAGTAATCTACCAATTCTTAATAATTGAGTTGGAGAGTTGTCCAAGTATTCAAAGACCCCAAGGTCTAGCTTATTTGATAATGAGAGCTCATCTATCAAAGTGCTCAGAAGCTTGTGCTGAACTGGGTGTGATGGTTGAAGCCTTAGTAATCGGAGTGCAAAGCTGTATGCCTGCTTTAGATGCCGGACCTTTGTTGGTAAAATGCCTGCTTCCACTTCTAGAGCTTTTATTGGACTGCTTTGATATGCCCCTGTGATCATCATAAGAGCTTGGTTCTGTAGCCTTTGACATCTTGAGCTCAATGCACCTGTGCCATACTTCCCATACCATAGTATTGCACCATAGTCCAAGATGGTAGTAACACAGCTGAGATAAAGTTGTCTTAGAGCATGGAATGGAAGGCCTTTTGTTGATGAAGCTAGCTGTTTCACCCTACTTAGAGCTCCATTTGCCAACTGCAGCCGCTTCTCAACATGGGTTTTAAAGGTTAGCTTCCTGTCAAACCAGATACCCAGCCATCTTACAACCTCTTTAGGTTGCGAGGTGAACTGATTATCAAGTACAAGAGGGGTTAGTATAGGCTTCCTATGTTGTGAAGAATGAATAAGCTCGGTTTTCTCCATCTCAAATGTAACTTACAGTCCATTTGCTCTAACCATTAATCTCTGCAATATTTTTTGCATTTATTTAATATTTTTGTTAACTGATGTTGATGAAACAGAGATGGAGATATCATCAATGTATGAAAGTTGGAGATTGCTTATATTTTCTTCAGAAGGGAAGAGGAACCTGATTGAAAGTAGAAATAGTATTGGTGATATGGGACTCCCTTGAGGCATACCAGTAACATGGTATACTTTACTTAGCTGACCATTGAATTTGAGCTGGATGGTTCTTTTGCTCAAGAATGATTGTACCCATGAGATTAGATTAGATTAGATTTTTATTATAGTCCTATCTGAGTCAATGACTATAGAGGACTCCTAGAATCTACATATAAGATACTAGCTACATTTCTTTGTTATATTCCAACTTAACAATTTTCAACTATGTTCTTATGGACAGTGAGGGTCGAGCCCTATTTAAATTTTAAATTGTTTGTATATTATTTTCCCCATAACCTTTTATTTCAAGATCTTCTTTCCATTTTCAAAACTAGTTTATTCTTGTTCGGAATTTTCCTCCCTTCTTTCCAGATGCCATGCCCTAGTTGATATTCTAGTGCTGTCAATGAATTCTATTAATTTTTATATCCCTATTTTAGTATGAAGGAGCAACCTCATTGTTAGATTATTTCCATTCATTTTCTTTATTAGTTCTTTTCTCTTGTGTTTGTAATTACTGCAGCTGAGTATAAGATGGTCTGGCGTTTCACGCTTACCACATCTACACTTGTCATTGGTTGTCTTTCCCTGTTTGTAAAGGTAAGCCTTGTTTTATCCATGGCTTATCTTGAGTTGAAAGTAAGCACTGGATACAGCCCTTTTTGCTACTGATGGAACCTGAATCTTATGGTTTATTTTCCAGTGGAATTTTTTCTGATACTTTAGAGATCTAGGATGTATTTTCCTATCATTACTCTGAAGGAATTCCAGCCGTTGCTTTTGAAAATTCTTCTTCATTTGAGCTCCTATCATTGCAAAACTTATCTTATTGTTTTTGGGAGGCAGTTTTGATGCGTCTTTTGCCAATTGATCTGCAATTTCATTTCCTTCAATACCCAAATGTCCAGGAATCCAGTGTAATGAAATTGAAGCATTTTTATCTGTTATTTGGTTTGCTGCATTCAAAGCCCTCATCTGGCAGGACTGTCCAGGATAGTCTGAAAGAGATGCCAGCCTTTGTAGTGCTGCCTGGTTATCAGAAAATATTTCAAAATGATGTCCTGGGCTGCACCTTGCACTAGCAAATTCCAGTGCTTGTGTAATTGCTTCCAATTCTCTATTGTAGACTAAAATTTTGTCACCAATATTTGACATTGATTTGTATGTGAGCTGACCAATGCCATTGGTGGCTACAAATCCAATCCTAATTCCGATGCTTTCCTTATGTGATGAGGCATCTGTATAAATTTGTGTTGTTTTTGCCCAATTAACAGTATCGTAATTCAATTTGTAATATTCTGCCAATTTGTCTTTGGTACCCTCTTCTATATGAACTTTATATGATGGCTTTGAAGTCCATGGTGGGAAGCCTTGGGGAATTATCTCCTCAGGTTCAATCCCATCAAGCATCAAATCTTTAATGTATTTAATTCTCATTATTTGAGTTGGTTTTGGAAGAATAAAATCTTTCTCCTGCATCTGAAGGTTTACAGGATGGTTTGTTGGTAACTTTAACATCCTGAACGCAAACTTTGACATATTAGCTCTCATTCGGATTCTGGGTGGTTGTAAACATGATTCAACCTCCATGGGGAGAATTGGTGAAGTCCTAAATACCCCAAGAATTTTCCTCATGGCTAAATTTTGGAGTTTCTGCAGTGCTGCCACAATAAACTCCTGTCCCTTCCACCAGACAGCTGATCCATAATCGGCAATACTTATAATACAAGCAATTTGAATTTGTCTCATAGCTGCTGGTGAAAGTCCTCGTTCAGTATTACCTAATCTAGCCATTCTGAAAAATGCCTGTGTAGCCTGGGCTGTTCTAATGGAGACATGTCCTCGAAATTTGAGTCCTGGATCAAATCAGATACCCAACCAACGGATGGAGTCTTTAGGGATTACTTGTTGTCCATCAGGTAAGGTTAATGGGTAGTTTCTTGATGCTTTCCTGTTAGTGAAGTGCATCAATTCTGTCTTTGATGAGTCAAATTGAATGGAGTTGGATTTAGCTGTTTCAAAAAGCTGGTTAACTTCTCTCTCGAGGATTCTGATAATTTGCTTCATGCTTGTTGAAGCAGTGGTGATAGCAATATCATCCATGTATGAAAGGACATGGACAAGTCTTGATTTGGGGATGTCTCTGATGTAAATGAGGAATAAAATTGGTGAGATAGGGCTGCCTTGTGGGATTCCAGTCTTGATACCTTTTATTGCCTCTCGTTCCCCATCAAATTTCAGTTGAAGTGTTCTATAGTCTAAAAATGAAGCTACCCAGCATATCAAGCTCAGTGGAAGCTTGAGCTGTTGGAGCACCTTCAAAAGTTGGTTTTTGGCTACATGGTCAAATGCTCCTTTGACATCCAGAAATATGGTTGATGAGATCAAGTTCATCGTCGATTAGTCTCAACCTCGTTTGTCAAGAGGAGTGCTGCATCAATTGCTGACTTTTTGAGCCTCCCCCAATCTGAGAGGAGTACAAGAGATGAGTGGTCTCACCAAGATAGCTAAGTCTCTTGGCAAGAATTTGTTCACTTACTTTTCCTAGGCAGTTAAGGAGTGAGATTACACGGTATGCTTTTGGTTGGCTGTAGTCTGGCTTGCCTGGCTGTCACGGGACTAAGGGCTAGCGTCATAGAATAGAACATATGTATAGATATCCCATGTATTTAGACTTCTCATCTCATACTATCGCACAACACAGTTATAATCTCTTCCCTTTAGTACCTGACCTGTGAGCCACCGTGACATTTTGTGCGATCTCAATTGTGTCCTGTTGCATTTGAATCCCGAAATAATGGAAAAATTAACTACCTTATTCTGACTCCTGTCTGCGACCTGACACAAAATCTGAAGTAAATCCCAGCAATCATCTCATAGAGTTTCTCAACAAATCAAATTAAAATAATAAAAAAATATTGTAATTGTTAACAACATGGACTCCGACCCCAGAGCCACTGAAATTATCAATGCTTTTCAGAAGAGCTGGCCGAACTTGAGCGCAGCAATTGAAGGGCATCAGTTCCCAAATGACTCGAATCCAGCTTCTCTGCTTAGCTCGATTGATTCAACCACTAATACACCCGAAACTATTTTGTTTTGTAGTTTGCTCCAGTGTTTTGATTCAAAAATTGGTGAAATTAAAAATACAAATATGACTGAAATTATTTCCTTAAACTGTTGTGATCAGGCCCACTTATAGATCACATAACTTGAAATGGCTAGTATTAGGCAAGTGTAACCAACAGGACAAGCAATCCTGTGTCAATGATACGTCATTAACATACAGCAAATGACAACACCAGTATCTCAGCCATACATGATAATATGATCATATGACGCAGGTATATCTAATGATATAATTAATGATTGGCTGAATGGTTGGGAGTTATTGCTATAGAGGGTATAGTTTGTGTACCATTTTTGTGTATAAATACTTGCTGCTAGAACTCTGTACATGGTCAACCTTTTCTACTCCTATATTCAATAGTCATCAATATAGCAGATCTACAATACATATCCTTCTTCTTCTTCACGTTAGACTTAAAGCGCTATCCTATATCCACCCAAGTTGACTGTTATATCCATTGCGACCATTCTAAGACTTCTCATAACCTCGTTATCACAACATAAACTCAACTATATCTAATTTAAATTTAGCACGCTCTTTAGACAACAACAAGGTGTCAACCTTAAATGATAAAATTTCAAGCTTACAGTCTGAAATAAATAAACTACAGGTTGATGCCATTCTCAGCATGAAACACTCGAACATTGATTCTACAAATACAAGATTGCGCTGGACTAGATCAGATCCAGAAAAATTTTCTGCTGCACAAACAAGCACTGAAAAACGTCAAACGCTATATGAGAGCTGGAAAATACAGATCCAACAAGTGTTGATTGTGGATGGTAGTTGCTTTCCTGGAAATTTCAATTGTATATCGTATATAACCAGCCAACTCTCAGGGAAAGCATGGGAAGCTATTATAGACGGTGTTCAGAAAATGAATTCATACCCAAGTGATTCAGAGAAGTGGCATTGGAGAACGCAAACAGACTTATGGCAAGTCCTTGATAGGAGATACATTCTACTTGATACTACCCAGATGGCAAAGAATGCCTTAGACACACTTTACCAAGACAAACGTACTTATGGAGATTTTAAGGCCGACTTTGATCATTATATAGAAAGGGCAAAATACGATGACCGAACTAAAGTGGATCTCCTTAGAAAACGACTTAATCGAAAGATTACTGGCGTTATTAACAACCAAGTAAATCTTCCTGATTCAGACAATTACACTGGGTGGAGTGATATGATCAATAATATTGCTCGCAATATCAAACAACAGGAGCACATCCTCATGTTGCAATCTTCATCTAACTCAATGCAACAGAATTATCACCCAACAGACCATTTTTTACCTTGTGCTGGAACATCCGATTCTAAAGATCCTATGGACCTCAGCCGCATTTCAATATCAAGTGCTGAGCGTAAATTTCGAATGGAAAACGGCTTATGTCTTGCCTGTGGCAAACCGGACATATGGCCAAAGACCACCATCGCATGATTGACCCAGTGCCAATGCCAAAGCGTCCTACCAATCAATGGATATCTCGTGAGAGAAATGGCTATAAACAATTCCCTACTTTTAATACTCATGATCTACCTAGCACTGAATATTTAACACCAGAAAATCAGCCCTTGCCAATTCCGATGATGTATTATCCTCCGCCTCGATTTCTACCCAAATACCATCATCAGTCACCAGACCAATTCTCAAACTCACAGCTTTTAGACCCCGACGCCCCGGTTCGATCTCGTCTGAGAGTGTTAAATGGAAACCACGGATTTGAAGAACATTGCCAATCTCAGAATTCAGGGGATAAAAAACAAGCTTATAGAAATTGTGAACAGTTAAAAGACCAACCCCTAGTTTAAGTCGCTGCCAGGGGTACAATTGGTATGGAGATGAAGACAAGGCTATCCAAGATATATTGATGGATAATTCCACTTTGGAATTATGCTCAACTGGTTCCTCAAATTCAATGCTTCTTAGCTCTTCTCTCTCTAACCCGCGCACAAATAATTCAGTTATGTTTCCCACAACAAGTTTGATTGATAGTGGCTGCACTGCTATGGCATTTGCTGACAAAAATTCTATTGTTAATCGTTTTGGAATAGAAACTAAGCCCCTCTATACTCCACGATCTGTTCGCTTGGCCGATGGCTCTACCGAAGCCCCTATAACCCACTACTTTACATTCCGGTTGCATATTGAGCAACATTCGGAAATTATTGTCTTTTTTGTTACTAACCTAAGTAGATGTAATCCCATAATTCTTGGCCTACCATGGCTAAAATTACACAACCCTAAATGTGATTGGAGCTCCTTGAGCCTCACTTTTAGTTCCTTGTATTGCCGACACCACTGCCTTGATTGGAAGTACCTACAGTCCAATTCTTCTCAGCAAGTAAGATCGGTTACAGCAATCTCATTGACAGATAAAATTTTGTCAATACCTGTTACACATAAGCCACTTCAAACTGCTGCACCAGATAATTATGAAATTGAATCTTTCCTTCCGAATTTTAATAACCCTGATACACCAAAATATGAAAAAGAAACGACCTTTACTACCTTCAAGGATGATAATGAGTTTGATATCCTTCAGATTTTCCCTAGCCCTGATCATCCTGATATTTCGGATCTTTTACGTCGAAAAGTGATACAGAGTGATATTGATAAATTTCTCCAAGATAAACCCGAATTAAACACCGAGGCAATAAAAGCCATATTACCACTCGAATTCCATCATTACACCAAACACTTTCTACCAAAGAATGCAAACTCTCTCCCACCACATCGTCCTTGGGACCATAAGATTGAACTTGTCCCTGGAAAACAAGCACCCTATCGTAAAAACAGGCCCTTCTCTCCAGCAGAGTTGAATTGTGTCAAGAAATGGATTGATGATATGTTGGCTAAAGGTTTCATACGTGAATCTTCCTCGCCAGTTGCCGCACCTATCCTCCTCGCCGCCAAACCAGCTGGGGGAATAAGAATATGCCAAGACTATCGTGGCCTTAATGATGTTACCATTAAAAATCGATACCCGCTCCCCTGATCCGTGAGACTTTAGATTCCATTTCAAGAGCTAGATATTATACTAAGCTAGATGTCATTGCTGCTTTTAATCGTATCCGTATTGCTGAAGGACATGAATGGATGACTGCATTTACTACACGATTTGGCTTATATGAGATGTTGGTAACACCATTTGGTCTATGCAATGCCCCTGCAACTTTTCAGAACTACATCAATCATATCTTACATGATGCACTCGACAAATACTGTACGGCATATTTGGATGATGTTTTAATATACTCAGAGACCAAGGAAGAACATACCAAACACGTAGATGATGTAATACATCGACTCGGTGATGCAGGATTACAAATTGATATCAATAAATCAGAATTCTATACCACAAAAACCAAGTATCTCGGGATAATTATCTCCACTGATGGACTGAGTATGGATCCTGATAAAGTTAAAGTAATTCTAGATTGGGAAAAACCAACAACTGTGAAAGAATTGCAAAAATTCCTTGGCTTCTCAAACTTCTACAGGAGATTCATAAGAGGCTATTCAGGTGTAATCGAGCCCTTAACACGTCTTCTACGTAAAAAATCACCATGGATGTGGTCTATTGAGCAGGCGGACGCTTTTTCGAAACTCAAAAGTTCATTTACACAAGCACCAATCCTTGCCTATTTTAATTATCACAAGCAGACCGTAGTTGAAACTGATGCATCCAATTGGGCCTCAGGAGGAGCACTCCTCCAGAAGGAGATGATGGCATACTTCATCCTGTAGCTTTCTTTTCCTCAAAGCACAGTCCTGCTGAATCAAACTATGAGATTTATGATAAAGAGCTTCTTGCAATAATTAAAGCTTTAGAAGAATGCGCCCAGAACTAGTAGGTGTGCAAGAGCCATTTGAGATAATTACAGACCATAAGAATCTTCAAACCTTCCTGACAGCTAAACAGCTAAACCAACGTCAGGTACAGTGGTCTGAATTTTTGTCTCAGTACAACTTTATAATCACTTATCGTCCTGGGTCACATGCAGTAATACCAGATACCCTGAGTCGTTTACCAGGACAACAACCAAAATATGATTCTGATGAGCGTCTTCAACACCGTTTTCGCACTTTGATTCCAGAACATAAAGTCCATCCTGATATACTCCACAGCCTTCTCAACAAGAACCAAGTTGTTGATCACATATCTGCTATATCTCATGGAACTTCTATCACCGAAGCTATATCTCTTGCTTACAAGAATAACGACATTGCTAAGTTGATCATAAATTCTTTACAAGATACCACAAAGCGGTGGTGGCCCGGACCCTTACAATCATTACTCCGAAAAGACAAAGTAGAGTTTAAAATTAATGCCGGATTTGTGTACTTTCGAAAACGGCTTTTTGTACCAGACTATGAAAATCTTCGTCTTGAAATTGTGCACCGTTCCCATTCTTCCGGCCCTGCAGCTCATCCAGGTCGTGTAAAAACTTTGGATCTATTACAAAGAACCTATTGGTGGCCACAAATGACCAAATTTGTTGCTGATTTTGTGAAAGGATGCGCTCTCTGCTTCAGGACTAAGACTCCACGTTCATTGCCTCCCGGATTTCTTAAGCCTCTCGACATTCCCGTCCATGCATGGTCTGACATTTCAATTGATCACGTTGTTGACTTACCGCCGTGCAAACGTGATGGTAAGATATTCCACAATATCCTAGTGGTTGTAGATAGACTCACTAAATGCGTCATTTTATACCCACTACTCCCTTGATACATCTGAATTGGTTGAATATTTCATCAAACACATTTATAGAATACATGGTGCACCTGACTCTATCATTTCTGATCGTGGCTCCGCATTTGTTTCTGAGTTTTGGCGTAGGATTAATACTCGTCTCTCTATCACTCTCAAACCTAGTTCGGCTTTTCACCCACAGACCGATGGTCAAACAGAAATAGTCAATGCATCTCTAAACCAATATCTTCGTTCCTTTGTTAGTTTTACCCAAGATGATTGGGTTGATTGGCTACCACTAGCTGAGTTCTCTGGAAATAATCAGACAAGCGAGACAACAGGCGTATCTCCTTTCTACGCAAACTACGGTTTTAATCCACGTCTAGGAATCGAACCCCCAGAGCCTAAGCCACCATTGCTATCAAATACTGCAAAAAGAGAGTATTTAAGAGCAGACTTAGTTGCTGACCGCTTTGATCAAATTCTTTCTAAGTTAAAAGCCATGTCCCACCAGTCGCAGGAGAAATATGAAGAATATGCAAATTCTCGAAGATCAGAAGCCCCAGTCTACAGAGTAGGAGACAAGGTAATGATTTGCCTTAGAAACCTGAAGACAAACCGACCAAAGAAAAAATGGGATGATAGATGGGACGGTCCTTTCACAGTCTTAAAAACATATGATGGTGCTGTTATTATTGATCTCCCAGATCATATTCATGTAAACAATAGTTTCCACACCTCTTTGGTTCGACCATGGAAAGATCCTGTAATACCTGGGCAATCTTTTATCAATAAAAATGAGGGTCATAGCGTTGCTGGAAGAGTAGCGGATATTGAAAGGCTGAGGGCGATGGATAGGGAGACGTCACCTTGTGAGTAGAATACTGATAGGTATGGGAGAATTCAATAGATCACTTGGACAGAGTAAGATGATTGAATGGTAGTGAATTGTAGATGTGGATGTGGATACTAAGAGTAAAAAGGTCCTATCTATATACAGGAGTTCCAACCCTTGTTCCTCCATATGTTATTGTCTATGATAGCTAGAGTGACTACAATGGTGTCCTTATTATATTGAACACGTTGATGTTAGTGTGTAGCAATCAGGAGGCAATAGTGATCAGATTCTAAGGGGTTAACTTAATTGGTGCACGGTTATCCCCTGATGGTGTGTGCAGTTATGAACTCAGATTTTTTACAACAGCGGAAAGGGATGATGATGGCAATATTGAAGACAAGTGGATATTTGAAAAAATCTTAGATGTGCACAATCAAGATTGTAATGGTCTTACCTACCTCATTAAGTGGAAATATGATGATTTGCCTTCCTGGCAGCCAGAATCAGACTTAAAAGGGTGCGAAAAAGCCCTCACAGATTTTCATAATTTAAACCCTCATAAACCAGGACCGCCATCATGGGTAAATATACCAACAACAAATAAATCAATTGCACCACAACAGCCACGCCGCTCAGAGAGGAAAAAGCGGCTAACATGGAAATTAGCTGAAACAAAAAGCTAATATATATTTATATAAAAGGAATATTACCTGGAATTAATAATAATTTTCTGATAAGGGGTTCTGTTTGGAGACCAAACAAAATTTAGAGGGGGAGTACTGTCACGGGACTAAGGGCTAGTGTCATAGAATAGAACATATGTATATATATCCCATGTATTTAGACTTCTCTTCTCTTACTATTGCACAACACAGTTATAATCTCTTCCCTTTAGTACCTGACCTGTGAGCCACCGTGACAATGGCTTCCTTAGAACTGCTCCTGTAGCTTGTTTCCAGCACTTTGGGTGATATCCCACATCTATGAGTTGGGAATACAACTTGAAGAATATTTCTGGAATGGCTTTGAATGCCATTGTTATTATCTCATGTGTGATTCCATCTGGCCCAGGTGTCCTCCCTTTGATGTTAGTAGAAAAGGCATTTTCCAATTCTTCTTTTGTAAGTTTTGGCCAACTCCTATTTCCAGGCTGATATCGTTCACAATCAGGTGGTGAGCAGGCAGGTGGTGTTGGAAAAAGAGTGCTTCGAAAGCTTTTACATTTATCCTCAAATGATTGCATAATTACCCCCTCTTGATTTCTTATAGGTGGGACTTTATAGATCTTACTTTCTTTGGTGTAAGCCATTGCCTTAAAGACTGATTTGGCATCTCCTTTCTCTAAGAATTTGTTCCAATGGGCCTGTTTGGCATTTTTGATAGAAGAGAATAAAGGTTTCTTGCTTGTGTGTACCCAGCTTTTAATGCATGATCTTCTTTGTTGCCTTTCAGGGGCATTTGGCAACTGCTCATGTTTTTTCGCATCTTTTTCAGCTCAGGTGACCACCAGGGCTTTGATCTCTGTCCATGTTTGACAAGTGGAATACTTGCATAGGAAGATTCCTGAATAATAGAAGTCAAGGTTTGAGATGCATTATCAAGTTCCTCTGTGTATTTTGTAGAGCCCAAGAATAGATATCGTAACCCCTCATTGGTTCTGGATGGTGTTACAGGCCGTCCTTTACTGAGGCAAGTGCTATTCTTTACCAAGTGAATTAGAATGGAATTGAACTTATCCCAGTCTGCATGTTTGGTATTGAGTGGAGATTTCTCTATTGGATGCTTTAACTTATCAAATTTGCCTTCTACAGTGAACAGTATGCCAAAGTGATCAGATCCAAGATCTTCCAGTGTTTGCCAATTTTTTACCTGATCAGCCATTGCCTGAGATGTAAATGTAAGGTCAATCACTGTTGGCTTCCTCATGTGTGGCCTGTAAAATGTACCTTGTCCAGGGGAGTTTATGAGCTCCAAGCCCATACTGTCTAGCCAATCTACCACCTCTTCTGATTCACTAGTGCATCTTGCTTCTGGTTCCCATCTTGGATGATGCAGGTTAAAGTCACCAAGTAGTAAGATCCTGCTGCCCTGAAGGTGGTATTGAGTGAGAGCTTGAATGGTTGGGCCATTTTCTCGTGATTGATTGTAAATGTTAATTAATGTGATATTCCCAAGTCCATCAATAATGTCAAGGACTTGGAGATCAGGATCCTGGGGGGATTGACAGGAAAGCTTGATTTTAGGACCTAGCTGAACAGCAGCATAGATCATTGTGCGAGGTCTTTGATTTGATGGTGAGTTTGGAAATATTTGAACAAAATTTGGATGGTTAATGGATCTTGTATTCAAGAAGCTTGGCTGCATTCTTTCATGAGGAATTAGCCAAGGCTCTTGTACAGCTATTAGTGAAATATTTAATTCAACTGCCCTTTGTAAGGCACTCTCTGTTGCAAATTGATTTTTATTTAGATTTATTTGGAGAACCTTAATTTCTGGTACACCAGAAATTAAAGTTCGGTGTCTTCAGTCCCGTGTCAAATGCTCAGGTAAACCTGGCAGGTTTTTGAATTAGCTGTATGGTCTCCTTCACAGTTGGCACACTTTGGGGCCAAGTGACTGCAATGAACTCCTTTAGATTTACAGACACTGCAGTAGTGCTGTTGGGTACTGTGATCTCGTGCTCCACAGAGACGACATACTGCACTGCGTCGACAATAGCTCTCTACATGTCCAAATGCCTGACATTTGTCACACTGAGTGGTTTGTGCTACATTGTAAAATTTGGTAACCCTTGAGCTTATCCCAGCAATGTAGAGCCTGTTCCGGATGGCTCGCTCTGCTTCTTGTTGTGTGGCAGATGCAATGGCCACTGATCCTGCCTGTTTAATCTGACGGTTTTCTCTGGTATATATCCAGTGAGGCATTCCAATTGGGTTTAGTCCCTTGTTAAATGTTTTTACCTCTGATTTGATCATTTCCATGCAATCTTCATTGTCAAAATCAACTAGAGGTATTCCATGAGCAATCACCTTTTACCATGGCTCATCTTTTTGCACATTTGTAAATGGTATTATTTTCTCCCAAATTGATTTCTTCTTGAGGAATAAGTCTGTTGACTAATCTTCAGTAGTGGTGATTGCCATGTTCCCATTCTGTGTCTTCAGAACTGTATTTACTACTGGTCCCTTGATTCCATTGCTGGCAAACATTTGGTTGATTTGATTTCTTGCATATAGGGGGGTGAAATTGGTCATTGCCTCTGGGTCTTGCACAAGGATAACTCTTCAAATGATTTTGCTCTTTGATTGGGTAGGTTCTTGAGGATTGGGCTGCTGTGGCTGTCCTTTCTTTCCTACTATTGTCCATTGTAGGGGGTTGCTGGACTGATCTACCCCTCTTGCAGCCATTGAAGCCATGGAAGGTTGTTGGTATGTAGCTTGATTGGGATTGTTTTGGTTGTTAGGTCCTGAGCCTCTGTTTGTATGCAAAGGTACTGCTGGTGGCACACATTTGTTCAGGGCTCTTGCCTTGTTTTGAATCTGCCTTGTTGCAGTCTCAAAATTAGCTACTTGTGATGCTATAATGTTGGATGCCTTGCTTATATTTCCCTTTTCAGTATATTCTCTAAATACTTCAAGGAGATCCAGTAGCTGTGTTTGTTCAGTATGGTTCTTTGTAAGGTTACATGCCTTGATGATGAGGTCCCTTGCCTGAAGGAGTACCGATTTGGTGGTTTCAATGCTATGGTTAGTTTCAACTTGTGGGGTGGAGTAGATAGATGAAGCAAGTGTTTCTTTGCTTTTCCCTTTGACTGAGGGGTTAGGATCTGCATAGCATGGAGCTCCTGTCTTTAACTGATATTGATTGGATGGGCCAGCAATGGGGTCACTGCTATACTCCATTACCTCATCAATTTTTGATAGCTTGGGTTTCTTTGAACTGGGCATTAGAAGTGGAAAGTCATCCTCTGATGAATAACCTGGGTGCAACATCAGTTGGTTACTGGTTGATTGGTAGTTGTTGAGATCCATATCCATGACTGGTGATGCTGGGTCATATGCAGATTGAGAATTAGATCAAGGTGACTGTGGACTGAAATTTGACATAGTATATATATATATTTATTTTTTATAATGAATATTTTTTCTCTTTTTATATGTATTGTTTTATATTTTATATCCATAAATTAAAATTTTGCCAATTTTTTTGAATTTATTTTTTTTAAATATCGAAAATGTCACGTGATTAAAAGTGATGTGATCTGCACGAAATTATTTTTTTGTGGATTTACGCATAAACCACATGATTTACGCGTAAAGATACACAAAACGCGCCTCTGACCAATGAAAATTTTTCTTATAGGGTGACCTTTTAATACCAAAAATTCAATTTGTCGCAAAATCCGTTTGATTCGTTCTTTGAACCAAGATTACTCGATGAAAAATAGCTTAATTTTGCTGAATATTTGTGATTAGCTAGAGGAGTATCTGAAATATTTGTAGTTCAAATTTTGACTCAATTGCTAGCTGTTGACAATTGTTGTTGACAATTGTTGTTGATTAAATTGTTGGGGCTTTAACCCAAATTTGACTTCAAATCTCCTGATCCAACTTTGAGTCTTAATAACACTTGAACCGGGAGTGAAATATTCTCCCAGAGCCGAGTTCAGTCAAATTTTGCAATACCAATTAAGTTGGCCCACGAGGCAATAATTCAAAATTTTCCGCCATGTCAAATTTTTGCACCCAACGACTTCGGCTCCTACCTCAGTCTCATCAAGTTTACAAGTACGACTTAGTACATCCTTGTTCCAATGACCACACCTCTCATTGACTATTCTCTGGCCTCAGCTAGCCGCCAAATACACGCCGACGCCCATATTTACACCCGACGGAGGAAACAAAGCGTGGCACACAAATCTGGGAGGCAGTTCTTTGAGATGGATGTGAGAGGGATTGGGACAAGTTTACAAGATGATACAGAGGATGGATACACTCTAGGCGGGCGTGTGATTTTGAATTTTGGCAGTTTTACGAAAAAAGCTGTGTGCGCGCCAAGACTTCGCTTGCGAGAGTGCAGCGGACACTATAAAAACACGCAAACAATGGAAGGTGCCGTGGTCCGCCTCCTGGTGGTGTTCTCTGGTATGGTTTGAGTAGCCTAGGCACCTACTCCACTTGGGAAGGAGACACCAAAGACTTCATTTCGCGCGGAAGAAATTCAGAGGATGATGAAGGCATGTCTTGATAACCCAGGGTTTTTGAGACGTTTCCCTGGGTGGGTATTCACGGATGAGGGTTGACTTGGGGTGAAGAAAAAGCCACCATAACTTCACAGTGGTACTTGCAAATGAAATCCGAGGCATATTATGATAACGAGGTTATGAGAAGTCTTAGAATGGTCGCAATGGATATAACAGTCAACTTGGGTGGATATAGGATAGCGCTTTAAGTCTAACGTGAAGAAGAAGAAGGATATGTATTGTAGATCTGCTATATTGATGACTATTGAATATAGGAGTAGAAAAGGTTGACCATGTACAGAGTTCTAGCAGCAAGTATTTATACACAAAAATGGTACACAAACTATACCCTCTATAGCAATAACTCCCAACCATTCAGCCAATCATTAATTATATCATTAGATATACCTGCGTCATATGATCATATTATCATGTATGGCTGAGATACTGGTGTTGTCATTTGCTGTATGTTAATGACGTATCATTGACACAGGATTGCTTGTCCTGTTGGTTACACTTGCCTAATACTAGCCATTTCAAGTTATGTGATCTATAAGTGGGCCTGATCACAACAAGGCATGAGTGCTCTACTTGTAAATTGAGTCATCTTTTCTGTACTTTTCTTTGATATTGTGTCATAGCTAGATAGCTGCATACACAATTAAAATCTGATGCAAAAAAAAAAAACACTTGAACCAGTTATCAGATTGAATTTTAGATTGGATATTCGGAATCTGCTCAGCTTAATGCATAGGTAACACTAGATCTGAGCTCAAGTTCACGATTTTCTTAAAATATGTGGTTGGTATTATGTGTACCCATGAGATAAATGTTATGTGAGGCTGGAGCCTTCTCAACACTTGAATCAGAGCTTCTGGCTGGAGCCGATCAAATGTTCCTAGTATATCCAGGAAGACTGTTGATACAACTCTGTGCTTCACTCTATTTTGTTCAACAAAATCCTGCAGGAGTAGTGCAGCATCAATGGCTGATCTCTGCTCACGTCCACCCATTTGACTCTCATGAAGTAGAACATGACTGTTGTTAGCAAGATAGGCAAGTCTGTTGGCAAATATTCTTTCCAATAGTTTTGATAGACAAGGTAGTAGAGAAATAGGCAGGTAGGCTTTTAGAGAGCTGTAATTCTTTTTGTTTCTCTTGGGAATAATGATCCCTACTGCTTGTTTCCATTGGCTTGCATAGTATCCACTATTGAATAAGGCATTATAAGCTTGAAAGAAGAAGTCAGGAATACCAGGATGAGTTATCTCTAACAACTGAGGTGGACCTTGGCGTTTTTGAGTACCTAGACAAAGAATCAACCCAGATGACAAGAATAGGCCAATTATTGAAGTCATTCATAAGATGTATTAACCTTGAACATTTAGATGCCAGCTGGGTGCCCCCTTGGCTTCAATCCCAAATAAAAATTTATATTTCACCATTGCCAAAGGACCAAGCTGCTCAGAGTCACAAAATCTTCTCTAAAAAGATACCTTTAACAACAACTATTGTCTACACTGATGGCTCCTTCACCCAAGGAAAAGGCAGCAGTAAAGGAATTGTTGTCTATCTCCCAGTGACAAGACAAATGAAATGCTAGTCCTTCAACCTTGGTCAAACTATGGGTATTACAGACACAGAAACTTTCTGTATCCTCAAAGCCATCAAATACCTCAAAAATTTATTACCAAGAGGCAACTATCATATCTTCAGCGACAGTCAGGCTAGTC
Organism: Blumeria hordei DH14; assembly: GCA_900239735.1. Lineage (NCBI taxonomy): Eukaryota > Fungi > Ascomycota > Leotiomycetes > Helotiales > Erysiphaceae > Blumeria > Blumeria hordei. The sequence continues at coordinate 293,127 of OENG01000023.1, forward strand.
TCTTGAGAATAAAGAATAAAGAAAATTCCTTTTCACACCAGATAAGACAAGGGGCAGAGAGCTGCTCAATTCAACTCTCTTGGTGCCCTGGACATGTTGGTATAGTAGGTAATGAGCTTGCTGACAACTTGGCCAAAGGAGCCAGCAAAAAGAAGGTGCTGAGAAGGAATCAGTTTACGACACATTCATTTCTAAAGCAAAGAGCTAAGGAGCTTGTACTAGAAGCCTGGGCAAAAGAGTGGACCTCGGAGCTTTTCCATGAGGAAGAAGGAAGAAAGGGCTCTGGTCTTGGCAAGTTCTATAGGATCCAAGCCCAAATGTCAGTCAAGATTGACAAACACAGAAAAAGGACTCAGTCATCTTGCCATAAGACAGCTCTATTTGGCTTGTGTCACAAGTATATCAGACTATGCCAGTCCTGTCTGGTGGAGGAGGCAGCAGTCCTTTGTTGACATACTGCAAGGTTTACAGAATATAGCACTGAGGAAGGTACTAGGCAGTTTCAAAACATTGCCCATCAGACCAATGGAGGTGGAAGCATGTCTGTACCCACCAGAAATAAGACTGAACCACAGCAGAAGAAAATATGCTATGAGAGGTCTGATATTACCACCAAGACATCCAATTTCAAGGATGATGAAGGAAGGTGCTGAAAATGAAGGTATCCATAATCAGTCTCCAAAAGCAGAGAACCAAGTAAGGAGAATCAGAAAATCACTGCCCTACAATAATGGAGAAATGAATATTGAACAAACAACATCCAGTCAATTTGCACCTTGGAAACAATCTAAGACATTTCAAGTAGATCCTGCCACAGACAATAAAGAAGAAGAGAAAGTATGGCACAATCAATTACTAAGGAAATCAAAATGGAAAAATATAGCAATTTACTATACAGATGCATCTGACCAACCAGACACACTTGGAATAGGAATCTCTCTTGTTCTCTATGACCAAGTAGATCAAACAATGAAAACAGAGTATTGTACACTCTCAAAGGAAACAAACACACTGTATAATGGAGAGCTAGAAGGAATTGTTAGAGCTATGGAACATGCTCTGCAGCAGTCATACAACAGAAAATTAGTCAGAATTTTCTCTGATAGTAAAGCAGCCATTCAAAGATTAGAAGATTTCAGTGATAAAGCTGGCCAAACATGGGTACTCAGAGCTATGAAAGCTGCAACACAACTCAGAAATAAAGGAACTGATGTACAGCTAAGATGGGTTCCAGCCCATCAAGGTATAATAGGGAATGAAGAAGCAGATAGACTAGCAAAGATAGCATCATATTGCCAACCAGATGATAGCTGTCCCATTAGTCTATCTTTCATAAACAATGATTTAGATAAGATTAGAAGCCTAGAATGGCAAGAAACATTGAAAAAACATGACAAAAATAGACAGCAAACAGAAACCTCCATAGCATACCCTGAAGTATTTCCATGGCAAATAAGGAAAAAGCCTTGGGTACCAAGAGGGACTAGGAGGGAAACAAGCTCGGCATTCTATCAACTCAAGCTTGGACATGGATACTTCAAGTCATACATGAAAAGAATAGGGAAATCAATTTTAGGGAGCTGCAGCTGTGGAAAGGAGCAGAATCCAAAGCATCTGCTAATAGATTGCAAAAGGTATAGCCAGAACAGGAAGAGAATGAAAGAGAAGTTAAAGGACCAGGATATGAGCCTGGAATTACTGCTTCATAACAAGATAGGAATTAGTATAACATTGGATTATTTAAGGGAAACAAAAATAGAAACTAGGGGTTGTTATATGGGAGAAGAGAAAAGTGGAGATTGATGTTTGATTTTTGATTTTCAGGGGTTAATGTTGTAGTGTGACTACACATCTTAAATAGTCATAGACTCCAATAGGATGTAAATTTAAAAAAAAAAAAAAAAAAAAGCCCAAATGTCAATGCCAATATTTTCAACTCACCCATCTAGTTTTCAGGACCATAGCAGGTTGACAGAATCCTCATACTTCCAGGCCAGGACTGGCATAGGAAATGTGAGGGCATACTTATATAAAATTGGAAAGACCAAAGATGATAAATGCAATTTTTGTCACAACCAAAAACAAACCATGCAACATTTGATACTTCATTGTCAAATGTTTAAAAATGAAAGAAAAGAATCTTTTAAAAACATAGAGCCATTTGTTGAAATACTGACTTTAATCATAAAGTGACATTCATTATGTCTGCATAAACTATCCACCTAACCAAATTCATAACTTTCTTTAACTATAAATGACTCAAGAATATCAGCAGGGTGTGTCCTGGATTGTATGTACATGGTATGCATCAAGGATCTGCATGACTAGAGCCTACAAAGGATGTGGTAAGGTTCTGCATGTCTAGAGCTTTCATGGAATGTGTCAAGGGTCTGCATGCATTAGCTTTGACAGCAGTCTTGACCAGGGTCTGAAATATCAAAGCTGTTGCAGATCTTAGTGGGGCTGATGATCTGCAGTGGGATAGTTTGGGATTCCCACATCTGGATTTCCTTCATGACTTCACTTTCTCTTCACATTAATCATTGCATGTATCACTCTCCAAAGATGTACATAATCTGACTGATTCCACTCCATCTTCCTTCATCATCATCATCATCAATACTACACATCATGTTCATGATTAACCAACTCAGTCTACAACCTTTGTTCAATACTCAATATATTTCTTAGATATAATTCATCTATTTTATTCTTGAATATAATCTTCTCAGTTTAATACCATTCACTTTACCAATTTTATTCAGAACAAAAAGAGGAAAACAATCATTGCTTGAATTTTTAAAAACTTCGAGGTGTATATCTATACACAAAGGAGAATAATTAGGACAAAACATATTGGAAATAAAGAGGGGAGATGGAGGAAAGGATTGATAACAGGGACTGATATTTTTTTTTTTTTTTGTTAAATAAATTGTCATAGCTAGCTAGCTGAATACAATATGATTAAAAAAAAAAAAATTCCAGCAGCTACTACTTCAACCACCAATGCAGCTCCAGCCACAACTGCAAAAATCATTGACACTGAGAATGTCATCACCCTGGTGACCAAGTCAGGCTGCAGTCTGCCAAATTACCAGGCTTTTACTATCAGAGAAAGGATCAACAAGATCCTAGGGAAAAGGGCTATTTCAAGAGTCCATACTTCACCAAAGGGGAACCTGGTCCTCAGTTGTATGGATGCCTCTCCAACAGAGCTCATTTTGGATCAAGAAAAATGGGAAGTGGTCTTTGCAGGATGGCCAATTCAGAAGGCCCAGAAAGTTACCAACTGGCCGAAAATGGTGGTACATGGGGTTGCAACCTGTATCCCCATTCATCAATTAAATGAGGAGATTGAGACCTATAATGATGGGATCATTAAACAAGGCCAGGCAAGATGGCTTACAAAATCACCAAGTAAATTGGTGAGAGCCTCAGTGGCATTTTGTGTGAAGACTGAGGAGAAGAAGACTAGATTGATAAAGACTGGGGAGCTCATTGGAGGACAACTTTTGAAGGTAGTTAGCTACCAACAATCAACTCAGAAAACTCAGTGCAGAAAATGCCTGACATTTGGCCATCACTCCATGTGGTGCAAGAAATCTCCAGTGTGTGCCATCTGTCTTGGCCCACACTACATTAACAGCCACAAGTGTAACACTTGTAGTGCAACTCAGAGTTGCATCTGTTGAAAATAATCCCTCAAGTGTCATTGAGTTTATTTATTTATTTATTTATAATACTTAATGTCGTGCCCACGCACAGCACGTGAGCTCCTCACGTGCCGGTTAGCTCAGTCTAAATAAAACTACCCGACGTGTTGGCGCCTACACAAACCCAATATAGCAAATGAAAGCCAGGATCTTATCATCCTGCGCTTGAAGATTAAATTATACATGGTTACCGGTCACCCTTCAACTCTCATGTATTCAGATTGTATTGAATGAAGAATAGATTAAATAAACAATATGGAAGGGGGAACTTGGTTAAATCACATGATTCCCTTTCGGTCAGACTTGTTGTGCTTTTCCAAAGAAATTTGTGACCCGCACCCAGGTATTAAATGCGTGAACTCCCTCCGCGGAAGCGAGAGCCCAAGATATGCTGGGACTAGGATTCTGTGCTCTGTGGAGCTGTGCCTGGTACTGCCCAAGGTGGCAATAGAAAAAGTGGTCGGGGGACTTTTCTTCTCCGCATGAGCAGGTTAGAGTGGCGTTTTCGTGCTGAAACTGTTGGTGGTAGTCTGCAAAGTCGCCATGTCCAGATCGTGCAGCTAATAGATATCCTAGTGTTCGTCGCCCTAGACAGGCGAGCTCGGCTGTAATCTTAGTATTAGGACCAATTCCTAATTCTTTATATCTAGATGGAGAATTTTCTGCCCAGTAAAGTGCAACAGAAGCCTCGTACTGGGCTCTGACTTCCCTTCTTGCCCTCGCAATAGAGAATACCGAGTTTAGAGCTGGAGCCACACAAGCAGCTTTGGCAAGCGCGTCGGCTGCTTCGTTTCCCAGAATACCTGCGTAGCCCGGGCACCATCGGATGGCCTTTTCCCCAGGCGTTGTGTTTTGGCCGCGTGACCTTCTTTTCCAGTTTGCTGCAAGCTTGTGAAAGAGAAAGATTTTTGCTGAGCTAGACGCTGTGGGAACATCAGAGAGAAGACGAGGGCGGCCTCCTGGTTGTCAAGGCAAACAGTGACGTTAGAGGCATAGAAAGCCAGTGGGTTGAGGAGTGCTGCAGCAAGGCCTTCCGTGGCCCCGGCAATTTCAGCATCATAGACCTCTGCCGAGTTTCCGAGCGGGAGTGATCCTCGCCCAATCTCCTGCGTGAGGCCTCGATAGATCACGTACCCCGCGCCTGCTCGGTCTTCTATGAGAGCTCCATCTGAAAATACGAATATGTCTGGAATGGGTCGAGCAGCCTGCCACTGTTTGAAGGAATTTGATCCCGAGAGTCTACCTACTGCCCCAATTTCGATTAGCTTTTCCTCACGGGGTGCCGACCATGGTGGGGGATAGTGTCTTCGGAAAGTTCTAATGAAATCCTCCGGCAGATCCAGCGCATGCGGCTAGTGTTCCAACGCCTACGAAGAGGGTGATAGGGGTCAGCTGCAGCAATTCGAACCGCTAGACGGCTGTGAATTCTGTTAAGCCACGTCTGAGCTGGGCCCCAGCCAGCTTCACGTAGAAGTGCTGCTATTGGTGTGGTACGGTAGACTGGGAGAGCTGCCCGTGCCGCGTCGTTCATCCTATGTTGGACTTGCAAGATAATTTTTTGGGAAGTCTGTTTAGAGTACCAGGTCTCGGCCCCGTAGAAAAGGGTCGCAAAGGCAGCACCTTGTAGAGCTTGTCTTAGAAAAAGAGGGCTAATTCCTCGAGTGGTTGTGGACAGTCTTTTCATATGGCTCGTGATAGCTAGAGACTTCCGGCAAGCCTGTATAGTATGATATTGGAACCGAAGAGCACGGTCGAAAAATATTCCAAGCCAGCGAGTGTGGTCATTGGGCGTTATAGTTGTCCCTCCAATACTAAGAGTAGGCTCTAGTGGTGAGCCTCGCTTCCGGTGAAAGTATTGCAGCTCAGTCTTAGAAAGTTCGAAACTAATTCCGTTAGTCAGACCCCATGCTAGAGTGCTATCTAGTTTCTCCTGGAGTTTACGTGCACATTCGTCTAAGGAGGACGCAGACGCGAAAATGGCAATGTCATCTGCATAGCCAAAGCGGCCAGTGGAAAGACGTAGTGCCTCTTCCATAGCCAGAAGAAATAGAATTGGCGATACTGGTGAACCCTGTGGGAGACCGCAGTGAGTTTGGAAGGGCGGGGAGGTAGTATCTTCAATAGAGATGATGGATTCTCGCTGCTCCATGAATGATGCTACCCAGCGAACCACGTTTGATGGCCATCCTTGGTTTCGAAGCCTGTAGCAGAGCCGTCCTTTTTGGATACCATCAAACGCCCCTTGGACATCGACAGTCACTATACCAGCTACTTTCTTTTCCATCCATTTTTCCTGGATATCGCAAGCAAGTGCTGTAGTAAGGTCAGAAGCAGAGCGAAGAGGGATGGCGCTGCATTGGTCTTCAGCTAGTACCCGATATTTCAGAGCTATAAATGAAAGTCGCCGTGCTATCAGTCGCTCAAAGCCTTTACCTAGGCATGAAAGGAGGGAGATTGGTCTATAGGACTTCGGGAGGGTGAGATCACGGTTTCCTGATTTCGGAAGAATAACCACTGTAGACTTCTTGAAGGCTATTGGGTATTCCTAGCTTCTCGCACTGGCGGAAGAGAGCTGACACTCTCTTACCAATTATTGGCCATGCTTGACGGAGAGAATTCGGGGTTATTTCGTCGGATCCTGGGGTTGTAGATGAGACCTGACAGCATGCGCGAAATATTTCTTCCTCGGTGATTGGGGGCCATGGGAGATCTGTCCTGGCAACACTTGGTGTACTGATAGGGATGTCATCTTGGAGCGAAAATCTATTCAGCAGGGTCTGTCGGAAGGTCTGAGCCTTTGCTTCAGGAGTGTCTATAGATCCATGCGGTCCGACGAGAGGGGGCATAGGGCTGGCTGTTTGTTTCTTGTGCCACCTAGTAATTTTATATGCCTCTGTGAGACTCGCTACTTGGTCAATCTTGTTACGCCAGTAGTCTCGCTTAGCTTTCTTGACAGTTTTGGCAAATTCGCGGCGTTCTTTAACAGCATCTAAGCCTTGTCGACGTATTCGACAAAAATTGCGGTGAGCTTCTGCACAAGCCTCATTCCACCAACGATTTCCGCTACCATGTTTTCTGGACCTTGGGCAGGCCGCCCGAAGGGCTCCTGAAATAGCTTCTGCAAGAAAGGTTGCTTCATTGTTGACATCTGATATTAGGGGAGTTCTAAGCCGATCCCTCAAAATGTTGTTGAATGCAGACCAGTCTGCAGCAGCGTATCGGAGTCGGCCAGGGTTAGAGATCTCAGGCCCTCTATCTGTAATTCGGAAAAATATTGTCCTATGATCTGAGCGACGTCAAGATCATGTCGAACTTTGCAAGAAGCTTTGGAACACTCATTCACGAAGCATAGGTCGAGAACAGAGCCTCCATCGTGAGTAGGCTCTCCGTAATTATTTTAATAGTAGGAGCCCTTTTCGGCTGCCCACTCTAGGAGAGATTCACCACACGCATTGTTTCGTGCTGCGGGATCCCAAAGCGAGTGACGGGTATTGAAGTCTCCTGCTAAGATATCTGGTTTCTGGTTAAGGGAAAAAAGATTAGTAAGTCCTGCTCCTGCCTCCACAGAACCAATTGGAGCATTGTAGAGGTTGAAAATATTTACTGCACGTTTGTTCTTCCGTCAAATACAGACTTGAAGCAAATCTCGGGAGTGTATAGCTGGCTGGAAAGGAGATAGACCAACACCTTTGCGGGTGTAGGTCATGACTCGGGGTCTGTCTGTCCAGTTGAGAGTTGGGGTAAAAGTAGATAAACTTGGGTGTGTTTTAGTAGCTTTGCGTGTAAAGTTGGAAAAAATCCATGGTTCCTGGATTAATACGATGTCTGCTCCTGCTTGATAGGCAAGTTCAAGAGCTGTGTCGTGAGCAGGCCCACGTTTTCCAACATTGACCTGCAGTACGCAGAGACCAGCAGATTCCTGCTCTCTGCGTGCACGCCCTCGGGTCATCATAATTGATCTTCCATGGTGATCAAGGGGGCAAATCTGGATCCAGATCCGATAATAGCAGCAGAAGGTGTAGGACTACCTTCGAGCGTGGCTCTAGCTTGCTGGGTTATCTCTACCTCGGTAGGAGGGAGTGGGGGAGGATTGAGAGCGACCCAGGCCCTGTGACCCTCTTGTCGGATAGCCCGGAGCCTATTTTTGTCTGGTTGTATAAAGACACCGTTCGCGCGGAGTGGACGGGCTGGGCAGCCGAGTGATGATGCCTGGTGAGGCCCAGCACAGTTTAGACACTTGACTGGGGTAACACATGGCCCGTTATGAGAATCTGCAGCGCAGATGCCGCAGCGAGCGTGCCTGGTGCATGCATTAACGTTATTGTAGCCGTGGCATCTAGGACATACCTGAAGCTGAGGTCTGTTGTCGAGAGGCTTTAGCCTTGTGGCTCTAGCAAATAAACGGAGGTGTGTTGGAAGCTTCGAGGTGGCGGAGGCCGAAACTACAAGACAGAGAGTCCCATCCCCTTCGGGAGATGCTAAAGATCGACGGGTCCAGTTCATGGAATAAAATTTTGTGGTATCAACGTTTGTAGACTTTAATTCTTGCCGAATTTCTTCATCTGAAAGTGACTCGCGAACCCCGGATGCGTTGTATCCATATTTTGTAACTGGTCCGAGAAGATAGTTAAGCCTTTTTTCCTGTTGCTCTATCTGAGCATTTCCAGTAATTGGCTGTAGGGCTTGAGCGGCCTGTAGCAGCTCTGGAGCTTGGCTCGCCGAGGGGGCTACTAGTGCAATACCGGATGGAACATTCCGAATATCTTTGATGAGCTCTGGTCGATCCAATAGCCCTCGGAGCCTAGAGCGGACCAGCAGTGTGTCCTGGAGACGTAGAGGGTGGTCGGTAGGGAGACGAACAATCACTCTAGTGTCGATCTTCGGTGTTTTCGCTCGTTTCTTGCCCTTCTTTGGGTGGATTTTTGGTGCGAAACCAGTATCTTGGGCCGGCGCTGGTGGGCCAGATTTTGTTACATTGGCGTACGTTAGCTTTGTGGCGGTTTTAGCTGGTGCTTGGCGGGCTGGTACAGTCATCTGGTGTGAGTAAGTTTGTGGTTGTTGGTTCATAGGTCCATTTTCGAAGACCAGAAGACCCGCTATAACCCGAGCGGCGCTACGCGTAACAATAGCTCTGAGGTCTGCTGCGATTGCAGGCAGTAGACTACGGAGATATTCGGATCCAGCATTTTGCCAGGCTAGAAGCGCCGTTGCGAATTCATTTGTCACTGCTGTTGATGGGGAGGTCACAGCACAAACGTATGGGCTTACATTCTCCCTACTATGGGTGGAAGTTCTGTACTCGTGAGAAGGAGATGCGTGCATCGAGTGAGCAAGCCCTAGTCTTGCTTGGTTTATCTTTGGATTCTTTGAGGGGGCACCAATTCTATCTTTTGATGCCTGGATTTGAGAAGGTGAGTTGTGGTCCTGGTCGGACTTCTCGCTTTCGTCGTCGGAGTACGCGGGCATATACTCATCTGCTGAGTCAGTAATCATCTCATCTACTTGATGGATCAGTACGTCTTCCTGGAGAGTCGCTATATTTGGTTCTTCACGGATAGTCGGGAGGAGGGAGCGTGTTTTTATGCGTTTAGACACGCGAGCCGCTGCACATGTGGGTGACGGCCGCAGCGATGAGCCGGGTTTTTTCCGCCTCCCGGGCGGCATTTATGCTATGGGTTTCTATGAGGATATGGGTGTAGATGTGAAGCGTGGTGAATTTTGGCTCAAGTGTCATTGAGTTGGGCAGGAATACAAGTAGGCCAAACAGATAGGTCACATGATTTAGCTTAAACTAAGTGCACAGACCACCTAATCATGTATATAAGCCAGCCATTCCCACTTAGATAGTCCATTATCATTCATCAATACAACAACATTTCTTGTTCATGATCAACCACTCTACTTCCGCCAACACTCTTCATTTGTTCAATCTTTATCAGTATCCTAAAATATAATTCAGGTATCTATTCTTTGAATCTAATTTTAACTGATCAATAGCATCCACCATGCAGTGCAGTGTGCAAACTGCAAGTCCAACACCCACCTGGCCTTCCAACAATTAGACTGTGACTTCTATAAAGCTTTAACATGCTAGATACACTCAAATTTAGTCAACATAATACTGCAAGAGGTCGAGAGATCCTGCAGTCACTCTTTGAGGTAGCCCTCAAGGAGAAATCAGAATTTATTTTTGTGCAGGAACCATACATGTTCCATCACTAACCAACACTCTCTTTTCGACCTATAAACCACTCAGCTTATAACCTCATACCACCAGTTCTCAACACAAATCTGCTGCCCAGGCTCCGTACCTATGTCAAGAAATCTAGCCAGCTTCAAGTATCCCCCAGAGACAAGAGAGATTCAATTTTTTTTTTTAAGAGAGATTCAATGTGAGGATGGCAGACTGGGACAAATTTGAACAGACCAGTCACCTTCTATTCAAGGAGTCAAAATTGCTCGAGCCCAATAGACTACAAGTACTCCAAGTAGCTACTTCTAATTATGTACTAAGAGAAAGAAGCAACCTGACCAGAACATCTTAATTTCCGGATTTTCAAACCTCGATTTTTCGTGCCAAAGATACCATAACATTGTGCTAATTACTCGGTTGATTTCAAATACCAACTCAGAATCTTATTCTGACAACCAGGGCAGAAGGTGTTGAAGTTCAAAGATAAACAGGATCTCCACATCTATCAGTGGGTGGGACACCATCTCCAACTTTACACAGCTTCTATTACATCAGTCAAATAATACCAAAATTCAAACCACAGATGGAGAAATATCAGATCTATTTCTGTACAAAGTTTTAGAAAATAATAACGATTATTGGTCGAGATAATACTGATTAAAGCTGAGAAGCAGCAATTCTGCGACAAATTGCACATCTGGTCACAGTTGGTCGCTGGAGTAAAAAAATTTCACCACCCCTGTTTGTGCTTTTATCAAGCAAATATTTCATATCACTTGAAATCATAGCCACCTGACACAAAGTCACGTGATTTGGAAAGAATTTTATTTAAAAATAAAACACAAAAAATAATTGAAAAAAAAAAATAGAAAAAAAAAATAGATAACCAGTACAATAGTGAACCAACCAAGCTCTCCAGACCCATTCTCAATTGAATATAAAAATATGTATCAACATTTGACAGACATGGATGCAGATAGCATGTCTGAAGTGCCCTCCTCAAACCAACTAGACCAGAGAGACAATGAGGACCCTGAATTTTCAAAAATTCTCAAAGGCAAGGGAAAATGCATAGAATATCCTCAATCAGAATTTCCAAGGCTGAATGAATTTGATATACAGGTTGATGCTGAACCATATGACTTCACACTGTCACAATCCGTGAGAGCCGTATTGCGTGCGTGTGGGGATACAGGTTAGCGCGCCTTGGCATCACGTTGGATGACTGAGCACAGCCGAGGGAGGTATCTTAGAGAGGGTCGAGAGTAGCTACCTCCTCTCTTCATCTTTTATTGCCTTTACAAGCGTACCTCTTGATAGCAATATAATAACTAATAAAACCTCCTTGACGTGCCGTAACATAATAAAAGACCATCACCTCACTGGGAAGCAGTAATATCCACTAGGAACAAATTTGACTTCGGTACCACCTTTTTGGTACGACTCCTACGACTCCCGCCTTACCTGTATAATTACAGGTGCCTTCTGCCTCATATCTCGATTGCAGACAGTCTCAGAGCAAGCTGAACTCCCTCTCTCTATTGGCATCACCTTTTTGATATGATACCTCAAACTTTACAAATTTGCGACACAGATTTGCGCTTCAGCCTCGCCATCAGCCTCGTGCGTGTATCCTCAACTACCAATCTCGACCTCTGCAAACCCCTCCCTACCTACGCGCATTTGTCTCAATACTACACACACGAAGAGCGGTCCCTCCCATATGCAACCGCGCCGAAGCAATTGAGAGCTCTCTACACCAGCCTGATTTGAATACCCCGCGGAGGAAAAGAAGAAGAAAGGCGATACTGCGCCAGTGGAGGAGAACATATTGAGAACTATTGAGAGTGATACAATCAAGGAGAAAGGCAAACACACAATGGTGGACCAAGCATTCTCTACCAGCCAGTTGGCGGCAATCAACAAGATGCTCAAGACTGCAGTTGCTTCTGCTCTCGCCGTCAAAGCTACCGAAGATGCTGCTAGAAAGTCTCGCGCACTTACTGCAGACCTACAACCGGCTGTTGATCACTACCTCCCAAAGATTGACAATTCTGTCAAGCCTGTCGATTATCACAAGATTTGCTATCCCCGCCTCCTCTTTACCGACCACAATGAAGAGATTGAGTACGATGCTTGGAAGATGGACATGAAGCTCTTTATTGAGGAGTTCTCTGGTAACTTCTGCGCTGGAGACTCCCAGCTAAAGGCGTACTTGAAGTGTACTGGAGGAGAGGCCAAGACTATTATCCTTCAGCATATAGATACAGTTGTTACCACTAAATTCAAGGGTGCTGCCAACGTCCTCGCTGCCCTAGATCAACGTTTCTTCGACCACAACTGTTTCCAAAAAGCCAAAGCTGCCTACAGCATCTTGAAGATGACTAGTAATATGACATACAATTAATTCCAAATCAAGTTCACCAACCTAGCCATCACTGGTAAAATCGCCAGGGCTCGTTGGTTTGATGACGTTTGTGAGAAAATCTCTCCCGCCTTAAGCTCCAAATTATGACTGAGAAGTACAAGATGAGCAATGGCTACACTACTCTCGACAAGTTCTTAGCTGTCACCGACCGAGAATCTCGCAACATCCTTGCCGAGGATGCTCTCCATAAGAAGGTAGTTGCTGTCGCCGTCCGAAACAACGCTAGCAGAAACCCGGGTATTTTGAAAAAATCGGGATGGACTGCTGAACGCCTGACAGCTAAAGCTGCTCGCAACACCCCCGCTGTACGCTTCCCTACCACTCCTGAGACCGTACCACAAGTCATACGTCGTACTCTCAGCGCTACCAATACCTGTTGTCTCTGCTGAAAGGAAGGCCATTGGGCTAGGGATTGCCCTAACGCCGTAAAGATCGCAGAACTGACTGGTAGATCGGTGGAGGAATTAATGTTAGAGCACGATGACGGCGACGAAGACGGCCTACAACCTGTTGAGGTTGACGAGCTGTCGGGAAACTCTTAAGCCGTGGAACAGTCTCCTCTCATGGCAAATGCCTCGATTTGTGGAAAGTCTTGAATGCTGATTTCCGTTCTCTTACTGGAGGAAAACAATTCCTAGTTAGTATTGAATTAGGTAGAAATGGATCATTCATCAAAACAACTGCACATATCGACGGCGGAGCAAATATCTTTGGGGCGCTTTGTACCTCTGTCGCTCTCCAACTTTGTGACCTTTTAGGCGTCAAATTCCTTACTCTCCCCAAGCCAATTATACCTACTGGTTATAACGGACAAGCCGGCGCTGCTATCACCCACGTAATTTTCCTTACCCTCACGATCGATCGCCGCTGCATCAACTTCCCATTCTTGATTACCGACCTGGGAAGCAACGATGTGCTCATCGGCCGAAAGTTCTTAGAACATTACGAACTCAAGCAGAATTACAATCGTCGTACGAAAAACCGTTTAGAGTGGCCGTTTGATATGCCACCTCAGTACTACTTTGATAGGCGTCTATAGCTACTCCTACCTCCCAAGACGCCCATGGTGAACCTACAGCACCAACTTGACCAGCAACGACGAGATGCTCTGTTTGAAGAAGAGCTCTCTAGTGTACAAACTATCCCTTCCCTTCGACCGAAGAAGACTCAAAAGCGTCCCTCCTCGTTTGTCAGGGAACTGAAGCCAGGCTTCCTAAGAATGAATGAACTACTCGCTGATCACCAACTGGCTAAATCGTCCTCTACCACCCGTGATCCTGGCTCACGAGTCGAGCAAGCTGATCAAGCTCTCCAACGCCAGACCGTCGCCGTGGCAACTCGCCGAGTTAAAAACGAGCCGTGTAAGACTGATATCAACCTGATCTCCGCCGCCTCAATGCACCAGTTCTACTTGCATCGGAAGCACCGCCAGAAGGCCCATAATGATGATTCGGAAGTTCTCATTGCCTCCCTCAAATATATTCAAGATGAGATCCAACGACGTCAAAACGAGCTTGCCACTGTTGCCGTGGAATTGTCGGCTCTTAATGCAGGTCTCTCCCCGGCGGAAACTCGCGAAGCCAAATACCCGCAAAACAATGAGTTAGTTACAGAGCGCCTCCCCGAGAAGTGGAAGGAGTTTAAGGACCTATTCTCTACCAGAGCTTCAGACAACCTCGCTGCAAGGAGACCCGCCGTCGACCACAAAATTAAACTCACCGGCGATAACACGCTTATGTTGTGATCCTAGTCTGCGCAAGGGAGCAAGGGCTTCATAGGCAAGACTCGATGATAAAACAACATGACTTTATTCATGCAAGCTCATATTAATGCATGACTCAAATGTGAGTCGTGCTAATTATCAAGAGCTCAAGGATCAAACAATGTCGATACGCATTACATGAGTACATTAGACAATCAGTGGGCATGGCTGTAGAGTAAATCGTACATGTATATTATCAGGTCCATTTACCTCTTAGGTAGACTATGCGTTCATCTTTAGATATCCATTTCATACTCAGATAGTCTAAATACATTCGCCCACCACCAAGAACATCATTCCACATTCTTCTTCACACATACTATCCTACCACCATACTTATCCATCTGACCTCGTAATTATAACAGCTTACAACAGAGCCTCTCCGACGCATGCCAGACGAATATCTGTTGTGGTTATGAGCTGTGAGGTATATGGCGATTAAATGACTCTGCTGTCCGTCGGTGGAGTGGCACGGGCTCATGTGCAATGGTGAGTCGCGGAGATGGCGCGCTCACGCTGGGTGATGGCACGATGGACACTGAGTGCGTATCACTGTGGCCAAATGGGTGTCAATAGGTATCAAATGTGAACTCTTACTGTAAATGGTGATCTATGAAGGTGATGCTAGATGTGCATCCCGACGATTGATAATATCATCTAATGGATGATGTGAAGTATGATATTATTTTGGATAGATTTATTCACTAAACTCGGCAGGTGAAGAGATTGTAAATTACATGAACAGCGTCTGTGCACCAGCCTGTATTTTCCACCCTTTCCTAATACAGCAGCCCATCCTCCGTTCCCCTGTCTCCTAACAACTCAACCGAGCCAGCACAACACTCCCCCTGATGGTGAGCACGCTCTACCATCTCGTGCGAGGTGAGGTCTACACCTATGTACCCATGAACTGGCATTGCACTCCCCCTGATGGTTACTTACTATTATATGTGAGGTGAGGCTAATGCAGATGAGCTCATGAGCTGGTACAACAACCTTCCTGGTGATGGCGGCCAAATATGTAGGCCTTGTTCACTCAGGTGAGGTTTAGAAATCGCCCTGATGGTGAGTTTCCAGAAATGTCGGATAACTCAATCCATTTAATGTGGGTTTGATGACGTTAGTTGACTGGTTAAGTGACGCTTCTATGACGGTGATTGTAGGAACAGAACTAAGGTTAGTGACTACTGAATGACTGTGGGTGATTGGTGGTGTTTTGTGATGGGACGACTGTTTGCTCTTTGATGTTCTGCTCGAGTGATAGTGTGGGGTCGAATTTATGAGGTAATGAAGATTTGGCCTTCGTTGTCACTGTCGAATGGCGAGCTGTCATTCATTACCATGGCGAATCCTTTACCTCTGCTGTTGGGAGTCGGAGATTCCTCATCTTCCGCTCCCACTGCCTTCTTGGTCGACTGTCTTGATTGTGATTTTTCTGGATGTAGCTTGTAGCAATCTTTATTCCTGTGCTTGTGCTTACATCTCCTGCACCAATCATTTGGATTGTATTCGACATTATTAGTGGCGGCAGCTGCATATGGTTTGTAGGATAACTCTTGTGTCGATGACATATGGTCCCCAGCGGCAAGTTTCTTTGTGCCCGCAGTCGCTCTCAAGGATGTGACCATAGATCTGAGTGGAGCGTACTGAGACACACTTACTGCCTTGGTCTCCCTCCAGATGTCCAACAAATTGATATGATTTGTGCCCCTTACAAAGAACACAGAAGCTAATTCATCAGTAACCTTATACCTGTCTGCTGAGACGTTTTCACTTGTCAAGGATTCTGCTGCATTGTTGACATTTTGGAGAGCTTGAAGAAACCTTGTACAATAGTCCTCAGCAGTTGTGGTGAATTTTGTGGCTAGAAAGATGTTGAAAGCTTCTGAGTGTGGTAGTAGGTCGGCGACTTCATTTGATGATGCTATCATGTCATATAGCTGCTTGGCGGTATATCTGTGGTAGTTTAGGGGCTTCTTGGTGTCATCTAGACGTTGTATTATTATATTTACGGCTTGGAATTCGCCTCTAATCCAAGCTCGTATTTTGTCCTTGTACTCCGTCTTGGCCGTTTCATACTTGGCTAGTTCGTTCTTGGTTGCTTCTTCTTGGTTGACCGCTTTTGGTTGCCATGGTTTAATCTCTGGGCCGATGCCTTTGATATTGTGGAAGACATGCCCGAGGACATCTGCGGATGATATTGCAGCGGCGAGGTCTCCTCTAATTAGAAAAGGAGACTCCGTCTTGGAGAACGACTATGCTTGCGACTTGGAGGGACATGGTTGGCTTTATTGTCGGGATCAGTCAGAGTTGTGCAGCGGATGGCGCTCCGGGCTCATAACCTGTTGTGGTTATGAGCTGTGAGGTATATGGCGATTAAATGACTCTGCTGTCCGTCGGTGGAGTGGCACGGGCTCATGTGCAATGGTGAGTCGCGGAGATGGCGCGCTCACGCTGGGTGATGGCACGATGGACACTGAGTGCGTATCACTGTGGCCAAATGGGTGTCAATAGGTATCAAATGTGAACTCTTACTGTAAATGGTGATCTATGAAGGTGATGCTAGATGTGCATCCCGACGATTGATAATATCATCTAATGGATGATGTGAAGTATGATATTATTTTGGATAGATTTATTCACTAAACTCGGCAGGTGAAGAGATTGTAAAGTACATGAACAGCGTCTGTGCACCAGCCTGTATTTTCCACCCTTTCCTAATACAGCAGCCCATCCTCCGTTCCCCTGTCTCCTAACAACTCAACCGAGCCAGCACAACAATATCTCGCTGAAGCTAAGCGTTATATCACTGAGAACCTCCATAAAGGTTTCATGGATCGTTGTGGCATAGCGTAATATGAAACGTCATGTGGACGGCTAGGCTAAAACACAAACATTAGTTCAATGTACGTTTAAAACTAGCAAGGAAGACTGATAAGAGTAGGCTAGTCTCATTAGGTGATGTGTAGCAGATTGTTTGGCATAGAGGCGGTGTGGTACATGCTATTTGGTAATTTTATGTATATAAATACTCGGTGTGAAGAAGCATTATTCTTCACGCAACGTCTTCTTCAATTACCTTAACAATACATTTGTTTACCCATCTCTTCTTCGGGAAGACCATTTATCTCTTTTCAGCTCTTCATCAGCAAGACCCACGTGTAGCCTCTATCGCTACTATCTACCAATTCGTCTCTTCCTAGAGAAGACCAGTCATCCCTTCGACCCACTCATCACCTTCATCTACCACCTAGATCTCCGTTAGACCACATACGCACCCTGTGGAACACTGTCCTAACCTCGCCCTTGAGAAAAGGTTTCATTGCACCATCAAACGCGCCCTGGGCTGCGCCTATCCTTATGGCAAAGAAGGCTAGCGGTGGGCATCGATTTTGTGTCGATTTCTGAAAGCTGAACGAGCTTACCCAGAAAGATCCCTATCCTATTCCCTTGATTGATGAGATGATGGCTAGAATCTCTAAAGCAAAGATCTTCACCAAAGTCAATATTCAGCAGGCATTTCACAAAATACGTATGTCAAAAGATTCGGAGGACTTCACTACCTTCCGCACTTGTTACGGAACATATAAGTACAAAGTACTCCCATTTGGCTTGACTAATGGCCCTGCCACCTTTCAACGTTTTATCAACGATATCTTAATGGAATAACTAGACGACTTCTGCTCAGCTTACCTTGACGATATCTTGATCTACTCAGATTCAGAAGCGGAGCATGACCTTCAAGTACAAAGAATATTGGAGATATTGCGAGACCACGGCCTCCAGGCAGACATCAAGAAGTCTGAATTCGGCGTGACACGTACGAAATTCTTGGGCTTCATCATTGGTACCACCGGGATTGAGGTATACCCCGAGAAAATTGAGGTTATCAAGAATTGGGAATATGCTAGCAACGTTCGCGGCGTACAAAGCTACCTAGGTTTCTGTAACTTCTACCGTCGATTTATCAAAGACTACAGCAGTATTTGCCGACCACTCACATTACTGACTGGAAAAGACGTCCCCTTCCACTTCGGTGGAGCTTGCAAGGAGGTATGGGAGCTTCTCCGGCACGCCCTACAGACGGCTCCTATCTTGTGTCACTACGATCCATTCAAGCAAACTAGACTCGAAACTGACTCTTCTGATGGGGTAGTGGCTGGCGTGCTTTCACAGCTTCAAGACGACGGAATGTTCCACCCAGTCGGTTTCTTCTCTGAAACCATGATAGACGCAGAGCTGAATTACCAGATCCACGACAAAGAGCTACTTGCGATTTCCCGCTCTTTCCAACAGTACAAACCTGAGTTGCTGGGTGCGCAAAAGACGGTTCACGTCTATACCAATCACCGCGCCTTGGAGTACTTTATGTCAACAAAAGATCTCAACGCTTGACAAGCATGGTGGGCGGAGTTCTTCGCCCAATTCCACTTTGAGATCATGTACCAAACAGGAGTTACAAACACTCTGTCAGATACACTTTCCCGTATAGATCAAGACCTCTCACCATTGGAAGCTAAGAAGCGTGCTCTACGCAACCAACAGATGATTCCCAACAATAAGATCAGTAACGAGATTCTCCAGGAAATGGCACAGACGCAACTAGCTGACCTGCAAATTGTTGACCACAATTATGTGGAAATCTCACCGCTTGGCACCCGTGAGACTGTCTCACCAGTCGATTTAGTACCACTAGAGCTCCCTGAAGAACAGTTTCTAGTTGGAGAGGCCCCTGACGCTACGTCGAAAGCTGCTTACAATATCGAAAACTATGATATCATCGACCAAGTCTTTACAGCGAATAAGGAATCGGAGGAGCTTGAAACTCTACGCGAGAAGGCTCGGCAGCATCACCCCGAGTACACGCTGGCTAGCGGTAAGGTCTTCTTCCATGGGCGGTTGGAGGTTCCTCTGGAACCGCCAGAGCTCCGTACGACTTTAATCCGTCACGTTAACGCTCAACCTCAAGTTGCGCATGCTGGGAACAGTAAGGTCAAGCTCCTCTTAGGCCGCAAATATCACTGGGCTGGAATGACGGCCGATATCACCCGTTATATCTCTAACTGCAGCTGTGCTCGTATGAAGGCGAGGAGAGATAAGACTCCTGGTTTCCTCCACCCCCTACCAATCCCCGCGCGACCTTACTAGCATTTGACCATGGATTTCACGGAGCTACCGCTAGATGAGAACGGTTTTGATGCTGCTTTCGTGATCATGGACAGACTATCAAAGAAATCAATCTCGATCCCCTGCCATAAGACCATCACGGCAAAGGAGATGGCGACGCTATTCGCTGTCCACTGGAGTCGTCACTTTGGGATGCCAGAATCCATAGTCTCCGACCGTGGACCTCAGTTTGTATCAAGTTTCTGGAACGAATATTGTCGTATTCTCGGCACCAAGGTCAAGTTGACTACATCATATAACCCCAGCGTCGATGGCCAGACGGAAATCATGAATCAGTATATCAAGCAGAGACTTCGTCCATTCTGTACCTACTATCAAGACAATTGGAGCTCTCTCTTACCGATTTTGGATACTGCTCAGCTTACGCTACCTCACGAATCTCTTGGTAACTTGTCACCATTCCAACTACTCAATAGCTACGAGGCGCGTGCATCCTGGGACTTACATAACCCTGAGCCTCCCGCTACTGCCACAGAGACCTTGAATCAAGAAGATGCTCTCTATCTAGCAACTCGTATGAAGGATGCAATGGAATTCGCTAAATCTTCGCTTAAGATTCAACAGGAGAAGATGGAGCGGTTAGCTAATCGTAGCCGTCGGGAAGTCGATTGGGAAGTTGGAGACATGGTTCTAGTCTCTACCGCAAACTGAAAAATGAGCAGACCTTCACGTAAGCTTTCAGACAAGTGGTATGGCCCTGTTGAAGTACTAAAGAAGGTTGGGGAGAGCTGGGAGTTGAAGTTACCGGAAGAATGGAAAATCCATCCTGTATTTTACTCCCATTTGCTGCGGAAGTTTGTACAGGACCCACTACCAGGACAGGTTTGACAAGCCCCAGCACCAATTCAACTACTCCCTGAGCAAGACAAATGGGAAATTGAGGGGATATTAAGCTCCCGAGTCTATTGCAACACTCTCCAGTACCAGATTCAATGGAAGGGTGCTGACAAAGACCTCGAATGGTACCCCTGCTCCAACACTATGACAGCACCTCATATGATCAAGAGATTCCATATACGCTACCCAACAGCCAGGGGACCACCTAGACTACTCCCGAAGTGGCTAGAGGCGTACAGCAATGGTATCAACGACAACTCCGAATTAGAAGACGATCACGCTATGACTGCAACTGCGCGGTCGCAGTTCTTCGGGAGGGGGAGAAATGTCACGATCCGTGAGAGCGGTATTGCGTGCGTGTGGGGATACAGGTTAGCGCGCCTTGGCATCACGTTGGATGACTGAGCACAGCCGAGGGAGGTATCTTAGAGAGGGTCGAGAGTAGCTACCTCCTCTCTTCATCTTTTATTGCCTTTACAAGCGTACCTCTTGATAGCAATATAATAACTTATAAAACCTCCTTGACGTGCCGTAACAAACACCACATCTTGGATCAAAAAGGAAAGGGGAGGCCAGCAAAAATGGCCCAATGAAAAAGAACTATGGCAGAGCTACCTACCCAAATATTGATATGATAGAAGGTGCTGATGACTGCATTGCTACAGCCCGGGACTTGCTGATTAAAGCAGCACATCAAGCTGAATCTCGAGCATATCAGACAAAAATACTTGATCTACTAAATATATTTAAACAATTCATGGAAAAGGATGGGAATATCCCAAGAGACGCATCTCTTCTAACAACACAGCTTCAAAAGCTCGAGCATACAGCACAAGTGCTTCAAAATACCATGCAACCACCAAATACCCCGGCTAAGACCTATGCAAAAACTGTTCAGCATGGAGCAAATATCAGCAGTCAACCAACTAGAGTGCAACAACAATCTGTTCCTAGAGCTGCCCTCAATCCAGGGAACAATGCCACAAGCTCAGGACCAAGCCAGCCAGTCCGCTCTTGGGCATCTGTAGCAGGGCCATCAAATATAGATAAAAAGACACAAAACCAGTGGACAGTGGTGCAGCCCAAAAATAAACCAGCACCAAAGCCAAGGAACTCTAACAGATTGATTCTTCTCCAAGATGAGACAACAAGACAGACCCTTTTCACCCTTACAAATTAGGGACCAGATCAATAATGCCTTTCGAGCTAGAGGGGTACAGGGACCAGTTGTCTCCATAGTCTCAAAGACAAGAAATGAGAACATAGCTATCTCTACCATGGGAACATACACTGCAGAATTTCTCCTGGACCAAGTCAGCATCTGGAAAAACTTTGCGCCCCATGTGATGGCAATGAAAGATGAGGCATGGTACAAAGTAATTATTCATGGAGTCCCAACAAATGAATTTGGAGAAAATGAAGATCTTTCCTCCATCTCAGAGGAAATCTCAGTCTTTAACAATGGACTAAAAATTATTGGACAGCCATTCTGGATTACACCAGAGGAAAATCGAAAGAAGCAGCAGGCTGGGTCAATTGTGGTAGCCTTTGAAACTGAAGCCCAGGCAAAGCTAGCAACATCTCGAAGATTAATCATTGCTGGAAGATACCTCCTAACAGAGAAATATATGAACTTTTCACCAACCATGCAATGCAATAAGTGTCAAGCATTTGGTCATCCAGAGAGCAGATGCAGATGGGATGCCAAGTGCCAGTTTTGTGCAGGACCCCATAGCACAAGACAGCATGCCTGCACCCAATGCAAGGCCATTGGACACAAATGTGACCACCTTGTCCCAAAATGTAGTAATTGCAGTGGATCACATTCTGCTGATAACAAAGACTGCCAGGTTAGAGTTGAAGTCCTTGAAATGGCAGCAGCTCGGGAGGAGCAAGCTCGGAATGATCAAGAGGAATGTCTATGACAGGACAACAAAAAGTCCTCCAATGCAATTTGAACAGAAACATACAGGCAACAGAAACAGCACTCCAATTGGCCTTAGAGCTAGGGATAGGCATTATTGCAGTGCAAGAACCATGGATATCAAAGCCGAGCATAGGAAATACCTATGAAGGAGCCCATTCAATCAGCCACCCATCTTTCAAGCAAATATTCCCCACTATTAAAAATCAAAAATTAAGACCAAGGACAATGTTCTATATAGCAAAGCAAATAGATATTCAATACCAATTTATCCAAGTGTATCCTATGGATCCAGATATCATTGCACTAAATTTTAAGACCAAACAGTTTAATATAGACATCATCAATATATATAACCAAAAGAGCCAGGAACAAGAGACAAATCTAACTACTATGGTAAGATATAGAGATAATTTAGTAATATCACCAAATACCATAGTAGTTGGGGATTTTAATGAGCACCACCCCAACTGGGACCCATTCTACCAAAAATCAACAAATGCTGAGAGTCTTCAAGAATGGATGAATGAACAGGAGCTATCCATAGTAAATAAAATAGGACAGGGGACATTCCATAGACATCATATGGCATACCCATCAGTCATTGACCTAACTCTTGCTACTAAAAGATCTGAGAGGTACATCCAAGATTGGCAGACAATTTCAACTGGCTCAGACCATTTGGGTATACTCTTTACTATAATGAACCAGGAGGAGCAGCAACACCAATCTTCAATTCAACCAGAGCAATTTAACACCAAGAAGGCTGACTGGGACAAATTTGAGAGGACTAGTTGCCAACTCTTCAAAGACTCAAAAGTACTTGGGGAAAAGGAACTTCAATTGCTTATGACAGGAAAGTCCCAGCACATAAGGGAAGAGGGTAATAATCTGATATATAAACTGGACCAAATTGGGGAAGAAATGACCAATATTCTCTTTAAAGCAGCTCAAATTTCCATTCCAAGAAAGAAACAGGGAGCCAGGGCCAAGCCATGGTGGAATGAACAGCTGAAAGAATTGAGAAAAAAGATGATGAGAGCACAGAGAATGTATTCAGCAGATATCTTGAATCAAAGCAGGAAGAATGAATATACTTTGGCAAGGAACAAGTATTTCCAAGCCATAAAAACTGCCAAAAAGAATCACTGGAACACATTCCTTGAGAAGGAAGATCCAACATCAATATTCAAGGCTTTGTCATACACAAAGGACCATCAGACATCACAGCTACCCATGATAGAGGATGCAGATGGTGATCTAAAAACTACTTTTACAGGCAAATGTAAAGCCCTGAAAGACAGATTATTTCTCCCTCCACCTGAAGCTGCAGAAATGGAATGGTCATTACACAAGGAAGACAGGTGGGAATGGCCTTTACTTTCATTCCCTGAGGTAGAAGCAGCCTGCTGCAATCCCTCAAAAGGCAAAGCTCCAGGACCAGACCAAATAGACCAACTAATGATAAGGCATGCCTTCCTGGCTAATAAGGAGATTTTCTTTCATGTTTACTCCTTATTCTTCAAAATTGGATATCAGCCAAGCTGCTGGAGACAGGCTACAGGGATTGTGCTGAAAAAGCCCTCAAAGCCAGATTATTCACAACCAAAGGCCTACAGAATCATATCACTGCTTAATTGTCTAGGTAAAACTCTTGAAAGAATGATAGCCAAAAGACTAGGCCATCTGGCTGAGACTACACACCTCTTGCACCCATCACAGATAGGAGGACGCCTCCAGAAATCAGCAGTGGATGCTTGTCTCATGCTGGTCAACAATGTACAGATTGAAAAAGATGCTGGGAGAAAGACATCAACCCTTTTCCTAGATGTCAAAGGTGCCTTTGATCATGTGGCAAAGAACCAACTTCTTGGGACCATGAGTAGATTGGGACTTCCTCTAAGACTTTTGTCATGGGTTGAGTCATTTTTAAGTAACCAAACTTTAAGATTATCATTTGTTGGAGAAGTGGAAGAGTTTTCACCAATTAACACTGGTATTCCACAAGGTAGCCCCATCTCTCCAATCCTATTTTTGATTTACATAAGAGAAATGTTCAGTTCAAAAGCAGGACAATTCATCTCATGTATTGATGATATTGCTTTGACTGTTTCATCTACCAGCTTCAAGAAGAATACACAAATTTTGGAAAGGGAATACAATACCCTGCAGGAGAAAGCAAGACAGCATGCAGTACAATTTGACATTGATAAACCAGAATTAAACCACTTTGGAGGTGCAAAGGAGGCTGAGAACAGCCACTTGTCCCTATCTAGTGGTAGAAAAATATCATGTTGCAAAATTGTCAAATGGTTGGGAGTCTGGTTTGACCAAAAGCTCACCTTCAAACACCATATGAAAATAAGAGTAGCCCAGGCAAAAGCAGCCTTCCAAAGAATGTGCAGGTTGACCAATACTGAAAGAGGGCTAAGCCATATAGCCATGAGACAGCTATACCTAGCCTGCGTTACTACTATAGCAGACTATGCTAGCCCAGTTTGGTGGAGGGGACAACATTCATTCAGTGACCAGTTGCAAGGACTCCAAAATATAGCACTGAGGAAAATACTAGGGTGTTTTAAAACCACTCCAGTCAGACCAATGGAGGTAGAAGCATGCCTATGCCCACCCGAAATCAGATTAAATCACAGCAGAAGAAAATATGCAGTGAGAACACTAACACTAATGTCAAATCATCCCATAGCCAGGATTATGAAAGAGGCTTCTGAAGACTGGAATACAAGTGATCATTTTTGCAAAGGAGAAAACCAGGCTATTAGAATTAGAAAATCGTTGCAATATAACAGGGAACAGGTGGAAATTGAACCTGTTCTACACAACATCAATTCTCCCTGGAATGCTCATCTACCATATGATATTAAGATAGAGGAGACAGACAAAAATGAAGCAAAAATATTACATAGTCAATTCTTGAATCAGGTCCAAGGAACTAATCAAGTAGTGTACTATACTGATGCATCTACCTTGCCAGATGCTGCAGGTATAAGAATTCCCCTGATAGCTAGTGACCAAGTTGACTTGAAAAGAACAACTGAATACTATACTATTTCAAAAAACAATAATTCTATATATGATGGTGAATTAGAAGGGATTGTGAGGGCCATTGAACATGCAGAGAGACAGACATGGAACAAGGAGCTCATCACAGTCTTCTGTGACAATCAAGGTGCACTATTGAGACTCATGCAGTTGAGTAACAAGGCTGGTCAGTTTAGGGTTTCTCGAGCCATAAAAGCAGCAACAAAGCTAGTAGCAAGAGGAACAAATGTCAGATGTAGATGGCTACCAGCCCATCAAGGTATTAAAGGGAATGAAGAAGCAGACAAATTGGCCAAAGAGGCATCTTTCATGGAGCCAGATGAAAGCTATCCTTTAAGCCTTGCCTATATCAACCAAGAATTGGAGGAGATCAAATACCAAGAATGGAAGAGATTGATAGATAACTATGATTTAAAAAGACAGGAACAAGGTGAATCCTCAACTTACACAGGAGTATTTCCTTGGCAAATAAGAAGAAAGCCCTGGGTACCCAGAGGCACAAGAAAGGAGATCTGCTCGGCCTTTTACCAGCTAAAATTTGGGCATGACTTTTTCAAGTCATATATGGAGAGAATTGGACAATCAACAGCTAATAGTTGCAGCTGTGGTTCCAAACAAACACCAAAACACCTACTGCTTGAGTGTAGGAGATACAAACAAAATCGAAAAAGGATGAAGGAAAAGACAGGATGGAAGCAGATGAGTATACAGGACCTACTTCATAGCAAAATTGGAATTACAGCAACCTTGGAATTTATAAATGACACAAGAATATGTACAAGGGGGTGGTATATCAGGGAGGATGAAGAAGAAAACCAGATATAGTCTGGTTGAGTGAGATTTATAATTTGTAGTTAAAGCTGCACATCCTCTGATAGTCCTAGACTCATATAGGATGTAAATGAAATTGAAAAAAAAAAAAAAAAAAGAAGCAACCTGAAGTGTGAGCTGGATCAAATAGGTGATGAAAAAACTGACATTCTTATCAGAGCAGCAAAGGTGTC
The DNA here is from genome assembly GCA_900239735.1 of Blumeria hordei DH14. NCBI lineage: Eukaryota > Fungi > Ascomycota > Leotiomycetes > Helotiales > Erysiphaceae > Blumeria > Blumeria hordei. Next base: position 319,235 of record OENG01000023.1, read on the forward strand.
AATTCCTCAAAGGCGTCCTGGAGCCAAGCCCAAGCCATGGTGGAATGTTGATCTTAAAAAGCTGAGAAAAGAGATGATGAAGGCACAAAGAAAGCATTTTGATGCGTGGAGTTATTGAAGAATAAAGCAAAATACAGTGAGGGCCATGCCTTTTCTATCAATAACACGATCCCATAACGTCGAATTTATTTCAAAATTCAACAGCAGCTGTTATAATGGAAGTTGTGTAGAGAAGCTTAAGCTGTTAGGCTTCTGTTTAATATCACCTAGTGAAGCGAGTTGGGAGATTGAAGAGTCTGAAAACTATAGTGGAGAGTTGTTGATTAAACCCACTTAGTATCAGAGTGCTACTTAAACTAATTATTACAACTAAGCGAGGGACACGATTACTAGCTTATTGTGGATAATTGGGAGGCTGGTCAATGTATGAGTCATCATGAACCTGGCTAGAGAACTTATACCTTTCTACGTTCCATGTTAATGATACCCTTCATTACCATATAGCACCAATTTCAACAGCAGCAACCATAGACATATCTCTATCTGCAAACAAAATTTTAGAATATTTGAACAATTTTTCGTCGAGAAACTCAGGCCAATATCCAGAGGAATAGATTTTTGCGACAAATTGCACTTTTGGTCAGAAGCAGTTGCCCTAAGTGAAAAATTTTCATTGGTCCAAGACGCGTCGCGCGTTGATTTACGCGTTTTTCCAGGGGTTTACGCGTCAAATAATGAATAATAAAATTCCGAGTCACGTGGTCACGTGGTTTTAAAGTCACTTGACTCCTGATTGATTTCTTTTTGTAAGCAGACCTATGCTTGTCTGGGTTTCGCGCCAGTCCAAAAGCGAAAGTAAGATCTATGCGCACAGGTGTTTGGCTACTGGCAATACTCAAGGGAGCGTACAAGGGGATACTCACACAATATAGTCCCAGGCTCGACTCGTAGTAGTAAATAATTCCATACTTTCACTCTTACATTCTTGACAATTCACGTGACATTTACACGAAGCCCCTTTAAGTTTTACATGGTAGCATTATTCTTGGTTGATTCAAACAAAAATTTAACGGTAGAAGACTCATCTGGAGCTTTGTTATATCTTGGACAAATTGTTTGTGACAATTGTTTAGAAGGGAATTTGATATCTGTGTAAATGTCGTCCTTCGGATTATTGAAGGCGGATCAGGAAATCGCTGCCCAGGGCACTGATTTGAATCAGATTGCTGTGGAAAAGAAGCAGTCAGGGAATAATATTGCTGGTCGTTCAGGTCGAGTGCCGGGTAACTTCAGCAATGAGTTCGACTTCATATCGAGCGGAAGCACGAGTGAAAATCTGAGGTCCAGATCAAGAGGAAAAGATTCAGACAAACGACCCTTTGAACAAAAGGATCGGGATGATGACAGATAGTGCAAGAAGCACTCAGAAGAAGCTACATCTTCAAGGAGGTCGAAAGGAGATGGTGATCGCAGAGATGCACCAAATGACGACGAAGATTTAGGGGCAGGATGGGACAGGCCCGCTAGAACGGCTCCAAAGAACGGGAGCAAAACCTTGCTTGAGTGGAACCTTTTCGATTGGAAACCACCTCAGTCAGCCTTTCTGAGAGGAATCAAAAATTGGTCCATGTACCGAGAGGCTGTATTACTACAGCTAGAGTGTATTGGATACGAAGCAGGGATGAAGTTAACGCCACTAGACAAAGTGAGACTTGCTGCTGTCATCCAGCGAACTACAACGGAGGAGACAGGAAGTCTAGTCGTAGGGATGAAACGAGGCACAGAGATGATGAGGTTGTTCGGACAAACCTATCGTCAAGTTGGTGAAGTCCAACAGGAGGCCGTTTAGGAAACTCTTATCGCCCTCAAGTATGAAGGAGGATGCCCTGTGGAGTACGTGACAAAGTTTAAGACACGTGTTAGGGACTACATTTCCACTGGTGGGACTCTAGCAGAGAGACAAATCTCCATTATCTTCAAGCAATTGACAAAGGATAAAGCTGGGAGGTGGAATTCAATGGTCTCCACCATCGCCTGTTTTCAAAGCTGGTCAGCAGAAAATCTTATTCAAGATTTTATATCTCACCACTACGACAGGATCGGAGAATTGGGCAAAGAAGAGAGGCCCAGGAAATCTCAGCCGGTGAAGAAATACTTGAACAACGCCCAAGGTGAACAGAATACAAGTGACCAAGGAAAGTCGAGAATAAAGGGAAAAGGCAACTATCCTAAGAAAAAGTTAGCCATCCGTTGCCATAACTGCAAGAAAGAAGGACACATTGCCAAGAACTGTCCTGGGAAAAAGGAAAAGGAGGCACACAACTCTCATGCCGCACACAAAACATTGTCCATCGACAAAGGTCCACCGGCTGCAATAGCTAACAAATATTGCCAAATTTCCGAAGAATTCTCTGGGAACAGCTACGCTGCTCAAGTAGACCCACAGGTTTACGAAAACATGGTCGATTTCTACGAGAATGAAATGGCGCGGCGTCGCGGCGAGCCAGTAGATGATAAAAAGTTGCTCGAGTCGCAATCCCCAGGAGCTTCCATCAACTTCACACAGCAAATTCTAAGCGCATCTGGAGGGAGTGGAGTTGCAAGCCGCTGGCTATTTGATACGGTGCCGATGTAGATGCCACTAACTGTCGGAGAAACTTCAAGCCAGGCACAGTTGTAGAGCTAAAGCCTAACCAATTCCCAATTCAGACTGGAGGTGGAATTGTATGCGCGGAATGCATTGGGAAGTTTGGCTATCACTCACCGGACCCGGCGGCAACCAAACTTCAATGAGGTTGAAGTATGTGGTATACTTGAAGGTATTCCCTCTAAATATCATCAGCGGAGAACGATTCTACCGAAGTGGTGGTTACCTGGATAAAAATAAGATAGTGAGCCCCAATGGCGAAGTCCTGTCTCATATAAACGCGGAACGTCGAGGATTTTTCTTGTGGTTGTTTAACCAACCAGAACCGTTAAAGTTAACAGGCTACAAAAAGGCAGTGAACCTTACCTCGGTGGATAGTATTCATCAAAGTGAAAAAGAAACCTCTAAACGAGACCCTGAGGTAAAGGAATTTACAGAGGCCTATCAAGATTGTTGGAAGAGTGGTGTTTTCAACATGACCAATGACGTGATGAAACGCCTGATCCTATGGCACAGGCGCTTATGCCACCCTAGCGCTGAACGACTCAAATGGACGATTAAAAATACAGTTGGTATCGACCTACTGCCATCACAAGTTGAAAATTTGCCATGCGAAGCGTGCGACATGGGCAAATCAATAAAATATAAAACTTGCGAAAGACGGCCTAGAATGAGAAACGTCGGTGAAGGTTGGCATTGCGATGTAGGAACCTTAAATCCAGTCACAATGGAGGGCTACGGATACTTCTGCCTCACGACAGATGACGTTTCGAGGTACAGAATATTACGGGGCTTGAAAAAAAAGAGCAACGCCGCTGACGAGCTAAAGTCAATTCTGTCGAAAACAAACTCCGAATTGAGACAGCGCCATGAATTTCGGGTGAAACGCCTAACAATTGATGGGGGTCGTGATTGGGGTTTAAACACTCTCCAAGACTTTGCTGCAAAAGAAGAAATTGATGTGATCATCTCCGCACCAAATAACCAGTATCAGAATGGTGTATCAGAGAGAGGAATCCGTTTCGTGCAGGACGCAGCACAATGTTGCAGCATTCAAATGAAAGTTCCATTGATTTTCTGGAACCATATGTTGGAAATGGTGTGCTACACCTTAAACTGTACATCTCAAAGTTTGGTAGAAGACAAGAAGACGCCATGGGAATTATATTGGTCACAGATTGAACCTGATTGCGCAAAAACCAAAGTGGATCACTTGTGGATACCAGGAACCTTATGCATCACCCACGTTGACGAAAATCATTGTGTTGCGAGCAATAAACTTGACGCCAACGGTACAAAAAGTGTCTTTCTTGGCTACAGAGGAAGAAAGAACAAACTTGTTTGGTTACTTGACGGTAGAAGATTTATCGTGTCCCCTCAAGTAACGGCGTATGAAAATGTCTGTCCAGGCTTTGGCTGGGCAGCAGACCCAAGAGAAATTGTTCGATCGCTCCCTAAGCATGTTCAGGATAGGCTGAAATCTAGAAAGAAAGATTATGCAAGAAATGAGGATTACAACACTCCCCAGGATGATAATCAGCAGCCAATATTGCCAAGAGGGCGTGGTCGTCCTAAGCGCACCATCGAGCAGCCCTACGACAATCAGCAGATGATAACTCTTGATGCTCCGCTTGATACGGACAATGAGATGGCAATAGTGCTGCTTGAACCTAAAAATGGTGAGAATCCTGAAAAATTCCCTGGAGACATATGCGACGCAGTAACAGGACGAAACTTTGGGAAAATGAATTTGGCCTCCACATCTAACAAGATGGACCTATTTCACATAACTCGGAAAGCCATTGATAGACAGGAATTTGGCCTGCACAGCAATGGTGATGAAATCTTTCGCATAATGGTCAACCCCTCTGGCGCGTCCTCATACCTAGTCAAATCATCAACCGATGAACCTACGTTTTCCGAAGCTATTAAAGGCCCGAGAGACGCGAGTGGATAGAAGCCATCAATCAAGAGATTGAAGGTTGTTTGTCTCGTGGAACCTTTAAGTTCGTACCACGAACAGCTATGAAAGATAGAGGGCGTCTGGTTGCATCCAAATAGGTATTGAAAAAGAAATATAAGTCAAACATGGAACTTGACAAGTTCAAGGCTAGAGTGGTGGCTAAAGGCTTCACGCAGACAAAAGGAGTAGACTTCAACGACACCACTTCCACAACAGCTAGGTCAGCTAGTTGGAGATGCCTAATGGCATTAGCCTCGCTGAAGAGCTGGTATATCCTCCAAGCTAATTTCATAGCTGCATATCTTGCAGGTGACTTGAAGGAAACTGTTTTCATGGAACAGTTCCCACGTCTGAAAGAGTATTTCGAGGTAAACCCAGAAGCCGCAAGAAGGTTTGGCTATTCATGCACCAGTGTCATCGAGCTCAAAAGACCTTTGTATGGTCTGAAGCAGTCAGGGGCTTGTTGGCAAGATAAAGTCAGGCGCATCATGATGGATAGAGGCTACAAACCTTTGATTTCTGATAACGCCATTTATATAGGCAAAACAAAGGGGATTGTTGTGGCCTCTTATGTCGACAATTTCCTGTTTTTCGGTCCAAATATGGACTACCTCAAGTCACTATCACAATCTCTGAACAGCGAAGTCCCATTAAACGACTTAGGTGAGGCACACTGGTTCTTAGGCGTCAGAATCCACAGATTATCGCCAACTGGATGCGTAAGATTAGACCAGGAACAATACCTCGAGAGATCCTTCCAAGAATTCGGGATTTCTAGAAAAGTTATCGAAATCCCAATGTCACCAGGTAGCAGGGCAGAAATGAGAAGAAACACAAGTAAGGCAACTGCAAAAGACCTGAACGAGTTCCAAAGGCTAGTTGGCAAGTACAACTTCTCCTCCTGTTGGTTCGATGCGACACATCTCAGGCCACATCTCAGATGGCACGATTCATGTGCAACCCATCGCCTCAACACATGCACCACATGTTGAGGATTCCTCACTACCTATCTGGTTGCGCAGACAGGGGTTTATTCTATGAGAAAAATCACCGGCACCTAAATGAGTTTGGAGAACACGGATTGTTTTGTGCGGTGGATTCTAGTTTGCGATGACCACGATACAGCAAAATCCACGACTGGATACGTAATATTCATGGCTGGAGGTCCCGTAATTTGGAGATCAAAATTGCAGAGTACAGTTTCCACACTGACCTGCGAGGCCGAGTATGTGGCCATGTGCGAAGCTGCAAAGGATTGCGCCTGGATTCGAAGCTTCTTGAGCGAACTGGGTGTGATGCCTGATGGCCCTATACCAATTTTAGAGGATAACACGGGAGCTATCAAGTGGGCTACAAGCGGTGGCATGACATCGGGCCGACGCCACATACGCGTCAATTACCATTACATTGTACAAGAAATCCGTGATCTCAACATTGCTATCCGACAGATCGAATCCAGAAACAACCCTGCAGACGGATTGACAAAACCCCTTAGCGCCGATTTATTCCGGCGCTTCACTGGACAACTAGGGTTGATGGATGGACTTTTGCTTAAGGACTGAGAGGGCGTGTAAGCAGACCTATGCTTGTCTGGGTTTCGCGCCAGTCCAAAAGCGAAAGTAAGATCTACGCGCACAGATGTTTGGCTACTGGCAATACTCAAGGGAGCGTACAAGGGGATACTCACACAATATAGTCCTAGGCTCGTCTCGTAGTAGTAAATAATTCCATACTTTCACCCTTACATTCTTGACAATTCACGTGACATTTACACAAAGCCCCTCTTAGTTTTACAATTTTCATTTTAAAAAAAAATAGAATAGAATAAATAAATAAATAATAAATAAATAAATAAATAAATAAAATAAACTCAAAAAAAAATATTTAAATATAAATAAAAAACAAAAAAATGGAGAAAGGAAAGGGGAAATAGCGAGATCAGTCACCAGATCCATTAAATGAATTAACACTTATTAGGCAACCAGCGTATGACTATGAAATGGATGAAATGTCAGTTAGTGCAGGTGATCAATTTGAACCACAGTCATTACCACTAAACCATACAGCCATGAACAGTAAAGCATCACAAAACACCACCTTTGACTATTCTAGAGTTGCATCAGGATCAGGAACCAAAAGGAATGTGACTGCTGAAAGCTGTGATGAAGATGATATTGATAACAATGCTACTGGTCAAAAAAGAAAATTGAACTACCATCAGACCTCCCAAAAGAAAAGTGCTGGACCAGGTATGGTTTCAGTTATAGACCTCATAAATGGATCAGATGAATGCATTGCAACAGCTAGAGACCTGATGGTTAAAGCAGCCCATCAAGCTGAGTCAAGGGTCCAGCAAACTAAAATTCTTGATTTGCTAAATATGTTTCGAGAATTTATGGAAAAGGATGGCAACCTTCCAAGGGATGTCTCAGTTTTGACTTCCCAGCTTCAGAGACTTGAACAGAGCACACAAATTTTGCAGACAGCAGCTAGACAAACACAACTCAGTCAAGGTATGCAGGGGCAAAAATCTGGAAATACCACAGCAGGTACAGGGCCTTCACATAGCCGACCAACAGGCCCGAATATTGCTGGCCCATCAAGCACTGGCCCAAAAACATGGAGTAAAATAGCAGAGGCAGCTGTGGGGCAAGACAAGGGATGGACTGTTTGTGAAACCTAAGAAAGCAGCTGCAAAGCAGAAGAAATCAAACAGGGTTATTCTACTTCAAGATGAGACAACTAGACATCCCTTCTCATCTATTCAAGTGAGAGATAAAATAAACCAAGCTTTTAAGGCAAGAGGAGTTGAAGGACCAGTTGTGGCAATTGTCAACAGTACTAGAAGGGAAAATATTGCACTGACTACAACAGAGGCTTACTCAGCTGAATTCTTGATTGAGAAAGTCGACATCTGGAAGAACCATACACCTCATGTGGTAGCAATAAAAGACGAGCCTTGGCACAAAGTGATCATTCATGGAGTTCCAACAGCTGAGTTTGGGAGTATGGAAGACCTGAGCAGCATAGCTCAAGAAATTGAAATCTTTAATCAAGGCCTAAAAATAATTGGTCAATCTTACTGGATTACCCCTGAAGATAAAAGAATGACTCAAACAGCAGGCTCTATAGGGTGTTGCTTTCGAGACAGAAGCCGAGGCAAAACAAGCAATTAGAAGAAGACTCATAATTGGAGGACAGTCATTAATGGCTGAGCAGTATTTGAATATACCTGCCACCACTCAATGCACAAATTGCCAAGGATATGGACATATAGAAAAGAGATGCAGATGGGAGGCAAAGTGCCAGCTATGTGCAAGCCCACATAACACTAGATAACATATTTGCAGCATTTGCAGCATTTGCAGGGTCATAGGGCAGAAGTGTATCCATCTTGTACCCAAATGCTCCAACTGCAATGGTAATCATACATCGGACAAAGATGATTGCCCAGTTCGAAAAACCATGCAAGAGAGATTTGCTAAAGAGCAAAAGCAAGCTAGGGACAATGACGAGGATTGTCTATGACAGGACAACTCAAAATAATCCAATGCAACTTGAACAAAATTATACAGGCAACAGAAAACACTCTTCAACTGGCCATTGAGCTAGGAGTTGAGATATTGGCAGTACAGGAACCGTGGGTTTCATATTCAAAAGAGAGCAAAAACTATCAAGGGGGACAATCATTACACCATCCAAACTTTTATCAAATTTTTCCCAACACAACAGACTACACCATGAGACCAAGAACAATGATATATATTTCAAAACAATTGAATGCAACAGTGAGCTATTTGACAAAGCTACCAGCTGATACAGATATTATTGGAATAAGAGTGACTGGACCCAAATATAAATTCAGCCTAATAAATATCTACAATCAAATTAGTCAACAGCAAAGAACTAGCCTTACAACTATGGAGAGGCATCAAAGTTCCCTATAGATTCCATCAAAATGCATTGTAATGGGTGATTTTAATGAACATCATCCTGACTGGGATCTCTTTCATCCCAAATCACACAGAGCAGATGATCTTCATGCATGGTTTGAAGAAAAAGGACTAGTCTTGACCAACAAAATAGGGGATGGGACCTTTTATAGGTCAAATATGAAGGTACCATCTGTTATTGATCTAACATTAACTACAGCAGTCATGGAAAAGAACATACATGATTGGCAAACAATTGAAACAGGATCTGACCATCAAGGAATATTATTTACAGTTACAGATCAAGATTTGTTCTACATTGCAACGTAGCCAGAAAAACCGAGATTTCAAACCCACAAGGCAGACTGGGAAAAGTTCGAGAAAATGAGTGCTACAATGTTTCAAAATTCCGAGTTATTTAATTCTGAAAAATTCAAGAGACTTCCATTTCTCACAGTTCAAAATCAAATAAGCAACCAGACCAATTTGGAAACAGCCTTGATAAAATTGGGCAAGAATGACAAATATTCTATTGAAAGCAGCAGAGGAATCAATACCAAGGCTGAAGCATGGTGCTAGTCAAAAGCCCTGGTGGAGAGAAGATTTAAAGTTTTTGAGAAAGACAATGATGAGAGCTCAGAGACACCTCAAGGCAGATTCAAATGATCCACTCAAAAAGGAAAGGTACTTGAAGGCATGGAACAAGTACTTTCAGGAGATCAAAATAGCCAAAAAAGATCACTGGAATAAATTTCTTGAAAAAGAGGATCCATCAACAATATTCAAAGCTTTGGCATACACCAAAGAGAGACAGTTTACCAATCTGCCAAATTTACAAGGAGAAGATGGACAATTGAAAGAAATTTTTACTGGAAAATGTCAGGCATTAAAGTCAAAATTGTTTCCTATCCCACCAAGAACAGCTCCTTTTGATTGGGCTTACCACAAGGAAGATAACTGGAAATGGCCAAAGCTGACTGAATCAGAAGTAGCAAATGTATGCTGTAATGCATCCAAAGGAACTGCACCTGGTCCAGATCAGATGAATTGGGCTATCATAAATCATGCAACAATGCTAGTAAAGAAATATTTTTTGAAATATATTCTATATTTTTCAATATTGGATATCAACCAAGCTGCTGGAGAGAGGCAACTGGCATAATTCTGAAAAAGCCTGGTAAACCTGATTACTCACAACCTAAGGCATACAGAGTTATCTCCTTGCTGAATTGTCTAGGGAAGGCCTTGGAAAAAATCTTTGCACAGAGACTTGGATACCTAGCAGAAACAACACTCACTATGCATATATCACAGATTGGTGGCGACTTAAAAAGTCAGCTTTGGATGCATGTCTACTGCTTCTAAATAAAATACAAACTGAAAAAGCAGCAAAGAGGAAAACATCAACTTTATTTCTTGATGTGAAAGGTGCCTTTGACCATGTTTCAAAGGATCGGCTGGTAGGCATAATGAGTGAACTAAGATTACCATCTAGTCTACTTAGCTGGGTGCTATCATTCCTTAGCAAAAGACAAATGAAACTTCAATTTGATAGACAGACAGAGAAGTTTTCTCCCATTGAAACAGGCATTCCTCAAGGAAGCCCTGTCTCTCCAATATTGTTTTAATTTATATTAGAAACATGTTCAAATCTTCAACTGTAGAGTTTCTGTCCTATATTGATGATATAGCATGACAGTCTCATCTCAAAGCTTTAAGAAAATATTGAAATCATGGAAAGGGAGGTTCAGAAGCTCCAAGAAATTGGGCTTCAAAATGTAGTGAGCTTTGATTTGGAAAAGACAGAACTGATTCATTTTGAAACACCAAAGCAGCAAGGAAGTGGAATCTCACCTTACCAAATGGTCATACAATAACACCAAAGAGCACAGTTAGATGGTTAGGAGTTTGGTTTGACCAAAAATGAATTTCAATCACCATGTGAATACAAGAGTGGCACAAGCAAAGAATGCATTTGGAAGGATGGCAAGGTTAACCAATACTGAAAAAGGCCTTAGCCACATTGCAATGAGACAACTCTATCTGGCATGTGTGATAAGCATAGCTGATTATGCTAGTCCAGTGTGGTGGAAAGATCAAAAACAGTTCTGTGACAGATTACAGGGACTTCAAAATATAGCTTTGAGGAAGATTCTTGGATGTTTTAAAACATCTCCAATTAGGCCAATGGAAATAGAAGCATGTTTATGTCCACCAGAAGTAAGGCTCAATCATAGCAGAAGAAAATATGCTTTGAGGGGTTCTGACTCTTTCACCATATCATCCAATTAAAAAGGCTCTATATCAAGAACTAGCATACCTTGACCCAGAAGCAGAAATTCAGATACGAAAATTATTACAGACTGAAAAGATAAGACTATCATTAAAATCAAATATTGATTTAGAAAATATTGAGACTATAATCCCTAATCATTTTCCTCCATGGGGAAGAAAGGTTCCATATGAAATTAAAATTAGTAATCAAGATAGAGAAATTGAAGCTGAAATACATCTGGCTAAAATAAAAGAAATGTGGTGCCAAATTATGTAATTTACTACACTGATGCATCCTGGTGGCCAGATGCAAACGGGTTAGGTGTGGCATTCATGATGTATGATCACAGGACCTTGACAACAATCTACCATTCAACCAGTCTTGCAAATGAGTACCAAATATACATTGGAGAGCTTGAAGCTATAGTCAAAGCTTTAGAACATGCTGCATCTATAACTGATAACCCAAGAAATGTGACAATAATATTCAGAATAATCAGGGTGCTTTGAAAGAATCTTAAAGCTGATGATAGACCCGGACAAGCATGGGTTGATAGAGCTATTACAGCAGCTACAAAACTAGNTGGAACCAGAGTTAGACTAGAATGGGTGCCTGCCCATCTAGAAATATTTGGAAATGAAATGGCTGATAAACTTGCAAAAGAAGCAGCTATTGTAAAAATACCACAGGCAATGCCAATAAGCATTAGTAACTTAGAGCAAGAATGTGAAGTACAGAGAACCAAGGAATGGATCTCTATTCTAGACAAATGGAAGATATGCAATCAACACTCACCAAGCTCATATGCAAGCCAATATGAGTAGAATATTCAAAAAAAGCCATGCATTGACAAAGGAGTGAAGAAGAGTGTGAGCTCAGCCTTCTACCAACTAAAATTAGGTCATGGATATTTTAAATCCTATCTAAAGAGAATTGGGAAAGTAGATGATGACAAATGTATCTGTGGGGCAAAACAGACACCAAGACACTTATTACTTCAATGTCAAAGATATAATAAAGAAAGGGCAGTATTACATGGATGCAACAAAGGAAGTCAACTAAGCCTCAATATGGTTCTGCATTATAGAACTGGCACAAAAGCAGCTTTGGAATATATTGAAAAGACTGGCATATGCACTCGGAAATGGTGCATTAACAATAAAACTGGAGTAGGATAAAGATTAAATTAAATATTGGGATAAATATTGATGATAGATTTTGAGAGAAAAACAAAGAGTAATAATAAATGTCAATAAGAAGATATGGAAATTTTGAAGGATTGCTTGTGGATCTGTTTTATGTTTTTAGTTTTTTGTAAGAGGTGTAATCACTTGAGGGTTCAAATGAAAGTGAAAGTAAATGATCAAAACTTTGATAGATAGATTGGCTAGTTTGCATCAGTTGATGCACATCCTACAATAGTCTTAGACTTAGACAGGATGTAAATGGATTAAATAAACAAGCAAAGCATTTTGATGAACTTTCAGACAACAGTAGAATGGAGGTATACACAGAGGCAAGGAACAAGTATTTCCAGGAAATCAAATCAGCAAAGAAAAACCATTGGAATGCATTTCTGGAGCAAGAAGATCTAACATCTATCTTCAAGGCCTTGTCATACACCAAGGACCACCAGACTACAGAACTACCTAAGATTGAAGACATAGATGGGGAACTAAAAGCTAGCTTTACAGGCAAATGTAAAGCCCTTAGATCAAGACTTTTTGCCATCCCACCAGCAGCGGCAGAAATAGAGTGGGCCTCACACAAGGAAGCTATCTGGGAATGGCCATTACTTAAACCCCAAGAGGTTGAAGCTGCTTGCTGCAATCCATCTAAAGGTAAAGCTCCTGGGCCAGACCAAATTGACCAATCCATGATTAGCCATGCTTATCAGGCCAATAAAGAGATATTCTTTCATGTATACTCTTTATATTTCAATATTGGATACCAGCCAAGCTGTTGGCGACAGGCTACAGGAGTGGTGCTAAAGAAACCCTCTAAGCCAGACTATTCTGAACCAAAAGCATATAGAATTATATCCCTGCTCAATTGCTTGGGAAAAACTCTTGAAAGAATGATGGCCAAAAGAGTTGGATATCTAGCTGAGACATCACACCTTCTTCATCCATCACAGGTTGGAGGACGCCTCCAGAAATCAGCAGTTGATGCTTGCCTAATGCTAGTAAACCAAGTACAAAATGAAAAAGCTGCTGGGAGAAAGACATCAACCCTTTTTCTGGATATAAAGGGTGCCTTTGACCATGTGGCCAAAAATCAGCTCCTTGGAATTATGAGTAAATTGGGATTCCCTCTCAGCCTCATGTCATGGGTAGACTCATTTCTCAGTAACCCACAGCTGAAATTAACATTTGATGGGCAAGTGGAAGAATTTTCACCTGTTGAAACTGGTATCCCTCAAGGAAGCCCTATTTCGCCAATTTTATTCTTGATATATATAAGAGACATATTCAGCTCTAGAGCAGGCCAATTCATATCATATATTGATGATGTCGAATTGATAGTCTAATCCACCAGCTTCAAAAATAATGCAACAATTTTGGAAAAAGAATATAAATTACTGCAAGATATAGGAAGAAAGAATGCAGTTCAATTTGACATAGATAAGACTGAACTGATCCATCTTGGGACATCTACAGAAGCTAAGACTTGCCAAGTGACTCTACCTAGTGGTAGAAGCATCTCATCTTACACAGTAGCTAAATGGCTTGGGGTGCTGTTTGATCAAAAGCTATCCTTCAAGCAACATATTACTTCAAGATTAGCTCAAGCTAAGGCAGCCATCCACAGGATGGCAAGATTGACTAATTCAGAGAGGGGACTCAGCCACATAGCCATGAGACAGTTGTACCTGGCATGTGTTACAAGCATATCAGACTATGCCAGCCCTGTCTGGTGGAGAGAACAGCAATCATTTACTGATCTGCTGCAGAGTCTACAAAATATGGCACTGAGAAAAATACTGGGATGCTTTAAAACATCACCAGTAAGACCAATGGAGGTTGAAGCATGTCTTTGCCCACCTGAAATTAGACTGAACAATAGCAGAAGAAAATATGCTATGAGAACATTAGCACTGATGCCAAATCATCCAATTTCAAGGATGATGAAAGAAAGAATGGATGATTGGAATAACAGGGAACATATACCCAAGAAAGAAAGTCAAGCAACTAGAATCTTGAAATCTATACAGTACCACACTGATGTCATGAAGATTGAGCCAGTGGTATGTAACATCCATTCTCCATGGAACAGTGGCTTTCCTTATGAAGTGGAGATTGGAAATAATGATAAAATTGAACAAAAAACACTGCACAATCAAGCACTATCACAGGCTTATGGGACAGATCAGGTTCTCTACTATACAGATGCTTCAGTATCACACAAGGCAAGTGGTATAGGAATCTCGCTTATTGCTTATGACCAGGTTGACTTGAGTACAAAGACTGAATACTGTACTATTGCAAAGGACAGCAATACCATCTTTGATGGGGAATTGGAGGGGATTGTGAGGGCTATTGAACATGCAGAGAGACAGACGTGGAACAGGAAGCTTATCACAATCTTCTCAGATAATCAAGGTGCAATAATTAGAATGAAAGACTTAAGTAATAAGGCTGGCCAAGTATGGGTGAATAGAGCCATTCATGCAGCCAGAAAGCTAAAAAATCTGGGAACTAAAGTCAGAATAAAATGGGTACCAGCTCACATGGATATCCAAGGAAACAAAGAAGCAGATAGGATTGCTAGGCAAGCATCATTTATGGAGCCTGTTGAAAGCTATCCAATAAGCCCTACTCTTATCAGTAAAGAGATTGAAGAAACCAAATGCCAGGAATGGCAGATGTTATTGCATAACTATGATATAAAAAGAAAGCAACAAGAGGGCCCATCATGCTATACAGGAACATTTGCATGGCAAATTAGAAAAAGGCCTTGGGTTCCTCGAGGAACTAGAAAGGGAACATGCTCAGCATTTTACCAGCTTAAACTTGGACATGGCTTCTTCAAGTCATACATGTGGAGAATAGGGCAATCAGAGACAGAAGGCTGCAGCTGTGGGCACAAACAAACAGTAAATCATCTTCTACTTGACTGTAGGAGGTATAAACAAAATGGGAAGAAGATGAAAGAGACGCTTGGGATTGAGGAGATTAGTCTTAAGGTCCTCCTTCATAGCAACATTGGAATAATAGCAGTATTGGAATTTTTAAAGGACACAAAAATATGTACAAGGAAGTGGTATCTAGGGGAGGAAGGAGATCCCTTCTAATGTAGGGTAGAGTTTTAAAGACTCAAATTGTAGTTAAATACTACACATTCTCTGATATTCCTAGACTTATAAAGGATGTAAATGAATTTAAAAAAAAAAAAAAGTATCCCCTAGATATGACTTGGTGACAGACCCTGACCTTCAAATTCTGGAGGTAGAACAATCCAGTGAATCATTCTATGTGGTTCAAATCTACAATGAGAAGCCGACCTCCCACTACTCAACCAAGCTCACAGTGGAACACTTCTTGGACTTACAACTATCACTGGACAAGCCCATGCTATCTCTCGGGGATTTCAACTTGCATCATTCATGTTGGAATCCACTTGTCGAGAATAACACACCTCTTGCCAATGGACTGGCCCATTACTTGGATAATGCTAATGCCCAGCTCCTCAACTCGCCATCAATCATTGAACAGTATGGAGGGACATTTCACAGATCTAATTCAAAAAGCATGTGACGGCCCTGCATCATAGTAATGAGTAGGGGTGCAATGACATAATGATAGGTCTGTATTATAAGGAGTTACCGGGTATGGAACGCACGGGCCAGGTGTAAATTATGTGCAGTTATAGATCTGTAGATGCTTTCTTTCCCTTCTCTTCCTTAGTTTAGAATCCTTTATATTATAATCCTAATTTGAGTATCTATTTGATTCGACTTCGTCATCTCCTAGTTCGTGCTCTCTTCGGACCCCTCACAAAGCACCTCCATCATTGACCTTACCTTTGCCATAGGATTCAAACACCTTAGGTGGGGCTACTGGAAATATGGAGAATCTACTGGATCAGATCATGAAGTGATACTCTTTGACACTTGTTTAATGGACTCTAGCCTGGATGAAGCACTAAATACTAACAGAAATACTAACCAACTCCCCACCAGGTTTAATGTCAAGAAAGCAGACTGGAATTTATTCAAGGCACTGTGACAACCAGAAGGGAGCACAGGTTAGCAGATGAACAAGTCAAATTAGATAAGGACAAAGATCTGGAATATAATTCATAAGATTCTAAACTAGGGAAAGAAGATAACAAGAGGTATCTAGAGATATACATATATACATAATATACAACTGGTCCGTGCGCATATAGGGTCACACTACAATACCCGAAAAGAACAATAGCATCAGAGGCCCCGAAGGTTAGGAATACAAGGCCGTAACAGGCACATATTTTACAACAGCAAGGACTAGTGCAACAACAAATGGAAGAGGCCATCAAGTGCCACAATGTAGATCTTATTGCCTCCTTATTATAAGAGGTGGTGCAAACTGCAGCACAAGAGTCAATTCCACTGTTCAAAATCACACCAAGATCAAAGCCTTGGTGGACAAAAGACCTTGCTTCACTTAGACAATCATTCCACAGGCTCAGAAGGAGGGAGATGAAGGGCAAAAACTCTGAGATATCTGAGGAGGCAAGAGCTGCAAGGAACAAATATTTCCAACACATACAGCACACTAAACACCTCCACTGGACAGAGTTTCATGCCTCAGCTAAAGACAAGATGATTTTCACTGCCTACAACTACTCCAGGCCTGAAAATTACCAGTCAAGAGTCATTCCCACCCTCATCTATACACCAAGACAACAATTTCAGCCAACAAAAGCAACAACATTTCAAGACAAAAGCGAGGCACTAGCCCAGACTCTTTTCCCAGGTCTCCAAACTTCATCCCTTTCAGCCGAGGCTCAGGAATTCATTCCTTCCACCTCTTGCAATGTAACAACAGGGAATGAAACAGAAAGGCAATGGGACTGGCCTGAACTCACTATTGATGAGATGATAAATGCTGCTCCTAAAAAGATGACTGCCCCAGGTCATGATTGTCTGGATTGGACCATTATTAAGGCAGCCATCACAACTATACCTGACTTCTTCAAGGCTTACAAATGCTTATTTGAAAGCGGAAAGCATCCACAGCAATGGAAACAGGCAGTGGGTATCATCATCCCCAAGAGGAATAAAACGGATTACAGTGCACCCAAAGCTTACAGACCCATTTCTCTTCTGTCCTGCCTGTCTAAATTACTTGAAAGAATCTATGCCAATAGACTGTCATTTATTGCTAACACAACAGACCTTCTACATCCTAGTCAATTTGGAGGGCTCAAGCAAAGATCAGACATCAATGCTGCACTGTTGCTTCAAGAATTTGTGGAGGAGATATTTACCTGATAAAATTATATTCAAGGATATTGTATCTGGATTATATTTTGGAAGGATGATGGAGATTGAACAAAGGTAGAAGTCTGATGGAATTAGAAGATTGTGGTATTGAAGTATGTTGACTACAAGATAATGATCCAAGATGGGATAGCAGTCAGATTATATACAACTTTGATGAGTAATACATGCCAGGGTTGATTTGAAATGAATGTGAAGTGTTGAAGAAAATTCAAATGTGTGAAACCCAAACTATCCCACTGCAGATCATCAGCCCCACTGATCTATGTCTCAGAACAGATTTTTCACACCCTGGTCAAGACCACAGTCAAAGCTAATGCAGGATTGACTTTGAAATATTCCCTTGTACACCCAATGCATGCAATTCTTTATGTAACCCTTGTAAACTTAATGCATGCAATCCTTCATGGAATGCTAGTAAATCCAATCCATAAGAATTCTTGTTGACATCCTGGTTTCATTCATAGCTATGCATAATTGTGCATATGGTTGGGTGCATAGTTTATGCAAAAATTTATGAATAGCACTTTCATGATTACAGTAAGCATTTTCAACAGGAGAATCTGGCCAGCAAACAACTTGTCTCAACAATCTTCTTGGACGATCTTGGAGCTTTTGATAGGCTACAGCCTGCAGCACTTATAAAAACCATGCATTCTCTTCAGCTACCTCAAAGTCTTATTTCTTGGGTCAGATCATTTCTTGCTGGAAGGACCATGCAGCTTCAATTCAATGGACAACTAAGCAAGGTCTTCTCAGTGACTGGGACTCCTCAGGGCAGCCCAATTTCACCAATGTTATTCCTGCTTTCCATCAGGTATCTGCATCCTGCAATACAAATGAAGAACTTCCTTCAACTATCCTATATGGATGACATTGCCATTTCAGTGTCATCAACTTCAATCAATAAGAATATTAGGACCCTGAAGGAAATCACACAGGAGCTATTGGAGGGTGCAAGAAAGTTGTCAGTGAATTTTGAGATGGAAAAATCAGAGCTGGTACATTTTGGACGTCAATATCAAAGGCCTAATACATCTCTCGCCTTGGAAGGCATGGCAACAATAGAGCCAAAGGAGGTTGTCAGATGGTTAGGTATTTGGTTTGATAGGAAGCTCAATTTCAAGACACATGTGGAAAAGAGGCTGCAGCTAGCTCATGGGGCTCACAGTAGGATCTGGAACCTAGCCTCAACTACAAGAGGTCTTCACTGTCATGCCCTTCGACAACTCTACCTGGCCTGTGTCACTTCAGTACTTGATTATGGCTCAGTTCTTTGGCATGGAAAGAGGGGCAGTGGAATACTAACTATCAGATGTCAGAAGCTTCAGAACCAGGCACTGCCATTAATTACCGGAGCATATCGAGGTAGTCCTGTCAAGGCTTTGGAGGTTGAGGCCTCAATTTTACCAGCAAAAGTACGACATGAGAAGCAGGTGATTTACTATGGACTAAGAATACTTCGACTTCAAAGGAACCACCCTATCCAGGAGCACCTCTTCAGTCCACTAGAAGATGAACTAGCAAATAGTAGTAAGATTGACCTTGGACTACTGAATTACATAAATAAACCAGTGACCTAGTTGATGAGGATTGGGAGTACTCTAAAGCAATTGGCTTCTTTGAATAATCTGGAGCAGCTTAATGCCCTATGGGTTCCGCCATGGCATCAAACTTACATCATCACTTCTATCTCTAAATACTCAAAGGCTATAACTAAACTATCTCATATCCAGCAAATCAAGGCCATTCATATTGATGATGTCAAAGTATACACTGATGCATCACTCTCAAAGACAGCCGGAAGCAGCATAGGCTTTGTGATATACCTACCTGTTACCAGAGAGATGAAATGCTTTTCATACAACCTTGGTGACTCTATGGGTATCACAGATGCGGAAACCTATTGTATTTTGAAAGCAGCAAAATATGTGAAAAAAATATTTTGCTAATAAGATTATACATATTTTCACTGATAGCCAGGCAAGCATTCTTCGAATCCAGCACAATAGCAATCAATTCTCTCAGCAGATCAGAATGATATGTCAAAGATGCACAGTTCATCTCCAATGGTGTCCAGCTCATGTTGGCATAGAAGGAAAGGAGCTGGCTGATAAGCTAGCTGCAGGTGGTCGAAACCAGGCAGTAATAAAAAGGGACCACCATACCACACACTCATTCATCAAGCATCAGGCTAGGGGATTGGTGCTAGAGGCATGGCAATAGGACTGGGACTTGGAACTATGGCACGAGGAGGAGGGCCGAAAGGCCAAAGGCCTCGGCAAGTACTACAGGCTCCAGGCTCAGACTAATCATCTCAAATTCTCTTACAAACTAGAAGGATTTCAAGGACACAGTAGGGAGACAGAATCCGGATTCTTCCAGGCCAGGCTAGGGGTAGGCAACACAAGGGTCTTTTTTTTTTTTTTTTAATAATCATTAAGTGTATGCAGCCTATCTAGCTATGACACTGATTATATTTTTATATACATTGACAAATATTCCCATTTCTTCTTGCCATAAATACATGTAGAATTTCCTTCAAATAACTTTAATAGAGAATATTGTTTGTTTGAAGAAACATTTGATTTCCATCCTCCTCATCCTTGCCCCCATAGAGACAGCCAGTTGAGTAGAGATATCTTAGTAGTGAAATTTTCCCCACATTTGTGTTGAGTAATACCTTTAGTATGAATGGTTTTAAGTCTTTGAAGTGTTCTTGTCTCTGCCTTCTAAATTTCGAACAGTGTAAAATTAGATGGCTTGTGGTCTGAATGCTATTTTAGCAAAAATTGCATAAGTCTGTGTCACTTTTTCCTATCTTTTTCAAATAGTTGAGGTTGTTTCCTATTCTGGTTCTCACCTGAATATATGATGACTGAGCCTTTTGGCTGAATTTAGTAAAGTTGAATGGTTTGAGCTTGAGGTCTGGGCCGGAACACTTCATATGAGCTCTGTACAACTTGCTGGTTGATGAGTTGGGGCTTTAGATGGACTGGATGGTTGATGGGCCGGGGCTTTTGATGACCCAGATAGTTGATGAGCTGGGGCCTTTGATGGACCAGATGATGTAGGATAAGTGGTATCTCCCTCGGAATTCAATGGTGGTGGAATTTCCTTTCAATTGATGGCAGGTCTGTCTCGAGGTGCAACAAGGCTTGGCAAGGCTGAAGTGAAAAATTTTCACCTAGATTGATGGAAAATGTAAGGTTTTGCCTTGATTGGCTAAGATACAGTGATACTTGTTAAAGTTATGAGCTTGAGCGAATATGGAGGTTATAGCGGAATCAGTGTCGGCGGTTAGACCGATACAGTAAGTCTCGTATGAAGTTGTAGAAGGAAGAATTGACTGGAAACAAGTGTATTGAGATGTATGGTTCTGAGTAAACTGAGCTGATAAGAGTGAGATTGCGTGTGCGCATGTCTTATCAACTGAGGTTTTTGACCAGTATTTATCAATCTCCATGGATCATAAATTATGATCCCTGTAGATGTAAATCTATATACGTACAGATATATGAGCCAGAAATATAAAGCTAAATACATGTGTGTCGGTAATAGATCCGAGAAACCTTTAACCTGCATTTGATACATAATCATCTGATGGAATGCTAGTGTGAAATAAATGCCAATATGCATTAAACTTTCCGCGAGGAATGTGCTGATGACAATGATATAGGAAGGTGAATATGATAACCTAATTAGCCGGACTTACAAATGAGTTATCCTTGGCATTCCAGGATATACAATATTTCAACACCCCTCCTCACTTTGCATCGAGGATAGATACATAAGTGAAAAACTGTTAGTATATTTATTGTCATTTCTCACCTAATGCTGGTATGGTAGACACGCCAGTGGTTGTACTAGTACCAAAAACTGAAGTGCATGAATCGGTGTGCCTTGGTCTCGGTAAGGCTTTTGTACATATATCTGCGAGATTTTTAGCTGAAGGAACATGTAATAGTGTAAGCAAGCCGTCTTCAATTCGTTCCCTTGTAAAATGATAAGCGATGTTGATATGTTTAGAAGCATCATTTAGTTTTGGATTGTGAGCAAGTTCAATGGCAACCGTATTGTCAGTCGAGATTGCTGCTGGGATGCTGTCTCCAAGGAATCGGTGAAGTCCGCGCAAAATCCAGATATATTGTTTGGATGCGAGCGCTATTGCCATGTACTCAGCTTCGCAGGTTGAATGGGCTACAATACGTTGTTTGCGTGATCTCCAAGAGATAGTAGAGCTACCGAATTGAAAGATGTATCCAGAAAAACTTCTCCGCGTATCGAGACAGTTACCAAAGGATGCATCACAGAATCCATTAAGTACGAGGGGAGAATCAAACTTGTAGTGGAGCTTTGAATTCCTTGTACCTTTTAGATATCGTAGGACACGTTTTGCCGTATTTAGATGAGCCTAAGTGGGGTCCGAATTGAATTGGAGAGATGGGTGATTGTATTTGCAAGATCTGGTCGAGTTCCAGAGACTAGGTACATAATAGACCCAATAATTTGCTGATATTTTGTTGTATTAGTTCTAGTTTCCCCTTCTTCCACAGCCATGAGCCGATGATTTGGATCGATGGGTGAGGATAAAGGATTGCATTCTTGCATAGAAAATCGGCTCAATATCTTATCAATGTAGGCAGTCTGCGACAGAGAGATGTCTGATTCGGAATACTCTATTTGAATTCCAAGGAGCCAATGAAGTGTTCCCATATCGTTAACTTTGAATTCAGATTTTAGTAGGTTGACTGTTTGCTCTATAAGATCTCCTTTTTTTTCAAATAGTATGATGTCATCTACATAAATTGCCATGATTAGGTTTCCTGAACCATGGACAAGTACACAGGGGTCAAAGAGAGAAGAGGTAAAACCAGAAGGTTTAAGGTATTCGACTAATCGGAAGTATCATTCTCGAGGTGACTGTTTTAGGCCGTAGATACATCGCTTTAGTCGTGCAACGTGATCTTCTTTCCTAAATCCTTCGGGTAGCTGCATATATATTTCTTCGTTGAGAATACCATAGAGAAAAGCAGTTTTAATGTCGAGCTGTCTAGGTTTCCAACGCTTGTTTGCCGCAATAGCTAGAAGTAATCGGAGAGTGTCGTATCGCACGACTAGGGCAAAGGTTTCGTCATAGTCGAGCCCTTGTACCTGAGAAAATCCTTTAGCTACATATCGTGCCTTGAAGCGTTCTAGATTTCCTTGAGCATCCCCTTTTACTTTACAGACCCATTTGCCATCAACTACCTTTCGTCCTTTGGGTCTAGGTACCACTTCCCACACATTATTTTCGCGAAGGGAAGTAATCTCTTCATTGAAAGCCTTTTCCCATTGATCCCAGTGCACAGATTGTTTAGCCATGTTGTAGGATTTTGGTATAGGAATTTCTAGAATGTTTATAAGCGCCTCTTCATCCGGAAGGTCAGTCGAGTTCTCGGTTGAGGGTTGATTGAGGGAAATGTCATTCGATACATTCCACAAATCTCCTATTATAGTTTCATTATATAGCCGAGGTCGAACCTGACGTCCAGATTGCGTTCTTCAATAATAGATCTGATTTTCATCAGAATTACGACTTGTAAGATGAGGTAAGCTTTGAGATTCAGGAGTTGACGAGGGATTTATAGAGGTTGAGTCTGTTGAAGATTGTGAAGATGTTAAGTCGAGAGGCTGCTGAAAATTATCATGGCTTAAAGGTTCATCTTCTATCCCCTTCTGAGTAAATAATCTACTAAATTTCTCATTCAGATATTCCCCGCCGTTATCAGTACGGAATTGCTTAATTCTGACATCATGTTGAGTTTCCATTATTGAAATGTAATCGATGATTGACTGAGGGGTTTCCGATTTAAGTTTTAGAAACTGAACTGAAGAAAGCCGAGTTTCGTCGCCAACAAAACTGATGTAATATATAGCGCATCCATAAGGAAGTACTGGTAATGGTCCACACAAGTCAGATTGTATGTGTTCTCCTTTGATTTTTACTCTTCTTAAAGTTGGTGTAGGTTTGTTGCGATTGGACTTAGCAATTATGTAGTCTTCACACTTGAAATTTCCTGGACATGGGGGAATATTTTTTGGGATACAATATAAGTTTGTTTATCTTAGTGATTGAACATGGAGCTGAATGACGCAAAGCTTCGTACCAGAATCGTAAGTCAGGCGGGTAATGTCTTCAATTTCGATTGAATATGGCACAGGCCCATCAAACTTTGATTCCAATAGTGATTTACCATTTTTTTTAAATTTTTAATTTTATATTCCCGTCATCAAATAAAGTATAGCCTTTGGATCTTTCTCTCTTCCAAGAGAAGAGTGGATGTTGCAGTTGAGGTACATACAAAACATCATTTAAACGAAAGGATGAAACAGAGCCATTTGAGGCTTTACAATCCATCATAACAGTTCCTCTACCTTTCACGGACATACCTGACCAGAGCTTGAAGTTACAAGTCCGGTACAAGTCGAGAGATTCTCGAACCGATTTAGGTAAGGACACATGTGAGAGGTTGCACAAGTATCAGGGATGGTATCTGACCTCTTCGTTCTGAGTTTGTAATGTGAGCCTCATTTAAAACATCATTAAGACGAAGGGATGAAACAGAACCACTTGAGGCTTTACAATTCATCACCACAGTTCCTCTACCTTTCACGGGAATACATTGACCAGAGCTTGAAGTTTCAAGTCCGGTACAAGTCGAGAGATTCTCAAACCGTTTTCAGTAAGGATACATATGGGAGATTGCACAAGTATCAAGGAGGGATGGTATCTGGCATCTTACTTCTGAGTTTGTAATATGAGCCTCATCTCTGCCTCCATCTTTCTTGGAAAGAAAAGTCCTAGACTCCTTTAATTTAATGCAATTGTTATGTATGTGTCCAATGTGCCGTCCTGAAAAATGTTTATTGAGCCAGTTGCATTCTTTTATATTCGAAATCTTGGATTCTTGATTAGATAAAATTTTCGATGCCTATGACACCTTTTGTCATAAAGGCAGAATTGCACGTGGTAACATTTTTATGGTATTTTCTTCTTCTCTGAACTTCGATAGGAATTTACGACAGGAGTCAGTAGATGCTTTCGACATTTTGTGAAGCGTAAGCCATTCGGATTCGTATTTTTGGATGTAATCTGAAATAGAGGAAGACGGATCGTAGGCATTGATGAGATTCATCAAGTTTCGCATTTGAGAGACTAGAGCGAATGCTGTATCCCTATAAAATTGTTGCTTGAGATAATTCCACATTTCATGTGGGTATTCGAGCTCGATGATCTGTTCAATAAGTTTTGGGGATACAACCTCTAGGTAAACCGTGAGGGCATGGTTTTTTAATGAATCGAATGCATTGATTTCCTCTTCGGATGAGTTCTTTTCGGGTTTCTTTCCTTCAACAAACATTGTAATTTTCTTGGCCCGAAAGTTTGGTAATATTTGATAGCTTTATCATCCTAGTGGTAGCATCGTTTATCTGCGATAAGAAAAAAAAAAGAGCTAGAAGCGGCCATTTTTTGGATCGGAAGTCTTACTGATTTACTGAGAGCCCGGGCTCATAACCTGTTAAAGTTATGAGCTTGAGCGAATATGGAGGTTATAGCGGAATCAGTGTCGGCGGTTAGACCGATACAGTAAGTCTCGTATGAAGTTGTAGAAGGAAGAATTGACTGGAAACAAGTGTATTGAGATGTATGGTTCTGAGTAAACTGAGCTGATAAGAGTGAGATTGCGTGTGCGCATGTCTTATCAACTGAGGTTTTTGACCAGTATTTATCAATCTCCATGGATCATAAATTATGATCCCTGTAGATGTAAATCTATATACGTACAGATATATGAGCCAGAAATATAAAGCTAAATACATGTGTGTCGGTAATAGATCCGAGAAACCTTTAACCTGCATTTGATACATAATCATCTGATGGAATGCTAGTGTGAAATAAATGCCAATATGCATTAAACTTTCCGCGAGGAATGTGCTGATGACAATGATATAGGAAGGTGAATATGATAACCTAATTAGCCGGACTTACAAATGAGTTATCCTTGGCATTCCAGGATATACAATATTTCAACAATACTGTTATAATAATTTATATCAATATAAAGCTCTGAAGTAGGCAAAACCAAATATGCAAATTGTTTGGATGTAGCTTGAGTGGTTCAGAAGTTGTTGATGAAAACGTTAATTTAGAAAATTTGATGTTCCTGATCAATACACCTGAGCTTAGAAAATAATCTTTTTCCTCCTCTGTAGTAACTGGGAAGGTGATTGAGGCTCTGTTGGACTGCTTGTAGTACTTATTGAGCCATCTTGGCTGACCTTGGGTTGTATTTCCTTTGTTGAGCCCCTCAATCTCTTCATTAATTAAATCAATTGGAAAGGTAGTGGGTACTCCATGTACTACAAGTTTTGGCCAGTGGCTGACCTTCTGGGCCTTGTGTATGGGCCATCCTGCAAATACAGGCTCCCATTTTTCTTGGTCCAGTAGTAGCTCTGATGGAGTAGAATCCACACAGGTCAGAACAACATTCCCCTTTACTGAAGTGTGAACTCTTGAAATAGCTCTCTTCCCTAGAACCTTATTGATACTGTCTCTGATTGTGAAAGGCTGGTAGGCAGGAAGAGCTCCACCAGATTTTGTCACCAACGTGATCACATTCTCATTATGGAAACTTGTTGTTGGGAGAGCTTCTGTTGTTGTTGATCCTGTTGCTATTGTTGTTGGCCCTGATGCTGCTATTGATGATGCAGTTATCTGCACTGTTGTTGCCTGATTGGTCACCTTGCCTTATGCTCTCATTCCATTAGATGGCCTTTGAACAACAACCATTGGAGGTGTTGCTGGTGCCCCATTTCTCAAAATTTGAGCAGATGAGGGAGTAGAAGGAGTTGGTGGTTGAACTGTAATTTTGCCACTTAATGGCTCACTTGGTTTTGTAATTGGCTCAGGGCTCTTTGGTAATACAAATCTTCCCTCTTCAGTAAAATTTCGGAAGACCTCAACAAGATCTAGCACTGCATCTTGCTTTCCTTTGTCTTCAGTCAAGCTGTAAGCTTTAACTAATAAGTCCCTTGCTTTTTGGATGGCAGAAAGGTAGGTATATTGCCTGATTCGTGTTGGTTCTGCAACTTTAATAATTTTCCTTGACTGGATAGCTGAAGGTATAATTTCGGACGATTTTCTTTTGTTTGATTTCATTGGTGGCAATTTTATTGATGTAGAGTTTGGCTGAAGATCTTGGGCAGTAATTGGATCACTGCTGAATGGGCCATTCAAATTGGAAAGACAAAAGGTTGTTGGGAGTGATGGTGGCACTTTTTTGTTTGTATTTGCTTTTGAACTCCACATAGAGTCTGAAAGTTGAGCAACATTTCCAAGGTTAAAGGAACTCTGGGTTGGTGGGGAAGATGGTAAGCCCTTTTGGGAGGCTGGTGAGGATTAACATTTTCCAGCCATTTTTGCTGTAAAATTATGCTCTCAGATAGATCCAGAAATGATAATTAAAAAGTTGAGATTAGTAAAATTTGGATGTTAATATAATACTTATATAATACTAATTATTCCTGATTTATTTTAAATTTATTAGGAATTGTGTTATAAAACAATTTTAAAGAAAAAATGATTTTCTTTTTTTTTTAATTATTATTTTTAAAAAATTGCTTTTTATAAATATTTTCTATTTATCCTGTTTTTAATTGAATTCAATTTATTTTTAGAAAAATTTAATATTTAGAAAAAGTAAATGAGTAATAAAATTAGATGTCACATGATCTGATCCTTGATCACCTGATCACGCCTCCAGAAAGCATCGCGTGATGCGTCGAGCCTTGGCAAGGCTGGGGAGAAAATTTTTGTCCATAGGGTCAAGAATGGCGTTTTGGTCGAAAAATGTTGCAATAAATGGATTTATTTTATTTTTTTTTGCATCAGATTTTAATTGCATATGCAGCTATCAGGCTATGACACAATATCAGAGAAAATTTATAGAAAAGATGACTCAATTTACAGTAAGAGCACTTATGCCTCGGATTTCATTTGCAAGTACCACTGCAAAGTTATGGTGGCTTTTTCTTCACCCCAAGTCAACCCTCATTGGTGAATACCCACCCAGGGGAACATCTCAAAAACCCTGGGTTATCCAGACATGCCTTTGTCATCCACTGAATTTTCTCTGCGCAAAATGTGGTCTTAGGCGTCTCCTTCCCAAGTGGAGTAGGTGCCTAGGCTGCTCAAACTATACCGGAGAGCACCACCAGGAGGTGGACCACGGCACCTTCCATTGTTTGCGTGTTGTTACAGTGTCCGCTGCACTCTCGCAAGCGAAGTCTTGGCGCGCACAAAGCTCAATTCGTAAAACTCCTTGCCAAAATTCAAAATTACACTCCCGTCAAGATTGTATCCATCCTCTGTGTCATCTTGTAAACTTGTCCCAATCCCTCTCACGTCCATCCTAAAGAACTGTCTCCCAGATTTGTGCGCCACGCTATGCTTCCTCTGTCAGGTGTGAATATTGGCGTGGGTGTCTATTTAGTGGTCAACTGAGGCCAGAGAATAGTTAATGAGAGGTGTGGTCATTGGAACGAGGATGTACTTAGTCGTACATGTAGACTAGATGAAACTTGGGTAGGAGTCGAGCTCGTTGGGAGCGAAAATTTGATGTGGCAGAGAATTTTGAATTATTGCCTCGTGGGCCAACTTAATCGGTATTGCGAAATTTTACTGAACTTGGCTCTGGGAGAATATTTCACTCCCAGGTTTGTAGAGGGCACCGGGTACAGGTGTCAGTCTTGCCCTCCGCAATAAATGGATGCAGATGTTGAAAAGAGTATGAGTCAAAAGCTACAGAGGATGCGAAAACAAATATCGAATTTATAGAGCTGTATCTGATGGTGGGCGGAAGTTGTGGATGAAGTAGTGTTGTGATGTAGTCCAGAGGGTCGAAAATCGGGTTTTGGATCGAAGAATGTTGTAATTGGTGGATGCCAATGTTGAAAAATATATCAATCAAAAGCTGAGAACTTTGTGACTCTTTAGCTGATTCCAGCAATATACAGTTTGTTCTGGATGGCTCTTTCTGCTTCTACTTAGGTGGCAAATGCAATTGCCACTGATCCTGCTTGTTTTATATTGGCGGTTTTCCCTTGTTGATATTCAATGTGGCATTCCAATGGGGGACAGGCCTTTGTTGAATGTTTTTATTTCTGATCTAATCATTTCCATCCCGTCCTCATTGTCAAAGTCTGCCAAAGGGATCCCATGAGCTATCACTTTGAACCATGGCTCATCTTTTTGGACTGATGCAAATGGTATTATGTTTTCCCAAATTGATCTTTTTTCAAGAGAGAAATCAGCTGAATATTCTTCTGTAGTAGTAACGGCAATATTTCCGTTTTGAGTTTTCATCACTGTGTTAACCACTGGTCCCTTTATTCCATTTGATGCAAATATCTGATTAATTTGATTTCTGGCATGGAAAGATGTAAAATTATTATTTGCTTCAGGGTCTTGAACAAGAATGACCCTTCTAATAACCTTGTCTCTAGCTTGTATATTTGGATTGGGTTTTGATTGGTTAACTTGATTCTTCTTTCCTACCACAGTCCATTGCAAGGGGTCTGTTGATTGGCCCACTCCTCTTGCTGCCATTGAGGCCATGGAAGCCTGTTGTTGTACTGGATGGGTAGTAGTTGCATGCCGTTGAGTGGTTGGACAGTTGTTTATTTGATTTGGTAATGCAGGTGTTACTATTTTGTTCAAAGCTCTTGCCTTGGTATCAATTTGTCTGGTGGCTGTCTCCAGATTGGCAACTTGGGATGCAATTATTGTTGAAGCCTTGCAAAGATTCCCCTTCTCAGTATATTCCCTAAATACTTCAAGTAGGTCCAGGAGCCTTGATTGTTCAGATCGATTTTTAGTTAAGTGATAAGCTTTCACAATAAGGTCTCTTGCTTGAAGGAGAACATCCTTCGAATTTTGTTCCTCATTTCCAATGGTTGCTGGGGGGTTGGCATATTTTGATGATGAAAGGGGTTCTTTGGCCTTTCCTTTAATGGATGAATTAGGGTCAATGTAAGGTACATAGGTGGTCTGGGAACAGTTCATGTTGGAAGGGCCAGCAATTGGATCACTACTGAACTCCATATCCTCATTAATGTTATTTTGTTTTGTTCTCTTAGCACTTGGTAACAATGGAGGAAATTCTTCTTCATTTGGTAAACAAAGGTGGCTAGCATGATTGCCAGAGGTTTCTCCTTGTTAAATTTCCATATCCATTACTGGGGATGATGGGTCATAAATTGTTTTTGACATTGTTTTTATAAATTGAATTGTATGATTATTTATTGAAATTTTATTTTATATTTTTTAGATTTTGATTATGTGGTTTTCTTTTTTTTACTTTTTAATCAAATTTTTAAATTGATATTTTCTTCAATTAATTGAAAATCACGTGATTTTATGCGAATTATTTTTAGTTAAACGACGCGTAAAGCACGTGATTTACGCGTAAAATGATGCGAAACGCGTCTCCAACCAATGAAACTTTTCTTGTAGGGTGACTCCTTTCACCAAAACCGCAATTTGTCGCAAAATCCGTTTAATTCGTTCTTTGAACCACGAGTTCTTGACCAAAAATCGCTTGATTTTGTTAAAAATATATGATCAGTTGAAGAGGTATCTGAAATATCTGCATTTAAAATTTTGACTCAATTGCTTGCTGTTGACAATTGTTGTTGATTGAATTGTTTGGGCTTTCACCCAAATTCGACTTCAAATCTCCTGATCCAACTTTGAGCCCTTATAACTCTTGAGCCAGTTATCAGATGAAATTACGGATTAGATATTCGGAATCTGCTCTGCTTAATGCATAGGCAACACTAAATTTTAGCTCAAGTTCACGATTTTCTGAAAATTTGTGGTCAAAAAGGTGTGGATATTAGTCTAAATGAGAAAGAGATTGAGAAAATAGTGCACATTCAACTACTATCTAAAGCAAAGAGAAAAATTGAAGTTTTTTACTATACAGATGCTTCAGAATCACCTGAAAGTTTAGGAATAGGCATTGCTCTTTCTTTTTTTTAATAAATTCATAGTGTATTCAGCTACATAGCTATGACACAGACTCTAATATACAAAATTCTTTGTATCCCACACTCCATGTTTTTTTAAATAGTATTTTTAGTTCTACCCCTTTGTCATCTATTTTGTCTCCCAAGGCACTAAGTAGACCAAAGAAAGTAAAGTAAAGATGTCTTTCCTTAATGTGTTCCAAAAAGCATAGGTAATGATAGTGGTTCAATTCCCCCAAACTCCTTTCTGCTCTCCTCCTTAAATTTGGAACAGTGTAAGATTAGATGCGGTATTGTTTGTCTTGCTTTTCCACAATGATGACACTAATCATTGTCTTACTTCCCAATTTTTTTAAGATGTGTTAGGGTATTTCCAATACCTGTCCTTGCCTGTATATAATGAGACTGTGTTCTTCTGCTGTATTTAATGTACTGAAATGGTTTAAGCTGAAAGTTGGGCTGGTTCCTATGTGCTATTACTCTATAATATTTGCCCAAGCCTCTTGCTTTTCTCCCTTCCTCTTCTTGGAACAGCTCATGATCCCATATCTGTTTCCATGCCTCCAACATTTTCTCCCTCAGTAACTTCCTTAGGAATGACAGGGTGGTGAATTTGTCTTTTCTTAAGGCTATCTTTTTTGTCCTTGTTTGGCCAGGTTGTCTGCCATCTCATTCCCTTCAATTCCCATGTGTCCTGGGCACCAGAGTAGTTGCAGTGTTAGGTTTTGAGCAACAGTTCTCAACTGGTGGCAGATTTGATTTGGTGCATGTTTAATCCTGAGTAATGATGCTTGGCTATCAGAAAAGATGTATACCTCTCCAGATATTCTGAATCTCTTCACAGTTAAAATTGATTTGAGAATACAATATGTTTCAGTGTCTATGATACCCATCTTATCTCCAAGATTAAATGAGTAACATTTCAATTCTCTAGTGATGGGGAGTAATAGCACAAACCCAATACTGCTGCAACTTGAGTTGGAAAATGATCCATCAGTGTAAATAATACAGGCTTCTGGAGATATTCTTGTAAGATGTTTGAGATGTTCTTTCTTTGCCTTTTCCTTGGTTTGACTAGAGATGATTGTCTTGATATTGGTTGAGATCCAGGGAGGAGACCAGCTGTGTCTTGTCACGGCACGGCATTCTGCTCCGTCATGATATACAATTACGTAGAGGGAGGATATGAAATTGATGGCTGATGCGGGAAGGAGCACGTGCGCGGCGATTTAGTGGAAACCCGCCCGAATAGGAATAGCCTCAGGGCATTTTGTAATTAGATTCTGTTCTTTTCCATACCTCTCCAGCTTAGTATTTGCTTCACAGACTGAATCATTTCCATACAAGCTGTACTTTCACTTGTGCCTATTCTGTGCCGTGACATAATACTAAGCTCCCTAAACAACTCAACGCGACCTCTGTAGAGAGGTAAAATACTAATTTCAGACTCAGTAATCTGTGGACAGCGTTTCGCTCACGATTATCTGGACAATCATTGACTAATTGTCTCGTTCATAAAGGATAGCACAAGATGCCAGGAGAGTGGCCGAAGGAAGACTTCACAACCTCGGTGTACACCACCCGCTCACCTGGGGAAGAGGAGGACCACACTACGAAGATTGATGTTCCATGGTATCAGAAGGTCACTTTTGATATGTTGGACAAGGATTACAACAAGAGAAACAAACGCCGCGCTGCTGAAGTCAAGAAGGCGACTGATCAAGAACGTCATGAATATACCCTTAAGACTATGTGTACCGCCCTGGCTGATTGCGCCAACAACATCAACAACTTGTTGTGCTGGCTTGGTTGAGTTGTTAGGAGACAGGGGAACGGAGGATGGGCTGCTGTATTAGGAAAGGGTGGAAAATACAGGCTGGTGCACAGACGCTGTCCATGTACTTTACAATCTCTTCACCTGCCGAGTTTAGTGAATAAATCTATCCAAATAATATCATACTTCACATCATCCATTAGATGATATTATCAATCGTCGGGATGCACATCTAGCATCACCTTCATAGATCACCATTGTCAGTAAGAGTTCACATTTGATACCTACTGACACCCATTTGGCCACAGTGATACGCACTCAGTGTCCATCGTGCCATCACCCAGCGTGAGCGCGCCATCTCCGCGACTCACCATTGCACATGAGCCCGTGCCACTCCACCGAAGGACAGCAGAGTCATTTAATCGCCATATACCTCACAGCTCATAACCACAACACAACTACCTTCGAGATACACTGGAGCAGAAGGCAGAGGCAGAG
Organism: Blumeria hordei DH14; assembly: GCA_900239735.1. Taxonomy (NCBI): domain Eukaryota; kingdom Fungi; phylum Ascomycota; class Leotiomycetes; order Helotiales; family Erysiphaceae; genus Blumeria; species Blumeria hordei. The sequence goes on from OENG01000023.1 coordinate 351,882, forward strand.
AAAATGGCACAATCCTGGGCGGAGGAAGCTGGGCGATGGAAGGCTGCATTTGCAGAAGTCACTCTAGATCTTAAGACCAAGGACAAGGACGACGCCGGCTGTGAAGCCTCAGAGACACCACTAAGCAACAAAGAGATCCGTGACCCACAAGCTAAACGACTCCGCCACCGTCAGAAGATTGAGAGCCCACCCACCTTTACTGGTTCTCATAATCCTACATTCGAGAACTGGGAACACGCTGTTAAGCGCAAGTTGAACGATGATTCAATCTACTTCGATGATGAAAACCACAAGATCAATTATCTCTTGGGCTTTATTGGTGGTGATGCACAGGAATTCATCAAACCCTACCTCGAGCCAGAAAGCGTCAACCACATCACTGTTGCAATGTCCATCCTCGAAGTTATGCGAGGAGCCTATAGCAAGACCCGAGGACAGAAGCGCTCCGAAGCTCGTGCCAACTTCAAGAAATCCGACAAGGGGATGACAGCTTCTCAGCCTTCTTCACTAATTTCTTGACCTTTGCTTCTCAATTACAACTTAGAGACGAAGACCGCATGGATGAACTTCGTGAGAAGATGAGTCCCAAGTTGCAAAATGTCATCGCCGGATTGGATTTTGAATCTACCTTAGAGATGTCTCAACACTGCTTTAAAATCGAACCGCACCTGCAATTAGCGCGCAAATCGGAGGATCAAGCCGCTCACTACCAACAACGCAAGGACAGATACAAGATGCCACTTCTCCCGCCGGACCACACTCGTACTGCACCTCCAAGAGCATCTGGTCCACCCAAGCCAAAAGTCTTGGCCCGAAACGCTGGCGTCTGCTTCCGTTGCCACAAGACTGGTCACTACGCTAACGCGTGTCCTACTGCTAAAGTCAATGAGGTGGATGTGAAGGAGGAAGCTGAAGTATCTGGATCGGAATTCACCATGAGCTCCGATGAGGGAAAAGATTGTCTCTAGAAGAAGTCGCCTTCCTAGAGAATAACACGTATCTAGTAAATGGCATTGATTTGGAAAATTTGTTTGGTGGTAGGCCACTAGTTATAAATTGTACCCTTAAAACTAAAAACAATTCCCAATTTCCAATCTCTGCCCTCATCAATACCGGCGCTAATGGATATGCCTTCGCAGATCGTTAACAGCTGCGTGATCGGTACCGAAATAGTAAGATTAAGATGACGCGCTACAATCTCCGTCATCCACTCCCTATCAGAGGCTTCGACGGCGGTTCATCCCGACCTCTACGCCATGCCTACGTGATGACACTGACTATAGACTCGCACCGAGTCAACATGCCGTTCTTTGCTACCACACTTGGTAACAAGAACAATGTAATCCTCGGTCGGCAGTGGCTGGCCTATCATGACGTACTCCCAGACTGCGTGCAACACCGGCTGTTGTGGCCAGAAGACCGCAAGGATCATCAGTGCGATGCTAACCGTCGTGACCGACTGATTGAACTGCCCCCTCTAGAAATCAACAAACCTCCTGCTAAAAAATCTCCACATTTTATGCCAAAGCAGATATTGAAATGCCCAGCAATGGTAGCAGAAGCGCCGGCGACCCCTTCAATTATTCGGACTCCCCGGCCTACCCTGCAGGAGCAATAAGAAGCCTGCGATAAGAAAAAGGAGGATCTGGGTCTAGACGAAATGGACACACCTGCGCTTTCAGCCATCGAGGTTAAGACAATTGAAGGGGAAGACCAATGCTGGTTCGTAGAAATGGAAACCGCTTGCGACGGTACAGAGATTGCGCATATTGCGGAGCTCACTGAAGAAGAAGAGAGGACACAATTGTTGGCCCAATTACCTCCTGAATATCATGACCTTGCCCATGTCTTCTCCAAAAGATGCGCAAATGAATTGCCGCCACATAGGGAGTTCGACCATAAGATCTATCTGGATAGCGAGCCTGAGCTCAAGCAAGCTCCCCTCTATAAAATGAATCAGAAAGAGCTAGATACCGTACACGCTTACATCAAGGAGAACTTGGCGAACGGGTTCATCAAACCCAGCGATTCTCCATTCAATTCCCCCGTCTTGTTTGTCAAGAAAAAGAATGGAGACCTTCGATTTTGTGTAGACTACCGGAAATTAAACGCACACACGCGGAAAGATCGCTATCCTCTGCCCCTCATTGGCGAGACATTAGCCAAGATGGCTGGTTCTAAGAAATTCACCATTCTAGATGTCATCCATGCGTTCAACCGCATCCGTTTGCATCCAGACTCCGTGGGATGGACTACGTTTCGTACTCGATTCGGTCAATACAGTTACCACGTGTTACCTTTTGGTCTGTCAGATGGCCCGGCCACTTTCCAAAGATATATCAATTCGATCCTAGGCAATCTGCTTGCACGTTACGTTTCCGCATATATGGATGATGTATGCGTCCACTCTGAAGATAAAAGTAAACACGTGGCAGAAGTACGCGAGGTCCTTCAGCGTTTGGACAGAGCTGGACTGCAGGTGGATATTAATAAGTGCCACTTTAATCAAAAATCTGTTAATTTTCTGGGCTTCATTGTTAACACTTCCGGACTCCTGCCAGACCCGAAGAAGCTGGAAAGTATTCGCGCATGGGAGAGACCTACTAGCAAGACTGCCATTCAATCCTTCTTGGGGTTCTGCAACTATTACCGTAACTTTATTGAAAATTTCTCCCGGATTGCTAAGCCACTGTATAACCTGACGGCAATCCCAAAAGGCCGTTTGTTCCAATGGACCGAGCAAGCTGAAGAAGCGTTCCTTGCCCTGAAAGAGAAATTGGTTAGCCCTCCCATCTTACTGTACTTCGATCAGAAAAAGCCTACACGTGTAGAGACCGATTGTTCTGATCTAGCAACAGGAGGAGTACTCAGTCAATTGCAGGAGGACGGCGTGTGGCATCCTGTGGCTTTTCACTCCCTAACCTTGACTGGTCCGGAGGTAAACTATGAGATCCATGATAAGGAGCTGTTGGCTATCATCCAATGCTTGAAAGAATGGCGTGCAGAGCTCACCAGTACCTGGGAGCCGTTCGTGATTCTGACTGATCACCGAGTTCTAGAATACTTTGGTCAGAAGCAGCTACTCAACAATAGGCAAATCCAATGGTCAGAAGTGCTATCGCAATTCAGTTTCGACCTTCAGTACCAACCAGGCAAGGAAAATACTCTAGCGGACGCATTATCTCGCAAGAAAGAACTTACCCCTACACAAAAAGCCTCAAAAGAACTGGAACGTACGAAAATCCTCCTCCCTCATAAGAAAGTTATGTTGCTGCATGACAGCAAGGTGCTAGCGCCCATCGACGAGGATCTGGATACTATTGATCGTATGTTTATGGCCAACCGAGCAGATCCCGATCTCGAGGATCTACGTCAGCAAGCACAACATCGGGAAGAACCTTATTCTTTGGAACCTACCGGGTTGGTGCTTCATAAGGGACGCGTGGTGGTGCCAGCTAAAGTCAATCTCCGTACTCAAGTGTTGAAGATGATCCACGAATCTACATCCACCGCTCATCCAGGGCGAAACAAAATGAGGAAACTAATTGGCGACCGGTACTGGTGGCCACAATACGCAGCAGACATCAAGCGTTATGTGCAGAACTGCCATGTCTGCCGACGATCGCATTAGCCTTGAGACAAGACACCGGGCTTACTACAGCCTTTAGCCATCCCAGAACGTACATGGGATGATATATCAATGGATTTCCACAATGTGGGGGTACCAGACAAACAAGGGTTTAATAACATTTGGGTAGCTGTTGATAGATTGTCTAAACGCCAAATCTCCATCCCCACCACTAAAAGTGCTACAGCAAAGACTGCTGTAGACTTGTTTTACTGTTACGTCTGGCAATTCTGTGGCGCACTGAAGACCATTACCAGCGACCAAGGTCCGCAATTAATTTCGGATTTCATGGATAAGCTGTCAAGGTTAGCGTGCGTCAAACTCAAGCTATCTACGGCAGAACATCCGCAGATAGACGGCCAGACCGAAATTATCAACCAGATCATTGACCAGCGACTGCAACCATTTGTTAATTTCTACTAAGACGATTGGGCGGAGCTGCTTCCCGCTCTAGATGCTACTGCGGCAGCTATTCCAAATGAATCTACAGGATTGTCGCCATCAATGATTGACTATGGTTACGAAATGCGTTTAGAATTTGACTGGAATCAGCGACTGGAACCACGAACCCCTCGAGAGAAGCTGAATCAGGACGAGGCCGCGGTGTGGCTTAAACGGATTAATGGCGCGTTGGATTATGCTAAAGAGAGCATCAAACGCTCACAGGAACAACAGCGTTCTCAAGCCAATAAACATCGCCGAGAGGTAGACTTTGACGTTGGAGATAAAGTGTATATCCGGCGCGGTGCTTGGAGAACTACGAGACCGTCGGGTAAGCTGGAATTTCAATGGTGGGACCATATCGGATCATTGCCAAAGAAGGGCATTCATTCCGCGTAAAACTACCCGCTGTCATGGTTCTTATCATGACTCTCCATAAAAGGGTTAAAATATGCCTAAGCAGCGGTGGGGGGGTCTAGTTGTCATAGTAACCCAATTGTACAGGAATGGAAAGTACTGGTGTTGTTATTGACACTAGCGTCGAGCTAGTCCGAGGAGATCCTTAAGTAGTCCTCGTTCACGTCTTGAGAGGGCGTGCGACGTTTTGTTAGATTTCCGTATTTTCTTGCATCCTATCTTGTCTACGTTCCATCTTACATATCTTGTTCATATCTTGACCCGTGACTTCTTTCTTGAATACTCTCTCGCCTCGTAACACCCGCCTCTTGGAAAATACACCCTGTATTTTCACCAGACCGACTGTGCAAAGATCCAGATAGCCCGTTGCCCGGCCAGGCCAATCCAGAGCCGCCGGCAGAAGAGGTCAATGAGCAGTTAGAATTGGAGATCGAGAAAGTGTTAGACGCGCGGCTGTATTGCAATCGGCTGCAGTACAAGGCTCAATGGGAAGGCTGGGACGCAGACAAGGAATGGTATCTGGCTGCCAACTTTCGGAAAGCACCTCTCATATTAAAAAGGTTCCACGCTGAGCACCCCGAATTGCCAGGGCCACCAAGACGTCTCGCTACGTGGTTGGACGATGCCGCACATGATAGATTTAGTGAGGAACATCCGAAAGATAACATGGTGACAAACCAAGGCCGTGACAACCAATGCCGCCGCAGAAATTAGCCGATTTGGGACAATCGAAGGCTGAGGAGGGGGTGATGTCACGGCACGGCATTCTGCTCTGTCACAATATAAAATTACGTAGAGGGAGGATATGAGATTGATGGCTGATGCGGGAAGGAGCACGTGCGCGGCGATTTAGTGGAAACCCGCCCAAATAGGAATAGCCTCAGGGCATTTTGTAATTAGATTCTGTTCTTTTCCATACCTCTCCAGCTTAGTATTTGCTTCACAGACTGAATCATTGCCATACAAGCTGTACTTTCACTTGTGCCTATTCTGTGCCGTGACATGTCTTATCTGTTCCATTTTGCCAAATTTCCCAAATGGTTTCAGTAATTTGGCAAGCTGGAAAAGCTGAGATGGACAATTATCAATGTAGCCAAACATTCCAATATCACAAGTTGGTGGGAATGGACTGGTGTCAAGCTCATCTTGTAGCGCACTTGTCAGTTGTATAGTTAGTGGATGATTTACTTGAAGACTAAGCATTCTGAGTGCATAATTATTTGACAGCTTCAAGTGTCTTACTGATGTTGGTAAGATTGCTGCTTCTACCTGTAAAGCTTGGGCAGGGCTGTTAGGGAATGCGCCAGTGATTGAAATGATAGCTCTATTCTGTAGTTTTCGGTATTTATTGATGTGTTTTTTAGTACCATATCTCCCAGACCGCAATATGGAGCCATAATCAAGTACAGATGTGACACAAGCTAGGTGTTGTAAAGGTAAGAGCTTACGGAGGTTAATTAGCAGAAGGTTTACGGATGATTATCAATGAATCAATGTGAACTGCTGATTTATTTTGGTATTCAGAACTGTGAGGATTTAGTGTTGTTCTAACGAGGTTATGAGAAGTCTAAGAATTGTTGCAATGGATGTAACAGTCAACTTGGGTGGATATAGGATAGCGCTTTAAGTCTAACGTGAAGAAGAAGGATATGTATTGTAGATCTGCTATATTGATGACTATTGAAAGTAGGAGTGGAAAAGGTTGACCATGTACAGAGTTATAACAGCAAGTATTTATACACAAAAATGGTACACAAACTATACCCTCAATAGCAATAACTCCCAACCATTCAGCCATTCAACAATTATATCATTAGATATACCTGCGTCATATGATCATATCATCATGTATGGCTGAGATACTGGTGTTGTCATTTGCTGTATGTTAATGACGTATCATTGACACAGGATTGCTTGTCCTGTAGGTTACACTTGCCTAATACTAGCCATTTCAAGTTATGTGATCTATAAGTGGGCCTGATCACAACAGACTCAGCCATATAGCTATGAGACAGCTATATCTAGCATGTGTGACCAGTATTTGTGAGTATGCAAATACTGTCTGGTGGAGGGGACGACAGTCTTTTGCTGATAAACCTCAAGGATCACAAAATATTGCATTAAGAAAAATTTTGGGATGTTTTCAAAAATCCTCAATTAGACCAATGGAGGTGGAAGCATGTCTGTGCCCACCAGAGGTCAGACTGAATCATAGCAGAAAAAAATATGCTATGAGAACATTAACCTTAGCCACAAATTATCCATTAAATTTGATGATGAATCAAAACTTAGAATACTCCCACCATGAAAGAAGAAATGCAAAAGAAAATCAGGTCAAAAGAATAAGGGAGTCATTAATATACAACCCTGATCTTGTTGACATTGAGCCAGTACATCGTGATCTCTGGCTGCCCTGGGACACACAAGTGCCATACAGTGTCCATGTTGGAAAGGGTGAGACAGAAGAAGAGAAGAAATTGCACAACAAGTTTCTCAGAAAGGCTAGAGGTAAAAATCAAGGAATATCACTTATTGCATATCACCAGAGAAGCAAAATGGAGAGTAGAGAGTACTATGCTCTCTCAAAAGATACAAACACAGTATAAAATGGAGAGTTGGTGGCCATTGTTAGAGCTATTGAGCACGCCCAAAGACAAGAGTGGGACTGTAAGCTAGTTACAATATTCTGTTAAAGTTATGAGCTTGAGCAAATATGGAGGTTATAGCGGAATCAGTGTCGGCGGTTAGACCGATACAGTGAGTCTCGTATGAAGTTGTAGAAGGAAGAATTGACTGGAAACAAGTGTATTGAGATGTATGGTTCTGAGTAAACTGAGCTGATAAGAGTGAGATTGCGTGTGCGCATATCTTATCAACTGAGGTTTTTGACCAGTATTTATCAATCTCCATGGATCATAAGTTATGATCCCTGTAGATGTAAATCTATATACGTACAGATATATGAGCCAGAAATATAAAGCTAAATACATGTGTGTTGGTAATAGATCCGAGAAACCTTTAACCTGCATTTGATACATAATCATCTGATGGAATGCTAGTGTGAAATAAATGCCAATATGCATTAAACTTTCCGTGAGGAATGTGCTGATGACAATGATATAGGAAGGTGAATTTGATAACCTAATTAGCCGGACTTACAAATGAGTTATCCTTGGCATTCCAGGATATGCAATATTTCAACATATTCTCAGACAGCCAAGCCGCACTCAAAAGATTAGGCAATTTAATCAGTAAGGCAGGTCAAGCAAAAGTGATCCGGGCTTTAGAAGCTGCCTCACAACTACAAAACCGAGATATTGAGGTTCACTTAAGATGGGTACCAGCCCATGTGGGAATTAAAGGAAATATAGAAGCAGATAAGCTTGCAAAGATTGCAAGAAATAGCAACCCAGATGAAAGCTATCCCATGAGTCTAGTACATATGGAAAAAGAACTACAGGAAATGAGATGCCAAGAGTGGCAGATAAATCTGGAAAGTTATGATGAAAAAAGACAATTAGAAGAAAATACATTGACCGACTCTACAATCTTTCTATGGCAAATAAAAAAGAAGCCTTGGGTCCCAAGGGGAGTCAGAAGAGAGGTCAGCTCATCATTTTATCAACTCAAGCTGGGACATGGATACTTTAAGTCATACATGAATAGGATAGGACGATCAAATAGTGGAAGCTGCAGCTGTGGAGAGGAGCAGAATCCGAGGCATTTGCTGCTAGACTATAGAAGGTATGCCCAGAACAGGGAGAGAATGAAAGAGAAACTAGAGGGTCAGGAAATGGACCTGGAATTAGTGCTTCATAATAAGATTGGAACTAGTATAATTTTGAATTATTTGATGGAGACAAAAATATTGACAAGGGGATGGTACTTGGGGGAGGAGAGTAGAGGAGATGAGATGGGGAGTTTTTGATTTTGGGAGATAAAAATTGTAGTGTAGCTACACATCTTTTAATAGTCATAGACTCAAATAGGATGTAAAAAAAATAAAAAAAATAAAAAAAGAGAAGGCACCATATGTGGGCAATAACTCCCCTTGCTTTGTGACTAATATAACCACACTCTCTCTTGGCAGTGAAGTTGTGATTTGGACAGGTAAAGATTTTGGCACACTTTCTTGTAGGACAGTTTCAGTGGAGCAGATAACTGAAGCTACCTGCTTTGTCAACTTTTGTAAGATTTTCATTCCATTTGCTGGATGCTGAGCGGTTGATGGTGGTAGAATTGGTACATTCCTCCTCAGCATTTGAGCATATGAGGGTAGCTATGAGCATTTGACAGGCTGCAACCAGCCAAACTTGTTGATATTCTGAGACATCTAGAGCTCCCAGATTGTTGCGATTTCCGAGTAAGACGAGCAGAAAGTAAAGCTCAAAGAATATTGTTTCCATTAAAGTTCTAAGTTACATGTAAAACGAGAATTTATGTGCGCATATCCTAGAAGAAAAGTGGGTATGCAAACAACAATTATTACAGTGAGAAATTTTCAGCACAGCTGACCACACAACCATTATGCAGTGAAGTGGGATAGAATTGAACCCCGCACCATTAACGCCATCCCATTAGCCGCAAAGTATGTGTGAAAATTTCTCTCGCTGCATTTGAACCCGGTATCATAATACCACGCACATACAAGTGCATGAGAGAAAATATTATCAGCGAAAAGAAACTAAAATGTATCATGCAGGATAGTTGTTCATATTTACAAGGAATGCCGATTATCGTAAGAAATGGGGCAAATTCCAACACAGATCCATTCATTCATTGGGTTGAATTATTTCTTACCAACAGAACCATCAAACTTCTCTTCAATGGGGAATTGAGTGAAGATCTTGCTGTATCTGGTACACCTCAAGGATGCCCAATCTCTCCACTGCTATTTCTCCTATAAATTCGGTTCCTTCATCCATTGCATCAGTGCAAAGACACCCTACAGCTTTCATACATTGATGACATATCCATCTCCTATGCTTTAACCTCAGTTGACAAAAATATCAGGAAGCTAGGAGGGCTACTTGGGGCAATCCTTCTTTAGGCCAAATCCAACTGTGTGAAGTTTGATGTGGATAAATCTGAACTAATACATTTTACTAACAAAAGAGAGCCAGTTGTCACACCTCTTACATTTGATCAGATTACTTTACAGCCCAAGGAAACAGTAATATGGCTGGGCATATGGTTTGACAGTAAACTTACCGTCAAGACTCATGTTGAAAAGAGGCTTCAACTTGCCAATGGGGCCCTCCATAGGCTTCAAAGACTAGCTTCACCATCATCAGGACTCAAATTTAATGCCTTGCGACAGCTTTACCTAGTGTTGTGCTGGTGATGACTAGGATTACGATGCACAAGGGTAATGATCACTGAGAGTGAAGGAAGAACTTTCCAGGTGACTCCATGATGAGTAGATGTTAGACTCTTTGAGTCAATTGAATAAATGTAAAATGTAAAAAGTGTCTATTGATTCCTGGCTGCCCATCTTCTGTCTATTACTATCTAGATTATGTATGTTCAGAAAATGGCAATGCTCGATCTGTCCCCTACTTGTCTCCATGAACTAATTTTCTCATGGTTTAGAACGAAACATCTCTAGTCAGAGGATATAGAGTTCTTATTACTATAGCCCAAGCGAAATACCTTTGTCCGAAACAAGTAACTCTAAGCTTTGTAAACCTAACACCTTAACTCTAAATCTGACTTTGATCGCTTCCAAACTATCCATAGTTTGATAGTAGAGGAACAATGGAGCACTGTATGGAAAGTGTTTCTAGATAATACTACCACATGGAGGATACTAGAATATTCTGTGATACTGATTTGGGAAAACGAGGCGAGAGTTTAGCCACTTCAGATGTGTATATAATTAGCTCTTTCTACCCCCTAAATGTTGTGATCAGGCCCACTTATAGATCACATAACTTGAAATGGCTAGTATTAGGCAAGTGTAACCGACAGGACAAGCAATCCTGTGTCAATGATACGTCATTAACATACAGCAAATGACAACACCAGTATCTCAGCCATACATGATGATATGATCATATGACGCAGGTATATCTAATGATATAATTGTTGAATGGCTGAATGGTTGGGAGTTATTGCTATTGAGGGTATAGTTTGTGTACCATTTTTGTGTATAAATACTTGCTGTTATAACTCTGTACATGGTCAACCTTTTCCACTCCTACTTTCAATAGTCATCAATATAGCAGATCTACAATACATATCCTTCTTCTTCACGTTAGACTTAAAGCGCTATCCTATATCCACCCAAGTTGACTGTTACATCCATTGCGACCATTCTTAGACTTCTCATAACCTTGTTAGCACAATAGAGTCCTCTCTCAGTATTTGCAAGTCTTGCCATCCTTTGGAAAGCAGCTTTGCCTGGGCAACCCTGATTGTAATATGATGTTTGAAACAAAGGTTCTGGTCAAACCAGACTCCCAACCATTTGACTACTACAGCTGTTTCTAAGTTATATCCATTTGGCATATTCAAATGGCTCTTCCTGGCATCTTTTGATTTTGCAAAGTGGATCAGCTCTGTTTTTTCAACATCAAACTGGACTGCATTTCTTTTACCCATTTCTTGAAGATTTTTCTATTCTTCCTCTAAAATTTTTGTGTTCTTCTCAAAGCTGTTAGATGAGACAGTCAATGCAATATCATCAATGTATGATAAAAATTTCCCTTGCCTAGAGCTGAACATCTCTCTGATTGTCAGAAGCGGCATGTAGACAGCAGAGCAGAGACAAGGATCAAGACAGAAATGCCAGGCAAGATGTTGCCATCCTACATTATGCATGAGACGGGTGCATAACCACTTGACCAAAAGGCCAGACCGGAATCATAGAACACTAGATTCCCGTTGTCTCCACATATATAGATTTTACAGTAGGCATTCCTGATACTGATATATATTAAGAAAAGTATAGGGGATATGGGACTACCTTGTGGTATTTTAGTCTCAATAGATGAAAATTTCTCCTCTCTTCCATCATAGGCTAATTTGAGCTTTTTATCACTGAGGAAAGAGTGCACCCAAGCTAAGACACTAAGGGGGAGTGCCAATCTACTCATTATAGCCAATAATTGATTCTTTGCAACATGATCAAAGGTATCTCTGATATCCATGAAGAGGGTGGATGTCTTTCTTCCAGCTTCTTTTTCTGTCTGAACATAATTGAGCAACATCAGGCAGGAATGCACTGCTGACTTCTTCAATCTTCCTCCAATCTGTGATGGATCCAAGAGCTGTGTTTTTTCTGCTAGGTAGGATAGCCTTTTAGCTAGCATCCTTTCAAGAGTTTTGCCCAAGCAATTAAGGAGAGATATAACTGTTGGAATATTTGGGTGGTATTTATATCACAAGCTTTCTGTAGCAGTAATAACAATTAGTGGTTAACATATTTGTTCTCCTCTTCTCTTCTAACTAAAGGAAACACGTATATACAGCAGTTGTCCCTCTCTCCTGACGCTATTCCTAAACAGGTAATTCATTACTCATCAACATAATTAGTCATCATTTATAAGATAATACATGAATGGTCATTGAGTCATTAGGTCATTTGACACTGGCAACAAACAAAACAAGGAGAACAGCTTACATGTGCATTCTATTTGTTCCAGTACAGATGAGCTCCACTCTACCTATTCATTGTGATTGATTTTTGATAGGGTTGGTGCAAATAACCAGAGAGATGTGAATGCCAAATGTTTTCTCAAGGCTTGGTTTTATAGTTGCTGCTAAGTTGGTGCAATTTACCATTGCATATAATTTTTGCGGCGAGGACACTTCTATTTGATCTTGTACAACTGGTCGAGAACCGATGTTGAAAAGATGCTCGATTTTCTTTGTCTGCAAGTAGTATTATGAAACCAATTTGGGAGAAGTCTTTGTTGTTTGCAATTGATGAACTTCAATCCTCCAGTTGTATTTTCCTTCAGCCACTTAATCCTCAAATTCATTGATTTACTATCTGATTTCTTTAGATTGATAATCTAGATAGCAGAAGATTGATTAATAGTAGCTTCTGATTGACACAAGTTTGCAACCTATGCCCCTGGGACTCACTAGTTCCGGTGGCCTTTGTATGAAGAAATTGCATTTCAAATTTATAAGTAATTGTATATATGTCTCGTAAATGTCACAAACATATGATTGGAGATGAATTGTATCAGTTGAAGTTGGAATATTTTCTTGTTTAATTCTTGTGGTTGTGGGTAGATGGCTCAGTATAAAATCCAATCTAAGATTCCCATATGCTCATACAGTGAGACAGGACTTCCCAGTTTCTTTTTCCGTACCCTCATTTCTCACTCCACTAATAAATTTTGAATTTTGTATTCTTAGCTGAAGAGGATTATTTGGCAATCTGGCAAAATCAAAAGCACCTTTTTCAAGGAAAACTTGTCCTTTATTTTGTCGAGACCTTTCAAAAGAGGGCTTTTGTGTGGTCATTTTGGATTTATGGTTTGAATCCAAGTTTAGTGCATCAAAATATTGCGGAGGTAGATTGTGAATTCGAGATATATTTTGGTTGGGTATTTTTTCTTCATTCTCATTGTTGTACATCAAGTTTAGCTTGTAAACGTTGGGCAGGGTTGAAGGTTCTCTCGAATATTCAATGGGTGATTGAGATATTGCAGGACGCGAGGTAGATTGTAGTTCATTTAAGGTTTGATCAGCAGATTTCATTGAAGCAATAGTTGCCTTTTCTTTCAGTGAAAAGAAGGATTGCCTCTAGCTAGAATTTTTCATGACGTGCAAAACTTTTACTGAATCAAACGTTTCATTACAGTTTGAAACTTCTTCAAAAGTCCATTCTGTTGGTATTTCCCCTAACGAAGCGTTATGCAGGGATTTAGCAGTGGTTGTTTGTCTCTTTCTGTCCCATTCTACCCAAACTCCATTTCTTCTCAGGTGCAGGCAAAGTTCAAGTTGGACTGAGATTGATGCAGACTTGAAATCAGCTTCAGAGAAATGTGAAAACTCGTCTTTAAACGCTTCCCAAAGTTTATCATCCTTGAAGTTGTACTCCGAGAACTCTTTCATTTTTTCCTTAATATAGCTGTTTACCGACTTTTGTCGATCTTCTTGTGCAGATGTTGCAGCAGTATTTTGAGGAATAAATTCTGCCATTTTTTGAGGATAAGAAGATTATATTTTAAGAGTACATGTGTGATTAGTGGGAGGTGAAAATAGAACTGTGATTTGAAAAGGTAATTTCGTTATTAATGATATCTAGGAGACATGATAGATGCCCAAAAAATGGAGATAAAAGTTTGATAGGGTGAAAACTTATCAAATGGTAAAGTGAATGGGTTTGTGCGTGATGGACGCAAAATCATGTGTCTTTCTCAGGGGCTGATTTCTTGAACATAAACTGAATGACGAGGGCCTTTTTCAGGGGATGACTTTCAAATTATATTCCTTAGCAAAAATAAGTTGAACAGAGGCCTTTTTCAGGGACTGTACAAGTTATTTCTCTCTTCACTGGTATTCTGATCTAAATCCGGAAAACTGATCAGTGTCGGAATACTTGGGTGGTATTTATATCACAAGCTTTCTGTAGCAGTAATAATAATTAGTGGTTAACATATATTTTCTCCTCTTCTCTTCTAACTAAAGGAAACACGTATATACAGCAGTTCTCCCTCTCTCCTGACGCCATTCCTAAACAGGTAACTCATGACTCATCAACATAGTTGGTCATCATTTATAAGATAATACATGAAATATTAATTTTGGAGGACTTCTATTGCAGTATGACTGTATAGAAGACGATGGAATTAGCACAGTGGATTGAGGTCAGATAGAATCAGATATTCGAGTTAACTAAAAGTATGCTAAGATCGAGACAGCCAGACTACTAAGTACAAATTTTCCTCCATGCGACTGATCTGCATGAATAGCGTAATTGATGCGACTCATGTGTTTGACTCTGCCTGACTCGGATCGCCCCTGTAGCAGCTAAACACACCTTGTCATTTAACATACTTATTAATATTGAGGGTCAACTCCTAAGCGAGATGTATATAATTTTTGTTAAACACCGAAGACTTTTCTGGATGCTAAATTAAATCTGTCAAGGGAAATTCGGGACGAATTAGTTTATAAATGTTTATATGATTCAGAGTATCTTTTTCACTCTTTAAAATATAGAAAGGGGTTCAAGAATTTCCTCTGTTATTTTCCAAATGTAGCTTGGTCCTGCCACACAAAAAAAATTAACCTGAGAAGCCTCTCGTCCAAATCAGTGTACCAATAATAGTTATAGTAAAACAGAGGGCAATAACTACACTAGCTAGCCCATATATATACGCCGACTTTCGAGGCAAATTCGTCAATTCTGCAATCCACGTACTGACAGTTGTCAGGCACCCACAAAAACCATCTTGTACCCCTTGAAGGATCCGGTCTTGAAAGGTATCAAGAATTGCCATATGTTGTAGATCATAAGCCACGGCGAGAATAGTAGTACCGATGACGTTGACGAGAAATGTAGCAAGGGGAAAGTTAGAAACCCGATTATTGAGATGAAGAGAGGTATAGTAGCGAGTCAAACATCCGAGTGGCGCGAAAACGAGCGAGAAAATAAGTGCTTCAAGCCATTCATCTATCTCTTTGTCAAGACGATTCTGATGAGAGATCGCAAGAACAATCAGACTTAACCATATGACCCACGCTATCACGGCAACGCAAGGGTCGAAAAATCGAGGTACAAACTTAAATGACACGCTGGGAATATATGGCTCCAGCAAGTCGGCCATCTGCTCGCCGATATAGAGTGCGCATATAGAAATTGACATGGTCACAATTATCACAGCAAGAAGTGCCATTACAGAGTGGCCAATCTCGTTGGAATCCATCAGAGTAGGCGATACAGCAATAATTTCACTGCCAGACGGACGTAAATTGTTTGTAAGCCCAAGAAATGCATCACGTAAAAAAGATGAGAAAGAGGTGCAACATCCACAGAATCCCGTCGTAAGTCCGATGTAAAGCGGGATCCTTTTCTTCATGGCAAGATTGACTTGTCTGGCAGTAGCTGTGTCTAAGCCATGACTCTGGGCCTCAGTCTCTTCTCTCCCTGTTCTTTGCGGTTCCCTCCCATTTACACTGTTCACTGGGAACTCCAATCCACACTTAAAAATCTTAGAATCCTGAATCAAAAAGCCGATGATTGCTGTTCCGGTAAAATTGGCCCACACCCCCCCAAAAGCTACGGGTGCACCAGGGAAAGACGTGAGCGCTTGTAAGCCGAGTCGGGCCAATGTGCCTAAAAAAGAAAAAAATATAAGGTAGGACCCAGTGAAGAAGTGGACGCTGCATCTGGATAGCGCACCAGTATAATTTTTTTCTAGTCGCTGAGGAATAACCGCCTCTGAGGGGATTTCTGAGATAACGTCATGATGGAGTCTTGTGGAATTGACAAGGTTGCCATCTCGCTATGAGTCAGGCTTTGTTAGCTCAACTCAGACCTTGAAATCATTCAAATCACCTTCAATACAGGTTTGACTCTACTATTCGTGTTTATTATAGATACGTCAATGACTGGCCTCTCTGGAAACGGGTGTAACTCAATCTGCCGAGGCTCCGGAATACACCACGTGGGGTTGTGGCAGCAATCAGCCATATGCCCTAAAATTATTTCTATTGCGCAGATATCTTTACGCCTTTAGATTAGTCTGTGGAGACTATGGATTCGGTGCAAGAATAAGAGGGCGATCTAATTTTAAATCAGTATAGATTATTTGCGAATCTACAAATAACAGGCTCCCCAGACCCACGTGACTTTATGTTGTAACAAAGTATATATATATATATATTTTTTTTTTACATTAAAGTCCAAAGCTGAAGCTCTAGGTTCACTATCGAAACAAGACTGGTGGAGCCGGCGGGGATCATTGCTTACAGGCCCAACTCATTCCAACCGCGAGACCCGCTACAGAAAAAGGAACAAAGTGTATGTATGACGGTAATTATTTTATTTTGCTCGCCAGTCTGGGACAATACACACTCGGAGGAGGACAAGACTGACACCTGTACGCGGTGCCCTCTATGAACCTGGGAGTGAAATATTCTCCCAGAGCCAAGTTCAGTAAAATTTTGCAATACCGATTAAGTTGGCCCACAAGGCAATAATCCAAAATTCTCCGCCACGTCAAATTTTTGCTCCCAATAAGTTCGACTCCTACCCAAGTCTCATCAAGTCTACAAGTACGACTTAGTACATCCTCGTTCCAATGACCACACCTCTCATTAACTATTCTCTGGCCTCAGTTGACCACTAAATAGACACCCACGCCAATATTCACACCAGACAGAGGAAACAAAGCGTGGCGCGCAAATCTGGGAGACAGTTCTTTGGGATGGACGTGAGAGGGATTGGGACAAGTTTACAAGATGACACAGAGGATGGATACAATCTCGACGGGCGTGTGATTTTGAATTTTGGCAAGGAGTTTTACGAATTGAGCTTTGTGCGCGCCAAGACTTCGCTTGCGAGAGTGCAGCGGACACTCTAACAACACGCAAACGATGGAAGGTGTCGTGGTCCGCCTCCTGGTGGTGTTCCCCGGTATAGTTTGAGTAGCCTGGGCACCTACTCCACTTGGGAAGGAGACACCTTAGACTACATTTCGCGCGGATGAAATTCAGAGGATGATGAAGGCATGTCTGGATAACTCAGGGTTTTTGAGATGTTCCCCTGGGTGGGTATTCACGGATGTGGGTTGACTTGGGGTGAAAAAAAAGGCACCATAATTTCGCAGTGGTATTAGCAAATGAAATCTGAGGCATGAATGCTCTACTTGTAAATTGAGTCATCTATTATGTACTTTTCTTTGACATAGCGTCGTAGCTAGATAGCTGCATACGCAATTAAAACCTGAAGCTAAAAAAACACGCCCTCTATACCTGTGGTATCTGCAGGCTGCTAGCACGCGTAATTACAAGGTACCCATGCACGGATGCTTGCACTTTGATCCTCCGTTACTTTAGCTATTGGCCCGTAATGTCACTATCTGCTTAGGTGTTAGGTCTGTAACACTGATCTGGTGAAGAGGTTGGAATTATTGCTGTTGTCCTACTATTTCGTCTCTCGGGAATCTTTAATCTGGTAATTTTTAGCATTTCACGGGCTCTAGGCTAAAATCTATCATAATCTAAATGGCAAGATGTAGATATCTTTTAGGAACAACTGCTTTGCTCTAAAATGTGTATTCTGGCAATTTTTCGCAAATAGAACTTCGCAGATTTAACGATTTGTAGAAAAGTCAAGCATATATTGTTCAGCACAGCGATTATCTGGCATAATATTCATCAATCCACTCCTTCACTTGCGCTAAAATTCTTTGGACCACTGCTTTGACATCCTCATTATTCTCAGCGTCTGAGCCCCTGAGATCGGAGCAGTGAAAGCCTCCGGGTATAACGTTGAGCGGTTGTTCTTTAGTTCCGGGGAACGGGCCATTTGGGCGAAATTCGCTTGACATTCCGCTAGTTTTCCACGGGTCAAATTCTCCATTGGTCCAGATCAAACGCTGAGTGTTCGTCAGGTCCCATCCTTTCGTGTACTGGTTGAGGTCGTGGTGGGAACCATAAGAATAATTTTCTTCAGGGGGAAAGAAAAGTGAGCATTGGCGCTCCCAGTATTGAGGATTGATGAGGCGGGAAACTAGGCTTGGCCGGGATTTTGGTGAGCCATCTTGCCAATAATATAATGGTTCATTACACAACATCCAATTCCATTGACGTCCGCCGGTATTGTTCACAGTATAATCAGTGAAAATCAGATTGGATGGATTATAACTGTCCATACATGCTGTTTCGAGGGGATCACTGTAGCCAAAGTTCTGACAATCTGCATGGAGCTGGTTAGCCAGGGCTATAGTAGTATTGGGCACTGACTTACAACCAGGAATTAAGATCTCTCGAGACCAAGAAGCGTAGCCTGAAATGGCCTTCTCAAGACCTACTCCATTTTCGTCCGGGATTTCTAAGGCACCTGGCTCGACATTTTCGATCGCGTCACAAAACTTAAAAAAACTCGAGTAGCCCGAAGTGAAAGTATTTGATTGCCATAGCCATGGTCCATTCTCCAGCATACTGATAAAAATTATCTTAATGTACAGAGCCCAGGCTTAAAAACTCACCTCATAAAGTCATCGTCGTGTTGAAGAAATTCCAATCCAAATTTCTGCTTAACTGCGTATTTTTCAGACGCATTACCGTGGACCAAGAGATTATCCAGGTAATCAATAACACGTGAAATATCTAAGCTGCAATTTTTCTGCATGCCTTCTTGCACAGGCGTAAAGTACTCCCACTTTCCTTCCGTTAGCTATGACAAAAGCCGGCAAGGTTATATTGAACCTTACATAGTCTTCGATTACTTCAACGGGTGCGCTAGAAGCATGATAAGCCCAGAACGTATCTGGCTCTAAAATTGAGGTCCATGCTGCTAATGCTCCAGCATAGCTTCCGCCCGAAAATACCCATGGTGCTCTATCTGCATTGCTGCTTCCGTCTGTATCGAATGGTAGCTGGACTGTCTTGGCGAAATGAATGAAGTCCATTATAGATTGGTTGAGTGTCAGGTATTGAAGATTTTTGGTCGTTAAGTCTTCATACGGAGATGAGTTTCCCCAATATCGATCTAAGCGCACTTAACTTATTGTTCATATTTGAGAAGCGCTGAGAAGGATGCTACCAAAGAGATCCAATTCACTTACGCTCCAGTATTACCACTGCACCTGCAATTTCCTGGGCCAGTCGACCAGTTATGGAATGGTTGGTGAGAAAGCCTGTATAAGCTGTTGCTGCTGTTTCACCAGGTGTAAAAAGGACAACCTAGTCTTCGGTCAATTATGTGTCTTATCAATTGCAGCTGGGACACTCTTGACAAACCGGACTCCCTGGCCCAGCCCAACTTTCTGCATTCCACCAGTATTGCATGTCGAACGTGCCTTTTTCGGGATCATTGTGATCAAGCCATTGTGGAAAGACGGCCGAGCCGACTTTAGACGTTTTACTCAATGCCGCGATGCCGACATGTGGAGAGAGTTCTTCTATCGACAATTTTGGTGGTATCAACTGGCCCAGCCTCCGGAACTCATCTGCGCAGCAAAACTGGAGGTACACTGCCAGAGCTAGGGAACCTGTGAAAAGTTTCATTTTAAGCCTTGATGACAGCGAGAAGTTATTTACAGTGGGAAAGTAGCCGATTTCGAGAAGTGAGTTTGGATTTCTAGGTGGGTTCCATATTTCATATTTGTTGTCTGATCTGAGGGCTGCAGTTGGACCCTCGAGGTGCCTAGTTAGTTATTGCAAGATGTGCTTGACGGTGGGGGTGCAGTGGTTAACGCAATGCTTTAATTTAGTGAGGTTACTTGGAGCTGCCTGTAGGACTTAACCTTGAATGGTAATAAGACCGACGATCGCCTGTAACCCTCGTTCAAGTTTGGAGGGTTAGATAAATGAACGTTAACGAGCGACTCATAATGATGGTGATGATGTAGTTTATGAAGGGAAAATACCAATTGAACGAAGAATTCGAATCATATAGCCTTACTCCTAGATTTTGATTTCAGAAATTGGACTATGGCAAAATAACTGTCCGCTATATCCTAGGCTAGCCCAAAAGAGGAATATTCTCTCTTTTTTTTTTTTAATTCATTTAATGTGTATGCAGCGAGGAATATTCTCCCCGAGCCAAGCTTAGGGAAGTTTCGCAGAACAATGAAATTAGCCTACCACTCGATACTTCCCACCACACCAAATAAACTCGACTCTGGCGAAGGCATAATTAAAGTTTCAAGCACTAGGTCGACAAAACCGAATTCTTCACTCTATCAATGTGTTGATGTAGTCGCTCAGTATACTTAGCATATCTGGGATAGTCCAGAAGGATTGCATCCAAAACGAAGACGAAAGCAAGCATAAAAATATCAAGAATCGACGACCTCTCATCGATACCAGCCCTATCATTCCCTCAGAAACGCTCCATTTCAATCTTACCACAAACAACCACGCCTTACCTACGGATCAAGGAGCTGCTCCGAATTATAAAAGGTAGCTTGATTTACCAGCCATCTCCTATCAAATCACTACACTATTTACATCCACAAGGAGGAAATTAAGTCGTGATTCCAAGCTCAGGTCTTGGCTTCTGGGTCACCAATAAACTGATGGGGCTACACAACTTGAGGGATTACGGGCATACATGTCGTGGTACGAACGAGTGAAGAGGTCACAAATGGGCACACTGGGACACATCTTTCGAGGGTTTCAGACTGCGATATTTGCGGCCATCAAAACCAAGATTTTAGGTTGTGCCACCGATACTATAAAAATAGGAAAGGACAGAAGGTTTTGTAGTTTGCCTCCTTGTAGTCATGTCCCCAAATTATATTTAGATAGCCTGAACACGTATCTCACCCGAGAAAAGGAGGCCTGCAAGGCCATTTCTCTCTCGGTGGCTAAGGATAAAGACGGCGGTCTGGCATCATGGAAGCACTGATGACTTATTAATTACTATTCGCTTAATCTCGCACTCTTGGTCATATGTAGTTCGTAGACAGAGCTGTATTCTTCAGAAATACTAACTTTTAAACTTTGAGTTTTTGTATGCCATGTTCTGCATGTCACAACAGTGGCTACGTACAAGATGGCAAAGGCATGTCAGCGTAGCCAAAAGTTTTTCCGATTTTCCCTGTGTTCGACAGCTGTGGTTGAGGAATGAGCGAAAGCCCTAATTTATCAATCTATTTATGTCCTTTTCGAGTTCATAACTACGTAAGACAAACCATTCTAAGAAATCATCTCTTTGAAATTCTAATTTGGGGTTTCCTTGAATAAATGGTGGGTTTCTTAATTTTGGTTCACTGGTGAAAGCCCCTAGCGCAAAAGTCCCAAGTAGTGTCAGCGAATTCACCTACTGCAGGAATGGTCCAAATTTAAAATTGAATTATGTCCCTATATAGCCGTCGGGGAAGGATCAGCTTTCTCCATGTCATGCTCTAAATGCTAGGCTCGTGCCCGTTACTGATAAGAATCTGTCTTTCTTTTCCAGTACGCAGTATCTCTTCAACCATCTCCCGAGCAAAGACAGACATCATCCCAAAATACAAGCCTCTGTAGCCTTATACTGATCTCAAAGCTCTCCCAGATAATACCAATAGGTGAGAATTAGTGCCAATACTAGGAGCTCTCCCAAATTGAGGGGCTTCAATCGCTACGCTCTTGGTCGCCATCATTTAGCCCGCTCAGGTCACGGTGATCTTGCTGACTATCACAGCCGCTTTAACCACTTGGATGCTCTTCTTACCTGTGCTTACGAGCAGGGAAAATGCCATGATCATTTCTTCTTTTGTCGACTCGGTCGGAGTTGATGCTGCCTTTGCGGCGGAACTAAAAATTCAATGCCAGGAGTTCCCTGGATTCTAGCATCTCCTGAAGGGGCTATGGCTTTTCATAAATGACTTCTTGACGCCTACTTTTTCGAAGAAATATTACGACAACACTAGCTAGCACTTCGACCTTTTAATCCTTGAACGGTTCCCGCTATAATGCAGATTGGAAGATTATAAGTCTAGGTGTCGGATAATCTTCCAGCTAATATGGATAAGTATTTATGTACTGAACTAAAATAGCAAAAGTTGCGGTGGGAGAACACTTTTGTTGTCTTTTGATAGTTCGAGGTGCATGGCAGTGGCCCATGGCCTACTTATTTCACGTCGACGTTGGTATGATTTGACCATTTTTTGAGCTTAGGCAGACACCAAAGCCTAATATTGAGAATTCTTACGGCGTGGGTGCATGGGGGAGAAAAAAAGCTGAACTAAACGGCACTACTAGTCAGGAGGCTGAAGCGTTATTACAACTTAGTGAAACCTGGAAATACATGGCTGGGTAGGAGGTATTTTGCTTAAAGACATCTCACTAATCTGTAGATTTACGAGGAGGATTAACGCTTATTAATACCTGTTAACAGTAGCTAGAGTAATCTTTTCTCATTATATAGTTCATTAAATCGATTTATTCATCACCAACCCGGTTTCCGTCACAGTATTGAAGGATAGAAATGGTAAGAAGACTGTACTGCTGGTAAATACCTGAAGCTTATTATATATATTATTTTACTACATAGTTCTACATTTACAATACATTCTATAGACCCTAGTTTAGACCAGCTTACAAATCAAGTCACATGTATTTTAAGGCTCAGTGACTGATACTTCAACAGATAGTATAAATACTTTTGCTCACCACAAATATCAAAAGGTTCTTACCTTTCAAATCGCCATTAAGTTTCAATTTCAATCTTATATCTACGACCGCAAAAAATGCCAGACCCCCCTCCTCCCCATATTACTCCGTCAGTAGTAGGGGCACCAACGACACTTACAGAAACGCTGAACTAAGCGACTTCCGCTGCTAACGCAAGAACGAAGTAGGCAACTCTTTTGTTTGGCAGCGTGGCCGCAGCATTGGACAACGTCACTTGTGGTACGTCTGCCTCTTCAATCCCCCTCCATTTACAGAAAACTTATAACGAGTTCTTGACCCTCACGCAAGCTGTTGCACAAGAATTTTTCGAAAACCATGTGCGAGGTGTACAGATTCCCGTAACAAATACCCACCTTCTGACAGCCCAGCCAAAACCAGTTGCCCATGCGAAGGCCTCATACGCAAACGTTGCAAGAAAACCGAAGGGCAATACTGGAGTTAGCACCCCTCAGAAACTGAGACCTGCCAATCTCCAAAAACAGGCCAAACCGCTGCCTTTGGATGATCGATTATTTCTACGCCTTGATGAAAACGCAACAGAACGCCTGATATTGGCGTACTCACTCCTCCTTCAACTCCGAAATTTCCTTGGAGAGAATTCTGCCATGCTGAAGGAAGTGCAACATGTCCCATCTGGCCTGGCCCTCCGTCCATCTTCAGAAGCGGCCTTAACAAGATAAGAAGACCTTTTCGTGCAGGGAATTGAAGAAGGGAGGTTTCCAGGTGTACAGGGCATTGAAAAAGCTCAAAACCTGGACATTTACATAATCAAATTTGTACCTCGTACATACACAACCTTAGACAAAAATAACCGTCTCGCCAAAGAGCCAATCACCCTAGAACTCGTTCTAAAGTAACTTAAGGAAAAAAATGGGTCTAATCCTACTGTTGTAGTTGAGACTTAGGGAAGTATTGCATCTCCCTACGATCCATCTGCCAGATTTATCGCTCAATTCCCCACGGGCTCTCGTCTCCCAAGAAGGTTCCGTCTTTTAGGGATGGGCATCAACTGCTGTAAACTATCCAAGAAAGTCAATATCGCTCAATGCGGTAGATGTTTTCAGTGGCATAATCAGCATATCTACGCCCGTACTCCACGCTGCCGTCTCTGCAGTTCAGTCGAGCATACAGAGGAAACACACAAGCCATGTGGGCCGCATCAACATCCCTGCCCATCTAGATGTATCCACTGTCACGGTCCATATCCAGCTGATGCCCCAGAGTACCCACTCAGGCCCCGACTAAATGGTATAAATCTAACAAAGGGGCAAGTAGCTCAAACCCGCAGCACATCTACTGCAGCAAGGATAGGCATATGTACCACTGTAGGCTACATCTGTGGAAATAACACAAACACTTTAGTAGATGAAGAAATGACTGACAACCCTTCGGGCCAAGCCCCCATCTACACGCAAGCAACTAACCCCTCTGGCACCACCCCTGGCCCATTAATGCTGGAAGTTCCCCCGAGCTTGACCCAGCTTGTTCGGACCACCTTACCTTCACCCCCGCGTCCCAAAGTTTTCCTTGGGAATTACTACGCTATTCTAGACGTTGAAGATGAAGTCTAGACGGCACAGGTCTATAGGGCCACTGCGTCTCCTGCAGATCAACGTTTGTAGGGAAGCCTCTTCACACGAGCTTGCACTTACCTTTGCGAATGAAGAAAGATTCTACTTTGTTCTCATTCAAGAACCCTACATCTACACTGATCGACAACGCCAGATCACTAAATTCAATTCTAACTGAGTGCTTTACCCCCATGGATGACTGGTCATTGTTATAAATGCAAGGTTATGGGAGGTGGAATAGTTACTGGTAAATAACTGCACATTCACTGAGACTTGAAGATAGAGGTAGATTGTAATTAACTAGTAGATTTGCTTGCTTTTATTCAAGTTTAGAGAATCACTACTTTTATAAACATATACCATATTCTATGGCTTTCCATATCCCCAGTCTCTCAGTTCCATTTAGCTCTTAGACATCACATTCTATTCCATCCTGTTCTATTCTATCTGACTCTAGTATGTTCTGTTTTTACCATGAGATTCTACATCTCTGTGATTCATCATAACCAGATGCAGGGGTAGTTATGTCATCAATCACAACAGTCATCCCGGCCTCGAGTACTCACATATATATTCAAAGGAGCTGGACTACAAGTATGTCAACAACAGCCCCTTGTAACGGCTGCAAAGCCGGTAATTTCCTGTAGCCAGTACTGGCAAGTACTGGCGTACAACCACCGGGGGGTTGGGCCGGCGCAATAGCCTTGCAGAACATACCAGAACCATTGTCGAAGCTACTAGAAACAATATTCTCAGAGTTGCAACTGGAATTATCTAGAAATGAACTGACCTTAGATGGAAGGGCTTGGGACATAGTAATCTGTATAAATACCTGGCTAAGTGTCTGTAACTTAGTTCTACATAGTTGAATTGTTAAAATACCATCATCCATACAAATGCTCCCTGCTTTCTATAGTTGATCTGTTACACCCCTCCCCCTAATAAGTACTGCCGCGAGAGATCTCCTTTTCTTGGAGGTTACTGCGCCATCTGGAGCAAGCCTCTTAGTAGTGAATGTGTAAAACACTCCCGCTGGCTCGGAGTACTCTTTGATAAAAAGCTCTCCTTTAAGTGGTATGCCCGAGTCTTGCCTCAAAGGCCCTTAAGGTTAGCCATGCTCTTTTTGTTAAAGTTATGGGCTTGAGCAAATATGGAGGTTATAGCAGAATCATTGTCGGCAGTTAGACCGATACAGTAAGTCTCGTATGAAGTTGTAGAAGGAAGAATTGACTGGAAACAAGTGTATTGAGATGTATGGTTCTGAGTAAACTGAGCTGATAAGAGTGAGATTGCGTGTGCGCATATCTTATCAACTGTGGTTTTTTGTGACGGCTTGTGAGCCGATAATTCCTGTACCCTTCGATGGCTATCGAAGGCAACCTTCATGTTCTATCACTCGTAGGATTCTCAGCTAACTAAAATGGATATGTAATCGCCACTGAGACTACGTAAAGGATAGTGCCAAGGATATTGGAAGCGTTACCCGTGTGGCAGAACAAACCTTAAGCTAGTATTATTGCCACTGTGAACGTAGGCTATATTTAGATACCTCTGGATGTGTATAAGTAGCACGGGAGACTTGCAGGTAGTTTACTTCTCCATAGATGAATTATAGCTTTACCTTTCAATCATACAAATGCCCATTTGCTTTCTATATTGGAACTGTGACATTTTTGACCAGTATTTATCAATCTCCATGAATCATAAGTTCAGATCCCTGTAGATGTAAATCTATATACGTACAGATATATGAGCCAGAAATATAAAGCTAAATACATGTGTGTTGGTAATAGATCCGAGAAACCTTTAACCTGCATTTGATACATAATCATCTGATGGAATGCTAGTGTGAAATAAATGCCAATATGCATTAAACTTTCCGTGAGGAATGTGCTGATGACAATGATATAGGAAGGTGAATTTGATAACCTAATTAGCCGGACTTACAAATGAGTTATCTTTGGCATTCCAGGATATACGATATTTCAACACTTTTATCCCTTGGAAACACGACAAGAGGAGCTCTACCTCATTTACTGCGTCATGCAGTTGATGCATGTGTCCTCCCCTGTCACGGACTGACTGATGTGGAGATGATTCATGGTGTTGAGTTACTTCGAGGGCATTCTAAGCTATTCTAGCAATTAATTTCTAGATGTTTCGGGATGGTGTTTTGTACTCTTACCAGTTCACTGAGCTTCGATCAGATTCTAGGTCACTCTCAGGAGTTCGACAGGAATCGGGCTAGAACTAGATTACTATAGTCTGTAGTAGATAGTGTCAAAGTATAAGTAGCTGAGATATGTTCATGTCGAAAGCTTTCCAGCTTTCAGTCTTGTACTATTCCCTAGATATCCAAGAATCAAGAACCTAGTCTTCGTTAATATATTATATTTATTATCAAGTATCCAAGATTTCACACCTACCATTTCCAAGTGAAGTAGCCAAGTCCCAAGAGAGCCTGACATCCCCATTGCATATTATGTAATGGCACAGCATTCTGTGTTGTGGTTATGAGCTGTGAGGTATATGGCGATTAAATGACTCTGCTGTCTTTCGGTGGAGTGGCACGGGCTCATGTGCAATGGTGAGTCGCGGAGATGGCGCGCTCACGCTGGGTGATGGCACGATGGACATTGAGTGCGTATCACTGTGGCCAAATGGGTGTCAGTAGGTATCAAATGTGAACTCTTACTGACAATGGTGATCTATGAAGGTGATGCTAGATGTGCATCCCGACGATTGATAATATCATCTAATGGATGATGTGAAGTATGATATTATTTGGATAGATTAGTTCACTAAACTCGGCAGGTGAAGAGATTGTAAAGTACATGAACAGCGTCTGTGCACCTGCCTGTATTTTCCACCCTTTCCTAATACAGCAGCCCATCCTCCGTTCCCCTGTCTCCTAACAACTCAACCGAGCCAGCACAACATTCTGCCATATCATTACATGTATCAGGTGACCAAGAAGGTATGCTGGGTGAGGAACCAATATGTGGGAGGAGATAAGATAATATCAATCAAATAGACTCAGTCAGGATGTTTTAGAAAGGAAGTTCTTGTTCTTTCTCAAGCTATGCCTCATCGCTATATATTTACATCGCATCTCTCAAACTCCGATCTCACCCTTTGTCCTTAATCTAGACTACTTCTCTTTTGAATACTTTGACAAACCCGACCCCATGTTAGGAACCAATGACATTAGATCTCTTTCATCGGAAATCCCATGACTAACTTGGCTTTCGGTCAATACCATGTCCCTTCCCGGCTTTCCACTAACTCCGTTATTACTCAAGTGAATAATACCTTGCAAATTCACCAGAATAAACAGCCAAAAATTCACTAACATGTGGCCCGAACTAAAGGAAATTCCGCTCAACAGATAAGGTCACGCAACCCTGGGAAGCGAGAGCACACACACAAAAGCTCGCAGATTCTATTGTCATTAGACTTTCTTCCTTTCTTCTTTGTCTTAGTATTCGCTCAATAGATTGAATATATAGTTATACAAGCTGTACTCTCATTTGTGCTTATTCTACGCCGTGACATATTACGCCTCAGAAACTTGGTGGCCAGGTAGATCTAGACAAGGTCCCAAAGCACGTATATCAAACCGTGTAGACTCTCAACTACAGCAGCTTTCAAAGGTCGTACTCACTTCCGCCCGTGCAACACTTCCAGTGTATTGCACCACACCAACAGCGATCCTACACCGTGAATCAGGGTTACAGCAACCGGAAATAGCTCTCGATAGCCGTGTGCTTACAGCCACAGTTTGACTACGCCGTCTAGATCCTCGACATCCGCTCTTACGCCGAGCTAACAGACTTCTCAGTTTACAGCTTCCTACCTTTCGTTTTGCTTGGCGTATACTGTCTCTCCCAAAATTAGAGCAAATCAATTCAATTGCTATGCCTCCCTGGAATCCACGTGAGTGCCGAGAAGCCGCACACTCCCGGGTGGCTGGACCTAAGAGTGGCTCTGCAGATGAAAACAAACAAGTCTTCCTTGATTCCCTCCAGACTATCCACTTTGGAGACATAATTATCTACTCGGACGGCTCAAAGCAACTAAATGGCCTGGGAAGCGCTGGCTTCATCGGATGCCAAGGTGGTGTACAAGTTTTACATAAGAGTATTGCTCTTGGAAAGGGCGTCGAAGTTTTTGATGCGGAAGTGAAAGGCGCCCTAGAAGGAGCAAAATCTACACTAGCACTCCCAACTGCTAAATTCGCTACAGACCTCTGGATTTGTCTAGATAACTTAGAGGTTGCCACTCGACTCTCGTCACAATCTTCAGGGTCCTCACAAGCGCAATTTGATGAGTTCCTCACCTTAACACCCAAGTGGCAAGAACGCTCTCGGCTTGCCCACACCAGACGGGGCCAAATGCGGGTTGGATGTGTTCCGAGCCACACATCCATAATTGGAAATGAAGCCACAGATAAAGCCGCAAAAGATGACTGCCATTTACCAACTTCAGATGACCTAGTTTTCTCATATGCTGGTCTGAAGCATTGGGCAAACGAGTCCACAACGCAAGCTACTGGCAAACTATGGAGAACTCTTCTCCCCTAGCACACAAGCTATGAGAAACTAGGATTATATCAGCTCCCCCTAGGCCTAAAGAACTAACCCTCTCGCGTGCCATTCTAGGCCGTATCCTAGCAGCTAGATCTGGATATGGTGATTTCGCAAACTACCACGAACGTTTCAACCACGAGAATGCATCAAAATTTTGCCGATGTGGCCGTAGAAAGGCCCCACTACATTTTTTCTTCTGCCACATAGGGAAAAGAAGATCATGTCTTATGCAAGGTCCACCTTCAAAGATGATCCTGTTCATTTTTGGCACACATGAAGGGGGGCGAAAATTCAGGGAATGGCTTCAAGAAACTCGATTCTTTACAGAGATATGCCCATAAAACACCTTAGAGATTCAAGAGATGCCTAAAGCGAGCTAGCTAAAGAAGAAAGAAAAGTAACTCAATGGAGCAACAAAATTTATTTTTTTGGCAGTGGAGGTCAACATGGAATGTGGACTGACCTATGCAGGGGATGGCGCTGAGCAATCATTACATCACCACACAAGAGCTTAGCAATCTGCGGGAAGTAGCTATGTAAATGCACTTTCTATGTATATAAAGTTTCGTATTGGTTTTTTTATTCCTTTCCTTTCAAATATGTAAAGCCCAGGGATTATACCCCGGCGTCTTTTGTCTCAATAGGGACTTATCAGGGCCACGTGTCTAGCGTGTGGCCCGCCAGACGTAAGATAAAGATCATCATCATATTTGCTCACCACCAGAATATTCATTCCACATTCTCCTTTATATATATGCTGTCCTAACAAAATACTTATCCATCTAATCTCTTAATTATAATTATAGGTATTATATGGGTCTTTGATACCCATGGACTTGTTGTAAGCTTCTTACAAAGTTTTCTTGAGAAATTGACAGGAAGAAGATATAAACCGAGATCGGATTCAAGAAAAAATACGTCCTGCCCGTATCCCACTTCCTCAGAACACTTTTGTTAGCCTGAATAATCTGGCTTGAGGCAGAGATACCAAACAAAATATCTGGCCACCCAATATTATTTACAGATCAATTACAAGATCATCTCCAAGACCAGACGGAATGCCAGGTAGTTTGTGGAGTCACACCAATACAGGTGTGCCCCAAACTATATAAAATTAGGGAGCTAATCTGTTAGCTGGATATTACACTTCAAACAGGTGCTATCCAATCTGAGATTTGTTAAAGTTATGAGCTTAAGCAAAGATGGAGGTTAGAGCAGAATCAGTGTCGGTGGTTAGACCGATACAATAAGTCTTGTATGAGGTTGTAGAATGAAGAATTGAGTGAAAACAAATGTATTGAGATGTATGGTTCTGAGTAAAACTTTGATGATAAAAGTGAGATTGCATGTGCGTATATTTTATCAACTGTGGTTATTATTATTATTTCATTTTATTGTCCTGTCTGAGTCTATGACTATGTAGAACATGCAGGTCCTCTCTGCCTACAGGTCAAGGATACCTATGCCAGTAGAATATCGCCTCCTATGCCTCCCATACAGCTCCCTTCAAACAGTACCACCCCTCACAAGCCCTCATTCAATCATACACTTAGAGGAGCCCTTTGCCCTTCTACATCTCCCCTCTCCAGCCAACGAAACGATGACCATTTGCGGGTGTATGGCAGCCAGGGAAAATCGCAAAAGCCACTGGGTGTAAAGCTCTCCTAATACCGACATTAGGACTAAATCCGAAGACATAGTGACCCTTCTGAAGCGTTCGAAGAGGCCAGCAAGCTCGGCGCTGCAGACTTGTGTGTACCTCGGGGAATTCACATTCTGTCTTTCTAGTCTTCTTCCACCTCCTTCCCGAAGGTCGTGCTGAAATGGCAGAAAAGTCTCGACAAAGCGTGATTGCTGTGTAGTAGCTTAGCTGTTGTGATGGGGATGTTATACAGCTAGGATACTTGCATGTACATAACGTGATTAGATGTTTACGCTGTTCGTGTAGTTCCTGTATCGTTTGGGATATCTGCAGGAGAAAGCTCATGTGGTCAGGAGCTGACTAGCGGCCGCACATGAGTACAAGTAGCGAGTGCTCGGCACACAATTAGTACAGAATAATTTAATACAGTGAACCTCAGATACACCTTCAACCACAACCTGAACTCATCAATCTATATACTCGTACAAAATCAGCATGCACAGTGACACTAACCTAAGCTCATAACCACAACATTAGCCTAACTTCTTTTGTGCTGTCCAGGGCCCTGGGGAGTGCTGTTGACTCATTGACAAAAGAAGCCCTCCTGGCTAATTAGCCAAAATCTCGGTCTCGGTATCCACAAACGCTCCAAAGTTGAAAACCCCTCTAAAATGTTAGTCCCAACATAGTCTTCAGGGATCTCTTTCCCTCCTCGCTCCAAACCTCAGCCACCTGTCCTCTCTCAAGGTGTAGAGTCCCATTAGAGCATCAGTTCCCCACAAACCATGACCCGAGCTTTGTATATTATGACTTAATTTCCTCCTTGCAAGTATAGGTAGCGTCGTAAATTTGTAGAGAGTGATGGCCGGTAATTAATGGGGCAAGCTCCTGTTTGTGATTGGAGTAACATCTTTATTGGTTGTTGAGGCGAGATGAGGCATGGTAAAAGAGAGGTTGAGGACTCAGATGATAATGTTAAGAAAAGCATTATCAAGAAGTCGTCAAATGGAGATATGCTTGAGGTTGCTTTTGACTTTGATTGGGATGCAATTCTTCTTGGCTATCCCAGATATGCAGAGCATACAGAGCAATTACACTGGCACCACTGGAAGGTGAAGAATTTGTCTTTGCCAGCTATCAACTGTGGTTTCTGAACTGTATTTATCAATCTCCATGGATCATACGTTATGATCCCTGTACATGTAGATCTATATACGTACAGATATATGAGCCAGAAATATAAAGCTAAATACATGTGTGTTGGCAATATACCCAAGAAACCTATAACCTGAATTTGAGACATAGTCATCCGCAGGGATGCAAGTGTGAAATAAATGCCAATATGCATTAAACTTTCCGTGAGGAATGTGCTGATGACAATGATATAGGAAGGTGAATTTGATAACCTAATTAGCCAGACTTTGAAATGAGTTATTCTTGGCATTACAAGATATATCATATTTCAACAAGATTAATACTATTTGACAATAGTGGGCCTGCCATTCAATTTTCTTGTTGACGCCCCATCGAGCATTGACAATGCTGCTGGAAATACCACCCAACAAGAAACTGCATCAAAGAAAAGCAGTGTGTAAAATTTTCTGGTACATACAAAGTAGCAGAATGCTTGGTGAACATACCCAAATGTTCAAACTGTACTGAATCGCACGAATCAACCTACTTGAGCTAAATGGCTCAACCAAGACGACATCACGGTCATGTAACATCTCGATCACCGGCTGAGCTACTAGTTATTTGTGGGAGGGCATCTGTATCACAAGGCAGCATTGTTGAGATCTTGAGAAAAAGGCAACAGTTATCAGGTCATTAACATACCAGAAGAAATAATGCGTTATAATGAGTAGTTTACAAACTTAGATAAGCATAAACAGAGACATAGCACCCTTCTCTTTCACAAAATGAACGTTGGAAAGGGCGGACCAAACATGGACAAAGCACTGCAACAATCTTGCAATCTACATTTACACATAGTCATAATATGTCACAGACTGGTTTTCCCACAAGGAAAACAACCTGCTTGTTACTACCATTGTGCCATAGGCTAATACTGAGATGCTACGTTTAACCTGGTCAACCAAGTCAGGAGCTTCCCTAGTAATATAGTCAATGCATTGTAATGGTTACAATGTTGTGATAGCAACAGTTACTAATCAACATAATAATCAGTTGCTATGTTATAGCTGTAGACTATCATACCCCTGATATTAGAAGCCGCTCTTGAGTACTTAAGGAATGTCTAGGACTGGATTTGTTCTGTAGCTTTTTAACTTGTAATTATTCTAGACTTTAGATTGATCCAATTATCAAAAGCTTTACCTTATACACCGACTCCGTCCCGTTCTGCCTCCATCTTGTCTCGCCTCTGTCCCGTTCCAACTCGTGTCCCCCGATCTAGCTGACAATCCTGACATAGTACAAAAACCACAGACCTTACAAGAAGACAGAGAGTTCACTAGGAAAAGCCACCCCAGCGTCGATAGTCTCATACTCTTACGGCTTGTGTTTACAAGTGATAGTTTTCTGGTATCACATGATTTTGAGTCTGGCTGTGTTGTGATAAGTATATGATTCAGGTGTACATATAATTTATGGGAGTTAGCTGCTTTTGATCACAGATGAATTGTTCAGCTGAATGGGTCAAATAGTGATGCAAGGAAA
The DNA here is from genome assembly GCA_900239735.1 of Blumeria hordei DH14. Classification (NCBI taxonomy): domain Eukaryota; kingdom Fungi; phylum Ascomycota; class Leotiomycetes; order Helotiales; family Erysiphaceae; genus Blumeria; species Blumeria hordei. The sequence continues at coordinate 385,161 of OENG01000023.1, forward strand.
GATCTCTTTTGTGTGAAGAAAGACTGAGTTGCTTAATCTATCTACATTGGAGGAAAGCTCTCTACTTATAGTCCCTAGACTATTGCTTATCAAAGATACTATCCCAAAGTAGCAGAAGCAAACAGAGCAAATACATGCTGTTGCGTGAAAATTGTAGCTTGAGCTGCACATTGTAGCTATGTGGGTCCAGGCACATCACTATCCCTGTCAGTAACAACTCCTTAAGCTATTGAATAGCGACTGGTGATTTAACTTTGGTCAGTGGGTCAGCTAGTTGATCAGAAGAAAGTACATAGGACACCTCAATCAATCTCTTTTGATGCTGCTCTTGACAATAGAAGTTCCCAAGTGAGGTATGCTTTGATGTTCAGTAATTATCGTGATTTTTGATAAGAGAAATTGCTGATTGATTGTCCATGTACAGTTTGGTGCTTTTTGCTCCATTGATGTGATCAGCAATGTTTAACTATTCCAGAAGCAATTTTGTCCATTATAGTTCAAAACTCGCTCCACTAGGTGATATTAAACACAAGCCTAACAGCTTAAGCTTCTCTTCACAACTTTTATTACAATAAGTTGTGACCCAGTGCCCAAAGAAAAGCATTAATATCCTAGAATTTCAAAAAAAATATCATCACTTTGAAAATTCTAACCCCATCAATTTAAATACTGTGAAGTTGCAGAATTGCCCTATCAGTGATGGTAAGTAATCCTATTAAGGATTCTCATAGTAGAAAGTCTCATACAGCCCCAAAGGTAGGAAATGATGTGTCAAAAAATCCCCAAGATACCAACACAGCCTTACTGAGGTTCAAGAAAGGGCTAGAATCATGACATGTCACTTCTTCCCAAAGCCTTTGCTAGCAGATATTTGTGATATACCAAGCACAGAATATCCTGATGAAATCAATACAATATCTAGCCTAATTACCCAAGAAGAAACCGAAGAATTAATCGGAAGTTTACTCAACAACAAGGCCCCCAGACCAGACAGTATACCAAACCAAGTTCTAAAGGGATGTATGAAGGCCCTGAGCAAAACACTAACCTTTCTGTTCAATGCCTGCCTCGCAATTGGATACCACTCTCTAGATTTCAAAGAGTCAACTACTGTTATACTGAGAAAGCCCCAAAAACCGAAATACAATACTCCCAGAGCTTATAGACCAATCGCTCTACTCAATACCATAGGAAAGATCCTGGAAAAGCTGGTAGCTAATTGTCTGCCACAGATCAACTATAGAAAGCAAGGAGCATTTGTATGGATGATGGTATTTTAGCAAGTCAACTATAGAGATTTAAGTTCTTCATGCCATGCTAGATATATGTACAGACTCATTGACTTCTAGATTCTTCCCTCTAAGATCAGTTCACATCTAGATGATTCCAGTTTCTGCTTCAAATACATCCTTCTAGCAGGTTCTCCGATGTTTAGTCCTAGTCTTATTCATATGGGAACTTCTTGTCATAGGCTAGAGCCTAAGGCAGCCAAAGCTTGGGCTTGGGTGATTGATCTGAGCTGATACTAATCAGGTGACTATTTAGTTGCTCTATTTAGGTGTAGTCTAGTAAAAGTATAGACCACTTTCTAATGTATATAAAGAAGACTTTTCCTCTTCCATCTTCTTTCTTTTGTTTAAGGTCTTCTATACACAGCATACAGTACAATTTGAATACAATTCTACTTCAAGCCCTTACACTTCTAGAAACTTCATCAGTAGTTCTAGTATATTGTGTAAGATTCTTTCTTCGGCCCGGTCTCTAATAGTTGTACTCCAGTACTTGCCAGTACTGGCTACAGGAAAGTACCGGCTCTCTAGCCATTACACTTACTATGCTAAAGAACTGAGGCGTAATCAAGTACTAAAGTGACACAGACCAGGTAGAGTTGTCAAAGGGCATGACAGTGTAGTCTGCAAGTGGTTGAGGCTAGGTTCCGGATCCTGTTAAGGGCCCCATGTGCTATCTGCAGTCTCTTTTCCACATGTAGTTTAAAACTGAGTTTCCTATCAAACCAGACTCCTAACTATTTGACAACCTCCTTTGGCCTTATTGTGGCAAGGTATTGTAAGTCAAATGATGTAGTAGACCTCTGATATTGGTGTCCAAAATGTATCAGCTCTAATTTTTCTATCTCAAGATTTACAGCCAGTTGTCTTGCACCCTCCATTATCTCGTCAGTAACTTCCCTTAGCGTCCTAATGTTTTTATTGATTGAGATTGGTGACACTGAAATTGAAATGTCATCCATGTAGGACAGCTGAAGAAATTTATTTCTCTGTATAACAGGAAGGAGATTCCTGATAGAGAGCAGAAATAAAATTGGTGATATTGGGCTATCTTGAGGATTCTCAGTCACTAGAAAGACCCCATTTAGTTTTTCATTAAAGTGTAGCTGCATGGTCCTTCCAGCTAGAAATAATTTGACCCGGGAGATAAGACCTTGAGGTAGCCAAAGTGACTGCATTGTTTTTATAATTGCTGCTGGCTGTAGCCTATTAAAAGCTCCATGAATGACAAAGAATATTGTTGATACCAGCCGCCTGCTGTTCAGATTTTGCTCCACAAATTCCTGTAGCAACAGGGCAGCATAAATGGCTGACCTCTGCTTGAGCCCTCCCACCTTGCCAGGGTGTAGTAGGTCTATTGTGTTAGCTATGAGTGACAGTCTATTGGCAAGAATTCTTTCCAGCAATTTAGATAGGCAGGGCCGAAGAGAAATGGGTTTGTAAGAATAGAATAGAATAGAATTTAAGTCCCTACTGAGTCTATGACTATGAAAGACTGCTTAAGATATCTAAATAACTTTGAATTTTTATATGAAAATGAATGCTGATATGTTTAATGTTTTCCAATAGATATTGAGAGTTATGACCTGTTGTCAGGATTGCCTTCTTTATAATCTATATATGTGGAGATAACCAGGATCTAATGCTCTATGATTCTGGTCTGGTCTTTTGGCCGCGTGGTTATGCAACTATCTCATGCATAATGTAGGATGGCACCTTTTAGCCTGAATACCACCTCTCTGACCCCTGGGTTCTCCTTGCTGTCTACATGCTACTCTGATACCTGTAATGGATCTGCAGGCTCTGGTGCACTGTAGTCTTTCTTATTCCTCTTAAAGTTGATAATACCCACTGCCTATTTCCATTGCTGATGATGTTGTCCTCTATCAAGTCAGCGTTTGTAGGCCTTGAAAAATAAGTCAGGAATAATTTTGATAGCTGCCTTAATAATGGTCCAATCTAGACAATCATGACCTGGAGCAGTCATATTTTTTGTAACAGCATTTATCATCTCATTAATTGTTACTTCAGGCTAGTCCCACTGTCTCTCTGTTCCTTTCCTTCCTGTTGTATTGTAAGAGTTCAAAAAAATAAATTCCTCTGCCTCAGCTGAAAGGGATGAAGCTTGGAGACTCACTTTTATCTTGAAATATTGTTGCTTTAGCAGGCTCTAATTCTTGTCTGGTTATTTTGAGGCCTGTAGTAGTTCTAGGCAGTGAAGATCATCTTGTCCCTATCTGAGGCTAAAAATTCTGTCCAGTCGAGGTGTTTGGTGTGCTGGATGAGTTTGAAATATGTGTTGCTTGTAGCTCTTGCCTTCTATGATATTGTTGTGATTAGGCCCATTTATAGATCACACAACTTGAAATGGCCAGTATCAAGAAAGTGTAACCGACAGGACAAGCAATCCTGTATCAATGATACGTCATCAGCACACATCAATGACAACACCAGTATCTCAGCCATAAATGATAATATGATAATATGATGCAGGTATATCTAATAATATAATTGTTGAATGGATGAATGGTTGGGAGTTATTGCTATTGATGGTATATTTTGTATACCGTCTTTGTGTATAAATACTTGCTGCTAGACCTCTGTATATGATTAACCTTTTCCACTCCTATTTTCAATAGTCATCAATATATCAGATCTACTATATATATCCGTCTTCTGTTACGGTTTTACCGTTATTTGAGCTTAGGCGGATGCCTAAGCCTAATATTGAGAATTCTTATGATGAGGCTGTATGGGGGGAGATGAAGCTGAACGAAACGGCACTACTAGTCAGGAGGCGGAAACGTTATTACAACTTAGTGACACCTGAAAATACGTGGCTGGGTAATAAGTATTATGCCTAAGGACAAGTCACTAGTCTGTAGATTCACGAGGAGGATTAACGCCTATAAATACCTGTTAGTAGTAGCTAGAGTTATCTTTTCTCCTTATATAGTTTATTAAATCGATTTATTCATTACCAACTCGGTTTCTGTCACATCTTCTTCACGTTAGACTTAAAGCGCTATCCTATATCCACCCAAGTTGACTGTTACACCCATTGCAACAATTCTTAGACTTCTCATAACTTCGTTATCACAATAGATATCTCAGAGTTGTCGCCATTCTCCTTCTTGCGCCATAGTCTATGGAATATTTTTCGAAGTACAGCAAGGTCCTTGGTCCACCATGGCTTTGATCTTGGTGTAATTTGGAATATTGAAATCGACCCTTATGCTATAGTTTGCAACACCTCTTGTAATAAGAAGGCAATATGATCTATATTCTGGCTATTGATTTTCTCTTCCATTTGTTGTTGTATCTGACCTTGCTGTTTGAATAGATGTGCCTTGAATAAATTCCATTCAGCTTTTTTGACATTAAATCTGGTTGGTAGTGAGTTAGCATTCTCATTTCTATCCAGCACTCCTTCTGAATTAGGATTCATGAAGCTGGTGTCAAAAACTATCACTTCATGATCTGATCCAGTAGATTCTCCATATTTCCAGTTGCCCCACCTAAGGTGTTTGAATACTATATCAAAGGTGAGGTCACTGATAGAGGTGCTTTTGGGATTAAATCTGAGACATGTCCCTCCGTACTGTTCAACAATTGATGAAGATATGAGGAGCTGGGTATTGTCATTATTCAAGTACTGGGCCAGTTCATTTGTAAGGAGCGTATTGCTCTGAACAATTGGATTCCAAGATGAATAATGCAAGTTGAAGTCTCCAATAAATAGCATAGGCTTGTCCTGTCTCAATTTTATATCCAAGAATTGTTCTACTATGGGCTTGGTTGAGTAGTGGGAGAACTGCTTCTCTTTGTAAATGTGAACCATATAGAATGATTCACTGGATAGTTCTACCTCCAAAATTCGAAGGTCGTGTCGAACCTTTTTAGCTGGTTTGCAAGCTTTAAGAATTGAGACTGGAGGCTTCTGGAAGAAAAGCTCACACAGGAGCTTATGATTGAAGTGTATGTAAAATGATGTAATTGTCTGTCCCTTCTCTCACCTCTTTTCTCTCGGCTTATATTTGTACAGATCTAGTACCTGACATACTATGATCATATCTAGTTGTTGTATAATCCACGTAGATTGCCAGGGCAGACGCTTGGGGCCACGTCGCGGTTAGTGCACGTGACGGTTGAGCTAAACCGTATAGGTTTAGTGTGCGATGCGTGCATTGGCAATATGGAGCCAACCAGATCTCGATGAAACAGGGTTAATGGGACTAGCCAGAGACCAATGGAATCGGGGAGAGCGAGAGATACATTTCTCCTAGGAGAGAAATGATGTAACAAAGGGAATGTTCTAGCACGGGGCTGTGGACAACACAGTAAGTCTGGAACGACATATAAGGAGGACTTGACCTCCGTTCATTCACTTGTAACTAAGTTTCCTTAATATACAATTCAAGTCTTACATACAAAGAGAACACGTGCGACAGTGATAATAGAGACCTACTGCAAGTACGAGTTCTCCAGTAGCACCCATCATCCCGCTCCTATATAGCCTCGTTATTATAACACTGGTAATCGTCACCTTACATGACCAGACACAATTCAAACATGCTACAGCCTAGATACAATCCTAAACCGAGTCAATGCCATTCCGCCACGTCTGCTACACGGAAGCCTAGTAATTTCTAGCTGAAAATTACCCGAAACGCTAAGGTATTTTCTGAGGCGATCACAAGGTATGTCAGGTACCAGCTTGGCATGTTACTCTGATAATAATGTTTCGACTATGTTAAATGAATGGAATTTACATGAATCACGAGACAATAAGCCAGGAATATTGATGTCATCAGCTTCTGATCCTGGTCCGATAGGTCGGATCTGTCACCAAGTCATATCTAAGAGATATTTGAAGTGGGCTAGAGTTCTTGACATAGGTGAAGACCTTGGGCTGTAGGTTGGTTGAAAAGACAGGTGGTTATGAGGTGGAAAGTAGAGTTTTGTATTGGCCGAAAATATTTTCTTGGTTGGCGATGGAATGTGTGCGATTCATTCACAAAAATAAAGTCTATTTCCTCCTTAAGAGCTACCTCAAAGAGTGACTGCTGGGTCTATCGACCCCTTTTTGTGGAATGTTGATTGAATTTGAGTGTATCTAGCATGTTAAAGCTTTGTAGTAGTCATAATCTAATCTTTGAAACGCCATGTGGGTGTTGTATTTGCAGTTTGCACACTGGAAGGCATTGTAGATGCAATTTTGTATTGCACTACAAGTGTTGCACTTGTGGCTATTGGTATAGTGTTACGGCACGTCAAGGAGGATGTTTAAGTTATTATATTGCTATCAAGAGGTACGCTTGTAAAGGCAATAAAAGACGAAGAGAGGAGGTTGCTACTCTCGACCCTCACTAAGATATCTCCCTCGGCTGTGCTCAGTCATTTAACGTGATGCCAAGGCGCGCTAACCTGTATCCCCACACGCACGCAATACGGCTCTCACGGATCGTGACATATAGTGTGTCCCAAGACAGATGGCATACACCGGAGAATTCTTGCACCACATGTAGTGATGACCAAATGTTCGGCACTTTCTGCACCAAGTCTTTTGGGTCGAATTTTGGTAACTGACTACCTTCAAAAGTTGTCCTCCATCAGAGCCCTAGTCTTGATTAGTCTTGATTAGTCTTGTCTACTGTTCCTCGATCTTTACACAAAATGCCACTGAGGCTCTTAATAATTCTCAAGAGGACTTTGTTAGCCATCTTGCCTGTCCTTATGTATTCATCCCATCATTGAAGGTCTTCATATCCTCATTTAATTGTTGAATTAGGATACGGGCTACAGCCCCATAGGTCACCATTTTAGGTCAATTGCTGAATTTCTAGGCCTTCTGAATTGGCCAGCTGAAAAGAACCCTTTTATTTCTCTTGATTAAGTGCAACTTCTGTTGGGGAAGCATCAAAACAGCTGAGGACTAAGTTTCCCTTTGGTGAAATATGAGCCCTCGAGATGGCTCTCTTGCCGAGGATCTTGTTGACCTTTTCCCTCGTTGTAAAAGCCTGGTAATCTTGCAGATTACAGCCTTATTGGGTAACCAGGGTAATTACATTCACCGTGAAAATTGTTTGTGCAGGTGTTAAAGGAGCTACATTGGTGGCATTGGCACTGATGGAGGTACCGGAGTTGAGACCTTGTCTGATGTTCTAGCGATAATCATCTTCTCTTCTTCAGTAAAGCTACGAAAAACCTCAATGAGATTCAAGACTGAAACTTGCTTGCTCTTGTCTTTAATAAGGCTATATGCCTTAATTTCGGATTACTCGAGTGGTATTTATCTCACAAGCTTTATATAACAGTAATAACAATTTGTGGTTAACATTTATCTTGATTCTTGTCTTTCTAACTAAAGGAAACACGTATATACAGCAGTTATCCTTCTCTATTAACGCCATTCATTAACAGGTATTATTATTAATCAGCATAATTAGTCATCATTTCTATGCTAATAAATTAAGGATCATGAAGTCATTAGGTCATTCGGCGCTTATTTAATAAGTTCCGTGCCTCGAAATTGGCAGTTTCATCGGTGTTTTTCATGCTGCGTGGGGCAACTATCTTGACTATCTTGGTTGGCTGGGTATTGGTATAGTTGGTAGATGAAATACTTCGTTTTCGAGATTGTTCAGAAAAAGGTGTTTTTAGAAATAATTATTTTGTATCAAAATTTATAAAAGTTATGAAATCACTACTAAAAAAGTCAATTATAGTCGATAATTTAACAGGTCGGACTGGAAATACTAGTCTCGAGAGCTTTAGTGATAAATTTGTATTCAAGATGGATTATGATAGTCTTGGGACACTTGTCATATCCATCTCTGGGGAAGGAAGGTTTGGAAGACTTCCCTGTGTTATGGATGACATGAGCAGTTTGAAGTTGGAATTGAAATAAAATTATTTGTGTCAGTCAGCCTAAATGTACGAATACGTAGGTTTAGTTCAATGTAAAACGAAAGGTACAAATGTGAGGTATGTAATGTATCTTGCGTCTATATCTAAGAATATTAAGAGCGTAAAGTTCGTTGTATTAGCTGATTCATGAAGATAGTTCATCGGCAACTGAGAGCTGCAACGCACTTAGTGCACACCAAATAGAAATACTTTCTAGTAATTTGGAAGATTTTATGACAAATTAAAAATGAATTATCTGTAGACGGGTCACCTGAATTTGCGCCAGGGCTTGGTTAAAATTTTTACCCCGTCTCATGGTAAATCGTTCGTTATGATGGCAGGCTTTGTGGATGCGTATGTTGATAATTACGCCAGTTGAATTTTCTCGACATGGCGAATCTGAATCTCCAGTTCTTAATGTTGTTACTGATGGTGGGCAGAAGTTGCGTATGAAAGGGCGATTTCCGAAAGTTTGCAGCTCTACAGCTCTTAGGGGGATCGAGTTCTTAATACCTCATACGGCGATGGAGGATTGGATCAAGTTGGCCTCGAATGTTGGAAAGAAGGGAGATGACCTTCTAGATAATAGCCTTATAAACTCGAGTCGTTCATTTTAACTACTTCCAAAGCTTCCACGGCCCAGCATCCCTCCCATATTCACTCGCAGGCTTTGATTTTATCACAGAACATTCATGCTCTATTACCCAATTTTGGCGTACTCCGATAATTCCCCTTCGACAATAATGTTGGAGCAAAGGGTGGCAGATCGTATTGTAGTTCTTCATAAACATAAATAAAGGGCTTCAAAAATTGTTTGGTGTGTCAAGGGGGAGTGCAACAATCAGGTTAAGCTTGTATGGGCTTTAAACGTCTTGATAATTTTCGTCGTGATTTATATTGCCGATAAATCTCTACAATCCAGGAGTTCCGTCCATAAACAGCTCGACATCACTCCTGACGAGACTCTCAGTCAGGAAAATTGTCTATTCGTTCGATGGGGGATGGCTGAATCTTGGCTCTAGGGGAAAATTTCGCACCTAGGCTTGCAGGGGATACCACTAACAGGTGCTCAGCATTTGTCCTCCAGATAGCCCTACTAATGTGAATGAGATCTATGTACGACATAGGTAGATCATGTGACAGAGCTCGGTCAGCTTTTTATTTTTATTTTTTTTGCATTAGATTTTAATTGCGTATGCAGCTATCTAGCTATGACACAATATCAGAGAAAATATATAGAAAAGATGACTCAACTTACAGTAAGAGCACTCATGCCTCGGATTTCATTTGCAAGTACCACTACGACGTTATGGTAGCTTTTTCTTCACCCCAAGTCAACCCCTCATCCGTGAATACCCACCCAGGGGAACGTCAAAAACCCTGGGTTATCCAGATATTCCTTTGTCATCCACCGAATTTTCTCTGCGCGAAATGTGGTCTTAGGCGTCTCCTTCCCAAGTGGAGTAGGTGCCCAGGCTACTCAAACTATACCGGAGAACACCACCAGGAGGTGGACCACGACACCTTCCATCGTTTGCGTGTTGTTAGAGTGTCCGCTGCACTCTCGCAAGCGAAGTCTTGGCGCGCACAAAGCTCAATTCGTAAAACTCCTTGCCAAAATTCAAAATCACACGCCCGTCGAGATTGTATCTATCATCTGTGTCATCTTGTAAACTTGTCCCAATCCCTCTCACGTCCATCCCAAAGAACTGTCTCCCAGATTTGCGCGCCACGCTTTGTTTCCTCTGTCTGGTGTGAATATTGGCGTGGGTGTCTATTTAGTGGTCAACTGAGGCAAGAGAATAGTTAATGAGAGGTGTGGTCATTGGAACGAGGATGTACTAAGTCGTACTTGTAGACTTGATGAGACTTGGGTAGGAGTCGAACTTATTGGGAGCAAAAATTTGACGTGGCGGAGAATTTTGAATTATTGCCTCGTGGGCCAACTTGTTCGGTATTGCGATATTTGACTGAACATGGCTCTGGGAGAATATTTCACTCCCAGGTTCGTAGAAGGCACCGCGTACAGGTGTCAGTCTTGCCCTACGCTCGGTCAGCTTACATTAACAGGAGAAAATATTACCCGCAAACAGATTCAAACACGGTCATAAAATTCGAACAAAGTTTAATCTTTTGCGACTTTTGACTCATGGATGGACGTTGGGATATCCAAGCATCGTATTTCAACAGTTAAAATGCATTAACCTTCGAATATTTACGAGGAACTCTTTACAAAAAAATCGAGACCTACAGCCTATTTCTTCCGTCTTTACATATCCCGATAAGGAAACTGATGGCTAATATGGGTTATGACTTTATGGAAGTATTGAGGGAAGGCGCATTGGTGGAATCAGGCTCTTTCAACAGAGTTTAGCTAGCCCATGACGACGATGATGAGCCAACATTTTTATGAGATGTGTTCGATTAGAACAAGGCTGCTGTGTGGAAAGGTAAAGAAAAACGGAGATGGTGATTGTTGAGGATGAAGCGCTATGGCACTAACACCATAGGATTGATGGGATGGTCGGACTGGGTATGGTTTAAGCATTGAGTAGGTCTAAATTGTTCAGGTAAGTAAGATGGGACGAGAGCTAAGAACTGAGTTGTCTTTAAGCTGATCTAGCCCAGGCCCAACATTTCTAAAGCTCCCTCGAGTGCAGAGTAAGCCGACTATGCAGCACGTATCAACTCGAAGCAAACAACCTCGAATTTGGCAAGTTGCAGCGCACGGGCAGCGGTAAGTAAGGAATGCCCGTACAAATTGATCCAGACGTCATAGATTTGTCCGCGGGAAAAAAAAACAAAGCCACACGCTTTCCCATGGCACCGCCGGCGTCAGATATGTGTAGTCTCAGTTGGAAGGACAGAAATATCGCAAAAAGCAGTGTCGGAATATTAACTCTAATTTCGAACTGTTTAAGCCGCCACAAGGTCCCTACCATCGCCAGAATACAGGCTGGAACCTTGAAAGTCGTGTTCACATCTTGTGGCCTTTGATATACAACTTAACTGGTTGATCCCTGTTCTTCATCCTTCTCCGACAATAAGCGAAGTTTATGAAAAATTATTTGATGAAGGCATCTCGAATCAACTAGTGATTGAAGATTTCAACCTCGGCGAATAACGAGCATGGCGGAAGAAATACAATTATGTACAAGTAATCCTGCCTATCATAGTCCGCGAATTAAAGGCAAGCCAGGGTAACCTCTCTAGTATTAAAGTGTAATGAGAAATACTAGGCTGCTTAATCGCGGGATTAACGGGTGCATATATTTCAAGCAACCATCGAAGTGTGTCCTGTTTGAATTCAATGGCACTCTATGCACTAAATGTGATTCATATTAATCACTATACACAATCCCTATCTCAAACACATTTTTCATGACTCAGGAGTGATCATGTCATACAGAGCTAACACAAATGACCTACCTGCCACTTGGAAACAACCGAATGGCCCATCTTCCTGTGTCCTGGTGAATGGTGGAAACGGGACAATTGATTGTTCTATTTATCAACACAGTAAACTACGCAAAGTATCTACCATAGTGACAGCCACCTGCAGCCCACGAAAATATGTCTAAATCACTTTAACTTTTTCAAATTATTCAGCACAAGTTACTACATGGCCAAGTGTCGAGAGTGCGGTTAATCCATTCAATGACTGTTAAGAGCGGAAGCGAGAGGATTGACAACATACTAACCCTAATTTACATGCATTGAAGCCGGGAAGGCCTCAACTCATTATCAACACCTGAATCGGAAGGGAACAAAGTAGTTCCGGATCCTTTTTGAGTCCAAGGTGCCAGCAGTCGGTAATCCAGGATGCCAATTCAAAAATCTGCCCCGAACTCATATTAACATGCTGAATTTCGCAAAGTGTGCAAAAGGAAGGAAAAGTGCTCGAATATTTGACTTTCTGGACCAGCGTAGATAGCCCAGTCAACATAGCTAGAGAAACATATTCGATGTAGGATAGATATTAGCCAGAATAGTTTATACTGTTGGAATTTGTGACGATGGTTTGTAAAGGTATGACTGCACTTTCTGTTCGACCTCTTTCTCACTGGATTGTTCAACTCGCATGAGACCTGGCTGCTTAGTAATATCAGGTTGAGGGAGCTCAGTGGCATAAGCCCATGAAGGCACACCGTCTTAGCATTGATAAAAACTCGCTTTTCAGACGTGTAGTATGTTTAGTATACGTTGGATCCACCAGAACTGATAAAGATACCTCGCTTCCCGATTAGTTTATCACCGATAGTCTAAACCCCTTTAAAGAGATATCACACTTAAATCTGTTTACCATCCAATCATTTCTCAATCAATCGTCCAATTTATCCGCGAACCCAAGGGAGAAATACGACCATGGGAGTACTTAGTTCTGCCGTATCTAAGTAAATTGCGCACCCAAACTCTTCATGAGGATAGTCAAATCTTAAAATATGGTCCTGATGTTGGTAACAAGGGAGGCCCACACCAAGTAGAGTCGAGAGATTATCCGGTAACTACACACACAAGACTGACCCAAGTTGATCGATTGGAAAATTGTGATGATTAAGGAATAGTAATTCCATTGAGCATATACTCCATTGGCGAACCTTGTAGCCGTCGCCGCAGGGTAGAGGGTAAGAAGGCCTTCATTTTTAAATAAAGTCTTGGATAATTTAGGTCAATGAACCAACATATTCAAAGTATAGTCACATTATTACCAGTGCCGAACTATGTGATAAATCCGAGTTTGTTTTGACATGTTTGATAGTTCACAATTAATGGTCACAGCTCGTAAACGCCTGCATAGACCCAAAATGCACCGAAGAAAGCTAAATATTCAAAATTTCAAGATCGAAAGTTCAACCAGGAATAGAAATTTCAAAAAAGTTTTTATTGCCTGGGAGGCTTGATTACCAACACAAAAATGGTCAATCCTTAACACAAGCAATAATTCATTTTGCCATGGTGTGTCGCGGTTTAAGAATTGAACCTCCAAAAAAATGAACGATAATTACGGATCGGATGGCTAGATCTTATACATTTCAGAACTTATAACTCAGCTGGAGCTAGTTAACTTTTAGAGGCTACTCCACTACAGGCACTAACTCTCCGGATGAAATGTGGATTTCTCGATAACTTTTCCTGTTTACGCTCACAAAATGCTCAGGGTGCTTTGGGAAGGCAATGAGTTTTGACAGTTCAGATTAGGCCAGGATCAGAACCTAATACAGCTGTGTTCCTGACTAATTGTTAATTGATTCAAGTAGATTCCATTCATCTGACATGACCTAACATTATTGCTGGAATAACATGCCAAGCTGGTACCTGACACAATTAGTGCTTGCCTCAAGAAAAGCCTTGGCGTTTGGGGTAATTTTCAGCTAGAAAACACTAGGCTTCCATGTAACAGACGTGCTGGTCTAGTATTGAGTCGTTGTAGGATTGAACCTAGGATACAACGTGTTTGTATCGTGTCTGGTCATGTAAAGCAGCTATTACTAGATATTATCATCATCTGTCAGGTATTGAATATGTGTAGATATATAGGCCGAGAGAAAAGAGAAAGGAATCGAGACAGGCAATTATATCTTTTTATCTACACTTTAATTAAAAGCTCCTGTGCGAGCTATTCTTCCAGATACCTCCAGTCTCAATCATTGGAGCCATATCAAAAGGTTCCACCTTTTCTTTTAGGTGTAAATTCACGGTTGGAGCAATCTGGGTTGTGTAAACAAACCTATTTGATCGTGGCCTTAACAAATGATATTTTAAGTAGGATCAGCTCTAGTACAGAGGGCTGTCAAATTTGTATACAATTTTGTAGATGTAATGCACACTTCGATAGTTAACTATACAGTAAATTTTTGATGACTAAAAAGCGAGCTTATTACTGCAAGTTACGTGCCCGATGATAGCACGGACTGTTGGTGATCATGGGTCGTCACACCGTCATCAAGACCATCCGGTCTTCGAAAAAAGTTAAGGGACTATATTTGATACATGTCCTATACAAGGAGACGAGAGCATATGTTAATCGTAACCTAGCACGATTAAGTTGAGTTGAATCGATTCAATCTCGGAATCCCCGATAATGCTCAAGGCCTAGCTGTGCACCCTGTCCCCTGATAGCTCGGCAGGGTATTCTGCACATGACGCTGGATTTGAGATGCAGGACTGGAGCGGGAATAGCTACGCAAAAGTCTCCAATCCTTTGGTTACGACGACAACATCTGTAAATCGAAACATAGGCTTGTGCCATGGTTAACCATGTTGATTAAAGGCCAGCGACACAAGGGGATGGCAAAACCCGATCCTTATCGATGCCTCTTTATTCAACCTTCTCAGGGCTCGGGCCGCTTTCGACACCCAGGCTATCCTCGAGCCGATTTATGTCATTGCGCTGGACGGGCCTAGCGTCGCCTTGATGTCAAGGGCGTACCGTTTCTTCTGCATAGCCCAGGGCCCCTTCTCCACATTTGCACCACCCATCGACCTGATATCACGAAGAGGGCAAATTTATCTCTCTCTCAGCTACCGCCTCCATCAAGAAGTCTACGCGAACTTCATTATATACACTATGATTCAAACAGAATAAGCTCTCTTGATATTACGGCTAAAGCTACCATCAACCTAAAAACCCACCAAAAGCAAATTCTGAACATCTTTTGGATCTTTTCAAGAGTCCTACAGGTCCGCCGCGGTATCCTTATGCCAACCTGTCCATTCAAAAAGGAAGTGCGAACAATCTAGTCACTACGGTGATTTTGGTAAGAGGTATGGGGACTAGTCCCCGCATTGCCTCGGTGGCTTCGCGCGCCATCTGGGGAGATTTCGAGAGCGAGGGCGAGACGAATGTAGAAACTACTTTTGAGCCAGTTGTGCAAAAATCAAACCTAGAATTGGATGAGTCAAGTAATCTAGGAAATAATGGTAAATTTCTGGTAGCAACATCAAAAATATGATCTGAAATCTCACCTAACACAGGAACAATAAATGGATTATCGTCTAACGAGTTGAACGAAGATACTTCTCAAATTAGAAGTGCAGCAAAATCTCATATTGTAAGAACTGAAGTCTGTCACAATCCTGTGTCAGATCTCTCAAATTCTACTAGTGCCACAGTATCAACAGAACCAGTGAACAATTTTGGTCATCTTACTTCCGATGCACTCCCTCTACTTGCCATCTCTAAATCTCCACCACAAAATGATCCACAGCACTCATGCGAACACGAACTTTCATCTGCCAAGAACTCTCCAACCCTCTCAGAACTTCACGGAGTAGGTCTGTGTGAAGATCAAGAAGGCTCAAATGGATTGAAATCAGATAAGCTCGTTACGATACAAGAAACTGCAGCTGGAATTATAAACAAAATTCCAGAGAAGAATGAATATCACACGGAAATGCTTGTCGTCAATCAAGCTAATCTTGAAAAAATAATGCAGGTGAAGATAACAGGTGAAAATTTTTCAGAAGATTCCTCAACTGATGAAAATTCTGCGACGAAAGTCAATCCCTCAAGGGATGATGCAAACGAAAGGAACGATGTCGAGGCCGCATCAAGAAAAGATGAAAATCCACAAGTTGACACTGAAGGTCGTAGCAATGTGAATAATCTTGAAAATATGGAAATACCAATAGAAGACGGTCCCGTCATAAATAGAATTGTCAAAGACAATCCCTTAGCAGAACACTTACCAGGTGACAATAACGTTTTACAAGCTCATAGGGAGAAAAAATCAGTGGAAACAATGCATACAGTCAAGGAAGAGCTTAGTGTAACAGCACCCAAAAATGATTATGCTAAAAAAAATGAATTGATTACTGATAAGTCTGAAATAAAAATAACAATAGAAGATAAAAAAGACAGTCAAAAACTTCAACGTGAAGACGCGATCGAAGGATTACCCGTCGTAAAAGATGGCCACATGAAAGAGAAAACAGCAAAGAGTGATTTAATCGCAGATTCTACTTTTGAAGACGCTTCACAAATAATATCAATCAAGGGAACCCTGTTCAAAGACCCCTTTGCCGCAAATAACCGAAGCAGTTCTGGAGACTTTTCTGGGAAGCAATACCCAGTAGGCGACGATTCTCGTGACCATATACCCAAGATCGATGATTCAAGGACGGAAAACATCTCAAAACATGCAACTAGTGAGATCGTAACCCAATTTAGCTCTACTGAACATCTTCAGACCGTGGAGGCAGATCTTCATAGTGAATGCAAGAGAGTAGAAGCATCTTTCACAAGTGATTCGATATCGGAATTAAAGTCAGCAGACGAGAATACCCTTCCCCCGAGCAACTACAGCAGTGCTCCACAAACCCTGAATGATGAAAAAGTCAGGGGCGAAGGAAGTTCAGAGAGGAATAGCGGTAAGGCTGATCGTAGTAACTTTGAAGCCGCATCCCCTCGAACTAACACGGGGCATAACCCCAAGAGAACGGACTCAAAGGGGGCTGATAGTATGTTTTATCTCGATACACACTTTTTCATTCGTATTATGGCGCGATGCGCTAATTTGAGATCATCAGGCATGACAAAACAAAAGGGCAACCATCAGCAGACCCCCACAAAGGCCCAAGATCTTTCTGAGACGACTCCACCAAGAGGAAAACATCGTACTTCCCGTAGTGGATCGAGTACACCAGAAAAATGGAAAAGAAGCCTGAGAGAGAAGATAAAAGATAAGATTGGTGATAGACTACATAAATATAAAGATTAATATCAAGGGACGAGTATGAAAATACAGTCATGCGTCTTACTCCCATCAGCACTAATTCGTGATATCATACATGGTCAATAACATGCACTCTTACTATCATGCAATTTTGATTCTTATTAAAACTGAAATATTTGAATTCTTGGTGGGAGAGACCACACGTTATCCTTTCTTTTAGATTGTATAACGCTTATCATCGGACCCATGAAATTCTAAAACACAGCTTAACCCAAAGTCTCTATCTCATGAAATAATTTCAGCTTTTTATATTGAAATATTTCTGACGTTCTGTACGTTGTTGCGTTTCCAACAAGAATATTTGAGTGTAAAATCCGGTTGGCTAATCGAATAAAAATGTATGGATCACTTGCTAGTTTTTTACATCTTCTTGCGATAATAATACCACTATCCACTCTGAATTTCGACTCGTGAAAGAGATAATATGTAATTAGGTGACAAGAATATCAACCGGGATTGTGATCAGTCAGCGATAAGCTACGGATTTTGGAAGTTTGACAGTGTATTAATTGTCCGACATAGAGCCAACCCATCACAGATTGCAATTATTTTCTGATAGAACGTGGGACATGGAGAAAGATCCTAGCATCGGCTGCTCTGTGCTGAAAATCATCCCAATTGACCTCATGACGTACACTGTGAGGTGTGCCCAATAAAACTATTTGAGGATATCCGTTTCAGCGCTTCTATATCGTCTCACATGGGTAACGCCCATTCGATAAAAAGCCAAATCACAAGGTCTGAACTGCTCTACTTAGCTTCCAGACCTCGCGAAATATTCCTCATGCTGCGGTTTGATTACATGTCATGATCTATCCCGAATCAGAGGCCTTCCAGGCTACCGAAATGCCCCAATCCTCTTAACGTATAATGTGACACCTTTCTGTATCGAAGGAGGACAAGGACTGAGATCGCAAGCAATGGCGACAAAAGAAATATATTGAATCCGAAAAAGCTTAATCTACATTAATGAAAAGTCTTTAGACCGGTTGTCTCCACTCGCATGGGGTCATCAAATCGGCGAGCTAGAGCGCCAACTGCCCTAGGCAATATTCCTAGTGCCCGTAGCATTGCGGCAGATTTGAATTTAGCATACGCTCTATTACTCGTTGTAAATGGAAGGTGTTCAGTAGCGATTACATTTGTAAATGAATGACAGTTGTTACTGGTAATGAGGCTTCGTAGTCGATAATTTGCTGGAGGATGAATGTGTAAAGTATGGCTGTATGTATCGGCACAATGGATACTGCACGGCACTTGGATTACTTTCCCACGACCCTTGCAGATTCCCAACACATCATCTCCACCAATCAGAGTGCGGCCATTCGAGTCTGTGCAGCACCTCACAATGGGATCCTCATGAAGCAGTGTTGCATATTGTTCTTGCATAAATGCATAAACTTGCTACTATTTACAAGTCGTATTAGGATTACGCTAGGTTGTAGAACATGGTGGTTCGTACGAAGAATAAAGGCTGAACATCTGTCCGCAGTGTCATCTAGGAATCTGAGATTGAAAAAACTCTCAGAGCCAAGTCAAGTTTAATTTCACACCACCAAACAAGTCGGCCCTTGAGGCAATGATTTAACACATTCCACCAAACAAATCTCTCACTTCCATCTTGAAAATCTGACCTCTGTTATAGTCTAACTTCAGGTTTTGGTATTCTTGTTGAAGTGTATTCGGTCGTCATTTGAGGTCAGAGACTGATTTGACGAGGGGTGTGGTCATGGAGACGAGTATTTGCTAGCTCGTACTTGTAAGCCGAACCAAAATTTAGTCACGACGAATTTGAGGCTTTAAAACTAGTGTGGTCAGGAGCCTTGAATCACTGACTCGACGTCCAACCTTATTGCTAATGCGAAACTGAACAGAGCCTGGTGCTTAGCGGACACCGCGGACAAGCAATCCCTTTCAGCTCACTCGTCACTAGTTTCCAGGAATTGGGCTGGGTTTCGCGTGCTCGGCTCATGGGAATTACCGCTGTTGTGGTCCAACGCTGTTCATTCTGCGGACTTCCTGGTGAGCAGTTACTACATGTCACGTGATGCAGTACAGTAGTGTAGTAAAGGAGGGGTCAACCCACTAGCCATGTCTTGGTGGTTACGGACATGGATAGAATTGTAGCACATTTTTGAAGATATTTATTTTACTTCCTTTTATGGTCTTGTCTACGTCTATGACTATGTAGGGCATGTAGGTCCACTCTGCCTTTAAGTCACGGATAACTATTTAGTAGTATATCCTCCCGTATGTCTCCCATACAGCTGCCCTCCAACAGTATCACGCCCTTCAAGCCCTCGTTCGATTACAAACTACCTATAACAATCGTATATTTTCAACTGATTAGATATTCCCTTGAATTCCTGGTGGATTTTCCAGCCATGTTTCACCTGGAGATGTCTGTATCTTCTTCATCTCTCAACACATCCCCTATCACCATTATCATGGAGCTAACCACCATCAGATCAGATGGTAGGGTCGGAGCCCTTCTCATCATCAACCCTTGGTCATGGAGAAAAAGTCATCCGATGAGTTTCCGGAGCGTACCCGGCACCCGATACGGAGATGGCGGATTGGATCAAGTCGGCATCGACTGTTACAAAGAAGGGAGATATAGATGAATATGCGCACCTCGTGTGGTTCTGGTGTCTAGGCCTCGCCTGACTGGGGCTGCAGGATTTTTGAGACTTTTTCCCTCGCACAATTTCCATTTTTATTTTTTGGGGTAGAAGGTTCCATGGAAAAGGTGGCTGAATTCCATGGGTAAATACTGAGCTGAATGGCTAGTCATCACGAGCAATATATCAATGATCTTTCAAGAAACATGAGAGGCAAGGAGCACTGTACAAGGTGTGGCCTGGGTCAGAGAGGAGCCCAATGTGCTAGATAGTCGAAGACGCAAGGAGTACAGTAAAAACATCACTCACTCATCTGGAGATACATTGTACCTTTAAAAAGTAATTTATAACACTTAAGCCGCACAAAATAGAGGCATAGACACACATAGCCCCTCCGACCTGAGACTAAGAACAAGAAAATAGGATGTTAAGCCAGCCAGTGGGCAGTTGTACGGGATACAAAGGAGGACGAGAACTGAAAGACTATCATTAATCCCCCAAACGTACCTGTTAGGCGAAAGACTGTTGGTGCCGAAATCCTGTGAGGACAAACGGCTGGTGTTTGGCTTCTGACCTATGTGATGGTAGCGCGTTTCGGGCCAGAAAGCTGACCCACACAGATTTCACCACCGCACAAACTAAAGAAAGTCATTCTCGAAACCCCCAAAGACGAGCTGCAGGCAGGCTCAACACTACATGATATTCGTAGATTAAACGCCGACATCCTCATGCATCCGGATCTTTCCGCGCTAAACTTATCTCGCGACCCTCACACCCACTCGAAGCCAAAAGTTATCACTACACCAGACCCAATTGGACGTCTTCCTGCCGTAATCGTCGCGCACCGTGAAGCTAAGGTCGAAGGACTAGCTCTAACTAGGCTTAAAATTCGGCCAGGAATACCATATACCGAACTTCGACCAAACAGACATCATCCTACGCCGGGTTACTAATTAGAGCATTCGACAAAGGTCGGGACACCGGTGGCTCGTTTTGAGATCTTGACCCCATATCAGGGATAAGGCTGGAGGGATAGACAGTCCTCGCATTTTCCCAGACGCCCATGTTGTCAGACAGGCAAAGAAGCTGCAAGTGAGGAAAATGGAAGCATAACCGCCAAGGCAAAGATGTGCAGCCGATAGCGCGTCACATGAAGAGGACGATCGTATGTAAGACGCGGAGATGCTGGTGGAAGCATAGATGGGACTGGTCAGAACTGAAAAGATAAAGATTGCAGAAGCATCAACGCTTGGTTTACTGGACAGTCTGACTAGTGTCGACTAAATATATAGGTGAAATTTGGGGTGATTTGGCCATACAGGTGAGATGAGGCTTATATACCTGATTAGAGTTAACTTGGTCTAGCCCGGCTCGCAGATACTCAAGCTCCTAAAGAAATGCAAAAACTGCCTAATATCTAGCACGTCGGCATAAATATAAAAAAGAGGATGTAACTAGCTAGCTTGCTAAGTCTAAGGTGTCTCTCTCGCCTTCACCTGCATCATTTGGAACCAAAATTTGACCCATGATGGGGACTACTCGGGGTTTAGGTCAGAACGAGGTTAGAGCCACGAGACTAGTTGATAAAGACTAGATGTCTCCCCAACATCATTGCCTCGTGCAGGCTATGCTATGCTCTATTTCATCTTTATGAAGATTGAAACATGCAAGATTAAATACTGTAAGACCGTGACAAATCTAATTGCAGAGAAACCTGGTCATCTATCTACTTTGTCTAACCCGCCATCTCTCTCTTCATCAGCCTCCTTCTGTCTTAGTCCACCCAGCGGCTTGTCAACGTCATACCCCACACTCTTGATAATACCCAGCCCCTTAGTGCGACCTTCCCTGAATATCAATCGATCTCCGGGAACAATGTATTCAGGTCGTTGAAGAAATCTAAAGGCCACTAATGCCCGATCCCCAGTTCGGATACACGAACGGTCAAGATCAATGATTACGCAAGTCTGACAAAGCGAGCCGACGTGCAGCATTGCTTGGTACTTGGGTTTAATCGTCGTGGAGTGAGAGAGTATCAGCACTACTTTTTGTTAGAGTCGACACAAGTAACGAAATGAGGGAAAATTTACCTTCGGCGACAAACTCACGAACTGCGGTCGGCGGGGCTTCCTCTGTTTTTGGCACTACTACCATACCTCGGCGTACATCCTTTCGCCGTAATTTTTTCAATGCAAACGACACGGATTGGCCAGCTAACGCCAGAGGCACAGGAATTCGCTTACGCTCAATAGACTTAATCTTGGTTGTCATAAATTGTCCCGTAGCATCAGGACCTAGGAAAACTGAGTCTCCAGTGTGTACGACGCCGCTCTTTACCACCCCAGACACAACTGTGCCGACAAATGGAACCGAAAACGTATCGTTTACGTGAAATTCGAAGGATGCCTGGGCATCGTACTGACCATGATTTGGTAAGAGGTTTAGGAATTCTCGAACAAGACCAAGGGATTCTCCAGTGACATTGGAAACCTGGAATATTGGACAAATCCTCTGCGTGACAAACTGAACTGAAGTGTTGACACAATCCTCTATATTCTTTATAAAGATTGGAACTTTTCGAGCCCCAGGACTCTTTAAAATCCGCGTAATTTGCTGGATCGTTTGCTCCAAGATTTTAGGTGGACAAATGTCAATCTTAGTGATTATTACCATGACTGGTACGTTCAATGCCAAAGTGATACCTAAATGTTCTTTGCTCATCCCAACGAGGCCATTATTGGCAGCTACAATTAGGAGGCCAAAGTCGGGGCTGCAAGAGAGCAGGCCAAATACAGTCGTTCGTAGATATCGCTCATGACCGGCTAAATCAGTGAAGCTTATGACTTTAGCTGCCCGTTTTCCTATCTCTTGCCATGATTGTTTTGATCCCAGTGGATCAGCCGCAATAACCTGTCCCATGACGTCGTATCCTAATACTGCCATACACACAGAGCTCGTTCTGCCACTCTCGATTTCGTGCTTGTGCCTAAATAGATTAACTCGAGCTTTTCCTCGGCCATCATCTAAACAACCCTTAGCCAAGACGCCCAACATGGTACTTTTTCCAGCGTCGACGTTTCCCACCACGGCGATCCGCACTTCCATCACATCCGCCATGCTTGATGGCTGTTTGCGCACAAGTATCTTTCCATTGCATCCCTTGTCTTTACCAGGCGCGACACTATCAACATCTTGCTCATCACCAACATTCTTCGTTGAAAGAATTTTACAAGCTGCGCCAGATTTTTTGGCTGCTTCAGTCAAGTTTTTCACAGCTATTTCCCATTCATCTTTCTCTAGGTTCATTGAATCGCCATTGTCTTTCAAGCCAATGTCAAATACGAACTCGCCATGTCCTTCCGCGATTCTTGTCTCTATTAATGTAGAGAGTTTCTGCAATGAATCATCGTTTTTACCCAGAAGGAGATCTTTTGATTGCAATATCTGACATGGATTCGATAATTCGAGAGAGTCAAGAAAATCTAATTCGCTGTGGGTCTCGTCATGCTCTGGGATCTTCGTTGTATGACAATGCCTATTCTTTCTTTGCTTCTCAACATAATCGATGAATTCTCGTAAATCCTCGGACCATATTAGCAGCTTTCCAGACAAAGTCGGGAGTTAATGCCCCACCGTTTCACCCTGACGGAGATCTCCACGATAACCCGATGTCATCTGTGCTGCTAAGGTATTGAACAGTTTATGAGCAAAATTATGGGACCAAGTTTTGAGCAAAGCAAGGGGTATTTCACATTACAATATTGTATTAATAGTAGGGTTTTTTAACTTGATAGTTATTTGCTTGATGACAAGACGTGAAGCTCGATGACTCTGTGATTCGACTATTGTAGGGATTACATCGGTAAATAGAGGTCACTCTTCAGAACCTACAGAAACATCAAGGTATTTTCTACGGATCTTGAAAACGTAGATATTTGAACACATTAAATATTATAATGATTCATTTATCTAACCTTACGTCATTTGGTCAACTGCGACAAACCTAGCCCACGTTCATCCTTAAATGTGCACGTTTTTGGTAGTTTATCCACGCTTTACATCTCACGTCCCTGATACATGCATTTAATACCATGGAGTCTTCCTATTAATTCTAGTTTATCTGGGTCCTCTGGGCGAGATTAGGACGACGCTATCACCTGTTGAGAATAAATTGTCAGTATTCATCTCTTGACTAAGTACTGAGATGTGAAACAGAGGCCTCCTACCTCTGACGAACAGCATTTCAAGCTTCTTGTGAACTTTCTGTAAATTTTTATCAGCCTCGCGTTTGTTATTAACTATCGCCTCTGCCGACCTTGAGAGTATCGTCATCGTCATCGTCCATCACATAAACTGTCTCTTCAACATCGCCCATAACCAAATTACAATGACTGTCGTAGGCCTAGACTTGGATTAGCGTGCTCTAGTTGATGAATAGAGGAGGGATTGACATGAAGTCTGCCTTTGAGCTCCCGATCTCCGCGTAGCTTGACGAAGACAACTTCGTCCAGACACAGACGGACTAGGTCCAATGGCTCCGAATTGGGTGCCAACGTGTCTTCATCATTATCGGCCATGTATTCTTCTGCAGATCTATGGCAAACTTATGGTGATTCTCAAGGAGGTGCTGGGGTAGGTGTTGGCCTTAAGTTCCTCATGCTGCTAGCGGGGCTAATTATGGCGAGCCGTATGCTTCGTGCCCGTCGCGCGCTCGCTTCCGAGCAATGCTTAGATTATACCCCAGACGCCTATCAATGGCCTCCGAATGTAACTGTACATGCCAGTAATTCAGAAGCCTAGAAAATCCAGCAAAGTCCAACGTCAGTTGAGCCGGACAATATACGCCCCACCAACAATAGTTTCAAGAACCTCGTCCGACCCCAATAGGACATTTTTCCTCGCCGTAGGATGATTTTCCCAAAGGCCGAATTGATATGTGCCCGAGACGGTGACAATTCTGTACACATTTTTCGTCCCTGCATATAAGTCTCAGTACCTCGGACAGTACTCATTTTCGATATCAGCGTGCTTTATCTAACCCCATGGACATTTCTCTCATTTCTTTAACTGTGTTTATCCCTCTCATGCAGGGTATCGGGCACCCGTTGGACCATCTCTCCAACCCTGCCCCATCGTTACCATATTCGTGACTAAGAAGCCCCAATATATGGCCTAGAGCATATACTCCAGGCACAGGACCATCGCATTATTTGAGTATTTTAGTGTACCAGCAAGATGTTGTTCTGCGATCAGTGGCGACCCTTCAGAAGACTTATCGCTGGCATCCTTAACCAACAAGTTGTCGAGTTCAAAGGTGATACATCAGCATTTGGTTCACGGAATTTGCGCTGGGTTATGTGGGATGGAAGGTATTGCAAAAAGCTTGGGTGTTTTGACGTCCATTCGATATCACTCTATTCAATTACAGGATAGATTAAAAGGTTGGAAGTACTCTCCACAAGTATCTGACGGCTACAAGCACTACCAGCTCGTCTGATTTCATTTGACCTGATTTAGCGCCCTGTGGACTCGCGAGATTGGCTACGAACCTCATGTGATTACATGGAAGAAAACTATTCATGAGACCCCTACCACTGTGCATTTATTGTTTTGCAAATTCCAATCTATTCTTCAGTAGCAGCAGTTACAATAGATTGTCAGCTATGTCTACTGGTCGCATCTTCTCCGTCAACCAAAGTCCTGCACGTCCTAGAACTTCCAACGCAATAGTTATCCGGAATTTCTCTATCCATCCATGATCCGATCATGGCTGCGCAATCCTTTTGTTGTCACATTAGATATTTGTCATACCTTCGAAAGCTCGACCGAATGAATTTCTTCAGATTTCTCCTCTTCCATTTAAGTATGGAAAGCAGGGCATAGTCGCATACTCAGACTTATGTGATTGGTAATAATAGGGACAGCTCTGGCGTTAGAATCATGACACTGGCCTTCTACATAGCTATGAATTGAGTTTGAGGAGTACAATAAATGATACCATTTTTTAATCATTTATAATAGATCCAGAATATGCTGGCTATGCCACACTGAGCACTCATGAATGCAAAAAATAAAAACATCAGCCCTCCATTACCAAGGTGTTCTCCCGACTCAACTTTCCACTCTTTTGACGCATGGTACCCCCCCCTTTCGCCCCCACCTCGCAAGGTGAGCCGGACATTTAGATTTTGACTCTCGTGGGAGTTGGCCTCCTTCCTCCGGCACTTCTGTACCACTGCTGCGTATAATCATGTACTGCTCAAGAGACTCCTACACTGTAATGTCCATTCATTCCGTTCTCAAAGTCGATCTCATTCGACCAAAGCTTATCGAGTCGTTCTGCCATGCCCTGGTCTTCCTGCTGTTTAGAGACTCCATTACCTGCTTCTATTTCCTACAAAAACTCGAGCAGTCAGGCCGCTGCCCTCCCATCTGCAAAGATTAGAGCGATATTCCCTTCAATGCTGGGTGAGCCTTTGTCTTCTCCCATCTGCCTCCACATCATATTTGTCTTTTTCCTCCATCCTGAGAATTCCAGCACTAGATGTCGCACATGTCGTCCTCTTGTTCCTCGATACGATAGAGGTACGCAGCGGAAATGATATGGTTTGATTTTATTTGAAAATACCGGCATGCTAGGGCTTTACGGGACTCCAACACAGCCACATTCTGTGAAACTTTGTCGAGATCTAGTTTAAGAGTGTTCCTGAGTGCTTGATTTCTTCGACGATATTTTGCTATGGACTACTGGCAAAGTTCTGTCCATTTTCTTTTGGTCACAATTCTAAAAGTAGATTCCAGAGATGAGAATTCCTTAACTCATTGTCGTGCGCTCCCTATTTCATCTTTTGCAGCTTGGTCTACTTTTTTGTTGCCTTTGATCCCCATGTGCCCCGAGACCTAGTGCACCTGTGTTGTGAAATGAGATGACGAGGTAGTCATGGAGTCGCGTGTAGCTCGAAGCTACAGCATATGTCACTAGTGTATTGGCTAAGCGAGCATGTATATTGTTTCAAAGACGTGCCCATGATAGAAGGACACAGGCTTAGTCTTATACCCTCTGTTCATCTACCTACAGCTTAGTTTTTTAGGAGTCTATTAATTCCCACCCGCTAATGATGATATCATTCACTCCTCATCACTCCGCAGTATGACTTCCGCATAGCTCCTAACCACAACAACATTTTGTCCTTGCAGCTCGCGTGTTCGGCCATAGATTCGCCGCGCAATCCTCTGCCCGTCTCCTGGTCTAAGATACCTGCTTTGAGAAATTGTAGCTTTAGAATCAAGCTATACATGCACTGTAGGAGTGTTTTCCAAGAGGGATTTTGCAGTTTTTGTTCCTACTCGAATCCTTGGATTTCCCCCTTGGAGTTTCAATCAGAGTGCGTCATGGCGAGACATTCTTGAACCAGAGTCTAAGCGGAGGGTCTGAGGATAAAGGTCACGGAACAGGTTCTCGGCTCACCCTCAACACTTGCACTTATATAGTGAGACTAAATAATGCGCCAACTCGGATCCATATAGTTGAGGTCACAGTTTGAGTTATGATGAGAAATTACTACAGTCTGAGTTGAATTGTGCAAGATAATTACTTGTACTTAAGGAAGCCGGAGCTACAACAAAGTAGTTCTCCAGCTTCATAATCTTAAAACTGTTAAAAGTAGTTTGTATATCACCAGGGGCTAGTCTTAGCTTCTGTGAGAACGGCGGTTTAATTGAATAATATGGACTAGCTCAATTAGCTGTAGTCAAGGAAAATTCTCCTGTAAACTCTCCTTGAGCTGATAGTTATTTTTGTATAAATAAATGACAACAGCTTGTACGCTTCCAATCCAGAATTCTAATAGGTTATGAGCCCGATTGAATAGGAAAGCTGTTTGTCATCGTCGCTCACCACAATTTGAAGTAGATCCTGGATTTTACGAAAAGCGTGGCTTTTCATCCTTGAAAAATCCCTTTACAACAATTTTGAACCATCGCAAAATAAATAAATCACAATGTTTGAAGATTCAGTGACTATGAGGTGACCAGTAGAGATGCTAACAAAATCAAACTGGCGTCAAGTTTTTACGGACCTACAGCTCTGGTTAGAATCCAAGGGTCTATTTTATGTTTGTGAAAACATTAGAGAAGATGATTGTTCATGGCAGACCTTTCAATGCCAAGTCCCACTCGTCGTCGAGAGGGAGAAAGGCTCAAAAAAGAGGTTGAAAAATTGACTGCTCATATGGATAATCTAAATATCAAAAAAAAGAGCTCGTTAACATCGAGAAAGCAACCCAATGGGATAAAGACGCCTCTGCAGTTATGTACTGGCTACGACAGTGCTGCCCAAACGATACAGATATCATTGAGGAGCAAGGGAGCCCGAGCCAATCTTGGAAGGCCTTTTACAGAAAGTACTCCAAGGTTAAACCGGGAGATCTACGACAGCTTGAAAGGGAGATAACGTCATTTGATCGAGGCTCTCAGGCTCCTGGTAAATCCCCTGAAGACTGTTTTGCTCTGTTGAAGGTATTACGTCGTCGATTCCTTATGCAGAAACCCGAAAAGAAGGAGTCACTTAGCAATAACAATCTTTTTGGTTATCTATTAGATGACCTCACAGAAACCGCGTGGAAGTTGACAAAAGACACTATCAATGCCCAGCCTTACCTAGACTGTGAAGATAAGCTGGAGATCCTACAGCGACTTTGGGAAAATACACCGTCTCTTCAAGCCTCTTCGGGGAAAGAGGCTTTCATAGCAAAAAATCGGTGGCAAAGGTCTCGTACTCAGGACCGGTCTCGATCCCCAAAAAATCGTGCCAGAGGCTCACGGTGTTTTCAGTGCCACTCTGAGGAACACCGAACTAACGTTTGCCCGAACAAGGAAACTGCAAAGGAAGTAGTCAAAGAATGGGCAGTGCAGCAGCGCCTTAATGATGAAAGGCTCCCGCATATATTTCGCTCAAAGCAGAAGTCAAGATTCCAGCCCATGCCAAAAATTTGGCTTCAAGAGAACGAAATGTTCACTTCGAAAAACCTCGAAGCGCGAGAGTGGCGCAGGCATATTCTGCCAAAGATATCGACAACCATTGCTCCGAGGATGAAAATGAAGAAGTAGTATTGGACACTGAGCATGAAGATGGCGATATTTCAGAGGAGGTATTGATGGCCTTTGGAGACAGACATCCTCGCAGTGAGCAGCGTCATCCCTTAACCCCCACTATATGACACCTAGATACCGCCGCTTCATCTCATATGACTGACAACCCTAAGCTCTTTAAGGGTCCACTCCGTCCAACATGCAGAACAATCCGAGTCGGAGGAGGAAAGCTATTCTGTCATGAAATGGGTGACGCATGGATGGTGACCAAAAAGGGTGTTGCTGTCTTAAAAGATTGTCTCCTGGTACCCGGTCTAGGTGCAAATCTTATGTCAGTTAGGAAATCTTGCGCAACTTTAGGATTAGAAGGATATTTTGACCAAGAAAAGATGTACTTACTCGAAGGCAATAAAACTGTTCTTTCTGCATCTCATAAATATGGTGTATACTGTGTCGATTTTATTCTATCGGCCGGCAGAAATAAATTTGCATTTAATAGTCAACATGTGTCTCCTGATAACATGAATAGATCTAACCAAATTTCTAATCTAGCAAGTGGTGATGAGTTAATGTTCGAAAATAACTCTAAAGATACAACTTTTATCTCCAGTCCTCTCAATTCTCAGCAACTCCATAATCTACCTACGGTACGCAGCCAGGACCAACCAGTCTGGAATAAAATGGAAATGATTCATTAGAATAGGCTCCGAAAATTTGTTGTAATCAAGGCAGCAATATGACTGCAGTAGACAAATAGTTCATATTAGAATAATATGCACTGGCGCCATGAGATATGATTAACATATATCATCACTCACTGGCATGATTAGTAATTAGCCAATAGACGCCTTACAGCATACATTGGCTTCAGGATCTCCAAAAACCTTCCCATTTAGGTTATATTAGGAAGTATGGTGGAGTTCACACTAGTGTGCGGAAAGCCCCGCTTCCATGTATATAGAGGGACTTCTCGCTACACAGATAGAATTATAGCAATTTCTTTACAATTAACTATCCATCAAATATCAGTAAACTTCTTTGTATAGAAAACACATTCATCATATCTCTAAATCAACCTCAAGGCTAGTATGTAACTCTTCCAATATCCGGAACAATTTCGATTACGCCTTCACAAACTTCTGCACAAGCTCAGAATTGTGCAATTCAACCAATGCTGGGGACACCACCCAACTAATCTTTTCTCACGAGCATAGCGCTGCTCCCGCTGTGGCTTAAATGCGTACAGGGCTACTGAGTTCAGACAGCTCGTCCAAAGGTGCATCAATTGCCATGGGTCACATGCCGCGACTGAGCCTAGCTGCATGGCAAGACCAATGCGGGCTGGCTGGAAGATGGTGCAACGCACAAGAGACCAGCCGTTGGTGATCCGTGAGCAAGGTCAAAAAGAAAGGAATGCTTCGATCCGAGAATTGGAAGCTAAGCAGAAAGCTACCGAGGCAACTGCCGACAACAAAAGTACAAACACTGCTCAATGCCCGAAAGGGACCATAACCCTACCGAGCTCCACACAACGGCAACAACGCTCTAGTTCCTCTGTGCGAATCTGGGCAGAGGAGAGCCTGCTACAGAGATCATCCTGCAATCCGCTTGGGATTCAGGAACCGATGTCCTACTCATCCAGGAACCCTGGACCCAACACAAGGACGACTCCTGGCTCACCAAGTCGCATCCCGGGCCCGACAAGAATTTGCCCCCCGTGTCATCGCCAACTCCACAAGTCCACGCTCCCTCATCTATACGCGAAAAGGGATCAAATGCCAACAGCAAGCAATCTGCGAGACATCACCAGATTTCACCACAGTAACGGTAGAAGGAGTCACATTTGTCTCCGTATACCGCGCTCCTGGAGCAGACCTTTTGCCGCTGCTATCATAGGCTCCATCCGAGCCTACAGTAATTGGTGGAGATTTCAATGCTGTTCACACCGACTGGCAGCCAATGGCCAGACGCTCACCAAATGGATGTTTGGACACGGTATGGACCTATCTTCTGTTGAAAGGTTAAGGATTGTGAGAGCGGAATGCTGGAGCGATGGAGGAGAGTCAAGAGTCATCGCCGAACAAAGAAGCAGGTGAATAGAGATTTATGGAATAAATCTTGGTAGGTTGACACAAAGCAGGTATGAATATGACCTTCAGAGATATTCAGTAAACGTAATGAACTGAAGATTTCTGAAGGACAAGGCCACTAGATATATACAGGAATTAGCCCTAGTGGGACGAATGCAGAAAATAACTAGGATATGCGCCCTAATTCCACTATGGCGACATTATCAAGGTGTGGGTATGTCTTTACTACCACTAGGCCCCCAAGCTAACTAAGTGTAAGATAGACCTTGCATGTTTGTCAACAGATTGAAATGAAAACGAGACAGTGCATGGCCAGGGTTACAGGTGCAGGACTGTTAATAATTACAACATCTTTCACACCGGGAGTCCCGACACAAGATCTCGGAAACACGCTCGACCTAGTTTGGTCTCACGCTGGTGCCCTTGCAGATACCTCCATAGAGCATGACTCGACATCGGACCACAGAACTCTTGCAGGATATGTCTCCCTTCCGAACTCGAAAGCTAGAGCTGTCGTTAAAGCCGGTCAGCCGTTCCGAGTGACAGAAAATGCCCTTGTAGACTTTGCCTAGGTGCTAGGTAGGTTGGCAAAGTGTCAGAGTAGCAAATAGACAGCAAGGAGGACCCAGGGGTGATAGAGGTGTTATTCAGGCTGAAGGGTGCCATCCTACATTGTGCATGGGATAGTTGCATAACTACTCGGCCAAAAGGCAAGACCAGAATCATAGAACACTAGCTACTGGTTATCTCCACATATATAGATTATACAGATGGCAATCCTGACACTAAGGGAATAGGGATACAGCCATTGGTCTCAATAAGCGTGGTATGTAACGGCTGGTAAGCTGATTGGTCTCTGTAGCCTATGTTGACCAACATAGGCCTGATTCGAGTGGCGCTATTAACCACTACCTGTCACGGGATTAATCTGTTGGGTTTGCACTGTCTGCGCCAGTATGGCAGGGATGAAATATAGGGCCTAGCTAGCTACAGGGGCTACCAATGTTGCGGTCTGGATGTGGTTGCTTAGCAACGTAGATGGTTATGATTGGCGCTGATAATTATAATTCCCCAATGTATGCAGCGAGAAGTAGGAATTCTTCATTCTCTAGATTTCATTAATTTATAGATTTATTCTGGACTTGCTCTGCTGTATACCAACACCAATTGATGCGGCCACACTGCCCATGTGCTAATGTGCGACACCACCCAATACAATAGCTTTGTGTCGGCATCTGCATGGCATTCACATGGCATCGAACTCGACTGTACGGCACGGCAACACATGTTCATGGGCTTACACTAACTGGAAAAATACGAGACCGAGTACGATTCGTCCAGACCACAACGTAATGGTGCTATATTATAGATAAAGTCAGAACACTAGGAGATCCCCATGGCACAGGAAAAGGAGAGGGATTAGCCTCGGTGGCGAGGAGGCTTTCACGTATGTATATGATGAGATAGATGTAGTGGGAGTTCTCTCCTTGGAATTACTATTTACCGCCATCGACGACATAGTTGCCCCAGCACCTGTGACGGTTTCAGTGCAAGGTGCATGAGCGATCTCGTAGGTACAGTATGTTTATTATGATTCTCTGGAGAGAGAATTCCTCAAAAGTCTACATGTATATACATCCTAAATTACTGCCTGTCAAGATGATTCTCCCTGTGACCCGAATAATTGAGACGCTTCTACAACTACCGAGAAGGTCCTCGGTACACCTGTTAACCCCATGAACCTTCAGTGTGTTTCCAGAAGGTTCACTGAGAATATTCGAAGTTCTGTGGCTTCCGAGACCTTCCCCTTGTGCCATAGCCGACGCTAGCCAGCCGAGGCTACAGGAGTCTTTCGGCTTAACAGCCGTCACAGCACCTGTCCCTCGAAACCGTGACATGGTAGACAACCTTGCTGACGAGCTGGCTCAAACCATTAGCGACGCAATCAGAGCCAGTGGAAGATGCGGGAGTGCAATGAAGGGTTGGACAGCATCCTGGTGGACGACAGAGTACCTACAGGCCAAAGGCGAATACAGGATGTTCAGAGACGAAGAGAGCAGAAAGGCTTTCCGTCGCATAGTCAAAAGTGCGAAACACCAATACTGGCCGTGAAAAATCTCCGAAGCTACAACCGACGTCGACATGTATGGGATAGCACGTTGGGCAAAGCCGTAACCTATTTCCACTGCTCCACTACTTCAAACTCCCGACGGCTATGTCTCGGAACCGGGAAAACGAGCATTTCTGTTGCGCGACCTCCTCCTCGGCCGGCTCACCAGCCAAAACGACGTCGACACCAAGCACCTCGAGCCAGGACGCGGAAACTTTCCATGGATCTCAAGCGTCGCGGACGAAGAAGCCAAGTTGGCCACAACTACCTGCCAAAATAAAACCCCTGGAGCAGACGCAATATCTGTACGGCTCCTCACGACAGCTGGGCTGTCAATTATTCACGCAGTCAGAGTACTCTTCGAGGGCTCATTTAGACTCGAATATTTCCCAAAGGCATTCAAGCTAGCCGAAGTGATTCTTCTCCCCAAACCTGGCCGTAATCTCAATACAGCTAAAGGATGGAGGCTCATAGCACTGCTCTCCTCCATCGGCAAAGGCCTTGAGAGACTAGTTGCAGGGCGACTGGCATACATCGCCCTATCTCATAAGGCGGTACGGCAGCAGCTTTTTGGGCACTGTCTGGCACATCTACTAACGACCTCGTCTCATGCGTTATCCACGATGTGGAACATGCAATGAAAAGGCAGAAGAAAACAGTCCTTGTCACATTGGACGTGCATGAGGCATTCGACGCTGAACTCCACGGAAGGCTGCTGCAAAGGATGAACAAGATGGGATGGCCGAGACCAGCTATCACTTGGATAAAGTCCTTTCTACCAGAGCGATCCGCCAGCGTAAGACACGAGGACGAAGTAACAGACCCGGTATTCCTAGAGTGCCGACCGCCACGAGTATCGCCTCTATCCCCAATTCTCTTCCTCCTCTACACGGCCGAAGTCGTGGGAGGCAGCAGTTGGAGATTTGGCTATGCAGATGATGTTGCTATCCTCGGCATAGGTTCGACGCCAACCGAAGCCGCAGTAGCTGTCCAGCGAGAAGTCGATGCAGTCCTAGGGTGGGCTACTAACAATGCAGTTTCTTTCGACCCAGATAAGGCCGAAGTAGTCTACTTCGTCGGCCCCAGATCCAGGGGACACGATCTTCCGGTTATAAGGGTAGGAACTCGCGATGTACAGGCATCCGAAAACACCCGATGGCTCGAAGATTACCTGGACCGCGGCCTGACCTTCGAAAGCCACGTCGCAAAGTGGATCAGTAAAGCAATGCGGCTAGTGCAGCACTTCCGACGGCTCACTCAGTGCACCCAGGGACCAAGGCCCGACTTACCCACCACAGTCATTCGCACGGTAGTCTGCCAATCGCGATTCACACAGCGGAGTTCTAGTATCCGGGGCCAGCCAGGGAAACATATCGGGGTGTCGCGCGTAATTCTTATAAAAGACAGTGCAAAGTATTTGACCAGACCTCCGCCTTCAAAATTCGCGTGGCTCTACTAACCCGGTGCACCATACCTTATAAAGCCCTGAGAAGAGATACTGGCATTCCACCAGCACACATTCTGCTCGAGGAATGCAGGCTCAAGACTGCTGCACGGATCGGAAGACTGGATGATTACCATCCGCTTCGACTCTGCGCCATGAAAAGCACAGACAGCGCTCGCCACCGACTCGGACTAAAGACATACAACAAAAGCAGACTTGGTCTGGATAGAGTTCATGATTCGAGGGTCCAGAGGATGTACCGACTTCTGCCAGAAGCTGAACTACCCCCACCTCTCCGACCCCCGTTACCTTCCCCCCCCCCGAACCCCTGCTGCACAAGCAAGAAGGAAGCGGCTAAGTTTATAAGAGAGTGGCTACCCACTCTCCCACTCGATTGTCTCTGTGTTTATAGTGATGGCTCTGGGGCGTCCACCGAGAGAGTCTCATGGGACTTTGTGACCTTAATCAGTGGCACAGGTACGGTAATTGAGCAAAGCGGCTCAGGCAAAATCACGAATGCGGAGGTTCATGGGGTTTTGGCAGCCCTAGAGGCAATCACTACCAGCAAGCGAGACTGGGGCCGCAGTGCCATCTATTTCCTGCTCGACAATTCGGCGGCTGTCCAGGCTCTACTGATGGGAACAACTGGTTCATCGTCCTGGCGGATCCAAAAGTTCTTGAAAATGGCCGCAAGATCAGCCGCACCTGTTAAAGTAGGATGGATTCCGTGCCACGCAGGGTTGGCAGGAAATGAAATGGCTGATAAGCTCGCATCGTTGGACAACACTAGGACGACATCTGGTGTGATTACCCTCGCCTCATCTGGAAGGAAAGCTCGCGAACTGGCCTGGCAGATGGTTACGGACTAGTGGCACTCCAATCGCCCCAAACATTACGCCGACCTCGAACTCGAGATGCGGCGCAAGAAACCGCCAGAGCGAGCGCTACCGAGAGCGATCTAAGCCCGCTTAATCGCCGCTAGAACCGGACATGGGGACTTTGTGGTGTATCATCGCCGCTTCAACCATACTACCGCCACACTTTACCGCGAGTGCGAGTGCGAGAGGGAAAAATCAATTGGTCACCTTGTCCAGTGTAGAAAAGCACTGGCGATATGGCGGCTGAAGAGCGGAAAGCGTAGGGCGCCGGCTCTGGAAACAATGCTCGGATCAAGGGGACGGCAGCTGTTTAGGGACTACGTCCAGGAGAGAGGAATGTACGCCGTGGCTAGTCGGGGGATGGCAGGAATACCTGTGGCTCTGAGGTGATAGATCGAGAGCCTTGGTGGTTTGGCATGGAAAGAGGGATTGGAATCGAGGCTCGGGCGCGTGGTGGCCGAGGCAGAACGACGGAAGGGAGATTGTATAATTTTTCCTTTTGTAACGCA
The DNA here is from genome assembly GCA_900239735.1 of Blumeria hordei DH14. NCBI lineage: Eukaryota > Fungi > Ascomycota > Leotiomycetes > Helotiales > Erysiphaceae > Blumeria > Blumeria hordei. The sequence continues at coordinate 420,836 of OENG01000023.1, forward strand.
GCATTTGCGTGGAGGTTTTCTTTTGTTTTGTTTTCAATTCTGGGCTGCTGGACTCGTCATTATTCAACACGTAGATGCGTTTCGGCATGGTTCCGGTCATTTAGGTGGGACGAGCCGCCTGTACTTTACGGTAGTTAACCTGATCCAGCCCGACCCCGCTCGTGCTCAAACTCCAGTAGGAGTGCAACGGGAGTCGCCTTACCTAGCACGTTAGTAAACCAAAAAACGTACGCTTCGCGAAATTCGAGAATTCTCTTTTTCCCTCTTTCCTCCCTTCTCCAACTCGCCGCATCTATTTTTGAATCGTAATCGAGCTCAGGTATTTTTAAAATGCCTCCAGTTCCTAAAAAGCGTCCCAGCTCCACGTTGGACAACACGAGAGTCCGCCCGAGGGCTCCCGCACAAACGCCGGACCTTGCCCAGTCTCCAAGATGCGTGGAGATGAGCAAGGTCTCAGCTAATGGGAAGGAAAAGGCCCTCCCCGCCGTCGCTGTGCCCGATATTGTCATGATCGGGTCAGTTAAAATTGTCGAAGAAATTCCTCAACGAGCCCCCATCCCCCACGGGATTGGAGAATCGTCCAAAACCTCCTCCGACCGCGTCAAAACCGTCGGGGAAAGCTGTGCCAAATGCAGCTTAAAGGAAAGATTCGCTGCCTAAAGCTGCTGCCTAAGCAGAATTCCCTCCGTAACTTCGACCCATTGTCGAAGCCGAACAACGACGTGCCTTCGAAACAGTAGCAAATCTGGCCCTCTGCTCCGCCGCCATCTCTGGCGTCGAAGCAACCCTTCTCCCTTTGACCAACGGATCAAAAAAATAATTTGTAGACTCCATGAGAGCCTACCTACGCACTGCCATTGCGCAATGCATGGCCTCGGGCCAGGCTTCTACGCCACCTATCCTCCCTCCTTGCCCGGCGCCAGAAGCACACCAACCCCCGCCACACTAGTACAGCCATCAAAAGGCACCTGGGCCACGGTGGCAAAAATCGGACTGCAACAAAAAGCAGTTCCAACTGTAACGGCTGTGTCAAAGCTGCTATCGAGGGACTCATCCGCGACGGCAATCATATCGACTCAGTTCAACGAGTCGAGTCGGGGTTTATCTTTCTACCAGATGCCGAAGAAAATAGACAGGTTCTTCCAAATACCTCGTCGAAATTGGCGGAACACAACGCCATAATCGAACCACCTTCGGACCTCGTCGCCCTGAGGATCTCCAACGTGTCCGTAAAGGCCAAAGTGGAGTGGAGAGATGCGGAATTCAAGGAAATTTGGGTTGAGGGTGAAATAATACGAGTGACTGGCACGATGCCAGTCCAAGTGCGGCCCCATGGGACATGTCGACCCAGGACCCTATACTGCAACTGGCATGCCCTCTTCCACTGGGACTCTACTCCTCGTGCGGACTTCCGTCTTTTCGACGAATCTGGAGTGGCCATCGTCCACAAACTTCGTCGTAAAATCAAACGGTGCAAACGCTGTTTGAGCTTCCACGCTACCCGTGCTTACTCCCGCGCTCCGACCTATTGGAATTGCGGCTCAAAAATTCACTCTTCTTCAGAGTGCAAGGCTCTCACACGTTGCAACTGTGGAGGACCACACCGATCGGATTAGCGGGACTGCCAGGCCAGACCTGACAAATTCGGCGCGGGGAAGAAAGAGCGGCTCGCGGTAATTCGAAAGGTCGAGCAAGGGAAGTTTTCAGAAGCAGCCCGTGCAAAAGGTGCAGCCAAAAGGCCAGAGGAGGCGATTATCGCCTCAAATAGGGATATCTCCATGGCGGAGGTAGCAGGTTTCGGAGTGCTAGAATCTGAAGAAGAAGCTTGATGGAACAGCAACCTCAACCATGCCTCTCATAGGCATCTACTAACCAATAGCAGAACACGGGCTGGATCAAAGACGCCTGCTAACCCATCTCATGCTCTCAGCGGAGATTGGGTAAATTTAGCATTTGGACGGTGTGACGGACGATGGAAAGTGTGAGGAGCGCATTGCTTGGATGCAACATGGAGGAACCTTCTGTCTCTCTCGGAGTTGTTTTGATTATCGTGATTTTTCGTCTCTGTTTAATCGGCTGCACCCTTGGCAGCGATTCACGAGGCTGGAACGAGTTGGGCTGTAGGAAAAATTACAGGGAAGCCTGCCGGCTCCACCCGTCCTTCGCCCATTGCGGATATAGAGCTTTAGCTTAGGACTTATTGGGGAATAAACACTATTGTATTGGGGCTGGGAGGGAATGTGGGGTGATGAAGTAAAAATCCCAAGGGAGAGAGCCAAGATTGATGGATTGGTGGGATAGCGACGGACAGTGGCGGAGCAATATGTTATATACATCAACATAACACGTACTGGGTTAGCTGGAAGGATTTGAAAATAGCCATTACCCGTATTTGCGTTACTTCTCTCTCCATACAGTTTAACCTTTCTTGTAGTACACTATGGCTAGGTAGGTTTCGTCACAATGTGGTGCGAGGCGCGGGAATCTTAGCACTGGCCCTGGAGACATTTCAAGATCGTCGAGAGTTTCGCATATGGCTCCCAGCGTTTGGATCCAAGAGATATCGGCTTGTTCTATTAGGCGTTGTATCAGGAGGATCTCGCCGTCCATTTCGATGGCAACTTGTCGGGGCTATGGATGGTATGGTATGACTGTTATGATATGTCAATAGCATCAATTATTGACTCCATTTGTGATGCACGTAGATTATCGTTGATTGTATATGTTTTTTTTTGCATCAGATTTAAATTGGGTATGCAGCCATCTAGCTATGACATGATATCGGAGAGAAGACGAGTTAATGTAAAGGAAGAGCACTCATGCCTCGGATTTCATTTGCAAGTACTACTGCGAAGTTATGCCGGCTTTTTCTTCAGCCCACGTCGGCCCTCATCCATGAATACCCACCCAGGGGAACGTCTCAAAAACCCTGAGTTATCCAGACATGCCCCCATCATCTACTGAACTTTCTCCGCGGGAAATATGGTCTGAGGCGTCTCCTTCCCAAGTGGAGCAGCTGCCGAGACTACCCAAACTATATTGAAGAACACCACCATCGTTGGCTCTTGTTTATAGTGTCAGCTGCACTCTCGCAAGCGACATCTTGGCGCACACACAAAGTTCAATTCGTAAAACTATTGCCAAAATTCGAAGTCTCATAGCTGTCGAGATAGGATCCACCGCATGGATCATCTTGTGAACTTGTCCTGACCCCTCTCACGTCCATACCACAGAGCTCTCTGCCAGATTTGTGCGTCAGGCTTTGTCTCCTCCGTTGGGTATAAATATCGGCGTGGGCGTGTATTTGGTGACGATGTGGGGCGAAAGAAAGTCGAGGAGAGGTGTGGTCATTAGAATTAGGATGTACTTGGTCGTACTTGTAAACTTGATGAGACTTGGGTAGGATTTGATCTCGTTGGGAACGAAAATTTGACGTGGTGGAGTACTCTGAATCATTGCCTCATGGGCCAACTTGTTCGGTATTGCGAAATTTGACTGAACTTGGCTCTGGGAGAATATTTCACTCCCAGGTTCGTAGAGGGCACCACGTACAGGTGTCAGTCTTGCCCTCCAGTTACCACTCCAAAACAGCTGAAAACGGAGGGCAAGACTGAACACCTGTACGTGGTGTCCGCTACGAATCGGGGAGTGAAATATCCTCCCAGAGCCAAGTTCAGTCAAATTTCGCAATACCGAACAAGTTGGCCCATGAGGCAATGATTCAAGACTCTCCACCTAATCAAATTTTCACACCTGACGAGATCAATCAACACCAAAACTTCATCACGTTTGCAGGTACGACTTAGTACATCCTCCTTTCAATGATCACACCTCTCGTCGACTTTCTCTGGCCTCAATTGACCACCACGTACACGCCCACGCCGATATTTACACCCAACGGAGGAAGCAAAGCCTGACGCACAAATCTGGCAGAGAGCTCTGTGGTATGGACGTGAGAGGGGTCAGGACAAGTTTACAAGATGATGTAGCGGATGGCTACAATCTCGACAAACGTGAATTTCAGAATTTGGACAACGAGTTTTCGAATTGAGCTTTGTGCGTGCGCCAAGACTTCGGTTGCGAGAGTGCGGGCGACACTATAAACACGGCCGTGGTTGGATGGTGCGGTGGTACATCATCTTGGCTGGTTTCTCAAGTAAGGTCTGGATAGCTAGGACACATATCCCAACCGAGACAGGAGACCGCTGGTTCGAATCCGGCAAAACTTAACTACATTTCTCGCGGCACTGATATGCATGGATGATTAAGGCATACTTGGATAATCAAAGGTTTTAAATTTCCCTTTGGTGGGTACTTACGGAGGAGGGTCGACTGTTTGTGTAAGCGAACATACCTCATAGTGGTATTTGCAAATGAAATCCAGAGTATGAGTGTCTCTAACGTCAAAAGAGTCATCCTACATGTATATATAGTACCGGTCATGTGTCATAGCTTAATAGCTGCATACACATTAAATGATAAAAAAAAAAGGAGTGGTAACTATAACCATCAAGCTCGCTTGACTGCTTACATGATAGCCTTTGTGCATCACAAGTGGAGTCCATAATTGATGCTACTCATATATCATAACAATCATAGTGGGGTAAAGTAGGGTTAGGATGTGCCTCAATTGGAGAAGACTTAGGTTCGTGCATTGGAAAGTTCCACTCGGGCTTCTGAATCGCCCTGCTTCTGTCGCTACAAGTGGTAGAGTCAGAGTAGACGATCTGGTGTGCTGGTGATGGCCGGAACTACGATGCACTAGGGTAATGAGCACTGGGAGGGAAGGATGGGCTTTCCGGTTGATTCCGCGGTGATTGGAGGAAGAATGGATATAAAATTATCAGTAGTTCACATCGATTCATCATGAATCACCCCAAACCCTTTTGCCAGTAGATCCTCCATCGGCACTTACCCTTACAGCAAGATGTCTGATTGCGGTTTGGTTTCCGGCTAGATATCCGAAACGTATTTTTCCTAATTTATTATATCCCTCTGAAATGGAAGAATTGTCGGGAAACGCTTCGTTCTATCTTCTGGACATCTTTGTTAATCTGACAGTCTTGCTCTGCCTGGTATCCTCGGTCTACTTGTGTTGAGCAAGGTCATTCTAGGTTTGCCCGAATTGACTCAGAAGATGACTCGGGCCGGAGAAGTTACTACTGATGCATGATGTGTCTCAGTGAAACTAATTTTTTTTCGGATTCTACATGAGTTATACTTTGAATTGGGTTCACAATCGTGTTTTCGATGATAGACTAATCCTACCTGTCCTGAGCACGATCTGGTGTGTTTCGGTGGTAGCATTGTTGCCAACGAGTTATCTAGTACGCTTTCAAATGAGGAAAAAGTATGTATTCTAGATACTCGATAGCCAGAGCATAGAGAAATAACCCTTTGATGATTTGTTACCTTTTACTCCCATTTCCAAAATAGTCCAAGAACTTGATTTTGTTATGATGTGAACTCTTTCCGTCAATCAGATAAACTGTGTTGCACGATATAGAGACCTATTCAAGATATTAGTGACATTATAGACAGTTGTATATGGATGATATGGACACGAATGTTGACTAGTCTTTAGCATATAATAGAATATCCTATATCACCAGATGGAATATTCTACTAGCAATTAGTTGGATGAGCTATAGGTATGAATAGGAGTATTCTCCTCTATGCAGATGGGGATCATGGGGAAACGAGTGTAATATAGCAAACACATATCATCGTCCACTCCATAATAGTGTTGAGCAAATCATAGTGCTAAAGCTACTGCTTGTATGAAATAACTTTCCTCATAATCACAATAGACTTCCTTTGTGATGAGGCCGACTGATTAACTTGCCCTGTTTGGTCACTCATGATCTCGGGCTCTAGAGTGCAGCGGACACTATAACAACACGCAAACGATTGATGGTGCTGTGGTCCACCTCCTAGTGGTGTTCTCCGGTATAGTTTGAGTAGCCGGGGCACCTACTCCACTTGGGAAGGAAACGCTTAAGACGACATTTCGCGCGGAGAAAAATCAGTGGATGGAGGCATGTCTGGATAATTCAGGGTTCTCTGGGTGGGTATTCACGGATGAGGGTTGACTTGGGGTGAAGAAAAAGCCGCCATAACTTTGCAGTGATACTTGCAAATGAAATCCGAGGCATGAGTGCTCTTCTTTTACATTGAGTCATCTGTTCTGTACTTTTCTTTGATATTGTGTCATAGCTAGATAGCTGCATATGCAATTAAAATCTGTTGCAAAAAAAAAAAAGGTCTCGGGCTCATGAATGGTCTCGGAATGCTCAGCGTGTTCATTGTCCAGGTCATCGTAGTTTGATTTTCAAGTAGATGGCTTGAGGGTCAAGGAATCTCCCTCAACATCGGATCAATTTTCAATTCCATCTCTTCCAATCAATCAATCGAGTCTTCTCCCCTTGCGCTCTGCAGAGATTTTACAGTTCGACGGCTTGTCGTTCCAATTTCCCAGCGAGCTGCTGTCTCGCCTCCGAGGGAAAGTTGCATGGTGCGCCCTTGGTGATGATCTCTGCAAGGGAGTATATTTTCCTTCTTCGCATGGACTGTTCCCCTACAAAAGTAAGTGTTTCTGAGATTACTAGGGTGTTGGATGAGACTAGTGTGGCCTGGGACTCACGCTACCAGATTGACGGGTTGAACAGCAGAAGAGTCTGGGTGGAGGAGAAGGTTGACAAGTCTCTACTCCATGGACCACTACGTTCTACATATTTCTTGTGGGCAGATTTATGCTTGCATAAGTCTGAGTCCAGTCCAGAAGCGAGGGAACTTGCTACACAGAGACATATCGGTCTAATGACGATGACTTGGCGCGTTAATAGGGTAGAATTAGTTGTCATTGTGCTACGAGTTCATCGTTGGACGAAGTAATCGACTATTCATTCTTGTATTCGCTCTGGCCTTTTGACGATTCGAGTGACCTTCACACGAAGCACTCTCCAACTTTTACACTTCGTCTTCTATTGCACCTGAACGGCGATCCTGTATCTACGCACTAGTAGTAAGACATTGCCCATGCCTCGTGCCTAGCTCCTAATTACCTGAGCTCTGGGATCCTCACCCCCACACCCTTTTCCTCGATTCTGCACCGTTAATCCGAAAAGTTCCCTATTCGGAATGCCGGATAGCGCTAAAACCGTGACGAAGAACAACAAATGAAATAACGCCAGGGGGACGCATATGTTGGGAGAAAAGAGACGGTTAGCATTCCACCGGGGAGCAAAGGTAGATGGGTGAGATTGAGGTTCCTCTGAGATACACGCATCACAGGCAAACTGTTAGGAGAAAGCTGGTTCGGCGCAGGGCCTTGAGTCAGGGCAGCAAAATTTCCCTTGATATTTTTGTTTCCCATTCATCCAAGTCTCTGGCCATATAAGGCTAGCTTGAGCGGTAGTTGCGGGTCCTGCGGGAACATGCACCCGTGTCAAGCGATCTGGATGTTGGGCCTTGGCCGGACACCTTAAATTAGTCGAATCAACAAGGCTCCTCGTCGTCCAATTTCATTCTAGAAGATTCCAACCGCCATCATTTCATCGCAGGCCGTTTGAGTTACCGACTTGCATCTCGCTACCATTTGTTGTTCTCCATGGCATCGACTAGAGGCCCTCCCGGTCCGAAGGGCTATTGCAAACTATATCACCCCTTGAGCGTGAGCAACTGTCTAGGAAAGCTTTCCGCTTCGCAAAATCTTCCAGCACCCCTTTGTCTCCCCCTGGAAACGGCGGCGCATGACATTGGGCAAGGAGGCAACGATCTCGTTTCCACCGTCTAATTCGATGCGAGTCAGTTGATGCATTAGGGTAGAGGCCCGGGCTCGCTGCCATCATGACCGCTGCTTTCAAATTACCAGGGGATGCGCGGGGGAAAGGAGTCAAGCAAAAGCAATATTTGGTGTCAAAATTCTCCGCCCTACCGACTTTCTCGCGAGAGCTTGCTCTCAGTATTCGATCTTCGGAAAGCCTTCATTCCACCCGCCCAACCCATGCTCATCGTCATTCCGGCCTGCCTGCAGGCACTGGTGCAAACTGAGGCCTCATTGGCTCAAGTAATGCAAACGTCAATCAACCACTGCCACATTCATGCCGCGGTCAAGGCTTACAACTTCTCCACCCCTGCGACCTCCTGGACCTGAACTCTAAAGCCTATGTCTATCATCATGTGCCTGACTAGAATCGATGCAGCGAGCTTGCATCTCTGACGGGGCTCCATAGGGCTGGTAATGTTCGCTGCTGTGAAATACCAGACGATTAGTTGATGAAAATGGGGGACAAAGAAAACAATGACCCTCGTGGCTTTGCATTTGTAGGGTGGTGCAATTACACCCAGAGGGCAAGGCCAGACACCCGTACGCGCCGTCCTCTACGGATCTGGGAGTGAAATATTATGGCAGAGCCGAGTCCAGTCAAATGTCGCAGTACCAAAGAAGGTGGCCCACGAGGCAATGATTCAGAGTGCTCTACCATGTCAAATTTTCACACGCAACGAGATGGAATCCTAGCCAATTCTACAAGTACGACCTAGTACGACCTCGTTCCAATGACCGCACCTCTCATCGACTATTCTCCGGCCTCAGCTAGCCGCCAAATACCCGACGGAGGAAGCAAAGCGTGGCGCACAAGTCTGGGAGACAGATCTCTGGGATGGGGGTGAGAGGGATGGGGACAAGTTCACAGGATGATGCAGATGACTGAAACTATCTCGACGGGCGTGAAATCTTGGAGTTTGAAAACGAGTCCACAAACTGAGCTTTGTGTGTGCAGCTGGCACTGTAAGCACAATTCAGCGACTGTGGTGTTCTCTGGAATGGTCTGAGTGGCCTCGGCACCTCAGACGACATTTCGCGCGCAGGAAGTGCAATGGATAGCTCAGGGTTCTCGGCGTGGGTATTCACGGATGAGGGTTGATTTGGGGGGGGGGGGGGGGAAGAAAAAGGCGGCACAACTTCGCACTGGTACGTGCAAATGAAAGCCAAGGCATGAGTGCTCTTCCACTAAATTGAGTCGTCTTTTCTGTACATTCTCTTTGATATGGTGTCATGGCTAGCATAGACCAAGTCCAGTACAAACGATTGGAAAACTGCCAGCGTGACCAAGACGTAGTGGGGCCAACGAGAGCGAGTCATGCTTCCGGCCACAATTTCTGACGTGGTGTAGCGGCTAGCGCGCGCGCAAGTCGGGTGCAGAAAGAGACAAGGCAGAGGCTTGACAATCTCCCCCGACCAGGCGCAGCGGCCTATTTTTGGAAAGTGTGGAGTAGCGGCTTCCATGCATGCCCATCACAGGGGTAGGCACAAAGGCCCATGCTCCTCCGCCTGAAATACTTTTTGGGGTCAGATGCGAATTGCCAGCGCAGCCATCTGGCCATGCCACTACATCAGAGAGAATGTTCGGAAAAGACGGCTCAGATTAGTGGAGGAGCACTCATGCCTTGCCTTTCATTTGCCAGTAGCAGCCGAGGCCACTCAGACCTTGCCAGAGAACACCACCAGCGTTGGCAGGTGCTCCGAACAGTCCCTCGTCTAGCGTAATGTAGGATGTTCCTCTTGCGATGGAGTCCCAGGCTCGTCCCGACACTTGCACCATGTCTGCTGTCCTGATGCGTGCCTCCTTCACCGCCTCTTCCTACCCGTCATCGTCGCCCTCGGCCCACCCAAGCGCTCCTTGTCTTCGGGGGGGGGGCGGGGGCGGCGTAGCTGCTGGGAGGATTCCCACTGACTAGCGGATACCGCGCCCTCCCAATCCCGACATGAAGGCGAGATGCCAAGACGTGGCGCGCCCTCTGTCGCACTCAAAGAGGCCGCGCAGCCAGGAGCAGCTTTGCGCTAGAGTGTCTGCGAACCTTCCCTGCCCTGCCTAGTCATGATGAGGGTGTCGGGAAAGTATTGAAGAGAAGTTCGGGGTGAGTGGCTTGGCCGAGGGCGCAACTGTCGGTTGGACTATGGGCCTTTGCAGTGACTCACGTAATTGGCTTGGCCCCCGCGCCTCGGGTGGGCTGGCGGTGGGCATGATAACGCTTTCCACCACGACCGCCGGGACGTTTGGTGGCGCGCTGTTGCGGCTGGATGGTGCAGTGGTCATCTCACCCGGCCCGTCTCTCAAGTAGGCCTCGACACCCACGACACACGGGAATCATTTCACAAAACCCAGACTCCACCGCATGCCGTCTCGCCCGCGCCCCCGCAGAGGACGAGAGGCGAGGCTGCGACTTCGGCGGATGCTACAGTGGCAGGCCGGCGCAGGCCCCCATCAGAATGGACAAAGGGTGGTAGTTGAATCGTCGCTCCTACACGGCTCGAAGCTCCCCTAACACATGAATGGAGCAATAATTCAGGGCCGGCAGTCATAGCGGTTGGTCGCATGATTCGTCGGCCCAACTGACCGGCCACTCGAATCGGGCCTCCCGACCGACGCACACACCCTATTGGTCATGGGCCGCCCTAGACGCCTGGGCCTGCGGTGCTGGAATGACACGAGGGCCGAATGCTCAGCACCGCTCGCCCTCCAACCAGAGCAGAGGCGTTGCTCATGACCACATCGTTGCCAGTCGCTGTCGGGGTGTCGGTGCGTGCAGGGAAGGCGGGCGCATGACGGTCAGGAGGTCAGCGGGTGCTCTGCAATGTGTAGAGGTCTGTGGCATCATAACGTGTTCAGCAGCGCGTCTATACATCAGGTGCTCAAGGCCATTAAAGTGGGTCCACGTCCGCCCATCAGCCAACCCGATCCGACGCGGCCCCCCCACACGTGTCTAATTACCTGCAGCTGCCCAAGGTCGCCCAATCACCTACTTGAAACACAAAAGTCTCACGTCTGCTCGCACGGCAGCAATTATCCTATTTCCCGTCGCTTCCATCATTCTTCACTCGCGCCGTCGTGTAGTGGAAAGAGGTACTGGCCTTGCTTTGACGCCTCGAGGGCACTAGATTAATTATGTCTGCAAATCTGCTATTCTTCGTTGTATCCAAACTTCAAACTACTCAAACGGGATTGCTCCTACTCCGACGCCTACTCCATCCACCTACTTGTTACTACGTGATGCAGGACATTCTACTCCCTCCAATCCACGTACAACTACCCTTCATCTCATTACTCCAACCATACCTTGCTTAGCTCTGCATGTCGTCCACTCCAGCTGACGTGTCTGGCTGAGAGACCTCAACTTATGACACGGGTCCCACACCATGTCATGCCTTCCACCCATCTGCAGGCTGGTTCCGCCCATAGCCCTACGAGGTGCTCTGAAATGACGCATGTACTGCGTGTCCCAAGGACCACATTGCTAGTGGCTCAGAGCAGTGACTTGTTACAAGAATTGGGTTAAGCTCATTTGTGACTAAAATTTAGCAAATTATACGACACCCTAACATGAAATGGGAAGCCATCTAACCGGTATCCCCTCAGACGATATCTCATACGGCTCAGTGGAAACTTTCCTCGGGGGCAAGGCTATTCTAGCGCGTCCAGGACTCTGTTGGTCCAGCTTGCCCCGTTTTCTCATCAGCATTTCCATCACGGCTACCCTCATGAAATCGCCATTTTCTCGCATTTCCCTTGGGCGCACAAAAGGCTCAGCGTTCGAGGTGTTGATACCAGCCATGGCCTTGGTTCGTTGTTTAGGTATATGCTGTACCGTTCGCCTAGGAGAGCGGGAGTTGTGGTAGGTTTGCAGCTGTATAGAGGAGATACAAAGTCTCTTGACGCTTTTATGGTTTAGTGACATGGAAAAATATTCCTCCAGCGGATCATGGCAAAATGGATTCGAGTATTTGCTAAACGTTTGCGTTGATGTGTCTTCCAGGCTCTTCAAAAGATTTTCAGCCAAGAGGGCCGCTGTGTAAGTTTGACGAAGAGACGGCTTTTTCTGAAGTTCTCTTGACGTACTAGAATGGCTGGAGATTGAAGTCAACTTCCTAGTGGCAGCTTTCATTGCCCGAAATGGGGCATAGAGAGCCAACTTTGTCTTGGGATCATTGCGTACAAGCGTATCATTCCGAGTGACAACTTGAGCTTTACTATCCGTTTCAGTGACAGTCTTTGGATCAATCTCGAGCTCCGATAATGGGTGATTAGTCGGAAGACAGTTTTCAAAGTGGCAACTTTGTGCTTTCAAACGTGATGACCCTCGGCGGAGTCCTGACTTGGATTCTGTCGTGGCGCTAGAATTCTTTGATAATTCGTCTGCGTTTAGATTTTGTTTGGCCGGGGCTGAGCTATCTTGTGATGAAAGAGAAGAAGAAAGTGAGGGGACAGGCTCAATGCCATAGTCTCTGTTTAAATTAAAATTGCAATCGGGGGAACGAAGGAGAATCTCCAGATGATCTTTTCTTAGTGGAGCGTAGTCATATATTTTCTCGGAAACCTCCGCTTGATCGAAATCTGACTCTATGCTTACTGTCTGATGAGGTCTGGCCTGACGACGCGGCCTAGGTTTTTTGAGTGGTGGTATTGACGTTATGGCTATGAGAGTAGCAAAGTTTGGTGGTAGGCTATCGTGGGGATAGGCCCTCGTGTTACACCTATTATGAGGGTGATCTTTAGCTCTCCTGCTCGGATTACTTGCCCGCTTTATGCATGGTCCTCGGTTGAGTTTGTTATTCATGGAAAAATTTGCTGTCGCAGTGGGGTTGGGGTATTTGGCTGCTTTGGATGTGGCATGGTCTCTTTGCAGGTGAGCACACGAACGTGTCTCTGGAAGGCGATAACATGGTGTTGAGGCTGGGTAAAAGTCTGGAGCGGGTCGCGTATAGTTCAACGCTTGGGGTTGTGATTGTGCAAGCATGCTCCAATTTACGTTTCGAGGGTGTCGATGCGTTGCTTGATGGGTGAACCGACGCCGAGAGATCAAATGTACGAGCTTTTAGATCAAGAGGTGCCTGGGACGCGCTCGCTTCACTTGTGGAGAAAGTAGTCTGGACAGGGACCAGCAGAAGCAGTTCAAGGCAGAGTTCGGTTTGATGAGGTTGATGGGGCGGCATGGCACGCAGTCAGCGAAGCCACGGGGATTCTTTGAAGACTTATCGCTAGCAAGTTGGCGGGTAGGTAGTCTTCGTCAGACTGAGAGCGAGAGATTGTGCCTGTAGGTAAAATGTTATAGGATAAGCTGAGTCGGAGACGGAGAGGGCTGGAGTAATATCATGTTAGATAGTTGGAGATTGCTGACGAGGGGAATGGCAGGTCAACTATGCTCAGGCAGCGTGGGAGCGAGATTAGAGACGAGGACTGCGGGGCCTGAGGGATAACGTCAGGATTAACCAAGATAAGGGGGTCTCGAACCAGCCTTATATTTACAGGGGAAGGATAAACTAAAGATCCGCGGCCGAGATGCCTCGGTACAGGGATTATGCCCTCATGACACTTGATGCGGATAGGCTGCAGCGGTGGCCACAAAGCAATTCTTTTGGAGCTGACGCGACGCTGGAGGAAGAGGCGATGCATAACATTTCAGGACGACGGTCGCGTGGGGAAGAGACATGGCAGGAGCTTCCAACGCTGGAAGACGGCGAGGTGAGTACACGTAGGCCAGACGTGTTGACTGTGTGGAAGACGATCATTAGCGGTGCCGCTACCCGAGACAGAAGCTTCCAACAGACCTGCCCAAGATGAAAGCTAATAATGCGCCCCAAAGAGTATTGATGGAGCGGCCGCAGACGTGCAGACACAAAGATTAGCCTCTAGCGCCGTTTGCGGGAAAACAGTCGAAAGAAATCCTCTAGAGCCGGATTCTGACAGGGCAACCAGTGGTAGTTTATGGATGGTAACCTACCACGAATCTACGATAAGACGAGCTGAAGGTGTGTTCAGGCCCTGCAGGCAGAGGTTTGTGAAAACCGGGTGAATTTGATCAGGAAAAGTGTGAAAAATGACATGTACGAGAAGCTGTGTTGCTGGTGCAGTGCCAGCCCTTGTACCATGGAATGCGTCAACCATCCCGAAATAATGAGATGGCCAGACCGAAGAGCGTGTTCGAATCAGCTGGTAGCCCGTGGCGGGAGTGCAAAGGTCTGAAAGGACAGCACTAATCAAGTGCGGCCATGGGAATCCGGAAGTCGCTCAAATACCTCATGGGCGCGTCTGAACATTGGTATTCTTTGTCAGATTATTATCGCGTGCGCAGCTATCTAGCCACGACACAATATCAGAGAAATAGATTGGATGGCCCTATGCAAGAGAAAAGCACTCTTGCCTTGGATTTCATTTGCAAGTATCACTGCATGGTGACGGTGGTCTTTTCCTCATCCCCAGTCAGCCCTCATCCGTGAACACTGGCCCGAGGGAAATTCTCAAGTACCTTGGGTTATCCAGACATGCCTCCATCACCCACTCACTTGTCTCCGCACGAAATGTAATCTCAGGCTTCTCCTGCCTAGGTGGAATGGGTGCCCAGGATACTCAAACTATACCAGAAAACTCCATCCATCGTTGCCTTGTGTTTATAGTGTCAGGTGCACTCTTGCAATCGAATGGCTGGCGCGCACAAGGCTCCTTAGTTTGTAAATCTCCCTGTCAAAACCAAAATTTCACGTCGACCGAGATTGTATTCATCCTCTACATGGTCTTGTAAGCTTGGCCTGGTCCCTTTCACACCCGTCCTAATCAACTGCCTGGCAGGTTTGTGCGCCGCGACTTGTTCCTCGCGCGGGTATAAGCATCGGCGTGGTCTAGTATCCGATGGCCAGATTGGTCGATGAGAGGTATGGTTGTTAGAGTGAGGATGTACTGGGTCGTGACTGCAAAAATGATGTGGTTGGCGTAGAGTCTTCACTACCTCGTGGGCCAAGTTGTTTGGTATTGCGAGATTAATCTGCACTAGCGCTCTCGAGAGCGATCTACGTTCGCCTGATGGCCGCTCAAACTGGACAAGGTGGCTGGGCAGCATGCGACAGCCATATTTAATTGCGAATGTGCTTGAATAAACTCATCCAGTCAGCCTGTCTGGTGTGGAAAGGCACTCGCAACCTGACGGCGGCTCAGAGAGTTTGTCCAAGTTTGCCTCCTCATTATCTATATATTTGAAGATTAGTCGGGTGTCGCTTCAAGACCTTAGTCTGACCTTTTGGTCGAGTGGTTGGGCAGCCATGTCACGCATCACTTATCTCGACCCTTGTTCTGGCATCCCAACTCCGCACCGCTGTTTGCGTTTCGCTGAAACTGCCCAAAACATTTCCCCACGTTCTTCTGGCGCGGGTTGACACAGTAACAACCTTAAAAAATTTTGGCATCTTTGGGAATGAGCAGACTGGCATCTGGGCGTGGGAGGCGCTATCGCAGCCCCCTCCAACCCTCCATAGCTGCCTAAAGTCTTTGCAAGGATCTCTCAGCCCTTGCATTGGAAAAATACTGGAATCAGCGCGCTCCAGACACATCTGGACGGATCGGTATCAACTCCTCCACACCTGGTTTCCGTGGGAACTTTCTCTCGAGAGTAACTTTTTTTCAAGGCATCACGCTGCACGTTCGGGACATTGCGACTTGGCTACGTACCATTGGTTCAACCATGCAGATGCAAATGTATCTTGCAGCTGCGGCCAGCCCACGGCGCCTGAACGTTTCCTCGAATCTACTAAGCCCAACCCGAGTCTTCGTCCAGTTCCAGATTCTTTTGGCCATCCGACAAAATTCTTTCAAGGCTCCTGTGAGGGGACATTCAGCATTGTCAAGTGCTTTGGTCAGACTGAATTTTATTCAGCAACCTGTCCCATAAAGACAGCTCGTACAACTCCAAAATTCTGGTGACTCACACTACACGTCGCAGCCTATCTACAAGAAAGGAGAAGAGCCTAGGACTTAGGCCCCTGAGAGAGACATTTCATCATGTAATGATTTTTGGACATACTTTGTGTTTATTCCAATGACTCGGCATCTCCTGTGAGGAAGAAGCGAGGGCGAGTATGTCTAGTATTCTTTTTTTGCCTCGGATTTTAATTGCGTATGCAGCTATCTAGCTATGACACAATATCAAAGAAAAGTACAGAATAGATGACTCAATGTAACGGAAGAGCACTCATGCCTCGGATTTCATTTTCAAGTACCACTGCAAAGTAATGGTGTCTTTTTCTTCAGCCCACGTCCATGAATACTCAGCCAGGGAAACCTCTCAAACACCCTGAATTATCCAGACATGCCTCCATTATCCACTGAATTTCCTCTGCGCGTAATGTGGTCTGAGGCATCTCCTTTCCAAGTGGAGTGGCTTCCGAGACTATCCGAACCATACCAGAGAACACCACAGTCGCTGAATTGTGCTTAGAGTGCCAGCTGCACACACAAAGCTCAGTTTGTGGACTCTTTTCCAAACTTCAAAATTTCACGCCCCTCGAGATAGTATCCATCCTCTGCATCATCCTGTAAACTTGTCCTGATCTCTCTCACGTCCATCCCAAAGAACTGGCTCCCAGATTTATACGTCACGCTTTGCTTTGTCCTGCAGATGCAGATATTAGCCTGGACATGTATTTGGTGGCATGCCGAGGCCAAGGAATAATCGATGAGAGGTGTGGTCAGTGAGACGAGAATGTACAAAGTCGGAATGTTTTCTCATAGCTTAATGGTTGAATGCAACCAAAAAAAAAGAGGCATTCTTTGGAACTGGTTTGTTGACTGTGAGTGTGTAACAAACTGCGCCTATCTTCCAGCTTGGGCTGGATGGTGCAACGGTACGCCCTCCGAACAAACATGCAAGGGCCCCAAGGTGCCAAATCAGGATGATTGAATGAATTACTACGACCAATCAGAGGACACCAATCCGCATGACATCATACCCTCGACCTGTTTTGGACATATAATACGCGCTCGCGAGGCAAAAAGAAACGGGGCACTGCAACAGCGGGTGTCTGGGAAACAGGACCCGATGCGTCCCAGATTCGCTGTGGCAAAGTTACCCAGAAGACAAAAGACCTGTTGTAATGGAGCCGATGATGTTATATGCGCATTGGAAGTGGGAAACCGTAGGTAGCCCTTGCTCGATAATTCCGAGATGCGTGTAGAAAATAGACAGGGTTCGGCCAGCAATCCCTTTTACATTGTTTTGTTGATAGCCCACCGCAGAAAGATTGACATGGTCTCGTGGGCCAACTTCTTTGGTATTGCAAATCCGACCAAACTTGGACATGGGAGGATATTTCACTGCCAGGTTCGTAGAAGGCACCGCGTTTAGCTGCTCATTCTTTGCCTCCTAATATCTTGATGAGTGCTGAGAGGTCCTGATTGACGACTCGTCCGCCGTGTAGCCTAGCACATCCTCTTAGACTGCTCGACGATTATCCAGATTTGGCAACCATCAAGCCTGCACTGCCAATCTTTAGTAGTGGTCTAAGCAAGAAGCTCACACGCTGTAGCCTTGCATGAGGATCCGGAACCATCCGGCTCCGCCTATAACAAGATCGTGCTAGCGTGATGGGACAAACGCGCTCGACATTGTCATCTCTCTCCCTGTACATTTGCTCATGGGTAGGAAGGGTATGCGTGTCAAAATGACTGGGGTACAATCCCTGCAACTGTGCATTTGATTGGTTGGGCCTTCTTGTTGGCCCATGTTTAGTCGGTCCACTAGCTATGCGAGCTGGGCTACTGGCCAATTATATTCCGTGAAAGCCGAAATTAATGGGAATGGTTTGCAACTTGAAAAAATTGGTATGTGGGTCTTCATTAGAAAATTAAAAAATCAATTGATATTATCTAAAAATACACATCTATTTCAACCATAATTACACTGCATTACAGAAGCAAACTACACGTTTTGTATTAATCTGCCTCATCCAAAAACTTTGCGTGCCCTCCAATTGCCTTTATCACCGCTACACACCTTTTGTGCATGCTACCGACTAGTGACAATAGCTTCTCGGGAGGGATAGAGCCCCATGCGGCCTGTAGCCAAAGTCTTAACGTAGCAGAGCGCTTTAGCCTGGCCCCATTTATCTCAGGACTATTCAACTGCACACAATTTTTTGATGGTGTTCCACAATGGCTCGATCGAGTTCAGGTCCGGAGAGTGAGGTGGCCATCTCATAGGCGTTATTCCAACCTCACGCAGCGCCTCAATCGTTGGGTATGCTTGTGACATGGTGCATTAACGTGCAGGTACGGAATTTCTGGATTTTCCAAGTGGAATTGATTCAAAAGAGGCAAAACCCTTTCCCCAAACGATCGGGCCCTCATTGATCTTCAATCCCTCTCCCAGACTGGGAATGGGCCTTTCCGAGATCCATAAAACGATCCCCAAACCATCCAGCCGTTCCCATGAGCATGACGAGCCACAACACAAGTCTCATCAAACTCGTCACCAGGCTAGACTCTGCCATTAGTACAGGGAAAATTTCGATAGAGTTTACACTGACTTTTCTTGTGACGCGCGGTTTCAAATGAGAATCACCCGACACCCAGGTTTCATTAGTCCATAGTATTCGACTGCACTGTTCCTCGCTCCAGTTGTGGCGAGCGTCCTTTGCGAGAGGTGAGATTCTCATTCTCTCGAGTGCACGCACGCTGTCCTTGCCTTGCTGTGAAGCCAAGTTCGTTGGTAATATTTTGGATTATCAAGCCCAATCTCCTTCGACTTCTCATTTCACTACATTGAGTGCGAGTTAGCTGCTTGCGAGCTTTGGTTTCAGAAGCAGATGCTTCGAGAGACATCGTTTGCTGTATTAGAGGATGGATTGATGGCGATGGTAAGGATCAAGGGCGTTGTTGGTTAGGCAGTTAGAGGCGTCGTTGGTAATACACTTCTTTAATCGACCTCTGCGTCGTTAATGACGCAGAGGCAACAATTAAGAGTGATATAGTCTTAGCAATGGTAATGATGGATGTGTAGGGAGCCTTTGATGCGGTGCTTCACAAGCGCCTGTTGCGTAGAATGCGGGACCAGGGGTGGCCGAGGATTCCATGCCGATTTCTCCCCATCCCCATATATGAGATGGATTGATTCCCAGCTGAAATTTAAGCATCACGCGCAAGATTGGTGCGGAAAAGCAAAACGTGTAACTCAGTTTGTACGTCGGATTAATACTGTACAGCACGGTCAAGCACTGGGACCGATGATCAAAGCTGTCCACGCCTGTGTCCTTAGTACGGCACTGTGGCCAGGCCTAGCCCGTATTACCAGTCGGCGAGACAAAAGAGTTAGCAGCGGCGTTGGCTGGCATACTGATCTACTGGATAATACAATCGACCAGACAGTCAGAGCAGCACTACCTGCGTGGCGTACAGCCCCAAATATGGCTCTTCGAAGAGAGTCAGGAATGCTTTTGAGCCAGAGACAACTTCAGCCAGCAGCGCGCGTTCAAAGACTAGACGTATGGCACCCACTAGCACTGAGATCTAGGGAACTACCAAAAGATTTTACACGACGCCTCGAATCACGAGCAGACCAGAAAACCCGACCTACCACTGCTCCAGAACAGTGCTCTAAATCTACCGATCGCTTGGGGTCCCGGGAAACTCCCACACTCGACGATTAATCCTACCAGGTCTCGGTAGGAAAAATGAATTGGATTGTGCAAAGTCATTGGTTGAAAACGTCTCGCCGGAGACTATATCTGCCTACTCGGATGGCTCATCAAGTGGCATAGCTAGATCTGCATGATGATACGCTGGATACAAAGGAAGTAGGCTGATTGGAAGCGGTGCTGGTATGGTTCTGGGAGCAAAAGTGCACGACGCACAACTTTTAGGCGGCCAGGAAGCCTTGGAAGCAGCTATCACATTGGCAGGAGAGTCTCCCATCAAGATCCTCCTCGATAACTCTGCAGCTGTTTACTGCCACAGTCGATCGATTTATATCTCTTCAACGATTGAACAGGCTAGTAGAGATACGATGGGTCCCAGGCCATTCTGGCATTCTCGGCAACATTCATGCCGATCAACTGGCCAAATCAGCTCTGAAAAATGCTTCAGATTTCTCAACTGCAATCTTCAGCTCAAGGTCAAATTAAAAACACAGATACACTTTTGCAGCGCTGAACCGATACGTGAGGGACCGGGGCGAGGAGACTGTTGAATGTTGGTGGCGAGAAAAAGGCCTAGCCGGCACAAAGATCTAGACTTTTCGATGAAATGAAAACGACCATTTGGGCCAGCTCTCGCAAGATGGGCGTATAATCGTCTGATAGCGGCTAGGACTGCCACAGAGACTTCCCAAGTACCATGAAGGTTCACCACGAAGGAATAGACTGTAGGTGCAAATGTGGCCGAGATAGACGCCCGTGGCATTTCTCGGAATGCCGCATAGCGCTAAAATAATGGCGAATGACAGCAAACGAAATAGCGCCAAGGACACGCACGCTGTTGGGAGAAAGGGATGGGAAGCATCTTGTCCATTCCTTACCGTGACGGCACGTTACGGGGAGCAAAGTCAGACTAGAGTGAGCGAGGTTGTCTGGGGTACAAATATTACAGGCAACCCGTCGTGAGAAAGCTGGGTAGGCAGAGGGCGGCGAGTCAGGCCAGCCAAAACTCTCCTTTGTATTCTTGGTTCCCGTTCATGTAAATTGGGGACTATTCTCAACTCCTCTCAGCGGTGTCCCCTACGAACCTCCAGCCCTCACTGTAGAGTCTGCAGAGCCGAGATTGAGTTAGACCTCTTCAACTCTGAGCCGAGTCATCTCCCCTCTGTCAGAGATACGCTTCCGATAACACATAAGACGACGATACTGACGCTGGGAATGAGGAAAGGTAATGCGGTTCCAAACGCTACAACGGTAGTCAGAGAAGCCCTCGTTATATTACATGTGCTACCAATTGGCGGGCAAACAAAGAGACCCTTCCGCCCTCGAGAAAAGCAGATTTCGACGCGTCACAAATATCGTCCCTTCTTACCTTTACCTACGAACCTGCTGGCCAGGAGGGCATCTGAAATACACGAGTTACCCGACGACCCCACGTCCGTAACGACTTTTGGATGCTAGGCTAGGCTCCTTCACGACAGTCACTCTCGAGCAAGGCTTTTCTGACATCCTTTCACGCCCTTCGGTCTGTCCTGCGTTGTGAATCAGGAAAAGAGGAAGGAGCAGGCTAGGAAGGTTGAGAGACGCTCTCGGGTATACACAGGTCTGCTGCGCCCGGCTGGCCGGCCTCTTCGTCATGGGAGAGCCCCGCACCCAGTGGGTTTTGGGACTTTTCCCTGCGACTATACACCCGTAAATGGCCATCGTTTCGTTGGCTGGAGTGAGGAGATGATGACGGGATAAGGGCTCCTTTCAGTGTGTGTACTCGAATGAAGATCTGAGGGAGTATTACTGCAGGAAAGAAGTTGCGAAGGAGGCATAGACACTCCCGGCCTGTGGGCAGAAAGACCCTACATGTCCACACAAAGTCATAGACGCCTTAGTAAAATTAATGCAATCAAACATTCATGTAAATTTCTGGCTATATAAAGCTAGCTAGATTGGTAGTTGTGGTTCCTTCGATAACATACACCCGTGTCAGGCCTCCTGAATGTAGGGCATTACCCTGATACGTTAAATTACTCAAATCTCTAGCCGATCGTTTGAAAAAGACGATTGGACTACACTTCATGGCAAGCCGAGTATTGAGGAGAGACAGTCTAACCCATTAAGAGTTAGCCTAACTGGTACCTGCAGGGCTGATCCCATTACGAGCCCCGTTTCAAGTTATACCTTTTCTACCCCTGAGAGACCTTAGTCTGTGGCTTAAGGCTGCCAATGTTCGGAAAGGCTGCAGCATGAGGATCCACCCGGGAAAGCATTCAGCTCAAGCCCCGCCCGATCCTCATGTGCGGCTGAGGCTTGTCGTACAAGGCCCGTTGATTCACACCGAACTATCACCAAGTATGCTCACCTAACCTTGCCTTGTACAAGATCATTTGAGATTTCGGACATGTTGGGAGACATGGCACTCGCTGGGAAACGACCATGATACTCCGGCTTCTCCGATTTTATCGCAGGTGGCTGGAAACAACGCAGAGCTCGTCACTTGAACAAGTCGAACCATAGCGCGACCTTAATTGCACTCGCCCAAGCCTGCAATCCATACAGTCCAATGGCAAGGTTCCATCAAAACCGGGAGAATGAAGATTGACGACGCATCTTCCGAGACTGCTCTTTGACGCTTCTGAAGTATGAAGCTTTTCTGTACTTTTCTTTGATATTGTGTCATAGCTAGATAGCTGCATACGCAATTAAAATCTGATGCAAAAAAAAAAAAAAAAAAAAAAGTATAAGCACAGCGAAGGATGATCCTGCCGATGGGGCCCGCTGGATTTGCGCCAGGGATCAACCGGTTTAAGGGGGGGGGGGTCAGTATTTGCTCGGTGCAGGCCCTCGGAAGATTCAAGTGGGCGGAATTACTAAACGATTCCGAGGCGATCTAGCACAGGCATTGTGAAGGTGAGATGTTGGACCCTTTTCTGAGCATGCTGTGTTTGCGGGGCGTCATCACTACTCACTGACCTCGGGCCTTCAGGGGACTCCAATCTCGACTGCGACCCCAGCGACTAAGAGTCCCTCGAAGGGACGTGCAGTGTCACGCTCCCATTACGGAGATTTTCCAGGCAGTCGAGTTGTCTACCGTGGCTCACCCTTCGCCGCATCTCTCTCCTTGTTCAGAGGCAACGATCCTCCGCCCGGCCGGCCGGGAGGTAACGAGGGGAGAGTGCTCAAAGGAAACCCTCCTACAAAGGCCTGTGCGTACAATACCGCTGGGCAGAAGGCAGCAAGAATATTTGGGAAGGGTCAGGGTAGACCTAGACGTCGCTACTCTCAGACAATCGGCAGATCAGACCCGCATATCGTGGCGTAGTCTTTGAATCAATTGAACCACTAAACATCATGACTCTGCGCAGGTCTCACGACAAATATCACCCTAAACATACGTCATCTTCCGTGGAAAGGCAGAGGGCCTTTTTAAGCAGCTACGATGTCTTGTCATTATCTGTGGAGCATAAAAGCAATGCACGCCTCGCGAAGTTAAAGATTGATATGCACAAATTATTTCAGTGCTGCCTTATCGATGTCCATACCCAGTCGACGACCATTTGCCCGTAGAGCTCGGATGGTGTATTCTCTTGCACAGCTCCTCTCACAAGTCTCATCTGATCACACACCTTGTCCCTCAACATTCCCCCCCCCCTGTCAGGCACGAGAATCGACGCATGGAGCGCAGGCGACACTTTAAACACCGCCACGGTGCAATGGTACCTCACCTGGACCGGTCGTCCGAGTAGATTCGGGAAAGCTTGGACCCATATTCCACTTGAGGTAGGAGCCTGCCGGCTGGAATCCAGCAAGAGCAAATCACACTACTTGCAGTCCTCCGCTGCTTCCATCAACAATTCCGAAACGTGCTGTTTTTGATTCCAAATTCAACCCGTAGTGTATGAACTATCTAGCCATGACACATGATGTACATAATTTATATCCCCCAAACTCTCTCCTAATATGTCGTTTGCTCTACTGTGAATGTCCACTTGGTGTTTCCTATGTTGATGCCCCCGTGTGCTACCATGCGCCTGGATGAGTCCAAATATTTGACAAGAGCTTCGCTTCGCATCTTTGCTCGAAATAATGATGGAAGTGTTCCCGGCCCTATGCCCCGAAACCGCCCGTCGCTGTGGTCTCTGGATTCGGCACGATGGAACGGATGTTGCGAATTCTGCCTCTCCTACAAAGATTGCGTCTCTTACCTTCGAATTCTCCTACAGTGTGTGAATAGAGGCGTGAACTCCGATGCCAAGCCTCGCCTGACGAATCCTGGCTCCTGGCTGTGCCCTTGAGATTTGAGGATTCTAAAGGTGGGAAACGTCCCTTTGAGTACTTGTGCAGGGTTGTGCTTGCAAGCAAGCAAGCTCTAGTGGTGTGTCGCCGGATTAGTTGATACCAGTTTACAGCTGCGCGGGTCGGCTTGACCATTAGCTACTGGATGGAGAAGGAGAATAGTTGCTGTGTGCCTTCCTCATGTATAAATAGAGGATGATAATTACCAATGCAGATCATAACAGTCTATGTTGCTACGCAACCGTGTCCAGACTGCAGCATTGCTATTACTATTAGTCATTCATCCAACTGTCCTATCTCAATCTATGACTGTGTAGGACATGTAGGTCCTCTCTGCCTATAGGTCAAGGATACCTATACCAGTAGTACATTCCCTCCTACGTCTCCCATGCAGCTCCCCTCAAACAGTACCGCCTCTCACAAGCCCTCATTTGATCATACACTTAGAGGAGCCCATTGCCATTCATTATCTCCCCCTCCGACCACCCAAACTATGGCCATTTGTGGGTATGTAGCGGCCGAGAAAAATCGCAAAGACCACTCGATGCGGGGCTCTTCTAGTACCGACATTAGGACTAAACCAGTGCAAGGCCGGTCATCTGGCCGCTGCAGACTTGTGTGTACCTCGGAAAATTCACACTCTGCCTTTCTAGCCTCCATCCCGAAGATCATGTTGGAATGTCAGAAAAGTCTTGACAGAGTCTGATTGCCGAAAGGCAGCTTAGCCCAAACTCTTTTGTGCCGTCCGGGGCGCTGGGGAGTGCCATTGACTCGTCGACAATTGAAGGCCTCCTGGCTAGCCAGCCCAAATCTCGGTCTTGGCGCCCACAAACGTTCCAGAGTTGAAGCTTTCCAAGAATTTCAGTCCGTGCATGGCCTTCAGAGACCTCTTCCCCCTCTCGCTCCACATCTCAGCCGCCTGTCCTCCCTCAAGCTGTTTGTCGTATGAGCCAGGATCCGAGCTTTGTATATTATGACTTGATTTCCTCCTTGTGGGTATAAATAGCCTCGTAAATATGTAGTGGGAAATGGCTGTTACTCAGTGGGCCAAGCTCCCACTTGCAACTCCTTTATCGGTCGTTGGGGCGAGATGATGTATGGTTGGAACGAGGTTGAGGACTCAGAGGGGAATCGTCAGTGCTGCATGATTGAGAAGTCGTCCGATGGAGATATACTTTTTTGCATCAGATTTGAATTGCGTATGCAGCTATCTAGCCATGACACAGCATCAAAGAAAAGTAAAGAATAGATGACTCAACATAAGAGCACCCATGCCTCGCATTTCATTTGCAAGTACCACTGCGAAGTTATGGCGGCTTCTTCTTCACCCCCAGTCGGCCCTCATCCGTGAATACCCACCCAAGGGAACGTCTCAAAAACCCTGAGTTATCCAGACATGCCTTCATCATCCTCTGAACTTTCCCCGCGCGAAATCTAGTCTTCGGTATCTACTTCCGAGGTGGAGTAGGCGCCCAGGCTACCCAAACTATACCGGAGAACACCGCCAGGAGGCAGACCACGGCACTTTCCTTCGTTGACTTGTTTTTACAGTGTCTGCTGCACTCTCGCAAGCGACGTCTTGGCCCACATACAAAGCTCAATTCGTAAAACTCCTTGCCAAAATTCAAAATCATAACCCCGTCGACATTATATCCATCCTCTGCATCATCTTGTAAACTTGCCCCAATCCCTCTCACGTCCTTCCCAAAGAACTGTCTCCCAGACTTGCGCGTCACGCTTTGCTTCCTCCGTCGGGTGTAAATATCGGCGTGGGCGTGTATTTGGCGGCTAGCTGAGGCCAGAGAATAGTTGACGAGCGGTGTGGTCATTGAAACGAGGGTGTCTCAAGTCGTTCTTGTAAACTTGGTGAGACTTGGATAGGATTCGATCTCGCTGGGAGTGAAAATTTGACGTGGTGGAGTACTCGAAATTATTGCCTCGTAGGCCAACCTCTATGGTATTGCGAAATTTGACTGAACATGGCTCTGGGAGAATACTTCACTCCCAGGCTCGTAGAGGACACCGCGTACAGGTGTTCAATCTTGCCTTCCGGAGATATGTCTGTGTTTGCTTTCGACTGCAATTACACTGGCACCGCTGGAAGCTGAAAGATTCGTCTTTGCCGCCTGCAACATTGGTACTCTCTGTAGCCAGCCAAGCACCAACCCCATCCAACCGCACAGGCGCAGATAGTCCAAGGCCAAGGAATCAATACTGGGACAACTTGACACTTGTACACTATAGAAGAGCGTGTCCAAGGAGTACAGGTCGCGCTCCTCTCCCAGTCTCGCGCAGTCGTCCAATGTTATGAGCAATAAGGCGGCAGCATGCGAGCAGCTGAAGGGAAAGCCTTCTATCAAGGGCAAGGACAGCGCGTGTATCAAGTATCATGATTTCCCCCGTGGTCAGTCGGGACCCGGGATACCCTCTATCACCATGGAAGGAATGGAGCGCAGATTCGATAGCCTTGAGGCAAAGGCTATTCCCACGCCCGCGGCAAGGCTCCTGGGCGATATGCGACACGAACAAACGGGCGGATGAGCATCCGATAACCCTTGGTCGAGTCGGATGTTGGGAAAGTCGGCTTGACCAATCATTCGCGTCTTGCAGGTAGGCCGGTGGAGGGATGCAGCGCCGGCAAACTGCCAAAAGGCCCTTGACATCAACACTCACCATGCCTCTAGCCCGGCATTTCATCGATGGCCAGCTGACGGCGCTGCATTGATGCCGTCCGGGATCTCTGATTTTGGGGGGTCCGGAATGAGGTGGTCCGCCCCTTCACCTAGGCACACGAACGAGGAGCTACTGAATGGGGACTGCGCCATCTCAATCGCCTCGCGTTGGCGGGAATGCCCATGTGTATTGGAATCCGCAGCGTTTGGCATGGCAGGCGAGAGGATTAGTTCTTTGTCGGCCGGGCCCATGGCGCTTCGTGCATTGGCCGACACCCATTATCTCTCGCCGGCGAGTAGTCGTGTGCGTGAGGCTAATGATTAGATTATATAGCACTCTCTTGACAAGTGGCTTCATCAACAACTCGCCAGTCTTCCGTCTCTATATCCCAAATCGCCTCAGGCGCTGACACGAGATGGAAAGCCCTAGAAATTCGTTTTTTCCCCGGAAGCCCTGCTCCCCAACACGAGTCAGGACTCGCGGATGATGGCGGCCGTTGCTCCTCGTCCTGACGGGACAAAGGCCTCTGAGTGCGGGGGGTTGGCTTGGAGGGTCTCTAGTCGGTGCCTACGCCGTCGACCAGCGTTGCACATTCTGCATCTGCGTGGTGGCCGGTGGAATCTGCGTCTGCGTGGTGGCGACGTGCACGCTGTGGGAAGCTGGCTCCGACCTCAGGCCCATCTACGACATCACGGGAAGGCCAAACTCGAGGTGCTGAGTAATGCGGGAATGACAGGCTGCGGCTCGTGGGCGGGGGATGGTCCCAAGGGCGCAGAGTTTCGTGTATCCCACGACTGAGGCCGCTACTCAACTGCTCTCCCCCAGCCTCTGAGCACCGCGACGCCAACATCGACGTGGCCATGAGTGTCCATCCGGCCCTCTCATCGCTCGCCATCCAGGGCGCCGCAAAAGCCTTTGTCCATGGGCAGAGCAGACCATCGGCCCGTCAATCCTCGAGCGATTCCACGTTGCTCACGACGCCCGCCCTCGTCGCTGCCCGAGCCATGACCGTCAAGTCGGCCGGAAAGAATCTCGCAGCATCTCATCTGCAACCTAGACCCAGCGACGCCTCGATCATATTGGGCCCTTCACGACCGAAAGTATCGACCACCTCACACGTCTCGACGCCTTGCAGCCGCTCCAGCTGCACGCAGCGGAGATCGGCCGGCGAACATGCGTCGCTGCTCTACCGCACATCTTCCCTATCCAGCTCGGTTGCCCGCGATGCCGCCGCTGCTGCCGTCGCCTCGACACATCGTCTCTACATGCAGTCTCCCACATCGAGCCTCTGTCTCGCCCCATCGACCATCACTCTCAAACCGACTCTGCGCATGCCGCATCGCTCCGACTGCGAGGACTCGGACCCTACATCCCGCTCCTCGGCCCAGCAGCGTCGCTCCCTTCTGCACCCCAATCGTCACCAGCGTCGTCGTCGCCGTGCCACGGAAATCGTTACAGATCGCCAGCGCAGACGCTACGAGGCCGTATGGGCGAGCAACAGAGGTCTCTACCTTGACCCTCGCAGTCACGACGCCGCCATGCGCCTATGTAACCTTGTCGTGCGCGACATATGGTCGCGCAGTCGCTTAGGTCCTGATGTGCTCCATTGCATCTACGAACTCATCGACCGCGACCAGTGCGGTTCACTGCGACGTGACGAGTTTGTCGTTGGAATGTGGCTCATTGACCGGTCGCTACGTGGTCGCAAGATTCCTAGCAAAATCAGTGATAGCATCTGGCTCAGCGTAAATTAATCAATGTCTGCAAGCAAGTCATCTATAGCTCCACCTATCTACAGTTGCTCGTTCCCTTGTGCTTGCGCACTTCAACGCCATGCCGCGCAAACCTTACACCACGCGCTCCTGGCACTAAAATCCCTCTGACCTTATACCTCGATGGCATTTTGGCGCTGCCAGGATAACCCTATCCACTTTTTATTTCGCCACTAACCCCTAAAGCAACCGTATCAAATAGTGACGCCTTAGAATCCCAATCCCCCAACCCAGACTCTTCGTTCCTAGACTTCTTTTGCCTTCCTATCCACCATTCCTTTCCGCGCCAGCCCTTCCCATTGGGGCTATCCAACCGCTGCTCCCCCTCCATCACCTCGCTTCATAAAACGTCCCAAGACTAGGCCTTTGACCCTTGACTTTGGTCCGCGTCCCACTTTATCACTTGCGGCTGACGTCTCTATTTTGGTCGAGGTAATGGCAATTTGTCCTTGTTCCCTCGGTTTGCTGGAAAAACTACTCGCAATACTTGGCGTTCGAAGCAAGCTATTGTAACTACTGGCTAGACTCCGGCGTGAACTGTTTGATCTGTCAATCTTACTGGCCGTTTTGGGTGACGGGTATATGGAGCTAGTGGCATCACTATTTTCGTACGATTGATCTCGGCTGGCCGGTGCGAGAACAGTGTTGCTTGTAGCAATCTCTCGCAATCGATGCTGCTGGATTGTGTTGGGCCGGTGTTTAAACTTGTTTGCCACTATCGCTCCAGTATGTGATATCAGGGATCGAATTACGTCTTTCTTGAATGCAAGGGCAAAGTCAAGATTACTCCAAGTTTTGTTACGATATTCAATGTCAGGTAGTCGAAAAACTAGGTCGTGAATATCCTCTAAATTTCGCTCACCTTTCCCCTTGTAGGAAAGACAGAGGACGACAGACGGAATCTTCACATTCACAAATGTCATGTATGATGATGCGCGACCCATCATCTTTGTGAGATCATCGGATAGCTGCTCCTTTTTCACCTTGACATCACGACGAACAATGCCAAAGCGTTTATACTTGACTTCACTCGTCTCCTTAGATTGTATGTCTAAATTGAGGGAATGAAGAGGAGGCCGATTGCTATGATTCCCCTGCAGATTATCACCAGAAGTTTTGCTGTCCAAAGCCTTAGAAGGGCCTTTTGCATGAGAGTTAAAAAGGCGAAAAGGGTATCCATCCGTGACGTTAATTTGCACATTCTTTTGCTTTTTGGTGAGTTTATATATTGTCTTTGAGCTAGGCTCACTCCTTAGGGTTGGCTTTGCTCGAGATTCAGGGGTTTCAGGTTGAGAATTGGGCGAACTAGTATTACGGTTTTCCGACAATGGTTTTTCCAGACCAGGACTCAAGATACTTGCACCGCTCATATCGTCCTCATTGTCTGGGAAAAGCTGTATCGAGTTAACCTTAAAGGGCGACTTATTCTTCGAGTCGGACGAAGAAGGGAATATATAGTCGAAGAGCTTCGTGCCAACATCTCGCTCTAGCTGTATCTTTAATGGGATCAGGTTGACCTCAAAGTGGTCCATGACTGGTATGCCTGCTATCGATTCAAGCATATACCAATATACTCGTAACATTGGCTGCTTATCACAGTCATTTGATTTGCCGTCGACATCTGAGTAAGGCGCAAAAATTTCAGGATATATGGCATCTGGTAAAAGGTTGAGCCCTATGATCTTACCAACCTGCATTAGATTGATGTGAGAGCCATCAGAGTTGTCTGTTCGGTCGTACTCGGCTCTTTGAAGTTGAAATTCCAAAAGGGGTTCATTATTCTCTCGAATTAAGTGCCACACAATCTGCTGCGAAGATATATTCCACCTTAATAAGCCACTGGTCTTTGATGAATCGTATTTTCGCTGAGACGTCGTAATAGCTTTCATCATAAAGAAAAGCTCATTTGTACAGTTGTTGAGGTCCCTTTCGAGAGTCTGTATATCTTCAGAGTCTTCTGCTTTCAAATAATTTGAATTAATGAGCAGATAAGTCTTCATTTCACCGAGTCGTCTGATTCGCTCTTGAAGTCTAATAACCATTTCCGGGACACCTCTTAGGTCGCTGAAGTCTGAAGCCAACATTATCTTTTCGATACGCTCGTTCCGCGTTTTTTCTAATGGCTCGCTGTACATAAGTAAATCCATCACTATAATATACATTGCGTAGTACTGTGCAGAATCACAAATTGCACGTATCTGAGGAAACTCCACCCACAAATGGTCCATACGGCTTTCATGGTGCTGCTTTGACTCATGCCCCTGCTTAGTATCAGAGCTAATGTGATCGTTGTACTTAAGCCTCAATGTATTAAACTTGTCGTATCGAAGAGAAGCTGAAGTTTTATGAACAACACGTTTGAAACCAAATGGATCAACTTTAAAATCAAACATAACTTCCATGGGAACCCAAGGTGGCCAGGCTGAGTCGGAGGGAACACCATAAAGGTTCCCGGAATACATAGAAAGTAATTGCGAAGAGAATAATTTTTGGTGCGTGACGAAAAACTGTATACTATCCATCTCTACCGAAAATCTTCTTTGAACGAGACCACTAACATTGTCAAATATTCGATCTCTATCCATCACCTCGACAATTTTGGCTTCCATGCCCTTAGCAGTTACGAGGACAACAGCTTGGGGATTCTTTTCGCTCTGAAGCTGTATTTGTGGCGCGATGAGATGAAGATGATAGCTATTCATAGGAAGAAATTCACCCGAAATATTCGAGTTTAATGTATCTGTGAATACTCGCTTGGCTACATTATCTGACTGAGAATTTTTGTCGCCTGTATTGCTGTACTTCTTACCGTCAGCTAATATTTCATTGATACGACTCTCCATGTCTTGGTTATTTTGCTTAGAATTTGAAGTAACTTTCGAAGTATCCCGCGATTGGGTTGTGGTGCTTTTTGGATAATTTCTAGGTTTTTTCTGTTCCTGGACAATATCAAGAATGAACTGAACAGCACGTCTGGACAGATAGTAAACGAGTCCACGCCTTTGGCTGTTTTGGTGGATATACCGTAAAATAATATTCCGAAGTAAATTATTCCACTTGAGTTGCATGTTATGAATTACAAATCGGTTTTTGAAATCACTTTGGAATTCAGATAGTGGATCCATTTCAATATCGTCTTCTACCTCAAGATTCAGAGACTTTGAGTGGCATGATTCGGCTTTACTTGTCTCTCCACACTTATTAACTGATGACTGTGGCTTTTCGCTTGAAGTAGCTGTGTGGGGGTCGGTATTAATGTGAATAGCCATACGGCGCATCATTGACTGGAGGAAAGTATTTTTGACGCGCAAGAGGTTGTTATGTTTCCTTAGTTGGTCAAGTTCCACTTTAAGAGTTTCATTCTTTCTGTCCTGGATCACTTTGGTCTCGGCATCACCTAAAGCTAGGCCATGAAATTTTATCTGCTTTTCTAGCTGCTCTAGACGGCTTTTAATAAGGTCAAATTGAACTTGATAGGGGTCATCGTCTTGCGTCATGATACAAAAATGGGTTGGCTCATGACCAAAAGAACTTGTTGAAATAGAGTCTCCAGTGAAATCTTCTCCATGATCAGTTCGGCGAAAATAGGTAAAGCGCGGTGCGTATGCAAGGGGCAAAATTTTAGTTTTTTGGGCGACATTTGACATTGGGATCCAATCCATCTCGATAAAATCGTCTACATCGATCCAGCTAGAGTCATCATCGGGAATATAAAAACTTGATTGATGGGGTATTTCGTCGTCGTGATGTATAGTAGACGAGGTAGGGCCAGTTTTCACGCTTCCAGAAATATTTTCGGCGGTACTTGCAGTAATCGCCCGGACGTCTGCAGAAATGAGATCTAGCTGTGCTTCATGCATCTTCATGCCACTCGTCTTGTCCTGCGTCTTAAGACATTTTTCATTTGAGGGAAATTCTTCTTTACGCTGATGAACATCTAACATGAAGCTGTCCAGCTTTATCTTGAGGCCAGTTGCGGATATTTCATCCAACTTGTGTTCTGGAACATGATTATGTCTATGAATGTGACTAATAAATAGTGGTGCAAGTAAGACGTTGTATTTGATAGTTGCAAGGTGCCTTGCAAACTTCTTGCTAGACTTATCGATACCGGGCCATAAGGCCCCTTGGCGAATCGGTAGAGACATTGAGCCTCCAAACATTGACCACCACGCAAAGAAGTGAGAAAATAAACGCGGAGTCAAATGAACTGTATTGTAGCTTGGAGAATTTGTCGTAATATAATCCGGGCGATCCTGATCAATCGGTGCCTTTACAGCAACAGATAGATGAATGTGGTTACTACGGAATCCCCGAAAAGCATCATACGGAAGGCCATCAGTTGAAATGGCACAGTCGGGTCGTTTCAATACAACGTTATAATGTGGCGTAAACTCAAATGATCTCTTATCTGAATCCGACAAATTTCTTTCAAACATAATACCTGCGAGCCATTGAACATTGCCTGATAATTTCATAACAACTTTTTTGAATGTAGCTCCACTTTTGAAACTATCTGAGCTTGATACACTGTCCGCGTCGCCACCAGGATCGTAAATGGACATGCTTCGAGCTTGATGAGCGAGATCTGGCACGGCAAGTATGCATTCGCCACTATCCACACTCATAAATTTCCTCGGATCGTCGTCTCGATTAATGTTCCAGCGTACATTATTTCGCCAGCACATGAGAAAGCCGGCACCGTCTCCAGTGACTGCATAAGGGTCCCTAGTTCCCTTGAGTAGAAGATGAACGTCTCCATCACCTTTCCAAGCAACGCTGACGCGTGAGTGGAAACTAAGTCTTATCTTATCCCAGAAACCAGTACGGTCTGAAGGATCCACTTGAGGCTTTGTGAATGTTTCAATAATCATCATCATATCTTGAATGGCAGGTTGAAATGAAGAGCCCCAGGTAATGCGGGTTGGATATTCTGTGTTGACACTCACATTGATATCTGAATATGATTTGACTGCTGAGATTGTTCGTCGAACATTTATCGAAAAAATTCCTTCATTAGAATCATCAGCCAATTTATCTTTCGCTGGTATTACATTGACCCTAACAGATCTAGATGATTCGTTTCCCCTGAATTCTTCCGCAATTACGAAGTCGGCCTTGAGAGACCACGCAGACAAACGAGTCGGTTGATCTGGCTTGATGGGAGGAACATGAATGAGAGGGAGAGGATAGTCTCGCAATGTGATGCGGGCTTCTCCCATGTCAACCTGTACATTCAATGGTATCAAAGAGGAATATCGCATATCGTACGGCATGCCTTTTCCAATATGGTTGATGAAGTCTGGCAGATTGCACATGGGAAATGATGGTGCCCCGATTTTGACATGAAGGTCTGATATTAAAGCACCCATCAATGCGGGCCGTTGTGGAATTTCGAGAATATTTCCATCCAGTTTAATATCTTCTGGAATCTTATCAACTCCCCAGAAAGCCCCCCGTAGTTCTTTCATTTTTTCCCGACATTGGCTAAAAGCTTGATCGATATTTAGCTTCCAGCTTCTAGCATTGTGTAACTGTAGATTTTGATGAGCTTGAGAAACAGATATTTTTGCAGAGCTGGTTAATCTACAAGTTTTATCTGGATTGTAGCATAGTTTACGATTAAGAGGAGAGCGTGATCTATTAAATTGTGACAGTAAGCCATCTTCACTTCTGCTTCGGGGTCGATCAGAATCAGGAAATTTACTTCGACCCCGGGGGTTTAAAGGCCTATTTCGTTGTTTATTTTTATTTTTTAACACTTCTTCTTCAATTTTCTTTTCTTTCATGTTGAATGCCGTCTCGCGCGCTAGACGTTTTTCTTGTTCCACAAGCCCAGTGCGATAAATAACGCCAAGTTTCCATTCAAATGCTCCATCTTCCAGCTCAAATAGGAAAACCTTGCTACGAATCAGAATATTTGGTACTATAGTAGGCTTCTCCAAGTGCTTTTCTTCAATTTTTCTGTGATTTCCAGAGGAGAACTGATTGTGCAGCTGTTTCACTGACTTAAGGGTATTTACAAAATTGTCCATAACTCTGTGCACAATGAGCTGATGGGGGATAGCTAGACGCACTGCTTCAGTTCTGACATCTATGAGATTCTCATCTTCAACTTCTCCGGTTTTCCTCTTGCGTCTAGCTTCGCGATGATCAATACGGAGACTTTTTACACTGATAACTCGTGCCCATGTTTGAGGTATCTTGGGTGCTTGTGCGTAGACGCGAACTAATTTGGCAATGACAAAGGGAGGAGACCATCTATGGCTTTCAACCTCAATTCCATAAATCTGTAACATCATATCAGGATCTGACGGCATTCTTGCCTTAACTTGAAGGACAGAGGCCTTAAAATTGATAGAAATCAGCTCCTTGGGTACTAGATTCGCTTCATCAAGTGTATTAGGGTTATCTGAGGGTAATTTATTGGAAAAATTCTTGCTTTCATCGTAAAATTCAGTTACATTTCGAACATTCTCAGCCCCAACTTGGTCAGTTTGTGTGCGTATAAAAGCTCTCCTTAGGATCATGATAGCAACCCCGCAAGCGTAATGCTGGTACAGCGAGTATTGAGCGAAGAGAGAATGCACATTGAGTATAATGTGGAAAATCGGACCTTGTCTATCACTTGTCGTAGATAATGTACATTCAATTTTAGGCATGGCAATAAGAGGATCACCTTGCCATTCGTTCGTAGGTTCAATTACGAACGCCTCTAAGCCCTTCACGTGTATGCAAAGCCGGCGACCATCAGTCTGATGATACCCTCGTGGTAACTGATTATTTTTACGTGAGTTGACTAGGCTTTTTGGCTCAGATCCTGGATCGGTAGATAAATTCCAGCTCGCCGTGTGCTTAGGAGTCCCCCTATTTATCTTTGCACTCTGGTTCTGGCTACAGTACTCGGCAGTCCATGACTTCAATCTAAGCGCTAGACCACGTGTATCTTTTGTTATTTCTTCATCTATACCGGCAACTTCAACGCTGAAGTCAGACCCTTGCATTGAAAAATATAGTAGCCAGTGAGGTATTGCACGGATACAATTAGGATATTGGGAACTATCCATAGACCTATAATTCCCTGGATATGAACCTAAGTTTAACTGCCGAACAATGTGCCGGACTCCATCGATAATTTCAGGCCGATTCATATGAATGGAGAAGGTCTGCAAGTTTCCAGTAGCTGTTACTGAAAGTTCATTCTTGGCTAGAATCTGTGCTTTAAGTTCAAGTGATTCAGTCTCTATGAGCTGGTGGTGAGCACCCAAGGAAGTCTGATAGTACAAGGCGTGGGATTGTAGCCTGAAGGTAGAGGAAAGGCAGTAGTGTAGGTCCCTGATAGCGGAATGGGACGATTCTATATCTAAAGAAATTGAAGAAATCGAGGATATGATAAGGTCAAAGTCGTCTTCTCTTGCATTTTGCTCAACAGGTGGTAAAGATATCCTAAAAACGGGCTCATGCATAGAAAATTTAACATTTGCCTTGGGCAAAAACTGTGAGATAAACGAGTGTTGCTGGGGCTCAGCTATTTTTTTGATAGTCTTTGGTTGAAATTTGTGTATGGATGAGAGAAGTGCCAAATTCTTAGGGTTAAGGTCAACAGAAAGCGATGTGATTACTACGTTTGCAAAAAGGATGTTTGCGTTGCGCTCATCGGCACTGATATTTATCGCAGATTCAATTGTCTTTGAAGGTAATGTTGTCCGCACGGTAGTAGTGGCCATAGGAATATAAGTCAGTCGCTCAAAATTGCCAGCACCATCATCAATACCAATAGCAATTGAAAGAGCCGCGACAAGTGCTTGGTGGGCAGTATCATTGGCTGAAAAATACATTCGATGGGCTGGTGACTTTTGATCAAGCCGGTGAAGATCTATACCAACTTCCTTCATAGATGCGTGAATATGTATTGGCGTGAGTTGGGTCTGCGAGGGGTTTATCTTTTTGGTAAAGCTGATGAAGCTTACTGCAAACTGGACCTCATTAACACCTCGAATGACCGAGCCAATCAGTTCCTTGGCACTGGGAGGGTTCTTCATAGCATTTTCAGGTAGGCCAGTTGGCTTTTCGCGACTGCTCTGATTTACAGGAGTTATAGTCTGAGCGCCAGATGAAGTAAAATTTTCGTGTCTCTTGCGACATAGCTGATAGCGGTCGACGCATTCTTTTATTTCTTCGTAGGGGATATGTACTCGACCCAACTTTAGCGATATTGAGGCATCCTTTAGCTCATCCAACTCTCCACAAAGAAGGCCATGGATATTGAGAGCCATGTGGTCAAGAATTTCAGAAGATTCACCGCCCTCAACTGTAAAAAGTATGCTCCGGATCGAAAATATCCACTCCGCAGAGAGCTTGAGGTCCCTCAGTGTTCTAACGCGTGAGAACATCCTTCCAAGGTCAACCATCTTTCTTCTGGTATCGACGGCCATTGAGAAAGTTCCTACTTGTACATTTCCGACATCAACAATATTCACGGTTAAGTTGGTCGCTACTAGGTCTACCATGCGTATCCAGTAGATCTTTCGATGAAGACTCTTTATTCCATCCTTGACACGGGTGAGAAGTTTCGAGCTTGAAGTTTTGTGACGGTCATCAATATTATCAGGTGTCCCGACTTGCTTTTTGGGGACATTTTCAGTATCCTTACGTGAACTACTTTTCTGCCCTGTTTCTCTGAGTTTTTCTTTTTCTGTTGCATTCAGATCTATAGTCACTACGAGCTCTCTGAGAACAATGCTAAGCCATGTTGGCTGTGCAAATGTAGGACGATGAATGTTGAGACCTAAGCTTCGTATATCTATAGCCACACCAACGCTAGGTTTATACGTGACCCTTTTCAGGGCAAAGTAGCCAATGCGCTGAATCGATATTCCCGTGAGGACTCGTAAGATGGCGAAGAGGACAAAAGACGACAAATATGTAACTACAACGACACCAAGAAGAAATGTTGGGTTTAGGAGAGCCATTTGGTATCTAGTCCCATTCATAGACGTGAGCTAGATGCGTCTTTGGTTTCGAGCTCAAACCCTTGAGAACGGAGTGTTAAGTTTGTTGATAGTGCCATCCGAGGATTCTACTCATGATTATAGAAGAGCTTGCTGTAAGGCGATAATTAGTAACTTGCTATTATTCCTTGTCGTGATCCGGATGCGCTATTAAAGTGAACGAATGCAACAATCTTGTCTTGTTGTCGAAGTTTGTGAAATAGTACACTGCATAGTTATTTGGCAACCTATCTGTTAGCAGAAGTCAATTACATGGGACTCATCTCCTCACTGGCTTATTTATTTCTTATATTTCGGTCTCAATGATAATTGATAATTCACAGAGATGATTAGTTGTCGATGGCGCGCGGCCGATAAGCTCAAAACTAAGTGTCGATCATAAGCTCGGACGCGTTTGCTCCGTGGAACATTTCGGGCCGTTGGCTGAATCAACCGCATGCGAGGGGTCTAACAGCAGTATTAAGGGATTGGTTGGTCACTTTTAGTTTACACAGACTGGTGTATTTCGATATCACTGCTGTTCGACCACACCACAAAACTCACACAACTGTTGCTTCATTGAGAGCGCACACCCCCAAACTAGACAAGGTAATATCAGCAGGGAGCTGAAGTCGCAAGCGACAGATTTCCATGATCAGATTAAGTCTACCAAGATAGCGTATAGGGTCTATGGTTGCAATCATGTTTGATTTGCTTAAACCAAGGGCGAACCGGAATGCATTGATTTCACCGAATCCTTAGACCACAGAACCTGCGCCAGACAACTAAGCAACTACGGTTCCGGATCCCCCGATGACACAAATAGACCACAAGATTACATAGTGGCCCGCTCGGGGAATGAAATATCGAGAGTCAATTCCCCGCCTATGAGCTGCGGATTATCCATGTCAGAAGCCCCGTACCTTGATCTACCAGACCCTTTTAGATACCCGGCAGATCTCTACCCGTCACGTGCTTCTTGGTCTGTTAGACTATGGAACGTACGCCGTAAGACATGGCCGAAACTGCTTCCATCAATTTTCGCCAAGTACATTAACGCTCTTGAATGGCTGGTAAAGGCGAATTCTCCACCCTCCAGTGCTTTCGACGTAAACGCTCATCATTCTCTACACGCCTGAGATAGTCTATATGAATCGCATTCGAGTCGAGTTCGAAAGCAAACACAAGCATATCCAGATTCAATGATTTCCATCAATTTCGGCCCTACTCTTCTCATGAAAGTCCTTCAACTCATTCTTACCACTAACCATCTAGCCCCAACGACCGATCAAGGAGCTGTCCTGATTTAAAACGGAATTTTGTCTAGTCAACCATTGCCCATCTCCCGCTACAAAATAAGATGCTATGTATATCTGCAAGGAGGAAAATAAGTGGTGTGTTAAAAGGCTGGGGTTTTGGCCCATGAGAGACCGCTGCTCTACTGGGGCTACGCAACTTGAGGTAGTACGGGCAGCTAGAACGTTTAATGAGAGAGGGAAGATGCCATCGATTGGAATGATGGGGTTGACATTTTTCCAGGAGTTGTCAACATTAGGGTGTTTTTGGATGACACGACTAAAGTTTTGTTGAATAATACATTGGCACATCTTCCAGGTCGATTTTCCAAGCAGAGTCAGGATAGCTTGGACACCTATCCCACTTGCAGTAGGAGATGATTTGTTGGATTTCCACAGTACTGGATCATATTTCTCGCGGTTCTCGTATGCGTGGACAATCAGGGGGTTTGAATTTCTCTTTGTTGGTTATTGAGAAGGAGGATCAACTGTTCAGCGTAAATGAACATACCTCATAGTAGTATTTCTAGATGAAATTTAGAGTAAAGTGTCTAGAGTCAAATGAATCATACTACATATGTACAGAGCATGTATCATAATTTATAACCGGAAAGTTGCATAGACAGTTAGTGGCTAAAGAAAAGGCGCTTGTTTATCGTCATGGGATTTTGTCAGTTGTGGGACAATTACAGAAATTGACGATTGCTCTGGGATGGTACCAGTGTAGAGATGATACAAGTTTTCCATCGTAGATTCATGCTAAACTGCACTCGATCTATTACAAAATGAAGTCTAGGTCCTTTAGCCTATCCTCTTATAGAAATATTTACACGGGGGAATAGATTTGAAAATCTCGGAATCATTGTATGTTTCTCTAGTGGCATTATATTAAAATTCATCGTTGTAATTTTCTGCAGCTGTCTGGAAATGACACATGGCCAGTGCTTTATGTGCATGTTAGAAGCGATTTTTGACTTCAGAGATAGTCAGACTTGGATTTCATTTGAAATTGGTAAAAAGAGATTTTTGGCTTACCTGAAATAGTCCACTCACATCTGTGAATGCCCATGGAAGCCTTTGATCATCCTAGAATGCTCCCACACTTCTGTACGCAAGTACATCGAATACGGTGGCCAATTATTTCCGGGCCAAAACAAGCGATATACTGTGTCAAGTAGAAAATAGGTCCAAGATATCCAGACCTTACCCAAGAGAGCAACGGGTGACGAAAACTCAACACCTGTCAGTTATTGACTCCGAAATATAAATGTCGCCATGGATCTCATCGTCGCTCTAGCCTTTCACCTTCATATCGTACCGTTGGGTTGCCATCATCAGTAGTGATCTGTGTGATTCAATCGACACATATTCCCTATTTTTCTACTTTATAAATGACCGTTTTATCATAAATTTTCTCATCAGGGCATGTGTAGGTAGGTGATGTGACGAGAATTGAGGTGGGTCGCAGTTGTAGGATCGCCCGAGAAATGCTTCGTCGCAAATATAAATGGAGTTTCAGAGATTTAAATTGTTTGAATACGACCCCAAGACAGACCTAGATCTATTCGTGAATCATACGTTTGTGATCAGTTTTTGTTCAAGTTTCTTGCGGTTGTGAAATTTCTGTTGACTGACTTTTCGACCAAGGTACTGAGTACAACGCCTTCAAGCCGAAAATCCATCAAATAACATTCACATCACCCTTGTTCGTGATAGAATCTCGGCTTTGGGAGAATATTTCACTTCTAGGTTGGTAGAGGACACCACTGACAGGTGTTCAGACTTGGTTCTCCGTCAAAGATACGCTTCCGACAACACATAAGATGACCAATACGACAATACTGACGCTGGGAATGAGGAAAGGTAATGCGGTACCAAACGCTACAACGGTAGTCAGAGAAGCCCTTGGTACATTACAACATGTGCTACCCACTGGCGGGCAAACAAAAAGCCCACGAA
Source organism: Blumeria hordei DH14 (assembly GCA_900239735.1). NCBI lineage: Eukaryota > Fungi > Ascomycota > Leotiomycetes > Helotiales > Erysiphaceae > Blumeria > Blumeria hordei. Next base: position 461,268 of record OENG01000023.1, read on the forward strand.
TGCAAAGTAAAAGACCCTTCCGCCCTTAAGAAAAGCAAATTCCGACTCGTCAAAAATATCGTCCCTTCTAACCTTTCATTCCGAACCTACTAGCCAGGAGGGAATCTAAAATAAATGAGTTACTCGAAGACCCCACGTCTGTACGGATTTTTGGATGCTAGGCTAGGCTCCTTCACGACAGTTACTCTCGAGCAAGACTCTTCTGATATCCTTTCATGCCCTTCGGTCTGTCCTGCGTTGTGAATCAGGAAAAGAGGAAGGTTAAGAGACGCTCTCGGGTATACACAGCTCTACTACGCTCGGCTGGCCGGCCTCTTTGTCATGAGAGAGCCCCGCACCCAGTGGTTTTTGGGACTTTTCCCTGCGGCTACACACCCGCAAATAGCCATCGTTTCGTTGGCTGTAGAGGGGAGATAATGACGGGATAACGACTCTTTTCAGTGTGTATACTCGAATAAAGATCTGAGGGAGTATTACTGCAGGAAAGAAGTTGTGAAGGAGGCATAGATACTCCCGGCCTGTGAACAGAATGGACCTACATGTCTTTACATAGTCATAGACTCTACAGGACAATAAACTCAACGAATAGGGCAGCCAACCAAATATACTAAAACAAAATACAGCCACAGGTGTCATTTCAGCGTTAGATTCACTCTCGCGGAATAGGCTATGGAGCACGCAATGCTCCCTTGACTTGGAAACTCCTTTCCGGGTGTTGAAACTCTACTCCCATTAAGGCCATGTTCATCCTCAGCTTTTTGCTCGCCTATTTATCCTGTTATCTCCCACATCCAGCCTAAATATATGACTCGTGAGGCCTTTTTATACTCTGCGAGCTCTTTCTAGTATCAAAATCGGCATGAACGTATATTTAGAGGCTATATATTGAGTAGACGATGAACGCAGTTATTGCCAAGAAGATTTGCTAGAACGTAATGTAAGAGACGAGGAGGCTGTAGTAGGAATATTCCTAGAAGGGAGTGAAGAATTAGCATGATCGGGGCTCTTGAACCTTTTCTTGAATCATCTAACATGTATTAGCTTTCTAGCTATGACACATGACCGGTGCTATGTATACATGTAGGACGACTCTTTTGACATTAGATACACTCATACTCTGCATTTTTTGGTAAATTCCACTATAAGGTATGTTTGTTTACACAAACAGTCGACCCTCCTCCGTAAATACACACGAGAAGGGGAATCCAAAACCTTTGGATGTCCAAGAATGTCTTCGTCACCCATGTGAGCTTACACCGCAAGAGATGCGGTTGTGTTTTTCCGGATTCTAATCAGCTATGTACTGTCTCGAGTGGCAAATGTGTCCAAGCTATCCAGACCTTACTTGGAAGACCGGCCGAGACAGTGTACCACCGCACCACCTGGCCATGGCGGTTCTTGAACCCTCACCTAGCAGGCATACGTGGCACGTGATGTAAAATTTCCTGTGGATCGAGTGTGCGAGAGTTTTCCCCTCTCAGTCCCATGGAAAAATCGGCTTACAGGGCCGTGTGTGTTCTGATCGATCACAATTGAAACAGTGTAATGACACTCTGACTCGTGGCCCTACTACAGCTAATTTCGCGGGCAGCAGCAGTGAAGCTTGAGTCAGTCACGTCGAAATGCCTACAGCCAGACCCCTGTTAAGACGATCATGGTTAAGCCGATATTGCTGTTTATACGATATTTTCTCCAGAACGAACTTCTTTTTTTTGTTGCATCAGATTTTAATTGTGTATGCAGCTATCTAGCTATGACACAATATCAAAGAAAAGTACAGAATAGATGACTCAATGTAAAGGAAGAGCACCTATGCCTCGGATTTCATTTGCAAGTACCACTGCGAAGTTATGCCGGCTTTTTCTTCACCCCAAGTCAACCCTCATCCGTGAATACCCACCCAGGGGAACTTCAATAACCCTGGGTTATCCAGACATGCCTTCATCATCCACCGAATTTTCTCCGCGCGAAATGTGACCTTAGGCGTCTCCTTCCCAAGTGGAGTAGGTGCCCAGGCAACTCAAACCATACTAGAGAACACCACCAGGAGGCGGACCACAACACCATCCATCGTTTGCATGATTTTATAGTGTCCACTGCACTCCAGAACGAACTTCGTTCCATACATCTACTGATTACTCGATTATTGTTCTTCGATCTCTGAATATCGTCTTAACCATGGTTTTTTTTGTTAGATTAGTGCTAAGAATGCCGTCAAAAAAAGGAATTTCTGTAGATCAACGACGTGCTCGGCGATGATGGGCGCACTGCCGGGTCCCAAAACCAACACAAAACAGTGCATTGAGTGGTTCTTCGCTGAGTACATCCATCGATTAAGCCAATCCACAGTCTCCGAGTCCTTGAGCAAGGCTTTTGCGAAACTCGACAAAGCTACAAGTACTACTGCGCTACGACAGCGAGCTGAAAATTGGCCTGACCTCGAGAGTATTCTCCTGGAGAGGCAAATACGAGTTGAACAAGGAGGAGGGATCACAACTGGCGATTTGCTCCGTGAAAATGCAAAGCAGATCTGGACACAATTACCACAGCACTCTAGCCAACTGTGCCCTGAATTTAGCGCTCGCTGGCTTGAGAATTTCAAGAATCGAAACCATATTCAGAATCGGGTACGACACGGTGAAGTTGGTTCGATTCCAGCGGCTGCAGAAGCCGAAGTGAAAGCTTTACAGACAATTGCAGGAGAGTTTGAGGAAGAAAACATTTTTAATATGGACGATTCAGGTCTCTTTTGGAAGATACTACCTTCACGTGGGCTATCGTCACAATCTCGACCCGGGCTCAAGAAAAATAAGGACCGAGTTTCCCTCTGTATTATCGGCAAATATAAGACGCCTCGGGCCTTAAAAAACGCTAGGACTCAAACAATGACTGACAAGTGGAGGTGGAATTCCAAAGCATAGATGAACACAGCAATTATGGGCGAATAGCTTCAAGAATTCTATCGCCACATTGGAAATGCCCGAGATGTACTATTGACAATGGATAATTTTTCTGCCTATTATTCTGCCGTTGAATTATACCCTCCTCCGTCGAACATAAAGATCTGTTGGCTTCCAGCTAATAGTACAAGCCGGTACTAACCTCTTGACCAAAGTATTATTCAGAACTGCAAAGTGTTCTACAGATAATACTGGTTCCGCTTTGTTCTACAGGCAATTGAAGAGGGTACAGATCCACAATCAAGTGTCAATACTCGACTAGCAATTCGCTCGATCTCACGAAGTTGGAATAACAAAGTTACAAATACAACGATTCATAATTGCTTTCGGAAATCAACTCTTATTCCTAAGCCAATTGCTCTTCCTACGTCTGTACTTCCGACTGGGTTTTTGAATTTTTTAATGAAGTAGTCAGGGCAGAAGACATACGAGATTCAATGGCAATAGACAACTCTCTTAATCCGATTGAGGAGGAAGAGGAAGGGAATTTGTTGCTTGACGAGGCAATGATCTTACAAGAGGTGATGGGAGAAAATTTGGTAGCAGATCAAAACGAAGAAGAAGAGGTAGTACGAGACGAACAGTCTTTGTGGACAGCAAAAGGGGCCGAAATGGCTCTGAAAGTGTTGACGGAGTAAACTGAGAGTCAAGATTCTCCCACTCCGAGCTATTTGAGAGGATTAGTGCGATTAGAGACGGCAATTGGGAGTATAAAAGAGACATCAAAAGTTCAAAGTAGCCTAGATATCTGGATTAGATCATCATATCCTTTTAAGCGATATCCTCTATATGACGATATTTTTCACGGCCCCGACTACATCGTCTTAACAGGGATCTGGCTGCACAACGGTCCTCATTTAAATTTGAAAATTTGAAAAATCAATTGATATTATCTAAGAATACACATCTATTTCAACCATAATTACACTGCATTACAGAAGCATACTACACGTTTTGTATTAATCTGCCTCATCCCAAAACTTTGCGTACCCTCCATTTGCCTTTATCACCGCTACACACCTTTTGTGCATGCTACCGACTAGTGACAATAGCTTCTCGGGAGGGATAGAGTCCCACGCGGCCTGTAGCAAGATCCTCAACGTGGCAGAGCACCCAAGCCTCACGCCATTTATCTCCGGACTATTTACCTGAATGTAATTTTTTAAGATGTCCACAAAGACTCGATCGAGTTCCGGTCCGGAGAGTGAGATGGCCATCTCATAGGCATTATTCCAACATCACGCAGCGCCTCAGTCGTTGGGTATGCTTTATGATATGGTGCATTAACGTGCATGTATAGAATTTATGGATTCTCCACGTGGAATTGATTCAAAGGAGGCAAAACCCTTTCCCCAAAGGATGAGGCGCTCATTGATCCCCAATCCCTCCCCCAGACTAGGAATGGGCCTTTCCGTGGTCCATAACATGATCCTCAAACCATCCAGCTGTTCCCATGAGCATGACGAGCCACAATACAGGTCTCATCAAACTCATCATCAGGCTAAGTGAGTAGGTGTTTATTGTACTACTTGAGTCATAGACTATCTGGCACATTGGGCTCTTCTCTGACCCAGGCCACACCGTGTACAGTGCTCCTTGCCTCTTTAGCTCCTTGGAAGATCATTAATATATTGTCGCTGATGAATAGCCCCTCAGCTACCTTTTCAGCCGAACCTTCTACGCCCAAAAAAATCAAAATGGCAGCAATGGAAACTGCGTGCGCCGGAAAAAGTCTCAAAAACCTGCAGGCCCAGATGCATAAGTGCATCTATACATCTACGCCTCCCTTCTTTGTAACAGTCGAGGCCGACTTGATCCAATCCACCATCTCCGTATCAGGTGTGGGGTAAGCTCCGGAAACTAATCGGATGGTCTTTTCTCCATGATCGAGGCTTGGTGATGGGTAGGGCTTCAATCCCGAAATCTAACCTTATCGTGACTAGCTTCATGGCTGTGGTGATGTGGAGTTGTGTTAGGAGATAAGACGATACAGACGGCGTATGCGATTGGGAAACCTCATGGAAATGAGGGATTTGTTACTCAATCTCGGTTCTACAAACTTCACAATGAGATCTGGAGGTTCGTGTGGGATACCACTGACAGGTATTGGGAATAACCCCCCTTAAAAGCCGCCATAACTTCGCAGTGGTACTTGCATAGGAAACCCGAGGCACGAGTGGTCTAATTTTACATTGAGTCTTCTATCCTGTACTTTCCCGCTGATCTTGTCTCATAACTAGATAGCTACATACAAAACTAAAATCTGACACAAACAGTCGTTTCTCCTCCGTGGCTACCCACCAAAGGTCAGTCCCGATACTTTTAATTATCAAAGCATGTCTTTCTCATCTGTGCCCAACAAATGCATGGAAAATTTCGTCGAGTTTTGCTGGGTTCAGAACAACCATCTCCTGTCCCAAGCGGAAGAGGTTTCCAAGCCAACCATAATCTACTCGAGATAGCGGCCCGAATAATTTACCACTGAACCATTCAATCCAGAACGTGATTATATCGTTGCTTGCCCTCTCACATGGCTATGGCGCACAAAAAGCCCCTCATTTTGTCACCATCTCTCCCGCGCCCATCCCAGAGGACAAACTCACAGATTTGTGTGCCACGATTTTTTCCTCAGGCGGATATCTCTGTTCTCGTGGCCGTAAATTTACAGGCCAGAGATTGATTATATGAGGGGCTTGGTCAATGAAACGACAATGTACTCGGTCGTACTTGTAACCTTGATGACGCCTTGGTCGATATTTATCTCGTCGGGTATCTCGAGTTTTTGGCTCGTGGACCAGCTTTCTCGCTCTTGCAACATTTTACTGCACATGGTTCTGGGAGAATCTCTCACTCCCAAGTTCGTAGAAGGCGCCACGGACTGTGTTTAGCCTTTGTCCACCGGGGCTTTATCTTGTGAGAGAATCATTGACTGTTGCAATTTGATCAAAGGCTTTACCATCTTTAAACAGTATTGGCCCAGATTTACCAGCATAGGCGTATTCAAACTAGAGTTTAGTTTGGACAAGTAGACAGCATCGTTGTTGAAGTGCATGAAAGGCAGCGACCCAGGCCTGGCCTAGTCGCAAACGTGTCGAATGGCCAGCTCAACCTCACGCCTTACAAGATGCTTCTGCAAGCAGAGCCGTCACCGAATCCTTGGGACCAATGAAAACACTTGCGTCACCCGGCGAGTTACAGAACCTTCCAACGCCCACGTGTCACGTTCTTTACATTGAATCACGTACAACAATGTAGAGCGCTGAGTCCATTTTATGACGTATTTCTGCCGTAGGTATGACACCCTACCTTTCTCAGCGGACGTGCATATGTTGTGCGCCCGAACTAATCGACGCTGAACACTTGATTGTCTCCATCCCGTAAATAAGCATTTTACACTCATCAGAATTCGCGGTAAATCCATCGAGTCTTGGAGAATAACATTATATAGATTTACATTAAAATATTTGCCGAGTTTAAAAACCTTGTTCATTTTGCTCGTCACTCCAGCTACCGGTCAATTGAGCCCACTATGGAAGCGCATCATTTCTTCTCTTCATAACCCTGTTCATACTGCAGCCATGGCCGAGCAGTACAAATCTCTTCGATAAATTCTCGTGTAGGAATTTCTAATTTAGTACATCTCATCAATTATCATGCGAATTCTTATCAAGGTGAAGAACCATGATCTTAACCTATCTGATCCCTGAGCTTCACAAAAGTCAGAAACTAAAAAGTATCTGATAGTCCAAAATTGTCCTTCGATTTCGTGATGATTCCAGTTTTTGTCTTTGAAGTTCACAAGCTTCATGCTTACAATATACACGCACATTGGGTCGTTTGCGCTCATCTTCCATCTTGAAGAGCTTGTAGTGCCGGAGTTTCCTAACATTTGAAGTCGCGCCTGTGACTTAATATGTCGAGATCTCGCCGTGAAATATACAAGAGTCGAAGCTAGTTGGACATTTCGCTTACTGATACCACATACTCTGGCATACAGCAGTTGAATAACTAAATTGCATAACGCTTTCATGCCCATTTCCCCAACATTGCCATTAGCCCTGCCCCCAGACACATGTTGAGAAAGGCAAATAGAACCGTGGTCATTGGAGCGGTACGCATGGTAGGATTAAACATAAATTCGTGAGCCATAAGTTCTACAAGGCCCGTGTAAATGAGGATTCCTGCACTTATGGAATCGAAAATACCATTAACCATCAACATCGACCGGCTATCTGGAGAGAAGGATTCGTGTATACTCAGCCCAAGAGCGATTGATGCAGGAGTTGTAAGACTAAACGCCAAGGCTAGGACCCAGAAAATCCAATTTTTTTTAGGTTGCGATGCGATATCTATTAGTCGAGTCCCTAGACCAAGACCTTCAAAGGTTTGATGAAAAGTTAGGACGATATAGAGGATTTTGAAATCCTTATTAGGCGTGACAGCTAGGGTGAGCCCTATAAAGATGGAATGGAAAATTATACCAAATTCAAGAATGAAAATAGCCGTGAGTTGAACTGCAAGATTGTCATCATAAGCGATCTGGTGGTTTACAGATGTAGGTGAGACTAAGACATCATTTTCTGTGCCGGCAATGGCGTCATCAAATGTGGGGTCCCGCAACCCCTGTTCTTCAACACCATTAGCTGGACGCGTTTCTAGTGAAGTTAGTCAAAAACCGTTAATCCAGCAAATGTTAAAAATGCTTACGATGACTGGATGGAAGGGTACACGCATTATTCGAGCTTTTTCCAGCTTTAAATTGTGATTTGATAAATAAGTTAACCGTCTCCAAATCTTGGCTTTCGTGTCTTAAAGCCTCAAATCGAGTAGCCATAAGTTCAATGAAAAACATGAAAAAGATAGACATGAGAGCTATGCCTTCTGCCCAGCTGTATTCAGTAATTGGACCAGACAAGCACGGTGAGTTAAGTGCTTCCGTTGCAGGGGCTAAAAGCTGTTGGTTATTAGCAAGACGTGTCAAAATATGGCTAGGGTGGTAAAACCCATGTCGACTAACATGAATGAAAGCTGTTGCAATGATGACTCCGGAACCAAAATATTTCATAATGGTAAGGACCCAATCAGGAACTCTCAATCGCTTTGATCTGACCGCAGCAAATGGCAATAAAACACCTGGATCTATTTAGTTTCTTTGGATCTTTGTCTTTCTTAGGTTGGGAGTTGATTACCTATCAGCGAACCAGCAAAGATGACGAAAATAGAGGACACTCGAATCCCAAAGTTTGAGTGGTCATAACCATTTCCTTGATTACATTCGGTAGTATCCATACTGAGAGAAGTTTTTTAGAGTCCCACTTGCTGTGAAATAACACAAGCTTGCTTTCTCACCCTTAGTCGTCGTATGGTCAATAGATTCTTTTCGTAGCCGGAAAGTATTTTTTTTAATGTAGACTGAAGTTCCGAGCAGCCTATCTCGAAGAAGAATTAATTGGACTGATCAATACTGGCATGATTAGTTGAGATATAAAAGGGATATCCAACTTGGTATATGAGCGCTGGAAAGAGCGGATATCTATCTAATGAGTCACCGGTTCCCTGGAATCGGCACTAAAAGATGATGTGAAATTCAACAATGGGTCCTACATGTACTAGGTAGGTACCTTGATGGGTTGTATGGTTGGCGCGAGGTGAAGGAGCTTGTTTAGCAGAGGCAAGGTCATGATAGTCCGGGGGGAGTCGATGGGAAAGTATCATCACCTCGGAGTTACATGCAGGTGAATGTGGCTCTGGTAAGCTCGAGTATTTGGAACTTTAATTCTGCAACTATTTCGTCCATTTGAGCCGACCCCATAGGTCTACAAGAGCAACAATTTAGGTAGTGTTAGCTTCAAGTATCTAATAGGCTTACGTGGGTCCTTGTAAATCTTGTTCCATGAAGGGCCTGAAAAGCTTGGGAAAGATAGCTGAGGTTGGAACATTGAAATAGGACATGATATTCAGGTGAATAAAACCCTCAGAAATATATGAAGTCTTTTGTCAGTTTGAAAGCGATGACGACATTGCTAAGCAAGAAAGCTCGTTTGCTCTGCAGCCTGAGTCATCTATCTTTACGTTAGTAGAACTTGCCCATCTGCACCAGGGGTCCCGTTGCTATTGTTCGCGTCCACATATTCCCGCCTTTCTCATCAACGCTCTTAACACAATCGCAATTCCTATTTGTTCCACACGCCAAAAGTATTTCGGCTGTTAGGTCGGCATCGCCGGCATACCGCAAGTGTCTTTTTTCGTCGAGCTCTTACAGCACGAACTGGTTGTGGAAACAATTCGAATATTAGTCAGTCTTGGTTTGTTTTAGTGTTTATTTGCTACAGAGTTCTACTCTTCCTCTTCCGGCTAAAGTATTTGTCTGACAGAACATTGGATTAAATAATCATTTCTTATACACATGGACTAGTCAAACTACAAACTGTTGGTGTAAACGGAGTGGAGTGATATCGGCTCAAGACTCCGACATATCCTGGACATATATTTTCAGCCTATTAAAGATATTCTAGCCAGAGCGGAGGACAAAGGCTAAAAACTTGTTCGTGGATACCTGCGAACTCGGTGAAATATTGCCTCGCATCCGAGGTTCAGTAATGTCAGACAACAAAATAAAGTTTTGAGAGCCATGGACGTGAAATTGACCACGAAGAGGGCCGCTAGTGTATCTCAGTAGAAAACCTAACCTGCAGAGTTTCAACTCCGGCAAAGATTGACTGAGTCGAGCATTTCCACCCCATGTACAAACAACTGATATGCCCAAATATGTGCGGACTTGCTAAAAACATCATTGATTTTTCACGGTCGTTAAATTCCCTGAAAGCTCTCTCCAGCCCAAGAAATATAACCATCCAAAGAACCTCTTGAAAACCTGGAAAAAATGCAAGAGAACGTCCAATGTACTGCTTGCTTTGAAGGTATGGTCGATACCCCGGATTTAAGCCAGTCGTAAATCGGCCTGCAAACAATGGACTCCTACGAAATAGCCACCTCAACTCGCCAGCACATTAGCCGGGCCACCCAAAGAAGGTCGTTGCATCGATGCTATAGTCCTAAGCTCTTATTCGCCTATTCGGACTTCACAATTAGACGGACAGCGGCGATAGGGCTGGAACGGGAGTGGGACATTAATTAAATTTCTAGTATGGAAGGGACTCGTGGATAGAAAAAGGAGATACATTAATGTGAGAATACAAGGGAGGCGAAATGAACGATGACTTATTGGGCTATCAGATGGGAGCTAATATGAGTAAAACTGAATCTCGATGAGAGTAGGAGGTGCTAGGACGAGTCAAAATTAAATTGGAAGAATTGAAGTAATGACGGGAAGGTGTCGAGGGCTCGAATACGTGGTGGCCGAGCCTGAAGAGACACTTGCGCTTCAGCATGTCAGTTCTGAGTTCTCTACATGATTTTACCTGACAAGATTCAGCGTGAAGGTGAAGCCTGGGCTACAAATTTGTTCATAACCTTAAAAGTAGTCAAATTGTCACAGCCCTAGCTAATCGTGACCAGGATGTCTTTTGCATAACATCATAACTTTCAAAGGAAAAAATACAACCGACCTGAGCAGAAATTTACTTGGATTCCTGCGGCAGGGAGATAAATGACCTAGCCTTTCCCTAGACGTGACGAGAAAAGAACACATTACATGATGCCTAGTACGAAAATTTGTTTTTTTTTTCCATTTCTAACTGACTTGCGATCGAATGGCTTCCCAACTAAATTCTAATTTAAGCTCGGAACCCCTACTCTGGTCACGTGATGTCAGCATTTACAGCCAAATGCAGCGGGTTGTCCGAATACGAGCTTTTAGATATCAAGATGAGGCTCTGATGCCTTAGAAAACCAACGGATAGGTCTTGGATCTTGGAGATCGGCCCTAAAGTATTTGATCAGCGGCTTTGAGGAACCAGTACACCTTGAATGATGATCATGCACAGGGTCTAGACCCTTACACAGATGAGTAATGGAGGACAAGACTGGACACCTTTACGTGGTATACGCTACGGACTTGGGAGTGAAATATTATCGCAGAGTCGAGTTCAGTCAAATTTCGCAGTACCATGGAAGTTGGCCCACGAGGCAATGGTTCAAAATTCTCCGCCATGTCAAATTTTCGCTCCCAACGAGTTCGACTCCTACTTAAGTCTCATCAAGTTTACAAGTACGACCAAGTACATCCTCGTTTCAATGACCACACCTCTCATCAACTATTCTCTGGCCTCAGCTAGCCGCCAAATACACGCCCACGCCGATATTTATACCCGACGGAGGAAACAAAGCATGGTGCACAAATCCAAGAGACAGTTCTTTGGGATGGACGTGAGAGGAATCAGGATAAGTCTACAAGATGATGCAAAGGAAGGATACAATCTCGACGGGCGTTAGATTTTGAATTTTGGCAAGTTCTACAAATTGAGCTCTGTATGTGTGCCGAGACTTCAGTTACGAAAGTACAGCTGGCACTAAAAACATAAACCAACGATGGAAGGTGCTGTGGTCCGCCTCCTGGTGATGTTCTCTGGTATGGTTTGAGTAGCCTTGGCACCTACTCCACTTGGGAAGGTGACACCCAAGACCATATTTCGCGCGGAGGAAATTCAGCAGATGATGAAGGCATGTCTGGATAACTCGGGGTTTTGAGAAGCTTCCCTGGATGGGTATTCATGGATGAGGGCTGACTTGGGCTGTTGAAGAGGCCGGCATGACTTTGCAGTGGTACTTGCAACAGAAATCCGAGGCATCAGTGCTCTTCTTGCAATTGACTCATCTTCTCTATAAATTTTCTCCGATACCATGTCATGGCTAGATAGCTGCATTTACGATTAAAATCTAATGCGAAAAAAAATTTGGCTTCGTCATTGGAACCAGACGTATTCCATTTTTCACCTCATATCACCGGGCTGCATTGACTTGTAGCTTCGTAATGAGATGACCAGCCTTGTAGCTAGAGTTTAAATAGTACATGGATTCGATAATACCTGACTGCGAGTAGATGAAGTTAATGTAGAGACGAATGGAGAGGTAAACATGTAGACACTTGACCAGCCGATGGGAGAAAATGGGTAAACAAATTTCAATATTTCAATGCCTTTCAGGAAACTGAGGTGAACTGCGGTTGAATTCTTATCGCTTATTTGCGACAAACGATATATTGATTACGATTGTATGCTTGACCTAGTGGAGTAGTTTCTCACAGTTGGAGGGTGTAGTCTGGAAAGCGGTAGTGATTCGTCTGAGATGCGACTGCGACAATAGAATTGATGCTGATGTCGAGGTTTGGAGGGTTTGGGTTTTGCTTTGTTCATTAACGTGCGAGGTACTTGTCAGCCATCGCACTCCTACTGAAGCTTGAGCACGATTGGGGCTGGATCCGGTTAACCAAAGTGAAGTACAGATATGTTTCGTCGCACCTGACTGACCAGATCACCTCAGACTTAAACCATGTGTTGACTCATACCAAGCCCGACCGTTGAGAAACCTGCTGTATAAAGGCCGTAGCGCAGATTCCTCCTCAGCCTCGGCCGCGACGCGCCCGAGCCCTTGACATTCTCATTGTTTGTCGTCATTGGCGAATTGTGTAATCCCCTCGGTGTATATTTCCTTTTTTCCCTCCTTTGCACACGTCCCGTCACCATCATGGATTTCCTCATGAGGGCAAGTGTTGGCAGGCGATGTGGTAAGTTTCTGTCCGACTTCTTTGCGGTTGTGGAAGCTCTGTCGACTGAATTTCCGACCGGAATACCGAGAACAACTTATTCAAGCCGAACATCCATCAGATAAAGTTCTTCGCATCCTCGTGCATGACTGAATCTCGGCTCTTGGAGAAATTTTCACGTTCAGGCTCCTTGGGTGGCACCGCGTTCAGGTGTTCAGTCTTGCCCTGCGTGTCACAGTTCTATGTCTGTAATCGCTTCGATCTGGCTGGAGGGTTGATACTTATTTTACTGTACTTGCGGGCTCCATCACGGGCCTTGTAATAACTGCCTACCGCCGAGTCTGCAGGTTTTGCAGCGTCATATCACAACAACATCCTCTTTGTCTTCGGGCTCAAGTGGAGGAAGCAGTTGAAGGCGATTGAGGAGGTAAATGTGCTGATTGGTTGCTTAACTGCATTGCACGTCTGTCTTGTGAATAAAAGACTCCATCCCCTTCGCAGAGGACCCCAGAGTTCATTGCTATCAAGGCATGAGGCACCCACCTTCCCCGAACCCAAGAAGAGAGGTTGAAGTGCCTGCCGCTGGGTGTAAAACAGTCCCAGGGCCACCCAGATAGGCTGAAGACCCTGAATAATTCAGATAGAGCCCTTATCTGGCTTGTCAGCACAGTGATGAGTAGAATGCGCAAGGTTAGTTTGATGGAAATCTCTCAATCCGTGATGTTAGTGGATGGACCGTGTGAGTCCATTGCTTGTGGTCTGAAATTTGAAGAGACCCTGCCATCCACTCTCTTCCGCCATCTGCCTCCCTAATTGTGGCGACGGCGGTTGATGGCGGGTTATGGAGGGCTCCAAAGTTGGCTTCTCCATTTTCCCAGCCAGCCGCTGGGATATGGGGGTCCAGCGGATCGCTTCGCCACCAAGTCGTCAAGGTCGAGTGATCTTCTACGGCGTGTGCAGGCGGCTGCTCGGCTAGCCCGGACAATGCAGACTAGTCACTCCTCTCTCACCATTACTGACAGCTGCAAGACTTTCATAGCGTCTGGAACATCTTCTCCGGCACATCAACAGGACCCGCATCTGGCCAGTTCGCCCCTCGCATACTGAATACTCCCCAGCTCACTGCTCAGGCTGCGACCGAGATCCATCAAGGTAGCGCACGACCTATCTCAGCAGGTCTTCCTTCCTCACTTGCCTTCTTTTTCCCCATTACATGCAATGCATGTTGGAGTGCCGGGAGGCAGTGCATAGCTTTCCAGAATCTTCAGACATCGGAGTTCATGCACGCTCATCCATTGATGTGTCAGGGATTTTTCATCAGATTTCAATTGCGTAGCCAGCTATCTAGCCATCACGCATCATGAGGCATACACGTACGTTTGGGATTACTCGTTCCGTGTTAAAGACACTTCAATTCTGGATCTCATTCGCAAGTGTCACCATGAGAGCGGTACCTCAGCTAGCTCGCTTAGGCTTGATCCGATGATCGGCACACGCGATTACATTACGGGCCAGGGCTTGGAGAGAAATTTGATTTTCCGTCTACTTAAAAAGCTGGGTAAAACTTAAGCAGTTAACATGTTTGACCACACTTACGACAATCAAGGACGGGGGACTGTTCTTAGTACCTATCAGTGGTGTCCTCTGCGAACCTGCGGGTGAAATAATCCCCCAGAGCCGAGATTCAGTCACGACAAAGGGAGAATTTGATCTTTATAGTCATAGACTCAAATAGGATGTAAAAAAATAAAAAAAGGGAGAATTTGAGAGTTTTAGTCGAGTTGGCGATCGGGAGGAGTGGCGTCGGCTCATTGTTGGTCGAAAATCCGACTTGCAGAGATTTCATGACTGTACAACTCAGCGAAATCAACCATCTGCACCCCAAATACGATCCGTAAACAGGCTGTAACCTGTCTGGTGTTCGTGTTACAACAACCGACACCTCCAAGCTCTTAATTTTTTCCCTGGAAAATTATTCCCAGCCAAACTAATCTCGCGGCCCTCTCCACAATCAACTCACCACCAACTGAGGCAAGCTATACCTCCAAAAGTCAAATCGCCAACAAAGAAGTAGAAGGATGTCCGATACTCTGCAAATGCCAGTCGTTGTGAAGGTACGGACGAAATACCGGCCTTGAATGCGTCCTCACCTCAGCCAAGAGCACCAACCACTCGACCTGCGACGAATCGCCACTGATGGAATACGTACGACATTTCGTCGCCACACCAACTAGAGCGTTCAACAATGGCTGGGGCACCGGTGCCTCGGATATGAGCTCTCATTCGCATTTTCGACCTTCACGGTCAAGGGTACGGTAGCGACGGGGCAAGGCTGGAGGGCTAGACATTCTACAAAGTTTCTGGGATGACGAGGCTGACTAGAAGACAAACGGGTGCTGTATGGGTGAGAAAGGGAATTGAACTGAGGAGGCCTTGGTGGGCGACTGAATGAAGCTTCCAATGAAGAAAACGACCCCTGAATGATATGAGCCAAAACTGGGACTGAATTGAAGGGAAAGGTTACAGATGGCGAAGGTATCAAGGGCTCGGGTGCGTGGTGACCGAGACTACGGAGGAATTTGCGCTTCGGCGTGTCAAAAGAGGTTTCTCTAGACGGTTGGGCTTGACATGATTCAACACATGAGTGAAGCCTGAGGTGGGACGAGGTAGAGGTACTTCATGTTAGTTAACTTGATTCAGCACGGCCCCACCCGTGCTCAAGTTCCAATAGGAGGGCGACGGTAGTCACTTTACCTAGCACGTTAATGAACAAAATAAGGAAGGCAAGACTGACACCTGTACGTGGTGCCTTCTACGAACCTGGGAGTGAAATATTCTCCCAGAGCCAAGTTCAGTCAAATTTCGCAATACCGAACAAGTTGGCCCATGAGGCAATGATTCAAAATACTTCGCCATGTCAAATTTTCGCTCCCAACGAGTTCGACTCCTACTTAAGTCTCATCAAGTTTACAAGTACGACCAAGTACATCCTCATTTCAATGACCACACCTCTCATCAACTATTCTCTGGCCTCAGCTAGCCGCCAAATACACGCCCACGCCGATATTTATACCCGACGGTGGAAGCAAAGCGTGGCGCACAAATCTGGGAAACAGTTCTTTGAGACGGATGTGAGAGGGATTGGGACAAGTAAACAAGATGATACGGAGGATGGATACATTCTCGACGGGCGTGTAATTTTGAATTTTGGCAGGGAGTTTTTACGAATTGAGCTGTGTGCGTGCCAAGACTTCGCTTGCGAGAGTGCAGCGGACACTATAGACACAAGTCAACTATGGTGGTGTTCTCTGGTATGGTCTGGGTAGTCTCTGAAGCTACTCCACTTGAGAAGGTGACACCCAAGACCATATTTCGCGCGGAGGAAATTCAGTAGACGATGAAGGCATGTCTGGATAACTCGGGGTTTTGAGAAGCTTCCCTGGATGGGTGTTCACGGATCAGGGCTGACTTGGGCTGTTGAAGAGGCCGGCATGACTTTGCAGTGGTACTTGCAACAGAAATCCGAGGCATCAGTGCTCTTCTTGCAATTGACTCATCTTCTCTATAAATTTTCTCCGATACCATGTCATGGCTAGATAGCTGCAAGCACGATTAAAATCTGATGCAAAAAAAAACACATTTCCCCTAGTCTCCTCACTCTCACCCTCACCGTGGCTTCGACTTCAGGTATCGATCGAGACTGTGCCAATCGTGCTACCTATTATACCCACTCCGTCGTTCCCGCGACATCTTTCGTGCTACTTAGCAGTGCTTCTAATGGCCGAGTCTTAGCCTTCCTCGATACTCCTCTCCCATCGGCCCAGCTGGTGCAGGCCATGTTCAAGTGTCTCATATTCTGGGACGGATATCCACATGGGCGGCGTGGACTGTCTACTCCCGCAACTCGGCTTCTGCGCAGATGGGGATGGGAGCCGAGGTGTTTGCTTCTCATCTGCATGGCTCCGGTTGTCGATGAGTCATCGGCACTCGCCAGCGCCCTGGACGCGACAAAGGAAGCTGGGCTGAGCAACAACACGGCCATCACGCGGCGTGAGGACTTTCTGTTGTAAAGGTAAGAGCTTACGGAGGTTAATTGGCAGAGGGTTTACGTATGATTATCAATGAATCAACGTGGGCTGCTGATATATTTGGTATCCAGAACTACGAAGATCAAGGAGGTAGAAAGAGCTGATTATATACACATCCAAGGTAGCTGGACTCTCGCCTTATTTTCCCAAAACCGGATCACGGAATATTCTAGTCTCCTCCATCTGGTAGTACTATCTAGAGACGCTTTGCATACAGCGCTCCATTACTCTGCTACTCATCATGGAGCCACGTGGAGCGTTCTTCTTCACCCTCAGTGATCACTAGCCCAATGCATCGTAATCCTCGCCATCACCAGCACAACACTTTCTGGCATTCCGGCACGACCTTCGGGAAGGAGGCTGGAAAGGCAGAAGGTGAAGTTCCCGGGCTACCCACAACTCTGCAGCGGCCAGCTTGACGGCCTCTTTGGACTTGGTCCTGATGTCGCGGTTTGGAAGAGCCCGGCATCCAGTGGTGGCTGCAATTTTTCCCGGCTGCCATACACCCGCAAATGGCCGTCGTTTGCACGGTCAGGGAGGGGAGATGATGAAGGGCAAAGGGCTCCTCTAAGTGTATGATCGAATGAGGGCTTGCGAGGGGTGGTGCTGTTTGAGGGGAGCTGCATGGAAGGCATGAGATGGGGTATACTAGTAAAGAGCTCACTTTGGCCAGTTGGGAGGGAGGACCTGCATGTCCTACACAGTCATAGACCCAACACGACGGTAAGCACACGAAACTGTCTACGGTTTTAGAAGTTCTCCATTTGCTGGAAATTCACCGACTCCAGCAGTACTATAACACCAGCCAACCAAGACCGTGCCGAGACAACGGACCTATAGTGGACCAAGGCAGGCTTGCAAACGCTGACACGCGCTGGGTCAAGGGCAGGCCCTGCGGACGTGGAGAAAAATTATCATACGGACTATAGATGTGAGAGAGATCCATGATCATGGGGAGAGACCCTTCTGGTTTCGCAGGAGCAGCTAGGCTAAATTTCTGGAATCTTTCCAGTAGTAGGGTAATGAGAGAGACATAAATAAACACAATATATTATTACATTTCCCTCCTTCCCACCTCCCTCGGGACTCTCTGCAATCTTCCTGTTCCTGGACAGTGAGCGTAGGGAAAAGCGGGGGTTCGAGATAGGCGTATTCCAGCTTAACGGTCTTGGTTTGCGTCGGCCTTCGCATGAGGCCTGGATAATCGTAGACCCTCTCGGCTGCTCAATCCAAGATAAGCTAGCGAGATAGGTTTGAGGGAGCGTAGGGTAGCGAGAGCCGACGATGTGAGCATTCCATCTAGCATCAAGACGAGTACTGCAGCTCGAGGCCGATGGTTTGGAAAGGCTGGTCTCGCTGGCGCATGTCGATGGAAGAGCCGAGGGTGAAGAGCAATTCCTTGACCCGACCTTCCCACAGAATACCTATGCGCCAATTCTGATCCACACGCGCCTTCAGCACGCCGGCAACCTCGCTGGCCGTCGGACTCGGGGTGTGTGGGGGGTCCAGCCTCCATTCGAGTTTGGCCTCGGTACTGCGTGCGGCGGAGACTGGCAGCGGTCGCTTCATCTTCCAGATCTCGCAGCCCAGCATGAGCTCGCTCTCGTAGCTGTAAAAGTTGAAGTCGAAGCGTGAGCAGAGACTCACGTCTCGCCCGGCCTTGACGGCATGCGTCATGCTCACATTTCCCATGAGCGGATTCAGCGTCAGCGTGGCCGTCAAGGGTATTCCGGGGTGCGCTGGCAGCGTGGTGAAGCGTGTGCCGAGGCTCATACCACCGGACTTGTTGAGGCTGCCATAATATATTTCGGCCCCGAGGCTAAAGAGGCCGGAGAGTCGCTCGTCCACGCGCAGGGCCGCGCTAGTCGTGGTGCGAGGGTCGGGTCCGAAGTTGTAGAGGCCACGCAGGCCAACCAGTCCGCCGTCGGTGGAGTAAAGCGCATCAGTCGCATACTTACCAGCATCGTACTGATGAACGGCAAGTAGCGTGCCACCATGCTTCAGTCGGGAATCACTCACGCCACAGAGTTTGAACTGTTGCGTCGAGCTGACACGCCGCACGTAGAGGGCTTCGAGCGAGCTTTGCGGCAGGTAGAATCGCCCATAGAGTAAGACAGGCTGCCGCCCCATGTTGACGGGATCCTCGGCTTGCCTCCAATCTGGCGAGCGTAGCTCCTGGACTTGGTGGTAGCCATGGATAACCTGCCGAAGATGAACTGCTGCCGACCGGCTTGGCGGGAAGAGGGGCTGTGATGTATAGAGGTATGAGAGCGAGCCATCCACGAATCCAAGCGACCCTAATTTGTACGAAGTGGCCAGCTTCGGCGACGAAAGAGAAGAGAGATGCACGCGCAGGCCGCGCGGCGTTTCGAATTCAAGGAGGGCTAGAAAGAAGATTGGTCAACAGAGGTGCAAAGCAAGGCGTCACGAATGAAATACTGCTAACCCCGGGCTGTCGACGTCAACTGGGAATACGAGTTGTCCTGATTCCACTGAGTGGCATGGTACCAAGCGTGTTGAATATACTCCATAAACTCCAACATGATGCGTACCCGATTACTCCATGGCAATGTCGCCAGAGTCGGAGCTAATCTCGTCCAGAGAAGCGCGGTACCGACCGCGCTAGCCCAAACGCCCACTATCCGTCTCTTATCGGCACACGCTCAAGAGATAAGGAAAAAAAACATCCGAGACGTCTTGCTGCAGACCCTAAATCAACCCAATTGTGCCCGGCTCCCTCATTCTTGTGCTCTACCGCCCGTAATATCGAATTTCTCTCTCGCACCATGCCCAAAAGCAAGCGTGCCAAAGTTGTCAATCTTTCCAAGGTCGGAAAGAAGGGCAAAGAGCTTTCCCAAAAGCTTTTCCGAAATGTACGCGAATGCCTGGATCAGTACGCTTACTGCTGGGCCTATAGTGTTGAAGCCATGCGGAATACTTACTTGAAGGATGTACGCAACGAACTCTCTGATAGCCGGTAAATCATGTCTCCTAGCTTTCTTTGAGATGCGCTAACATTTAGGGTTGTCTAGATTATTCTTTGGCAAGACAAAAGTTATGGCCAAGGCTCTAGGCCTCACGCCTGAAGAAGCATATCAGCGCAATACTGACAAGCTGGCCGTGCACTTGAATGGAGACATGGGACTTTTGTTCACGAACCGAGAACCCCAATCTATCATTGATTACTTTGAGAACCTAGCAAAAACCGATTTCGCTCGTGCGGGAACAGAAGCAACAAGAGATTTCTCCATACCAGCAGGAGTTGTCATGAGTACAGGAGGGCAGATTGCGGTAGACGACGATACACCAATGGCCCATAGCCTAGAGCCTGAGCTGAGGAAATTAGGCATGCCAACCAGCTTAGAGAAGGGAAAGATAACACTGCAGAACGATTACACTGTCTGCAGGGAACTTGATACGTTGGACAGTCGGCAAACCAGACTGATGAAGTTATTTAACCTCGCAACAGCCGACTTCCGTGTTTCTTTGAAAGCTCACTGGAAGTCATCTACTTCAGAAGTAACAGTAATGGATGCAATGAATGATTAAGTGATTCTTTGAGCTTGTTTTAGGTTGTGCTCCATCATGTCCAACAGACAGTCAGGAGAACTTGGCGTTGCGTGTTACTATTTAATTGCAGGAAAGGAATAAAATTGGAAAACTTTACAATAACCACTTAGTCCTTACCACCCTTATTATACCACCAGCTCTGTCACAGTAAGTTCCGTTGAGCAATGCATTAAAGTCAGATGGTAGACAGTAATAAGCCTTACCTCTGACCTACCTCCAAGTTATACATCAGATAATAAGACTACAACTTCAAGTTTCTCGAATGTTTCCCGTAGGCCGATCCCATACTTAGTACTTTAAAATACAGATTAAATTAGCGGCGTCGAATATGCGCAAACATCAGGTCGTCGGAGTGAATAACAGTATCAGTTTTATGCTCATGAACCCAGTCGTCACGAGGGTTAAGTCTCTCGAGTGTAATTTAGTCAACAGCTTACCCTTCATTGAGGATTATACTTTCTGTCCAAAACCATCTCGTAAAACACATTCGACCTAGCCTAGTTGAAAGCTAGTATCTTCGTAGCTTTCTTGGGTCATCACCGGTGCTTTCGTAGGGTCGCTTTCGGATGTCATCGTCGCGAGTGCGATAACTACTGGAGCTACTGTCCCTGTCTCGGTATCCTCCGTCTCGATATGGCGCGCTGCGTGAGACATCTCGTGGACCGTCGCGTGGGCCATCGCGTGGGCCGTCGCGAGGACGGACCGGTTCCATGTTTGATCCGCTTCCAGTTCGATGGGATCCTTCACCTTGTGACCGGCTGTTTCCTCGGAATCTTCCGGGCCTATCTTCGTAACGAGGTCGATCATGTCCACCCGAAGGTCCGCTGCGGTCAGGTCCTCCGGGACCACTCCCACCACCTCGACTGCTGAAGCCACTACGACCACCTGGTCCCGTAGGAGCAATAGGCGGTGCTCCGCTGTAGCTGGTTGAGACACCCACCCTCGAAGAGTCATTACCAGCTTGGTAGCCAATTCCACCCCTTCCACCTCGGAAACCACCACGGTCTTGGAAACCGCCCCTACCGCCAAAACTACCTCTTCCACGGCCTCCGTCGAAACCTCCTCGGAAACCTCCTCGAAATCCTCCGGGTCCGGGAGCAGCGAATCCTGGTAGCGGCCTGGGTGCAGCGATTTTGGTGTAGTTTCTCCCACCCAGCCCACCACCAAATCTTCGTGGTTTCCAGCCTTTGACAGTCATGCTGCGTTGAACATCGACTTTAATCCGACGACCTTTTATGGAGACTCCATCGCAACCGTCTAGTGCAGCTAATCACATGCGCGGGGGAGGCGCTTCTGTTAGTTAAATTCCCATACTTAAATACCTTTTCTGCGGGGAAAGCAATGAAAGAGGCTCGGGCCAGGGAATAAATGATAGACCAGATTTTCGGATAATAGTGTAATAAAAGTGGGGAAAGTATGGAAGTTTACCTCTCATGTCCTTCTCACGTTCATATACTACAAACGCATATCCACGATGCTTCTTCTTTTTTTTGTGAGGTTTCTCGTCTTGGTGTGTGTCAACAACGATACGGATCTAAAGTCATGTCAGTTGGGGGCCCAAATGGTGAGAAATTTTGTCATTATTACTCTCTCAATTGGGCCAAAACGTCCAAACTCGCTTTCAAGATCTTTTTCCGTCGCTTCATAGCTGAGTCGTGCGACTATCAGAGTTTTAAAAGCGTCACCTCTGATGTTGGGATCTTCTTGAGGCTTATCTGAGTAAATCAGTAAATGAATCCAATTAAAACATGTAGCTTTTCGAGCTCTGGCAAAAAGACTTGATTAATAGAGCCAGATCTTACATAGAGTTGATACTTCGGTTAGTAATCTCTTTTGCCTTTCTCGCTTTTCGAGCTTAAGTCGGTCATGTCTTTGAAGCCATGATTCAGTTGGTTGATAATCGTCATTATCTTTGTATTCCTGTAATTGAGGAAGAAACGATGCGACACCACTAATAGCGGCAGTCCGCCTATCTTCTGCCGGGTGGTCCGAAGGTGGAATATCTAGACTGCTGTTAGCTAATAAAGATTGGTACCCTGAAGCAGGGTAATTTACATCTAACAGGCGGCCGGGGTGTGAAGAGGGCCAACAAGTTTGGAGGCAGTTGTGCTGTCATTATCTAAATTAACAATGAAGGGAAGCTATCATCAGATCAAAGAGAGGCAATGAATTCGGTGGCACTGATCCGTGCTAACCAAGATGGGCTGGCAGAGGTATTAAGAACGAGGGTTGAGTTGAGATGGAACGGTTTTGCAGGACAACAGTCGCGTCGCAAAATCTAGGAATGAGGAAATTTGGTCACGTGATTTGAGTTTTAGTGGAAATCTTTCAACAGAACTCAACCCGTACGCTGTTAATATCTCGCCGAAAATTCGGTCTGACTAATTGGCACATTTACAGTCAGAGTCATGAAATAGTAGTATTCGTAAATGTAAAACCATCAGTGCCATGTGGCCACAAATTTAAAATACTACTTTCAGATGTGGAGCAAACTTGGCAGCTGAAACGCTTTCTTTAAGTCTGATGGCCCAATGGTATACAGTCTCACTTTATAACGTATAATCTATTATCCTTCGTCCTGTAGTCTTGCTAATATAATCATATACATTTAATGGGCGACTCCTGGATGTTTGGGACGAATTACAAACGATTCTTCGTTGACGTGTTGACAGTATGAGTTTGGATCAAGGTAATTGGCCTAGACACTCATTGGGATTTTAAAATTTCAAAAAGATGTATAAATTATAGCCATCCTCTACATATGGTAGTGGGAGAGCAAGCACCTGTAAACGGAATCTATTGAGAGTCTAGAAGTAGGAAATACCTCGCAGCTCCTAGCTGTAGCTAGTTCTCTTATTTCTATTTTACTATTTTTAAATTAATTTCATTTAACCCGAAAAGGCACCCTATGTGTCCATACAGGTGATATCTTCATTATTTACAAAGGAGGAAATCAATTTGGTGAAAACCACCTGATCCTGCCTGATTTATTGCTATTAATTTATATATTTTATCTTTAAAAAGTGCAGCTTACACTATTCAACCAGTGTGGATTCCGTCCTCTCCCTATCCAGGCCGCTTTGTTTCATCATACATTGCTACCTTATCTTCCCCTGTTAATCGAAACTGTTTTGTCCACCGTGTGATTGTAGCCACATATTCTGAGCTATTCATTATTGCTTCAAATGACCTGTCTTTAGCTAGTCGGAGAACGTCGTATTTTCCACTTGCCCACTGCGAATACGCCAAGACCACGTGCTTGATGCTTTGTAATGGATATCCATATTGACAACTAGACTTTTCCACTCTGGCTAATTTTCTTCTGTGTAGGCAAGAATTGAGTCCGATATGCTCTCTCCTTAGCCAGATGGCGACACTACTTTGGGCTCTGCTTAGGCTACGTTGGATATTTAAGGGTGTAACTCTGAAGTTCATTTTTGTACTAGCAGTTTGTTCATCGGTAAATATGTTTACAGCTTTGTAATGTTCTGGAACAGCTGGTGTTAGTCAGCTAGAGCGCAGCTTCATACTCTGGTTTGTCCATGAATTCTCCCACTCCTGAAAAACCGTTATCTTTCCAGCTTCTTACTGTCTCCCCTTGTTCTTTTCACTTCCACAAGTTCTTTTCCATTCGGCGATATCTTTGCTCCTGTTCGAGGCATGCGGAGTTTCTCTTCCGCTTGTGGGCAGCTTTATCCTGTTGTATGTGGTTCGTATTTTCTATTGAACAGAGAGATAAGATGATAGCCTGGCATTCTGAACCCTCCTTTGTTTCAGGTCTATCTCTATAGAGTGGAAGGACGATCCGTGGTCTAGCACTCTGCTGCTAGTACAATTGTAGGTACCTGCAACAAGCTTTGAGCATATTCTTTGAATACTTCTGAGGGTTTTCAATATACTTTCAGGTATCTTTTCCTGTTGGCCCGGCCTCGGTCCATATCGAAGAACCATACGTGAGGGTCAGCCTCATAATCGAACTGTACAAAAGCTTAGACCTCACCAATGTCGCTTTCTAATTTGATTGCGCCAGTCTACTAGTAGATTGCATGTTTTACTATTTATCATCTTAGCTACAATCTATTTTGGCTTATTCTCGTTAGTCTCCCTTGATTAAGTGAAGGATGCTTGAATTCACTGTTGTGATTGACTGAAGCGCCTACCTTTCCAAACATGAGTGGCAGAGATGCTTCAAATTACAGAGGTTACTGGAATTTAGGGAAAAATCTGCCAAATATCGTCGTGTGTAAGGGTTTAATGAATTCAGATGTACTTGAAAGACAATAACTCGTTAGGAATTAATAACTTCTTCCTTGGGAAGACAATCTACCACGTACTCTGCCATCCGTTATAAGCTCTGCGTAGACTAGTCTTAACTCCCTCCATTGGCCCCCTGAAAATCATCCTTTCTCCCTGGCACAACTCTTCTCCTGTATTATACTCCCCATCTAGTACGTACCCCCTCGGAGACGGAGTGGTCCTAGTGACCAGTCCCAATCCGGGCAAAGCCCGTCACATTATGTGGAGATATTACATTAACAAATAAGTTAAAAAATATGATTTCGAGCGACATTCACCATGTTAAAGAAGCCCCTCCTAAGATTTCGTCCAAAAAACTAAAAAGAATAGCACAAAAATGAACACTCTGAGAAAGAGTAAATTATAAATAATTAGGTGACCAAAGGTTTCACTTGTCTATTGCTGAGAATCTAGGATAGATTTTGGTAAAGTATTTTGTATCATCATGCCACTGAACTGTTCTAGCAGCGCAATGGTAGGTGCCAAAAATACGAGGCGATATCTGCGGTCATCCCAGGAGTCGTTAGGAGTCTCTTAGGGCGCAGTCTACAGCTGAACATTCGCCCTCTTGTCTTTGGGCACCGCAGCTATAGGTTATGTGTGATTTTTCGTGATTGAAACGCTCGTGCTAAAGGGCAAGGTCTCGGTTTCCAGATCGCGCAGCGTACATGTGTGCTACTGAAAGTCTAAGTGGTATTAGCTCGCCTGGAAAAATTGCGACATATTTGATATGAAGTCCTCATGGGTTTGAGGAATATATTAATTCTTGTATTTTTTTAACGCAGAACTCGGTAGAGACGAGAGAAAGTTGTTGATTATAAGGCGATTCCATGTGTATGGCTCCTCGAGTAGCGCTTTCAGTTTGTATCTTTCATAAGGTTACAGGATATCTGGACTTCTCCACGGATAGTATGTGGAAATCGAGGCCGGTGTCAGTACTCGGCAGCTTTCACGGCAAATTTGGAAAGCATCTCCTGAAAAGAACGGGCCTGAACGGAAGAGAAACGGCGTGAAAAATTAAGGTTGTTGAGAAGTATCTAGAGGTTATTGACAAAGCGAGCGGATGGTAAAAAAAGCATTGAGTTAAATGCCTGAAATTCAGAAGTTACTTCTGCATCGAAGATACGGAGAGATTGTCTGAGAAGTATAAATTTCTGGAGTACAGTCATACCAGCTTGCTGTATTACTACTCCAGTGACTGCGTGGATCTTCCGAGTATGCGACTTTGTCGTTTAATGAAATAGAGCGATGAGCTGCCTTTTATAATGAGTGATCTGTAAGGAATGTAATGGTTGGTGTGTTGGTTGTGATAGAGGCAAATTAAATCAGATACTCAAATTCTTCTTTGCATCAGATTTTAATTGCGTATGCAGCGATCTGGCTGTGTCACAATTTCGGGGAAAAAGTACAGAGAAGATGACTCAACATGCAGGTAGAGCTCTTATGCCTCGGATTTCATTTGCAAGTACCACTGATGTTCCTAGGGGATTAGAATGTGTAAAATGTGAGATAAGCTTAGCTTTAAGATGGTGTGGGCTACGGGTGTCTCGTGGCTCCAAACTCCCAATATGTTTAGTAGAGCTTGAGACTAGATGTAACTTCCTTTTCTATTCATACAGGGTATCGTCAATATATGTACAGTGTTCCTTATCTTGCACCCGGACTCCGACAGGAACAACATTACATAAGCATTACTATTTATGATAGCCTCGTACTAACCTAGAGGTCTGTCAATTAGGGATCCTCACCACTGTGAAGTTATGGCTGCTTTTTCCTCACCCCAACTCGGTCCTCATCCGTGAATACCCACCCAGGGAAACTTCTCAAAAACCCTGAGTTATCCAGACATGCCTTTATCATCCACTGAATTTCCTCCGCGCGAAATATGGTCTGAGGCGTCTCCTTTCCAAGTGGATTGTGTCCAAGCTATCCAGAAACGACTTGGTAGACCGACCCAGATAATGTACCACCGCACCATGCAGCCATAGCATTGTTTAAAGCGTCACCTGTACTCTCCCAGTAGAAGTCTTGCCACGCGCAAAGCTCTATCCATAAAACTCCTTGCCGGATATCAAAATTCTGCTTGGGTCGAAATTGTATCCATCCTTTGAAACAACGTGTAAATTCACGATTTCTCTCACGCCCATCCCAGAGAATTACCTCACAGATTTTTTCCTCAAGCGGGGTTTTGTATTCTCATGTGCATAAATTTGCAGGTCAGCCGAGGCTAGAGAAGGTCAACAAGAGGTATAATCATTTAAATGAGGAAATGCTGGGTCGTACCTGAAAATTTGTTCATTTCAAGGTGGGAAGTGATAGTGTAGAGGGTAGAGGGCTAGCAAAGGCAGACGATTTATTCAACATGCCAAATCACTATTCTTGCTATTGCGAACTTTGTCTGCTCGTCCTGATGCAGGAACAAGCTTCGTCCGGGCAAGAGGGGTGTGACGGGTGCTGGTGTGCTACTCTCTTGAACAGCGCAATGTTCACTTGAACAGACTAAAGAACCAAAAGTTTTCTCGATATTGCCCATTCGCGGAATCGAACCGCGGATCTTCTCATGTTCGTGTTCGTACGAGTGAGACGCTGTACCCCTAAGCCAAACGGGCGTTGGGTGATGCCCATCAAGAGAATTTATAGACAGCTGAATTTTACTGAGCTAATTATCACCTTGCCCATCACAAACTCACATTGGCTCGGACTAGAAATCTACCATGCTGACAAATGACCTTCATCTACCCACTGTTCCTAAAATGCCGCGAAGGGTGAACACCTCATATTCCAGTGGTGCCGGTGTAATCGCTCAGTAAGCTCTGCATATATGGGATAGCCAAGAAGAATCGCAACTTCAAGCATATCTCAAATCGACGACTTCTCGAAAATTTTGGGCTTCTGAGACTCACGCGAGCTATCTACCTCAATCTTGCTAAAATACCTCGCCGTAATTAATGATATATGCGCTACTTCAATGGCAATCGTGAATTTTCTCATCAATAATCGGCCATCTCCCAACATAGTTGCGATGCTACGATACTCGCGAGGAGGAGACGAAGTCATAGTATATAAAGATCAGGTCTTGGTATATGGGAGACCGTTTCTCTAATGGTGCTTCACAGCTCGAGGGAGGAGAGGCAGCCGGGAAGTGGGATAAACGAGTGAAGAGGTCACAAATGGGCATACTGGGACGCACATTTTTCGAGTGTTTTCGACTTAGATGTGTCCATGGGCACCGAGGCAACGATTTCGGATATTGATACCAACAATATAAAAACAGGCAATGATGGAAGGTGTCATGGTCCGCCTCCTGGTCGCCAACTCTCCGAATTAAAGTTCGGGAAGCCTGGATACCTACCTCACTCGAGAAAGGGACGCTCTGAGTCTATATCTCGCGTATTGGCTACATAGAAGATGGCAAAGACATGCTGGGGTAACCATTTTTTTCCTGTTTTTTCTTTCGTGGATATAAACGGTCGAGTGAAGGAAGAGAGTCCCCAGCACTAAGGTCTCGAGTAGTATCAGCGAATTTAGCCACTATATGAGTGGTTCAGATTCCAAACTGAGTTATAGTCGTATAAAGTCGTCGGAAAAGAAATAGCCTTCTCCGTGTCATGCTCTATGAGTACAGGGCTTGTGCCCGTCACGAATTGTTATCCATTCATTCTGCTCCCCAAAATCCCAGAAGTGGCCACCACTAATAGTTAAGCAATTTTACAGACACAACGAAAGCGAGCCTCGCGCTTGGCACTGCTAAAATTGAGGGTCCATCATCTGGGTCAACCACCTGTCAATAACAGCGATTCATATACGTCTGACAAAGATCGGGACTCTTCCAGCTCAATTGAGCAGCACTGCCCCGAAATTGTAACCATCGGTTACGATGAATCTCAGGCTGTCACCTCTATCGAAACTTGGAATGATAATTTTGTTTACTCCAGCTCTTCTAGTTCTATACAAGCTACTCTATCCCAGAGCTTAGATGCTGCTGCACTCGTGCATAAGAAGCTGAAAACCTTTTTCGAGGTGTCTCAATGGTCTTGGAAAACCAGCGCGATGTATTCGATAGCGCGTCTATTCCAGCAAAACAAAAATAGCGCTCTTTATATCTTCCTCCGTAATCTTGCTCGAGTCGCCCCACATCATTTGATACTTTTACCAGAGATAACCTAGGCTCTGTTTTTTTTCACCTCTACAGTCCCAGAACCCAGAGGAGGGTCGGCCGCTTGTGTAAGCAAGCATAACTCATAGTGCTATTTACGAATGAAATATATAGTGTGAATGTCTCGAACCGTCGAATGTCCGTCATGGAGTACATTGGAAATGATTTCTAACGGTGTTTATGAGTAATGAGGCACCCGTTTCCTGATACTTTTAGAGAGAGTGATAACCACGGCATATTCGTGTCTCTTAGAGGAAAGTAGGAAGAATCAAGATACGTATAACCACCAATTATAATTACTGATTGAGTAAGCTTGTGATATAAATATCTGATGAGTATTCCATAAAAATATCAAAAGAATCATCCAGCATGTACACCAATCATCGACCATGTGTCATACCTAGATAGCTAAATACAGGCTAAATGCTATATATGTAAAAACGCTAACATGCGTCAGCCAGTCGAATTGAAAATCTTGCGACAAGATTCTCCAGTTGAGGTTTCTGGAGTCCTACTGCGGACAAAAATTGAAGAGGGCAAAGATGCCTTCAATTACGCCATTATCCAGGAGATAGAGACGGCAACAAGGGCACAAATCCCAGGCCTTACTATAAATAGACCTCGATAGCTACATGACGGGAAGGAACACCGTTAGTCAAAGAAAAATGGCCACACTCGTGGATCAATAGTGGTCAGCCCCCCATCGGAGGCAATGCAAAATGAAGTAGTCCGAAATGGCCTTGTACTTAACTCCATGCTCTTCACCGCGTAGGTATGGTCACCACGAGACCAGGCAAAGTAGTGTTTCAACTGCAGCCGGTGATAACACACGCAGGCGTCGTGTGGAAAAACTGCTAGGTGCGGTGAATGCGCTGGTTATCACCAAATCTCGGGACTGTCCAATGGAAAGGATTTCTTGCGCATACTGTAGTAAGGAACACCGACCGTAGCAGAAAGCAGCGTGTCGGACTTACCAAGTTTACAAGGGAAGCGTGGAGCTTCTATCGAGAATGGTGGAAATCTGGAATGAAAAACCTACGGTAGTACCAAAACGAACAGTCAGAATGACTGATGATCAGGGATTTACTTTGGTAACCAGTAAGAAAGCTGAAGGAACCAAGAGAGGGCTGGGACGACCGCGTAAGGTAGTCGAAGCCCCAGCGGCACCAACTATCCCCGCGATAGTCGCACCGCCATCAGGACCGACTCTTCAAACACTTCGTCGACCAACGCCGAGTGAAGAGGTGCCTCATATTGTCAATTTCTCGTAGCAATAGTCCGATCGAACTGAGAGTTAACGAAATCTGTGGAAATTTTATAAATTTATGGTTGAAAGTAATATCCTCAGCATTAAGTCGGGTCGGTCCTGGGTGGCAGGAAATCGGGCGTGTTTTAAAACTTTTCCCTAATCAAAGCGGCTCACTGTCTTCATAGTTCTGGGTATAGATACAGCATAGGACGTTAAACTAGAGAAATAAATCTGTAAATATATGAAAAAGCCCTGGAACCCGATACTGTGCCAGGATGCAACACTTAGGCTCTTATAACTACGCCAAAGTAGCTCTCTGCGGCAGATTAGACTCAATAGTTTGCAGTAAACACGATCAGTAAACTTCAAATCTATCAGGTTCCCGGAATCCTGCTCGTTCCCATCGGCCAGATGGGCGTCTGTTTGTTCTCTTAGCTGGAGTAATCCAGCTAAGAGTCAGAGAATAAATTGCAAAGTAATATTACGAGGCTCATATTTTATATTACCTACCTGAAAACTCCAAAAGAGTTCATGTCTCTCGTTGTAGATAATCTCGTTCACCAGACTCGACATTGTCGATATTGCTAAAGCATCCCATGATATATTATCGTCCCTCCATAATTTTACTACCATAGTGTGTAAGCCAAAACATTCATTTCTTATCAATCTTATCGCCAACCTGAAAAATAAACCTTGGAACCTAGAAGGTACCGACATTTCTCAATAAAATATATAAGCCCTTGCTTCTCATGTCGAAAGGTTTAATGATCGGGATGCTTTGCGCCAAGATATCTGCTTCTTTGCTCTATCCCATACCCCAATCTCTTCATCCAAGCCTTGCATCATAGTATCCCAGTTGTAAGCGTAGTGCAGCTCAGCGAAGGGATCATAAAGTTAGCAGCCTCGTGTGGACGACTTGAGGGTGAATTTACCAAGCAAAGAGATGATCGAAACACTGTCCTTGAAAGCTACTAGGAAATCCTAGACGCCAACACAAACCTCAAAAACAGAAGAAAGCGGCTGGGACAAGTAGCTCTCAGTCACAGCAAAAAGTAACCACCTTTAAGCAAAACGCCTCGCTACAGCATCGAAACCGAAATCTGATCACAATTTCGCAATCTTGGCCAGAACACTCTCATCTCACACAGAATAGCTGAATGATCCAGCCTATATGCTTCTTCTGTTGATATCGAGTGACTGGGTGCCTGAGCCACGATAGGCGAAGTGTCTTTTATATTGAAAAAGATCCCTCAGTAGTAACAACTTGATTCTATTTATCTCAAAACCATCGGCCTATGTACACGAGGAACTATGGGCTCGAGGAAAAAAGGAGACTTTACCATCCAATTTATTTTTCACCATCCTCATTGAATCATGTTATTGTGTCAAAAGTGTGGCCTGCTTAATATAGCTTCCAAAGCTTGCCATGCTGAGTATCCCTCGAGTTTCCACATCTCTACGCATGCTAAGATACGCAAGGAAGCTGTAGCAAAACTCTGTTTATATCTAACTGAGCGTAGCCAATAACCTACTCAATAGTCCACGGTGTAGTACCACGTGAAAGTCTGTCTTCGCAAGCCAGAAATACCATCACGAAATTCATTGCAAACACAGATTGGTGCTTGGATGAGCAGAGAAATAAGTTACACTTGATATCTTGCCACGGATTCAAAGCCTACTCTGCTATTTCATACAGTATTAATAGTGATGGCATTATCCTACTTATTTGTAAACTGATAAACGACATTGATGGAAATAAAAGAAAATGTTGGCACAGTTAAATTCAGTCTAGGAGAAGGTATTCTAGTCCTTCTTTGGTAAACTTTTGCCGACGTTGACAAGCACAACGCTACTCGACAAGATCTTCTTACCATCGAACAAAGTCAAAAGGATACATCGATTTACATTTCCAACTGGTTTGAGGTATCACAGAAAACAGGACAAGTAGATTATGTCGTAACAAACCATCTATACGACTCTCTGTATCAAGCAATAGTATCACATATTCAGAATTGTACGATGCTACGAAAGCCGCTACTGGTTAATTTAGCTCCAAACCTCGTTGACGTACGAGATGTCGAAGCAGCTTAACAATTTTCAAATCCTGGGGTTAACAAAGAAAAATTGGTTGCCATGAGTGATCAAGCTTTTAGTCTTCATATTCCTCTTACTACCGCTGTTCTTTCTACCTTGAATGTTGGAGTACCAATGGATCTGAGCACATTAAACCTTGGATGTGACATCACTTGGATATTAGCAGATGCCGCCGATCATCGTATTCCCTGAAATGCGACCGGGAAATGTGCTAGGCCTGCTTACTGCTTTAAGGATAAACTTTGCAGCTGGTGCTACGACGCGGGATATAGATCACGCATTTGTGCTGAAGCCAGATGGAACCATGGTTAAACTAGATCCAGAGATAATAAGACTGTAATCGAGGAGGGAAAGGAATAGTCTCTGGCCAAAGCGGCAACTAGAGGCTGGCCGAGAGGGGGAAAAGTCAAGAAATTAATAACTTTTAACGAGGCGAAATCACAAATATTGTTTCAAAACATCAGTCTTTTGTATGCGCTTAGAAAATATTTGATTCCCATCCGCTGAGTTGTTAAGGTTATGGAATAATCCGAATAATAGTTTCGGACGTAATAATCGACGGAAAGATAAGGGGAATGTCATGGGTGAGATACATTCATCTGAGTCTATTGGCATGAAGTGGAAGATGTAATTGTCATGAAGAGAGGATAAGCATCTCCATATACAAAAGCTGACCATCGTCATTCCCCAGTTCGTCCTCTTTGAATTTTTGGCAAAAGTGCTACTTGTCAATGTGATAATGTTTTCCATGCACACCTTTGCTTACACTCAGTATCGCAAGATAAGTTCACATATATTGATTGAAAGTCTGTTCAAAAATTTCATCATCTATCATTCCTCTTCCCTTCGCGTGCTCGCTTTGAGCAGGCTCGCCGAATAGTATCGGTTCAGTATATATCTGCGCGCGCTTCATACGAGAGACCCTGGAGTTTATGATTTTGATGAGATTGACATGAGATATTGTTGCTCAGTGAGTTCAACCTAATCAAGACCAATTGGGGCCAAGATGAAATGACGGAATCGATTCTTAAGAGCTCGAATGTATATGAGCTAGTGATGGAACGTCTTAGCAAGACGGACAATTCGATCGACCTGTGGCGGGCTCAATTGATGATGATAAACACCAGAGCAAGCTCGAAAGTAAAATCAGTTAATTATTCCCATCTGCAGAGCTAGTCGAGGGTGCGGCTCCTCTCTATACCGAATTACTCCTTGCTCATCGTCATGGCCTTGTGAGCCACGGCATTAACTACCGACCTCGAACAACTAGCCTCGCGAAAATTAGCCTCATGGGAGCTATCTCTGTGGCTACTAGCGTTTTCTAGCATATATTGCCTGATTCGAATGTTTGTCGGCGGCAAAACTGAGATTTCGGCTAATTCGCCAGGAGGGTTTCTGCTGTCGATGAGTCAAAGACATTCCCCAGCGTCCCGCGCGGCACTTAAGAAGATGGGCTAAGCTACCATACAGCAATCACGCTACATCAAGGCTCTCCTGACATTTCAGCACGACCTTCGGGAAGGAGGCGGGAACGGCAGAAAGTGAATTTTCCGGGCTACCCAGAAGTCAGCAGCAGCGGCTAACTGGCCGGCCACTTTGGACTTAGTCCTAATGTCGGTATTAGAGGAGCCCCGCATCCAATGGTTACGGCGAATTTCCTGGCTGCCTTACATCCGCAAATGGCCATCGTTTCGTTGGCTAGAGAGGGGTGATAAAGAAGGGCAGAGGGCTCCTCTGGGTGTGTGATGGAATGAGGACTTGTGAGGGGTGATACTGTTGAAGGGGAGCTGCGTGGGAGGCATAGGAGGGAATATACTACTGGTATAGGTATCCAGGGCCTGTAGGTAGAGATGACCTGCATGTCTCACATAGTCATAGACTCAGACAGGACAATAAAATGAATCAAAAACAAAATGCCTGATTAGGCGCTCGCACAGCCAATACCAGCCTCACGAGCCTATCTCATAGCACTCTGAGCCTTACAATACATTTGAGGCCGTCTCTACAAATGATCGGTTCCGAGAGTGTAGGAAAATACTCCCTGTACGATATTATATGGATATATATGAAGAAATAAAGAAGACTTGATATTTTACAGCTATGGGAACATTGGACTTTTATATATAAATCTATGAGAGAAATTCCCACTAGTCTCATGCGCCTGTCAAACTTAGTGACCAGCCACCACTCATCTACCATGATGAGCTAAAGTGCTATGCAGTTCGTGAATACACAAACGTATGTGCAGCCGCAGGTGCGATTAGCGCACTCGAGACATGTGTAGAGAGAGTCGATCTTGTCGGGAACCTCAGACGAAACAGATAATGGGCGAATCCTAAATTTGAGAGTCAGGATTTCCAGTAGGAAGAAGTGCTACTCCCGCTATTGCTAGATAGACCTTGTGCAGAGCGCTTTTATGCGCTAGGACGCCTCTGTCAATATTGCTCCAAGTGATAGCAATGGGTTTGGCTGATTGGTCACGGCGGGATAACCTAGCAAGCGAGAATAATTTGACCATTGTTCTACTTCTCTGCTTCAAGTATTCTGTAGGAGTTGTTTGAAGTCAATGAAGCCGACGGAATTTTGCGAGCTTGGGTTGAGCTTCAGCCGTGCGGTGCACTAAAGAAGCAGATCAATTTTGGGCGGGGCTAGACGTAGTTAGGGCAGATTAGGCATGGTGTTTTACACATACAGCCTCTGCATCAATCCACTCTACCGCTCCCACTCGAGTCTAAGACTTCGCCGGGCCTGAAGGTTTAGGTGTGAGCTTGTAATTTTCGCCATCCGCCGGATGGGGTCCGTGATATTTAATGCATCTATTGGAGTTATGCTCGCCGGCAGCAGTGTAGATATTTCCATAATCTACTTGACAACTTTCGGTGGATCTCCAGAGTCGACATCTAGGATAGGAGGCGCAAGTGCGGAAGTTGTGGCAGAGCCTGTACTGGTTGCACTGTACTGTTGTGGGGCTTTGAGAAAGGATTCTTGTCTCTTTTCGACTGCCAAAGAGTAAAAGAGTGCGTGGAAGGCGATGGTGAGTTTCTGGGGAGCGCGCAATCCAAGTCGTCGATGTGGATATCGCATTTGTCTCATTATCGCATGATGCAATGACATTTACCGAAGCTGAAACAGCAGCAGCAGTTGAAAGATATTGTTATGTTACAACAGTAGCAGGTTAGAAGCCGTACTTTCAATCTTCGTTAACAGGGTCTATGGTACCGTCAAAAAATTGATATTCTGGAACCCACTGAACCTAGTGATGAGAATCGTCCGCTATTTGCCTGATAAGTTCTCTCGGATAAAATGTCTCAGGATTTGATATCTCGCCAAGGACGTGGTGATCAGGATGATTAGGATGATCAAAACTCCAACCCGAGAATTTTTGCCCTCCAACACATATAATTTGATTCATTATGTATTGGAATTTAGAATAATTGGGGCTGTCAAGTAGGCCACGTCGTTGATACACAGGTGACTGCAAATTATGTACTTAGTTTCACTTCGGTAGTTACATGAATCAATACGCTCTACAACCTCAATGACTGAGGGGTCATTATTTCCTTAACATGATGTAATATTTAGTAACAAGCAGAAGATATTCTCACCCGAGACTACGTCTAAATAGATATAAAGTGGCAATGCCGCAGAGGAGTAGAGATCTGATCAAAATACTTTCACTTTATATTTTTACAACAGACCATGAGCGCCTGATAGGCGCCATATATCCGGGGGACTTATTTGATCCAATATGAAGTCTATGAAGTTGTAGTCTTCACTAAGACGTCAGCGAGGTCGATTAAAGCTTTAGTTTTTTCCATAAGTTTTGCTGAATCCCCATATTTAGGACAAAGAGCGAATCCATCTGAGTCGACTGCATATTTGCCAAGATTTGACCGTCATCGCCCAGCTTAAATTTTAGATGGGGTTGTAAGGCATACGTAAAATGCTTCCGAAGTCTACTATCTCCTGGTGTCATGGGTCCTGGGCCCGCTAAGATAGTTCCTGTAAAATAACTCTTTATTACAAACTCTTAAGCGCATTATAGAGCGACCCCTATATAGTCATTATTATATAGAATCAGAATAGACTTTGATTACTTCGTCCGATCGTACAAATAAGCGGTCATCTACACGAGATGGCTTGGGTCGAGACCTCGCTTTAGCAGGTGCAGTGGGAACCAAAGAAAAGCCCTCGTTGGTTCGGAGATTCGGTGCCAGTGAAGCAACGTTTGCATAACTTGTGGGAGCATTCATACTGGCACCCTGGTTATTTGAAAGGAGCGGTTTGAAGTAGTCGAAAGCTTATCATAAAGGTTAACATGTATATGATGGGCTGCGGCTTTATTAGACCGCTGCAGAAGTTTTGGATTGTCTTAGTTTACTTGGCAGGACGTGAGGCACGATTAGTCTCGCTGTTGTGTTTGCCAGTGAGCACTGAGATTCCACAAAAGAGGAACTCTTCTTCCTTGGCATGGGTAGTCATAGAGTTGACATTTTCTGATAGTATTTGTTGTGAGGGCCCAGCCGAGTTTGGTACAGAGTAAGGTTTATTGATGGGTTAATCTTAGTTGATGGCGCAAATTCCTCGTCTGTAGAGCTGGTTGTTCCCTCGGATATGTCAGTCGGTAACTGATGAGATGTTACGAGAAATTCTGAAAGAAGCTCGGGATTGATTTAGACCCTCCACATGCGGGAGGACCGACCTCAAGAGCACTGAGCTCAGAACGTATCTTGGCTCTGTCATCGATTTTAAAATGAATGGCGGTTTTTGCTACGCCTTGTAAAAGATGGAAGTCGGTGAGGGTTTGTTATTTGCGCTAGACTAAATAATTACTTATAAGATTTTATAACTTGTTCCTAAATACATAGGAATTGATGACTCTAAACTTCTTGTCTTATAACCGTAATCGAAGGTGATCCAATAATCTTCCTGTAGTATTTAACTATAATATTTTGTTCCGGTAATTCTATGATAAATGGCACTTTATTCTAGATTTGTTTCGAACAGGTAGATCCCAGCAACTGGTTTGAAGGCTATGATTTACTCCAGTGCAGCACGCCATAGCTAGTATCAGCTAAAAACGAGTGTTCTAGATAATCTGATGGATATAAAAGTACTTGAAGTAGAACTTAGATATGTATTCTTTGTTATTGTCTTATTCGGTTTCTATGTGCAGGTTCATGAAGACAAGGGGCTGCATTTTAAACGTAAATAGTTTGAACGCAACAAAATCCAAAGTCCCGCCACGTTAGTACATTCCTGTTTAATACCGAAGTCCTAATTTTATATCGTATATTTCATTTTTTCCAGAAGTTCCTTTGACTCCTTTATCAATAAGCAATAGTCTTAATGGAGTTAAAAAATGACGGAAAATCTTTGTAAGGCCCCGGTCTCCAGAATATTCGATGAAATAGTCCAGATTATCGTGCCTCCATCGCCGCGCCAATGGTGACAGTTGGGGCTGAAAATTCCTTTCAAGTCCTCCACGCACCCCTTCATGGTATTTCTAGTATTTAGCTGGTCACCAAAGTAAATCCCTGATCATCAAAAGTTCTTGGCGCTGGATTAAAATTTCCTCGTCAGATGTCAATCGTCCTCTCAAGTAGCTTGAGTTGGGGTTTTTTGCACATTTCTTCTAAAGATCTGAAAGGCTAGACACGCCGCTCTCTGTCATGAGTGGTATTTCCTATCGTAGTTGACGCAAGAGCCACTTTTCCTGGGGAAGTCCTGAGTCTGATGAGCACCAGCTCACTCACTGCACCGGGCTACCTTTCTACACGACATCCATGTGTGCCCCCTCTATCTTTGGTTGAAACACTGCTTCGCTTGAGCCCTTAAATACTACAATACGCTGGGTGTGGTATGGCATCGAGGACAATACCATGGTAGACCACTTGTCCTTGCAAAACTTGTGGAAGTAGGCCTAGAACTGATGATCCCTTCATGTGACCATTCTTTTTCGATCGTTGTATCTCTTTACCATCGTGCATTCACCTTTTTCTGTTGGTTTTAAGCCTGGGATTCCGACCTTGTTCGACTTGTAAATCTCCTGATATTTTTTGAGCTATTGGTATTCCTGCCTCCTTCGATTTTTGTCCTTAGAGGGACTCCGCAAACCACCAAAGGAATGATTATGCCTTCAAACCTGGAAAGCCTTTGGTTGAGTCATGTTTAGAGCCGTGTACCTCTAGAGCTCTGACTGGACGAACACCTCAGTCTCGATGCTTCTTCATTGTCGCACCGCAAAAGCACCTGGAATGTGCTTTTCAGCCCCTGATAGCAACTGTGTCGGCTGCACCTTATTTGCGCCTTATGCTCGTATTCAAACTGCTGCTTTCGGCATTAGTGGTGCGACGACTGACGCGCACGTCTTTTGGGCCAGCGCCCCCGAAACCATTTAGGGGATTGTCTTTCGAGCGGGACCAGATAAAATGTCCTTCATGACTTATACGAGAGCCAACATCAATTTCTCGATCGGAGACTGTTTTAACTGTCTCTTTTCCCATTATTTCTTGTAAGCATTAAAGACATTAACGGCCTCGTTCACTTCCTTCATGGCAGGTATATCGGCGCTGTTGGCTTCATCAAAACTTACTTGCTTTATATTTTTGTAGGACCTGCAAGATTACAAGGCTTTGCTCCTCTAGTGCTGGTTTTACATGACTGCCTACAGAATTGGATGCTCTTGTCGCTTTTGACGGTGCGTAGAGACCGCTTGTTTACGCCTCACCAGCTTCCACACCCGCCATGGTGTCGCACGTGAGTATTTGGAGCGGAAATTGAGCCAGTAGAACATGAAAATATTAACAATGAATTCTAGCTGACGATAGAGACAACGTGAAGAACTGTACGCCTTATCGCGAGTTGTAGTACATTTTATTGTAGAACTTAGATAAACACAAGCACTAATGGACTAAATCTGAAAATCTAATTGTCCAAGCAAAGATTCGCGAGCCGTGACAGCAGCATTGTGTTGAAAATTTTTGAGTGTGCCTAGCAAGATAGCTCTTTAAAGTATTCGCGGAATTGTCTATCAAAGATATAATCTATCCACAGCTCTGCGCTTGATGATGGACAGCAAGATGAAGGGTATCGTTACCTGTTATTTAAGATAAAGGGGCAAAAGGACAATAGTCAAAAGATAAGACCAATATAGATAGGGGTGACTACCCTAGAGTAGGTATGGGCATTGTGAATGTAGTCGCAAGCATCATCATATTAAAGGGGAATCAAGTGCGATATATATATATGTACTTGTCATATTCCCGTCCACAATTACCAAACCCCGCACTGTCATAAAGATCACCAATCTCTGCTATCCATCGCAATCCTGGGAATCATTATGAGTTACTTTTATTCGTTATGTTTGTACGGGTCGATATCAAGGGAGAAATATTAACACTGTCTTTGAAATGCCAAGCAAGCGTTTGATTTGCAATTATTATTATAATTTTATTGTCCTATATCAGTATATGACTATGTAAGACATGCAGGTCCTCTCTACCTGTAGGCCAAGGATAGCTGTCTATTAGTATATTCCATCCTATGCCTTCGATACATCTCCCCTCGAACAGTACCACCCCTCACAAGTCTTCATTCGATCATACACTCAGAGAAGCTCTTTGCCCTTCATTATCTCCCCTCTCGAGCCAAAGAAACGATGGCCATTTGCGGGTGTGCGGCAGCCGGGAATAATTGCAAAAACCACTGGGTACGGAGCTCTTCTGATATCGAAATTTGGACTAAATCCGATGACACATTATCCCTTCTGAAGCGTTCGTAGAGGCCGACTTGCCGGCACCTAATTTGAACTACTCTCTGCCTTTGTAGCCTCCTTCATACTCTTTTCCAGAAGTTCATGCGAAAATATCAGAAAAGGTCTGGCAGATATAACGTGCTATGAAATGGCTATACTTAACCTCTTTCCGACGTGTTGAGTAGCGGAGAGTGATGTTGAATCGATGAAGATAGGAACCCACCTGGTAAGCGTTAGACCAAGTCTCAGGTCTGCAAGGTTTACGGCAATAACTCAAGATTCGTAAGGTATCTTATTAATTGGTGTTGAGTCTTGGTCCCTTGCTTAATTATGTGAAATTAGTCTTTATTTTCATCAGATTTTAATTGCGTACGCAGCTATCTAGCTATGATAGAATATCAAAGAAAAAATTTATAATAGATGACTCTATATAAAGAAAGAGCACTCATGCTTCGGATTCCATTTGCAAGTACTACTGTAAAGTTATGGCGGCTGTTACTTCACCCCAAGTCAACCCTCATCCGTGAATACCCACCCAGGGAAACGTCTCAAAATCTCTGCGTCATCCATTCATTTTTCCCCGAACGAAATGTGATTTGAGGTGTCTCCTTTCCAAGTGGAGTAAGTACCTAGGCTATCCAAACTATACCAGAGAACACCACCAGATGGCGGACCACGGCACTTTCCATCGTTGACTTATATTCATAGTGCCAGCTTTACTCTGGCAAGCGAAATTTTGCGCGTACTAAGCTCACTTTGTAAAATTCCTTACCAAAGTTCGAAGTTTCACGCCCGTCGAGGTTATATCCTTCCTTTGCATCATCTTGTAGAATTATCCTGATTCCTCTCATGTCTAGTCAAAAGGACTGTATCCCAATTTTGTGCGCCACGCTTTGTTTCCACCGTCGGGTATCAACATCGACGTGGGCGTGTATTTGGTGACAAGCTGAGGCCAGAGAAAGTTCATGAAAGGTGTGGTCATTGAAACGAGGATATACTGAGTCATACTTGTAGACTCAATGAGGCTTCGGTAGAATTCGGTCTCTTTGGGTGTGCAAATTTGATGTGGTGGAGTATTTTGAATCATTGCCACGTGGGACAACTTGTTCGGTAACGCAAAATTTGACTGAACTTGGCTCTGGGAGAATATTTCACTCCAAGATTCGTAGAAGGCACCGCGTTCAGGTGGTCAATCTTGCCCTCCTATGTGAAAATTATCACAAAAGCTAGACATAACATCTCCTGATAATCGGATGAGGCCAGTCTCTTTTCATAGCTCTCGACCACTCAATCACTCTTTTTCTGGTCTCCTTGATAACTGGATCAACGATTTCTTATCAAAACTTCGGCCGGGCTTCATAAAGACGTTTGGGTCACCCAATACTGATTATGCAGCCATGAAGTATCAGATTCTCTTTAAGGAGGGAGGATGAAAACTCAACACCCGTCAGCGGTGTCCCCTATAAACATCCAGCGCTCGCTGTAGAGTCTACAGAGCCGATATTGAGTAACAAAATACTGACTTAGATGAGGATTCTCATTCGCTTTCGCGGTCTGTATCGTCTTCATCTCTCAATAAACCCCCCTATCACCATTATCATGAAACTAACCACGATCAGATCAGATGGTAGGGTCGAAGCCCTTCTCATCGCTAACCCTTGATCATAGAGGAAAAACCGATTCCATAAGTTTCAGGAGCGTACCGAGCACCCGATACGGCGATAGTGGATTGGATCAAGATGGCCTCTGATGTTACGAAAAAGGTAGATATAGATGGATATGCGCACATCATGTGGTTCCGCTGTTTAGGCCTTTCCTGGTTGAGGCTGCAAGCTCGTTTGAGACCTTTCCAGCGCACACAGCTTCCGTTACAGGCATGAGTGCTCTTCTTGTATATTGAATCATCTTTTCTGTGCCTTTTCTCTGATATTGTGTCATAGCTGGATAGCTGCATACGCAATTAAAATCTGATGCATAAAAAATGCTTCCATTACTATCTTTTTTTTTGTTTTTTTATAGAAGGTTCCGTAGAAAAGGTTGCCGAACAGCACAGGTAAAAACTGAGATCAATGACTATCCATAATGGGCCAAATAATAGTGATCTTCTTTCGTAATAAAAGAGGATAGGAGTATTGTAGAAGTCATGGCCTGGGTCAGTGAGCAGCCCAGTGTGTTAGACTGTCTATCAGTTAAGTGGCCCCATAAACAAACATACTCATGCAAGGGTATACCATATAGGTGCAAAAGCACTAAGAACACTCTGGCGCGGAAATAGCCTTCTTTAATGCGACTCGTTTCTTCATATTCATCTCCGTGGTTTCATTTTCAATCAAGTGCTCAACCAAAACAAGTGATTGCACTATTAGACATTTCTACTTTGGGGGTTACATATTGACCACTCCTATCTCCAAACGCCACAATGCATGTCTAATCCCCTAGAAAAACAAGAAATCTTACTCTATTCTTTCCCAAGTTTCCACCGTCAAGAGGGGTCATCTTTTTCATGGTGCATATTTGAGATATTTTCGAATCAAGGACTCGCCCATCCACCCGCAACATCTACCCACTCCGCTAAGCAACTACCTTGCTTTCCTTCTACGTCCACGATGTCGGTGTCACATCTACATCTACATCCAACTCCATTTTCTTTCACTGGGTCCCATGATTCCCAGTACTCATCCTCTTCTTTTCTTTTCTTTTCGTCGGTGGTCGTCATCTCGAGAAAAGGTATGCGTGGCATCTGACGTGCCGGGGCATTTGCTGGACAGTGCTGGATAGTCGTGTGACGATACCCAAAATCGCGGAAATAATGAATGTCTTTAGGTGCTAAGAGCGCACCGGCAGCAAGTGAATGAATCGGTGCATCTCCCCACTAAAGTTTTGGTTAGCAAGCTTCTTTTTGACCAATTCGAAATGTATTACCCTCTCAAACCAAAACCCTCCGCTCCGGTCCATCATTTGAAAGAAGTCTTCATATTCTTTACTCCTAAACCAGCTAAGCTTGGCGATCTCAAAATTAGACCAGAAATGGCACATGTTGTACTTTTCTCCTTCCATTGCCTCTGGGTCTATTTCTGGCAAGGAAGTGTGAGATGGGTCCCCACGCAAGATTTCTTCGGGCAAGGAATGGTGATTGTGCTTCAGCTCGTCATCCAAAAGTCCTTGCGCTTCAGGCTGTGGCTCTATAAACATTTCCCAAAGGCCTCGCGATGTCAGGTTATTAACTCTCTTGTACGCAGAGGCATATCTAAAAATATTGGGCACAGTCTCTTTGAGTTCCTTAACTGCTATAGTGAAGCCGTATGTCTTATTTGCTTCGATCATCCTCAAGAATGGATCACTATTGAGTTAGCACTAAGTATTATTGGTAGTTTGCGCTTCTTACTATGTGATATCACAAAAGTATTTGATCTCTGGTTCCAATCGCCAATACCACTCATACTTTTCGAGAAGTTTGTGTTTGTAAAAAAATCTACGCGAATTAGATTTAATCAGTGCAGTAATTTTTAAACATACCCCGAGTAGAATCTGCACATAGCATGATAACTTTCCATTCCGCCGTACATGATAGCGGCGTCGCCCTGCTTTGCTATACCTTCTTTTGCAACCTTTGGATCAATCCAGTCTGGGAATCCCCACATTTTTGGGTCAATAGTGCCAAACTCGATGAACGAGCTAGTGTAATTGGCCACTGTTTCTTTGAACGTTGAGTTGAATTCCGCGTCATTTAAAAATACATACGGGTATTTGTACCAGCGATTAAAGTGTCTCTCGATAGACTTGATAGACTGTATCACACCGTCTAGCTCCTTGTTTCTTGCAAGCACAACAAAGGCTGCATTGGCTCTTGGTTGAGATGTATCTGGTTCTAGGCACCCAGTTACAAAAACTTTGTCATGCTCTTCACTAATCTTCCTTTGTACACATCAGCCTAATCTTCGAAGATCTTGGAGAATTAGAAGTACCTGATAGCTGGCGGTGCTCCTGCAGGCCTTAATATTCCAACCCCTGATTTCGGATGCCGAACAATCAAAACAAGGATAAGAGTGACGACTATACATGGAAAAAGGAGAACGGCCCCAAGAGGTATTGTAAAACTGGAATCGCTTCTAAGCCTTAAAGGTCTCCTAAAGAAGGAAAATCTAGAGGAGGTCTTGGGCTTTCTCTTATCCTCATCCAGGTCTTTAGCTTCAGATGATCTGGAAATCCGCTGATATATCCTTTGAGCGAAACCCATTATGGAAATGCGCAGCCAGGGCAACTGAAGCCACCTCTGGTATAAAGTAATCTTCTTTTCTTGGTTACCAGACCAGTTGAGGTAAGCCAGTAGGTTGATGCCGAGAAATCGAAGGCACTGCGTTCTTTGGTATAACTCTGTAGGTTCTTTGCCGATGATATAGGTGTGATTATAATGACCGGATCGCCAAGAAAAACCTCGTTGTGTTGATGGGTGCGACTAAGGCTTCAAGCCTTCGGCACAGTGGGGCAGCGGACAGGCCGAAGTGACTCAGGTAATTCATTCAGTGATGCGAGGGGATATTGCTGTTTAAAAATCGAGGCTGATAAGTGTCAATCGATTGAAAAGGGCGAAATATCTGCAGCCCTCTCTAGTAACCCAGGTTAATACTTCTGTATGATAGGCTAAGCTTGGCGGAAATTTCAAGTACAAAGAGAGGACCCCTGCTCAGTTACTATGGGCGGAGCACTATAACTTACCAACTATGTCGCCTATTGTTGCGTAGGATAAGAAGAGGTTTACTAGTCACCTCGGCTGACAGTACCGTCAATTATCTACTTCGCAGCGCATTCTTGACCTTAGAAGATTTCGCTACAGATATACCGCAGTCTGATATGAAGCTTTGATAAATTGCGATCCTTCCAAACGCTTTTCAAAAGCTTGGGCTTGTTCAGAACATCTAACAATATCCTATTAAAAGCATCCGTTGGACTATTTCCAGCGTCGAT
This sequence comes from Blumeria hordei DH14, assembly GCA_900239735.1. Lineage (NCBI taxonomy): Eukaryota > Fungi > Ascomycota > Leotiomycetes > Helotiales > Erysiphaceae > Blumeria > Blumeria hordei. The sequence continues at coordinate 506,066 of OENG01000023.1, forward strand.
GTAATAGCTCCAAGGACCATGAAGATTACATCAAAGAACCTTCTCTACAACTCTACACTACCACCATTCCTTGCTCGCCTTCAAGCTGAAAACTCTGACAATTCTCAACGACATGTAGGAGTACGAGGTAGAAAACCACCGAATGCGGATGAGATAGATGAAAATGAGCCAGTTTACTTTGATGAAGAAACAAATTGCTCTTTAACTAAAACGGAATGGGAAGCCAAGCAGGTAGAATCCAAGGCCGAAGAAGAGGAGTTACGAGATCCCAGCCACCTTGAGGAGGACTCGGAGCCTAAGCTCAATGCTGCAACAGGAAAGATCAATGGAGTTGCTATAGGCATTTCGAAGAAGAGAAAAACTGGCAAGATTATCTGCGGCGATCAAAGTGATTGTGTAAAAAAAGATCTAATTACAACGAAATCTCCGCGAAATTATCTTGGCTCTCACCAAGAAAGAGGAGTTGGCGACAATGTACCAAAAAAGGGTAAGAATTGCAAACGAATGAAGTTGAGCTTTGATGATTGAAGCAAGCTTGGGATTAATTACTATTGAATCCCCAATTGTTTCCTCAAAAGGAGCATACTTTTAGAACACCTGCTTAATGTTGCTGCATACTTATGGTGATCGGCAAGAATACTGAAAAGAAATATATTGTTTCAATTTTCCATGCATGTTATGTCTGTCTAAAGCATGAATAACATGAGATCAATTTTTCATTTGGGATTAAACTGCACAGAAATCTACATAGAGGGTGCCATTAGTCTATGAGACAAACTTATTCTACCCGCTTTCCCATGAACGCCATGCATCCTTCGCGAAATTTTTCATAAAACAAGCTGATTTGCTAGTGCTTCCGATTTATAACAAAATGAATCATACGTTCAAGACTTGGTCGAAACGAAGTCCCAGAGCATTTTGATAAGAGTTTCTGGCAGGGTATACAAGTCTACATGGAACTCACCCTCTGCTTGATTTTTAGTAAAATATCGTGATTGACATTCATTCATAGACAACTTACGGTCGATATCATTTTTAGTATAGGTGTCCTCACTTTTATTGTCATGAATCATTTGCACGACGTGCAATAAGTCATCCTCGCCTAACTTAACAAGACCCTCCGCTAACTTTTCCATATCCACTCCTTTCTTCTTCTTTGATGAACCGGATTTTTTGGTGTTTTCGTCGCCGGGGACAGGTCCTGTTTCTCTCAACACATTGATGAGAGTGACAGACGGATTTTTGAAAGTAATCTGGTGCTTGGCCTCGTACCTGCCCTTGGCAAAGTTCAGATCATGAGTGATAGAATTTTTGCCACCTTTCTCGGTGCTGTACAAATCAATTGTCATGTCAAACTCACCCCATCCTTCGTTCTCGCACCGAAATGGGGGGTTGGTGAAAGCTGTTGATGCGGACTTTAGTGTGCGCTTAAGCCTTGTATAGGAAAGGGAACGAACTTTGAACCGGATTGGCGAAAGATGGATGAAGATTGTAGACAGCCTTAGTAAAACAATTGGCCGTCTTTTCGTTGCCGGCCTCGTCGAGAAGAAAGATCTCGATGTTCCATGCCTTCATGGGAAAGCCTTCTACCTCTGAGGGTTTGTCACTAAGTCAGATAGTCAATGCCGATTCCGCATAATATCTAGCTACACACGTAACTTAGACATACATGTTGCGCTGTTCCGTGATAACCTTCACGAAGCGCTTAACCTGTAGCATATTAGCATTTGCTTACCGCCGGTCTAGTAGCTAGACGACGCGCCCAAGTTCTACTAACTTCAGCGACCATCTTGGATGAGGGGCTCTATGAGAGCAGTCGTAAATTTGATCAAGCTTTTCTTAATTCTCCACTGACGCGACGGCGGGGATGTGGATGTTATGCCGCGCAGTTGCACCTAGTGGAAACGGTGGCCTAACAGGATATTGTGTGTCACGTTTTTTTTGTAATTTTGGGTTATCTAACATGTCCAGGAAAAGAGTGGCTGGCCATGATCTAGACCAGACAACCGCCCGGACGTGATTTAAATGTAAACCGTCTAATTACATGGTAAACTAGTTCACAATCAGACACCATATTATTGCCAACAATAAACAAGTTTCCAGATTTCGAATTATTCGCTGAACCTCTTTAACCCATCTCCTCTTGAGTTAAATTCAGTTTCCAAACTCCTTGCTTAATCGCGGACTTCAATTTATTCATTATTATTTTATCTACTTATGTTCATTCTTAGTTAACAACTACGTAGGATAGACTATCTAGAGACATCATATCTTTCATATTCTCAGTAGGGGTCTCCTTAATTGAATGGTGGGTTTCCCAATTTTAATGCACCAATGAATACTTTATACCTCAAAATAGAAAATTTAAGATAAAAACAAACACGTCACACCATTCAAGTTCAAATCTCAGCATATCTCATCATATTTTTCTATGACAATATTTTTGTCTAGCGTGCTTTATTTAAAATCTTTACTTTTCACGAAAAATTTCAAGCACCGAAACTTCCGAAAATAATTTTAACTAGCAATATAGCGCCAACATGGGAAGGCGGCTGTTAGTTTTTTCAAAAACTCGTCTCTGAGTGTTGAGCCTTGCTAAAGCACGAAGAATGAGTTGCACTCCATTTTACTATATAAAATTAGGCTTAGTCAAGGTAATTTCAGCCCTTTTTTGCGCAGTGCACATGTTATCTTGAGTCCCTACAGAGGATTTGTCACGATTTGAGAATATTTTTGCACAACTTTCGTAGGGAGATAATAAATATGCACGATTTTGTGTAGGGATCAGGATTTTTGATCAAGGTTTTTAAGAGCTGGCAAAAGTAGCTGTCGTTTAAATCCCGCACTTAGTTAGCTAAATTTCATGTGATTCACGTTTGGGCTATGACGTTTAAATGTGTATTTATTAACGAACTGGCTTCAGAGGAATTTTATGTTTTTGTAGATCAGCTAAACTTTGAGCAGAGGTCAAAAAAATTGTAGGAACCTGACAATCCTCCTTCGCATTTATTGACCTAACGAATATTTCCTGTTATCTACCTCTGGAGTTTACTTTGATGTAAATCAAGCCCGAGTGTGTCTGCCTCATGATTAGCGCGCAGGAGTTAATTTCCTAGATGTTTTATATTTTTGTAATAGGAAGCTTCTGGGGTTAAGTATCAAGGTTTGGGATTGTTTTGATACGTTAGAGTAGCCCTGTCGGTTTGGATCCGAAGCTCTCAGAATAGTTATGATTTTGAAACTCTCATGGTTTTTCTCCAGCTGTTTCCTCAACTTCTGCTGTTTTTGAGAAGAGTGCCTCGTTCTCTTTTTGTGCTTTTAGGAAAGCCTCTTTGAAAAGATTGGCATCTGTTGAGGTTAGATTAAGTGATGAGGTAGCTATCCATGGAATCCTTACTGTCAGAATTGGCGAATCGAATCGCTAAGGTTTGCGCCTCTGGCTCGCCTTCACTGACATCTGCAGCAGCATTCCAGACCCAACTTCTATCGCTGCCCACATTCGGAGAGAGCTTCATATCGGGTACAACTTTCTAATTTTAGTATACGTGGTTTTTGGGCTCCTTGGGTGCTCACCATAGTGATTAGCGCAAACCTTCAGAGTCTTATCTCTTCGCATAACTAATCTAGTTTTTCCATTTTCTTTGTGCTTGAGCAGTCGAACGTCGCCGGTACCACGCTCTTTCCATTCATTACTTTCTTTCACGAAGCGGAATAATTTGGCACGCATCTTAAAAGTCTGCTCCTCAAGTTCCTCGTTTGTTTTCGTCTCCACTTTTTCCGTGAGACGAATCACAGGTTCAAAATGGACATCTTCAGACTCGGGAGTTTCATCCTTTTCCTTTTTGACCAAATTAGAGATTTTAACTTTTTAGAGAGTTGTAAGCAGAGGTTGTGATTAGAGACCTCATACCTCATTATTTTCTTCCTTGGCAGCTTCTTTTTCAGCTTCCCTCTTGGCTTTTGCACTTCCAGAGTTATCACCACGGTCTTCATCGTCCTTTCTCTCTTTCTTGGCACCCCCACCAAACATAGAAAACATATTGTCCGCAGCGCCTACGAATGCTGAGGAGGCACTGAACATAGCATTTGATGCTGCGTTCGCAACTTTTTCGGTTGATGTCTACAGTTTATAGTTAGTTTTTATTTGGTCCAGTATAGACATGGATTTTAAATCCTTGATTGCAGGGAGATTAACGTACTTGCTCAGCTGAAGAATCTACAGTGTTCTGCACAACTGTAGACTCTGTAGTTTTGGGATCTGACAAGGATTCCGCCATATTTGATACAGTTGATTTTAGTATGATGAAAAGGTTCGCGTTGCTGTGTTTTGTGAGGAGTGCCTTGCATTGGACCCCTCTTTGTAATGAATAATATAGCACTTACTAAGGGATACGACTCTAAGCGAGACTAGGAGCAATATTGGTTATGCTTCCCTTTGCTTGATCATGATGTACACATCTGTTTCACACTTATTCGAAGCTTACATACAGATAGCTCATTGCTGACCACAGAACCAAAATTGCTGATTACAAGGCTACAATATCCAGAAGTTCTTACGTTCCCGTCGATATCATGGCATCCTCCACAATCTAGGATGGCCCTATTGAGTTTACCTGGGTTAATCTTCACCACAATCTCTATGAATAATTTCCAAAAACAATAACATGAGAACCCGTATATCTCGAAGCGCTAATGATAGAAGAGGTTGAAAGAAAACTAGTAACAATTTTAAAGCCTCTCTGAGGCACATACGAGCCTGGTACGCGGCAACCAAGACTGAACACCTGTACACGGTGCCTTCTACGAACCTGGGAGTGAAATATTCTCCCAGAGCCAAGTTCAGTCAAATTTCGCAATACCGAACAAGCTGCCCACGAGGCAATGATTTAAAATACTCCACCACATCAAATTTTCACACCCAAAGAGACCGAATTCTACCAAAGCCTCATCGAGTCTACAAGTACGACTCAGCACATCATCGTTTCAATGACCACACCTTTCATGGACTTACTCTGGCCTCAGCTTGTCACCAAATACACGCCCACGTCGATGTTTATACCTGACGGTGGAAACAAAGCGTGGCGCACAAATCTAGGAGACAGTTCTCTGGGATAGACGTGAGAGGGATCAGGATAAGTTCACAAGATGATTCATACGGTGGATCATATCTCGACGGGTGTCAAACTTCGAATTTCGGCAAGTTTTACGAATTGAGCTTTGTGCGTGCGCCAAGATGTCGCTTATGAGAGTACAGATGACACTATAGAAACATGCCAACGATGGAAGGTACCATGGTCCGCCTCCTGGTGGTATTCTCTGGTATAATTTGGGTAGCCTGGGCACCCACTCCACTTGGGAAGGAGACAACTAAAATCACATTATGCGCGGAGAAAAGTTAACGGATGATGCAGGTATTTCTGGATAACCCAGAGGTTTTGAGGCATTTCATTGGGTGGGTATTCACGGATGAGAGTTGACTTGGGGTGAAGAAAAAGCCGCCATAACTTTGCAGTAGTACTTGCAAATGAAATCCGAGGCATAAGTGCTCTTCTTTTTAATTGAATTATCTGTTATGTGCTTTATCTTCGATATTGTGCCATAGCTAGAAAGCTGCATACGTAATTAAAATCTGATACAAAAAAATACCTCCGGGAGCAACGTCGAATAGCCTGGAATACATGACAAGCCTCGCATTGTTCCGTGCTCCGACAAGGTCGACAGAACTTCGCAGCTGCAGAGGCGCGGATTAGCGAGGAAAAATGCGCTTGCCAGTTCTAGAGTGGCTTCCCGAGTTTGTATTTACCATGTGGACGAACCAAAAGGAAAAATGATTTGGTCACTCGCGCAGCTACGTGGGCTACCATCTAGTGTATCGCTTTCATGTGAACCATGAGTTTATGAATTTTCAGTGGGCCGGTGATCATTTGAATGGCAACCATAGTTGATTCTGGTCCCAAATCAATCCCAGAATTCCTCTGAATGGTAGAGGAATCCGGGTGAATTTACGACTGGCTGTTCATTGCAGTTAATGCAAAGCGGGCTTTGACCTGCTGAACTAACATAATATCGCTAGCTGGATGCCGAGAGTCTGCGATACGGCTGATCTTATGCCTGATTTTGGTAGGATTTAGTGGAGGTGGCTATGTGATAGGCGCAGTAAGAGACGTGCATCTACTATAATGCTCGAATTGGCACTTTTTGCTTTCTGAACTGGTAGTGCTGCCTTCATTATTGTGAAGGGCTCAGCGCTGTAATATAGGCTTATTTCAACTACAGTTTCCCAAGATGTCTTTTAGGCTGGGTTCTAGTTATTTGGAGTATGGGGACCCCTGAATTCTTGAGCCCTCGCCATTAGAAAGTTGCTAGGAGGGAAAGGGAGAATGGAGAATAAACCTCTTGTGTCACATTGTACGAACTAGCGGACAGTCGCTCACAAGTAGATTCAATTCTGTCTACACATCCTTTGTTATCAACTATCGAGAGAGGTGAAAGCGCTGTTTCGACACTGCTTGTTGCGATCGAGCAGGTTTGATAGGCGAGTAATAATCTGAGGCTTTTGGCTTGTATTACTGTTGGAAAATATTCTCTGTACTATAGTATATGGATATATACGATGAAGAAAAGAAGGCTTGATAGTTCACAGCTATGGGAACATTGGACTTATATATACAGTGCGGACTCAATGCAAAGACATTCGATATAAAGATATTTGCCTCATAATATTGTCTTCTTCGCGCACGCATTACGTTCATGTGGTAAATATAACACATTAACGATTTTCGGTACCTCGATTTCGCCGTCACCTTATTATAGTTATATCGAACAGCTGTCACGTGATGTACCACCGTCATTGGCTTAAGCTTGGTATTAATTATTTTTATGCCTAAATATCAAGGCATACATTGCTGTATCCTAGCTTAAATCTAAATATGTCTTGCACTTCCCCACACGACTCATTAGGCCTGGTAGAGGACTGAATCCACCACATGTAAATATATTCTTAAATGGCGACTAAGATTATAGACATGACGACGCAAATATTGAGGTGGTGGAAGAGGAGTTCACGCTTATGGATATCATTGCTGCACATGCTATTCCACTGGGGAGCAATCCATCAAGAGTTTCAGCACAAATGCGAGTGGGCAGTATTAAGTAAACTCCTATGAAGTACACGAGCCTTGTTCTACCTGAATGACAGAACTAACCGAGACTCCACTAATGTGCTTAAACATGTCAAATCCGACGCCGACAGAGACGAATTCTTCACCTTCCAGTGGTGCCGGTGTAATCGCTCAGTTTGCTCTGAATACCTGAGGCAACCAAGAAGAATCGCAACCGAATTGAAGTCGAGAGCAACCTCAGGTACATCTACGTTTGACGACTTCTCGACAATGCCTCTCTTACCATTCTCGTCTCAATCCTCAACCTCTTTCCAACTACGCATCATCTCGCCTCAAGGACCAATAAAGAAGTGGCTCCAACTGCAAACAGAAACCTGCCTGCCAAACTCGAGGGTGCCAAAGGTAGCGTTGGGATGGTCACTGAGTGACTTGAGTAAAATGTGAGGAGGTCGGCAAGAGTCAAAGGTATGATATCGTAACTCTAACTATAATTAAGGACAAGGGACGCATCCGGCAAAACTAAACTATATTTCTCGCGGCTCTTGTATGCTTGGATAATCAAAGGTTTTAAATTTCCCTTTTGTGGGTATTTACGGAGGAGAGTCGACTGTTTGTGTAAGCAAATATACCTCGTAGTAGTATTTGCGAATGAAATACAGAGTATGAGTGTCTCTATCGTCAAAAGACTCACCCAACAAGTATATATAGCATCGGTCATTTGTCATAGTTTCCTAGCTGCATACACATTAAGTCATTCAAAAAAATGGACAAGGGACAAGGAAAACTAGGACAGGAGACAATACGTGGCACAGACGAGCGGCTCTGACCAATCTATATATACACCATGCTAGCCAAAGCAACTCAGGCCTCAAAGGGTACACTTGAGGATCCCTGATCATAAATATTGTATTATAATTCGTCAAGTGTACCCCAGGTTTTATGCATAATGCACACTAAGCTAGAAACCTGTGTATACTAGACATATCCTGTAATTTCAGAGGGGGAGTCACACGCCGTCTTAAGATTTCACTACATAGAAGATATAGCAGAAATCCCGAGACATCGTTGACAGACGATTTCCGTATATTCACATTTTACCACCGTACCATTCTAGGAACTTATAACCTCACACCTTCTACTGTTCAGTTACTCAATTCGTAACCAGTGGCAACCTTCGTAATCCAGTAAACATTCTTAGGTAAGTAAATATTCGCAGAATGTGTCGGTAAATAGTACGGGGATGCTACTCTATCTCCAGTTCGTGATATTGCCCCATTAAGTAGCAGTCGTCTCCCGCAGTATATTCAAAACACTATTTACACCCTCAACAAGCAGAAAAAGGAACATTTGTTATTTTATTAATCGACTCTTAGACTATCTAGCACATTCGGCTCCTCTCTGGCCCAGGCCGCAACTTGTACAGTGCTCCTTGCCTCTCTTGTTTCTTGAAAGTTCATTGATATATTGACCTTGATCAATAGCCATTCAGCTCAGCATTTATCCGTAGAATTCGGCCACATTTTCCAGGGAACCTTCAACCCAAAAAACAAAAAGGGTTGCAATCGAAACTGCGTGCGCGAGAAATATTCTCAAAATCCCTGCAGCTCTAGCCAGGCGAGGCCTAGACACCGGGACCACATGAGGTGCGCATATCCATCTTTATCTACCTTGTAACATTCGGGGCCGACTTGTTCCAAACTACAATCTTCGTATCGGGTGCTGGGTACGCTCCGGAAACTTATCGGATGGCTTTTCCTCCGTGATCAAGTGTTGGTGATGAGAAGGGTTTGGACCATAGCATCTGATCTGATCGTGGTTAGCTTCATGATAATGGTGTCAGAGGGATGTGCTTAGGGATGAAGACGACACAGACCGCGAAAGTGACCCGCAAGGATGAAATTAAGTCGAAAAGCACAAAGCCTGGGTCCCGGCTTATGGGGAACTGCTTCTCTAATGGGACAAACAACTTGAGTGAGAACAGGCGGCTGAGAGATAGAGTGACTGGGGGAAGAGGTCTCTGAAGGCCATGCTAGAACTGATATTTTCGAGGGGTTCTCAACTTTGGAATGTTTGTGGGCGCCAAGCCCAAGACTTCTGTAAATGAGCCAGGACGACTTCTATTGTGCACGAGCCAATGGCGCTCCTCAGAGCTCTGGACAGAACAATGGAAGTTGGGCTAAGTTACCATACAGCAATCACGCTCTGTCAAGACTTTTCTGACATTTCAGCGCGACCTTCGGGACGGAGTTGGAAGGAGGCTAGAAAGGCAGAGTGTGAATTCCCAGAGGTACACACAAGTCTGCAGCGCCCAGCTGACCGGCCTCTTCGAACGCTTCAGTGTTGAAATATCATCAGCAAGCAACGGTCACGGTACCGAAGATATGAATCTACTTTTAGCGCTGCCCGCATGCATAACAACTGTTTGCCACGAAGCTCCCGAGTAAAACTATACATTGAAGCGATCGGAGTGGCGACATCATAAGCCCCTGGAATATATGCACTAGCCGCGAGAGGTCAGATCCCGCTCGGCGTATTTGGAAAGGCATCGAGAGTACAGGCGTACCTCGAGCGCCCCTAAAGGAAACCAGTACGGTCGCCCCTGAATCAGCTATTCAGAGGCGCTCAATCAGGGTACCGGGTTGCAATGATGGGGATAGTGCTGCGACTGGCAAGCAGATAGTATACATGAGCTGGAGGAGCAGCGATGGCCGCTCATGAACCGTGGATTCATGAGCGTTAGATTAGCAGTATTATTGCTGTGAATAGTCAATCACGAGATGGAACCAAGACCATGACACGGGTCATAGTGATGAAAAAGAGATAGTATATGTTCGCTCTTCTGACAGAATCGAAATCAGTCAAACACATCCTCCACATACTCCTATCAGACGAAACAAGTGAAAAGTAACTATCTTCCCATATGACTCATAATTATCACATTCAGAAGGGTCACTATGTCTTCGAATTTAGTCCTACTATCCGTACTAGAAGAGCCCCGCACTCCGTAGCTTTTGCGATTTTGCCCGGCTGCTATACACCTGCAAATGGCTATCGTTTGAATGATCGGAGAGAAGAAATAAAGAAGGGCAGAGGGATCCTCCAGGTGTGTGATCAAATGAGGACTTATGAGGGGTGGTACTGTTTAAGAGGAGCTAGATAGAAGGCATAGGATGGGATATAATACTGGCACAAGTATCCTTGGCCTATAGTCAGAGAGGACCTGCATCTTTTTTAAACCCAATAGTTCCTAAGCTAAAGCTTCGTGTCCACTATGAATGCAGGACCAGTTGAGCCGGCAGGGTTTCCTGTACTTTTTCTGTTGGAACAGTAGTCATGTGCACCATAATAATAATGGTAATGTGCATTAACCTATTGTAACCGTAGTTTAAATCACGTAATAATTCCTATGCATTCTAACACGACACCAAGGAGGCTTAAAGGTGATACATCAAAATCATACATATATAAATAATTGTCATTGCATTGCTGTTTGAACTATTCTATTTTCTCTATATTTTACGCGCGTATACCGTATTGTACCAATATTTTGCTACGGCCTAACTCGTTCCAACCTCGTGAATTGCTGCCAAAAGTGCAGCTGGTTAAGCAGAAACCAAAAATCACCAAAACCAAAACAACTTCGAAAGATAAAAGAATTCTTCATGTTGGACCCAAGCAATGCGCTCCTCACACATTCCATCGTCCATCACACCTTCCTACGGACAAGTTTAGTCCATCTCCGCTGAGAGCAAGAGATAGGTTAGCAGGCACCTTTGATCCAGCCGGTATCTTGCTATTGGTTACTAGACGTCTGAGAAGGGACATCGTCGAGGTCGCTGTATCCTCAAGCTTCTTCTACAGATTCCAGCGCTCCGAAACCTGCTTCCTCGACCATCGAGACGTCCTTCGCTGAGGCGTTTGAATCTTAGGCCCTTCTGGCTGCAGCCCGAGCTCGTGCCACCTCCGCGAACCTCCCTTGCTTGAAACGGCGAATCCCTGCGAGCTGCTCTTTGGCAACCAGTTCCCCACAGTTACGACACTTCGTGAGGGCCTTGCACTCGGCTTAAGAGTGCATGGTAGATCCACAGTCCCAGCAGGCTGAAGCGTGGAGGCCCAAACAGCGTTTGCACTGTTCGATTTTGCGACGAGGTTTGTGGACAATGGCCACTCCGGATTCATCGAATAGGCGGAAGCCCGCACGGGGAGTAGAGTCCCGGCAGAAGAGGGCATGCCAGTTGCGGTATAGGGCCCCGGGTCGGTATGTCCCATGGGGCTGCGCTTGGACGGGTCTCTTGCCAGTCACTCGTTCAATTTTGCTCTTGACCCATCTTTCGCCGAGATCCTCAGCTCCCCACTCCACTTTGATCCTTATAGGCACGTTGGAGATCCCCAGGGCGACAAGGCCCGAAGGTGGTTCGATTTTGCCGTTTTGTTTCGTCAATTTCGACGCGGTATCTAGAAGAACCTGTCTATTTTCTTCGGAATCTGGTAGAAAGGCAAGTCCCGACCTGACCCGTTGTACTGAGTCGATATGATTGCCATCGCGGATGAGTCCCTCGACAGTAACTTTGGCACCCACGAGAGATAGTGTTCACCACGGGAGGTCCTTTTCAAGGCCAAGGAACAGTCGCTTGTCGACTTTCGCCTTGGGAATTTCTTGATGTTGGTCTTTGGCCGCAGGTCGCGTCACTGCCTTTACGGTTTGGGCTACTTTTAGACGCAGTCCGTTTTTGGCCACCGTTATCCAGGTGCTTTTTAGAGGCAGCGCTAGGACGGCGAGTATGATTGTGCTCCTGGCGTCAGGAGCTCTCGAAGGAGGATTCGCTGGGCGAGGAGGGAGGACGGGTGGCGTGGAGGCCTGGCCCGTAGCCATGTATTGCGCAATGGTGGAGCGTAAGTAGACTCTCATGGCGTCTACAAAATGTCTGTTTGACCCGCTGGTCAAAGGGAGAAGAGTTGCTTCGACGCCAGAGATGGCAGCGGAGCAGAGGGCCAGATTTGCCGCTGTTTTGGCGGCGCATCGTAGTTCAGCCTCGAATATTGGTCGAAGCTCGGGCGAGCATTCTGCTTTTGTGGCAGCTTTTGGCAGCGACGTTAATTTTGGCGCTGCTTTGCCAGCAGCTTTCTCCGACGATTTAGATACGGTCGAAGGAGATTTAGATTATTCCCCAATCTCGTGGGGGACAGGGGATGGTTGAGGGATTTCCCCAACAATTTCAACTGACCCGATCATATCAGTATCGGGCTCAGTGACGGCGGGGAGGGCTTCTTCCTTCCCTTCAGTTGAGGCCTTGCTATCTCCACGCATTTTGAAGACTGGGCAAGGCCCGGAGTTTGTGCGAGAGCCCTCGGGCGGACTCTCGTATTGTTCAACGTGGTTTTGGGACGCTTTTTACGAACTGGAGGCATGGTGAAAATGCCAGCGACTCGATTTCAATTTATTGATGAATGCGACAAGCGCGAGAGGGAGGGAGAGGGGGAAAAGGTGAAGATTCGAATTTCTCGAATTTCTTTATGTTAAAGTCCTCAGCTAAAGCTCTAGGTCCACTTTGGGTACAAGACTGGTGGAGCCGGTGGGGATCACTGCTTACAGGCCCAACTCACTCCAGCCGCTGGACTCGCTACATAAATAGTAGGAGGTAAATTAAGATGCAGACACCACCTACTCCAACTCCTAGATCAAAAAAATCACTCCTTTTCCCCCTAAATCCAGATAGCTACAATCTTTCCTCGGAGAAACAACACTTTTCGCCCCGTTCCCTTTCGAATCATGAATTGTGGCAATGACTAGTTTTTCTGATCCCCGCTAAGAGCAGTGGGTGAGTGAGCAGGTCGTCTATCAAAATAGCCGGATCCTTGCGCAAATGTTTTGAAGCTTTCGTGGCATTTGGGTCCGAGAAGCTTTTTGATAAAGTCAATGTGGGACATAGACTTTTTGAGCGTACGCGTGTGTTGTGTGTGTTAGTCATAGTGAATGAAGTGGGTTGGAGTGGTTTCCTTCCCGCAAGAGCACTCCATGGGAGCGTATGGGTTATTAAAATGGCGATGGTATGCCGCAAAATTGCAGTGACCAGTTCGTGCTGCAATTAGTACCCGGAGGAAGTGCCTAGAGAGACACAATTCGGGTGGTTTACAGCGCCGCATAAGTAAGTGAAGCTGGCGGTATTTAGGTGGACAAGCCGCTACCCTCTAGTCTTCCAGCAATGTTCGTCGTCGGTGATTCATGAGACCACGAAGATATGCTAGAGTGCATGATCCTAGTGGTGTATCCTGGCTAGGTAGCTCTCGAAGGGCGGCACGGGCAATTGTGTCTGCCTCTTCGTTTTCGCGTATCCCTGCGTGCCCTGGCACCCACTGTACCAATACTTTAGCCACGTTTTTTAATTCCCGGAAGCTGCGTAAATCTTCAAGGCTAGCTGAGGACGAGCCCGTAATTAGTGCGCTTACAGCCTGCTGACTGTCTAGAAGCACGTGGGTTTGCTGCGACCCTCTTTCTTTCCCTGACTTTTCGTTCTCCAAGAACTCCAGTGCAGCCTCCAGAGCCTTCCTTGCTCCAATTATCTCTGCATCTAGCACCTCTCCCCCGTGCTTGATGCTACTTCCATTGCAGATAAGTTTCCCATCCTTTTTCAGAACGAAACCCCAGGCGGAGCGTCCGTGTCCTTCCGATGAGCCATCTGAGTATGCGCAAATGTCCGTTCCTGGCATGATATTGATCCATATAACGTAGTCATCGCGTTCAATCAGCTTTGGGTCTGGCTTTTTAGGAAGACTACCGACGCCACCGCCTCAGGGGCCTCTGCTTTCGGGAGCTCTCGATAGGCATTCTGTAACTGTCACATCTGTATCTCTGGTCTGGCGGAGGTTTTGGCGATCTATTTTTATTTTCGAGTGCCAACATTCGGGCACACGGAAGCGCGGATCCTCAACAGGTGTGGATCATCAAGGGTCTTAAGCCTTGCCGAAAGTTGGAGTCGGTTTCCCTCTAGTATGACCTTTGCCGGCGGGATTCCTCCTTCTCTATGAAGGACTACACTAGGCGTTGTCCTCCTCACTAGAATCGTAACCCGCAATTCCATCAGAATGGCTCTATCAATCATGCTGCAGAGGTTGGAGGTAGATGACATGACCATTCTTCGTAAACTTGGGCGTTTGGACCCTGACCATCAGACATCAGATCCAAAAGTTGCTAGAGAGACAATAAACATATCTAATGCCCTAGCCAATGGCCCAGAAGCTGCTCCCCGAAAGGCAGAGTTGAAGCGGCGAATATGCTGGGCAACTTTTACCGCTTTACCGCACCATGTGGTTACGTGATGTTTGAAACTGAGTCGCGAATCCAAATGTACGCCCAGCCATCCAATATGATCAGCGGGCTCGATGAGATTTCCATTTACGTGAACCCCAACTGCTTGTTGTGGTTGGAGTCGCTAGAGCACTTGGAGGTAGACCGGTGGAAGAATCCGGGATCATGTGACAGTGTATAACGGGGATGTGAGACGGACTAAGGTGGAGCCGCGGTCGAGCTTACCTCAAGCTCGTAGATCCCAGCATTTCCTTTCTCTATGTCTTTTCTTCTACCTACGTATCGTAGCCTAATGTCCAAATACAACTTCTTCTTAGAGACCCGTATCACCCTCAGGTCAGTCGTAACACTGCTTCTTCTCGGCGTCGTCCTGGGAATTGGATGACTTCAGACTTTTCTGTTTCGAAGGCAACGGCATTTTTCCCTGCCGACTCGAGAAGATTGTCTATCTCCCTTTATGCGGCGCCGGAAGATCCAGCAACTGTGTATCCAAACCCTAGAATTTCAATATCATCGGCGTAACTAAACCTCGATCCTTGGTTGCCGCTTTTCATCGGCTCCGCCATGTACAGAAGGAATAGTAAAGGCGATATTGGCGAACCTTGAGGGACTCCGCAGACCAGCTCTCTCTGGATGGTGACTCCGCCGGAGAGCCGCACTTGTACCTTTCGATGTGTGAGGAATGAAGAAGTACATCGGAGAATTGATTCTGGCCATCTCTGAGCTTGCATGCGCCTAACCAAGCAATTGTGGAGGACTGCATCGAATTCTCCTTGAACGTCTAAAGTTGCGAATGTCGAAGCCCATCCCTGGAAGCGTACTACTTCGATGTCATGAACTACGCAGGAGACCAGATCCGTTGTAGATCGCTTTGGGAGCGCACCAAATTGTTGATGGCCAGCCACATCATAAGTGATTGCGAGGTGCGCCATTCGCTTGGCAAGAAGTCTTTCTTATCTTTTTCCTAGACATGAGAGTAGAGCAACTGATCTCCAACCTTTGGTTGAAGTTGGGTCCTGATTTGACTTTTCCAATAGTACCACTTCTCCAAGTTTGAAGCAAGATGGATGGGTGCCGAGCTGTATGCAAGCTCTAAAGAGCTACGTAACTGTCGGAACACTACCAATGGTCAATTCACAAGCTTGTGTGGGGTTACTCAATTCATTCCTTTCTCTGTTCTCTATGGGAAGAAATACTATAAATACATTGGTACCTTTTTCTGAATCGCTATTCCCTATAAGGAAAGGTCTCAACTCGACCCTTGTACATAACATTTTGCGAGCCAGTTCACACAGTAACATATGGTCCAATCGTGTTCCAGCAGACCTCAAAAGCTCAACTGTAACTACATCCACTCCTGAGGTTGCCTTGGTACAGCTGATGGTGGAAGTTCGCACCTCGTTGTCTGATACGTCGCCTTCCCAGGGTATCCGGTTATCACTTGGGGCGGTGCACGTAGGAAGATCGTTTGATGCTTGGTGACGTGAAAAAAGAGTATCACGGAGAACTGTGGCTCGCTCAGATGGGTCGGTGATATAGGATCCATTATAGCTGAGCGGCGGAGGAGTTCTGACCTATCTGTGGTTGGCCGAGCGCATCAGCTTGAATTTTGTCTGCCGGAGATGTCATCGCTTTGACTTGACATGTCTGATGTTCCTTCTTGGCGGCTTTAATGGTCACACGAAGCTTCTTCGCATAGATAGCCCGCTGTGAGAGTGATGTTGAGGCTCGGTATTCGGTGTGTACGGATTTGCACCTAGAAGTCCACCACGATGCAGATTTTCCGCTTTCCTTTCTGACCCGTGTTCCCGTCGCTTTGATAGCCTCCAAGAGATTTAAGCAGATCTCCTGAGCTTCTGCATCCACTCTCTCTGTTGTACTCAAATCAGAAGGTGGATCTACCAATTTCGCAATGGCCCGCGCAAACTTTGGTAGATTTTCCTTTGGTACTCTAATCTTTGCTGGCACTGGGTCCCTGGTGACGGTTGATGCAGGTACGATTCTGCGGATTGGAAGATAGTCGCTGATCATACACTCCTCACGATCGATCCAAGCCCAGGCTCCAGGAATATTGGTCCAGGTGAGGTCTAAGGCATTGCCGGCTTTGTGAATTGGCTCTCCAATGATGAGGCAAGGCAGGTGGAAGTTTTCCGCCAACTTCCCTATCTTTTCACCTTGTCCATATGTTTTAATAGCGCCTAGTTGCCAGGCCGCGTGCACCGAGTTGAAGTCGCCAGCTGCGATCAACCTCGGGGACGGATTCCAGTTTACGAGTGGTCGGATAGTAGTCGAGTCGTCAGGAGCTTTATACATGTTGAGGATCGTGATTTGATTGACCTTTATCCAGCAGTAATAACTAGTGGGTTTAGTACAAGGAAATAACTGTTCTGCTGATATCACATTTTTGTTCTTTCGGGTGTATATCACAGCCACCGGTCTGATATCCACACCTCCGTATGGTGTATAACAGGTATATCCTGAGTGTGATATGGTTTCTTTTGATCATAAGTTCCATCGCGGTTCTTGCATTAGTATAACATCCACGCCTAGCTTGAAAGCTCGAGAGAGCGCAATGTTGTGAGTTGGGCCTCCCCTGCCTACATTGATTGACATAAAACTTAGTATAGAAGGGGGGCGAGAAGGGGCCCTTCACAAAGCTTCTTCAAGGTTCAAGACCCCAACGCCAGAACCCTCAGTCATGGCTGTGTCTGTCGATAAGGTATCCTTAACAGCAGCTGGAGAAATTGGTGAGGTCGCTCTAGCAGCAGCTGTAGCAGTCTCTGCGGCCTTGGTAGCAGGTCTGGCTCTAGCGACGGCCTGATACTTGCGTTGTGCAGCTTGTCCAATCGTCACGAGTTGCTCCTTGGTGGTCGGGCCATGCAATCCTGGCTGCCGGATTGGTGAGGCCCTCCGCAGTTGCGGCATCTGGTGGCTACTTTGCACTCGTGGGAAGAGTGCATGGTGGACCAACAGTTCCAATAGGCGGGCGCCCGAGACCATCCACGGGTTGCGTGGAATCCGAGACATTTTCTACACTGCTGTATAGGGGACCGAGTTCGTTGGATCGTGGCTATCCCCGAGTCGTCGAAGATCCTGAAGTCAGGCTTTGGGCTGGCGTCCCCAGGGAATAGAGCAACCCACGATCTATATGGGGCCCCAAACTTGGTCTTTCCGTGAATCCTTACTTTGTTCGGCGTGTAGTTAGTAACTCTGAGGATCTCTGCAGCCATCATTTCGGCAGTGACGTCTATTCGTCCTTCTAAACTATAGACTGCGACTGGAACCGTAGCTATCCGGATGGAAATGAGATCGCTTGGCGGTTCTAGTTTAGCCTCCACTGGTGCGAAGGAGCTAGAGGCCTCCGGTGGTCGGGTTTTTGCATCTAGATTTTTATCACGGATGGCAAACCGGTGGAGGCGCGTTAAACTGGGTCAATGTCGGTAGGGGAGCATTGTGTCTGTTTCACGACTGCTTCGCGAATGCCAGCCGGAGAGAGTTGTCTCCACTCGTGGTTTTCATTAAGTCGTAGGAAGAGTCGATCGTCTTGCGACGTCGCTGATACTGATTTCTTCTCTAGCTTTCTGGTATCCCGAGCAGCTGCACCTGAGTTATTTTTCGCGGGGGTCTGTGTACTTGACTTTTGGAGACCAGCACGAGTAACAGTGGCCCAAGTGCTTCTGAACGGGGGCGATGCAACCGCAGTTGCGATGGTTTGTTGGGCGGCCACTGGCGTAGCGGTTGCAGGCTGTGTCACGACATTGGTCGATGCGGGAGGACTGGTGGAGTTGTGCTCGCCCCAGCAAGCACAAATTGTGTAATTGCTACTTGTAGGTAGACTTTGATAGAGTCTACGAAGTCCTTGTTTTCGGCGGTTGAAAGTGGTGCAAGGGCCGCCTCAACACCATCAATAGCCGTTGAGCAGATGGTAAATTGTGCGACTTTCTGCGTTGCTCGGCGCTCCTCCGCTTTGATCACTATACGCATTTCCGGGGGTATGAGTCTACTATAGTAGCCAGTTCTGATGATGAAGCCAGTGAGACTTGCGGTAGGTTTTTGGCACCTGATGCCTTATTGGTTCTTATCTCATCCCATTTTGAGGGCCTCACTTCTACAGGTCGTGGTAGTGCTGGAACCGTAGCGCGCTTTTCGGGTGCGATGACGGTTATTCTGGGTAATTCGGTGGGATCCAAGACTTGTTCCGCGTTTTCTGGGCTGGAGGATGCCCAAATTGAATCGGCGAGGGTTTTCAACTTCTCGACTTCTGCGTCCACCATGTCTACTTCGGGGACATCATTCTCCTTAGCTAGGAGAGCAGCCACGATGGCGTTCATGTTCTGAAGATTGGACTCTAGTCCTCTACTCGTTAGCTTAGTTTTGGCGTGATCTCGTATTGCGTCGTTCTATTCGTATGGTTTGTTGACGCGATCTTTGGTGATGCCGCTGATCGCGTTTTGGTGCGTGTTTCGCGTCGGAGGCATTTTGAATGCCGCCGATGGCAAACATTTACAATTCAATTCGTTACTCATATTGAGACGGATATAAGGGTGGGAGTGGGCAAATTGGGGGGTTCTCTAATTGTGCGTTTGTTTGTTTTCCATTTTTCGTCCGTCGGGGCGCCAAGCCTTGGCTTAGGTCCCTACTATCCACTAAACTAACTAGAGGCATGGACACCAGTGCTTTCTGCACTGATGGCTTCGCTCTTGCTACTTCCCAAATAGGTGTGCGAAGCAACTCTCTAATTACATGATATCGTGTATCGTAGCACCTACATATTTACAGTTAGTCGCCGAGGGCCTTCACTCCTTCTCTGAGTTACACCCATTCTCGGGGAACTACTAATAGATCCATTCAGAAATACCAACCCATCCATCCATTCATAACACAAAGCTCAAAATTGGGGTAGGGTTTAAGACCTATTTATTACTTCTCTAGTATTTCTAGGACAGGTACTTGTGTAAAACTCAGAAAGGGAAAACCACTTTGCTACACGTAGGACCCCTTCCCAGGCTGCTAGCAAAAATTTATTTGGGTCCCCTGAAGATGCTGGAGATCGAGGGGGTCTGTGGGTGGTTAAGTGGCACTCTAGGAAGTTCAATGGGGCTTTGAGCTGTCCGCAGCCACATTGTAGGTTAGCACCCTCGTGATTGAAACGGTGATGTTGCTCTGCAAATTCACCTGACCTGAGCGGGCAGCGTATAGTCTAGAGAGAAATGGTCTAGCTAGTGAGAGTTCCTTAGAGTAATGAGAGAATGAGTCGATGGCAAGCTCTCTATAGGAGACTAGGGCATGTTGGTCCCAGTAATCTTTCATAGTCGTCGATACTTTTGCTATGATGCGGTTTTTCGCGGTGTCAAAAGAAACGTACCCACGGGATATAGGTGGGGTTTTTGAAAGCCCCTCTCGGACAGTGGCGTCGGCCAAAGTATTACCCAATATGTCAGAGTGGCTTGGGATCCAATAAGCCTTGAATTTCCCGGGAGGGATGTGTGGAAGCCGGGTACGAAGAAGCCAATCTTGAGAGAGGGCCTGTATTTGTTGAAAGACCACTTGCGACGAGCAAATTTGGGACTGAAATAAAAGGCGAGCTGCCTCCGAGTTATCTGTGAGTATCCAAAGTTTTTCTGAGAAGCGTGCTAGTAGTGGTGATAGCGCAGCTTTGAGGGCTTCTATCACGGTGGTCACTTCTATGTCGAAATGCAACAGCGTCGGGTCAAGGGACAGATTCTCGCGGTATATCATCTGACCAGCTTGAAAGAGAACGATTCCACCGCCTATCTTGGGCGATTCTACTATCTCAGATCGAGCGCTGTCTGTATACACTCCTAGATCTCTAAAAGGGATGCCAGAAAGAAGATTAATAAGATGGTGCGTAACTCGCCTTGTACTATCATACCATGTCCCTCTTTTGAGCCATGGTGGCCGAATCAGGGGGTCGATCATTTAAGCGTTCGGACTTTGAAGGACTCAGCCCGAAATACGAGAGACTCGACGATTGTGTACTCGGGTCCATATGGCTCTTTGCCGAAGTGGGTATCTGGGGTCCAAGAGTTGGATGCGCAGTACCGCCAATTTTGATTTAGAATCCAGCTCTAAATCAGGAGGGAAGAGACCCGATTCGCGCTACAGAATAGGGATTAGCGTAGTCCGATATACAGGTAGTATAACTCTGGCTCTCGTTAGAACAACTTTGCGGATGGTGGATAGGTGTCCTTCGAATCGATTCGAGATGAGTCTATTGCTGTATCTAGTGCGGCCAGGCCACCAGGTCTCTGCGCCAAAGTAGGTGATGGGAAGTATGCGAGCTAAGATGGCATGACGGATAAGTTGGGGGCACTCCTCTATCGGTGGTGCTGAGAGAACGGAGTGCGTTGGCAACTTTAAGAGCCTTCTCAGCTAGGATTCAGACATCCCATTTAAATGAGAGAGTCCGATTAAAGTGGACCCCTAGCCAGCGCATGTAGGGTTTAGTGGGATTTTCCGAGACCCTTATATCTCTGTAAGAGACGTAAAGGGTTGACAGAGGGCCGCAGTCAGCCCATTTTTGAGAAAAATGTTTTAGCTCCGATTTTTCGGGGTCGAAAGTGATGTCTTCCATTTCCCTCCACTCTTTTGCTTCCGCCAGCGAGTTGGTGAGAGGTGTGCAGTTACTCAGGGGGTTAGACCCTGTCTCAAGGAGAGCAACATCATCTGCATAGCCGAATATTTTCCTCTTAATTCCCATCTTGAAGAGCGGGGAAATGTAGAGCATGAATAGGATAGGCGAGGCCGGTGAGTCTTGTGGAAGATCATACTCCACATGCTGTGGGGGGCCTGTTACTCCATCGCAATAGACGCACATCGTTCGGCCTGAGGTAAAGGATCCCACCCAGCGCACCAGGTTTTCAGGCCAACCTTGCTCTCGTAGACGGCGCACAAGTCTTCCCGTATATACGGCGTCGAAGGCTCCCTTGACATTTAAGGTGAGCATACTGGCTATAGAACTCTCATTAAGTGCCTTTTCTGCAGTGTGGATAATGCAGGCTGTTAGATCAACAGCCGATTTGCCTGGGAGAGCGCCGAACTGTTGGCTCAAAACTACCTTATGCCGGTTAGCAGTTCAATCCATTCTTTTTGCAACAAGTCTCTCTAATCTTTTGCCTAGTACAGAAAGAAGGGCAATTTGGCGGTAAGATTGGGACGAAGAAAAGTCTGTCTTGTTAGGTTTTTGAATCATCACCAGAATGGCCTTTCAGAAGCACTCAGGATGGTGTCCAATCGAGAGGCACGCGTTAAACAGAGACAGTACTAGTTGTTCAATCAAAGGCCGCGCGTGCCGAATAATGGCTGTAGGTATTCCGCCTGCACCAGGAGCGGTGTTGCCAGCACGTAGGATGGAGTCTCGGATTTCCTCGGCAGTAGGGGATGAGAGAGCAGTGAAGTTGAAGAAACCTTTGGAGAATCCATAGGGATGTCACCATCTGCTGGGGGGTTTGCGAGTAGATTTTGTATGAGAACCTCCACTTTTCCGGCAAGACTCTAGACTGCAGATTGTTGTGAGAAGCGGGCGTGAACGATAAGTTTCCACAGATTTGTGCCACTTGGTTACCCCAAATATCTCCCTAGCTGTGCGGACCCTCTCCAATTTGGTCTTGAACAAATTGTCTTTTGCTGTTTGTACTGTTTTCCTAGAGGCTTTTCGGACATCACAAACACTATTTTCAGTGGACGGAGACTGTAGAGCTGACTTTTAGCCCTTACTAGCCTCTTTGCATGAATCCATCCACCAGGGATTTCCATGTCTGACACCTAGAGTGCGCTTTGCAGCACCACAATATGCGTCGTGTATAATTTTCGCGGAAACCTCCGCTCGATTGTCTAAATCATCACTTGAAGGGGAGACTGAAAGAAGGCCTAGACCTCAACAGCCGAGTTCCACGAGTTGCCTGAATAGGGTTTCGTCCATTTTGTCGGGTCGGAGCCGTCCTTGGGGGACCGGAGGGTTGGCGTAGCCTACAGTTGCCAGTAGTGGCAAATGTTCATATGTGGCTGCGCGGTGTCTAGCAATGCAACAGGAAACATTGTTTATTATAAGACTAGTGCCAAATGTTAATTCTAGAACGTTGCCTCGGTTATGGGTAGCTTTGTCAGGTGGAGATAGGAGGGTGAAGGGAACAGAATCCAGCCACTCCACGAACTGTACGGCCCCAGAAGAGGGGTGTGATGGTCCGGAGAGAGCACGGGCTATGATATGACGAAGTCTAATCAAATAGATACTCAAAAAGGGATTATAATAGAAAGGATTCTAAACTAATGAAGAGAAGGGAAAGAAAGCATCTACAGATCTATAACTGTACATAATTTACACCTGGCCCGTGCGTTGCATACCGGGTAACTCCTTATAACACAGACTAATCATTATGTCATTGCAACCCTATGTCACGGCACGGCATTCTGCTCCGTCATGATATACAATTACGTAGAGGGAGGATGGGAGATTGATGGCTGATGCGGGAAGGAGCACGTGCGCGGCGATTTAGTGGAAACCCGCCCGAATAGGAATAGCCTCAGGGCATTTTGTAATTAGATTCTGTTCTTTTCCATACCTCTCCAGCTTAGTATTTTCTTCACAGACTGAATTATTGCCATACAAGCTGTACTTTCACTTGTGCCTATTCTGTGCCGTGACACCCTACTCATTACTATGATGCAGGGCCGTCACAAGGGGCCACATCCTATTGAGGGCTGCCACCTGGAGTGATGTAGGTTAAAATCACCTAGAAATAAGTAGTTTCCCGAGAAAGGAGCCGTCAGAGGAGCCATGAGAGCATTGGCCCCGTTACCCACGCCAATCGAGCCTGGAGGCACGTTTTATGCATTGATTAGTGTCAGTGACTGTCCATTTGTTAGGGTAGGCGGATGAATAGTAAGGACCTGCATGTTCTTTTAGTCATAGAATTGGATAGGACAATGAAATGAAAAAGAAAAACGTGAAGTCCAATTGTTGAAAGTAGCCAACCTTGACGCGTCAAAGCGCAAGTTCCTTCTCAGCCTCGGCCATCAGACAGCTGAGCTCTTGATATCTTCACATTTCATAATTTTTCCTTGCCATCCCATCCCAGCTATACCTCATTCCAGTGACTCTTCATGTAGTCCAATATCGATCTCTTCCTTGAGGATCTTATGCTATCGCCCACAAATGTCTTATCCATTTATTTCCCTTTTTTCTTCCATTATAGCATCTTATAATTTCCGCCAACCTTTACTTACAAACTTGATAGACTGTTGGTTCCAGACGCTTTGCCCCGTTGCCACTGGAACCCTAGCCTTGGAGGCCATGTATGCGTGCAAGAGCTTAAGAGCGAAGTACCGATACCTCAGCCTTTTGTTCCGTTGGATGTGCTGGCATGAGCCATGATCATTTTGTCGGTGGTTATTTTTCGCAGATCAAGTGAGTGGTGACGTTGGTCGAGGTAAAGAAATGTTGTACTGGCTCTGTTGAGTTGTTAGGAGACCGGGGAAAGGAGGATGGGCTGCTAGGTAATTTTTTTTAAATCATTTAATGTGTTATGTATACATGATGGATGACTCTTTTGACGTTGGAGACACTCATACTCTGGATTTAATTCGCAAATGCTACTATGAGGTGTGTTTTGCCGGATTTGAAGCAGCGGTCTCCTGTCCCAAGTGGAATATGTGTCCAAACTATACAGATCTTACTTGGGAGACTGGCCCAGACGATGTACCACCGTACCATCCAGCCATGGCAATGTTTACAGTGTCGCGTGCACTCTTTGCAAAAACCACTGACCGGTGTTTAGCGCTCTCGAAGCTCATCTTACGCTTCCGCACGCCCGAATACATGAGGAACATCTGGTACACCGCAGCCTCCGACACGTCCAAGTCCTTCCCTGGCAGACCAGGATTCACATGCACTCCATCTCTGATTCTTCCTCGCCCTCACTACCACGGCAGCGACACTCTACATACTGTCCGCACCCTCAAGGCTTCACGCTCTGAGCGGCCGAGGCGAACTACCCCGACATACAAGGTTAAGGGAAGGGCCAATTCTGGAGAAGGCTTGGCAAGATTTTAGAAGAGAGTATTCTTCGTGAAGTGGTAGCGTGCGCATCGCAACACCGATATCATAAGTACTGACAGTTTTCTAAAATTTGGCCTGTTCGAATGACGCCTTGGATCGGCACCTAGATTGGGCCATGGCAGATAGGAAGACAAGTCTGAACATTCATGGGTCTAGATTCATGAATGCTCAAGCTCTAGCCTAAATATTCCTGCTCAAAATGCACGCCACTCGACGAATTCCGTTGCAGAAATGGGACGTGATGGGATACTTCAAGGTCTTTTCTGGCTACGCTCTCCATCAAATTAGATTCACAACCTAGGAAAAAGATCAAAGTTCTCAAAGGAATAACCCTGGAGCAATCCTGGTACATGAATTCTACGACATGAGTGTCAAGTCAATCTAAATCGTCTTTTTGTAAGAAGATATAGGGAGATGACTTGTTCTCAATATTCCCAACTCTATCAGGGAATATCCAATGTATAATTCAACACGCGGTCTAATAGTTCCTATTGTAATATCTATGATTAACTTGAAAAAAAATATTATATTCCATAATTTTAGTTTATTCCTAATGCGAAGACAAGTTGCTTGGGCACATCGGTTCCGGATTCTACATATAACAGAAGGCAGTGGTTTTCGGGTACACACAGTGTTAACTAAGCTTAGAAAAGTAGTTACTCGGCTTGAATTCGACCTTGGCGCATTTAACACTCTTAGGTGCGATCCAGCCATCTACAGTGCACTTGGTTCAAATAATTTTATTTCATCTTTTTGAGCCTTATATCTTCGCTCTCTACATATACCCCGATACCAATAAATTTTTGCTTCAGGTAGAGGGTAAATTGTAGCCGACGGCAGATCCGGGAGTTTGTTTAGGATTAACATCTATTCTCGGGAATAGAATGGTAATAGACAATTCGTCATTCTACTAACAATATATCTCGTGAAAAGCCACGGCAGTCATTTGGGTAAAGTTCAGAGTTACCATTACTCAAACCCTATTAACGAATGGAGTCTCGTTGTCGCCAAACTATCCGTTCCCGTTGTAGAGGATATAGAACTAGAATTTTCGTAAATATATTTGATATTGATTCTATTTTTCTTATCTGCACAAAAGAGTTAATGGAGCTGTCCTTGTAATTATTTGATTATTTAATGGGTATTCAATTATTAATAGCTTTCTTTTCTGCCATAGATTTTAGTTGCGTATCAAGCTATCTAGCCATAATACAGTATCTGAAATGAGGTACGGAATCAATGAATCAATTTATATATACCGCACTCATGCCTCAGATTTCATTTGCAAGTACCACTGCGAAGTTATGGCGGCTTTTACTTCACCCCAAGTCAACCCTCATCCGTGAATACCCACCCAGGGGAACGTCTCAAAAACCCAGAGTTATCCAGACATGCCTTCATCATCTACTGAATATTCTCCGCGCGAAATGTAGTCTTCGGTGTCTCTTTCACAAGTGGAGTAGGTATCTAGGCTACCCAAACTATACCAGAGCACACTTCCAGGTGGCGGACCATGGTACCTTCCATCGTTGGCTAGCTTTTATAGTGTCAGCTGCACTCTCTTATTCAAAGTATTGGTGCGCACATTACAATTAAGTTTGTAAATCTCCTTGCCAAAGTTCGAGATTTCACGCCTGTCGAGATTTTTCTCTCCCTTTGCATCATATTATAAACTTATGCGGATCCCTCTCACGCCTGTCCCAAAGGACTTCCAATATTGTGCGCCACTATTTTTGTTCTCCCGCGAGATCTGTGTTGTTGTGAGCGTATATTTAGTGGCCAGTTGAGGCCAGAGAGCAGTCGATAAGAGGTGTGGTGATTGATATGAGGATACATTTGTACGTAGTTGCAGACTTGATGAGGCTTAGGTACGCATCGATTTCGTTAGGAGTAGAAGACTGACATAGTGAAGAATCTTGAATCGTTGCCTCATGGACCAGCCTATTCGGAATTGCAAAATTTGACTGAACTTGGCTCTGGGTGAGTATCCCAGTGTCAGGTTCGAAGATAACACAACATACAGGTGCTCAGTCATTGCCTTCAGTCAATACCTTTTGTGCATGTCTGATGACTCCTTTGGCTTCCGAGAAACTCATACACCGTCTACCGTCAGATCGACAAAATAGAGATGAACGGACCACATGTTGACGTGAAAATATGTCTCATCTAATCTTGGGTCCCTAGGGTTAGAAGAGGGGCGAAGATGCGATGTCGATAGCCTAGACTGATGAGTCGTCACATGCAACGATATTTGTCTTGAAAATAGGATAGAACGGCGAGTAAATGCATCTCGCTCTTTGTGCCAGCTGCTCGACCAGCACGCTAAGGTTCACAAGCGCCAAATTCCGATCGGAAATGCACTAAGCAGGTTGCGTGCAACTAGTCCCGAAAAGTTGCATTAATACCCTATTTCCAACAGGTCTCGACCGACGCCCAATTATCCAGGAATTCAGGTCAAACACTTGCTCAATTCACTTCCACAAGCCCGAGCACGGCAAGCGCGTTATCGCAGTCGTCATGCACGATAGATGAGTTTAGTCCACTAGAAGGGAAAGGTGTGATCCATGGAAGTCTGGACAGGGTCAAGGGCTTGGGTTTATCTTCGGGTAGTATATGGATCCGGCCGAGTAGGATAGATTAAGCGTCTGACATGGCCCCGCTCGCCAGCTGGACTGGTTCATCATTCGTCAATCCAGAAGTTGCCACAGTGGCTCAGATGACTCTGTGGTCTGCGTTTACGTCAGGTACAAGATTCGACCGGTCGGCCACTGGATGGAAATGACTGGTATTTTGAACGAGACCCCGGTAGGCCAGGACATGTGGCTAGCGATCTAAACATCGTTTGGAGCTAATGACTAAGCTGTAGACCTTTAAGCGCCTTCGGATCTCCAACAATTCAGGTATTTGACAGACAGTGCTAACGCCGTATCAAGTAGGTTTCAGTGATTCATATCTAGATCTCGGCGAAGCCATATTTCTGTTCTCTCCCATTATAAAATATATGCTTAGGCAGCCTCTGTGGCTGACTACTGATGTCCTGCTTGAACCCAAAATCATCAGGATGCTGACACTAAGAACACGAGGTCATGCAGCATGCGCCTATCGGCCTTGCTGTTCTTTTGAGAGACATATTCGTAACTCTCGAGTGAAAGCCTGACCCCTGTCAAGTAGCTTCTCCGTTGCACATCTCAGCCCAGAGCTGTAGCGGTGCAAGAACAAGGGAGTGTCGGTCGCTCAATGTGTAAAGATTCGCGCTACGCCACCATTAATCTTCAAAGAGTGAGCCCTAATATTTGGCTCAAGACAGGGCTCTTTGGACACTTCAAATGACACAGTAATTTAGAGTCTGCGAATCACATGCTTTTTTGAGTGGTGCTTGCTCACTATCTCAGGGGTGGAGGGGGAATGATTCGGCAGAGTCTAAAATGATTTGGGGAAAAATCGTTAATCTTTTGCTTCATCACCTCCGAGCTGCGGAGGTAGATTTTCTTCTTGAATAGACACGGCAAGAGCGGCGCTGTGGCAAAATCCAGGGCTATGAGTCAAGTAAATCGAGTATAACTAACATGGCTTTCTACCTATTCATTTTCCAATAAATATAAACCACATTGTTTTTAGAAATGACCAAGACACGTGAATTATTGTATTAAAATTTGTATTACAACCAAAACCTGAGCCTAAATCACAGTCTGAACATATGTCATGGACGCTTTGCGAAATTAATGAAAGCACTGAAATTTTATGAAGATGTAGATAGAAGAGAACACCAGTCCTTGACATGTTCAAAAACAGGTTCTTATTATGCATAATAAATCCTTGCTTTCTATTTTAGCGCCGCTCAATGATCTTTTGCCAGACCATATCGTAGCGCAGAAGCGGCTCTCTCTCTGTACTGCGACGCCTCCTTACTTTTTCCTTGTAAATTTAACCACAAAATCTTACTTCGCACCTGTGCCGACAAAATATTACTGTCAAGCGGCTTTCTTAAAACTGGGGCCATCAAAATCCGTCTATTAAATAACTTTATCCGCCAAAGTAGTTTCCTAACCACCCTAGGCAATAGCCTAAACTTCCGGCACTTTCCAAGTGAATTTGACTTTTTAGCAAAATAAGAAAATGTACGTTTGATATAGCTTTCCGTACCACTGAATTCGTTTCTTTGATTTCTCGAACGAAAGAGGCACCGGAATTTATTCGATGTACCGCGCAGTATCTGTTTTATCTCTCGATAAAAGTCTTCAAATAAATCTCTATCAATCCACGAAGAGCCTGACATAAAATTATATAATCTGGCCTTGAATCCCCTCCCGAAGCGTTGAGTGTAGGATCGAAAATCGAGTATGAATGATTGCTCGACTTTAGGTCTATTTGAAGTCTTTATAATGACTTTAATAACTCCAAATGCTTCCTTCTCTGAAAGTAATAATACTACACCTTCTTCTGAACTGTATGCCTGTTCTGTTTCGACAATTGACCCATCTCGGGTAATTTTCACAGATATAGTTTCTTTGTTGAGGATGCCTCGCTTAGATTGAGAGGGGATACGAATCAATATCTCTTTGTCTCCATACACTTCGGCTGTGCAGACAGATGATTTAGATTTTGTCGAAGTATCTAGGCAGAATTTTGTTTGTGAAGATTGTCTCTTATAAATCAATTTTTGTATTTTTGATCCAAAAGACTTATCTTCCAAATCGATATTAGAATTTTGGGATGCTTTAAATTTTGGATTAGGTGGGATGATAGATGCGATAGGGGTCCAGTAATTTGGTCCATTTGAGGATCGTAGGAGTGAGGAAAGTGATAGTGTCCTACTATTAATTGAGATTGTCGGAAATTGGGTATTTCTGTAATTTAGTGTAGCTATTAATAGAATCACAGTAGCGAGGCTCAAGCAAAATACTCCAATTAAAACTGCATTGATTCGGGAAAGGAAGTTTTTTCTATCTGATTTAATTTTCTCTCTAAGTATCGACGTATCGTCCCTGAAGGCAGAATTCTCTCTAGATGCGTCTTGATTAGATTTTATCGAAGGTATGGTTGGGTCAGAGCTGTCAAGAGGATCATAAAGACCTGTGATATATGCCAAATTTCTATTCATTTGCCGCGCATCAATATTTAAAAATGATACTAAATCAATAGGTAGTCTCTGATGAATTGTTGAACCACTTTTTGTGGAATCTTTTGATTCCAGACACATATGTATCGAATGTGGATCTAAAGAGAAACATCGAGTACGGTCAAAAATTTGCTTGTGTGTGATAACAATTGAGGGTATATGATGGCGATTCATAAACTTTCTGGCTATTAATCTTGTGCGCTTCTTCTCTGCACTTTCATTTTCAGAACAATAAAAAATAGCGACATGTGGCAGCTCCCAGTGAGGATGAACAGTAAAACTTCCATCATCAGATTGAATGGATTGGCAAACGAACTGGTCATCTAAAAATAGTTTTATATCCTCTGGTTTTCCGGGGGAGTCATCATGCTTGAAACTTTGCGCTAGACGACAGTTTTCAACCTTTATTTGGTATCCGCTGGAGTGCATGAGCTCGATTTCGGGTGTTTTTTCCGACCCAAAAGCAGATATAGGAACGACATTGTAGAGTTGAGAAGTTGTAGACTGAAAATTTTGAGCTCGAGCTTTACTATCGATTACTGCTGTAACAGAACTGGCGATTTTATGTATGATTTCTTGCATAGCAGAGTGGCTTCCGATGTAGAGAATTCTCAACGGTACTTTTGTGCTTAAACCTCTCTTGGTCATGGTTTGACGGATTGTGACCGTAATTCTCTTTGGACTGTTTTCTATCAAGGCTCCTCGCAAAGCTGCTACAGTTTGATCTTCATTCAAATCAGCTACAGTATGTTTAACGCAAACGGCTTGGGGATTGGTTGCGAGTGGCTCATCGAATTCAATTGGCTGAGGGAGTACCCGATTCACCTTATCCACAACGCCATGAGAGCTTCGCCCAAGTGTAGGAGTGTTGAAAGCTTCATCCACCGTCTTATTTAAAAGTATTGAACAATTTTCTTCGTGAGAAACTTCCTCTTCGCTATCCTCACCACTGCATTCTGTGCCCGCCAGGGATGTGATATCATCAGGTCGACCAAAATCTGTCGAAGCTATTGACTCGGTTGCATTATCATCTCGACTCTCCTCGTCTGTATCTACAAACTCGTAGGATGAGTCGCCTAGTGTACCATCTTCGGCCGGATAGTCGCTAGAAGCCATTGCCTTTGTGGTTAAACTTTGAACCCAAGTACTAACTCTGACGTCTGCATCAGGTGCGGGAAAACGTAAGCTGGTTGAGGAATCTAGAGTAGGTGTAGAAGAATAATTGCTGAATGATTCCATATTGTTAGCCACAGATTATCATTTCATATCTCACGGAGAATATTAAGATAGCTTCGGATGTACAAGATCAAGACTGTTAAGTACTACCGATAAAAACAGTTACTGCGAGTACGTAGGAAAGAAGAGAGCATGTAGACGATAGTGAAGGATCAAGTATATAATCACCCACAGTAGAAACTGAATAACTTATGGTCGGGCACTGATTCCATACCAGTTCTCATGAGCTAAGTTCCAACAGGGTGATCCAGGGGGTCACTCCTGCCTGTCTGATATGCTGACAACGCTTTTCACACCAAAGGAATGTCTCAAATTAGTTGGTACCCATGAAACATTTATATTCTAGAAGACAGGAAATGATCGGAGCTTAGTATCCAAGTGTTAGTGGTGTTTGCTGGTGAACTTGTGAATAACTATGCTGGTTGGTCTCACGGAGAGGGGCTAGGGCGGTAAACTTGGTAAGGCAACAAGCTCCACATGCCGGGGAAGTAACTGATCTGATCGTCGAAATGATTGGATGATTGAAGAATATCAATAACAAATAGAAGCGAATAACATTTACAATCTACAGTATATCTAACCATACACCTTGAGACAAATATGGCACAATAGAAAATGCCATATTCAGCGGGCATTCAGCTTGATCTGTGGCCAACTTTCGTCTCACGGGGAAGGCTGTAGGTTAAAACATGCTGATCAATATCCCACTCTAGAGATATAAGCTTTGATAATGGCTTCATATATGCTCAGAACAATTTATCCTGCAATTTTACTGGTCCAAGATGCGGGATACCTGGGTAAATGAATAAATCAATATGATTATTTCGCCCACCTGGGTAAGTGATTGATAGTTATTCAAGACTTACACCTTCCTATGTCGTTGGGGGTGAAATCGACGTCATAGCCGATGACCCCTCACTTGGCGGCGTAATCGTGGTCAAAATCTCCGTCCGTGTAGAATCAAAACACCCCTCTATTACTATCATGGGCCAGCTGCAAACACGCTAGTCGCCACGATACAACCACAATTGAGCTTCATATCACGTTGCCACGAACAGGTGTTCCAGTCCAGAAACAATCAGTAATATTTAATTCCTTGTTATTCTCGAGGCGCTCAATCCGCATAATGGTAAGCTCGGGTTTGCCCCCTATCAGCTCACCTTTACCATCACAAGAACTAAAAGCTTCAGGCCGTAGTTATGAACACCATCGTAAATGATGCGGGATAGGATATGAGTGAAGTTAATGTTAAATTTCAACAAGCGGCTTATGATTTGCGGTCTCCAATCGTGCTAAGGTCCATCAATGATAATTGTGATGGTGTAGTACAGAATCACCATCATCGAAATCTTTCACCGCCAATCTTGGTGTTTACCTATCAGAGCTATGAACTCAAAAAACCAAAACGAGACGCATTCTTCGGCTGCTCATAAAAGATGAAGAGGTTCAAGTAGTGAAATCAAAGTCTTGTGTGTCTACTGATGGATAAGTTAATAACCCCCTCGATTATAGCATACGATATACAAGGTGAGTTTAAGACTTTCCACCAGTCTATTATTTGGGGTGTGGCAGTATTGCTGTTGGAGCATCGTAGAGACTTGAAATAGAATGGATAATTAAGGGTGCAACTGCATTGGACCAGGCAGCTTGAATCCAACACTCAGAGATCCTTTTACTCCAAGTACCGGGATAAAGGAACCCATTTCAAACACGGAAGACCTGACGATCACGTACGATCGACCCAGCGACACACTATAGTTGATTGTTTCAATGTTATAACACACTTTAGGTTCTTGAGTTGTTTTGGATGAGCAAGATAGCTCGTCGAAATCCTATTTGGGAATCCAGATATTACTTCACACTTTATTGAGTTAGACACATTGTATACACTGTTCCTCACCGAATGATTACCTACAAAGTTACGTACTCCCTGTAGCTAGTAGGGCCAATACACACCGTTGGTCTATCTTTTGGAACAGATAAAATTCATAAAGCAAATCAGGGCGACTAATAGCTGTGTTTTAATTTGATTTATTGCTCAATTAACTGTAAAATTTATCTGTAGACATATACTCTGTGCTTACAGGCCTAGGAAACCAAATCATCAGGTAGTGTATTAAATCTTTAGAATTCCAATTTAACTCTACCGGCACTCGAATATTTTTTGAAATATTATAAAATGGGAAGCTCTTCTCCCTTCATTATCTTCCGTCTCCATCATATAAAAATCAAGGCTGTTTACGGATGTACACTATAAAGTAGCTTATCCAAGTTTCTTTGTGCTGTCTATCAAACTGGTGAGGACCAAATACTACTCAAAAATAGACTCGATTTTTCAATGTTTTATTATTATTTAGCTGTCTGTCCATAATGCTTGCATAGTCAAACTTGAATATGTTGGATGACCATTTGACGTTATATACACTCATTGCGTATATTTTGCTCCCGTATACGACTGGAGGATATTTTTATTTACGCCAAAGAACCAGTCGTCCGTGAATGCCCATTAGATGAAAGTTTAAAAACCTTTAATTACCCAAGCATACTTTCGTCTTCGATGAATGCGTAATACGAGAGATGTGGTCCAATTCTCCCGGATTCGAACCAGCAAGATGCTGGTCCGAATAAGTTATGTGCCGAAGGCTGCGAATAACCACCGGAAAGGTTGGACAGGGTAATATTTCTGGTCAAAAGTGTGGACTGTCTATTCGTATGTGGGATTTTTGCTTTGCTCAGTTCTTGTAATCAGTAATTAAAACAGCAGGAAATCTATGACTAGTGTGTGTCTATATTTAGAGTTCAAGAGATCACGATCAGTGCGTCCTGTGGCCACGGGTTCAAGTTTCCAGTGGGGTTAGATGGGGTGCATATTCGCTATCAGGGGCCAGGCCCCTGATAGCGCCTTATTCGACAGGGGGTAGGTGTCTTGTCCTGGATTTTATGGCCATAACTAAGTATACAATTTGATCTCTTGTCACAGGCAGTTTTATGCAAACCCAACCAAATTTTCAGTTCTTTTCCATCACCTCTCCATCGGCCTACCGCTAAAAGATTATATAGCTCTACTCGTCTTGTGCTTGAATGATAAGGTGAAATTTTATATCTCAAAAAACAAAGTTATTTATTAAGCAGACAAATGGCTTTAGTCGATACTAACCTTATTTTGCAGATGAATCCACCTCGGGCTTCACCTTCAACACCTTGATTCAAACAATTATCTAGAGATAAAAACATTTTAATTAGTCGAAGAGTCAAAGATAAAAAAATGGAAATTAAAGGTAGTTTTCAGATTTATAGGCTCTATGATGCTGGCAAAAATCAAACGCAAATTGCTGCGCCACTAGACATTTCTCCAGAGGTAAGACTGAACACCTGTACGTGGTGCTTTCTACGAACCTGGGAGTGGAATATTTTCCCAGGGCCAAGTTAAATCAAATTTCGCAATACCGATCAAGTTGGCCCACGAGGCAATAAATCAAAATACTACGTCATGTCAACCTTTCACTCCCAAAGAGTTCGACTCCTACCTAAGTCTCATCAAGTCTACAAGTAAGACTTAGTACATCCTCGTTCCAATGACCACTCCTCTCATCAACTATTCTCTGGCCTCATCTAGCCGCCAAATACACGCCCACGCCGATATTTACACCCGATGGAGGAAGCAAAGCGTGGCGTACAAATCTGGGAGACAGTTCTTAGGGATGGACGGGAGAGGGGTTGGGACAAGTTTACAAGATGATGCAGATGATGCAGAAGATGGATACAACCTTGACCGGCGTGTAATTTTGAATTTTGGCAAGGAGTTTTACGAATTTAGCATTGTGCGCACCAAGACTTCGCTTGCGAGAGAGCAGCGGACACTATAACAACACGCAAACGATGGATGGCGCCGTGGTTCGCCTCCTGGTGGTGTTCTCTGGTATAATTTGAGTAGCCTGGGCACCTACTCCACTTTGGAATGAGACACCTCAGACCACATTTTGAGCGGAGAAAAGACAATTGATGATGGAGGCATGTCTGGATAACCCAGGGTTTTTGACGTTTCCCTGGGTGGATATTCACGGATGGAGGCTGACTTGTGGTAAAGAAAAAGCCGGCAAAAATTCGCAGTAGTACTTGCAAATGTGTTGGTAAAAGGATCAATTAATTTTTTGTCCTGTGTGAGTCTATGACTATATAGGACAAGCAGGTCCTCTCTGCCTATAGGCCAAGGATTACTATGCTAAAAGTATATCCCCTCCTATGCCTTCTATACACCTCCCCTCGAACAGTACCACCCCTCACAAGTCCTCATTCCATCATACACTTAGAGGAGCCCTTTGCCCTTCATTATCTCCCCTCTCCAACCAACGAAACGATGGCCATTTTCGGGTGTATGGCAGCCAGGAAAAATCGCAAAATCCACTGGGTGCGGAGCTCTCCTAATACCGACATTTGGACTAAATCCGAAGACATAGTGCTCCTTCTGAAGCGTTCGAAGAGGCCGGCAAGCTGGGCGCTGCAGACTTGTGGGTACCTCGAGAAATTCACTCTCTGCCTTTCTAGCCTCCTTCCAACTCCTTCCCGAAGGTCGTGTTGAAATGTCAGAAAAGTCTTGACAGAGCGTGATTGCTGTATGGTAGCTTAGCCCAACTTCTTTTGTTCCATCCAGGGCGCTGGGAGTGCCGTTGACTCATCGACAAAAGAAGCCCTCCTGGCTAATTAGCCGAAATCTCAATCTTGGCGCCCACAAACGTTCCAAAGTTGAAAACCCCTTGAATATGTCAGTCCCAGCATGGTCTTCAGAGACCCGTTCCCTCTCTCACACCCCATCTCAACCGCCTGTCCTTTCTCAAGATCTAGATACCCATTAGAGCTTCAGTCCCCCATAAAACATGACCCCAGCTTTTTATATTATGACTTGATTTCCTCCTTGCCGGTATACGTAGCGTCGTAAATTTGTAGTGAGTGATGGCCGGTGATCAATGGGGCAAGCTCCTGTTTTCAATTGGATTAACTTCTTTAATGGTTGTTGAGACGAGATTAGGCGTGGTTAAAAGGAGGTTGAGGACTGAGATGAGAATAGTAAGAAAGGAATTGTCGAGAGGTCATCAAATCGACATATGCTTGAGGTTGCTTTCGACTTCGATTCGGATGCGATTCTTCTTGGCTATCCCAGATATGCAGAGCATACCGAGCGATTACACCGGCACCACTGGAAGGTGAAGAATTCGTCTTTACCGGCGGTAAAAGGATCATATTTGGGAGTAATTGTTTTTCTATATAATTAAGGTGTTCAGGATATCGCTGGGACTTTGACAGGGATCTGACTTAGCTCATTAGCGAGGCACGTGGAGTAGAGGATGCGAGAGGTCACGAAGATGGAAGGGACAGAGAACATTATATGTATTTTAGATATACAAATTTATCTATTTGATTTACTGACTTCGTGACGGACAGCTGACTTCGTGACAGCACTCATTTGTATTACTTCGTGTTTTACCAACACTGATCAGTGTGAACAGATCAGCAACATCATAAAACATTTTTCCGATACGTAGACCTGCTTGATTGCGTTCCTACGGAATTTTAAAAATCGTTAATAGAAAAATATATTCTTCAAAATGGCTTCGTCTTCCTTAGTCTCCGATAAATCGAGCGATAAAGATGGTAGAAACCAATTCGTTATTGAGCAGATGGAGGACTACAAGACTGGAGGTTATACTGATTCCGACTTGTCGGGATATTTTGGGGATTCTTTCAAAGATTGGAAAATTACGGATTTCGAACTTTGCAGTTAAAATAAGCTTATACAACTACGAAAGGTTCTTCGTGACCACGGTGTGTATGTTGATACTGGACGGACAAAACCAGAGGTTATGGAGGCTCTTATGGCTGCCGTGAAAAAAGAAATACCCCGGCCAAGTCCCTTTATCAAACGAGGATTACAGTGTTCTGAAAAGCGTGAGGATGAAAGCTCGTCAACAAAGCCCTTCCGTAAAGCGTCGTCATTGAGCCCAGACGAAAGGTTGAAGAGGAGGCATTAGAAATAGACTCTAAAAACTCATTGTCCAACTTTCAATACCAACGAGCTCCATCTAACTCACAACCTAAACGGCCAAATCTTTTTAGCACGAGTGAACTGCAATCCCGAATACGACCTATGGATCTTACACCACAATTCAACGATCCAAGTCAAAATATTTCACATGATAGGGAACTAGGTACATATCTCAAATTCTATTCGTCAAACGACTTGAAATATAGCGGACAGCCAAACGACAGTATAAGATTCAAATATAATGTATTCCTTAATAATTGTGCTCGTGCGTCGCTCCCGATAACAGCATACCGTAATGCTTCCCCAACTAAACTTACAGGCGGTGCATTGAAGAGACTCTTCGCGACGTGTCAGAATTTTCAGTTGCACGAGGAGATATTCCACTCGCTTCAAGCATATTTCGAAAATTATTAGCACCGATGTAGCATGTTTTGCCAATGGCAAAATTGTTTGCTAAAAGGATTTTCGAAGAAGAATCCTGATAAAATCTTGACCGAGACATTGAGATTAATGATTGCGCATTTGGAAGAATTGCAGTACTCTCTAAGTGAGGAATATCAGGGAGAAAGAAGCATGTACAGCAGAATCATTGATGCGTGTAGATATGAGCCCGCATGTGGATTGGCTTGCTCCTGTCCACCACCAGGCCTCCAAGGTCTTATCAATGATCTTCTATCTTCAGTTGCAACCTACGAAGACACTCAAGACCCTTCTCAAGAACCAAACGAAGTTCTGCCCGTCGATAGACGATACCATAAACCGGATAACATCCTACAGTATGAAATGCCCATCAAATATCGATCTCAACCCTTTGCAGACCCGAAATACAAGAAATCGCCTTTCAATAAAAGTCAACCAAGCCAAGCTATAACTAGTCGCTCTTGTTATGTATGTGGCGCAAAAGGATGTTGGTATTCTAACCACTCTGAAGCTGAGCGGCAAAGATGTAGGGATAACTTCAAGGAAAAAGTTAACTTGAGGGATGAAAAATATTTTATGGATGCAGATGATGACTACGACCAGGAAATTGACCAAATAAAACGGGAAATAGATACTTTAATTATTGATGTAATAAATGAGCAAGTCTAAGATGATAAAGATGAAGCAGAGCAATTTTTTACGTCATTTGGACCAATTGATGATATGACAGCAAAACATATGATTGCGGATCTGAACAATCAATCATTTCAGCACGCCGTATCTGGACCACAAGAGCATAGGTCCATAAAAGACCCATTCACCTACATTGCTGGGTCACGATATACCTCATCAAAATTCTTTGGTGTCATGATTGATACCGGAGCTCCTGAATGTTCCACAGCGGGATGAGGGCAATTAATGGCGTTGAAAAAGATAATTAAAATAGTCATGGATACTATAACAGCTGTTAGAGTTAATATTCAGTTTGGAATCGGAGCTACCTCATCAGTTGGATCAATTGACTTGTCTACCCAGATTGGAGTGATCAAATTCCATGTGATTCACGCTAACACCCCGTTTATTCTATGCCTAAAAGATATGGATGCCATGCTTGTATACTTCAACAACGCAAATGACACGCTCGTACAAGGCAATAAAGAGTAGCCTGTACAAAGAAAATTTGGACACCCGTTGATGCTACTTCAATTTTGCGCAACAAGCTCCATATTTCTAAACACTAACGAGTTGCGACAACTTCATAGATGATTTGGGCATCCGTCTGTGAATCGACTGACTCGGATACTGGAAAGATCAGGCCACGAAGACCAGAGTCAAAGTCATCGCAGGCTTCTACAACATATCACTAAACTATGTCATTTCTGTCAGAAATATGGAAAATCGCCAGGGAAATTCAGGTTTAATATTAAAGGAGACTTTGATTTTAATCATAGTATCAACGTTGATGTGATGTACATTAATGAGAATCCCGCTTTGCATATAGTTGATGAAGCGACAAAGTTTCAAGCTACGCGTTGGCTTAATGATCCAACCACAACTGCCACTTGGATCGCAATTAGACAATTTTGGATTGATGTTTACATTGGGCCACCTGACATAATTTTACATGATTTGGGTATAAATTTTATCTCAGATGAAATCCGACAATCATCCGGCTCAATGTGGATCGTTACTAAATATGTACTGGTAGAAGCGCACCACTCAGTTGGTTCAGTTGAAAGATATTACGCGCCTCTCCGCCGTGCTTATTTTATCATTTCCGAAGAATTGAGTAATGAAGGCAGTTCAAAAGCTCAAAAAGAACTGATGTTGCAGATGGCTGTGAAAGCAGTGAACGATACTGCTGGTCCCAATGAATTAGTTCCAACTCTACTAGTTTTTGTTGGAAATATCGCGCAATGAAATGGGCGCAATATTTGTGGAACGAAAGTAGAAGTTGACTAAAAGAGTGTCATGTTCGGATTACAACTAAAAGTGTGGAAAGTGTGCGCTACAAGTACAAATGTAAGCGACACGTAGCCTAAGCCACACCATAAACGAGTGTGGCGCCATCTAGGCATAGAAAACCCCCCAATAACCTTCTTGTGCCCACGCCATATAGCCGCTCATATATCTAATAGGTAGCTTGAAGCGCTACCACATTACCCATTCCAACCTCTTAAATATACACAAGATCGTGTCGGGAACCTAGACGAAATGGAGGGCCCGTACGTCCACAACACACTGTGTCTCCATTTCCAACAGTTTTTGGCCCTTATCCACGGATGACGCCAATTGACCCACCTGCTCCATCTATAAATCAACGCCAAAAAGTAATCCAAAAAGCAATGAGTGAAGTATCAAAACTCAAAGCTAAAAGACAAGTTACTGAGGCACTAAGAAAAAGGAACGGTCCATGTATTGACTAGATTCACGAGCAGCACATCAGATCAGACGTCTTGGTATGGAGAATTTATGATAAAAAGCGGCAAGGACCATATTGTTGTGATGTACAATATTAATGGGTGTATAAGCCAGGAGGTGTCACGTGAACAGAGTTAAGTGGGACAAGTAGGGCACAGCGTAGGATTAGCCGAAGCGCACATGCATGGTATAATGTGTACTTCACCAGCAATTGTAGACAGTAGTTGTGTACCATCTCCTTCATCACATAGATTCCATATAGACATTATATACACGTCTCAATATATACTCTGTCCCATATAATATCACGGTCCAGACTCCACGACGTCACTCATAACCTCGTAATCATAACACATATCAATTAGTTTCAATCAATGGTGAATCATGCACTGTGAATCTTACATCTGGTCACACTCAATTCCGACCAACAATAGTAAAAGCGTACACTGGCGATAGTGCGCTCTGTAAACTTACTGAGAAAGCATCGACGCAGAGCGAAATTCGTCGCAATCCATCTCGAAGCAGGAGAACCCCTTCACATTACCAAGAAGGATTACTAACAAATACTCTATCTTCAATAATTATGGACCCAACTCAACTGAAAATCCAAGAAACTTTGAGGACTCTCGGCGCAAAGAATTAAATGGGTCACTGGTGTCATAGGACACTAGTCACGTGCTATATGGACGCTAGGACTAATATTGATCCACTTTTATGTATATACATTGATTGTAATCTCCATTCAAGTCTAAACTACCTGTAACCAGCGACGCCTCGCAATTACGGGAGCTTCAACGACACATTTAACCCTGAGAATCATTTTAGATCCCTATAAGACCCAGCGCCATAGAAGCCTGAATTTATTATCCAGACAGTGATACACAATACCAATAATTATAGTCATAATAGCCACTCAAATCAATGCTGTCCAGCATAAATTTACGCCTCCGGATGGAACGCCTGATCAATATTAGCCCTAGCTTCCATATAGCATATGACTAGTGTCCTATGACAACTGGAGAATGGCGTTTTTGAAATAATTAGTGAAAATAACGTCCCCAAAGGTTCGCGAATATTTAAAACAAGACTTATTGATGAAATCAAGCATGAAGGTATGCATGAAGCCTATCTTAAATCCAGACTTGTGGTACAAGCCTACAGAGATACCGGGAAACGGAAGATACTCACCGAGGCGCACACTATCCAGCGAGCATCACAGAGACTTTTTTTATGCCTAGTGTGAAGGGACGAAACAATAGCATTGAAGCGGAATTGAGTTATTCCAAGTGGCGATCATTTGTATTTGGCAGCTGGAATATGCAATAAGATCAAGGTGTAGATCATTAGCAAAAGCGCTCGTACTCATTTTTCCCCTGTAAAGCAAGCTGTATATAGGTCCTCTCCACCTTGAACCTCTTTTTCGATCTGTAGAAAATCTTTTCATCATACGGTTTATGACCACGATCATTCATCCCCTGTCACCTAGCAATGACAATTCCTGATATAAAAATTGCACTTCGGAATATCTCACAGACTTATACACAGTCAAAGACCCAGCTAATGCGCGATATCTATGTCAAACCAGTTTCTGAATTAGGTATGCCATCAGGCACATTGTTACGCGTAATTCGTCCACTCTACGGCATCCCGGAAGCAGGTACTAATTGGTTTAACAATTATCATAATCATCATATAAAGAATCTTAGGATGATTACATCTACATTTGATACATGCCTACTACACAGTAAAGACGAGGGCTCGGATTATAGCACATTTGGCATAGTAGGACTCCAAACTGACGATATCTTGATTGTAGCAAACGAGACGTTTTTAAAAATGGAACAAAAAGAGATTGAAAAATATCGGTTATTACACAAGCCATTAGAAACTCTCGGCGAAAATCAGAGTATCAATTTTAACGGCAGTATCCTAACTATGTTTAACAGGAACATAACAATCAGTCAAGAGCGACAAGTTGGTCGAATAAAAGAAATAAATACTGATATGCCGGCAGAATATCTGAAAGCTCATTTTGTTGCGCAAAGAGCACGCGGTGCATATGTGGCAACTATGTCACAGCCTGAAGCTAGCTTTGCACTATCACAAGCAGCACAGGCTTATCAGCTTATGGCTAATGACATCAAATCTCTAAATAAATGTCTTGCATGGCAGATATCAAATAAGAAAAATGGCACCAAATTTGTCACACTTGACGTTAAAACAATCAAATTTTTTCTCTTCACAGACTCAGCTTTTGCCAACAACTCTGATTTTTCGTCTCAAATAGGATTTGTAATTGTGCTTGCTGATGATAAAAACCATGCTAATTTAGTGCACTGGGCATCTATCAAATGCTGCCGTGTGACACGCAGTATCCTAGCTGGTGAATTGTATAGACTTGGACACGGATTTGATATGGGATCAGTTATTAAGGCCACAACTGAAAAGATACTTAAACCATGGCATCCTAGCCCTGTTCCCATGACCATATGTACTGATTCACAATCGCTGTTTGACTGTATTGTCAAAATTGAAACCACACACGAGAAAAGATTGATTATAGATGTTATGTGTTATGTGTCTGCGTGAAGCATATGAACGTCGAGAAATGACTGAGGTAATGTGGATACCAGGAAATAAAAATCCAGCTGACGCAATGACGAAAGATATGGGCAAATGTTGCAAAGCTCTAAGAAACTTGACCCAAAGCAACTTCATTGAGTTAGAGCCTAATGGGTGGGTTCAAAGAGAGACGTGATAAGTGGTTGTATAATATTGAAGACATCTGGTTGTTGCCAGTGTCGGTAAAAGGATCATATTTGAGCGTGATTATTTTTCTATATAATTAAGGTGTTCAGAATATCGCTGTGACTCTGACAGGGATCTGACTTAGCTCATTAGCGAGGCACTTGGAGTAGAGGATGCGAGGGGACACGAAGACGGAAGGGACAGAGAACATTATATGTGTCACTAACTACCTCTGGAATGTCGCATCGCACCCAGCCAACCGAGTCATGACGTAAACATAATAACTTGATTAAGGAATGGTAATGATTACAGTGTTGTGATAGCAACAGTCGCCATTCGACGCGCTAGTCTGTTGCTATGTGAGAACTGTAGACTCTTAGACACTTGATTATAGTATCAAAGCTGGTGTAGTTAAGAGAACTCTAAGGCCGGATCTGTACATTAGCTTTTTGTCTTGTAAATTATTTATCTTTTAGAATATCATCATTAAGCTAAATATCTCGTCAATTTTCTTGTCAGTCTCTGCCTTTGTCTTGTCCTAGTGCTCGTCTTTGACCATATCCTCGTCCTTGTTATCATCATATCACTCCTAGTCACTTTCCACGTCCGTGACAATATGTACTTTCGATATACCGATTTATTTATTTGATCTACCGACTTCGTGACGGCATCCATTTATATTACTTCGTGTTTTACCAACAATTATTATGAAGCTAACCACGATCAGATCAGATGGTAGGGTCGAAGCCCTACTCATCACCAACCCTTGATCATGGAGGAAAAGCCATCCGAAAAGTTTCCGGAGCGTACCCAGCACCCGATACGGAGATGGCAGATTGGACCAAGTCGGCCCCGAATGTTACAAAGAGCGGAGATATAGATGAATATGCGCACCTCGTGTGGTTACGATATCTCGGCCTCGCCTGGCTGGGGCTGTAGGATTTTTGAGATTTTTTCCCGCGCACGCAGTTTCCATTGCTATTATTTTTATTTTTTTGGGTTGAAGGTTCCCTGGAAAATATGGCTGAATTCCATGGGTAGATACTGAGCTGAATGGCTATTCATCAAGGACAGTACATCAATGATCTTTCAAGAAACCTGAGAGGCAAGAAGCACTGTACAAGTTGTGGCCTGGGTCAGAGAGGAGCCCAATGTGCTAGATAGTCTATGACTGAAGTAGTACAATAAACATACACATACATATACATATCATTCATCGCAGTTTAT
Organism: Blumeria hordei DH14; assembly: GCA_900239735.1. Lineage (NCBI taxonomy): Eukaryota > Fungi > Ascomycota > Leotiomycetes > Helotiales > Erysiphaceae > Blumeria > Blumeria hordei. The sequence continues at coordinate 549,782 of OENG01000023.1, forward strand.
TGCACTCCTTTACGGTAATCAACAAATTCTTCTACATATTGACTCGAGGATAAGCTGTACTCATTTGATGCAACCTTTCGATTTAAGTAGAGTCAGATAGGCAGTGTGCTACATAGGTGTATCGTACAAATATTTAAAGATTAAGTGTTACAATCAATTGCCTTACTGGTTAGATCCGTAGACTATCCGGCTTCGTTTGATTACATAATGCGGCGCTAGTAACACGTTGGAGGGTAGGTGGATAGTTACTGGACTGTTATTATTTTCTTTCTTTAGATTAATATAGACTCATTTTTGGGCACTTTTCGAGCGAAAAGCAACATTGGCTGTACTTTCACATATATTAATCTCAACATATTTCTTATTGAAAAACTTTGTATGAGTACGTTTAGAGTCCTATCGCCAATGGATTCTGCTCATTCTTTATTATCAAACTCAAGCCTCGGGAGCCGAGAATATCTTTCGTCACCTGAAGGAGGATGGCCAGCAGATCAGCAACACCAGCTACGTCTTTAACACAGAATCAAACAAGTCGCATCATCTCACTACCATACAATGATCGAATAATCCCATTGTTGAGTAATGGTGAAAATCCCTCACCCTCACCCCCGACACTGAGACCTGCACCTGTATAAACCAAGCTAGCTGTGACGGGCTTTGCCCGGATTGGGACTGGTCACTAGGAACACTCCGTCTCCGAGAGGGTACATACCAGATGGGGAGTATGATACAGGAGAAGAGTCGTGCCTGGGAGAAAGGATGATTCTCAGGGGGCCAATGGATGGAGTTAAGACTAGTCTACGCAGAGCTTATAATGGATGGGAGAGTACGTGGTAGATTGTCTTCCCAAGGAAGAAGTTATTAATTCCTAACGAGTTATTGTCTTTCAAGTACATCTGAATTCATTAAACCCTTACACTAGCATCAAGACTACCGGAATGGAACGGCGCCAAGGGATTATGTGCGACCTCTATTGAACAGCTAGCGACGAAAATAGTCGTCGATTTGGATCTTTTAATAGGTCGATGCCTATGGTGATACAAAAGAATCTAGTATAAATGGTATAAATATTTCAACCCTTTCATGTCCACCAGAAGGCTGAATGAACGACAAGTACGGTGCTCTCAGCTACTTTCAGACTACAATTTTAAGTTAAGGTTCCATCCTGGAAAACAATCGGTGAGACCGGATGCACTGTCGAGGAGAGAGCAAGATATGCCTCGAGGGATGTATGATTTAATATTTAAAAACAGAGGACTAAAATTAATCAATGATACATGGATCTCGTCAACCTCAGCAATAACGTCATCGCCCTCCCAAGTTGCCAATTAGTCGGAAGTAATTCCAAAGAGTGAGTATATCTTTTCCGATTTTTTTTCAAGACTTGTGGGATAAGGCATTATGGGAAGACAAAAGAAAACAAGCTCTTTACAATTGCTTGGCAGCAGGAGATAAATGCTTACCCCAAACCTTAATGATTTAAAAATTTCGCTAGCAGAATTTAGATTTGACTTAAGAGGAGCCCTGCAACTCAGGGACAGGATATGGGTGCCAAAACATGAACCATTGAAAACGGCGTTGATCCAGACGACCCATGATTCGCATATTACTGGTCATCCGGGAAGTGACAGTACTCTTGCTATACTCCACAGATGTCTCTTCTGGCCTGGTATGTCGAAATTGGTTCGAAGATTTTGCCGTAATTGTGATATTTGCGGCCCCAGTCACGTATGGAAAGAACTTCATAAGCTACTACGATCATTGTCTATTCCTGATCGATACAATAGCGAACTTGCGACTGATTTCATGACAGATTTGCCAGCAAAGTCAAGTGAGAATCTACGTTACCTAATGCTAGTAGTCGACCGTTTGAAAGGAAGTGTTGCCATAGAAGAAATGACCAGTATGAAAGCCGAAGAATTTGTTAAAGTATTCCTTAAACTTCACTCTAGATATCATGGATTTCCCTATCACATTACATCTGACGGAGGCTCAAAGTGGGTAGGGGATTTCTGGAGAGAACTGTGCCGAAAAACGAGCATGAAATAATGATTATCGACAGCCATTCATCTGCAGACAGATGGGGCTACTGAGCGTATGAATCAAGAAATCTTAGCGTATTTAAGGGCATATGTGACTTACGCTCAATTCGACTAGAAAGAGATGTTACCATGTGCCATGCTAGCTCTAAATAATCGAACTTCAGCATCTCTCGGAATGAGCCCGTTTTTTATTGAACAAGGGTGTCATATGGAGCCCATCCAAATTAACGAGCCCATTGTCAAACCGTCAGAACCAGCTAAACGAGCACAGGCCTTTGTCAACAGACTCCGCGAAGTTCAGGATCATTCTCAAGCTGCAATGGCATCTTCACAGTAAAGAATGGAAGAATTTTCAAAGAAGGGGACCGTGTTTGGTTGAACTTTATGAATATTCAAACCCCCAATTATCAAAGAAACTGTCTTGAATAAATATAAAATATCAAGTCGTTCAAGTTGTTGACTCACATGCAGTCGGATTGAATACTCCATAGGGTATTTGGCCGCGATTTCATGTGTTTTTATTAAAAATGGCTGCTACAGATTCCATTCCATCATAACATTCGGATGATGTGCAACCTCTTCCTGTTAACCCTCAAGGAAGAACATGAGCCAGAATAAGTTGTAGAAAGAATTTTATGAGCTGTCAAAAGAAAGTTGGAAGGGTCACAGACGATCATTTCTAGTTAAATGGAAAGGGCTTTCTGAACCTAATTGGGAGCCCAAGAGAAAGATGGAGGAAACCGAGGCCCTGTATGTATTCGAAGCTCGACACGGCACAGGAGATGGTACGGATGAAAATTTAGGGACGGCGATCCGTCGCAGGAAAATAACGAAGCGCGCATTGCTTTTAAAATCAAACCTAAAGTCTTTGTCACAATTCCGGGAAGAAGGGAGGTAGTGTTACAGGGTAGTGCCTAACTAGTTAGATCCAGCTCCGTTTGATTACATAATGCGGCGTTAGTAACACGTTGCAGGGTAGATAGATGGTTACTAGCATGTAAATGTTTTCTCCCTTTAAATTAATATAGACTCATTTTCGGGCACTTTTCAAGCGAACAGCAACGTTGGCTGTCCTCTCACACCATGGAACAATAATCCGAGTGTATTGGTAAAGTTCACAGCCTTCTTTTTGGTGCCTTTTCGGGGGAGGACTAGCTTGCAACGATAATGTAAAAACCTTATATGTAAAAATAAAGATACTTGCCTACTTTCTCTCGAAATGATCCAAGTACGCTTTTCCTAACAGGCAAAATCTTCTCCACAGCAATCCGTGTGACAACAAGACATTTAATCAAACAAAAAGAATTCCATTCCATAGAAAACTGCCGGAGTTTCAGTTAGATCGACAGCGCTAGAATACACTAACCGATTATATCAGACGATCGACTAGCTTTGTGCACGTTGACAGCCATGACGTATTTAGTTCCGAAGAAATTTCGATCGCTAAGCTCGATGATGCTACTTTAGAGATCCCAGATCGGTATTTGGGAGTCGCTAGGGTAGATGACTGATACATTACCTAATTATTCCTTCACAGTTTAAACCGATTTAGATTATCATGTTGGGTGAGAGGGTTGTTTGAGGCTTGATTTCCACTGCAGCTAGAAGAGATAAGGCCATGTAGTCGATTACAGCTTGGTAGGATCCCATATAATGCCACTCAAGATGTGTGTGTAGCTAATTGTGCTACTTGAGTCTATAGATATCTAGCACATTGGGCTCCTCTCTGACCCAGGCCGCAGCTTGTACAGCACTCCTACCCTCTCTTGTTACTTCAAAGATCATTGATATACTGCCCGTGATGAATCCAACATACGTGATCCGCGTTCAAAGCTGGCGTTGCGCGGGCTGTAACTGTTACAGCACTTGGAACCTCCTGAGGTTGCTGAGCAGTGTGTTATGGTCGCAAACGAATAATCGCTTGATTACCAGGATTTGGAAATTTGTTGCTTCAGTCAACCAAATATGGGTCCAGTTCGTTGCTTGTCGTATGCATTCAAATACTCTTTCTTTCGAAACAGCCTTGCCCTCCTAGCGCACAGGCACCTTACCGTAGCGATTTGTCAAATAGACTTTCAAAACCATAACTAAGGTAGTCCCTGCTAAATGGAAGTGGGCCCAAAAATTCGTAGCTAGAACGTATCATCGGGCTGTACATTGGACGTATGCATGCTAACTGGAATGTAAGATGTATCTTAAGCATTGATGGTTCCCGAATACAGTTTAATCTTGCTCCAAGTTAATGAAGATTCCATTGTGAGTTGAAACGAATACCTGTCATGACAAGCGTAGGGAATTGGACGATTATGTAGGATGTAGACAAGATTTTTAGTTGTATGTTAAAACGATTCGAAGAAAGCTATGGCACTACTGATTATGATTTATTCATTTTGGAAATTGTTATTGCAACCCATGCTTTATCAATAGGCATTTGAAAAGCTGCTAGTTATTTGGTCTTTCAAATCATTTGATCAGCTGGTCAGCGTGTTTACGGATGGTAATATTTAAACTTCTGGAAACATTCTGAACTCTCATTGCCGATTGTCCGATTTCTATGCGGTCTCCAGCGCTCTCGCCTGCCCAGACAATCAGACCCCGCATCTTTACATATGCGCTCAAACCTACGTCCCTTCAACCATCAGATACATTGCATTACCCATCGTTCAATTTTCTACTGCAGTCACGAAATTGTAAACTATTCATAAGAATTATCACCATGTCTTTAAAGTGAGTGAACATTTAAAATGTCATTATTCCAATCTTTTGTCACCCACTTCCCCTTGCGCATCTTGTTCGTTATACACCTCTCTCATCCTTTACCAGATTTATAAAAAATTACTAAAATCTTGTCAATATAGTTGGGTCATGACAACTCCGCAAGATCCAGGTTTTATTAGGCTTCCAAACGAACATATACTTTATAAAAGCCCCTCAAGGACAAGCATCGACATTAGTTCAACAACTGAAATACCGAGTGCCCAACCCTTCTCTATAAAATGTGACTCTGGAACTGTCTACATCACAAATCAGAGAGTATGGTATCCATTTATCTTTAGCAATTCAACTAACCAGGCCATCGCTAGCTGGTATATTTGCCGACTAAACCATCTTCAGATTTAAAATCTTTTTCATCGCCTATCCTAAATCTCCAGGATACATATGTTCACGCTCCATTTTTCGGTGCAAATTACTGGGTTGGTCTTTGCAAACCCGTCCCAGGAGGAGGTGTTCCGCCGCCTCACCCAGTAGTCGACGTAAAGCTTACGTTTCGCGAAGGTGGTGCATTCCAATTCCACTCAATTTTCGAGCAGATAAAAGAACGCCTAAACCAGACTTGTGCTACTGCTCATGAAAATTTCCGACAAGGTGTTGACTTTTCATATGTAGATTTGGAGCCGCTGCCAGTTTACCGGCCTTCAAGAGAAGATGACATACCTCCTGCTCTAACCTCATTAAATAATACTTTTGAAAATGAAGATTGCATTCCACGAAGCAATTTATCCGAAAATAATAATTTAAGACCTATACCCGACGAAGCACCCCCCGGCTACGAAGAAATGCAGGCCCAAGCTGTTTGGATGGAAGTGGAGCGGGGACTGAGGCTTGAGGCTGGTAGAGCTGCTTCTGCGGCATAACTTTCTCGACCATCAATTAAATGATGCGTCGCAGGCTGGGTTACGAAAAAGGCGTTTGTCTCAAGTGGCTGGGGTAAACGGAATCAGCGTGGATAATGACTATAGACACGTTGGAATGGAAAACGCAGATAACCATGGATTTAAATGTTCTAAATTTGTAATAGACGAGAGAAGATCTCACAAATATTCAATGTACTACAACTAGTGCCCAGAGCACAGAATATAAATTTGTGCATATTAAAATATATCATCCATAGGGTAAGCTTCGTGAAGCTATACACGACTGAGTCGACCAATCTGTAATAAATTCATAAATTAGGATTTTCAGGCGTTATCAGCATAAAGCTTCAAGAACTTATCAATCTAGATTGCCTCGTTGAAAAAAACAACTTATTTGGCTGAAAGTGACATCACGTTCCGCGAAAGCTTCATCATTTTAATTGTTGTTGCCGTAATGATCAGCCTAGTTTACTTGATTTGCTGATATTTCACATTGCGCCTCGGGATGATAAGGCAGTGGACTGGAAAGGTGACTTCCCTTATGGAAATGCTAACAACCCTTTACCGAAACCATAGACAGACATGGAAACGCTCGCCATCTCGACCTTAAACTCTCGCGTTGGAGTAATGGGCGTCAATATATACAACCTTTAGTCTTTAAGGTTTTCTGTATACAGATTAAGCACAGACTAGTGATAGTAGGAACTAAGCCAACTATGACACCAATGGTTTGCTGTAATTTTATAAATGTCCTAAACTAAAGCTCCAAAGCCCCTATGGGTACCAGACCGGTGATCACGGCCAGGAGTATGTCTAAGACGTACAAAACTTGATTCCACCCCTTGAATAACTATAAAACTAGCAACTACTTACAAACATACGCAGCAATAACTCCTTTCCCAAAACTGACCAGAAAGAAATACCAAGAATTTAAATTAGCAAACATTGATCCTAGCGTCGTTTCACGTCATATCAAATTTAATATCGGGACATATCATATTCTATCTCCACTGCGTGTAGATACACGTACAGGAAAGGACCCAAAGTTGTTGGTTTCCTGTGCAAACTGTTTGAAGCTCTCGAGGCACTTGGTTCAGAGTAGCTCGTGAGAGAAGGCACTGTGTGCCAATGACCCTCTGATTCAACGAGTGATGTCTGCGTTTAGCCGACAGTAGATGAGATATATTGGAAACGTTTCCTCTTCACAGGTGTACTTCGTAAAGGCGCCTGGACTTTGAAATATAGATGGTGCGCCGCAAAATTGCCATGGCCCGTACGGCCTGCAATGAAATTTCGTAGAAGCTGGCTGGAAGGCTCCAGCTCTAGTGATTTGCGGCGGCACATTAGTAGACCAAGCTTACGCTACCGTGGTGGGCAAGTTTTATTCCACCAACTGTCTAGCAAAGCTTGTCGTTGGCGATGCATTTTTTGATTTAGAAATGCCGTCGTCATGGTTGCTGGCTGATTGTCCACGCTGGGAAGTGTTCGAAGGCCGAATCTGGCCGCTACGTCTGCTTCCTCACTTCCATATATTCCCGACTGCCCTGGCATCTACTATATTCTTACGTGAGCTAGTCCAGATTGTTCGCGAAAATTTCGTGCTCCCTCGTGGCAGGTCGGGGAACTGTCTGTGCTCAGTTTATTTATTGCTTGACGACTATCCATCAACACATTAATGCACTGCATCACTCCCTTCGGTTGCTTTTCCTTCCGTCACAGGTGACTCAGTATTGCTTTAAAAGCTTCTTGTGCTCCAGTTATCTCTGCGTCTAAAGCCTCTCCCCCTACTTATGCTGCTTTCAATTCGAAGGGTTTTTCTATCTAGTTATAGGACGAGCCGAATAGTTACGCATCCGTTTCCTTGCGACGATCCGTCTGAATAAGCACAAACTTCTGACCTCAGCACCTCAGTGATCCAACAATTACAGGTTTCTATACAGTCTTTTCTCGAACCAGCCTTCGAGCCCGGCCGCGATTGGTAAGATGGTGTGGTAAGAGGTTCCACTGCCTCAGTCTCTGGTAGCTGTCTATAATCATATTGAGCCTGTGACATTTGAATTTCAAGACGCGCAGATTTTCGATTGTGCTTCTAATAATTTCGTGTACCAACATTTGGGCAAAATGCAGTACAAACCCTGAGCGGATGTCGGTCATCAAGTATTTGAATCCTGGCAGAGAGGTGAAGTCGGTTTCCTTCCAATATGATTATCCCGGTTGGTATTCCTCTCTCTCTATGAAGTTCAGCGTTAGATGTTACTCTCATTACCGGCAGTGCTGATCTGAGACCTATTAAGGCGGCCTTATCAATCATACTACATAGGCCAGCAGTGGGTGGTATGACCATGTCTCTTGCTGTTAGGCGTCTAAGACCAGGCCACCAAACGTCAGCTCCGTATGTTGCAATTGGAACGATACTAGTGTCGATCGCTTTCATCAATGCCCCAGGAGCAGCTCTTCGGTAGACTATGTTGAAGCGGCGCATCTGCTGTGCAATTTTCAACGCCTTGCCACAGCAGGTTGTGATATGGTATTTGAAGTTTAGCCGCGGATCAAAGTACACAACCAACCAACGGATGTTTTGCGACGGTTCTATGAGGGTACCGTTTACATGGATTCCAATCGATGTCTCGCGATATCGTCCTGTGAATTGGACGGCTTCGGACTTGTCTGTACCGAGAGCGACAGCATTGTTTCGAGTCCAGTCTATTAGATAATTGACCTTCTCCTGTGCTGCGGACTCTGCAATCTTCCGGCCAAACCTAGAATACCGATATCGTTGGCGTAGTTAAGCCTCAGACCTGGGATTCCAGTTCGCATGGGCTCTGCCATATACAAAGAGAAGAGCAATGACGAGATCGGTGAGCCCTGCGAAACTCCACACACTAGCTCTCTCTTGGTAGTGACTCCTTCAGAGTATCGCACTTGAGCCATACGATTAGCGAGGAAGGAGATAGTCCATTTGAGAATCGATTCTGGCAATCCCTGCTCCTGCATCTCCCTCACTGATCAGTTATAAAGTACCGCTTCGAATGCTCCTTGAACGTCAAACGCAACAAATTTAGCTGCTCATCTTTGGGAGTTTGCCTCTCTAATGTCACGGAACACACATGAGACCAGAACTATTGCAGAGCGCTTCGGTAGTTCACCAAACTGTTGTTAGCTGACTGCATCATGAATAACTGCAATGTGTGTTGTCCGCTTGGCTAAGAGCCTTTCTAACCTCTTTCTCATTGATGAGAGAAGAGTGACTGGTCTCCAACCCTTGATTGTTGTTGGTTCTCGATCGTTATTTTGAAGGAGAATTACTTCTATTTATTTGAAAGTCTCTGGATAGGTGCCAAGCAGAATGCAAGCTCGGAACAGTTGGGAAATCCAAGGCCCGATTGTATCCCAACATACTTCCAGCAGGTTTTCGGAGATTCCATCTAGTCCTGGAGCCGTATTTCCGCCACAATTGGTGCAAGGTCGGACCTCTTCATCTGAGACGTCTTCTTTCCAGGATATCCAATTGCTGCTCGTATCTTTACGTAGCGGCAAGTCATCTGATGCCTGATATCGTGCCAGGAGAGCATCACGGAGGATTGTGGCGCGTTTTAGTGGGTCCTTTATCAATGTCCCATTGTAATTCAATGGTGGAGAGATGCTGATCTGTTTTGTATTACCCATGCTCATTAGCTTAAACACATCAGTCAGAGTAGTAATTGATTCGACCTGTTGTGTTTTGAACTCCTTTTTCGAAGCATTCACAACCGATTGAAGCTTTTTCGCGCAGAGAGCCCGTTGGTGGGGTTGTATTGCGACTTGGTACTCGGAGAATGCAGCCTCTGCACGTTTGACAGATGCTTTGGCCCGAATAACCGCCGCAAATTCGCGTTGGCTAGCCTGTCTTGTGATGCAGAAGCTCTCCTTGGAGGCCACTCCAGATTTTGTGGGGCGAGATAAACAATCCCGACTATCTGATTAATGTGGGCCCATGTAGTTGCGACACTTAGTGTGTGCCTTGCACTCCGCAATGGAATGAATGATTGAAGTGCAATTCCAGCAGGCTGGGGTGCGCGAGCAGCCCCTGGTGTCGTGGGATTGTAGACATCGTTTGCATCGTTTGCACTGGTTAATGCTTTGAAGAGGCTGATGGTAGACTGCAATCAAAGAGTCGTCAAAAAGCCAGAAACCTGGCCGAGTGGTGGGCGGTTTCTTTAAAAGGGCTATCAAAGACTGGTATGGGACACCCAGTTAGCCTTTTACATATGAGCGTACTTTGACCGTGACAACCTTGGTGATCTTAACAATCTCGTGAGCTATAAGAACTGGGCCCATGAATGCTGTAATGGAAATTGGGACCGTCACGGTTCTCAAGGAAACCAGGTCCGAGGCTTCTCCCAGTATGGCATCTTGCTGGACGAGAGACTCTGCTATGATAAACATATGGGTGTGTGTCAGGATTGCCATCTGTATAATCTATACATGTGGAGATAGCCAGAGTCAAGTGTTCTATGATTCTGGTCTGGCCTTTTGGCCGAGTGGTTATGCAACTGTATCATGCATGATGTAGGATGGCACACTTTAGCCTGAACACCACCTCTCTGACCCCTGGGTCCTCCTCGCTGTCCATTTGCTACTCTGACAGTGTGGCTCCTAGTCTGATGTATTCTAGCACTAAAGGGACGTGAAAACATCCGCGACTTAACTGGTGAGGGTATTCAGACTACTAGAGTTTATATTACTCTATCTTCGGTTTTTTTACAAAACAAAGGATATATGGTGATTGCCCTAGCGTGGCACGTGAGATGTATGTAACTTCATGGGCGCGTGATTCTTGATTTTCGGCTCGAATTGGGTTGGAAAATACACCCTGTACGATTTTATATGGATAAATGTCTTGAAGTAAAGAAGACTTGATGTTTAACATCCATGGGAACATTGGACTTATATAAACATCTATGGAAGAAATTAACACTAGTGCTATGTGCTTGTCAAACTTAGTAACGGCTAGCCACCACTCATCTACCATGACGGGCCAAGGTACAGTATAGTGCGTAAACTTCTTCCATAGATCTATATATAAGAACTATATTCCTATAAGTTTAAAAGATAAAATTTTCTTTATTCTATCACACATATCCATATAATATCGTTCAGAGCATACTTTCTCACAATGAGTCCCAAATTCTAGAGTCTGAATTTCGAATAAAGTGCGAAGCCGGGAGGAAAACGGAAGACATGCTCAATATTGTTTTGGGGAATTACGAGTAGTTGTGCCATGGGCTCCTAACACCGAAGGATAGCTGTTTTCGCCGCTGGTGTTCATTTCCCGGGCGAATAGACAAACTTTCGACTTGGATTACTGGTTATGTTGATCCAGTCAGAATTTTTGCCGGCCAGTCGAATCTTGTTAACATTTCTCTCTTGATAACGACCCGTACAAATATACTGTATGATAGGAACTTATATTGAAACTCTGGATAGCAGAGATTGATGGTCTTCATGGCAGTGTGGTGTTTGGTAGTTGTGGACAGGAATATGACACGTGTATATATATCTCGCACTTGAATCCCCTTTGATATGATGATGCTTCCGAATACATTCACAATGCCCATACCTACTCTAAGCTAATCACCCCTATCTATATTGGTCTTATCTTTTGACTAATGCCTTTTTGCCTGTTTATCTTAAGTGACAGGTTATGATATTCTTCGTGTTGCTGACCATCATCAAGCTCAGAGTTATGGACAAATTAAATCTTTACCAAGTCTGTCGCCTTAGGCATTGCCTGCACGACTATTTTTGGTGCTGGGAGGGTTTGTAGGCCACTTCTCTATACATAGGCTCAAGTTGTTATGGCCTGGGACACTTTGACCGGAGTTACTTTGCGCTGTGGCTCATTATGCTTCTCAGCAGCACCTTTTGCGGTCCCGCTGCCAGAAGCATAACTTTCGTGGCGGAGGTAGTGACGGATGTGTGAACCCTGGGCCCGTTTAGATGAAGTAGGCAATTACTACTCGCATTTACGCCTTCATGGATTCGAAATATGCTTTTTTATCGCCCGTTGTCATCGGGGAGAGTACGGCTTCCACGCCCTTTATAGCCGATGTGCACAACAGAATTAGTTCAGGTATTTGTGCGAACCTTCGCTTTTATACTTCCACTACAGCTCTCAGCTCTTCAGATCAAGATTCATCCATAACTGCAGTGTCATATTCGTCAGATAATTGTCGTTGGAGTTCAGAGGCTTCTCTCATTATGGAGACTGCCCCAGGAGCTGAGGCACTCAAAGAGCCACTCATGATATTTTTGTTAGTGTTAGCAATTTTCACTGCCTTGATTATTGGCAAAGCGAACTTCATCATGGGTAGCATCTGCTGCCTAATGGTCATCGTTGATAGCTGTTTGTGTGTCGTCGTGGCATTTTCCGCTCTAGTCACGTCTGGGGCGCTATCATCGACCAATTGATCAATATTTATCTCTTCAGCGGGAGTCAGGCTGCCTAGCTTGTACTTTACTCTACTTTTGACAACATTTTTTACTGTCTTGGGGTTTTCTGAGATGTTTTTTACCTGCAATGGCTTACTGTGAACTGGACGCATTTTGACGACCTTCTAGCCGCTCACACATTTTGAATTGGGCGCGATTGGTTTTATGAAATCATTAGAAATTGATAAAAGGAAGATTCGAGATTTCAAATTTCAAAATACTGTTAGTGTTGATGTTTTATCAGAGCCCTGAGCTAAAGTAAAAGCACTGCTTCTAATTCTGGATAAAGGACCGGCGGAGTTCCCCTGGGTGGGTATTCACGGATGAGAGTTGACTTGGGGTGAAGAAAAAGCCACCATAATTTCGCAGTGGTACTTGCAAATGAAATCCGAGGCATGAGTGCTCTTCATGTAGATTGAGTCATCTTTTCTGTACATTTTCTCTGATATTGTGTCAAAGCTAGATAGCTGTATACGCAATTATATCCTGATGCATAAAAAAAAACAGGACCGGCGGAGCTGGCAGGGATCCCTGTTCTTTTCCACAGCCTACTCATTCCCACCGCGTGAATCGCTACCAAAATTGCAGCAGATTATAACAGAAACCAAAGACAAGGAAATCAAAACAACTCCGAAAGATGGGAAACTCCTCCATGTTGAACCCAGGCAGTGCGCTCCTCACGAATTCCCTCGCACGTCACATCTTCCAAAATCACAACTTTCTCAATCTCTGATGAGAGCAAGAGATAAGTAGCGGTTTCCATTGATACAGTCGATATCCTATCATTGGTTAGTGTTGGAAAATCGGTGTGGGTTCGATGAGTCAGGCGGCTCGAAGAACATGGGCGCGATTTATGAATAGAATAATAATGATATTAATCTGGGAATATGTGACATACTGTGGAGCTTAAAATTGGATTGGATTAATTGAAAATCTGATTTATGGATCCTTAGAAAGCTTATATACACGTATCTCAGTAATCCTAAACCAAACTAAGTATCGACTCGAGCCTAGTTATATACTCTGGTAATTCCAATGAGAACAGGGTTGGTAAATCAAACTCTACTCACTGGGTATCACATCACTCCAAGCTTTAGTCGAGTCTCACACACCAAACATGCTCCATGAAGTGATTGTCATTGATTCCGGTCGTGAGTCAGATTTTAATATCTTTCTTTTTCCAATCCTAGGGAAACTTCAATCATAAAGGGAGTGAATTTCCAAAAGTTAGTGGCACCCGATAAGAAAGGCGTTGTCGAGGTCGCTGGGTATTCTAGCTTCTTCTTTGAACTCTAGAACTCCGGTGCAAGATTCGTTCGCCATGGAGACGTCCATTTTAGAGTTGATAATTGCTTCTTAAGACCTTTAAACTGTAGCCCTGGCCAAGGCTGCCTCTGTGAATTTCTCCTGCTCGACTTCGCGAACCGCCGCGAGCTGCTTTTTGTTCACCGGTTCAGACTTTGTGGGTCTGGCTTGTCAGTCCCGTAAATCCGATCGGTGAGGTCCCCCATGGTTTTGGGATCTAGTGAGGGCCTTGCACTCTGCTTCAGAGTGTATATTGGATCCTCAGTTCCGGCAGATCGGAGCACGGGAGCAACCACGGGTGGCATGGAAGTCGAGGCAGCGATAACACTGCTGATATTCGCGACAAGGCTGGGGCTTTGAAGCCTTTCTAGGCTTTTCGAAGATGCGGATGCCTTCTTGAAGTGCAGAGTTCCAAGGAAGAAGGGCAACACGGTTTCGGTATGGCGCACCAGAACAGCGCCTCTCATGTAGCCGCAGGTGGATTGTATGCTCGCCAGCTTGTCAACTTGTTTCTTCTGAGACATTCGCAGCGCTGATATTTTCAAGGTCTTGTGTTATTGTTATGATTTCGGGTACATTTGGCATTCGTACTGAGACCTGCTCCGAAGCTTCCTCTACTCTGGCGTTGAAATACGCTAAGATCGGAGAGCCATCCAGAATCTTCTGTCTCAAGTTTTTGCCCTTTACCGCTGTTGGTAAAACGCGAAGTAATACAGATTAGTTTCCGTCATGAAGTCGGTGAATAAAGTCAATTAATTGGTGTCTCGAAATACATATGACGTTGTCTCTCCTCTCACTTACTCTACTCCAAATGCCTCGCTAATGAGCTAAATCATATCCCTGTCAGAGTCCTAACGACATCCTGAACACCGCAATTATATAGCACTAATTAATACCGCCCAAAAATGATCCTCCTACTGATAACTACAAAGGTAGAGCCGCTTATAACACAGTGTATGGAGCCATCCCTTCATAAATCTCAGTTGGAATCCTCCAACATTGCGGTTTATATAACCTTAGGGAATAATTTCCTCTTAGGGTGGGTGCTACCAAGATGAAGGAAGAGTCGTTTGTTGACTTTCACCCTCGGCATGCCTTTCCATAAGGCTTTAGCCGCAGGTTGCGGCACGTATTGTGCTGGCTCTATTGAGTTGTTAGGGGAAAGGGGAAAGGAGGATGGGCTTCTGTATTAGGAAAGAGTGGAAAATACAGGCTAGTGCACAGACGCTATTCATGTACTCTACAATCTCCTTACTTGCCGAGGTTCATTGGATTAATCTATCAAAATATTATCATACTTTACATCATCCATTAGATGATATTATCAATTTTTGGAATGCGCATCTTGCATCACCTTCATAGATCACCATTGTCAGTAAGAGTTCATATTTGATACCTACTGACACCCATTTGGCCACAGTGATACACACTCAGTGTCCATCGTGCCATCACCCAGCGTGAGCGCACTATCTCCGCGACTCACCACTGCACACGAGCCCGTGCCACTCCACCGACGGTCAGCAGAGTCATTTAATCGCTATACACCTCTCAGCTCATAACCACGTCAGCTCAGCCTTTATTATAGGGACTGCTTTTTGTCGCAGTCCGCTTCTGACCGCTGTAGCCCAAGTACTTTTTATGGCTGCAATAGGACGGCGGGTATCGTTGTGATCCTGGCGTCTGATGCCCTTGGGAGGAGGTTCGTTGGGCGAGGAGGGAGGACGTGTGGCGTTGAGGCCGAGCCTGTAGCCATGTATCGCGCAATGGCGGCGCGTAGGTAGACGCTGACTGAGTCTACAAATTGTCTGTTCGACCCGTTGGTCAAAGGGAGGAGTGCTGCTTCGACGCCAGAGATGACGGCGGAGCAGAGAGCCAGATTTGCCGCTGTTTCGATGGCGTATCGTTGTTCGGATTCGACACTTGGTCGAAGTTCCGGGAGGCAGTCTGCTTCTGGTGCAACGTTCTCCGGCTATTTTGACTCGATCAGAGGTGTATTCGATGTTCCTCCAATCCCGTGGGGGATGGAGGCCGGTTAAGTGATTGCCTCAACTATTTCGACTGACCCGTTCATGTCCGTATCATGATCGTCGGATATTGTAAGGGCTTTTTCTTCCATTTCGAAACGTCCTGGCCCATCCCCGCACATTTCTAATACTGGGCAAGGCCATGTAATATTGTGAGAGCCCTCGGGCGGGCTACCAGGTTGTCTAACATGGCGTTGGGGAGTTTTTTCGAATAGGTGGTAAGATGAAAATGCCAGCGGCTTGATCACATGAGAGATGCAACGAGAGCAAGAGGGGTGAACCGGAATTTTCGAATTTCATAAAATTATGTATGAGTTTAATATGATACTTGAATCAATGACTATTTAACACATTGGGCTCCTGTCCGACCCATGCCACAACTTGTACAGCGTTCCTATCTTCTACTGTTACGAAAAAATTTATGATGTGTTGCCCGTCACGGATTGCTATCCAGCTCAGTATTTAACCGTGGAATTCAGCCACCTTTTCTGCGGAACCTTCTACCCAAAAAAAAAGGTATCAATGGAAACTGCGTGCGCTAGAAAACGTCTCAAAAAACCTGCAACCCTAACCAGACGAAGCCTAAACACTAGAGCCACATGAGGTGCGCATATCCATCTGTATCCTTCTTCTCTGTAACATTAGAGGTCAACTTGATCCGATCCACCATCGCCGTATTTGGTGCTGAGTAAGTTTCGGAAACTCATCGGATGCTTGTTCTTCCAGAGGAACGAAAGGAAATATGAGCGGATTGTAAGCCGGACTTTGATCCTACCACTACGAGTCTGGCTGGAGATGATCATGTGCTCTTAGGCAAAGTATATTTGCAGAGTTTACTGAAGGGCTACGCCAGCACCGCTAGACGTGAGCAGAATCCTGTTTACGGTCTTCAAACCCTTCTAGGTAGGCGCCCCCCACGAAAATCGCAAAGACTAGTCCAAAAGATAATTCCTATTTCCAAAAGATTCTCGATAGACCAGCATCCGTTATTTATTATAAATGCAGCCTTGGTTTTCCTGATTGATGGTTGGCCTGAGATTTAGGCTGGCAACTGAATAAACTGGCACCAAATTTTCAGGCGTCTAGTCCGGTAAATCAATGTAAACATATTCTTAATCTACGTTGAAATTCTGCTCCTGTAAATTTTTAATTTTATTTCATAAATGGCTCCACAAACGGTGTCTCACACTTTGTGGTTTGTCGGACCTATTTGTTAAGAAGTCCATCCGAATTTGTTAGGCACCAACTTAGTAGGTTAGTGAGAAACTTTACCAAATGAATGACCTAAAAATACAGAAGAAATCGTGCACATTGGTGTACAACGATAACTTCGGCACCTTATATGCCGAACATATCGTGTGTTACCTATGACACCTTCAAACTTCGAAAACTTAGGAGTATTTTAGTAATAAATAGTAAACTGCTTGAGAAGGAAGAGAATAAAGTGAAAACTGAGTGGTAACTGTGACGTTTATTAAATTTTGCATAATTCACAATAAAACTATGGCCTCTAAGCAGCAGGACAGGCAGAGATTTAAAGCCCGATAATTTTAAATATCAGTGGAGTTGTAATTTAATATAGGTCCACAAATTGAAAATTGAAACATATATTTGCTGACAGTCTTTTGAATGGTTGTGTAATGTAGTTGGATGGTTTTTTACAGTATGTGTAGTAAAGATGGTTTCGTACAATTTTATTATGACCAATGACCACGTTCTAAACTTCCAGGGTTTCATGAAATAAGGTAGCCAATATTCATTCTATTTGAGGGTCGACCAGAGCTTAGGGGCTGCACATGAAGATGCACAATGTATAAGATGGAAGACTGGATTTATGTGAGTCTTAGGTTCATCAATAAGATATAAATATACTTACATTCCTCAACGCAATCCTCATCTGCAGTTCCTTCCTGAGCACCAGTGACACGCTCTACACAGTCTTCAAAATGATGTTTCGCTGGAGAGCAAGAGGGAGAATTCTTGCATTCTATTCAATTGTTAGCAGGTGTGGTATGATCAAATCATAACACTCGAAGATTAACTTCATTAGAGTTTTGTTTTTGACGCCTTTTGTGATTAGAGAAAATATTTCTTACCCTCTTCTAGTACTTCTTTGGGATCAACAATCTCTTCCTCTTCCTCTTCTACCTCCGCCGCATCTTCTGACTGCTCTTCTGGCTGTTCTTGCTCTTCGGATGTTTCCTGCGGCTCAGCCGCTTTGGTTTCAGATAGATCGACTTCCTGTTTTTGTGAGTTAATTAGCAAAGCCTCACTCACAAGGGGTCCAATAACATATGGCAACTGGAAAAGTACAATACATGTACACTTCTGTTTATATATAGCAAATAAACGGACTTTACTGGAGTCCATTTTCCATTAAAAATGGCGCGAGGATCTGAATAATTATTGATGCGAACTTACCTCTTCTGCCTCTACAGGTGGCGCCTCGGCGTGAGCCTCAGTCCATGGCATAGCTGCTTCTAACAGATCGCTCAAACTTTCAAAGATACCCATCTCTATAGATAATTTTGACTCGATGGACGTCTTAGGATCTCTTACGATGTAGGTTGTTGTGTTGTGACAGATGGATTGCAGAGCCAAGTTGTCTTATCCACACGTGACTGAACTACGAAATAAGATTAGACAACTGGATATATTAACCTTCTCCGTGTAAATTCGAACACGACAAGATTTACAGTCCATTTCATACTCTGATTTGTATCGGAGTAGCAGTGGTACCAGAACATTTAACTCAGTAGTTTTCTCATCCGGAACCGCTGGCTATATATGCAGCCCAATGAAGCCAACTCTGACAATAGTGGGGATATTTTTAACAGCTTAATTAACTGAAATTTGATGACAGATGTTCGTTGGGTATGTGACGAAAGACTGAAGCGCGACGGTATAACTAGTAATATTTTACGAGATGCACAATGTAAAAGCCTTCAAGATTTATCAGTATTCTTATTATTTACCACATGTCTATTCAGTATTCAAATCATGATCGGTCTATTCTAAATATTCAATTCTGTTGTTAAGACCTAAAACCATCGTATCTATCCAGTAGAAGGTCTATAAATAATGCCGCTTAAAGAAAACCTTGATGGAAAATCTTTATCATTATTTATAAAGTTAAGGAAGCTGAATCTTTTAATGGTATTTGTTAAACCATGCAAAAGCCTCAAAAGAGAGCAAACTGCTATGGAATCAAGATTTTCAGTCTATCATACGGGCTAGATTTTACTTTCACATTTTGGCTTACTCTTAACTTGACTCTTCGGAGGGCAAGACTGAACACCTGTACGTGGTATCCTCTACGAACCTGAGAGTGAAATATTCTCCCAGAGCCAAGTTCAGTCAAATTTCGCAGTACTAAACAAGTCGGCCCACGTGGCAATTATCCAAGATTCTCTACGAAATCAATCTCTCCCACCCAACGAGATCAATCTCTACAGAAATCTTATCAAGTTTACAACTACTACTTAGTACATCCTCGTTTTAATGACCACGCTTCTTGTCACCTATTCTCTGGCCTCAGTTGACCACCAAATACACGCCCATGCGGATATTTATACCCCACGGAAGAAACAAAGCGTGGCGCATAAATATAGGAGACAGTTCTTTGGGATGGCCCTGAGAGAGATCAGGACAAGTTCACATGACGTAGCTAAGGAAGGATGTAACTTCAATGGGCGTGAATTTTGGAATCTTGACAAGGAGTTTCACGAAGTAAGCTTTGTGCGCGCCAAGGCTTCGCTTGCGAGGGTGCAGCGGACACTATAAACATTAGTCAACGATGGAAGGTGTCGTGGTCCGCCTCCTGGTGGTGTTCTCTGCTACAGTTTGAGTAGCCTAGGCACCTACTCCACTTGGAAAGGAGAGACCTCAGACCACATTTCGCGCAGAGAAAATTCAGTGGATAATGAAGACATATCTGGATAAACCTGGGTTTTTGAGACGTTTCCTTGGGAGGGTGTTCACGGATGAAGGTTGACTTGGGGTGAAGGAAAAGCTGGCATAACTTCGCAGTGGTACTTGCAAATGAAAACCGAGGCATGAGAGCTCTTCTTGTATATTGAGTCATATTTTCTGTACATTTTTTCCGATATTGTGTCATAGCTAGACAGCTGCATACGCAATTAAAATCTGACGCAAAAAAATGCCATACCCCCCACTACAGCTAGAAAAATTGATGTCCCTGCTGTAAGGCTGGCAGCTATGACATACTAAGAAGGAAAAAGGCGCTGCATCTCTCAAAAACCCCCCTGAAGGTACATCAGGGATTAAAGAGGAGAATACCGCTTCCCGTAGCGAAAATAACCCCAGGCACATGGAAGAAAACCTCTCCGAACGTCGGACCTAAATCGAAGCCGAATAACGCAGGACTGCAAAAACAGCGGAAAATGTATAGATCAGCACTGCCGCAATAAACGGTATAAAGAATGCTGTCTCCCCTCTACAAAAAGGATCGAGTTATCAATTTATAGACTGCATTAAAGTCTACATCAGAGCTGCAACAGCTCAATTAATGATATCAGGATTGGTTATAGTCCTCACAGCACTACTTTCGCGCCCCGAAAGCCAGATTACTGGCAGCAAGATCACAGAATGTGCTACTAAAAAGGAAAATGAGCCTCGGCGCAAAGTGACTCCAGCTAAAGTCACCCAGGCCAAAAAGACTTGGGCCTCGATCACATAGAATGGTCCAAAGATACCCCCGGCACCAATAAAAGTCGCCCAGGCTATGTTAAAGGTAACCAACTCAACGCGGTCGTCAAAAACCCCATTCACATCAACGAAATCAGTCACCAAAGATGATAGGTTGTCACCTCGCCTGGAATTGTCAACCCTTGAAGATCGCTATTTTGACAGTCTGGAATGAATGCTTTAGCCACTGAGCTACGTGATCTTAAAATGTTTGTCATTAAAACAATGATTCAAGTGTACTTGACTAAATATGGTTAATTTGTGGTATACTGTCACAGCTCTCACTGTTTGGTATTAGAGAGGCTGTGGCACAAATGCTAGAAATTCCTGAAACAAATATTAAACACGTAAACTGTGGCTCAAATGTCTTCGCAATAAGTGCCAAAAATCAAGAACCATACGCCCTAATGTTTATTGAAGCTGGGTCTCTCATCCAGCAAGATTCCATATGTCAATAGCAGCAGCACTTCGGAGGGTCAGTAATTTGTGAAGTCAATAGTTCAAGAGGTCGATGGGTGTCTCGAGGTCGGAGAGTCGAAATGTCAAGATGTCAAGATGCCAAAAGGTCAAGAGTTCAGATGTTCAATAGATCAATTTGCAAAGGTATTCGAGATTATGGTCTTTTATCTTAGGAACCTTTTTGATAATCTTGAATATCTTTGCAAATTGATCTATTGAACATCTGAACTCTTGACCTTTTGGCATCTTGACATCTTGACATTTCGACTCTCCGACCTCGAGACACCCATCGACCTCTTGAACTATTGACTTCACAAATTACTGACCTTCCGAAGTGCTCCTACTATTGACATTACCATAATCTCTCTACCTAAAAAAAAAATATCGTCAACCGAGTATTTTAGCGAATTTTCCAAAAAGTTTGGAGACATAAAAACTATTGAACAATTTTTCGAAGGAGTAAAGACTGATCCAGAGATAATAAAGAAAGCGGTGAGGAACTTAGGACGACCGAAAGAAGGTGCCGGAAATTGGCTTACAGCTGCAAAAAAAGTAATTGATCACTTGAAGGAATACTCTCAGTTTAGCCATGATAATAATAGCGAGATTTTAGCAAGTGTGTTAAGGGCAGCTCTAGATTCAAGTAATCCCTCAAAATCAACTAAAATTCCTGATCCTGCAGTTTTCTCTGGGCTAAAGAAGGACTTTTTCACGTGGAGGGAGGCCATCTTACTCAAACTTAACGCCAATGACGACCATTTCCCTTCGGAGCAGTCGAAGATGGTTTACGTACATTCAAGGCTCCACTCGAATTGTCAAACTCACTTACACAGTTGGATCAAAGATGGAATAATTCTATTTCCTTTGTTTTCTGAAATGATGGAGACATTAACAAAGATATTTGACGATCCTAATCGTGTTCGTAGTGCTAAGTCTAGGATTTATTCGAATAAACAACGGAATAAAAGTTTTGCTTCTCGGATTGTTGAGATTCGCCGCGATGCCGCTATTGCTGGGTACACAAGCTATGGACTTAATCAGCTGAAAGATCTTGTCCTCCACAATATGAATTTAGAACTTAAGAAGGCCTTAATTTGCGAAAGATATATTGGCTCACTCGATTTTGATGAGGCGATTTCAAGGCTCCAAGATATCGAGAATTTTCAACAGTCTTATGAAAGTGAGGCTGCGCGAAATAGTATGTGGCGAAAAATTCAGTCCAAAGCGTCGCCGTATACTGCCCTCACCAATCGCCGTTTAAGTTATGAGAATCTGGGAGATAATATGAACTCATCAGCCGCTAGAATTGCTAGTCAAGGACCCCTTACTCAAGAAGAGAAATGTCAACGCCGAAGGCTTGGGTTATGTTTCTATTGCGGTCAAGGAGGGCACCTGGCGAAATCTTGTGAATGGGCGTGCTCGAAGAAAAACAGTCACTAAGCTGAGATTCCCACCATTGAGACTGGGCCGGGAAAACTTGTGAGCTCTTTCGTAAGTCTCCCACAGAGTTCTAGCCAAATCTTGTCAATATCCTCGGTAGCTGTTGGAAAGGAATCATGGGAAAAGACTGGCCATTTTGCATTAGAATGTTTGGCCAGAAATAGATATTTTCAGCTAGTCCAATCTCTTGCACTTCTTGACAGCGGTGCCTCTGCTTATGGATTTGTGGATACCAAGTTTGTGCATACGAACAATCTTGATCTTGTACCCTTGACACGACCGCGCTACCTCCGAGTTTTTGATGGATCTGAGTCTTCTGCAGGTCGAATCACTCATGTAGCCAAAACTAAACTTGAAATATCTGGTCACACCGAGACGATGGTGCTTTTTGTAACAACCCTAGCATATTTCGATATAGTATTGGGACTCCCGTGGCTGCAGCAACACAATCCGGAGATAAACTGGCTTAAAGAATCGCTTGTCTTCAATCAAACTTGTTGTTGCAAGCATTCCACATCACTTCCAGTTTGCATCAAAGCAGTTTTTCCTGATGTTGTTGCACAGAGACGCGAAACTAAGGAATTGAATAGAGTTGAGAGAACAGCAGAAACCTATGACGTACAAAATTTCGAAGAATTAGTTGCCAAAGAAGACCTAATTGTATCAGCAATTACTCTAGAAGATATTCGAGAGGCCTTACTGGATAAACGTCGAGTTGATCCAGCTGAGAAGCTACCAAAAGAATACCATGGTTATTTGAGAGTATTTTCCAAAGACGACGCAGACAAACTTCCTCCATCTAGGCCGAGCGATCATCGGATTATACTATAGCCGGGTTCCGAACCACCATAGGGGCCACTGTATGGAATGTCTCGAGAAGAACTACAGGTCTTAAGGAAATATATTAAGGAAAATTTAGACAAAGGTTTTATCAGACCAAGCTCATCTCCAGCATCTTCCTCAGTACTTTTTGTCAAAAAACCTGGTGGTGGGCTTCGTTTTTGCGTGGAATAACGGGCTCTTAACGATATAATTATTAAAAATTGCTATCCCATTCCGAGAATTAATGAAACTTTGACACTGCTTAGAAAGGCCAAGTTCTTTACAAAACTAGACGTGATTTCGGCGTTTAATCGTTTGCGCATAGCTAAGGGCGACGAATACCTGACTGCCTTTCGTTCCAGGTTGGGCCTTTATGAATACCTAGTGATGCCATTTGGACTTGCAAATGCACCTAGCTCATTTCAGAATAATATCAATGATATGCTCAAAGGATATCTCGATGAGTTTTGTACTGCCTACGTTGATGATGTTTTAATATTTAGTAAGACCTTTGAGGAACATCAGGTTCACGTTAAAAAGGTGTTGGCACGTTTACTGGAAGCTGGTCTGCAGATTGATATTAAGAAATGTGAGTTCCATATGCAGTCTATCAAGTTTCTCGGTTTGGTTATATCTACAGAGGGCATAAAAATGGACCCTACTAAACTTGAAGCGATTGAAAATTGGTCGAGGCCGGAATGCACAAAAGATATTTTTAGATTTATTGGCTTAGCAAACTTTTATCGGCGACTTATCAGGGGATTTGGCAATATAGTTATGCCTCTAACAGATTTAATGAAGAAAGATAGACCATTTTCGTGGGGACTGGAGCAGGAGAATTTGTTTCTAGAGTTAAAAAAGAAGTTTAAGGAAGATGTAGTTCTACGGCATTTCGACTGGGATAAACCAGCTCGCCTCGAAACTGATGCATCGGATCGTGGAACGGGAGGGGTTCTACTTCAGCCGGATGATACAGGACATTGGAGACCAGTTGCTTTCTTCTCGAAGAAAATGAGCCCAGCTGAGTCTAACTATGAAATATATGATAAAGAACTTCTGGCCATTGTACAAGCTTTTGAAGAATGGAGGCCGGAGTTAGAGGGAACCTCTGACCCTGTGGAAGTTGTTACAGACCATAAGGCCCTAGAATATTTCATGAAGTCAAGGCTACTTAGTAGACGCCAGGCATGTTGTAGTGAGTTCCTTTCTTGATTTAACTTCAAGATTTGCTATCGTCCAGGCACACAAAACACCCCGGCAGATGCACTATCGCGTCCCTCTGGATCCCCGGATCTCTCACTAAAGAAATATCTCGAACAACGTCTGCTAATACAACACAATTTATCGCCAGGGATGGAAAAAGACGTGCAGGATATCTTAATGGATGAAGTCGAAGAACGTGTAGAAGTTTCTAGTACCTCGGAAACTGATTCCCAAGAAAATGGGCCTACATTGGCATTTGTGGAAAGGATCCGGAAATCAACACGGCAAGATGAGAGCTTGTTGGCAGTTATTAATGCTATTGAAAATGGGAATGAGCATCAAGTTTGCCATTTCACTATTGTTGAGTGCTCATGGAATGATGGTATCCTTCGATATTGGGAGAGAATTGTAGTCCCATGTGACGGCTAGTAAGCCGATAGGATCCCTGTAGCCTGTGCTATTCAGCACAGACATATCCTTAGTGTCAGCGCTAAGTTACGCTTGTATTGAAAGTCTGGAACTGCCTATGTTTGAGACGTTAGAAACTAACCCGCACCTGAATAATGGGAGCACGACTGGAGGACAGCTACTAGTGTTTGGAATATTGGAATCATGTATATAAAGGGCATTAGATATAGCATTATATTTGTTCTTCAGTTAATAAATAAACTTACCTTTCGACATACAAACGCCCAAGCTTTATATATCGGAACTGTTACATATTTATTAACTCTTCTCATCAGTAAAATTCAGTCAGTTCAGTCAATTCAGTAAATTCAGTCAGTTCAGTCAATTCAGTTAATTCAGTAAATTCAGTCAATTCAGTTATTTCATTTATTTTATCATCTCAGTAAATTCATCAATTTCAGTCAATTTTGTAATTTCAACATGTCGGATGTGTCATTAAGGCAAGAATTGACCGACCTGCGGAAACAGATCAACGAACTCAAAGCTTCTAACTTGTCCCATCAACAGCCATGTCAAGTCGAGCGGGTTATCATCGAAAAAGACCCACCTACAGAGGGACTGGGACTAAAGCCAACCAAACTACCAGAGTTTGATGGTGATAGGGTCAACTATTCGTCGTGGAGAACAGCGGTCCTAGATATTTTTAGGATGGACTGGTACGCCTTCGGCTACGATGATTCAAGGGCATTTGTTTTAATATATACTACACTAAAAGGCTCGGCTTTAAAGAAAGCTGGCTCATTCTACGAGGTAGGAGGAGTGCACGGAACTCGGAAACCGGAAGACTTCATTGAGTTTTTAGACAAATTATACCTTGATCCCTTAAGAGCTGTAAGGGCAGGCAGGGAGCTACATGCAATGAAAATGTATGAGGGCCAGCGTTGGCCAGAATTTTTCGCAGCTTGGACGAATAAGCTGACAGAGGCACGAGGAGACCTTTGGGACGACACCAATAAGATATCGATGCTCTGGAACGCGCTGAACAGGGATTTGATACTAGCTCTGGCGGGGAATACTAACTTACCCAGTAATGATTTCAATGCCTGGATAAGACTAGTAAATCAGGTAGCTCAACAATTGGAAATGGCAGACAACTGGGTGGGCCAGAACCAACCCGTCCAAACACGCCAAAGGAGTAGCTACACTGATACAGACCTGGTAAATAATACAAACAGCGACCATAGACACTCTCGGGGAAATACAAGTTTGACTGACTCGTCTGGGGATATAATCATGGGTGGAATAAACACTGCTGGTATATCAAACACGAATGGACAGCGTGCCAAGTGGAAAACTCATGCCCAGCTAGATCGGCTAAGACAAGAAAGGAAATGTTTTCGCTGCGAAAGGGTGGGTTGTTCATCAAGGAAATGCACACTTCTGCCGGCGCGGAACCCGAATAAAACGGGTATAAATATCAATGTGGCGAGTTTACCAGAAATTGATCCTTCAGTAATAGATTCAGAAGGACAAAGACTATCGGTAAAGGGATTTTTGAGCGGGTCGGAAAACTAGATGCTCCTGTGCCCAGTCGCGCGCAGGAGCCTAAGGGAAGTTATAATAAAGAAGTTAGGATGAATACAGAACCATTTCTAATAAATGCACTTTTAAATGATACTTTTATGGTGCAAGCCTTAGTAGATAATGGATGTCTGTGTTCTGGAATCATCAGCGATGAATTAACTGAACGATTAAACTTGCCGCGCATAGCCATATCCCCACGAACTCTCGAGACAGCAGAGAATTCTTCGTCGATCAAACCTACTGTTAATTATATAACCCATATAGCACTCGACCTCGATGGGTTCCATCTACCTAAACTGTGGCTGTATGTTGTTCCTTCAAGCACGCACAAAATGATCCTAGGAAAGAAATGGCTTGAAGATCAAGACGCAATAATCCATTCAAAGGACCAACGACTTGAGCTCAGAAAGGGAAATATGAGTGTTTACAGTGTTAAGAGATGGAGGCAAAATTTGAGACAAGTGCCTCATCCAAAATATTCATCAACTAAAGATTTGATGTCAATGAGCGACTCAGTGCCGATCGGCAAAATTACGATAGAAGATATAAGTAAAGCACTCCGTAAAAAACCCTTACTCTCAGAGAATGAGGCTAGAAATCGTCTACCGGAAAAAGTGAAGGACTTTGCACAACTTTTTGCCGATAGCACCGGGGCAAATAACCTACCTCCATTGAGAGGAAACTTAGATCACGCAATCAACCTTCGTTGTGAGAATGGAAAACCCTTGTCACCCCCGTGGGGGCCCTTATACAGCATGTCACGAGAGGAACTTTTGGTATTGCGGAAAACCCTAACGGATCTATTAGAAAAAGGATGGATAAGACCAAGCAGCTCTCCAGCAGCATCACCGGTACTTTTTGCGAGAAAGCCAAATGGCGGCCTACGCTTTTGTGTGGATTACCGTGGTTTGAATGCAATCACAATTCCAGACCGTTACCCACTCCCACTTTTTAAGGAAACATTGCGACAGCTTTCTAAATCCAGATGGTTCACGAAACTTGACGTCAAGTCGGCTTTCCATCGCCTCCGAATTAGGAAAGGGGACGAGTGGATGACAGCTTTTAGGTGTCGCCTGGGACTATTCGAATGGCTGGTGACTCCATTTGGGTTGATAAATGCACCAGCCTCATTCCAGCGATACATTAACGAAAAACTACGCAATCATTTAGATGTGAACGTTACGGTATACATGGACGACATTTTGGTGTACACCGATGGAAGTGAGGATGACCACTGGGAAATAGTCCGGAGTGTTCTATCGAAGCTAAAGAATGCAGGATTATATTTAGACATCGAAAAATGCGATTTTCTTTGCAAGGAGGTGAAGTATCTAGGTTTCATAGTCAAAGCAGGCGAATGTGTTGCTGTAGACCCATCGAAAGTCAAAGCCATACTCGAGTGGGAGGCCCCGGTAACTGTATCTGGAGTAAGGTCTTTTCTAGGTTTCGCAAACTTTTACAGATGTTTTATTAGTAAATTCTCGGATATAGCTGCGCCTCTAATTAGGTTAACGAGAAAGAAGTCAACTTGGAAGTGGGATGAGGAAGAAAGCACATCTTTCAATGAGCTAAAAAGAATATTTGCAACAGAGCCAGTATTAGCCCAGTGGGATCCGGACCGGGAGACTATTTTGGAAGCGGATTGCTCGGGATATGCTATGGGAGGATGCCTTTCGCAGAGAGACAAACTCGGCAGATTACGACCTGTAGCTTATTTCTCAAAGCGCCTTAATAGTGCTGAAGCAAATTACCCAATACATGACAAAGAAATGCTCGCAATAGTAACTTGTCTTAAGGAATGGAAAGCGGAGTTGAATTCTGTTGCCAAACCTTTCACTATCTGGACAGATCACAAAAACTTGAATTACTTTGCAACAAAACGGCTTTTAAACGAACGTCAGACAAGGTACAACGACGTGTTGCAACAGTTCAGGTTCGAGCTGAAGTGGCGAGCGGGTAGAGCAAGCGATAGACCAGATGCCTTATCACGGCGCGACCAAGACAAACCCAAAGATTTAAGTGATGAGCGGCTAGCGGGTCGAATCATGCAACTGTTACCGTCAGTATCCTTGGGCTCAGCAGAGATTATACCCGATAGCACAGACGGTGAGGAAATAGGTGAAAGAGTATCTCAGGCAATATTGTTCGACGACATTGAGCTGCAAACTCTGTGGGAGCAAGCCACTGTGAAGGATAAAATTTGGCAGCGGGCCTGTGAAGCCGTAAAATCGGGGGAAAGGAGTTTTCCACCGGATATCGCGCATGAGATGAAGGCCAATATTGCAGAATGTTCGGTGGCCGCAGATGGTCTCTTACGGGGAAGAGAGAATCGTATATGGGTGCCAGATTATGAACCTCTCCGAACAGCTATTATGCAGCGGACACACGATAGTCACTTATCAGGTCACCCAGGTCGAGATACGATGGTTGGAATACTATTACGACGGTGGTTTTGGCCAAAGATGAGAGAATCAGTTCGTAGATTTGTCAGGAACTGCGATATATGTGGACGTTCCACAATCTGGCGAGAGGCAAAAGCAGGCTTCTTGAAGTCATTACCAATTCCTGAACGCATTGGCAGTGAACTCACTATCGACTTTGTGACAGATATGCCAATGTCAAAAGGGTGCACAAACATCATGGTAATCACAGATAGACTATCTAAAGATATCATGTTATTTGGCACGTCGTCAATGGAGGCTCAAAAGTGCGCCGATTTGTTCGTGGATCGATACTACCGCTTTTTCGGGTTTCCACGCTATCTGACAAGTGATAGAGGTTCTGACTGGTTAAGTCATTTCTGGAAAAACTTCTGCCGACTGACAGGAATAAACCAGAGACTGACAACGGCCTACCATCCACAGTCAAACGCAAGTGAAAGAGCAAATCAAGAAATGTACAAGTATCTTAGGTCATTTACTTGTTACTCCCAGGATGATTGGATGGATCTGTTACCACTGGCACAAATGGCGTTAAACTCCCGCCCGAGCTCAGCCATAGGAGGGATGAGCCCATTCTTCCTACGAAATGGCTATAACGTAGAACCCTTAATGGAGCCTACTCCAGCTGAGGGCTCCGCCTCGCGTCATCCAGGCAGCATTAACGCACAAAAATTTGTTCAGCGCTTGAAAGACGCGCAGGATTTTGCACAAGCCGCAATGGCATCAGCTCAGCAGCGGAATGAGCTAAACGGTAACATACAACGTCGACAGCCCGAGCGGTATAGAATAGGGGATAAAGTTTGGTTGAATTTGCAGCATATCAAAACACCTCAGCTGTCAAAAAAATTAGCTTGGCAACATGCTAAGTATATGGTTACTGGAGTACCTGATGCATTGACTGTAGAACTCAACGTACCCGGTAATATACATAAAAGATTCCATGTGGAATTAATTAAACGAGCCGGCACAGATCCTTTTCCAAGTCAAGTACGGGACGATGCTCAGAATCCTCCAATAGTTGATGAGCTGGGTAATGAAGAATTTGTAGTCGAATCCATAATCAGAGCGCGAACGGTGCGACGTGGACGAGGGGTATTTCGGCAAGCCCTAGTGAAGTGGGCTAGTGAAGCGGATCCGACATGGGAGCCAATAGAATTCATAGAGGATACTGAAGCCTTAGATAGGTTCGAAGAACTTTATGGTCCAATCGAAAATAACGATGGACCTCCAGAGGAAAGCGCGGGAAAATTTGTTGGTCCAGCTGAAAAGAATACGATGCAAAAGCGGCGCCTCCGACAAAAAAAAAAAAGATAGTTCAAATGCCTCTCAAAAGTGGAAGGGGCAATGTGACGGCTAGTAAGCCGATAGGATCCCTGTAGCCTGTGCTATTCAGCACAGACATATCCTTAGTGTCAGCGCTAAGTTACGCTTGTATTGAAAGTCTGGAACTGCCTATGTTTGAGACGTTAGAAACTAACCCGCACCTGAATAATGGGAGCACGACTGGAGGACAGCTACTAGTGTTTGGAATATTGGAATCATGTATATAAAGGGCATTAGATATAGCATTATATTTGTTCTTCAGTTAATAAATAAACTTACCTTTCGACATACAAACGCCCAAGCTTTATATATCGGAACTGTTACATCCCACAGTGCAATGATGATAATATTTTAACAACAGAGTTAATTATGTCCTACCATGAGCCACCAGCCGCGGGTCATCAAGGCGCAGCAGCGACTTATGCTGTGTTAGCTAGAGACTTTTTCTGGCATGGTATGTTACAACAAGTAAAGAAATTTGTCAGGAATTGTCATACTTGTTCGAGATCTAAGCCCTCCCGCGAGGGAGCACAAGGGTTACTGCGTTCACTTCCTATTGCTAGAGAACGTTGGAGACATATAGCAATGGATTTTGTGGTAGACTTACCGGTCAGTAAAGATTGGTGTGGCGTGGAGTTTAATTCAATGTTTGTGGTGGTTGACCGGATGACTAAGCAAGTACACATCACACCCTGTAATGACCTGACCACTAGGAACACCGCATACATGTTTTACCGCGACTGCTTCTGACTGCATAGCCTACCCAGTTCTATTGTGTTCGACAGAGGCAGTCAATTTACGGCTGAATTTTGGAAATGGCTTTGCAAACTATTGCAGATTGATCACCGCCTGTCGACTGCATTCCATCCGCAAACTGACGGCCAAACAGAACGAATGAATAGTCGAATCGAGCAACACCTAAGAGCTTATGTTAACTTCGCGCAAAATGATTGAGTTCGCCTCCTTCCATCGGCTGAATTTGCCCTTAACAATCACGACTCTCAGGTCACTGGCGTTTCCCCATTTCTAGCGTGTTATGGTCTAAACCCTCGCTCAGGATGTGAGCTTTCTGCACCATTACATGGAAATCCAGGACCAGCTTCAATTCAGTTTGATCGGCGTGAGGCTGAAGATCTAGTTTTAAAATTTAAGGAAATTGACAAGTTTATTATCGATAATATTCTGCTCCACTCTGCAGAACATGAAGAACAAGCTAATAAAAGTAGAACCGCTGCGAGAGATTTTAGACCAGAAGATTGTGATAGCATGAGGGTCAGGAAAGACTCTGACTAAAAGGCAAAACAATAATATGATTGTAATCTATGAGGAGAGAAAGACATGGTGGCTAACGCAATACTATATACACATAAAAGTGGTTCCTCACTGGTCCAAGCGTACATTGTAGCACGTGATTAGTGTCCTATGACATTACTTTCCTCCCCCGGTTTCATTTATTTGTTTTTCTTTTTCGCATAGTTCGATTTCTCAATGTTCGACCTGTAAACATCCCTAACTGAAGACCAACTTTGTCGCCATCCCCGTACTGCTTGACAAATTGTTTGTAGGCATCTGTTAACTTAAGATTTTGTCGAGGCTCCCATGTGGGTTCAGCAAACCCTTTCCAGAATACCAGGACTTTGCGACGCCCATTGATTGTTTCAGCGCGAACTGTTTTCTCAACAGCATACAACGGATGTTTTCCATCAACTAACGGGGGCGGCTGTGTGTCATCGACTTTTTGTGAAGGCAGTGGATCATTTGGGTCATGCCTTAATAAGTCTACAAAAAATCGATTATGTATGCCTGTTGGTACATCTAGTTGATACACATCAGGTGCAATTTCTTTTTGTATTCTGTATTTTGCTTGAGTCCATGAGAGTTTCTTTTTTTGTTGCGGGGTTTCGACGTTTTTAAGGTTTAGCCAGACGGTATCGCCCGGTTTGAAACGTTCCGCTGGTCTCCTATGATGGTTGGCTGATTCTTCCATTAATTGCTGTGCTGTTGTCATAGCTGCCTGTGCCATGCTTTGACCCTGTATTATTCGGTCTACGAATGCTCGCGCGCGGGCTTGCGGTGATTTTGTTGCTCGTGAATTAGTATGTGTTTGTTGTATTGGTTCAGCATCATAGCCGTGAGTAACAAAAAATGGGCTAGTGCCAATAACTGTCGATTTTCTATTATTGAGTGCTAACATGGCAGTTGGGAGTAGTTTAGACCAGTCTATCTGCGAGTAGCTAATAAATGCTCGGAGGTAGTTTAACACTT
Source organism: Blumeria hordei DH14 (assembly GCA_900239735.1). Taxonomy (NCBI): domain Eukaryota; kingdom Fungi; phylum Ascomycota; class Leotiomycetes; order Helotiales; family Erysiphaceae; genus Blumeria; species Blumeria hordei. Next base: position 581,911 of record OENG01000023.1, read on the forward strand.
CTTGGTTCATCCTTTCTGTACTACCATCGGTCTGCGGATGGTAAGCGGTCGACAATCTTTGGTTAATACCTGTCATTTTGCATAAAGAAGTCCAGAAATGACCCACCCAATTTGCCCCTCTGTCTGATGTTATAAATTTAGGAAACCCATGAAAACGATAATGACAAGTTAGGAAGCGTTCTGCGCAAGCTTCAGCTTCCATCGAATTCATTGCTTCTAGGGTGCAGCTCTTGAGTAAACGGTCAGTGATAACCATAAGATATTTGGGGTCGTCTTCTTTTTGCGCAGGCAAGTCTGTCATGAAATCTACCGACAACTCACTATGAAAGCGTTCAGGTACAGGGAGTGGTCTGAGTAATCCTTGCGGGCATTGACGCCACGCTTTAGATCGACTACAGATCGAGCAGTTTCGCGTGAATCTGCGAATGTCTAAATATTGTTGAGGCCAAAAAAATGCTCGAGACACTATGTGAAGGGTACCGTCTCTTCCGGGGTGTCCAGTAATACTTGAGTCATGGGAACGTTGTATGATCGTTGTTCTCAGTGGCTCCCAATTTGGAACCCATAGCGCACCTCGTCGTGTTAACGCGCCTCTGTCATCTAGGCTACAATCTGTCATTTGAACCCCTAATTTAAGGTCTATAGGTAAAGTAGACTGGCCTGCAGCGACTGATGCATGAATACTGTGAAAAGCTTGGTCTTTTTCTAGAGCTTCGTCCCACAAAGAAGCAATTTCCTTATCTTCAAATAATTTTTTGCCGCTGGGCATGATATTCTGGTCAGTTTCAATATGTTTCAAGGTCATATCCGGAAAGTCTACAATGTTTATTGTATTTAAGATGAATTCTTCTGGTGAAGACGTGCTTAAATTATTTTTGAACAACTGGATATTGCGGCCTTGTAACCGCTCGTCCGACGTATCCCGCGGGGCTTCTTGTGCCCGCCGCGAAAGAAAGTCTGGTTTACCGGACTGGGAGCCAGGCCGGAATACAATTTTGAAGTTAAACCTTGCCAAGGTCTCGGCCCATCTCACTTGACGTTCGCTAAGTTGTCTTGAAGTTGTGAAATATCGTAAATTTTGATGGTCTGAGATAACGGTAAAAGGATTTTCAACGCTTCGAAGCTCACCATCAAAATGGCGCATTGTTGTTATAATAGCGAGCAGTTCTTTATCATGAATGTTATAGTTTGATTCTGCTGGAGTCAGTTTACGTGAAAAGTAACCTACTGGTCTTAGACGATTTTTTTCGTCAATTTGAGAAAGAACCCCACCGATAGCATAGCCAGAGGCATCTGCTTCCAAATAGGTTTCTTTCTCGGCTGAAAAAAGCGCTAATAATGGTGCTGAGGATAGCATAGACTTAAGCTTTTCGAATGCATCTTTTTCTTTCGTGTCCCAGCTCCAGCGGGTTTGTTTCGATGTGAGACTGATCAATGGCTGGGCAATGGCCGAAAATTTTGGAATAAACTCTCGGTAAAAATTTGCGAAACCGAGAAAAGAGCGGGTTTCAGAAACTGTCGTTGGTTCCTCCCAGTTTTTGATGGCTTCTATTTTGGCTGGATCAACTGTAACACCCTCGCCAGCCTTGATTACGAACCCAAGATATTTGACTTCAGACGTGGCAAAGGTACATTTGTTGATGTCTAACCGTAAGCCAGATTCTTCGAGTCGTCTGATAACTTCTTCAACCTTTTTATAATGGTCGGATAAATCACCATCAGAATAGATGATAACATCATCCATATAGGCTGAACAGTATTCGTCCAAAATATCTTGTAACACAGCATTTATGTAACGTTGAAAAGTAGCTGGTCCGCCGCATAATCCAAATGGCATGACAAGCCACTCGTATTGTCCATACCTTGTTCGAAACGCTGTTTTCCATTCATCGCCAGGTCGAATACGTAGGCGATGGAATGCAGTACAGACGTCAAGTTTTGTGAAGTATTGGGCTTTGGAGAGTTGCTGAAGTGTTTCTTTGATGAGCGGCAACGGGTATCTGTCCCTTTTTGTTATTGAATTGAGGCCACGATAATCAACACAGAATCGAAGACCTCCGCCCGGTTTTTTTGCGAATAGTACCGGTGCATTTGCAGGAGAATTGCTGGCGCGAATCCATCCTTTACGTAAGTAATCTGTAAGAGTTTTACGGAGAACGAGGAGCTCATCTCGTGACATGCCATAAAGTGGACCTGAGGGGGGTTCCTTAGGTTTGCCTTCATCGTCTAGTTCAAGGTTTATAGAATGGTCCCATCCTGGCTTAGATTCTGGGAGGATTCCATCTTCATCAGCTAGAAAGTTCTTTGCTAAATGTCGAAGCTGCTGAGGTAGTTGATTTGATATTTCTTCCACCGTTTGCTTGACCGCTGAGTTATCTAATTTTTTCAAGGCCTTGTTGATATCTGCTATAGTGATGGAGAATAAATGTAGATGTTTATTTGCTTTTCTTCCACGACGGATTTCCGCGGCAAATATTGAAGCTGTAACGTTTTTTGCTTGACGTAGTTGGTGCATAGAGCCTGATAACTCATCCCGTTCCATCCATCCAGACTCCTTGACTTTTATTGCGTTTGCACCACTTCCTAGAGTGAGAAACTTCTTACCTGCTTCATATGTTACATTGTTACGCTCGGCCCAACCTTTGCCGAGGATTATATTATATTGTAAGTTTGCTACTATGTAGCCAAATACTCTTTCAGCTCTACCGTCAATGTCAAGTGTAGCCCAAGTCATTTCGGTAATGGGAATTTGAGGTCCATCTTTGGCGAGCTTTAGAGATCTGTGGGTGACTGGAAGGCGTGGTAAGTGTGCCTGGTCTGCAAAACTACGATCAAAAACTGCGTAGGGTAGGCATCCTGTGTCAAAGAGTGCGGTGGAATAACAAGTAGAATTTATTAAAATATCAATTAAAAATGGACTACTATTCAACCTTTCAACAGCCTCCCTAATTTCGCTAGCAGGTGGTATTTGATCTAGTAGTTCTCCAAACACACCAACATTCCCCTGAACACGACTTCGTACAGGGGCTGCTAGTTTTCCGACTCGCTTATTGATGCAGAAGCTATCCTTAGATTGGACATTTCTGAGCGAAAACCTTTAAACTTGCATTCTCTAAAACGGTGCGATGGAAATACATTGCATCGAATACATCGACCTGATTTGAGACGCTGATGGCGTTCTTCCTCGGAACAATGAGGGGCATTTGGACGTTTATCTAGTGGCCGAGCCTGTCCAAACCCTTTGGAATTGTTTCCATTATTTATAGCTGATATAACTGTAGAAACAATAGAAATAATGTCAGTCCCTGACATTTTTATATCTCCCTCACGGTCACGTATTGGAGAGTTTACGCTGGGTTTTGGTGATTGTGATTGTAATTGTGTTTCTGTTTGGTTGACTATTTGCTTCCGTAGTTGCTCTTGAATGTTTAGAGGAAGGTCTCCGATCGCATTTTCGGTGTAGGTTTCTCCAGTGTCATCTACACTCTTAGCCTGAAATTCTGGCAAGGATTCCCAATTAGTTGCTAAAGTCGATAGTTGTTCGACGTATTTTTCATAGTTCAGCTTTTCTAGATCTGTCTGGTTTGCTGCAGCCCGGCGTAGATACGGAGCAATGGCCTCAGATAGGGTGTGGATTCGAGAAACTCCAATAGGAGCAAGTTCACCTGAATTGCTGAGATAACCTTCGAAAGTGTGAAGGAACTTTGCGAAAGGTTGCGCGTTTCCTTGTCTCACAGAGTAAAGGAGGCGTCGATTTCGAGCTTCACGGTCCCTATCAACGAAGTGCCGGTCGAATTCGTCGAGAAGTGAACTTGAGTAAAATTCTTTAGCTTTAACTTGTTTCTCAAAGAAAGGCCCCACTCGGCTTCTGTGCTCCGCTGGTAACGTCTGCATAAGTGCAAGGCAGACGCCTCTTTCACCACCGAAACCCTTGATGATTGCTGGGTCCTCCGCTGCTACTCGCCACATGACTGAGCATAAAGAATATTGATCAGGTGTTCCATCCCAAGTTGTGAACTTGTGCTGTACTGCGTCGGTTTGGTTTGTCATTGTGGCTTTAATATTTCTGGTTTCGTGTTTAGTTGTTGCGATTTTTGATTCAGGCGTCTGTGGCTCTGGTTCCAGGGCAGGTCTGTGAGACTCTGTATTTGCACTTGAGGCGTCGATTTCTATCGCAGAAATTTCACGGAGAATACTTTCAAGGTTAAAATTGTCGTCACTACTCATATAATTGCGAGACGTCGCTGATTACAAGTGGTTTAGACTAAAATGGAGATTACAATCAATGTGATAGCATGAGGGTCAGGAAAGACTCTGACTAAAAGGCAAAACAATAATATGATTGTAATCTATGAGGAGAGAAAGACATGGTGGCTAACGCAATACTATATACACATAAAAGTGGTTCCTCACTGGTCCAAGCGTACATTGTAGCACGTGATTAGTGTCCTATGACAAAGATAAGGTGTGGTCAAATTACAAGAACATCAAATCACTTCGACCTTGTCGTAAACTGGATTTTAAAAAAGGAGGTCCATTTAAAATCATTGAGTCTGTCGGAAACTACGCATATAGGCTGGAACTTCCCTCTTCTGCAAAAATTCACCCTGTTTTCCATGTTTCCCTGCTGTCTCCTGTGGCTAATGATCCACTACCCGGATAAATTTTGGAACCAGGACCAGATTTAGAGGCCGAAAATGATACTTGTGAATACGAAATTGAAAGAATCATTGGGACACAATGGATTAATGGTGAATTGAATTATATCATACGATGGAAAGGCTACGGACCACAGGATGATTGGGCAATCCCAGCCTCTGAAGCCAAAAATTTTAAAGAATTAGTTACAGAATTTCATGAAATGAATCCCTCCGAGCCACATCCTAGTGACAAACAACCATAGGCTAAGAAGCAACCAAAACGAAGATCAATGCCTCACAGGAGTTCGGCTTGGATAAGGGGAGGGTAATGTCACGGACCAAGGGCCTATTCTAAATCAATAGGAACTATGTAGGATGATATGTGTGCTATTCTGTTCTATTCTTCCTTAATCTGTTCTATTCTCTTCTGTTCTATTCTACTTCGTTCTGTTCCTATCTGTACTTGTCCGTACTTTTCTATACTACTCCATTCTATTCTGTACCAGAGTATACTGGAAATTTCGAGAACAATAGAGAGGAGTATATAAAGGGTATTTGGGATAACTCTGGTTCGGCAGATTATGGTCTTGTAATTTTAGGAACTCTTTAGAATTATTGAATATTATCTTATGTCGAACTCTTGAATTATCGAACTCTTGACCCTGAGAATGCAAACACCTCTAGTACCCTTGACACCCATGCCCAAAAAAGCCCATATTGAACAACATGGATGCTGTGATGGACATGAGTAGTGACTCAATTGCTGGTCCATCTCAATATTATCAACCTGCAATAGTCAATAGTTCTTCAGCTGCCTTTCCAGAATCAAAACCATCCCTGAAAGGCAAAGAAAAAGAATCACTATCATCTTCAACATTTGCCCAGCCTGCCTCATCAACTACAGAAGCATGTGAAACCACAAAAACAGTCCTATTGAAAGCAAGAGACCTAGCTACCAGTAGAACTGAGCAATCTCAACTTCTAGATCTTCTAGAAGTATTCAGGGAATACACCGAAAAAGGAAACCTCTGCAAAGCATCAAACATAATTGCAACACAGGTGGCCAATCTCGAAACTGCAACTAGACAAATAGAGACCAAAGCTAGAGCACTTGAAAATAATTCTACACCAGGTGCCCCCTCAAATCAATCATGGCCCTCAACCCAGCAATATAACCAGTCAAAAAACCAACCCAAAAACCAACAAGCAACTATGGCTTCTATGACTGCTAGGGGAGTAGGGATGCCCACTGACCCACTTCAATGGACAATTGTAGGAAAGAAAACCCAGGTCAAACAACAACAATTCCAGCAACCACTCCAGTCAAAACCAAAGGATATCAAAAGGGTGATTCTAGTGCAAGATCCCAAAGCCCTAAACAATTTTACACCTTTACATGCAAGAAACCAAATAAATCATGTATTTGCAGCCAATGGCATCAAAGGACCAGTAGTCAACACAGTTGTAAAAACGCAAAGCAGTAACATAGCAATCACAACCACTGATGAACACTCTGCAGACCTGTTCCTTGAAAAGAAACCTATCTGGGAGAAAGTTATTCCATTTGTTTCTGTACAAAAAGACGAGCCCTGGTACAAAGTAGTTGCACACGGGATTCCCTTGGCAGATGTCACGGCACGGCACGGTATTCTGCTCCGTCATGATATACAATTACGTGGAGGGAGGATGTGAGATTGATGGCTGATGCGAGAAAGAGCACGTGCGCGGCGATTTAGTGGAAACCCGCCCGAATAGGAATAGCCTCAGGGCTTTTTGTAATTAGATTCTGTTCTTTCCTATTCTTCTCCAGCTTAGTATTCGCTTCACAGACTGAATTATTGCCATACAAGCTGTACTTTCACTTGTGCTTATTTTGTGCTGTGACAGCAGACTTTGACAATGAAGATGGGATGGAAATGATTATAAATGAAGTAAAAAAATTTAACAAAGAACTTAACCCTATTGGAATGCCTCACTGGATTTCAACTAGAGAGAATAGACAAATAAAACAGGCAGGCTCTGTGGCCATCGCATTTGCTACCCAAGAAGAGGCCGAAAGAGCAATTAGAAATAGACTATATATTGCCGGGATCAGTTCTAGGGTCACCAAGTTCTATAGTGTAGCTCAAACAACACAATGCAATAAATGTCAAGCATTTGGACATGTGGAGAGTTACTGCCGAAGAAATGCAGTTTGCAGTCTCTGTAGTTCCGGAGACCACTCCACTCAGCAACACTACTGTAGTGTTTGTCAATCAAAGGGGGTACAATGCAGTCATCTTGCACCAAAGTGTGTCAACTGTGAAGAAAATCACACTGCCAATTCAAAGAACTGCCAGGGCTACCTGAGCATTAAAAACAAGGCTGAAGAGGTTGACCTTTAATGTCTGACACACCAGATATTAAGGTCCTCCAAATAAATCTCAACAAGAACTAATTTGCAACAGAGAGTGAATTACAAACAGCAATAGAACTTAATATTAAAATTATAGCAGTGCAAGAGCCTTGGTTGGTCCCACAGACAACAAACCAACCAGAATTTTCAAATACCAGATCAATAAACCACCAAAACTTTACTCAAATTTTTCCAAACTCAGCTATTGATTAGAGGCCTCGAACTATGATCTACGTTGCCCTAGAACTTGGTCCAAAGGTTAAACTATCTCCATCTTCGCCTCTTGATCCCGACCTTCAAGTCATTGACATCATGCATGGGACAGGATCAATAAATCTGATAAATATCTACAGCCAATCCAGGGAACATGGAAGAACAATTCATTGCTTATCTGAAGATCTCCTGCAAAATCCAAAGACAATTTGCTGGGTGATTTCAATATGCATCACCCTAGATGGGAACCTGAATCAAATGGCTCCCATGAGTCAGATCTATTTGTTGAATGGCTTGATGGCCTAAATATGGAGCTCATTAATACTCCAGGACAAGGTGTCATGGCGTAGAATAAGCACAAGTGAGAGTACAGCTTGTATAACTATATATTCAATCTATTGAGCGGATACTAAGACAAAGAAGAAAGAAAGAAAGTGTAATGATAATATAATCTGCAAGCTTTTGTGTGTGTACTCTCGCTTCCTAGGGTTGCGTGACCTTATCTTATCTCCTCCCACATATTGGTTCCACACCCAGCATACCTTCTTGGTCACCTGATATATATAATGAAATGGCAGAATGCTGTGCCGTTACACACGGCACTTTTTTTTATTGACCTCACTTTTGCATCCACATCAATAACTGAACAAATTGTAGAATGGCAGACTTTAGAAGACCTGGGATCTGACCACTATGGCATTATGTTTACTGTGGAAGATCCTGCTAGAAATATTTCAGCACCAGTCCAGCAATTGCCTTTCAACACAAAACATGCTAGATGGGAAAATTTTACCTCTATATTAGTAAATCTGACAAGTCAATGTACTGTCCTGAATGCAGTTGGCAGTGAAAATATATGTACAAATTTTATAGGTCTCCAATATTTATCCTCTGGGGCTATGGCATATACCAACAACCTGGATCTTGCAGCCCAATATCTAACAAATCATATCAAGCAAGCAGCAATTGCAAGCATTCCTAAGATAAAATATGGACAGAAATCAAAGCCCTGGTGGTCACCTGAGCTTAAACAATTGCGAAAAGAAATGGAATATAGACAAAAGCAGTTCAAGGCTAACAAGGAAGATACTCTACTCAAGGATGCATACTGTGAAGCAAGGAATAGATATTTATCAAAGATAAAGAAGGCTAAACAAGACCATTGGAACAGCTTTCTAGAAAAGGGAGATGCCAAATCAGTTTTCAAAGCAATGGCTTACACCCAAGATATTAAGGCTCAAAAAATTCCTTCTATAACTAGTAATAATGGTACCTTGGTAAGTTCCTTTTAAAAAAAATGTGATGCATTCAGGAGCACACTTTTTCCTTTACCTCCAATTTGTGACAATCCCTGTTGGGATGGATATGAACAAACTAATTGGACCTGGCCAGTACTTTCCAAAGAAGAACTGGAGCAGGCTTGCTCTGCAGACATCAAAGGAAAGACACCTGGGCCAGATGAGTTAACCCAAGAAATTATCACAAGGGCAATAATAGGGCATGACCCTCATCATCTATTGGAAAATATTAAGCACAAAAATATTCAACTTTACTATTAACTTTAAAGCTGTTTAGATAGTTTTAGCTGTCCTTCATAGTCAAAGACTTAGTAAGGACATAAATAAAATTCTATTCTATTCTATTCTTTTCTATCACTAGGGCATATAGGGCTATACCAGATACATTTATGAGGCTCTTCTCACAACTCATCAATGTTGGATATGACCCAAAGTGCTGGAAACAAGCAACAGGAGTGGTACTTCGGAAACCAGGCAAGCCAGAATACTCCCAACCTAAAGCCTATGGAGTGATCTCCCTTCTAAACTGTTTGGGAAAGGTCAGTGAACGAATCCTTGCAAAGTGACTGAGCTATCTAGCAGAGACAACAACCCTTTTGCACCCGTCCCAGATAAGAGGACGACTTAAGAAGTCAGCAGTGGACGCTGCCCTATTATTAACAAATGAAATAGAAATCAGCCGCCAGCTGAATCAGATTTCATCTACTCTTTTTCTAGATCTAAAAGGACCTTTTGATCATATAGCCAAGGGTCAATTAATCCGAGTCCTACAAAAGCTCAAACTTCCAGTGAGCCTAATAGCCTGGGTAAAATCTTTCCTAGACAACAGAACACTCCAATTGAAATTCGATAGACAGAAAGAGATGGTATCAGAAATTAATACTGGAATCCCTCAAGGTAGCCCAATTTCTCCCATCCTATTTCTCATATACATTTGGGATATCTTCAAATCAAACTCAGTCCATATCTTGTCTTATATGGATGACATAGCAATCACAACTTCTTCAAGCAGCATGAAGAGAAACATCAGAATACTTGAGAGAGTGGTTCAGCAGCTCTTTGAAGTGGCAACAATAAACTCTATACAATTTGACCCATCAAAAACCGAATTAATGCATTTTACCAATCGTAAATCAGCCAAGGACTACCCACTTACCTTACCAAATGGGCTCAAAGTTAATCACAGCCAAAAGATTCGATGTTTGGGCATATGGTTTGACCCAGGACTAAAATTTCGGACCCACATCTCAACTAAAATAGCACAAGCCACTCAAGCCTTTTTCAGAATGGCAAGGCTAAGAAATACATATCGTGGACTTTCGCCAGCTGCAATGAGACAAATCTATCTTGCTTGTGTTGTAAGCATTGCAGATTATGAATCAGTTGTCTGGTGGAAGGGACAAAAATATGCAATATCACTTTTTCAAAAACTACAGAATCTGGCCATGAGAAAGATCCTGGGAGTTTTTAGAACTGCATCAATACTTCCAATGGAAGTAGAATCATGTTTACAACCACCAAAAATTCGACTACAGGCTAACATCAGCAAATTTGCCCTGAGGATATCAAAATTAAATTTTTCACACCCAGTAAATTATGAGATGCAGAAGGAAATGGATTACATACTTCTTAAACAAACACAGCTGAATAGGATCAAGACAAGTGTGGAGAACATCTTAGATTGAGGGACCATAGAGACAATAATTCCTCTTGCCTTTCCTTCCTGGAGTCAAAATCTGAACTATAAAGTACACATAAGCAAGACAGCAAAAGATAACACTGCAGAAATGCATAATTATTTGAAAACAAAGATTGACTGGCAAAAAACTACATTCATATATATAGATGCCTCTTCATGTAAGGAGGGTACTGGGATTGGAGTTGGAATAGTTGCCACTGATGAATTTGGAAAATTAGAGGATCAATGTTTAACTAATATTGGAGAAAATATGCTGGTCATTGATGGCGAGCTAGTAGCTGTTACAAAAGCTGTAGGATATGCAAGTACAAAATCTAAGCCAGGACACAAATTCGAAATATATTCAGACAGTCAAGCAGCTTTATCCTGCTTAGCTAAACCCTCAGACAACCCTGGGCAGTCATGTCAGTTGAGAGCCATGAGAGCAGTAAAAATTATAACAAATAACAAGGCAACAGTATCATTGAACTGGATTCCAGGCCACTCAGATATAGAAGGTAACACTGAAGCAGATAGACTAGCCAAGGAAGCTACCAGGATAATCCCAGAGACAGTGGATCTCAGCTTTGCAATGACTAGAGCCCAAATTCTAATAAAAATTAAACATCAATGGCTTGCTCTTCTAAATCATAATGATAGCAATTTAAAACAGAAGCCACTTGTCACAGTTCCAATATAGAAAGCAAATGGGCATTTGTATGATTGAAAGGTAAAGCTATAATTCATCTATGGAGAAGTAAACTACCTGCAAGTCTCCCGTGCTACTTATACACATCCAGAGGAATCTAAATATAGACTACGTTCACAGTGGCAATAATACTAGCTTAAGATTTGTTCTGCCACACAGGTAACGCTTCCGATATCCTTGGCACTATCCTTTACGTAGTCTCAGTGGCGATTACGTATCCATTTTAGTTAGCTGAGAATCCTACGAGTGATAGAACATGAAGGTTGCCTTCGATAGCCATCGAAGGCTACAGGAATTATCGGCTCACAAGCCGTCACAATCCCCCCTCTAATCTGTTTTTTTTTTTCTTTTCGTTGCAATTTTGTATGGGATTCTGCTGGACCAATATATGTCCCAGCAGTTTCTTTCGAAGGACCGTCATTCTTCTCAATTGAGCCGTATGTAGCCTCAAACTCTTCTAATGCCACCGTATCTTTAATATACTCCAGCGGCTCCCATGTTGGATCAGCCCATCCAGTCCATTTCACTAGAGCTTGCCTATATTCGCCTCTTCCACGGCGAATTGTCCTGGCTCGTATGATGGCTTCTACTTCATACTCGGATTCTTCGAGGTCATCAATTAAAGGAGGATTTTGTGCATCATCACGGACTTGACTTGGAAGTGGGTCGTTGCCTGCTCTTTTGATTAATTCGACGTGAAATCGTTTATGTATGTTACCAGGGACGTTTAACTCCACAGTTAGTGCGTCACGGACCGCTGTAACCTCGTACTTTGCGTGTTGCCAGGCGAGCTTTTTAGAGAGCTGCGGCGTTTTTATGTGACGTAAATCTAGCCATACTTTATCTCCGACTTCAAATCTTTCAGGTTGTCGACGAATTTTATTCGCGTTTTGCTCGTTTCGCTGTTGGGCAGACATCATTGCGGCTTGCGCCAGGTCTTGCGCATCTCTCAATCGTTGTAGGTAATTAATAGCTGCCACTCGACCTGGATGACGAGATTTTTCATCTCTAATTGGTGTCGGTTCCATGAGGGGGTCCAGCTCGTAACCATGTCGCAAAAAGAAAGGACTCATTCCTCCAATCGCAGAATTTGGACGTGAGTTTAGTGCAAGTTGAGCCATTGGAAGGAGGCTCACCCAATTGTCCTGTGCGTAGCATGTGAATACTCGTAAGTATTTATAAATCTCCTGGTTTGCCCGTTCGCTCGCATTTGATTGTGGGTGATAGGAGGTTGTAAGGCGCTGCTTAATGCCAGTGATTTGACAAAATGTTTTCCAGAAATGGCTTGTCCAGTCACTACCCCTGTCGCTTGTCAAGTAGCGTGGGAATCCATAATAACGATAGTAACGGTCAACAAAGATATCTGCACAATTCTCCGAAGTCATTGAATCAGTACCAAAGATAAATATGTCCTTTGAAAGGCGATCCGTAATGACCATTAAATTTGTGTAGCCTTCAGATGGTGGTAAATCTGTCACAAAATCAATCGTTAAATCGCTACCAATTCGTTCGGGAATAGGGAGTGATCGTAGAAAGCCCGCTTTCGATTCGCGCCACACCGTTGTTCGTCCACATACATCGCAATTTCGGATAAACTGTCGAACCGATTCCCTCAACTTGGGCCAGAACCAACGACGTAATATCATGCTGACCATGTTATCTTTTCCTGGATGTCCCGACAATTGGCTATCGTGTATACGTTGCATTATAGCCGTCTTCAAGGGTTCGTAATTAGGCACCCAAATTCTATTTTCCCTCCCTCGAAGAACCCCATCTGCTGCTACACTACACTCTGCTATGTTAGCTGACAGCTTGTAGGCTAGATCGGGTGGAAATCCGCGTTCCCCTATTCGCACCGCATCACGGGCACGTCTCCAATCTGTATCAATTTCAACACCAATCTTCCACAATGCCTGCACCTCATCATCCTCAAATAACCGGGCCAAAGCAGCCTGATCTTGCAGATTATCTTCACCCCCTCGGGTCCTACAACAGCTGGAAGTACGTCCACACTGGGTAAGAGCTGAATTACGCGTCCCCTTGTCCGATCGTCACTAAATCCAGTAGGTTTGTCTTGATCTCGTCTTGACAAAGCATCCGGTCGCTCACAATCATGTCCTGGTCGCCACTTAAAAATATACCGAAACTGCTGTAAAACATCATTATATCTAACTTGTCGCTCGTTGAGGAGACGTTTAGTAGCGAAATATTCCAAGTTCTTGTGGTCGCTGAAGATTGTAAATGGTTTAGCAACTGACATCAGTTCCGGCTTCCATTCTCGCAAACAAGCTACTATTGAATGCATCTCCTTGTCGTGAATTGGATAATTTGCTTCTGCGCTTGTTAACCTCTTCGAAAAATAGGCCACCGGCCTAACCCGTCCTTGATTGTCAGTTTGCGAAAGACAACCACCTATCGCGTATCCCGAACTATCAGCTTCTACAATTGTTTCGCGATCTGGGTCCCACTGAGCTAGAACAGGTTCTGACGCAAAAACTTGCTTTAGCTTTTCAAACGCTTCATTTTCTTCACGTCCCCATTTCCACCCGACATTATTTTTCGTCAAGTTAGTCAAGGGCGCGGCAATATCCGAAAATCCTTCAACAAAGCACCGATAGAAATTAGCAAAGCCAAGAAATGACCTCACACCTTTCACATTTGTTGGCGCATTCCATTCTAAAATAGCCTTGACTTTAGTAGGATCAACAGCCACACCCTCACCAGCCTTCACGATAAACCCTAGGTATTTGACCTGTTTCTGTAGAAATTCACACTTGTCAATGTCGAGAAAGAGTCCAGCCTTTTCAAGTTTTCGAAGTATACTACGAACTGTCTCCCAGTGTCCTTCCTCACTACCGTCTGTGTAAGCCAGGATATCATCAACATAAGCTGTCGCATCTAGATCAAGATGCTCTCGTAGATGTTCGTTAATATATCTTTGAAAAGATGCCGGTGCGTTAATTAGACCAAAGGGCGTAACCAACCATTCGAATAACCCTAGTCGGCAGCGAAATGCTGTCATCCATTCATCCCCTTCACGAACTCTCACGCGATGGAAAGCTGATTTTACATCTAGCTTTGTAAAATAACGAGCCTTGGATAACTGTCGTAGGGTTTCTTTAAACAGGGGAAGTGGGTAGCGATCCGGTACTGTAATTGCGTTAAGTCCACGGTAATCCACACAAAATCGTAAACCCCCATTTGGCTTCTTTGCAAAAAGTACTGGTGATGCGGCTGCCGAACTGCTTGGTCTAATCCAACCCTTGGCGAGCAGTTCTGTCAGTGTTTTCCGTAGGACAAGAAGCTCTTCTCTCGACATACTGTACAAAGGCCCCCATGGAGGCTGCAGAGCCTTCCCATTTTCGTGGCGTAGATTTATGGCATGATCTAAGTTGTTCCGCGGGTGTGGCAAGTCGTTTGCTCCTTTATCGTCTGCAAAGAGGTGGGCAAATTCTTTTACTGGGTCCGGTAGGCGTGCTCTAGCTTCCTTTGTCGTTAGGCATGGTTTCGTCCGGAGTGCTTTGTTTATATCCTCTATTGAGGCCTTGCAGACAGGAACAGTTCTGATCATTGATGACAATAACTCTATCGTGGCTACCCTAGGTTCCTTAACACCCAGAAACTTCTGGCGCCAACGTTTTACGCTATAAACAGATGCACCGCATTTCTTGAGCTCTAAACGTTGCTCCTTAGAGTGTATCACTGCATCCTGATCTTCCAACCATTTTTTTCCAAGAATTAGCTGGTGTGTACTGGAAGGAACTACATATAGCCAAAGTTTTTTTGTAAATTTCCGTCAAGATCAATTGAAATGTATGTTATATCCTTCACCATTGGTTTCCCCTTCGAAGAGCTCTCCACAGTCTGAAGAAATCGTGGAGAAATTGACTTTCGAGGTAAACATAGTTTTGTTACTAATGAGTCCTCAATAATCCCGGAACATAGACATCCATTGTCTATCAATGCTTGTACCATGGTTATGTCGTTGATCAGCACATTAACGAGAAACGGTTTTGTGTTCAAATTAAATTCCTGTTCTATATTCGTGGCCGCTCTTGTCGGAGCATCGCTCGATGACGTGAGTGATGATATGGATGCGTAGTCCCTTCTCTTCTCCCTCTCTTCTTCTGATTCCGCTTTATTTTCGAGGATAGTTGTTGGCTTTTTGAACTTAGGATTTATTGCCGGAAGTAGAATACAATCATTAGTACTGCACCCTTGTCGCTCACATCTAAAACATCTGCATTCCATTTTAAGCCTGTCAATTTGGTCTGCTGTTTTCCATAAAGCTCGTAGAGGCCTGCCGTTAGGTCCCAACGTCGCTTTCACCGGACGAGCAACGTCCTTTTCGTGAAAAACTCCTCCCGATGGAAGAAGAGGGCAGACTCTGGCATAGCAGCCTCGTTTTTCACACCTAAAACACCTGTTTTCTTGACGAAGTTCCTCAATTTTTGTTGCTGATTTCCATTGCGCTTTCAAAATTTTTGCTTTTGGAACTTGAAACGATTGCATTTTTCGTGATTTTAAGATTGTACGCTGTATCTCTCGTCGTATCTTTCGTCGTCGTGTCTATCGTCGTATCTCTCGACGCAATATCTCTCGTCGTCGAATCTATCGTCGAATCTATCGTCGTATCTATCGTCGTATCTATCGTCGTATCTATCGTCGTATCTATCGTCTTCGTATCTTTCGTAACTGGAGATAGATGAATTATATGTCACCGTTCCAATATAGAAAGCAAATGGGCATTTGTATGATTGAAAGGTAAAGCTATAATTCATCTATGGAGAAGTAAACTACCTGCAAGTCTCCCGTGCTACTTATACACATCCAGAGGAATCTAAATATAGACTACGTTCACAGTGGCAATAATACTAGCTTAAGATTTGTTCTGCCACACAGGTAACGCTTCCGATATCCTTGGCACTATCCTTTACGTAGTCTCAGTGGCGATTACGTATCCATTTTAGTTAGCTGAGAATCCTACGAGTGATAGAACATGAAGGTTGCCTTCGATAGCCATCGAAGGCTACAGGAATTATCGGCTCACAAGCCGTCACACCACTTGCTTATAGGAAAAAGTTAAATTGGAATATCAATTCTAAACTTAGGATATACTCTGAAGTAAGCAGAGAAGTTTCAAGTGCATTCTATCAAATCAAGCTAAGACATGGATACAAAAAAGCATACCTATTGAGACAAGGACGCAGTGAGAATGGCAAGTGCAGATGTCGGAAGCGTCAGACACCAGATCACCTCCTACTCAGTTGCAGCAACTCAAGACATGAACGACAATTGCTTAGACAAGAATTGAACGGGAATGTATTGACAATGAAGTTGCTTCTTCATACCAAAATAGGGATAAATAAGGTCATTGAATATATTAAAAATACAAAAATATCAACCAGAAGATGGCACCAGGAGAGAATAGAGGAAGAACCTCAGAATCAGCAATAAGTAATCCCCAATTATAATTGTGGGTAATGAAGAAAAATGGAAGGCTTGAAAGATAAATAAATGCAGAAATAGATATTAAACATACAAAGGGCTTGTCCCTCAATATCTATGAGAACAAATTTTGGCATATTTTAAAATAAAATTCCTCAAATGTAATTAGAATCTTTAGTTAGATTCACAAAGTCCTCCATAGTCTTAGACTCAGTAGGGACTGTAATAAAAATCTAATCTAATCTAATCTCTGTATCTAACATGAATAATGAATGGAAGTAAACTCCAACGCCGCACTGACACCATGTTAGAGTATGGAGAGAACTTCGGAGTAAGAATTGCCTGAGAACGGAGAAGAAGTTCAGTTTGCTTAATTGACTAATAGACTACAGGTATTACGATATATACAGTGGATTTACAAGGAAGAAAGGTTACCCGGAACCAACTCGACTGCAGAAAAGTGAGATCCCAGACCAGAAAAGAATTATCCACTGACTCAGAATACTGGGTCATGCCATAGAAAATACGAACAAACCAATGACTGGATTTGTTCGGGAAGAATTGGATTCAAGCAGACTCAAACGTTGAGTCTGATTGGATCAGAAGTATGGGCTCCTGCCTGAACTCAGAAATACAGTTCAGGCAAGATGCATGCAACCACATTGGTCGATAGAAAGAAATGCAGGAAGCTATATTTCCAACACACCACGCAACTAATATTGGTAGATTTTCCCATAGCTACTCTACCAACGCCAATATTCACACAGTCGGCTAAACGCAGACATCACGCGTTGAATCAGAGGGTGTTGTAAAGGTAAGAGCTTACGGAGGTTAATTGGCAGAAGGTTTACGGATGATTATTGATGAATCAATGTGAACTGCTGATATACTTGGTATTCAGAACTATGAGGATTTAGGAGGTAGAAAGCGCTAATTATATACACATTTGAGGTGGCTAAACCCTCGCCTCATTTTCCCAAATCAGTATCACAGAATATTCTAGTATCCTCCATCTGGTAGTATTATGTAGAAATACTTTCCATACAGTGCTCCATTGTTCCTCTACTGATCATGGAGCCACCTGGAAAGTTCTTCCTTCACCATCAGTGATCATTACTCTTGTGCATCGTAATCCTAGCCATCACCAGCACAACAGAGGGTCATTGGCACACAGTGCCTTCTCTCATGAGCTACTCTGAACCAAGTGCCTCGAGAGCTTCAAACAGTTTGCACAGGGAACCAACTACTTTTGGTCCTTTCCTGTACGCTTATCTACACCCAGTGGAGATAGAATATGATTTGTCGTGATATTAAATTTGACACAATGTGCAACAACGCAAGGATGTGATGGCTAGTAAGCCAATGGATTCCATGTATCTTACGCTTTTCAGCACAGGCATATTTGTTAAGTTAGCGCTAAGTTACTTTTGTATTGAAAGTCTGAAACTGTCCATGCACAAAACATTGTTGCTAACTAGCCCGCACCTGGATGGTTGAAGCCTGACTGGAAGACAGCTACTAGTGTTTAGAATGTTGGGATCATGTCTATAAGTAGGGCATTCAATGTAGTACTACTTTTGTTCCTCAGTTAATAAAAAAATTACCTGTGGACATTCAAACGCCCAAGCTTACTTTACCAAAACTTTTGAAGTATCAGTCACTTTGCCTCAGAATACATGTGACTTGATTTGTAAGCTGGGCTTATCTGTGTTTATTTGTTTAGTATTTAATGTTTAACTAATGATTATAATACACTAGTCCAGGATTGGAAAAGGACGTCAGAGCTTACTGCTATAGAACCTGGAGCACCCAGCTTCCCCAAACAAAGAAGAAGGGTCCAATGTATTGAAGAGTGGTGGTGTATATGTTTTTATACACTTGGTATCTTCAATTGAATGGTTGTGACTACTTAGGGGACTTCGAGTTTACTTGGGTGGTTATGGCAATTATGTGTTTTGGGGTGCTAATGGTATCTTATTGAGTGATGTTGTTATGTTATAGATTATTTACATGATGATTAACTAATCCCACATACTTCAAGATAGCCCCGTAACTAGTCTCCTTTAGGATTGGTCTAAAGGTGAATGTAGCAATTGAGGGTATGTAATCTATCACTTATTTACTATTCCTCTAGGAACATAAAGGTTAATCTTGAAACTGGGTTTAAGGGATTAGCCCTGTAGGTGCAGCTGGGCTAGCTCGTAATAGGATAGTATGTCTCTCCTCATTACCCCGCTCGCCATGAAGTATGGTCCAATTGTCTTGTTCTAACAATTGCTTAGAGAAACATATTTTTAACAACATTTTCGACTGCACAACCCTTCATCATCAACACCACTATCAATTCATCCTCTATTCCGGCAAAAAATGACTCTCGAAAAGTCTGCTTCAGAAACCAATTTTTGCAGGAATCTAACTTGCGATCAATGTATTGAAATAAGAACATTAGGAATACTTGGCTTGACATTACAACATAAATCCGACAAACTTGGCTTCACAAGAAGGCAAGTGCAATTAGCGTGTGCTCGAGAGACTGCGAATCCTAATCCTTGCAACAGATGCTCGCATATATTAACTGCAGAACAAGTTGATGAGATTGAGGCTTTCGTCTGGGGATCTCCTGAAAATCGACAGATGTGCTATTTGGAACTAGCGATGGGACCCTTCAGCCTCTTGAGATGCTATGAGCGTTTAATTTCTAATGCCATCCAACAAAGAGGATACGGAAGATTTATTTCTCGGAAGAAGCCTCCATCAAGTGCGTGTAACAAGCGCGAAAGATATGAAGCAGTGATAAAGGCAAATGGAGGGTACACAAAGTATTGGGATGGAGCACACTAATACAAAATATGTAGAAAGGTTTCATTTTAGTTGCGAGCCGTACTTACTTTGATGTATACTTTTGCAATACAGAGCAATTATTTTTGAAATGGATGTGTATTTTCAGATAATATCAAATGATATTTTTATTTTTAATTTTAAATGAGGACCATTGTACCTTTCATTTAGTGATGAAAACCATCCCCATAATTTAGACTTTCACAGAATATCATTGGATAGTACCCCTTGCTTACATAACTAGTCGAGTAACTAGACATGGGCCTGCATGAAGACCATACCAATTAAGACAATAAGTACAGGGATCTAACCCCAGTCATTTTGACAATTGTACTTTTACACCCCATAAGAGATTTTAGTTCCATTTCCTTGGCCTTACATGCTATACAACACGGATTACAATTTAACTACTAATGTGAAAAGCGCGTTTATAACACAAGGTCTAAACTATGATCTATAGAATATATTGTATGGCTATTCCAGCACGTGAGCTTGGTCACATACTTTGGACAGGCACGATGTTAAATTTAATCATAATCATCATAGAGTACAAAAACAGAGCTACAATACTTTCACCAAAAGCATGGGTCTCCACTAAAACTTAGTGTATATGCAGATGGAGTTGAAATAACACCAAACGCCCACACGCGCTGGCTTGGGGTCATCTTCGATCGGATCCTCCGATTTAGAGAACATGTCAGATAAGCATACAGAAGATCCTTGGCTGTTACAAGACACATTAAAAGTCTTTCGAGAGTTAACCGAGGAATGAGCCCTCTACCTTTGAGACAAGCGCACCAAATAGCAGCTTTTGCAACCTTATTCTACGGGGCTGAGACATGATATTCCAAAGGAACGCCGAAAAGACTGGACCTTCAGATCCAAAAATGGATGATTGATGCTGCTTGCGCAGCACTTCCTGTATTCTGTATAACACTAATAGCTGCTCTTCTTCGTGAAACAGGTTTGGGGCTCGAAAAAGCCTGGCTTGAGCGCAAACACGATTGACCGCCTTACGTACTGCGGCAGCAGATACTAGAAACCCTCTTCGTAGATGGTGGAATTCTTCAAGAATGTGCGGGATCCAACAAAAGATTTCCCCGGAGCTCTCAGAGGATAACATCTCTTCCCCTTGGGAAGTTGGAGGCAATTAATGTTTAAAAAAGATAGCGGCTGTTGGCCGAACAGCGAGAGTCGATTCCTTCACTCAATGGTACGCCTAACAATCCATGATGGACCTTTTTGTTAAAATATGATATATCCTGGAATACCAAAGATAACTCATTTGTAAGTCTGGCTAATTAGGTTATCAAATTCACCATCCTACATCATTGTCATCAGTACATCCCTCACGGAAAGTTTAATGCACACTGGCATTTATTTCACACTAGCATTCCATCAGATGATTATGTATCAAATGCAGGTTAAAGGTTTCTCGGATCTATTACCGACACACATGTATTTAGCTTTATATTTCTGGCTCATATATCTGTACGTATATAGATTTACATCTACAGGGATCATAACTTATGATCCATGGAGATTGATAAATACTGGTCAAAAACCACAGTTGATAAGACATGCGCACACGCAATCTCACTCTTATCATCTCAGTTTACTCAGAACCATACATCTCAATACACTTGTTTCCAGTCAATTCTTCCTTCTACAACTTCATACGAGACTTACTGTATTGGTCTAACCGCCGACACTGATTCTGCTTTAACCTCCATCTTCGCTCAAGCTCATAACTTTAACACTCTTTGTTTTCTCCGAAGGCGCTATGATTGAGAATTAAGCAGGAGCCGGATACTCAATTCCACGCGGCACGATCCATGAGACTGCCTGCTAAACCATCCCTTTAAGTGCTTCAGCAGAAGTTTACGACGCAGAAATATCTGGAGCAACAGAGGGTCTAGCAGCTGCCCTCCACAATCCTATGGCCTTTACGCAACCAACGTAACTATCTGCCTAGATAACCAAAAAGCGGCTCTTCGACTCCTCTAGTTAACACCAACTGCAACAAGCTCTCGCTATATTGCAAAATTTCGGCAGCTAGCAACTAGTTGAACAGACAAGACGCGAGTATCCTATACTAGAGCAGTAGTAGTCAGTGTTAGATGGCGCCCCGGACATTCTGGAATCCCTGGAAATGAAGCAGCTGATGTTCTAGCCAAGTCAGGTTGTCCAATGACTACGCTACCCCTACCCCAATCCATAGCACGAGCAAAAAGATAGTTTCTCGGTTTTACAACGCTTCTACCACTGCTTACTGGGCTCAAGAAGGCCCCACTAGATACAAGGAACTCGGAATTGGCCCTAGCATAGTAATAATATTAGAATTGAAATGTTTAAACCGACGTGCACTTGGGGCGTTAATTACGGTTCGTTCCGGACACGGAGATTTCGCTAAATATAATTGTCGTTTCGCACACAAAGACGCCCCAACAACTAGCTCCTGTGGAGAAGAAAAAAGCCCAGATCACTTTTTCTACTGCAGTATATGAAGAAACCGTGTACGTCTTCACGGTGGACCTCAACATCCTCATCCTGGCATCAGATGGAAATTCGGCACGCCTGAAGGCGCCTTCTCCTTCGGAAAATGGTTCGAGCAGACAAAATTCTACGACAAAGTCCAACAATCCAACTATATCCCCCTGGGAATGAAGGGATTTCATGGTGGACTAATGTTGGATAGAAGGACTCACAATCTCTTCTTTCTTACCGTTATTTTAATTCACTATACAGCCTCTGAGCGTAATTTTAAACTACTTGTAAATCAGATGTAAAGTTCCTGGTAAAGGAAAATTTGCTACATTTAAATTGGAAAGCAGAGTGGTGGACAGCTGTGTTGCCGGATCAAATGGTGTTAGTATACAGCAGAGCAAGTCCAGAATAAAATCAGTTAATTATCGAATTCTAGAGACAGAAGTCTCCTAAATCTTGCTATTTACAGAAGGGATTTTAATTAATGACGCCGATCATAATAGTCTCTGTTGCTTAGCAACCGTTTCCAATCTTCACCCTTGGTAGTCTCTATAGCTGACTAAACCCTAGATTCTATCTCTACCATACTGTTGCAGACAGTACACGCACAAGGGAGTATTTCTATAACAAGCTGTTTGTTTTTTTTTTTTTTTTTTTTTTTTTTTTTTTTTTTTTTTATTTACTTTTGGTCCTAAGCTAACGCTATCTTTTCCACATTGGGTCAAGGACCGGCGGATCCGGCAGGGTTCCCTGTAACTTTTCCTACAGCCTAACTCGTTCCAACCTCGTGAATCGCTACCAAAAGTGCAGCTGATTGAACAGGAACGAAAAATCACGAAAATCAAAAACAACTCCGAATCCCAGAAGATTCCTCCATAATGGACCCCAGCAATGCGCTCCTCCCGCATTCCCTCGTCCGTCACACCTTCCAAATGACAAATTTGCCCATTCTCCGCTGAGAGCAAAAGATGGGTTAGCAGGCACCTTTGATCCAGCCGGTATCCTGCTATTGGTTAGTAGATGCCCCAAAAGGGGACATCGTCGAGGTTGCTGTGTCCTCAAACTTCTTCTTCAGATCCCAGAGCTCCGAAACCTGTTGCCTCGGCCATCGAGACATCCTTCGCCGCGGCGATGATCGCCTCTTCGGCCTTTTTTGCTGCAGCTCGCGCTCGAGCCACCTTCGCGAACTCCCCTTGCTGGATCTGGCGGATCCGCGCGAGCTGCTCTTTTGGCACCGGTCCGGACTTGCTGGGTCTGGCTAAGCAGGCCCGGGAATCCGATCGGTGAGGACCCCCACAGTTACGACACTTGGTGAGGGCCTTGCACTCGGCTTCCGAGTGCATGTTAGATCCGCAGTTCCAGCAGGCTGGAGCGCGGGAGCAACCACGGGTGGCGTGGAAGCCCAAACAGCGTTTGCACTGTTCAATTTGAGGTCGTGGCTTGTGGATAGTAGCCATACCAGCCTCGTCGAGAATACGGAAGCCCGGGCGAGGGGCGTCGTTCCGGTCGAAAAGGGCTTTCCAATTTCTGTGCGGCGCTCCAGGACGGCATGTCCCGTGCGGTAGCACCTTGTATGGAAACGTTTTTGTTTTTCGGTAGATCTCCAATGAGACCCAATCCGCATTGACCGTATGAGTACAGTCGAGTGTTTTTATGGTCGCCGGAACATTCGCGATCCGAAAGGCGACAAGGTTGGAGGCTTCCTCGAGCTTGGCGCCGAAGTCCGAAAACTTTGGTGCGGCATCTAGGAGCTCTTCCCTTTTCTTTTCATTCCCTGTCAGAATCGCAAAGCCGGTTCTAACACGGTGTATAGAGCAGGCGTCACTCAAGAAGCAATCTAGCTCACTCTGTAGTTGTTTCCATAGGCCAGCAGGCGAAAGCTGGCGCCACGGGTGCTCCTTTTCTAGGCGAAGGAACAGTCGTTTGTCGACTTTCGCCTTGGGAGCTTCTTTCTTTGAGGCTTTAGCCGCAGGTCGCGGCACAGCCTTTTTAGTTGGGACTGCTTTTTGTTGCAGTCCATTTCTGGCCACCGTGGCCCAGGTGCTTTTGACAGGCAGAACTGGGACGGCGGGAATTTGTATGCTCCTGGCTTCGGGAGCCCTTGGGGGAGGGTTTGCCGGGCGAGGAGGGAGGACGGGAGGCGTAGAGGCCTGGCCCGTGGCCATGTATTGCGCAATGGCGGCGCGTAGGTAGACTCGCATTGAGTCTACGAATTGTCTATTTGACCCGTTGGTTAAGGGTAGAAGGGTTGCTTCGACGCCAGAGATGGCGGCGGAGCAGAGGGCCAGATTTGCCGCCGTTTCGGCGGCGCGTCGTCGTTCGGCTTCGACAATAGGTCGAAGTTCCGGAGGGCAGTCTGCTTTCGTGGCAGCTTTGGGCTGCGACGTTAATTTTGACGCTGCTTTGGGTGCAGCGTTCTCCGAAGGAATTGACGAGGTCGGAGGAGGTTTGGACGATTCTCCAATCCCGTGGGGGATGGAGACTCGTTGAGGGATTTCCTCAACAATTTCAACTGACCCGATCATGTCAGTATCGGGCACAGTAACGGTGGGAAGGGCTTTTTCCTTCCCTTTCGAAACGGCCTGACCCATCTCCGCGCATTTCGAAGACTGGGCAAGGCCAGGTAATTTTTCGAGAGCCCTCGGGCGGACTCTCGTGTTGTCCAACTTGGCGTTGGGACGCTTTTTTCGAACTGAAGGCATCGTAAAAAAAATGCCAGGAGGTCGTTCACAAATCAAGATAGATGCGACGAAGTCGAGAGAGGGGGAAAAAGGGAAAAAGGGAATTTTCGAATTTTCGAATTTCACGAATTGTGCGTTTGTTTTTTTGTTTGTTCATTAACGTGCTAGGTGAAGTAACTACCGTCGCACTCCTACTGGAGCTTGAGCACGAGTGGGGTCGGGCCGGATCAGGTTAACTACCGTGCAGTACAAATGCCTCGTCCCACCTAAATGACCGGAACCATGCCAAAATGCATCTATGTGTTGAACCATGACGAATTCAGCAGCCCAGAATTGAAAACAAAACAAAAACTTTCACGCGAAATCCCGCATTACAAAAGAAAAACTTAAACAATCTCCCTTCCATCGTTCCGCCTCAGCCACCACGCGCCTGAGCCTCGAATCCAATCTCTCTGTCCATGCCAATCCACCTAGGCCATTGATCTATCACCTCCGAGTCACAGGTATCCCTGCCATCCCCCGACTTGCCTCCGCGTAAATCCCACTCTCCTGGACGTAGTCCCTGAACAGCTGCCATCCCCTTGATCCGAGCATTAATTCCAGAGCCGGTGCCCTACGCTTTCCGCTTTTCAGCCGCCAAGTTGCCAGTGCTTTCCGACATTGGACAAGGTGACCAATTGATTTTTCCCTCCCACACTCGCAGTTAAGTGTAGCGTCAGTGTGGTTGAAGCGGCGGTGATAAGCCGCAACTTTCTGTAACAAGCTGGTCGAACTCTTTTGTAACTTCTAGGTGCTGTATGGCGCGCTAGAGCGTCTGGTAGTTCTAAATGGACTGGGCCTTCCAGCATTTAACAGTAATCACTATTGTGCTCAGATAAGGTAGCCCCGGTGGGCAGAGCATGTATGTTGATTTTGGTTTGTTTTTTTATTTAATGTTGTGCCAGCTCATACCACAACCGCAATTTTTGAAATTCGAATTTTCGAATCTTCACCTTTTCCCCCTCTCCCTCCCTCTCGCGCTCGTCGCATTCATCAATAAATTGTAATCGAGTCGCTGGCATTTTCATCATGCCACCTATTCGAAAAAAGCGTCCCAACGCCAAGTTGGACAACACAAGAGTCCACCCGAGGGCTCTCGAACAATTACCTGGCCTTGCCCAGTCTCCGAAATGCGTGGAGATGAGCAAGGTCTCAATCAAAGGGAAGGAAAAAGCCCTCCCTGCCATCACTGAGCCCGATACTGACATGATTGGGTCAGTTATAATTGTTGAGGAAATCCCTCAACGAGTCTCCATCCCCCACGGGATTGGAGAATCGTCCAAACCTCCTCAGACCTCGTCAAAACTGTCGGAGAACGCTGCAGACAAAGCAGCGCCAAAATTAACGTCGCAGCCAAAAGCTACCACAAAAGCAGAATGCCCGCCCGAACTACGATCAATTTTCGAAGCCGAGCAACGACGCGCCGCCGAAACAGCGGCAAATCTGGCCCTCTGCTCCGCTGCCATCTATGGCGTCGAAGCAACTCTTCTCCCTTTGACAAACGGGTCAAAAAGACTATTCGTAGACTCGATGAGAGTCTACTTACGCGCCGCCATTGCGCAATACATGGCCACTACGCCACCCGTCCTCCCTCCTCGGCCGGCGACCCAATCCCAAGGGCTCCCGACGCCAGGAGCACAACAATACCCACCGTCCCAGTGCTGCCCGTAAAAAGCACCTGGGCCACGGTGGC
The DNA here is from genome assembly GCA_900239735.1 of Blumeria hordei DH14. NCBI lineage: Eukaryota > Fungi > Ascomycota > Leotiomycetes > Helotiales > Erysiphaceae > Blumeria > Blumeria hordei. Next base: position 608,030 of record OENG01000023.1, read on the forward strand.
CAGAGACGGACTGCGACAAAAAGCAGTCCCTACGGCCAAAGCCCCACTAAAAGAAACCCCCAAGGCGAAAGTCGACAAGCGACTGTTCCTTCGCTTTGAAAAGGACCACCCGTGGCGACAAATGTCCACAAGTAGCGTGAGAACTAAGTTGGAGTACAAATTCAGCTATTTCAACCAAGAAATAACCTCACTCCATCGAGTGAGAACCGGCTTTGCTATGCTAGCAAAGAACGAAAAAATACAACAAGAGACGTTAAATGTCTCTTCGAAGCTGGTAAGAGAAAACGCCAAACTCGAAGCATCTTCGGACCTTGTTGCCTTACAGGTACCGAACATACCTGTAAGTATCGTTAAAAAGCACGGCCTCGTAGCGGTGAATCCTGAATGGATCTCAGCCAAGATCTTCCTTACGACCAGCGTGTATCCAATCCAGGTCCGACCTCATGGGACATGTCGACCTGGGGCACCATATCAAAACTGGCATGCCCTTTTTTCCCGGGACTGCGCCCCTTGTGCGGGCTTCCGCCTTTTCGACGAGTCTGGTATGGCTACCATTTACAAGCCTCGTCGTCAAATTGAACAGTATAAACGCTGTTTGGGCTTCCACGCCACCCGTGGTTGCTCCCGCGCTCCAGCCTGCTGGAACTGCGGCTCCAACATGCACTCGGAAGCCGAGTGCAAGGCCCTCACAAAGTGTCGTAACTGTGGGGGACCCCACCGATCGGATTCTCGGGACTGCCAAGTCAGACCCAGAAAGTCCGGACCGGTGACCAAAGAGCAGCTCGCGCGGATTCGCCACCTTGAGCAAGGGAAGTTCACACAAGCATCTCGAGCTAGGGCCGCAGCCAAAAAGGCCGAAGATGCGATCGTCGCCGCGGCGAAAGACGTCGCAATGGCCGAGGCAACAGGTTTCGGAGTGCTGGGATCTGAAGATGAAGCCTGAGGGAACAGCGACCTCGACGATGCTCCCTCTTGGGGCAGCTACTAACTATAGCAGGACACCGGCTGGATAAAAGGTGCCTGCTAACCCGTCTTTCGCTCTCAGCAGAGAAGGGGCAAATTTGTCATCTGGAAGATGTGACGGACCAGGGAATGTGTGAGGAACACATTGCTTGGGTCAAATATGAAGAAATCTTCTGGTTTTCGGAGTTATTTTGATTTTCTTGACTTTTTGTTTCTGTTTAATCAGCTGCACTTTTGGTAGCAATTCACCCGGTTGGAATGAGTTGGGCCTGTATACAGTGATCCTCACTGGCTCCACCTGTCTTTGACCCATTGTGGAAAAATAGCATTAGCTTAGGACAAAAACAATAAAACAAACAACTATAAGGTCTCGTGTTTGCCAGCTCAGTCTATATAAATTACCCGACGTGCCGACGCTTTTAACTAAGTCCGGCATGTAATAAATGGGCCAAGGCCAGCCTGTCATGCATCCCGAACTATTAATTGAAGTCAAAAGTACTCTCCAGCTGAGACTTTTGTATTCTAATACAGTAGAGAAGATAGTTATCTATATTAACAGGAATATTATCCATCACCTATGTTAAAGTTATGAGCTTGAGCGAAGATGGAGGTTAAAGCAGAATCAGTGTCGGCGGTTAGACCAATACAGTAAGTCTCGTATGAAGTTGTAGAAGGAAGAATTGACTGGAAACAAGTGTATTGAGATGTATGGTTCTGAGTAAACTGAGATGATAAGAGTGAGATTGCGTGTGCGCATGTCTTATCAACTGTGGTTTTTGACCAGTATTTATCAATCTCCATGGATCATAAGTTATGATCCCTGTAGATGTAAATCTATATACGTACAGATATATGAGCCAGAAATATAAAGCTAAATACATGTGTGTCGGTAATAGATCCGAGAAACCTTTAACCTGCATTTGATACATAATCATCTGATGGAATGCTAGTGTGAAATAAATGCCAGTGTGCATTAAACTTTCCGTGAGGAATTCTCAAGGCACTGTATTATCGGTATTCTGTAGGGTACGAGTTGGGTACAAGTGGGTTATAGATGTGGAGGATAGTGGTGATTCTTAAGAGTAGGAGGTATAAATCAGCGTGAGGTATAGGGTTCACAGAAGAAGTTAAGGTAAAGTAAGTAATGGGTGAGGATGGTACAATAACGGCGGTCTTCTTTAGAGAAGAGATAAGTAGGTGAACAATAGGTATGTGTGACGGCTTGTAAGCCGGTAATTGCCTGTAGCCTGCGCTGTCTAACGCAGGCTTAGCATGAAACTAGGCAGGGACTATTCTTGGAAGCAGGGTCTTACAACTTGGCAAACTGTTTTACTTGGTATATAAAATGGGGAACGTACACTTGCGTTTGACGGCTGAGATATGATGTTTTATCGTGAGTAAATTGTAGATGACTCTATGGATGTATATTCTAATTTACAGTGGGAAATACTCCCCTTTTATACCCCATGGGCTCGCTTACCAGCGAATCATATGCCCACCATGCTTACTCATGCAGTGTGCCTTGCCTGAACAAATGCGCCAAACATGTCATGTGAGTTGTCTATGCCTGAGGTACGATGATGACACACTCACCCTCCATGCGCTACCTGCCAGGGCTACCTTAGCTGAGCACAACACAAACACCTCCAAGAATAGGGCACGACAAAGGGATACGAGAAGGTATACGAGAAGGGATACGAAAAGGGATACGAGAAGAGATACGGACATACGGATAGAAAACTATGTCATTGGCCGGGGTAATAATCATGTATAAAGTAACTGTTATTATCCTCTTCAATCTGTAGTTCACCATAGATTGAAAATAGAATACCTCTGACCATAAGGTTGCCTCAGTGCCTATGCTTAGACTGTGACAGTATGAGTAAAAACAGAAGATGTTGCGTGAAGAAGTATTCTTCTTCACGCTGGGTATATATACATCAGATAATAGGACAGCCCTAAGCACTGTCTCGAACAGTGATACTACGTAATTCCTATGAAACGACCCTATGTTCCTGAGTATGTCCTAATTGTTTAGGAACTCAATCTAACACCGCGTTGTGTTTTGGCATGGAACTCCCCATGAGATACCATCCTAGATTCTACTACGTTTATCCATGAAAGGAATGTGCTGATGACAATGATATAGGATGGTGAATTTGATAACCTAATTAGTCGGACTTACAAATGAGTTATCCTTGACATTCCAGGATATATCATTGTCAGGATTGCCTTCTGTATAATCTATATATGTGGAGATAACTAGAATCAAGTGTTCTATGATTCTGGTCTGGCCTTTTGGCCGAGTGGTTTTGCAACTATCTCATGCATAATGTAGGATGGCGCTCTTTAGCCTGAATACCACCTCTTTGACCCTTGTCTCCGCCCTGCTGTCTACATGCTGCTCTGACAATCATAGTTCAACAACCTAGACCAACAGTCTTTAAATCTGAGCTCTAGCAAATTCAGGCCAATTATTTATAGTTTGGAGTACTAGTTAGTGTTGTTACTGCATGCTTCAAAAAAGCATGTTTCATGAAGCCATTTACTAAACGCTATGGCACCTTCAGGAGAGTCTAGAATCCAGGGAATTCCCGGTGTTGAATGTCAAGTTTTGCCACAGAGTCAGTACTGACTCCAATTGAGTCGAAAAAAGAGGAAGTGCTCGGGAGACTTTTCTAGCCCGCAAGCGCAGATGAGAAGAGCGCCCGAGTGGTGAAAGCGGCGGTGGTAGTCTGCAAAGTTGCCGTGACCTGGTTGTGCTACAAGAAGGCGACCAGGAGCGTAGCGATTGAGGCTCTTGAGCTCTGGGGAGTGTTGAAATTGGTGCTATATGGTAATGAAGGGTATCATTAACATGGAACGTAGAAAGGTATAAGTTCTCTAGCCAGGTTCATGATGACTCATACATTGACCAGCCTCCCAATTATCCACAATAAGCTAGTAATTGTGTCCCTCGCTTAGTTGTAATAATTAGTTTAAGTAGCACTCTGATACTAAGTGGGTTTAATCAACAACTCTCCACTATAGTTTTCAGACTCTTCAATCTCCCAACTCGCTTCACTAGGTGATATTAAACAGAAGCCTAACAGCTTAAGCTTCTCTACACAACTTCCATTATAACAGGTTATGACCGGTGCCCAAAGAAAAGCATTAATATCCTAGAATTTCCCTTTTCTTTATTATTCAATCAATCATCTAACAGTTCAAACAGAAAAATGGCAAACTTACCTTCGAACCCAATTTCCTCCACATCTGATAAAGATAACGAAAGATTCTTTGCAAAGCGACTAAATTGCACGCTTCGAAATATGTCGTTTCTAATGTCACCCAACTCGTCGGACACAATAACTACGAGTCATGGCAATCACGATGGAGGCAATCTGGAGAGGTCAGAAGCTCTTTGAACTCGTTGTGAATGGAAGAAACCAAAGGAAGATGCTTGCCTTGAAGAGCAGGAAGCATACAGCGAATTGTCTACAATTGCTGTTAATATATATATCTTGGTGGTGTCTCCAAGTATACTGAGAAAAATTCTCAAACACAAGACCCCCATCTGATGTGGAACCACTTGAGTGCCGAATATTCATCGGACCAATAAGTTCANTTCAACAGAAAAATGGCAAAACTTACCTTCGAACCCAAATTTCCACATCTGATAAAGATAACGAAAGATTCTTTGCAAAGCGACTAAATTGCACGCTTCGAAATATGTCGTTCTCTAATGTCACCCAACTCGTCGGACACGATAACTACGAGTCATGGGCAATCACGATGGAGGCAATCTGGAGAGGTCAGAAGCTCTTTGAACTCGTTGTGAATGGAAAGAAACCAAAGGAAGATGCTTGCCTTGAAGAGCAGGAAGCATACAGCGAATTGTCTACAATTGCTGTTAATATATATATCTTGGTGGTGTCTCCAAGTATACTGAGAAAAATTCTCAAACTACAAGACCCCCATCTGATGTGGAACCACTTGAGTGCCGAATTTCATCGGACCAATAAGTTCACATTGGTTCATCAACTTGGATCTTTGATGTCGCTCTCGAGCACATACGATCCCAGTGTACGATGACTTCTTTCATTGACATTTATGAGAACGAATACTTTCGGACTACATCTTTAGCCCGAGAATCTTCTAGTCTCAGTCGTCAAAAGATTGCTGATTTTTGGATGATGATGAGATAAAGAGGGATATGATACTGGCATGTCTGAGTCGACATCACAAGAATATCGTTGACAATTTGGTGACAAAGGATAATTTATCCTACACTGAAGTTAAGCAGCGTCTTCTAGATCTTGATCATGAATTTCCAATTCAATCCTCTTCTCACTCAGCCCATGTCACGCATCACAGGAGGCCGAAAAATGACACTTCCAAAGCATCAAGACCCTATAAAGTCATTAAATCTAAACATCCTAAAGATTCTAAACCGAAAGAATGTTCCTTCTGTAGGAGACACTTTCCGTTGGAGTATAGAGGACATGTTTGGAACGCTTGTGTCAGGCTCCGAGAAAGAAACTCATCCATAGATAAGGGCTCCAAGGATATCCAAGAACGAGCAAATGCTGCTGTCAGTGGACCTCAAGGGGTAAGTCATCATCCTTTCTATTTTGATACCTGTGCAACAGCTCATATGTGTCCTTATCCAGAACGATTCGAACGACTTTCAGTTTGCGCGGGTCATGTAATGTCAAGCTCAAATGAAAAGATATCGATTGAAGGAAAAGGAACAGTGCTATTAAATTGTATACTATCAAATGGAAATATTTCTACTTTTAAAATTGATGATGTACTATACGTGCCCAAATTATCCCTACCACTGTTTTCTTGGAAAAAGGCTAGATCCAAAGGATACATGCTCCAAGATAATGGTACTACGATGAAGATATATAAAAATAATAAAATATGGTTGGAAGCTTACTACGATGGCCCGTTACCCGTGATCAAGGAAATGGCCAATAGTTATGAAACTGCATGCTCTACCTTTGAATTTTGGCATGAGGCTCTCTGTCATTCAGCACCTTCAATGATGTCTAAGACAGATAAGCTCATCCAAAACTCTGGTATTATACCAAGTCCACCAGAAAACTTTTACTGTGATGCTTGCATGTCTTCGAAGTCGGTACACCATAAACCACCCCCATCTATTTTCCGAGCAAAACATAAAGGTGAATATATTCATTCAGATCTTGCAGGTCCATTCCCTGTTCCATCTTATGGCAACGCGCTTTATTACATAAGTTTCATAGACGATGCAACTCGATGCACTACTATCCGATCCCTAAGATATAAATCTGATGCAGCACAAGCTATCATAGATTTTATTACGGCCTTGGAAACTCAGTACGATTGCAAAATCAAGTTTCTTAGGACAGATAATGGCGGCGAATATGTCAATGAATCACTATCCAAATATCTCGCTCAGAAGGGGATAAGTCACCACTTGACTCCTCCCTATTCTCCGGAATCAAATGGTGTAGCCGAAAGACTCAACAGATCAATTGCTGAAGGAGTTCGTGCAATGTTGATCACAGTCAAAGATAAACGGTTGTGGGCTGAAGCAGCGCAAACATTTGTTTACACTAAAAATCGTACTACACATGGCTCTGTAAATGGACAGACCCCATATGAAGCTTTCCATGAGAGAAAACCATCCATTCTACACCTTCAACCCTTTGGAAGAGAATGCTACGTGCATGTCCCCATGGCGAAGCGACCATCTGGAAGCAAGCTTCTACCAAGGGCAGAGAAAGGTTTGTTCGTTGGATACACCGAAGTTGATCACCACTATCGAATATTTGTGTCTCAAAGGAAACAGATAGTTATATCAGGCGACGTGGAATTCCTACCTTACCATGTTGATAATTCCGTCTCTGAGAAAACTTTTGATTCTATCCACATACCATAAATCAACCAGACTTATCAACATCATCCTTGATGTTGACCAGTTTGTCAAATCCTCCAAATGTTGGACAAGAACAAGATATTCGAAATATTCATCAAAATCAAGATCCATGTCTGGCTGTTCAGTCCAATTTAAGAGAGCCGTCATTGCAAGAACCGTCGTCGATTCCAACTACTGTTCAGATCGAGCCCCAACCAACAGCAGCTTTGTCAAATCCGCCCGACCCATCAAATGAAGATTCAAGAACATCCGTCAACTCCAGACCAAAGCGCACGATACGTCCTCGGACATATGAAGACACGATAACGGGGGAATGGTGGAAAGCTTCTCGTGATCTTCCTCAACCCGCATCGCAGATTTCAACTTGTGGCAATGGAAATGAGTTAGCCTTGTTAAATATTCATGATGAATCTGAGCCCAGCTCCTACAGTGTTGCCAAGTCATCACCTAACTGGGCTTACTGGGAAAAGGCATTTGATGAGGAGATAGCATCCCTTAAAGATAACGACGTTTGGGATGTTGTTCCTCGGCCTACAGGACGAAAAGTTGTCAATGGTAAATGGGTGTGCAAAATAAAAAGAGACGCACATGGGGAAGTTGAACGATACAAAGCACGTTACGTGGCCAAGGGATTCTCACAGATCCAAGGGCTTGACTATGACGAAACCTTTGCTCCAGTTGTACGACTTGATTCATTACGGTTAATCTTGGCGATTGCAGCATCTAAGAAATGGAAAACGAGACAGCTCGACATTAAAACTGCATTTCTTTATGGAGTCTTGAATGAGGATATTTACATGGAACTTCCTGAAGGGTACAGGCAAGGAGATCATGTTGCTAAACTTAAAAGGTGTATATACGGACTCAAGCAATCACCTCGGGAATGGTTCTTCAGGTTGGCTGAATATATCATTCCTTATGGTCTTGCTCCTTCCCTATTTGATCCCTGTGTATTCATCCACAACACAGGTAAAATGATCATTGCAGTTTACGTGGACGACATAGTACTGATTGGAGAACAAGATGAGGTCATCGAAGATTTAGTGAACCACTTCAAGACCGAATTTAAGGTCAAGGATATGGGAACTCTTCACTGGCTACTTGGAATTCAGATCGAGTACTCAAATGTAGGTATCACTCTATCGCAGTCTGCATACATAAATAGAGTCCTGGATAGATTTTCGATGCAAGATTGTAATACGGTCTCCACGCCTATAGAGTGTAACCAACCGCTAAAGGCTGCGCAAAATGGAGAGCCTAGGGCCAATACTACTCTGTATCAGCAAATAATCGGATCTATAATGTATATCATATCTGCCACTAGACCTGATCTTGCATATGCAATCTCTCACCTCTCTCAATTTAACTCAGATCCATCTGTCACTCATCTAGGTGCTGCCAAGCGAGTTCTACGATATATCAAGGGGACAAAAGATGTCGGTTTGTTATACAAATTTGAATCTCCCCTGGTTCTCAATGGATACTGTGACGCATCATACGGAAATTGTCTCGATACACGCAGAAGTTTCTCTGGTTATTTATTCCAACTTGGTCAATCCACAATCTGCTGGAAGTCTCGCAAACAACGTACTGTTGCTCACTCCACTTGTGAAGCTGAGTATATGGCACTGTCGTACGCAACTAAGCAATTCCTCTGGATTGTACGAGGACTTCACCAAATATTGGATAGAAATATACCTGCTTCTCTGTCAACCGATAATAATTCCGCGATTGATCTAGCACATAATCCAAAGCTCAATGATGCAACAAAGCATATTGACATCGCTTATCATTTCACTAGAGAGCGAGTTGAAGATGGAACGCTCACCTTACTACATATTCCGTCAGCTGATAATCTTGCGGACATCTGTACAAAAGGTCTACCAAAACCAAGACTGATGCACTTGTGCACCAATATCTTTGGTACAAAGTGAGAAGGGGTGTTGAAATTGGTGCTATATGGTAATGAAGGGTATCATTAACATGGAACGTAGAAAGGTATAAGTTCTCTAGCCAGGTTCATGATGACTCATACATTGACCAGCCTCCCAATTATCCACAATAAGCTAGTAATTGTGTCCCTCGCTTAGTTGTAATAATTAGTTTAAGTAGCACTCTGATACTAAGTGGGTTTAATCAACAACTCTCCACTATAGTTTTCAGACTCTTCAATCTCCCAACTCGCTTCACTAGGTGATATTAAACAGAAGCCTAACAGCTTAAGCTTCTCTACACAACTTCCATTATAACAGGGAGCTCCCAGTATTGGCGTTTATTCCCAGTTATTGATATCAATCAGGAGCGTTTTGAAACCAGTACAGGGATATAGAGAATTTTTAACGAGTGATTATGTCTCTCTTTGCTCGAGAGATTGTTGGAGATATGGGGTGCATTGGGGCTGCGCATGCTTGTTTAGCAAGTGCGTCAGCAGCTTCATTACCAGAATTGCCGACATAATCTGGACACCATCGTACTCTAATTATACCTGGTTTTGAATAGTAGGTGCGTTCTCTTTCTATCCACCTGGTAGCGAGGTGTCGGAACAGAGCGATACGAGAGGAACTGCTTGTGGTAAGAGTATCTATGAGGAGGCGAAGGGCGGCTTCCTGATTATCTAGGTATAGCGTAATATTTGTGGCCAATTGGGTCATCGGATTATGAAGAGAAGCATCTAGGCCTTCAGTGACCCCGGCTATTCCTGCTTCATACACTTCGCCAGATTCTCCGAGAGGAAGAGTGTTTGGATTAGACCAGGGTTAGAAATATGCAGAGATTCTCGGATATATTCCAGGCTACTGTTTCTACTTGAGGTGTAATCCAAATGTCTATGATTCAAAGTGTGAGAGGTTGAGTTTTATACATGTGTGTCAAACTGTTACATCAATGCATGCTTAGCAGTTACATATCTCAGGGGTGTAGATGCATGGAACATGTTTGGCATAGGAAAACACTACCATCGAGAACATCAACGTAACTGTCGGTATATCACCGGTAGATTATTGTGCTAGCACGAGAGGTTTGAAACAGGTACGAAAAATTGTGTATGTGTGTGTGTGTCCTCTCTCTCAATTACCTTCCTGCCAAATAGCAGTTCCCCCAGCACTTCGCTAATTAAATCACATGACTTAAGTCTCTATCTACGTAATCAAAGCCAATATTCATACACTGAAAACTCTTTAAAGTGATGTTTTTAACCAATAAGAACTTTGGTCAGGCCGGTTGCCATACTCCTCGATTCTACTTTCGCTCGACCCACCCTTCCAATCTGACTGTCAATTTGTTCGAGTCAATGAGCTTATTTAAAGCTGAAGTCGCATTTACCTTTGTCATAGAGTCTGCTGGGTTATCCTTACCGTTTATCCATCGTATCTCAGCAAGTTCTTTACGTTCGTATGATTCACGAATAGCCATGACGTCAATCATCAGTCGCTTTTCCTTAGTGGTTCCGAGTTTCACTAGGCATTCGTATAGACTGCGGCTATCGGTGCAAACTATCAACGGAACCATCGGTAGAGCTAGTTGATCCATGATTTGGTTGACTGTCATACACAAGGGGATTGCAATATCAATACCATTGGTCATGGCATATAGCTCCGACGCTAGTACAGCTCGAGTCACTCTTTTGCACTTAGTTGAGCTCCAATGGATTATATTACCGCAGAAAGTGAATTTATTCTCACCAAATGTTTCGTTCCCAAGAGTGATTACAAAACCTATTTGTGAGGTAAGGTCTTTGTTATTGGCAAATGAGCCATCAACCCAGCAGTAAGCTTTCAGCTTGTCAATATCTAGACTAATGTATCTTAATCCACGGTTGACGTCTTTCTGTTGTTCTCTAAGTGCGCTATTGAGATCATTAATTTCTTGATCTTCAGGATTTTGAAATTGGGCTGCTCTTGATAATTTGAAGGCAACAAGTGGTTGACAGTTCGAAGAAATCCATGCTCCAAGCGCTCTTTGTCTCTTGTAGATATCGAGTCTATTGGGGTCTTGAAGATTGACAAGCTTGATCTTCTTGCCTTGACCATTAGGTTCTATGTGTAAAGCGTTGTCTCGAAGAGTGATTAATAAACCATTAAAATGAAGGGGGTTTTTCTCAGATAGGCGTTCAATGGGTTTCGCGGGAAATTTTGCCTCTATTAGCTTAGCGTCTTCTAATCTCAGGAATTCTTCGGTTCCAAGGAAGAGAGTATCATCGACTTGCATTCCTGAAATGCTGAATGGCTTGCTGTGTGTTACAAGTAAGCACGGGTCAAAACAGGATGATTTCAAAGCGAGTTCTTTTGTCAAGTACTTAATCCAGGTGTCGAACCAATGGTTGCCCGCCTCTGGAATTCCATACAGAGGTTTCACAACGTGCATAAGAGTACCTGGCGGTAGGTTCTTTGCTTGTACTATTTCCGGAGAAGGCCAGCAATATATGTCCCGAATAAGATGGGTCCTTGAGTGTGTATACGCTTGCTGTATGTCTCGAAGAAACAAAATGAGGCCGAATTGTCTGATCAAGCAAATTGCAAAGCAGAAAATAAGTCGTTGGCTTGCCCGTTGTACAGTAGGCGACTGGGTCAAGACCAAGGATTTACCTTCATCGTTGTATGCCTGTACAACTAGGCGAGATTTTTCGAAGGGCGTAGATGTTTCCTTGCCTTTAATTCCCTTGACAATTCTACATTTGTAGATACGCTTTCCTAATATTAAATTGTTCGAAGGTATGAATTGGAAGACATCATTCGCCAGCAGGCTGTCTATTTCCTTTTTGGTTGAAGCGAAAAATGGTGGTCCGGGAGTTTTAATGAGACCCTTTGAACGTAGGTCAAGGGAGAGTTGAATTGCTTCTTCATTTTGAGATAGATATAGATGAGATTGTATTTCGGGGCTAATGTTGAGGTGATCTTCAGTCTGGTATTGGCCAGTGAATCTACCATCTCTTTGACTGCGTCTTAGTTGAAGTGATGGCATTGAATCATTTTCTAAATTGATTTCTGGATTTAACGATGGTAGGTCTGAGCTAGCGTCACGTTGGGTATTAGGGTCTTCGTTATCTTCAAACCATTTGTTAACTGATGTTGATCGAAAGTTTTTCTTTTCCCCATTTATTAGCACCGTTATTGTCTCACCTTCCTTGTTGTACAGTTCAAACGGTCCTGTCCATCTTCCTCGTGTATTCTTCGTTGCCTCGCGCCACACTCGAACTTTACCTCCCACAGGAATATCTTCAAGGTGAGTATGCCGTGGTCCGTTCCGCATATTTTTAGCTAGATTGATAAGCTGTGTGGCGCGATGTTTTTGGAGTTCGTCCATTGCCTTTTGCATAGCGTCCGCTCTTTGTTTTGATACTGGCGCGGGAGCATCGTTCCAAGTAATACGGGGATAAGCACCAAACGCGCAAAGAGTTGGTACAAGGCCATCTGGACCAGCTGAGTCGTTAAGTGCTTTTACAGCCATTTTAAGGATTGAATGACGGTCGACATTTTGCCCGGAAAATTGTTGTTTGAAAATGGTATAAGCCCGGCGAAGATTTTTGTGGGCCTGCTCAACTTTTCCAATAGAATTGTGCGCTTCTATGGGAACTTCAACAACGCGGGTCTTCCATCCCGAGGCGGTTGCACGGAATTCTGCGGATGCGAAGTTCTTGCCGGCATCGTGGATTAAATTTTCGGGTGGACCAATGTAGACATTATTCCAACAGCGTTCAATTGAATTACAAGTAGAGATAGCCCCTTCTTTGTCAGGCCCAGTAAGGAAATCTGCTGATCCTAAGTTAGTTCCAGCGTCTATTAGATGTACAGCCGGTCCGTCTTCTAGATGCATTACGTCGACGTAGACTGTATGATTGAATGGAACATCTTTATTAGTGAGGGTAAATTTGAATCGTAGAGGCCGATGAGCGTTTAGCTGACAGTCATTGCAAAATTTGGATATCCGGTCAATGATTTTTATGTCAATGTCATGACCAGCTCGCCGAAAAATTTTCCACATTCTAGAAGCTGATGGATGTCCCCATCGACGGTGACATGTCCTAATTTGTTGTTCTGTTAAGTAACAAATAGGTTCATTATTAGATTCGTAAATAAATAAAGACTGGAAGTGGCCGAGTGTCATCCATAGATGGCCGTATTTTCGAATGAGAGCTGCTACTGGCTTTTGGTTTTTGATCATGACGTTTTTCTGCACATCAGGTGTGACACCTAATCGTGTCATGTCTTGTAAGCCGAGCAAAAACGGTGTATTGCAGGGTAAAATGTGAAACGTAACTCTGCCGACGGGCGTATCCAAAGTAATAGAACCAATAGAAATAAAAACGCCGTCACCAATTCCCGATATTTTTACCTCTCCAGCCCTTGTTCTATCGACCTTTAACTCCTTTTGTAAATGCTTAAGTGCTTTGGCTTGTCCAACTCCAACTGTGGAACGACCCGCTGCACCTGTATCGACCAAAACGCCATGGAAAACTCTTTCATCGTATCTTTCATTATAGTCATTACCAATAGAAAATACATTTCTGAACAAATGAAAAACTGCAGGGGTATCTGTCTCCAAATCGAAGCTTTTATTGACACCAGGAAAATCGAAGTCTAGTGATGCAACTGTTATTAACATTTTTTCTTCTTGTTTTGATGCTGCATATTTCGTTTTTGGTGCTGTAAATTTGTGGAAAGTTGTTAGGTCTTGAAGGTAGCCCGCGACATTTTTCCCTCCAATTTCTGAAATAAGAAAATTTTGACTTTCTTCTTGGTAACAGTATCCATCCTCAGATTCTGGCTCGTCAGTGAGCTCGTTTACAGCTAAAAAATGGTGTAACTCAGCGTCTAGAGATTCTCCTTCGAATTGCAGGACAAATTGTTGTACGGCGTTTTCGTCTTTTGAGGGGTACGTCTTTTTAATTTTTTCAAACGCTGCTCTCTGCTCTTCCGGTGTGTGTTCAGAAGACCAACAATTTGTCTTTTTACACACAATGCAGCGTTTATTCCAGGTTGACTTTACCATACTAGGTCCTGATCCTATTTTTCTTCTTCCACGAAAATTTTGGCTTCCTCTACCTGTACTACTTCCTCTCACTGGTTGGTACTGCCGCTCAGCTAAATAAGAGTTATCAAAGCTATTATGTTCAACGTGACTGAGCTGATGATATTGAGAAATTGATGTGCCGGATAGTGATAATTGCATAAATCTCGCTCGTATATCTGCACAAACACCTTCTGCTGTTTTTGCCGGAGAGAATAAAACAAAGTGTAGGTCTGCAACTCCAGAGCAAGCATTGATAATTCTGGTTCGCAATGCAGCATCACCAGCGTGGGATTCGAGTCCCCTTTGAACACGACGAAGTTCTTTTTCGAGATTGTTGAAAGCTTGAAGTTTATCTGGACTTTTCCGCATTTCTTCAATTAAATTGAGAGTGTTCCAAATTGTTTCACGTCTGTTTACCCAGTGGACTGTTTCATAGTGTGATTTGATAATGTTACATCGCTCGTCGAAAGATAAATTTTCATCGTGCAATGTGAGATCCAGATATTTTTCACTGGCATCGCCGGTAAACATTATGGTTAAAGCGTCCTTCAGGTACTTCTTCTCGACACAGGCGTTATTACAGTTGTTGAGAAAAATCTTTCGCTTGTAATCAAAGCTATCAGTCCCATCACTGTACTTGTCTTCTTCTTTATACATCCTCACGAGGGATTCTAGTTGTCTACTCTTGTGCAGTGGGCGATCTTCCCAATGTGTCTCATTTCTATGGGTAGTTGATGGTAGAATTACTGGAGTTGATGATGGTGATGATGTAGGGTTGTGTGGTTTTCCGCTGCTTTTGCTGTAAATTGCAGCATAGTTGCTGTCGTCAGTGGTTTGTCCACTCCTTTCTTTTCCCTTTCCTTTTTCTGCTTCAGTTTGATCTTTTATCCGCTCCTTGTTATCAACTCTAAAATCTTGGTACTTTTTATACTCTGCGGTGGCCCCAAGTATGCTTTCTTCTTCAACGTAGTTTGGATCTTTGGGATCGCATCGTGTGCTTACGCCAAAAGGGTTTTTCTTCCTGTAGTAAATAAGTTCTTCAGGAGTCCATTCATGAAACTCCTCCCTCTTCACTTCTGTGGCTAGTTGTTGATCGATATGTTTCCCTTTTGGATTTGGTGTCATGTATACTCCACGAGAAATTAGGAAGTCTCGGAATTCCCTCCTAAGATCTGAATTGATCTTGCTGAACTGGTCTACGTCCCAGTTTTCGAAATCCTCTAACCATCTTTCCCAAAGCGAGTCATCTTTTGCACCTTTGGCTTTATATAACTCCAGTCTGTTTTTGACATATGCTGTGATCTCTTCCGTAGTCCCCAGTGATTTTTGTTCTGCTGATGAGTTAGACATTTTTTTTTTTTTTTTTCAATAGTTAATTGCGTGATTGACGCGAAGCAAGAAGAGCGAATACTTAGTGCTTAATTGACGGGGTGCGTTGATGGACGCAGAAGCAAGAAGAGCGAATACTTAATGCTCCTTGGGCTTGACACGTCGGAGCTCAGTTCAGACAAGGTCGACGACTCCAAGGGACGTTCCTTCGATTGGTAACCGCGTACAGATCTGTGACCGATGTTACGGATCACTGATCAGTGTCGGTATATCACCGGTAGATTATTGTGCTAGCACGAGAGGTTTGAAACAGGTACGAAAAATTGTGTATGTGTGTGTGTGTCCTCTCTCTCAATTACCTTCCTGCCAAATAGCAGTTCCCCCAGCACTTCGCTAATTAAATCACATGACTTAAGTCTCTATCTACGTAATCAAAGCCAATATTCATACAGTAACATTCTGTAAACAGGACTGTAACTAGATCTAACTTGACAATTAAGTCTTGATGTGTTGCTAAGTGGATGGATGACGTATGGATACCTGGGATAGATAGTTTATAAGTGACCTGGACGGGAAGTGAGGACGGGCAGGTTCTACGCAGAAAGCATATCATTTAATATAATAAATCATCTTTCATATACATCTACATCTACACTTATTATATTTTCTTGCAATACTCAACGTATATTTACACATATTGACATACGACAATCCATAACTATTTTATGCCTTTTGTCCAAACGTTTATAAGTCGATAAAAGAGTCTCCTGCCCATATCTGTGTGAGGCCTCGATAGATGACATATCCGGACCCGGCTCTGCTGTCAATAAGGGCGCCATCGGAGAAGACGAACAGATCCAAAGGGGATTGAGAAGCTTGCCATCTATTGAATTCTTAGAGGCCATTTCTTCTGCCTATACCCCCGATATTTTGTAGAAGTGTTTTGCAACTGGCATTCTGTTAGACTCTTCGAGTCAATTGAATAAATGTAAAATGTAAAAAGTGTCTATTGATTCCTGGCTACCTTTCTTCTGTCTATTACTATCTAGATTATGCATGTTCAGAAAATGGCAGTGCTCGATCTGTCCCCTACTTGTCTCCATGAACTAAGTTTCTCATGGTTTAGAACGAAACATCTCTAGTCAGAGGATATAGAGTTCTTATTACTATAGCCCAAGCGAAATACCTTTGTCCGAAACAAGTAACTCCAAGCTTTGTAAACCTAACACCTTAACTCTAAATCTGACTTTGATCGCTTCCAAACTATCCATAGTTTGATACAGTCCAAGAGAGTGGTATTATATCAGTAGTGAGTTCGGGAGACACTTTTTGTTGTATCCACAACATGTGGGAGGAATTCCAGCGTCGCCGTATCAGATGTTTTAGGTCTACTGATGCTACTCGTACCGTAAAGCGGTCATTTATTTGTTCCAGCCAAGTACTAGCCGCCTCCCACCCAGACTCTCGAAGAAGGGCAGGAGTTGGGGTAGTGCGGTATACAAGGAGAACGGCTCTAAAGGCGTCGTTAATCCTACGCTAAACACGCCTTATTATGTCCAGTGGCTTGTTTTTGGAATACCATGTTTCGGCTCCGAAAGAAAGGATGGCAAAAGCTGTTCTTTGAATAGCTTGCCGAAGAAGGAAGGGGCTGATGCCACGAGTGGTGCATGAGAGTTTTTTAAGGTGGCTTGTAATGGCTAAGGACTCCCTACAGGCTTCACTCACATGGTATTGGAAGCGTAAGCCACGATTGAAGTATATTCCGAGTCAACAGGTATGGTTGTTAGGCGCTATCTCTATTTCTCCTACGTGGATTGTTGGCTCTAATAACTCGCTACGTTTTCGGTGAAAGTACTGTAGCTCATTCTTAGAGATTTCAAAGGAGATGCCGTTTTCCCACCCCTAGGACAGGATATTGTTAAGTTGAGTCTGGAGGAGGCTAGCACACTAGGTCAGGGAATTTGCGGAAGAGAAATGCGAGATGTTGTCAGCATACCCAAAGCAGCCACGGGATAGTCGAAGCACTCCTTAAATTGTCAGAAGGAAAAGGATAGGAGAAACAGGAGAGCCGTGGGGTAGACCACAGAGGGTCTGGAAAGAGAAAGATAAGTGCCCATCTAGATATATTGAAGCCACTCGTTGTTCCATAAAGTAAATTATCTTGAGTACCATATTAGGTGGCCAGCCCTGATTTCGTAGACAAAGTGAGAGACGCCATTTTTGGATGCGATCAAAGGCACCTTGTACGTCTATCGTTACAATTCCTGCTACTTTCTTCTTATCCCAGGCTGTTTGTATATCGTATAAAAGGGCTGTGGTAAGATCTGAAGTGGAGCGGCGAGGGACTGCACTGCATTGGTCCTTAGCTAAAATACGATGTTTCAGGGTAATGTACGAAAACCTTCGGGCTATTAGTCGTTCGAGTCCTTTACCTGGGCAGGAAAGAAGAGCTATAGGCCTGTAGGACTTGGGGAGAGAGAAATTACGGCTTCCAGATTTTGGTAGTATAATGACGCTAGATTTCTTGAATACAAATTGGTGAATTCCTAGCTGGACACATTGGCAAAACAGAGCTATAATCCGTCTTACTATTGTAGGCCAAGCTTTTTTAAGAGCATCTATGGTGATTTCATCTAGTCCTGGGGTGGTGGGGTTGCCTGGCAGCATGCACGGAATGTTTCCTCCTCTGTAAGCGATGGCCAGGGGAGACTTTTCCGGGGTACAGTAGGCGCATCTATCGAAATATCTTGTATGTTTAAATGGCAGCTAAGAAGTGTGCCCCTGAAAAGCTTTACCTTTTCTAAGGAAGTGACAGCTGGGCCATCAGGTCCAGTCAGGGGAGGGGCATGCAGGCAGGTTTGTTTCTTATGCCAGCTGATGATTTTGTATGCCTCAGTAAGGTAGGCAACTCCATCAGTCTTCTGTCACCAATATTTACTCTTGGCTTTCCTCACAACTTTACCAAACAGACGACGTTCCTGAATGGCATCATTATTGAGGCGTCTAGCGCAAAAGAAGTCTCAATGAGCTTTTGTACACTCTTCTGTCCACCATCTACAACCTCTTATTTTCTGTCTCGATCTATGGCAAGCTGCGCGCAAGGCTCCTGATATTGCTTTTACAAGAAAGGTAGCTTCCTCTTCAGGATCTGTCTGTGGGGGCAAAATTAGACAATCAGAGAGGATTGTGCGGAAATTATCCCAGCCTCAAGCCTTGTAGAGAAGACAGCCATGCTCAGGGGCTTCGGCCCCTTTGTCTAGGAGCTTTGTTAGAAGATTCCTTTTGTCTGAGCCAACTTCAAGGTCCGGGCAAACTTGGCATTCGAAGCTTAGGCCTGCCTGAGTGTCAGAGCAGCATGTAGACAGCGGGGAGGATACAGGGGTCAAAGAGGTAGTACTCAGGCTAAAGGGTGCCATCCTACATTGTGCATGAGATAGTTGCATAACCACTTGGCCAAAAGGCCAGACTAGAATCATAGAACACTAGATTCTGGCTATCTCCACATATATAAATTATACAGAAGCCAATCCTGACACTGAGCAAACAAGAGATCTACGACTCTGCCAGCATTGTGTGTTGGTACTCCGTATGGGTTAATAAAGAGAAGGCCTTTTCCCAGTGTCCAGGCAAGTAAGGATTCTCCTGTGGCTGTGTAGTTCCTAGTTGTTGCATCACATTCCGAGTGATGTATATTGAAGTCTCTAGCAAGGATTTTTATGGTTTCAGAGAGTGTTAGAAGTAGATGCAGACATTCCCCTGCATCAAGAGAGCCTATGGGAGCGTTATAGATATTCCAGCAGTCGTTCATGGGCTTTCCTTTTCTTTGGATACAGACTCTAAGTAAGTCACGCAAGTGGATGTTTGGCTGGAACGGGGGGAGACCACAACCTTTACCTATGTAGGCCATGACTCGGGGTCGACTCGTCTAGTCTGCAAGCGGAGCAAAAGCGAGGAAGCTAGGGTGAGTTTCAGTTTTCTTTTGAAAGATACCTGAGAAAATCCATGGCTCTTGTATAAGGATAAGATCAGCCCCAGATTTAGAAGCAAGCACGAGGGCAGCATCATGGGCTGGGCCACATTTAGCAACATTGATTTGGAAGATGCAGAGGCCGGTGGCTGTCTGCATTGTATGTCCTCGCTTTCAGACCATTAAAGTTGTACTTCAGTTGTGGGGGAGGGCAGCCGCGGCGGGATGGCCTGTGCTAGGATGGTATGGCACTCGCATGTCTGCATGTTATCATTAGGGGTTAGTATGATATTTGGATTTTGAACTGCCTGGATTGTTGGAGGGGGGGTTTTTGGCCTGCCAAGTTTTGTGGCCCTGTTGACGTATTTGCTGTAGTCTTTCCTTGTCAGGACGAACAAGGGTTCCATTCTCATGGCGAGGTCTGGCGGGGTAGTTACCTGTAGCTGTTGGATGCGGTCCACAACAGTTTAGGCATTTATGAGGGATGCCACAAGTTCCATCATGTGAATCAGCGGCTCAGAAAACGTAGCGAGATCTACAAGTGCATGTATTTACATTGTGGAATCCATGACAATTGGAGCAGGAGTGAACCTGTGGTCGGTTATTGGCTGGTCTAAGTCGTGCGGCTCTCGCAAAGAGACGTACATAGTTTGGGAGATTCTTGATAGATGATGCTTTGAGTACTAAGCGTGGTGTACCATTGCTTTGCAAGGATTTGTTAAACCGGCAAGTCCAAGACATTGCATATATTGACTCTGAGCTGATTTTCTCTGTTTCGAGCTCCTTTCAGATCTCGTCATAGGTAAGGGCTTCTTATCGACTTTCTAAATCTTGATTGTTGATTCTGTTTATTGGTCTGTTATGACAGACACGGAAATAATTCATGAGACTGCTTAATGAGAGGCTAGGATTGATTCCGATATTATTTGGTAGAAGACTTGTCCCAACTATCAGAGGGCTACAGCGTCTTTATCTATCTACAGGTAAAATCCCCCATATCCCATCCATACTAGCCATGCATGACCTAGCATATTAAACTTGATACGTATCATCATTTTGGGGTTGAGGTTTACCGTGTACTTGCTACTTGAGTCGCGTGCCTGACTACAATGAGACACGCTCAGGTATCAACCTTATAACCCATACCAAACCCAAACTACTTCACTACCCTGAATATGACCCCATGAATAGTTGAAACAGTAGCCTGCAACCTAGCACAATTGGGCTAGACATTGTTGACTAAGACCTAATCCGAACAGCTTCTCCATTTCCCCACGGGCTTTTTTTAAAATCATTTAATGTGTATGCAACTCTCAAGGGCGAGATTAGGACAGTGTTCCACAGGGTGCGTATGTGGTCTAATGGAGATCTAGGTGGTAGATGAATGTGATGAGTGGTCTTCTCTAGGAAGAGACAAATAGGTAGATAGTAGCAATAGAGGCTACACATGGGTCTTGCTGATGAAGAGCTGGAAAGAGATAAATGGTCTTCCCAAAGAAGAGATGGGTAAACAAATGTATTGTTAAGGTAATTGAAGAAGACGTTGCGTGAAGAATAATGCTTCTTCACACCGAGTATTTATATACATAAAATTACCAAATAGCACGTAACACACAGCCTCTATGCCAAACAATCTGCTACACATCACCTAATGAAACTAGCCTACTCTTATCAGTCTTCCTTGCTGGTTTTAAAAGTGCATTGAACTAGTATTTGTGTTTTAGCCTAGCTGTCCCCATGACGTTTCATATTAAGCTATGCCACAACAATCCATGAAAGCAACTATGACACATGACTGGTGCTGTATATGTAAGGGCTTGAAGTAGAATTGTATTTGAAATGTACTGTATGCTGTGTATAGAAGATCTTAAACTAAAGAAGGAAGATGGAAGAGGAAAAGTCTTCCTTATATACATTAGAAAGTGGTCTGTGCTGTTACCAGACTACACCCAAATAGAGCAACTAAATAGTCACCTGATTGGTATCAGCTCAGATCAGTCACCCAAGCCCAAGCCTTGGCTGTCTTAGGCTCTAGCCTATGACAGTATATATATGTAGGATGACTCTTTTGATGTTAGAGACACTCATACTCTTGATTTCTGTTGGGAAGTGTGTATGGGTTCTAAGAGGAATCCCACTCAAAGAATATAGGCACAGCTTCAAAGTACTTTGTAGTAATTCAATCAAATAAATTATTCAGGTAAATTGTTCTTATTATATTATCTTATTGATCATTATATTGAAAAAATAAACATCTAGGTTTCTACATATTACTCGTGTTCTTTGTCTGACGCTAAAACCAATTTCAGTCTAGTGCAATTGTGCGCCAAGTTATTCCTAAGCAGCCTTGCCAATCATCACTGACAATTGTGTAGCTCTAGAGTAAGCAACTGGTGCAAAATTCCAACAATTTCATTTGCAAATACCATTTGTCACGGTTTCAGTACAAGGTGCATGAGCGATCTTGTAGGTACAGTATATTTACTATAATTCTCTGGAGAGAGAATTCCTCAAAGTAAAGTCCACATATATATACATTCTAAATTACTGCCTTTCAAGATGATTCTCCCTGTTATCTGAATAATTGAGACGCTTCTACAACTACCTAGAAGGTTCTCGGTACACCTGTTATCCTCATGAACCTTCAGTGTGTTTCCAGAAGGTTCACTGAGAATATTTGAAGTTCTGTGGCTTCCGAGACCTTCCCCTCGTGCCACATCCTACGCTAGCCAGCGTAGGCTACAGAAGTCTTACGGCTTAACAGCCGTCACACCATTATGAGGTATGTTCGCTGACACAAACAGTCGACCCTCCTCCGTAAAAAATTATAGTTTAGATTTGCTGGATTTGAACCAGCGGTCTCCTGTCTCGGGTGGGATATGTGTCCTAGCTATCCAGACCTTACTTGAGAAACCGGCCAAGATAACGTACCACTGCACTATCCAACAATGGCGGTGTTTAAAGTGTTGCCTGCACTGTTGCAACCGAAGTCTTGGCGCACGCACAAAGCTCAATTCGAAAACTAGTTGACAAAATTCTAAAATTCATGCCTGTCAAGATTGCATCCATCCTCCGTGTCATCTTGTAAACTTGTCCTGATCCCTCTCACATCCATCCCAAAGAACTGTCTCCCAGATTTGTGCGCCACGCTTTGCTTCCTCCGTGGGATTCAAATATTGGCGTGGGCGTGTATTTGGCGGCTAGCTGAGGCCAGAGAATAGTTGATGAGAGGTGTGGTCATTGAAACGAGGATGTACTAAGTCGTACTTGTAAACTTGATGAGACTTAGGTAGGAGTCGAAGTCGTACAGACTGAAGCGTAATTGTAGTGGAATAGAGGTTAGATAGACTGCGAGAGATGATCGAAGGTCTATTTGAGATCACATAGAGAAACTAAAGGTTTGAATTTTGTTATGTAAATATCTGGAGAGACTAAAGGTTCGAGCGAATACTAGTAGTGACTAATGGTACTAAAGGCGACCAGAGATGATCTGAAGATGTTGGGTATGACAGAAAACTAAGCGTGAAAAACTCTGAAGCTACAGACTGTAAGGATTCCTCTTCCCATCCTTACTTCAGTTCATAATTTTAGCATTCCTTCTATGTTATTATGACAACAGATTAGTTCTAGGCACTTGTTATTATGTTGGTACTAGTTTAGGGCCTATGTTATGATGAGCTAGTGGAAGGAAGCCAGTATATGTAGGACGGCTTGTTCTGTAGCTTCAGAGTTCTTCACGCTTAGTTTTCTGTCATACCCAACACCTTCAGATTACCTCGGATTACCTCTTGTACCTTTAGTTACCACTAGTACCCACTCAAACCTTTAGACCTCTTAGCCATTTATATTACCCATCTTTCAAACCTTAAGTTCCTCCTAGCTATCTCCAGTAGACCTTCAGTCATCTCTCGCAGTCTATCTAACCTCTATTCCACTACAATTACGCCTCAGTCCGTACGTCTTTTCTCCAATCTGACACAGACCAAGCCATCCTACATATACTGGCTTCCTTCCACTTGCTCATCATAACTTAGGCCCTAAACTAGTACCAACATAATAACAAGTGCCTAGAACTAATCTGTCGTCATAATAACATAGAAGGAATGCTAAAATTATGAACTGAAGTAAGGATGGGAAGAGGAATCCTTACACTTAGGTAGGAGTCAAACTTGTTGAGAGCAAAATTTTGATATGGCGGAGAATTTTGAGTCACTGCCTCGTGGGCCAATTTGTTTGGTATTGCGAAATTTGACTGAACTTGGCTCTGGGAGAATATTTCACTCCCAGGTTCGTAGAGGACACCGCGTACAGGTGTTGAGTCTTGCCCTCCCTGGGAAGATCTTGGATGATAGGGAACCTAGATGATTCATATTGAGCCTTGTTAAAACATACTGAAAATTCATGAGGGTTACAGGAGTATGAAGGATCTTCAAGGTGATTATCGGAGAGTCTGAGTTGTCAAGTCATAGAGAGAACCTTATTGAAGAGGGATATTTCAGACTGTATATATAGGTCGTCATTAGGTATAGGAGTTCGCTATTCAGAGGATTATAATTAAGATATTGTACCTACAAGATCGCCCATGCATTTTGTAATGAAACCGTAACAGTAGCCTTGCATGGACAACTCACATGACATGTTTGGCACGTTTGCTCAGCCAAGGCATACTGAATGAGTAAGCAGCCGAGCTCGCCTGTCTAGGGCGACGAACACTAGGATATCTATTAGCTGCACAATCTGGACATGGCAACTTTGCAGACTACCACCGACGGCTTCAGCACAAAAACGCCATTCTAACCTGCTCATGCGGGGAAGAAAAGTCCCCCGACCACTTTTTCTATTGCCACCTTGGGCAGTACCAGGCACAGCTCCACAGAGCACAGAATCCTAGTCCCAGCATATCTTGGGCTGTCGCTTCCGCGGAGGGAGTTCACGCATTTAATAGCTGGGTGCAGGTCACAAATTTCTTTCGAAAAGCACAACAAGTCTGACCGAAAGGGAATCATGTGATTTAACCAAGTTCCCCCTTCCATATTGTTTATTTAATCTATTCTTCATTCAATACAATCTGAATACATGAGAGTTGAAGGGTGACCAATAACCATGTATAATTTAATCTTCAAGCGCAGGATGATAAGATCCTGGCTTTCATTTGCTATGTTGGGTTTGTGTAGGCGCCAACACGTCGGGTAGTTTTATTTAGACTGAGCTAACCGGCACGTGAGGAGCTCACGTGCTGTGCGCGGGCACGACGTTAAGTATTATAAATAAATAAATAAATGAATGAGTAAGCATAGTAGGCATATGATTGAGAGGTAAAGGAGTTAATGGGGTATATTATTATTAAATCATTTTATTGTCCTGTCTGAGTCTAAGACTATGTAGGACATGCAGGTCCTCTCTGCCTACAGGCCAAGGATACCTATGCCAGTAGTATATCCCCTCCTATGCCTCCCATACAGCTCCCTTCAAACAGTACCACCCCTCACAAGTCCTCATTCGATCATACACTTAGAGGAGCCCTTTGCCCTTCATTATCTCCCCTCTCCAACCAACGAAACGATGGCCATTTTCGGGTGTATGGCAGCCAGGAAAAATCGCAAAATCCACTGGGTGCGGAGCTCTCCTAATACCGACATTTGGACTAAATCCGAAGACATAGTGCTCCTTCTGAAGCGTTCGAAGAGGCCGGCAAGCTGGGTGCTGCAGACTTGTGGGTACCTCGAGAAATTCACTCTCTGCCTTTCTAGCCTCCTTCCAACTCCTTCCCGAATGTCGTGCTGAAATGTCAGACAAGTCTTGACAGAGCGTGATTGCTGTATGGTAGCTTAGTCCAACATCTTTTGTTCCGTCCAGGGCGCTGGGGAGTGCCGTTGACTCATCGACAAAAGAAGCCCTCCTGGCTAATTAGCCGAATTCTTAATCTTGGCGCCCACAAACGTTTCAAAGTTAAGAACCCCTCAAAAATATCGGTCCCAGCATCGTCTTCAGAGACCTATTCCCCCTCTCGCACCACATCTCAGCCGCCTATCCTTCCTCAAGATGTAGAGCCCCATTAGAGCATCAGTCCCCCATAAACCATGACCCGAGCTTTGTATATTATGACTCGATTTCCTCCTTGCGGGTATACGTAGAGTCGTACATATGTAGTGGTTGATGGCCGGTAATTAATGGGGCAAGCTCCTGTTTGCAATTGGAGTAACGTCTTTATTGGTCGTTGAGGCGAGATTAGGCGTGGTTAAAAGGAGGTTGAGGACTGAGATGAGAATAGTAAGAAAGGAATTGTCGAGAGGTCATCAAATGGAGATATGCTTGAGGTTGCTTTCGACTTCGATTCGGATGCGATTCTTCTTGGCTATCCCAGATATGCAGAGCATACTGAGCGATTACACCGGCACCACTGGAAGGTGAAGAATTCGTCTTTGCCGGCTGGGTTCAAGTCTTATATGTGCAGAAGACATTTTCCCGGATTAGATAGCCCACGATGCCAATGTGGATATCCGTCTCAAAATATCAGGCACATAATCATGGCCTGCTCAAACTGGGCCACAGGGAGAGGGGAGATACTCGGAAAGGCAGATACTTGGTCATTCAAGGTGATGATAAATAACCCAATAGATGTGGCAAGTATTTAAAAATGGATACAATATGAAGGAATATTAGAGCAGTTTCGAATGACGCTTGAAGTCGAAGCCACGACGAGGGAGAGAAGAGAGCAGGGGAAAGATGATCTCCTGCCGGTAGCATGGAAGTGAACGGAATCCGGAGCGAACATATGAGTTTTAGTACAGTTCTCAAAGGTAACATAAGATCCACTTGTGGAAAAATTGAATGATTGACCGGAGTTTTACAACAATGGTTTCCTCCTGTGTAAATAATAGAGTTCATAGACACCTGCATGGGTCCACAAGGCGCCAAATCGGGCTAAACGAAATCAAATTCAAACAACAAAAATAACATATAAAAACCCTGTGAGGATACCCCCTCGGATCCAACGTGAAATTTGCATGTTAATTGTACTACTTGATATAAAGACTATCTAGAAAATTGGACCCCTCTCAGACCTAGGCTGTCTGGCTCATAAATAGTGCTATATTGCCCCATAAGTCCAATATTGTGTTAGGACGTATAGATTCTTCCTATCTCTGGGTCTACAGTTTTTGTGTTCCAGGCCATATACCTCCATATGCCTTTCCAACGGTTATATTCTCACAGTGACACTATTAAGTCCTCACTCAATCATACAATTAGAGGTCACTTTTGAGCTTCTGTTTATTTTTTCCATGACCATCGGAAAGAAGGCCGTCTGGAGATATAAGCTACCCGATAGATACACAGAAACCCTAGAATAATGAGCCCTCTTAGTGCTGGAATCAAGGCAGAGTTCAAAAATATAGCTATCCTGATGCGTTGGAGAAGCAAGTAAGCCATATACTGTAATGCTGGCATGTATGTTTTTACGAGAATTTCTCTCTGCATTCCTTGCCTCTTCTGCATCATTTACATCGTGCGTATCTCTGTAAATTTTGGGGATTTTTCTAAATTATTAGTTAAGTATTGATATATAGAGTGTGTCATGAAGCAGCCTAGCCTAAGCTCTTTGTGCCGCCTTGAGCATTGGAGAGTTTTTTGGATTGATCAACAGTAGGAGCCCTTCGAGTTGTGTTTTACTCAAGCTTGGTTGTGTTGGAAATATCGCTCAAAAAAACGGGCGCCATATCTATGGAACGAAGGTAGAATTTCACTATAAGAGTGACATATTCAAGTTACTTAAATTGTGGGAAGTATGCGCTACAAGTACAGGCGAAGAGTGCGGGCGGCCCTATAAACACCGCCATGGCTAGGTGGTGTGGTGATATATCGGCTTGGCCGGTCTAACAAGTAGATTCTGGATAGCTAGGAATCATATCCCACTCGAGACGAAAGATCGCTGGTTCAAATCTGGCAAAACACAACCAAATTTCTTGCGGCGCTGGTGTACATGAATGACGAAGGCATGCTAGGATAATCAAAGGTTTTGAATTCTCCTTTGGTGGGTATTTACGGAGGAGGGTCGACTGTTTGTGTAAGCGAACATACCTCAGAGTGGTATTTGCAAATGAAATCCAAAGTACGAGTGTCTCTAACGTCTAAAGAGTCATCCAACATGTATACAGAGGACCGGTCATGTGTCATAGTTGCATACACATTTAATGATTAAAAAAAAAGAGCCTAAGCCATAGCACAAACGAGTGTGGCGCCATCTAGGCATAGAAAACTCCCAATAATCTACTTGTGCCCGCGCAACATAGCCGCTCACGTATCAAATAAGTGGCTTGAAGCACTACAATATTACCCTTTCCAACCTCTTTAATACTCAAAAGAACGTGTCGGAAGTCTAGACGAAATGAAGGGCCCGTGCGTCCACAACACTCTATGTCTCTATTTCCAACAAATTGTACAGACTCTGCTACAAATATCGCGTAGTCTTAAAGGACACAGCTGAGAGGTGCTGAGTCATTATGTCCCTATGTCACTGTTACCAGATAAACTCGATTAATCATCGAGAGACTATTCTCAGCACCAGTCAGTGGTGTCCCCTACGAACCTCCAGCTTTCACTGCAGAGTCTGCAGAGCCGAGTTTGAGTATCAAAGTCCTCACATCGATGAGGATTCCCAATCGCTTTTGCGGTCTGTATCGTCTTCATTCCTAAGCAGATCCCCCTATTACAATTATCATTAAGCTAACCACGATCAGATTAGATAGTAGAGTCGAAGCCCTACTCATCATCAACCCTTGATCATGGAGGAGAGGTCATCCGATGAGTTTCCGGAGCGTACCCAGCACCTGATACGGCGATGGTGGATTGGATCAAGTCGGCCTCGACTGTTACAGAGAAGGGAGATACAGATGGTTATGTGCACCTCATGAGGTCCCGATGCCTGGGCCTCGCCTGGCTGGGGCTGCAGGTATTCTGATAATATTTCACGCGCACGCAGTTTCCATTGCTACCATTTTTTTTTTTTTTTTTAGAAGGTTCCGCGGAAAAGGTGGCTAAATTCCACGGGTAGACACTAAGTTGAATAGCTATTCATCACGGGCAATATATCAATGATCTTACTAGTAATAAAAGAGGAGAGTAATACTGTACAAGGTGTGGCCTGGGATAGAGAGGAGCTCAATGTGCTAGATAGTCTATTACTACATTAGTAGAATAAACATACATGTTTCTCTCTATTAATCCTTTGAAGCATCATGCGTCATAATTCATCTGCCAACCCCTGTTTGCGTGTTCACGTACGAGCTAGGATCTTAACCTTTCACTCTCGGCAGGGAGTTCGAACAACCTCCCTCAGTTGCAGCGTCACCCGATGCCACAGTGTGACCATGTTGATGTGTATGTTTGCTAGGCGTCAAAAAATATAAAATCCTCACATCTGACTATTGGCTTATTTGATTGATTACTAAAACTCAACTATCTGCCATTCAATTAAAATTTAACTTGACCGATGAAAGAAAAAAACTAAACGGTTTTCAAGGCGTGATGAATATTACAAAGAGCTCAAGTTTGCGTGGTTTACAACCAAGATGGAAGATGCAGATGATGGTAAGGGAAAACGCTCAAAACTCAACCGTCTAGGCTGTGAAGAGCCGTCCGTCTGACATGGTCTTAGATTGCCGAGGATGTCTCCCGTCAGCAACACTTTTCTAGTCATCTCTGTTTGCTCTTTCTCCCATTTTAATATAGTCCCCAAGTTTGCTCAGCATTTCCTCTGCTATTCTCTCAAGATCTTATTTTATTGATACTAGAAATAAGAGTGCTGTTTGTATTCGTCCAGGCTCCTTCAAATAAGTATCGCTACTAAGTAGCTAAAGGCTTCTTAGTGTTTCTAAAATATAGGACTAATAGTACAGAAATCAGCCAGGCTCCGGAACTCGCCTTTTCTCCAAAAAGCTGTTAGGCTTTACACTTCAATGGTTCCTAATTCTAATGATAACCTGACCCTTCACAGTTACAGTTCCTCGGACCAAGCGGGATCTTCGTCCAGATCAATATTCGAAGGGAATCCGGGGAAACAACTCAACCAAAAAGATCCTTCAATCGGCTCCCTGACCGAATCATCACTACGTGATAGGGATAGGCTACATTCATATCTCGGCAGCATTGATTGTGGAACAACCTCTTCTCGCTTTCTAATATTTGATAGGAATGGAAACCCAGTTGCTGGTCACCAAGTCGAGCTGAACAATATTTATCCAGAACCAGGGTAAAAAACCGACTAATATTATTTACAATAGCGCTTACAAGCCGCAGATGGCATGAACAAGATCCAGTAGAACTAGTAACCTCGGTCGAATCATGTATCAACGAAGCCACAAAGGTGTTTATTGCTTCTGGAAGAAGTAAAGATGAGATAAAAGCGATTGGGATTACAAACCATAGGGAAACCACCATTTGCTGGGATACCCGAACAGGAGAACCTCTTTACAATGCAATTGTATGGTCTGATACGCGAACTATTTCTATTGTGAGAGAGTTAAAGAAGCAAGTCGGTGCGGATAATTTGCTACAACTTTGTGGTCTGCCATTATCCACATATCCCTCGAGCCTCAAACTAGTCTGGATGTTACGAAATGTAAAAGCTATCAAGCAAGCATATGAAGAGGGCAATCTTTCATTCGGAACCGTGGATAGTTGGCTGATTTACAAGCTCAACAATGGCAAGGAAGCAGGCGTACATGTCACTGACACTACCAATGCATCAAGGACCATGTTTATGAATATCCACACTCTTAAGTATGATAAATTACTGTTTGATTTTTTCAGAGTAAACCAGAATAATATTACTCTACCCAAAATCTCTCCGTCAGCGGATTTGAAATCTTTTGGATGTCTAGCAAGTGGAGCTCTCAAAGGAACTAAGATCACTGGCTGTCTTGGCGATCAATCTGCTGCACTTGTGGGACAGTGTGGGTTTTCTCCAGGTCAAGCGAAGAACACTTACGGAACTGGTTGCTTTCTTCTCTACAACGTTGGTGATAAGCCTGTCATCTCTAACTCTGGTCTCCTAGCAACTGTAGCATATGATTTTGGTCACGAATTCAAGCCTATTTATGCCTTAGAGGGGAGTATAGCTGTGGCAGGTTCTGGAGTAAAATTCTTGACGAAAAATCTTGGCCTCTCTCCACACCCAAGTGATATTACGGAGATGGCTGGGTCTGTTAAAGATAATGGGGGTGTAGTTTTTGTAACCGCTTTCAGTGGATTATTTGCTCCGTATTGGATAGATGATGCCAAAGGGACTATGTGTAAGTCTTATTTTATACATGTAACTTTACTAATATTCTCAAGTTGGTATTACGGCGCATACTCAACGTGGCCATATTGCTAGAGCAACTCTAGAAGCAACTTGCTTCCAAACCAAAGCTATTCTTGATGCGATGCAATTAGACTCTGGACGCCACTTGGAGAGTTTGACCGTTGATGGTGGGATGTCGCAATCTGACACTTGCATGCAAATTCAAGCTGATATCATACGTATCCCTGTTGAAAGACCTCTCATGCGGGAGACAACTGCCTTAGGAGCTGCTATTGCCGCTGGATTTGGAATCAAATATTGGCATTGCTTCGATGATCTCAAACCCATGAATAGAAAGGGACGAACTATCTTTCAGCCACAGTTAGACGAAAATACCAGCTCTAAAATGTTTCGCAAGTGGAATCAAGCAGTCCAAATGAGTCGTGGGTGGGATCAAGATGACCCTGAACAAAAGTAGGTACACAAAACTTAGAAAAAGTCTATTGCCTTATCTTAAGATTCACATCAGCAATTGTTTTGCATATATCAATCTATCCTGCCTAGATCATCAGATAATGCTATTACGGGGCGCCCTGAAGAAATTGTAAATAATGAATGGGCTTTTAAGATATTGGCAATTATTCTATCTCTAAACATGGTTATATATATCCATTTGTCATGAAAGTAATTTGTTTTAAAGTTACTAAAAAGAATATTATATACGTCATGTATTCACTATTTCATTCCATACGTACAAGCAAAGTACTAGGACTAACCAGCTGAATGCTCCACGGAATAAAGGTTCCAGTCGATCGTTGCAAGTGAATAATGCCGAATTATTCTTTGCTCTAATTTGGATATGAAGATCCTTAGATTTAAGTTAGGCATGTGAATACCATGTGTCAATAAACCATTTAGCCTTTGTATCACATGGCACAATTTTGAAATTCAGGGGGATAACTGGTCCATCTCAGTTGCTAAATGGAAGGGAGTCTAAACTGCGCACGCGCTCAAGCACGAGAACAAAGTGACCTAAGACAGGCCGTGCTGGGCGTGCACTAAAAACAACGATAGGAATGTTGAAATTAGTGTGTAATATATCATGCTTAATGCCTCATTAGACAAAGAATCAGACAATTTTTGATTAACCACACAGCCCCCCTCCGAATTGAGCTTAGAAATCCAACATAGATATACTGGGTGAGTTTGTTACTAATGGGATCAATGAGCAACCCACCGAGACTCGGGAAACTGAATTAACCCCCATTAAAAAAAATTATGTGGTTGAAAACTCAATACGATATCATAATTACAGGCAAGTAGTGTTACGAATGACCATCACGGGTACAGAACTGTGCTTTGCTCTCAAAATACCCGCCAAACTGCTGTGTAAAACTCTCTTTTATTATCGTGATTTGCATAAGTAGATTTATGAACTCCTTCTAGATCGCTCAAGCTTAAAGCTATGACATCACAGTCTGCGTCTTGTGGAAGGGACCCCCCTCATGATACTGAAAAACGTTAGGCTTGTGCACATTAAGATCATGGAAACCGAAGTAAATACTAAAGCTTTGTGGCTGTAAAACGCATATGTGTCTAGCGAAGTAGCTTTACTGGTTGTGCGATGTTAAAGTGCCTGCCATCCAATTTTGTCGAGAGAGTTTCTGGGAAAATTCCAACGCCTAGGTATTAGTTACGAATTAATTTATCAATAACCGATCCAGTTCCCGTGACCTTAGCCACATGTCGATCTACAGGCCTATTTATGGTCTCCAAGGTATGGTTGGATACGGCTTAGCACAAGGTCATTACGTCACATGTGAAGATAATGGGACTGAATGTTTACCTCTGCTGGAACATGGCATGGCCAATCACATTTGCCGAGACAATCTTGGTCAGGGGAGATAAATATCGCTTCCCCATCTAGATGCTCAGCCGCGATAGCCACAGTTGAGTTTCATCCAAGTGCTTGTTAACTACAGACTTCTTTTGAAAGAATTCTGAAGTTTGACGCATCGAGGAAAGCCTGGACTAAGCTTAGAGGGTTAGAATTTATTTGAAACTTTGAGATAACGCTATTGAAAATGTCGGCAGGTGAGATCCCCATCCCGATAATACGATAACATGACTTGAAAAGGTTGCCGGGCTCATTTCAATGAACTGGAACCTGGATTTAGCTAACACGGTAATATAGCTTTGAAAAGACTTGGTCAGGTCTCCGAGCATATGTCTCAATTGACTGGCGGAAAATCTAGTTCTCAAAGTCAACCTAAAAGAACTGGGCGAACCGCTATACTAGAAAAGCATGCGGACGATGTAAGTTAGTGGTATTACCATGCCACAAAATATTCCTCGGATTCTTGTAGCTAATCTATCTACTAGATCGTAGTTACGGCTTGTTTACGTACTCCATTAACCAGAGGCGGTAAAGGGGGATTCAGAGATACCGCTGCGGCTGATCTCCTTGTCGGTACTTTCAAAGGTCTAATATCTCGATCTGGTATAAATCCTAGCCTAGTAGAGGATATCGCTGTTGGCTCAGTACTACCACCAGGAGGAGGTGCTACAGAGTTCAGAGCCGCTGCGTTAGTAGCGGGATTTCCTGTATCTACTGCAGTAAGAAGCGTCAACCGACAATGTAGCAGTGGTCTACAGGCCTGTGTTGATATTGCAAATGCTATTGCTGTTGGAATGATTGAAGTTGGCGTCGGGGCTGGAGTAGAAAGCATGAGTATGCACTATGGGTAAGATTATCCGTTAAGTTTTCTATTCTCAACTAACAATACACGTGGTCGATAGACCAGATGCGGTAACTGAATTCTCTGAGCTACTTGAATCTCATCCAGAGTCAAAAAACTGTAAAGTTCCAATGGGATTACTCTCAGAAAAAATGGCAAAAGACCGTAATATAAGTCGCAAATCACAAGACTCTTTCGCAGCCGCTTCGTACCAGAAGGCGTACGAGGCTCAGCAGGCTGGACATTTTAACGATGAGATTACCCCGCTCAAAGTTCAGTGGGTAGATGCAAAGACTGGAGAGGCTAAAGAGATTGTAGTCAGCCAGGACGACGGAATCCGTCCTAATACTACAGCTGAATCCCTTGGATCTATCAAGCCAGCATTTGCCAAAGATGGCTCGATTCATGCTGGAAACGCCTCTCAAATTTCAGATGGCGCTGCCGCGGTGCTTATGATGAAACGTTCGACTGCAGAGCGTTTGGGGCAGCAAATCTTGGGCAAATTTGTCGCTTCATCTGTCGTTGGTGTAGCACCTCTTCTTATGGGAGTTGGACCCTGGGCAGCCATTCCAAAAGTTTTTGAAAAAACTGGATTAACAAAGGAAGATATTGATACATTTGAGATAAATGAGGCATTCGCTAGTCAATGCCTGTGGTGCTCTCAAGAACTTGGGCTAGATTCCAACAAAATTAACCCTCAGGGTGGAGCTATTGCTCTTGGACACCCCTTGGGTTGCACTGGTGCGAGGCAAGTGAGTACATTACTGTATGGACTGCGGAGAAGGGGAGGTCGTATAGGCATTACTAGCATGTGTATCGGAACTGGTATGGGCATGGCCGCGGTATGGGTCGCCGAATAGACGGGAATAATTATTGTAAGATGCAAGTCACGTTTCTGTGGATTAAGGTTTTTGCCCTACCAGAGCAGAAAGGCTTTGTGTAGCGTAACTATGAACTTACGGCCTTATGTATAAACAGATAATCTAATTATTATCGGTATCTGCTCTGACTAGCAATTTACTCAGGTGCATGTTAAATTGGTTAGTCAGAATCAATAGGTCAAAAGGTTCATGTGTTAATAAAATTAATAGGAGAAGTAGTTTTAGTTTTGGTACTTGGACCAATTTCAGATTACAAATAAACGTTATAAGAATGAAGAAGTATTATGAGATCCCATAGGACTAAATTTGGACTCTAATAGCGGTGTCAATTTTGAACCTCCAGCCTCAATAGTATAATTTGCAGAACATAGAATGGGTTACTTATTTTCAAACTTAGTTACCAAATTTCTCCAATTGCGCTAATAATAACTTGAAGTTATTCTGCTCTTGATCTTAGACTGGCGGTGGCCAATAAAACGAAGAATTATGTGACTTATGGTGTAATAATAAAAGGGCTAGAAGTGAGGAGATCAGATCAGAGTAAATGAGGATCATTAATATGTTTAGGGAAAAAGGATTGTAACTGTATCTATGTACTCTTGCTTATTGTCATTTATTGCTCCAATTTATGGGACTATGAAGACATGTAGCCGTATTGTTTTGAGAAATAAATCCACGGCGAAACACGATTACTCTCCCCTAGTGTAAGCCCAGTTAGTTTTAAGGACGCTCATGAATCCCCATGATTATTTTGTCAATTTTTTTCTTCTGAGGCTGGAGAACAACCTTAATTAGGTCTCTGAATTTTTCCGAGACAAGATTTCTTGAGGTAAATCTAGCATGAAAGATCTTTTTTTTTTTTTTTTTTTTTTTTTTTTTTTTTTTTTTGCATCAGATTTTAATTGCGTATGCAGCTATCTAGCTATGACACAATATCAAAGAAAAGTACAGAAAAGATGACTCAATTTACAAGTAGAGCACTCATGCCTCAGATTTCATTTGCGAGTACCACTGCGAAGTTATGGTGGCTTTTTCTTCACCCCAAGTCAACCCTCATCCGTGAATACCCACCCAAGGGAACGTCAAAAACCTTGGGTTATCCAGACATGCCTTCGTCATCCACCGAATTTTCTCCGCGCGAAATGTAGTCTAAGGTGTTTCCTTCCCAAGTGGAGTAGGTGCCCAGGCTACTCAAACTATACCGGATAACACCACCAGGAGGCGGACCACGGCACCTTCCTAGCATGAAAGATCATAATGATGAACTCGAAGGTATAAGATGGACAGGCGAGATGCTACCCAACAGCCGCGAGGTTGTTGAAGTAAGCAGTCCAAATACAATGCTCCGGCATCGATAGAAAATTTAACTTGTAGGGATATATTTTCTGAGCATAAATTCAAAGCGTGTTTCAATCTTTGTACGTAAGCGCCGCAACTTCAATATGGAAGCTCTTAAGAAGCTACGTAGGACACGGCATTAAGTTATGAATGTCGACTCGAGAGCCCTACTGTTTGTTTTTTTCTTGTTTTACTTCGTGCCAGCACATAGCACCTCTTCCGAGGTTAAATGCCGGTTAGCTCAATCTAGAAAAACTACGCGACGTGCCCACGCTCCTAAGATCCCGGCACATACTAACTGGGCCCCGGCTCTCATGCCAGGTGCCCCAAACTAAAAATACACCAAAAGTACCCTTCCTCGGGGCCTTCTGTTGGGGGACTATTCTCAACACCAGTCAGTGGTGTCCCCTACGAACCTCCAGCTTTCACTGTAGAGTCTGCAGAGCCGAGTTTGAGTATCAAAGTCCTCACATCGATGAGGATTCCCGATCGATTTCGCGGTCTGTATCGTCTTCATTCCTAAGCAGATCCCCCTATTACCATTATCATGAAGCTAACCACGATCAGATTAGATAGTAGAGTCGAAGCCCTACTCATCATCAACCCTTGATCATGGAGGAGAGGTCATCCGATGAGTTTCCGGAGCGTACCCAGCACCTGATACGGCGATGGTGGATTGGATCAAGTCGGCCTCGACTGTTACAGAGAAGGGAGATACAGATGGTTATGTGCACCTCATGAGGTCCCGATGCCTGGGCCTCGCCTGGCTGGGGCTGCAGGTATTCTGATAATATTTCTCGCGCACACAGTTTGCATTGCTACCTTTTTAATTTTTTTTATTTTTCGGGGGATAGAATGTTCCGCGGAAAAGGTGGCTAAATTCCACGGGTAAACAATGAGCTGAATGGCTATTCATCACGGGCAATATGTCAAGATTCTTTCAAGAAACAAAAGAGGATAGAAGCACTGTACAAGGTGAAGCCTGGGTCAGAGAGCAGCCTAATGTGCTAGATAGTCATAGACGCAAGTAGTACAATAAACACAGCTCTCTTTCCTAAACGAATCCGTGTAGATTTGACAAGCAGACTATGTAATTAGGTTTTAGATTGTCCCCAAGGACCTGATACGAAATGTATTTGTCGGTTCATGGAGCTCCACTAGAATATATTTGTCATCATTGGGGATCACATGACGAGCTCTCTATGAACACTCTAGCTAGGTCCCACTTTAGTTGTGAGTTGGGACTCTCTCTTTCCCTGACGAGATAGACAGACAGACAGACAGAATACTATTAACTCTTTCTCAACCTTTACGATCGATCGTGATACCACCCCGTAGTTTATCCAACAGTATTCAAATTAAATCAAATCCTACACGTATCTGTTCTTCTACAATATGAAAGAAAATATTCTAGCACCATTAAAAGTACTAAATCTGACTAATAAACAGCTAATTCATAGTGAAATTCGATTGGGAGAGTCTCGTGACAGGGCTCATTTCATTCTTTTCAAACGTATTTTTTTTTAATTTGATATTATTTAGCCTGTTTTGGCGCCTAATAGACCCATGCAGGTATCTACGAACTCTAATATTTACACGAGAGGAAGCTTCAAGGTGAAAATCCCCCCAGTTTTCTACTGTAAGTCGTTGTAATTTATTCCTCAGGAAGCACAGTTACTCTGTAGTGCCGTCTTTCTGTATCAATCATGCCCCTTGTATCGGAGGGCAAGACTGAACCCCTGTACGCGGTGCCTTCTACGACCCTGGGAGTGGAATATTCTCCTAGAGCCAAGTTCAATCAAATTTCGCAGTACTAAAGATGTTGGCCCACGAGGCAATGATTCAATGTTCTCCGCCATGTCAAATTTTCGCTCCCAACGACTTCGACTCCTACCTAAATCTCATCAAGTTTACAAGTAGGACTTAGTACATCCTCGTTTCAATGACCACACCTCTCATCAACTATTCTCTGGCCTCAGCTAGCCGCCAAATACACGCCCACGCCGATATTTATACCCCACGGAGGAATCAAAGCATGGCGCAAAAATCTGGGAGACCGTCCTTTGGGATGGACGCGAGAGGGATTAGGACAAGTTTACGAGATAACACGGATGATGGATGCAATCTCCACGGGCGTGTAATTTTGTATTTTGGCAAGGAGTTTTACGAATTGTGCTTTGTGCACGGCAAGACTTCGCTTGCGAGAGTGCAGCTGACATTATAAAAACACGCAGACGATGGAAGGTGCCGTGGTCCGCCTCCTGGTGGTGTTCTCTGGTATAGTTTGAGTAGCCTGGACATCTACTCCAATTGGAAAGGAGAAACTTCAGTGGATGGTGAAGGCATGTCTGGATAACCTAGGGCTTTTGAGACGTTCCCCTGGGTGGGCATTCACGGATGTGGGTTGCCTTGGGGTGAAAAAAAAGCCACCATAATTTCGCACTGGTACTAGCAAATGAAATCCGAGGCATGAATGCTCTACTTTTAAATTGAGTCATCTATACGTACTTTTCTATGATATTGTGTCATAGTTAGATAGCTGTACACTCAATTAAAATCTGATGCAAATAAAAACGTCCACTGTATCGACCCCAAACTTGTGCAGGTCCTGTCTTGTTTCCTAATCGGCATTTCGACTGCATTTTTCATGCGGAATTGTTCTCCCAACCATGACTAAGAATCGATTGCGTAATTCTTTTAATATCGCCAGAATTGTCCGTCATTGATTCAAAGGAGCATTTTCGGGCTTTTCTCCTGATATCAATCCTACCCATCGACCACCCAAGGCAGGACATGATCGTGTTCTTGGCATTTTGTGATTGATAGCTACACGGACGACGTGGATGATAGACTCCCAGTTCTTTCCTTCTGTGTAAATACGTGTGAAGCCCGATGTTCTCGCTCCTAGTTTGGATCTCTTGGCTACTTTAGGCCCCTGTCAGGTTCTTGTTAAACGTTGTGCAAATCATTCGCTTCCTTGTGGGTCATAGCTCCAATTATTACCTAACTGTTCCCTTGCAGCGTTGTTTGGTATCGCCAAGGTCAAGAGCCACTAGAATTTGGTGTGCGCGCGTCACCGGAAATACTTTGATCCCATTAGCTTCATCAATTTAGGGAGAGTAAACGACTCTGGCGCGCTTATTACTGCTTTAGTCAATTCATTCACGCAACCTCTTCTAGTTGTGTTGCCTCAAATATAAATCACACATAGTCTTCGAAATAGCCTTGATTGGACAGTATAGTGATTCCACACTTTGACTATGAACGATAAAGCTTCTTCAAAACGGTCTAAAAGCCAGAACAAGTCGACAAACAGCCGGTCTCGGAGACAAGCCAAGGCATTAACATCCAGCTCAGGACGGAAACAATATTTAATTCTCTACAATTTTTTATCTGCATTGTTATGGCTCATAATCCTTGGTCGAGTTCTACTGCTTGTGCCCTTAGTAGGGTTCGAGCTGGTACACCAAGGTGTTGGAAAATTTACATTGTTGACTCAATCCATGGCGCTCTTGGAAGTCGTACATTCTGCTTCTGGTATGGTTACATAACCCATGTACGTCTTATATACTCATTACTTTAGGTATTGTACGAGCTCCTATTACGACAACAGCAATGCAGGTGGCAAGCCGACTTCTCCTCGTCTGGGGGATAGTTTTACCATTTCCATACCTTGCTAAGAGTCCTGCCTATTCAAGTATGCTTATTGCATGGAGTGTGACAGAGGTCATCAGATATTCCTACTTTGTTTTCAACCTAAGCGGCTACAACCCACGTATCGTGACCTGGCTACGATATAATACATTTTACGTCTTGTACCCAATTGGGATAAGTAGTGAATGTTGGTTAATTCTGAAGGCGATTTCACCTGCCGGTCAAATACACCACATCTTAGCCCGGGCCCTTCAAATATGCATTCTCATCTACATCCCTGGTATGATACTTTAAATCTTTTACTTGTTACAGATCTAACAATGATTTAAGGCTCTTACATCCTCTTCACACACATGATAGCTCAAAGAAAAAAGGTTATGAAGTCACAAAAATCTAGCTAGATCAGCACACCACTCTCAAAGCTTACAGGGCTTTATCGAACTGTACTGGATGTAGTTTAAAAGTTTAATTTCAAGTCTCTATTCACTTCAGAGTCTAAGTTTATATATAACGATATGCCGGAAATTATAGAGGGTTATCCCATGTATTCAATAATGGTAGCCTCTTACAGTTGGATACGAGTCTGATAAACGCATTGAATGAAATGGACAATACCAACAAAGTAAAGCCATCCTTCAAAAATAAGATTTTTAGAGATTCTTGCCAAAGAAATGAAATTTCAAGCCTCAGACTATATGTATACGGGTGTAGAAGGCAATCCCTTAATAATGTTAACTGAATTATATGAGTCGAATTGTGCTCAGTATATCTAAACGACGCGAGCAGCCTTAGACTTTGAAAGACGTAAGAAGGGACGAGAAAAGTAAGATTTTCCTGTCGTGATCAGAACTTTTCTATCATTTTTCAGGGTTTCAATGAAGCAAGCTGGACATAAAATATCGTCATAAGCTCAAGTCAACTCATTTTGCCTGATAACTAGGAAGGACCACTTAAATTTGGATCCAATGACATTGAGAATATTTTATTTGACTGGTGTTAGCAGACGAAAGTTTATTGTACTGGGGTACAGTTCATAGGCAGGACGTAGATCAACAACAGGGATATGAAACTTACTAATTGCGCACATAGGGGCATTGTAGAAGTTACTGGAATAGCCTCATGTACTCGTTGACAGTGACAAGGGATTACAGAGACAGATAATAAAATCAAACTCTTGTAGTAGTAGAAAAAAACAACGTAGGGAGTTCTGATGATTAATTGCCTTCTCAACCAGATTCAGTCACGTACAATCACGTGACTAACACATATTTACTATGAATTCATATAGCTGGGAACCAAATACTGTAGTGCGTCAGGAATCTGTGTTTATCTTAAAAATCAAAACGATTGGCAACTGGCACCTCCTGCACAACTTTCAGAGTTTGAGATAGAATGGGGTCATGCTGAGTCAGGCTAAGTTCTATAAACCGGGATAGCCTCGTCTCACGCACATGACCTATGCCATAATGATGTCGGTTCCAGCCACCAAGAGAGTTCCATACCGATTTTCCAAAGCTCGAACTCCTCAGCAACTGTTCGTCCCATAAATCCCTCCTATTATTCATGGATATTTTCTTCAATACAGGCATCTACCTGTTATAACAGAAACTACAAGGCATGTCTGAATAGCTCAGGGTTTTTGAGACGTTCCCCTTGGTGGGTATTCACGGATGAGGGCTGACTTGGAGTGAAGAAAAAGCCGCCATAACTTCGCAGTAGTACTTGCAAATGAAACCCGAGGCATGAGTGCTCTTCATTTATATTGAGTCATCTACACGTACTTATCTTTGATATTGTGTCATAGCTAGAATACTGTATACGCAACTAAAATCTGATGTAAAAAAATAAAAAATAAAAGAGTGGACATAGCAAGCATGGCTTCAGGGTTCATTTGTTTTTTCTTTGCATCAGATTTTAATTGCGTACGCAGCAATCTAGCTATGACATAATATCAGAGAAAATGTACATAAAAGATGACTCAATTTAAAAGTAGAGCATTTATGCTTCGGATTTTATTTGCTAGTACCACTGCGAAGTTATTGCGGTTTTTCCTTCACCCCAAGTCAACCCTCATCCGTGAATGCCCACCCAGGGGAACGTCTCAAAAGCCCTAGGTTATCCAGACATGCCTTCACCATCCACTGAAGTTTCTCCTTTCCAATTGGAGCAGATGTCCAGGCTACTCAAACTATACCAGAGAACACCACCAGGAGGCGGACCACGGCACCTTCCATCGTCTGCGTGTTTTTATAATGTCAGCTGCACTCTCGCAAGCGAAGTCTTGCCGTGCACAAAGCACAATTCGTAAAACTCCTTGCCAAAATACAAAATTACACGCCCGTGGAGATTGCATCCATCATCCGTGTTATCTCGTAAACTTGTCCTAATCCCTCTCGCGTCCATCCCAAAGGACGGTCTCCCAGATTTTTGCGCCATGCTTTGATTCCTCCGTGGGGTATAAATATCGGCGTGGGCGTGTATTTGGCGGCTAGCTGAGGCCAGAGAATAGTTGATGAGAGGTGTGGTCATTGAAACGAGGATGTACTAAGTCCTACTTGTAAACTTGATGAGATTTAGGTAGGAGTCGAAGTCGTTGGGAGCGAAAATATGACATGGCGGAGTATTTTTGTTACGGTTTACCTGTTGTTTAAGCTTAGGTGGATACCTAAGCGCATTGTTGAGGACTCTAATTTATTTATTATTTCATTT
This sequence comes from Blumeria hordei DH14, assembly GCA_900239735.1. Classification (NCBI taxonomy): domain Eukaryota; kingdom Fungi; phylum Ascomycota; class Leotiomycetes; order Helotiales; family Erysiphaceae; genus Blumeria; species Blumeria hordei. The sequence continues at coordinate 649,806 of OENG01000023.1, forward strand.
TATTGTCCTGTCTGAGTCTATGACTATGTCGGACATGCAGGTCCTCTCTGCCTACAGGCCAAGGATACCTATGCCAGTAGTATATCCCCTCCTATGCCTCCCATACAGCCCTCCTCAAACAGTACCACCCCTCACAAGCCCTCATTCGATCATACACTTAGAGGAGTTGAGGACTCTAATGATAAGACTGTTGGTATCGAAGAAATGTCATAGCACAGTGAATATGGGCAATGCGTAGCCGTGCGGTAATTTTTCTACCTAAGGAAAAGGTATAAGCAAAGAGACTCATAGAGTGGACGGAACGTTATAAGTACCTTGTAGCTGTAGTTAGATTTCTCTTCTTCATAGAGTTTATTAAATCGATTTTTTCATCACCAACTCGGTTTCTATCACAATTTTATATCATTGCCTCGTGGGCCAACTTCTTTGATATTACGGAATTTGACTAAACTTGGCTCTGGTGTCACAGTCTAAGCATAGGCACTGAGGCAACTTTATGGTCAGAGTTAGTTTATTTTCAATCTATGGTGAACTACAGATTGAAGAGGATAATAACAGTTACTTTATACATGATTATTATCCAGGTCAATGACACAGTTTTCTATCTGTATATCTGTATCCCTTTTCGTATCCCCTTATCGCGCCCCATTCTTGGAGGTGTTTGCTACTTTGTAAGACCCTGCTTCCAAGAATAGGCCCTGCCTAGTTCCATGCTAAGCCTGCACTAGACAGCGCAGGCTACAGGCAATTACCGGCTTACAAGCTGTCACATCTGGGAGAATATTTCACTCCCAGGTTTGTAGAGGACACCACGTACAAGTGTTCGGCCTTACCCTCTTCCAGGGTTCACTGTAATAACTTTATTCGAAGTGCCAATCAGATTACTCTAGATTTAAATTTAGTGTCAAGTTATATGTTAGAGTGTGTCTGGTTGTCGCAAGAGTTAGCCAGGCCAGTGAAGGTCAAACTTAGGCGTCGCGTCAATAACGCTACCCATGCAGATCAGTTGTGTGGAACAAATTTGTACTTAGTAGCTTTTGTTTGTCTCGACCTTTGCCAATATAACACTATTGCTTCTGATTCTATCTGACCTCCCTCCACTGTGCTAACTCCTTTGTCTTCTCTACAGTCACACAGTGTCACGGGTCCAAGAACCATATTGGGTTAGTGTGTAGTGTTTGGGTATTTGGTTGTTTCTAGTGTACATAGACTTCTTTTACTCTCCCACCGCACAACACAGTCATATTCTCATTACCTATCCTGATTACTTATCCTTGTGACTTATTCCTGTTATGTATCCAGCAAACCAGATTCACCGCTGACACACAGCTATAGAAGCCTTCCAAATATAATAGGTTATGAGCCCGGTTTGCCACAGATATAGATACAATCAAAATCGACTCCAAAGCCTTGAATGCTTCGTCTAAGATTCAAGAAAGGAATCAAATTATCTACGATTCGAGCAAGGAATCAAAATCACGCCCTAGATCAAACCTCACAAGAATGGAGGATAATGAAGTCATTGGTCAAATCTCCTTGCTCTCAAGGGAAAACTATGAGAAATAGTTCAGATAGATGAGGCTCAAGCTAAAAGCCTTGTCAGTGTTTTCACTGTCGAGACGACATTGAAGGAATATGCCATCACATCAGAGAGCAAGACCAAAACAATACCTTCTTTGTCTAGTATCAATGGAGGATCGATAAAGGTCGAAGTACTAGGCACAAGTTTAGACGAGACAAAGGCTGAAAAGTATGAGAAAGCTGAAGCAACATCACTTCTACTCATACTCCAAGCTCTAAGCGTGGAGGATGTTGACACGGTCGATGAGCACCAGACAACCCTAAGAGCTCGGAACGCATTAAAATGCAAGTATTTCAGAACGAATGAATATTCTGCAAATACATATCTAACTAAAATTACAACGTCCGAATTCAGTCAAGAAATAGGCTTGGGCAAATCTTGGGCTAAGTTTAAAGAGTTTCACCAAAAACTCATCAGTGCAGATCCCATAATTAAGAACACCTATCCAGATGCGGCTTTATTCTTGATTCTGACAAAGACACTCCCAGCAGCTTTTAAGGCGAAGACAAATGGATTCAGAACCCAGGTTATGCTTTCTATCAAGGACTAACTGAAGATTTTGAACGGAGTGGAAGAAGATCTAAGGCTTCAAAACAAAAGATCACTTGTTGTGTTTCAGACCAAGTCTTTAGTATCACGTGAAGGTATAAATTAGTAAGCTAGGCGAGCATCGCGAGTCAGTAAGCTTCACGATGATTAGAGACCATCCTTTTTGTAATCTAGTTACTACACAACAATTGATCTGCTGCAATAATGTTTAACAGGTTATGACCACCAGTATGCGATACATTTAAGTCTTGTGTATAAGTAACTTAGTCCTTAATTCAATTTATTGCTGAAATGAAGAGCAAATACGAATTGGAAGCCACTGAAACAAAGAGTGGAGGCAACGACTCAAGCTACTAAACTAAGTAGTACAAATAATCTCACAATGGAATCAGGAGCCCCGATGAATCTTTTCCCGGCTCTGAACCGAGACAATCATGAGCAATGGTTTCGTAGAATGAAACTACGGTTAGAAGGAAAAGATATTTTCTACACAGCTGAGATGTCCTTAGAAGCTTAGGCATGGACTGGAATGTTATCTGAAGCTAAATTTTCTAAAAATGGTGACACAGAACGACCAAGAGCTGAAAAGTTAGAGGGAAAGTGGGACATTGAAAAGAAAGCTGAGTTCAAAAAAGATCAAGCAAAATTCCTCTCAACATTAGCTGATTACTTAATTGAAGATGATCAGAAGATAATTGACGAGTTTGGGACAGCCATCGAGGTCTGGGCACGTTTGAAAAGTAAATACCAGAAGATCAGTGTCACTGCTGCTAATAAATATCTTACCCAAATTCAAAACTTTCACTTCAATGAGAACGACGGCATCGAAGCCTCATGGACGCGGATAAAAGGTCTCTGCAATAAGCTTATTGCAGCAAATATAAGTATGAGGAACGCCTATCCTGATGATGGGTTACTTATTGTACTCATGAATAAGCTTCCTGAATTATATTCACCTACCATCGATGGCCTCCACCTACAAGAGCATCTCACTGCGGAAGAAAAAATACATAGGTTGGTTGATAAAGAAGATCAGAGCAAAGAAAGTGCAAATATTGCCACTCGTCGGAAAACTTCATCGCCCCAACGTCGGTGCTATTCTGACATTTCAATGAAAGAATCACTCAATGATCCAATTTCTCCTTTGCAGATGTGTTTCTTATGTAAAGGTGGACATTTTCAGAGATATTGTCCATTTGTTGCTGAAATCCAGAAGTTTGGAGAGCAACTAAGAATTAGGCAAGAACGACAAGATACATCAAAGTCTCAGAAGCCTAGTAAGGGACCCCAGTACTACAAGAAAAAAGGCAACTCAAACCCAACTTTTTGGGGTAAGAAGAGCAAGGGTTATTCGGCTCAAGGCAGTGAACCAATGCATAAAACGATTAACCATGATGGCTCTAATACAATGGAATGGCGCGTCAATTCAAGTGCCCCACATCAAATAGATGAGAGAATACATTTATCTAAAGAATTAATCTGTAAGAGTGTTCCAGCGGAATGGGTTTTTGATACTGGAGCTACCTCGCCAATGACTGACCAAATTCATTTATTTAGAGGACCTCTACAAAAGACAAGACAAGTTACCATTCAAGTCGGAGGAGGAGAATTATACTCTAACCAACGCGGAAAGGCCCTAGTACTCTGTAGAGATGGATCATCTGTTCTTCTGAAAGACACATTGTATGTACCAAATCTAGGGGTAAACCTGGTTTCTGCCAAGCAGCTATGTAGGCAAGGGATGAATGGATTTTTCAATGAAAATGAAATGCATATTATGAAAAACAACAAAAGAGTGATTACTGCCAAACAGAGTAAAGGGCTGTACATTATTACTCACATTTCAAGTGATTTTCATGGTAAAGCACTTGCGGCAAAATCAAACTTTAACCCCGCAATGGAAGGTATTCATGATTGTTACGATAATGATGGCGAGGAGATCGCATCAGAACCAGACCCAGATGACTCAGAACCCGAGGGAGCCAAATCGAAAGCGGATAGACACCTTTATAGATTAATGCACCGACGCTTCGGTCACTATGGACCTAAACTCATTGGTAACTTGCATAAAGTTTCCACTCTTGAAAAGAAAATCCCAATTCCACCTCCGGAAGGTAGGATTTGCAAATCTTGTAAAGTTGCCAAGATGAGAAACTCTATAAGCAAATGCCTTGCTAAGCATAGATCAGAAGCACTTGAGCTGATATCACTTGATATAGCGGGCCCATTCCCAAAATCATTAAGGGGTAACAGAGTATTTCTTCAAATAGTTGATAGCTTCACGCGTAAAATTTGGTCTATTCCACTTCCATCTAAAAGTTCTGCTATCTCAGCGCTGAGAAACTGGAGAACCAAAGTAGAACTTGAAACAGGAAAAAAGGTAAAAGCTGCTCGTTCAGATAATGCTCCTGAGTTGAAATTGGTCCTGTCACACTGGGAAAAGGAAGAAGGTATATCTGCAGAGTTTACAACTATTGCATCTTCACACCAAAATGGAACTGCTGAAAGAAGTATCCAAACTGCTGAAAATGCGATGAGATCAATGCTACATAGTCAAGATCTCCCCCTTGAGTTCTGGGATGAAGCAGTTGAATTTGATGCATATGTCAGAAATAGGCTACCCGTGGGTCCTATCATTAAAGGAGAGATAACTTGCCCCGAGCAGGCATATACAGGAAAAAAACCTGATATAAAAAATGTCCGGGTATGGGGGAGTAAATGTTATGATTATGTGAACCCAAAAACCTTACCAGCCAATAGTAGACACGATAAATTGGTCCTTTGTGGACGTGAGGGTGTGTTTATGGGACCAATCGAATGCACAACTAAACAGTATAAGGTGTATGCACCAGATCTAGGTTATACTCGACGTACAAGTACATTGTATGTGGATGAAAAAACTAAGGGTGGTACGGTTAGGCTTCAAATTAGGGACAATCCTAGCGGCACTCAAGGCACTAGCAACGTATTTGTGGAAAGAAAAACTCGGGGAAGACCCAGAAAAGATAACCCCTTAGAAATATCGCCTAAGCCCCAAGTTCATGACGATATATCAGTGACTGTACCTGCCGCTGAAGCTGACAAAGCTAAGATTCAAGTGTTAAATCAAGTTGAAAGAGCCAAGTCACCAAATTTAGATATCCCTGATGAGAATACCGAAAATGGGATTAAACAAGGCTGCCTTTCCAATAACATAGTTAAAACGAAACACTCTGCAATCCTAGAGAAAGCAGACAACAAAAAAAGACCTTTATCCAGTGTCATCTCTATGCCTGAAAATTCTAGCATTAATTGTTCTTTGGTCAAAAGTCAAAATATCGAAGAAATTGGAGATGTGGACCAAGCTCTGTACCCAGAAGATATGATGGGTGTTGAATTATTTACTGACCCAATTTTAATTTCAAATTCGGGAAATACCATTGTGAATCAAGCAAATATGAGTCAGGATGAAGTCCATGAAAGAAATTTTTCTTCAGACATAGACGAGATGCTAGATGACCAGGTTCTTTCCGATATCCATGAAAGTATTACACCAGCCATAAGCAATTCGTTAAGTGAAAGTAATCTCAAGCCAAGATATTTCTTCAGGAAAAGAAAAGAGAAATTTGGCAATGAAAATGATCGAGAAGCCAAGAGAATTAAAGCTATGATTGCAATAATACTTGGATACAACCTCCAGAGCCATAAAATACATTCTGCCTATTCTGCAAATGAAGTTATTGGTATCAAAATTCCAAAATCATACAATGATGCAGTGCATGATCCAATCCATGCCACTGAATGGATTGCGGCCATAAAAGAAGAGTTACATGCTCTTGAGTCCAATGGGACATGGATAGAATGCACACCGCCAAATGGAGCCAACTTGGTTTCAACGCGATGGGTATTCACCATCAAAACTCATCCAGACGGGAGCTTAGAAAGGTTCAAGGCTCGACTCGTTGCAAGAGGGTTTAGTCAGCAATATGGAAGTGATTACACAGAGACATTTGCTCCTACTGTGCGTATGGACACTCTGCGAATTTTTTTGGCAATAGTGGCCAAAAGAAACATGGACTGTTGGCATTTTGATATAAAAAATGCTTTTAAAGAATCAAACCTCAAAGAGGAGATATATCTATCAGCTCCGCAAGGTATCGTTATTGAAAGAGGCAAGGCTTTAAGAGCGCTTAAGAGTTTGTATGGGCTAAAACAAGCTAGTCGTGATTGGAATCAATTACTGAAGCAGTTTTTAGTAGAATGCAAGTTTAGCCAGAGTCGAGCTGATCCTTGTCTATATGTAAATGCCAAAATGGAGATTTGGCTGTTAGTTTATGTCGATGATATTGCTGCTGCTTCCTACCATGCTACCTCCCTTGAATGGTTTTATGAAAAATTATCATATAGATTCAATGCCAAGAACCTGGGGGAGATTTGAAGATTCTTGGAGTTCGAATAACTCGAGAAAGGAAAACTAGGACAATTTGTCTCGATCAGGAGCAGTACATTTCAGGGGTTCTCGATAGATTTGGTATTACAAAGAAGAAACATAAACCTAAATTGATTCCTGTAGTCGACTACAAACATCTGCGACCCGGGAAAGAAAAAGATGAATCAATTGATCCAAATGAGTTTTCACAGGCAATTGGTAGCTTTATGTATGCAATGATCTTCACGAGACCAGACATCGCATTTGTATTAGGAAGGCTATCACAGTTCATGAAAGCGCCTGTCAATCATCATGGTTATGCGCTCAAGAATCTTATGCAATATTTAAAGTCAACCATAAAACAAAAATTGCGTTTTGGACCCGAAAGTAATCATGCCGAAAATTTTACCATCTATACTGACGCAGATTGGGCAAGCGATAAGGTCGATCGGAAGAGTATCTCTGGGGGAGTTGGAATGTTTTATGGAGGGCCCTTCTCCTGGGCATCTAAGAAACAAAATTCTGTCTCAACATCAACCGCAGAATCCGAGTATATTTCACAGGCAATGTATGCCAAACAGGGACAGTGGGCCGCACAAGTTTTCAAAGATATGTTGTTCCCAGAGTACATAAGTCCAAATAGGAAAACTGTCCAAATGTTCGGCGACAATCAAGGTGCACTGGCTTTGGTGAAAAATCCCTACCTTCATGAGCGTTCAAAGCACATTGACATCTGTTACCATTTTATACGTGAACTCGCTGAGAATAAAAGGCTTCAGGTTCATTATATTTCAACGTCACAAATGGTTGCAGATGGGATGACGAAGCCGCTTACACGCATAGCTTTTCAGAGATTTAAAAGGCAGATGGGATTGTTGGACATTGATAGAAAAATTGAAGAGGCGACTTGCTCCGAGGGGGAGTGTTGAAATAGATAGTTTCAGACCAAGTCTTTAGTATCACGTGAAGGTATACATTAGTAAGCTAGGCGAGCATCGTGAGTCAGCAAGCTTCACGATGATTAGAGACCATCCTTTTTGTAATTTAGTTACTACACAACAATCGATCTGCTGCAATAATGTTTAACACTACCTGCTAATGAAAGACACGATAAACTTGTTAACCCAGCAAGAGTAGGCGTATTTGTGGCATATTCTGAAAATACGACAAAAAAATCCAAGGTTTACTCACCAGAATGAGGATAGACCATTTTATCAAGCCACATTGTGATAAATGAGAATGAAAAAGGAAGAATAGTTGATCTAATGATCCGAAACACAACAATCGGACCTCAAGGAACACCAAATGTCACCATGGATAGAAGGCCAAGGGGAAGACCAAGAAATTTGGAAATTGAATAAGAGTCAAGCATTCCTCAAGCTATTAAAAATATTGATACGCTCAAACAAAATAAAGAGCAGATTCATCATTCCAACTCAGCAGTCATCACCTCCACTAAACCAAGTTCAGTTCACAAGAAATTAGATATCAATTGAGAACTTTTTGTGACGTTCTAAACGTAGCGTTTTATTCAAACTGAACTCAGAGCTAGATACAAATGAAAATCTTGAAGTAACAAGCAGAGACATGACAGAAAGGCTCCTATTTATTTACAAGACTATGATCTCGTTCCCTCATTTCATACCATTCTCAAAATAGATTATGACCTGTCCTCTGATAGACACCAGCATCTCCGTCTATTTTAATTCAGCTTCATTTTGATGTTAGCAATTTAAGTTATTAGAATAGTTCATGATGCATGTGGCTTAGATGAATCACAACTGGTGTTCGAGTCGTCCTGTCTGCAATCTAAATTTGTCATTTAAGAATAGATTTGCATGAACTGGGCCAAGGCCTATACTTTGGTCTAATGAGTTGTGGAGGGGTTCATGACATGTATGATGTTTAAGATGGTTAGAAGAGTTCAAGCCTTATTTATTAGGCAGCAGCCTTATGATAACAAGGCATGAGCCTGTGACACTTTTAAGCATATTAACCAATGATGAACTCCTGGAAATCACCCAGCCTACAGTACACAGGACAAGTTGCAGCAGTGAAAACGTTCATCAAAACTTGGAGAAGACTCTAAACATCAATCAGCACTTAGTAAATCTGAGCGCGCATGATGTAGATTTGGACACAGAACCTAACAGTGAAAATTTGGTGTCAGAGATAGATATAGATACAGACTATGACTCCGACAATTCAGATGCAGAATATAAGACCAATGGCTATTGTGAATACCAAAAAACAGATCCAAAATCTTGTGAGGGTATAATTTCACAAGACGTAGAAGAAAATATGAATGATAAAGAGGCAGAAAAAATAGATTTAGAGAAATCTGTCTAGGGGTAACATTTCACCTACTCATGTAAACTAAGCTAGACAGGTCACATGAAAATCCTAGCAGTACACAGATTTCATCTGTAGCTAGAATGCTCTATAGTATACCTCTGGGTACCTCAGCAGATGTTTATGATGCGGAAATTGCCGGAGCAACTGAGGGGCTAGCGGCCGCCATCCGCAATCCCATGGCATTTTATGCGACTAATGTAACTGTCTGCCTAGACAACCAAGAAGCGGCTCTACGGCTTCTCCTGTTACCACCTACTGCAACAAGTTCCTGTCAAATTATGAAATTTCGGAAACTCGCAGCCAGCTGGTCTGAAAGGAAACGCGCATCCTGCACTATGGTCGGAACAGTTAGTGTCCGATGGTGCCCCGGACATTCTGGAATCCCCGGAAACGAAGCAGCAGACTCTCTAGCCAAGTCAGCATGTCTAATTCCCACATCTTCTCTCCCTCTGTTCATAGCAAGGGCAAAAAGGAAGGTGGCTCAACTTTACAAGGCCTCCAGCGACGCCTTCTGGGAACGAGAGGCTCCGGCTAGATATAAAGAACTCGGAATTGGTCTCAGCTCAGGAATAACCCAAGAACTGAAAAGCTTAAATCGGCGGATATTTGGAGCACTTGTCGCAGCTCGTTCCGGACACGGAGATTTCGCCCTTTATCATCGACGTTTCGCACACGAAGGTGCCCTTATGACTTGCTCCTGTGGCGAAGAAAAAAGCCCCGATCACTTCTTCTTCTGCACTACAGGAAGAAACCGTGCTCATCTTTGCGGTGGACCTCTTCACCCTTGCCCCGGCATCAAATGGGTACTTGTCACGCCTAAAGGCGCCCTTGCCTTCGGAAAATGGGTCGAGCTGACTAAATTCTTCGACGAAATCTAAAGAGCCCATTAGATATTTCCAAGTTAAATTCTACAATCGGTTGTGGGGTTATTGTTAGATGGAACCATGTACTCCTATTTTCTTGTTTTGCGGGTATAATTTAAAACTACTTGTAAAAAAAAAAAAATTGAAGCTCCTGGTAGAGGGAAATTTGCTACATTCAAATTGGAAAGCAGAGTGGCGGACAACTGGTCGGACTCTTTTGTAATTTCTAGGTGTTGTAATGCGCGTTAGAGCGTCGGGTAGTTCTATAGGGACTGGGCCGTCCAGCACGTGACTAAGGTCACAAGCTATAGACAGGCACGACGTTAAATTTAATTTAATTCAATCATATCATACAATCAAGGTTATGAGCCAAGTCAAATCGTGCAACACCAAAAGCAACGGCAGCTTGCTGAGCGTGGCCCAGTCAATTTCGGTTGACATATGGGCTATGTTCCGTTCACGGCACAATAGATCAAAAGTTTGGGTCATTTCTATTCAGTCTTTCTACAACTTCCCGATTGAGTTTGGCTGGGAGGACTTTACGACTCACCAACAACCTCCCAAAATCATAGGTAAAATTCCTCTCGCTTTCAACCTTACTAAAATTGTGTGCAGGACTGGGCAATTGCTCGGCCTCATTTTTGACAGGCACCTCGACCGCAACATCAACATTCTCAACTTTTCGACATATTCCAAAGACGGCGCGAACTAAGACGCCTCACTCAGACAACAAAAATGTACGACAAAATCTGGGGCACCGATGCCTCGGTTTTGAACTCTCGATTTCGGAATTTCAGCCCTCTCAAATAGGGGTTGAGCACAATGCAGGGGAGAATTTGGGAAGAATAATATGTGATTTTCAACAGGCTATTGGCACAGTTGGTCGGGTGCTGGATGTACTTTCTACAAGTGGTAGGTTGGATTTCTACACGGCCTGTTTAAGGGGGGACTACGGCTGCTCGTCGCGAAAGAGTACAGGAGGAATTATTGAGGTTTTCCCACGAAGGTTTTCCCTCAATGCATGGTCTGAGGATCATGGTGAATGCGTTCCTACCTATTCGACCTGATGTAACAAGCGTTAGGCACGTAGCAGGAAAAGTCAGGCACCGGATGGGCTTTGCTGGAAAATGGAGGAACTTGTATTCTAGATGTCCTCCATACGTGTCATGTCCACTGGATGGAGGGTGTAAGCCTGGCACAAGAAATAATAATAAACTAGTATGCTCTATAGTCAACATTTACAACGCAATACCATGTCCCACGTATCTTTCCTAAGAGGGTATGACCCTTGCACTTCCTGAGGAATCACAATTTATTCTTCTGTTGTTTTCCTGTTTACGACTCTATTCACCACTCAGTTTCTAGTACTACGGTGTACTTGATTTGTATCTACATCTGCGCCTCTACCTTTCAGTTTTTATGGAACAAGGCATCTCTGGCTCGCTACTGTTATGGTTGTACTCGCTAAAGCACTTGGAGGTAGACCGGTGGAAGAATCCGGGATCATGTGACAGTGTATAATGGGGACGTGGGCCGGACTATGGTGGAGCCGCGGTTGAGCTTACCTCAAGCTCGTAGCTCCCAGCATTTCCTTTCTCTTTGTCTTTTCTTCTACCTACGTATTGAAGCCTAATGTTCAAATACAACTTCTTCTTCTTAGAGACTTGTATCACCCTCAGGTCAGTTGTAACAGCCACCATTACATCTTGAATATTTCATTCCTCCTTAACATGGCACCATCTAATCTTCGCGTCAACGAAATGGCACTTCCTCCAGCATTGAAATTTTATGGCATTGTGTTGGAAAATATACTCTTTACGATATGATATGGATATATATGATGAAGTAAAGAAGACTTGATATTTTACAACTATGAGAACATTGGACTTATATATACATCTAAGGGAGAAATCCCCATGAGTCTCATGTGCCTATCAAACCTAGTGATTACCAGCCACCTCTCATCTACCATGATGAGCTAAGATACACTGTAGTACGTAAATATCCAAACGTATATGCGACAGTAGGCGCGATTAGCGCACTCAAAGCATGTGTAGAGAGAGCCGATCTTGTCGGGAACCTGAGACAAAACAGGTAGTGGTTGAGTCCTAAATTCGAGAGTCAGAATTTCCAACACATTGCTAATCTGACAGACTGGATCCTTCTCATCAAATTGACCTTGCGACAAAATGACACTGGCAATCAACGTTGATCCGGAATTCATTCTGATTTTCATGGCCGAAAATCTAGCCTGCAACAACTATAAAAAGTTTTTCGCCTTCTTCAAGGAAACAGCATTGCTGCTGTTGAAACAAGCATCACCGACCTCCTCTATCTCTAAGAGAACTTCGAGAAGTATTCATCCTGCCAGGCTTATACTCTGGCTCACAAATCAATGTTTTCTAGTCTTCATTCTCTCGGTAAATCTCTTCCCTCTCTTGTATACTGTCTGGTGTTAATCCGTGCGGTATCCATAAAATACCCGCAATATGTATCCACTCAAAGATACCACTTCTCTGTCGCAACTCCTGTTAATCTTGCTCCTACACTTGAAACTCTATATATAACTCTCCAAGACCACATTAGATTGGCTGAGAGCATGGCGCCTATTCCAATACCTGTTGCACAAGGTCTTGTTACAGGTTCCAAGTTTCAGAGAAACAAGAAGTGGGATGGTCCCAACTGCCAATGGTGTACTGGTCTACACAATGACACGAAATGCTTCTTTAAACACCCATAACAGCATGCCGAGTATATGAAGAGATTTCTTAGGGCCAATTATACCGAAAATAAAAAGTGGCATTCTGAGTTTCCAAAACGTCACCCACTTAGCAAAATTTCCACTCATTACACTGGCTTTGATGCCCGTTTTGAGAAATATGATCCATTTTGAAAGGATACCAATGACTACATTCAGCTAGCACTTTTTCCATTACAATCGTCCTCAAGTTTTACTGCTGCTATCCCATATTTCGTGGATTTTAATCCAAGTCCTTTCCAATAGGGTTGCCCAGGAGCTTTGAGAACACTATCAACTTCCACTTACAAATCTTTAGCAAGGAGTCAACAAAAGACTATTAAAGTGACCCCATCTCAGATAGAGCTACACCAACAAAAATGTAACTTTCGCAACAAGGATGTCACAGGGCGGGGGTACGAAGAACGAATTAAATATTACACATGAGTTGTGCGATGAGAAGGGAAGAGACAATCTAGCTACACGAAGGTCTTTAGAGGCTCAGTTATCGCTTAATCTCAAACCACGCCAACTTCCATTCTACTACCGTGACAGTACTTCCCCCTCCACAAAGTTTGGTCTCCAAACAAATATGTTTAATTTATTTCAAAATCCTCAATTTGAGGCGTCGTAATCGTTTGGAACGGCGTAGTGAAGGCTTCGTTCTAGCTTCAAGTATCAATGGCATATCTAATCCGTGCGGGGGTCCCGGCTTGTCCGGATTCTTGACATGGAATTCTCGGAGAGCTTTTTCGCAACCCTTTAGATCAGCTTGAGGCTGCCAAGTAGCCTTGTTGTCGTACTTCCATTTTATGAGATAAGTTAGACCTGATTTCTTAATATCATCAGCATGCACATCCAATATCTTTTCAAACTCCCATTTATCCAGAATGTTTCCATCATCACCCCTCTCAGCAATCCGACCTACAACATTTCGATTTTCTAGGCTATTAATAATCGACTGGCCAGCAAGTATAGGCTCTGTCCATGGTCTTACTAACGAGGTATGAAAACTTTTATTAACATGAATGTGGTCTGGTAACTCGACAATCACTGCGCCGTTATACACCTTGAGAACTCGATAAGGTCCGTCCCATTTATCGTCCCATTTTTTCTTTGGCCGATTAGTCTTCAAGTTCTTCAAACTAATCATCACTTTGTCTCCAGGTTGATAAATTGGGGATTCTGATCTTCGAGTATTTGCATTGTTTTCATAACGGTCTCGTGATTGTCTAGTAAGAGCATGTAACTTTCCAAGTATACGGTCGAACCGCTCCGCTATTATATCGGCACGCAAGTATTCCTTTTTGATGCTCTCAGTTAAATTTGGGGGCCGAGGATCCGGAGGCTCAATTCCAAGGCGAGGATTATATCCATAATTGGCGTAAAATGGTGAAACGCCCGTGGTATCACTGGTCTGGTTGTTAGAGGCAAATTCTGCTAGGGGAAGCCAATCGACCCAATCATCCTGCGTAAAGCTTGTAAAGGCACGGAGGTATTGATTCATAGCTGAGTTTACGATTTCAGTTTGGCCATCAGTCTGGGGGTGAAATGCCGAGCTAGGTTTGAGTGCTACAGAGAGACGTTTATTTAACCTGCGCCAAAATTCAGAAACAAAAGCGGAGCCACGATCAGAAATAATAGAGTCCGGCGCGCCATGAAGCTTATATACATTTTGGACGAAGCAGTCGACGAGCTCACTTGCGTCCAGAGATGTCACAGGAATGAAATGTCGCATTTTTGAAAGTCGGTCCACAATTACTAAAATATGCAGGAATGTCCGTCCGTTTCGCTTACATGGTGGAAGATCTACTACATGATCAATAGAAATATCGGCCCACATACGAAGAGGGATTTCGAGAGGCTTCAAGAAACCTGGTGGCGAAGTGCGGGGAGTTTTCGTTCTGAAACAGAGAGCACATCCTCTCACAAAATCAGCCACAAATTGAGTCATCCGGGGCCACCAGTAAGTGCGTTGGACCAGATCTAGCGTTTTAACGCGACCAGGGTGGCCTGCGGGACCAGATGAATGAGTACGATACACAATCTCAAGACGTGTATCTTCATGGTCCGGGATAAAAATCCGATTACGGAAGTAAATTAGCCCATCAACTAATTTAAACTCAACCTTATCTTTTCGAAGTATGCGGGAAATTGGAGCCGGCCAAGACCTATTGGATAGAGATTTCAAAGAATTAATCATAGATAGGGCTGTCTGGTTAGTTTTATACGCTTGAATTATCAAGTCAGATAAAGTTAGTTCAGGAGCTAATGCAGCGATAAAATCTACATTATTATGTTCGGGAATTTTATCCTCTGAGGGCGAATTATTTACCACACTTTCCTTGATTTTACTTAATGGTATTAACGGGCGAAATCGATTCTGAAGTCGTTCATCCGAGGCATCTTTTGGCTTGAGACCTGGTAGGCGGCTTAGTGTATCTGGGAGCAATGCCTTGGATCCAGGGCGATATGTAATCTTAAAGTTATACTGTGACAGAAATTCTGACCACCGAACTTGACGTTGGTTTAATTGCTTTGCTGTCAGGAATGTTTGTAGGTTTTTATGATCTGTAATTATCTCGAATGGTTCATGCGTACTGGATAATTCAGGGCGCCATTCATCAAGGGCTTTAACTATAGCAAGCAGCTCTTTATCATAGATGTCGTAATTAGATTCGGCAGGGTTATGCTTAGAGGAGAAAAAAGCTACAGGATGGGATATATTATCGATTCCTTTCTGGATAAGGACAGCACCAGATGCCCAATTAGAAGCGTCCGTCTCTACTGTAGTGCGTTTTTCATAATCAAAATGAGCCATTGTTGGCGCCTGAGTAAACAAACTCTTGAGACTTGTGAATGCATCTAATTGATCTTTTTCCCAGACCCATGGCACATTTTTTCGTAAGAGACGGGTCAGGGGCTCGACTTCACCTGAATAATTCCTGATAAAGCGTCTATAGAAGTTCGCGAACCCTAAAAATTGCTGTAACTCCTTGACTGTAGTGGGTGCGTTCCAGGTGACTATCGCTTTAATCTTCTCAGGATCCATACTAAGTCCCTCCGTGGAGATTACTAGGCCCAGGTACTTTGTCTTTTTGGTATAAAACTCTGATTTATCAATATCAATTTGTAATCCAGCTTCACCAAGCCGCCGAATTATTTCACTGACATGTTTAGTATGTTCCTCTCGGGTCCTAGAGTATATTAGGACATCATCAAGGTACGCAGTACAGTAGTCATCAAGAGCATTATGAAGAACATGATTGATGTAATTCTGAAAGGTGGCAGGAGCGTTGCACAATCCAAATGGCGTGACGAGCATTTCATAAAGTCCGAAACGAGAAGTAAATGCAGTCATCCACTCGTGACCCTCTGCAATTCGAACGCGATTAAAAGCAGCAATTACATCAAGTTTAGTAAAGAATTTAGCGGCAGATATTGAGTCTAAGGTTTCACGAATCAAAGGAAGTGGGTATCTGTTTTTAATTGTGACCGTATTGAGGCCACGATAATCTTGGCATATGCGCACTCCACCACTAGATTTGGGTACAAGAAGAAGGGGAGCGGCAGCAGGCGAGGATGATTCGCGTATAAATCCCTTCTCTAACATTTCGTCAATCCATTTTTTTATACACTGGAGTTCACTGGGCGAGAATGGCCTATTTTTATAGAATGGGGGTTGCTTTCCAGGTAAGAGCTCAATTTTATGGTCCCAAGGACGATGTGGTGGCAGAACCTTTGCATTCTTTGGTAAAAAATGTTCAACATATTGGTGTAATTCTGAAGGGAGACGATCTTTGATATCAGTTATTGAAGGTTCCAGCTTATCTTGAAGAAATCTATCTACATCATCTTGATCTACTTTTCTTCGTAAGAGATGCGTAGACTTTTCTGTGTCATCATCATTGACAGCTTTAGTATAATGATCGGGGCAATCTTCTACAGTGACTTGGTGTAATCTTTGTGCAATTGAAGGGGGTTCGTTCTGTATATTTATCGGGGCTTCATGGGATCCAGAGAGTTGTGGGGGCGGGCATAAGGCAGATGTTGAAGTCCTCCATGGAAGACAATGACTTTGACAGAATTGTGAACCGAAATTAACGGTCATGGCATTCCAATCACAAAGGGGATTATGAAGCTGAAGCCATGGCATACCTAGGATTATTGGGTTGCTCTCACCCAGATTTGTTACATAGAGCACAATTATCTCTGAGTGCTGGCCTAGGTGCATTCGAATAGTGAAATAATCGGTAACGGTTGCTTGGGTACTACCATCAGCTAGACGAACATAACGGGGCTTGACAAGCTTCTTGGTTGAGATACTAAAGCGCTGTACAACTGCCTCGGCGTCTGCAAATGCGAAGGCTGTACAGCCACTATCTACTAAGCTAGACGTATGGAACATTAAAGGGTCACCAGTGCGCGGGTCTGAGAGTTGAGTTTGAAGCAGCATTGAATTTCTAGAGCTAGTAGAGCGTAGCTCTAGAGGCGAGTCATCTAACAACACTGCTCGGATTAATTCATCCTCTCCACCATACCAATCACACCTCTGATCGCGACTTAGATCAGAGGTTTGCCTTTTAGCTGATTCAAGTTTTCAGATGTATTTCGGCCTTGATCAGGGCTTACATGGTCAGAACTGGCATCAGATACATATCCGGAATTTTCACCAACAGCACGCAAGCGCGAATGTGCTGTTTGCTGCGGCGTTATTTGTTGGTACATGGGTGGATAGTATGACATAGGAAATTGCGGCGGCTGCGTGAAGTACTGAGGATTTACAAAATGACTGCGTGAATTAATGTTCTGAGGTCGGGAGTTCGAGCGATTCTCTATATCTTGGCAATTTTGCTTATTATAAGCTGACGTGATATTGGCACGTTTTGGCATCGGGATTGGGTCAAATTTCCGATGATGGTCTCGGGCAATGTGGCCGCTCTGACCACAGGCTAGACAAAGCCCCTGGATACGCCGACGCTGCCTTTCACTATCAGAAATCTGCAGCCGGCTAACGTCCATGGGGTCATCGTGAGGATGAGATCTGTAAGCAGCATTTCGTACATCTGGTGGATATTGCGCTGGCTCGTTGGATTTCTCATTCCTACTTTTGCCGCTTGACTGATTTATAGAATCATAGTGAGCCTCCTGAAGCTGATTGCGAGCGATATTATCACATCTAGAGACCCATCCGACAAAATCATCATCGCCCGGATTGTCTACCTGTGACCGGAGTATCTTTTTGATATCGATACCAATAAATCTACGCCATTTTTCGACTTTTTCTCGTGGACCTAACTTTGCGCGGTTAGAAAGCCTAATAAACTCAGCTTTCCATTCACCGTATGGTATAGTGCCGTTTCTCGGGCTATCTTGAGAATAATTATCCAGCGTATTTCTTGCAAGCGTTGCAGAATTAAACAGGATATATCGGCTATCAAGATCGGTCCAGAGCGCATTCTCATTCTGCCACTGCCATTGCGAGGGATCATTCAAATTAGCAGTAATAGACTTGTGGCCATCACAAACTGCATCCCAAGCATGGTCATCCATTAAGCCACATATATACAATATTTTTGAGGCTTCAGTGAGGAAACATGCAAAGTCAATAGAGATTATTCCTTGTACTTGGGTCTTAAATGTCTCGTATTTCTCTTGGCGCTGGACAGGATTTTTCTCATTGCTTGATGCCGTGAATTTATTTGGATCTTTCTGAGTTCGGCGGGCAGTTGGAGCTTGGGCAGCTATTCCTTCTCCTATGGCGCGGCTTTGGGCATTTTGGAGCAAGGCAAGTTGGAGCTGAGTTTCTGCTGCAAGTTTCTTTCCCAGAGAATCCGATAACTCAGCACGAGTACTTGATAATGTAGCTCTTTCTGTTTCAAGTTGTGCACGAAGAACATCTTTTTCATTTTCCGCAGTTACACGGGCATTACGTGCCCTAACATTCCTCGAGCGCTCTTCATTGTATGCCACCTCATTTTCACTTGCTTTCAGGCTAAGCTTCTCAAATCCGTGTTCGAACGCAAGAAGCATGGCGAAAATTGCCTTTGCATTGTCATCCAAGTTGGGATTTGGGAGTACATTCAAGATTTCTGCTAGTTTTGAGGGCGAAAATGGCCTGTTTGCAAGAGTATGAGTAAAATCGTGTTTGGTGAGAACTCCAGATAAATTTGGGAAACAAGAAGTAAAAGATTCGCTCATTCTCTGACTAAATTCGGTATTCGTGGTAGTCATCTTGGAAATTTGCAGTGGAGAGGTTATTTTTTGTTTTTAATGTAAAGCAGCAGAGGCAGAAAGTGAAAAACAAACTTGGAGATTTTGATTGCAAGCTGGGTATCGAGTAAATTTTGTGACTTTTTACTGATTCAGATATTCTTAACAAATATATTCACCGGGTCGCAAAACGGGCGGGTCTGGGCACGAAAATTCGCTGTATTATGTTGAAAGCGAAAATCTTCAGGCTGGAATATGCGACTGGGTGTAAAAAGAGATCGCACAAAATGTCACAGGGCGGGGGTACGAAGAACGAATTAAATATTACACATGAGTTGTGCGATGAGAAGGGAAGAGACAATCTAGCTACACGAAGGTCTTTAGAGGCTCAGTTATCGCTTAATCTCAAACCACGCCAACTTCCATTCTACTACCGTGACAAAGGATCATCAACTGTACTCAACCAAAACTGGAATTAATTCCGCATTTGCTGCAGCAGTCCCGGCTGCAAGCCCTCGTGATATCTGGCTCCATGATGATGGTGCCTCAGTTCATATCACTTATGATATAAATGCTTTCTTCCGTTATTGGCCAGTAGCTGGATTGCCTATCGTTAAAACAGGGGGAAGTCCAGCTCAGCCTGTCGGGCTTGGCTACATCAAGCTTCGCATTCTTCGGGAAGATGATTCAGTCAATGAGATTGTCCTTAAAAATGTTCTCTACATTCCTGGCTTTCCACTGAACATTTATTCTGGGTGGCTTCATGATCTTTGGGATGGATGGGATAAACATCGGGTACTGTACAAAGCGGACAGTTCTGAAGTTTGCCAGATTTTTTGTGGACAAAATTGTTTAGACTTGCGCACCACTTCTTCTCCGTATGTTCTTAATACTAATGATCTGTCTATGTAATTATCAGCCTTTCATCTCTATCCAGTTGCTGATAATGTCTTTCTTAAAGCAATTCATGAAGCCATTGTCACTCTCCAACTTCTTCATTGCTGTCTAGGACACATTACCTTTCCAAATGTCCAGCAAACAATAAAAGCAACACTTGGCCTATCTTATGAACCTCGTTTCATGGATTCCAATCTCGACGTAACCACATTGTGCGATCCTTGCGAATTCTCAAAGCCGAAGAAGGTTGTATACCACTATCTGCGTGATCCAAAGCTGAAGTGGGGGGATAGATTTTACGCAGATATCTTTTGCAATTCAGTCGGTTATAATGGCCATACAGCTAGTATGATCTTCACTGATCGAAAGACAGGAGGTCGTTATAGTTACAATTTCCTAGAAAAGAGAAAATGCTTTCGATGCTTTGGTCACTTTTACTCGCTTCTTCCGAACCAAAAATGGTTTCCTGCCAAAATGTTTTCGTTTGGATAGTAGTAAAGAATATGGGGGTGACAAAATGGTCGCCTGGTGTCAGCAGTATGGCATTTCAATTGAGCTTACAACAGCTTATTTTCACGAGCAAGGTGGCCCTCAAGAAAGATCAAATCGGACAGTTTTAGATCCAATGTGTTGTTTCATATCAGATATGCGTATCCCATTATCTCTTTGGCCAAAGGCATTCCGTGCTGTCATCTACATTCTCAATTGTATCACTACATCGGTCTATGAAAATATGACTCCCTACAAAGCACAATCTTGGGCTACAGGACTTGATACCTCTGAACACAAACTTGAAAACTCTGGAATCAGAGTATTAGGCTTTCGTGTACTTGTATACATACCAAACGAGCGTCAAATAAGGTCGTAGAAAATAGATGTATGCGCTGAAGAAGGTATCCTAGTAGGATTTGAAGGTAACCATATTTATTGTTGTTGGATCCCCTCAAGACCTCTTGGCCATCAGCTTGTATGGTCGTCTCATGTAAGTTTCTTTGAAGGACGTTTCAATGAATTTTCTGCTAAAGGCCATCCTGATAAATTACCTGAGCCCTCTTCTAAGCTTGTTGATGAGGTTGAAGTTCCCTTTCCTAATTCTCCACAATTTGGACGGGACTCAGATAATTCTAAAGAAAATGGCTCAGTAGGGGGTGCAAATTTGGATGATGAAATACCTCCGCTCCTTGGTGCAAGACACGACATGCTTGCTGAAGAAGATCCTTTGTTTGCACCTCTCCCAACAAGCGCCTAAGCGCGGCCGTTGTTGATCTCCCAGAACCAAGAGTAAGCCTAAGTTATCGGCTGGACCTAATTCATTTGATCTCTCTAAGCCTGAATCAGATATTTGTGCCACTCACAGTAAAGTAAAAGGCTTAAATTCATTGCATACTCCACAGGACGAGAATCCTGCTGTCACGGTTTCATTACAAGGTGCATGAGCGATCTTGTAGGTACAGTTGTGACGGCTTGTAAGCCGGTAATTGCCTGTAGCCTGCGCTGTCTAACGCAGGCTTGGCATGAAACTAGGCAGGGACTATTCTTGGAAGCAGGGTCTTACAACTTGGCAAACACCTCCAAGAATAGGGCACGACAAAGGGATACGAGAAGGTATACGAGAAGAGATACGGATATACGGATAGAAAACTGTGTCATTGGCCGGGGTAATAATCATGTATAAAGTAACTGTTATTATCCTCTTCAATCTGAAGTTCACCATAGATTGAAAATAGAATACCTCTGACCATAAGGTTGCCTCAGTGCCTATGCTTAGACTGTGACAACAGTATATTTATTATAAATCTCTGAGGAGAGAATTCCTGAAGCTAAAGACTACATATATATACATTCTGAACTATTGCCTTTCGAGAAGATTCTCCATGTAACCTGAATGACTGAGACTATTCCACAACTACCTAGAAGGTTCTCGGTACACCTGTTATCCTCATGAACCTTCAGTATGTTTCCAGAAGGTTCACTAAGAATATTCTAAGCTCCGTGGCTTCCGAGGCCTCTCCCAAATATTCGCTTTTTGTCATTGCCTACGCTAGCCAGCAAAGGCTACAGGAATCCTTCGGCTCAACAGCCGTTACACCTATTCTGCTTTTAGAATATAATGTTGTGCTGGCTCGGTTGAGTTGTTAGGAGACAGGGGAACGGAGGATGGGCTGCTGTATTAGGAAAGGGTGGAAAATACAGGCTGGTGCACAGACGCTGTTCATGTACTT
Source organism: Blumeria hordei DH14 (assembly GCA_900239735.1). Taxonomy (NCBI): domain Eukaryota; kingdom Fungi; phylum Ascomycota; class Leotiomycetes; order Helotiales; family Erysiphaceae; genus Blumeria; species Blumeria hordei. The sequence goes on from OENG01000023.1 coordinate 671,632, forward strand.
TACAATCTCTTCACCTGCCGAGTTTAGTGAATTAATCTATCCAAAATAATATCATACTTCACATCATCCATTAGATGATATTATCAATTGTCGGGATGCACATCTAGCATCACCTTCATAGATCACCATTGTCAGTAAGAGTTCACATTTGATACCTACTGACACCCATTTGGCCATAGTGATACGCACTCAGTGTCCATTGTGCCATCACCCAGCGTGAGCGCGCCATCTCCGCGACTCACCATTGCACATGAGCCCGTGCCACTCCACCGAAGGACAGCAGAGTCATTTAATCGCCATATACCTCACAGCTCATAACCACAACATATAAGCCGTATCTATCGGCTCTCATTCCTGACAGCAATCCAAAGACCTTTCGTGAAGCTTTGCTGGGTCCCAGTGCTGCTCTTTTGGAAGCATCTATGAGGGAAGAATTGGCTACCCTCGAAATGAACGATACTTCGCAGCTCTTACCTCGCTCCGAGCTTCCTTCAGGACGTGATGTCATTCCAGGAAGATAGGTTTATAGGCGTAAGACTGGGAAAGATGGCCAGCTGACCCGTTATAAATCCCGCTATGTTTCAAAGGGCTTTCATCAAAGGGAAGGCCTAGACGACAAACACACCTTTGCCAGTACAGCACTATCCAGCGTCTGGAAAGCTCTTCTCGAATTCGCTGCTTCCAATGACTGGCAAGTTGAACAAATGGACATAGTAACCGCCTTTCTCAACCCTGAAATCGACACTGATATATATTTCATTTCTAGACAGGTTGCCTGCTCCAGATGAATCCCCACTCAACCGCTGGATTTGGAAACTTAAGAAGTCACTATATGATCTCAAGCAGTCTCCACATCTTTGGCAATCAAAACTTCGCTCTGAAGTTGCCAAATTTGGTTATAAGCCTTTACTTCTTGATTCTTCTGTTTATCATAGTGACTCCGATGAAACTTATCTTGTTACTTACATGGATGACCTTCTACTCATTGGACCCGAGGCTGGTGTTTCGAAATTGCGAAGAAACATACATGATGCTTTCAAAATGGTGGATATGGGGCCTGTGGAGTTTTATGTCGGCGTCCGTACTGTACGCAAACTAGTAAATCAAGTCCTCTATCTTCATCAAGATGCCTATCTTAAGAAGATTCTTGAAAAATATAGCCTCAAAAATTGTACTCCAACTGTTGTAATTAAGTCGGCAACATGACTGCAGTAGACAAATAGTTCATATTAGAATAATATGCACTGACGCCATGAGATATGATTAACTCACATCATCACTCACTGGCATGAATAGTAAATAGCCAATAGATGCCTTACAGCATACATTGGCTTCAGGATCTCCAACAATTTTCTCATTTAGGTTACATAAGGAAGTATGTTGGAATTTACACTAGTGTGCGGAAAACCCCGCTTTCATGTATATAGAGAGACTTCTCGCTACACAGATAGAATTATAGCAATTTCTTTACAATTAACTATCCATTAAATATCAGTAAACTTCTTCGTACATTAAACAGATTCATCATATCTCCAAATCAACCTCAAGGCTAGTATTTAACTCTTCCAATATCCGGAACTATTTCAATTCCAACCAGTATACCAATGCTTCCAGGACAGCATCTGATTTCTTTTGAAGGGACTGCCTCTACAGCGGAAATTGAGCTCTATGCGTCGATGGTTGGTTCTACAAGGTATGCTGCTACTCAAACAAGACCAGATATCACTTATATCATGACACAGCTCTGTCGTATTCTTTCTAATCCTTCTCCAATTCATATAGCAGCAGTCCGCCAAATTTACCGCTATCTTTGCAAAACTACCCGTCTGGGTCTTAGTTTTGGTGCCGGCTCTAACTGTTACAGGATGTGCCCCACTTGATTAGGCTGGGCTATCTTTCAGGACCAGCCTCGTTCAAGGATTTTGATCACGTGATCCGACTTAGGGTCGTTTCTCACAACTCAAATCACTCAGTCAATTATGGTCAGGGCATGGGGACTTTGCAGACTACTACCGCTGTTTCCAACACCTCGAAGCTCTCTTCTGTTGTGATTATGAGCTTACAGTCGTTAATGAGCCGAAGCTTCTCTTTAGCATTATACGCAGGAACTGAAAACCTTATGGTCTGATTGTATGTATTCAGGTCTACGTTGATCTAATGAGGAGAGGAATTTTACTATGTACAAGATTGAGGTGTCCGTGCACTGAAAATTACCCAACACAGCTACCACTCTAATCTAATGTAATCCCCATAGACCACACATTACAACATCTTGACCTGCAGCTGTAGAAAAGAAAAGTTGCCTGACCATTTCTTTTGTTGACTGGGGCGCAGCCGATCACGACTGCAAGGTGGACCTCGACATCCCAAGGTTGGAATCCCCTGGGTTCTCAGCTCTCCAGAAGGGGCTATCGCTTTCAGCAAGTGGGTCCACAAGACCAAGTTTTTCAAGAGACCAATTCTCACTCCTAGCTTTTACACTCGCACCATACGAAGTATTTAGCGGGACTCAATCACATACTAGTAGCTCTGTCTGTACCAGTGGTAGATGATTTCTCCTCTCTAGCATGTAGATTTACATTTTAATTCTGTCTGCAGTATAGTTAACAGAAGACCCAGAGGAAGGGTGCTTTTGGTGTATGTTTAGTTTGGGGCACCTGGTAGGACGGCCAGGGCCCAGTTAGTTTATGCCGGGATCTTAGGAGCGTCGGCACATTGGGTTGTTTTTCTAGACTGAGCTAACCAGTATGTGACCTTGTGTTGGAATTTACCATATTTCTTACAAAAATTGGCATTCCTTGCAAATATGAACAACTTTCCTACATACTCTATAATACATGCTATATTCTACATTTTAACTTCTTTTTGCTAATAAACTATTCTCTCATACATTTGCATGTGCGGGGTAGTATGATACTAGATGCAAATGCAGTGAGAAACATAGTCATGTTTACTTTGCGACAAATAAGATGGCGTTAATGGTGCGGGGTCAGTACTGCTTTATTCCCCGCGCAATTGTTTCGTGGTCAGCTGTGCTGAAGACTTTTTACTGTAATAATTGTTGTTTGCATACCCACTTTAACTCTAGGATATGCACACATAAATACGCGTCTTACATATAACTTAGAACTTTAATGGAAACAATATTCTTTGAGCTTTACTTTCTGCTCGTCTTACTCGGAAATCGCAACACCTTGGGAAACGTGTTGCGCACTGGCACGACGTAAAATAGTAAACATGTTAGAATTTAGAATAATTGGGGTTATCAAGTAGGCTACATTGTTGGTACACACGTGACTACAAATTCTGTACTTAGTTTCACTTCGGTAGTTACTTGAATCAATGTGCTCTACAACCTCAATGAAAGAGGGGTCATTATTTCCTTGATAAAACAAAACAAAACAAAACAAAACAAAAAACAATCAGTCAATTATGCGGAGGCTGGGAAACAGATCACTCAGTAGCGAAGGAATACGTGTCAGGAATCTAGATCACTAGTAGCTGCGGGGGGCATACTTTTTGTAACGGATTTCCTGTAGTTAATCTCTATAGAAAAATATTAACTCTTTGTGGTACTGTTTACGTGCGGTGTCCGTAATTCTCCTCGCCCTTAACACTAACTTACAGCTTCATGGTTTTACTGACTCTGATTATGCCCAAGACCCTGAAACGCAACGCTCTCATGGTGGATGGGCTTTCTTCCTGAAAAGTGCCTATTTCTCTTAGCGTTCGTATCAAATGGAGAGAGTTCCTTGTTCTTCAACTATGGCCGAAGTAGCTAAGGAGGCTGTGTTTCTTCGAAACCTTTTTCGGAGTATCAACTACAACTCAGATGACGCAAAAATAGTCCGCCTCTACTATGATAATCAGCCAGGCTACAGGCAAATAAAAAGACAGGGCATAACTCAAAAGAGCAAACATTAAGATGTACCTGTGCTCTTACTGCTGGAATATATAAGCAACAAAGTAATTGAATTGGAATGGAAATGTGGATTAAAAAATGCTGCAGACGGGTTCAAAGGCATTGTTGCCTGGCATTTTGAAAACAATTGTCGGGCAACTAAATATGACTACCTTGGATACTTGATGAAATCCTGTATAGTTTTGTAGGTAAGGAGGTGAATCTAGGGGTAACATTTCACCTACTCATGTAAACTAAGCTAGACAGGTCACATGACCCTCCTAGCAGTACACAGATGTCAGGAAATGCTGCTTAGTCATCTAGTTTGTCAAGTGCAAGGTGTCTACATCCTTGGTACATAACATATCTTGATCACTCTATACCTATAGTACTCACGATATACATTCCTCTGCATATCCCATATTACCATCTATATTATCTTATTCTCGTGATAATCCCTTCTCAATATCCCAACAACAGATTTCATCTGTAGCTAGAGTGCTCTTTAGTCAACATATACAATGCAATACCGTGTCCCACGTATCTTTCCTAAGAAAATCTCCGACGGAAAATTACTCAGATTAATTAGAGGGAAAATATCTAGTTGATGCTAATCATTCAACAAAAATATCATTGTCGAATTCTGCAACAAGATATTCAGATTTAGATATTTCATTGGTTACTACTAATAGTTGCGAAACCAACTTAGACACTCCTCGTACTTGTGGTTTCAGTATGTGTCCATCAAGATTGTCGGGTGTCGCCTATCTGCTACTAGTTACACCATCATCTTCTGCCACGTCTGATATTCAAGACTGCAACAAGAATATGCGTAACTGGTATCAGATCTTTAGTTTGTTCCGTTGTATCCCGTAATGAGGCATTACACTCTAGCCCATGTCATTTCCAGACATCAATGTATATAGACAGCCTCATATCCTTTAGTAAAGATCAATAGTTTCGATCAAGCCTTTACTATAGACATAATTTACATCTACAGATACCCTTTGAAGTCTATACTTCGTTATTTCTCCGTGATCACTCGAAAAGTTCTGCATATTCTTAGTTTATTCTCAACAATAATCCTCAGCATAATAATTCTACTTCAACAAAATTATTCCCAGTGCAAAGGTATAGATACTTTACACGTTCTACAGTTCAGAACCGTACCTCTCAGCAGGAACTACAGTCGCTTCGAGCTTCAAAACATGTCAAAGAACTCATTGCACAATTGATTCAAAGCTAATGAAATAATCTGACTTACAGTTAACCATTGGATCAACTTAATGAGAAAGATATAGAAGCTGCACTTCCAGCAGAGATAATTATTAAAGTTCTAGAGGTTTATCTGGAATGATAGAAGTGAATGTTGACCGTCAAGTCAATACTGTACGAATCGTAAGATATTGGGGAATTAAGGATCAGAGATAAAAGGTTAGGATCAGTGAGGTTTTGGTTTTACTGAACTTGTATTTAGTTAGTTAAAAGTGTGTAGTCTAATCTACATCTAATTGTCTATCTATGTTCTACCTCGCTTAGGTCGAAACATTGTGTTCTGATTACGTGATGGAATAACATTCACACCACTGCGATCATTACCAACCGAGACCTCACCAAAGCTGGTAGCGATCGAAGATGAGTAGTCTTCGTCTACTCCGTACTACGTGCAGTTCGGTTTGATATGTCTAGATTTCAACAATAATTGCGTGCAAAAAAATCCCTTCTAGCTTTGCAGAAGAAACAGAAGACTCATTTTTCTCGAAACAATGGAAAAAGGCAGTTAATGAGGAAATGATTTCTCCGCAAAAATAATACATTTTTTGAAGTTATACCACCAGGAGGCGTAAATCTTGTATCTCGTAAATGCGTATACCCAATCAAGACTCACACCGACGGCTCAATTGAACGTTTTAGAGCTCGACTTTTAGCGCGTGGATTCAGCCCGATTTATGGTCTTGACTAAAATCAAACATTTAACCCAACAGTAAGAATGGACACTCTCCGATTATTCCTTGCCATGGCCGCTGCCAAAGTCTTAGAATGTTATCATTATGATGTAGAGAATGCATTTATAGAATCCCATCTTAAAGGAGATATTTTTCTCCAGCCACCCTAGGGAACCTCTGTTAAAAAATACTACGACTGGAAAGCGCTTCAAAGCTTATACGGGCTAAAACAAGCTGCAAGAGACTGGAACTGCTTAATCAAAGATTCTTTACTGACATAAGGATTCATACAAAGCTTTGCCGGTCCATGCTTGTTTACCAACAACAATGCTACAAGTATATTGGTTTATGTTGATGACATTGCGGCATTGGCTAAGTCTAAAAAACATCTGGATTGGTTCTATAAAAATTTATTAACAAGATTCAGCGCCAAGAATTTGGGGTAGATAGAGAAGATCCTTGGAGCTAGAGTTACGCGAGACAGAAAGAGCCGCACTTTACATCTAGACCAAGAAAAATATGTTCGAAGCCTATTGGAAAAGTTTGGATTCAGAGAAGGTACTCACAAGCCAGAGACAGTGCCACTTATAGGATATGAACATTTACGAACAGCAACAAATGATGACAAGAGAATCGAAGTAACCAAATACCAGTAAGCAATTGCAAGGCTAATGTATGCTGCAACCTTCACAAGGCCAGATACTGTACCTGGGTAACCTTTTTCGAAAGTGTATCTCCCCCTCAAACGAGTTTCCTGTTGTAATGGAAGTTGTGTCGAGAAGCTTAAGCTGTTAGGCTTGTGTTTAATATCACATAGTGAAGCGAGTTGGGAGATTTAAGGTTCTGAAAACTATAGTGGAGAGTTGTTGATTAAACACACTTATTATCAGAGCGCTATTTAAACTAACTATTACAGCTAAGCGAAGAATATGATTCACTAGTTTGTGCTAGATAATTGTGAGGCTGGTCAATGTATGAGTCGGCATGAACCTGGCTAGAGAACTTATACCTTTCTACGTTCCATGTTAATGATACCCTTCATTACCATATAGCACCAATTTTAACAGTTCCAAATTTTCGACGACTCAGGGCAGGCAGCCACAGTCCCGAAGCGTCAAATGTAGGCAATCTGCAAACGGTGCTTTGGGTACCATAGTATCGGCGGCTGCTCTCGGACACCAGCCTGCCAGAACTGCGGCTCACTGATGCATTCAGAACGTGAACGTCTTGCTGCAGCTAGATGTCGCAACTGCGGAGGTCTGTTGTGGTTATGAGCTGTGAGGTATATGGCGATTAAATGACTCTGCTGTCCTTCGGTGGAGTGGCACGGGCTCATGTGCAATGGTGAGTCGCGGAGATGGCGCGCTCACGCTGGGTGATGGCACAATGGACACTGAGTGCGTATCACTATGGCCAAATGGGTGTCAGTAGGTATCAAATGTGAACTCTTACTGACAATGGTGATCTATGAAGGTGATGCTAGATGTGCATCCCGACAATTGATAATATCATCTAATGGATGATGTGAAGTATGATATTATTTTGGATAGATTAATTCACTAAACTCGGCAGGTGAAGAGATTGTAAAGTACATGAACAGCGTCTGTGCACCAGCCTGTATTTTCCACCCTTTCCTAATACAGCAGCCCATCCTCCGTTCCCCTGTCTCCTAACAACTAAACCGAGCCAGCACAACAAGGTCATCATCACGCAGATAGCCGGAACTGTCTCGCCCGACCTACTCGTACTGGAGCGCTGACTAATGAGCAGCTCGTCACAATCCAAAACGCCGGTAACCGTGAGTTCGAGGCGGTCAGAAGGGCAAAAGCGGCGGCTGAAATAACGAGAGCAGCTATTCTCGCCAACGCCAGATCAGGGAGTGCGAGCAGCCCAGGCTCTTCCGCCTTACCACCTGCATTAGTCACGCCGACTGATGCCATCCTCCGTTCATGAAAGGCGCCTCACAGCGTTGTTCATCCCTACCAAAGTTCAAGTTTGTGTTATCGACTTTTATATCTTGATTGTCGACTTTGTATATTGGTCTGTAATGACAGACACGGAAATAATTCATGAGATTGCTTAGTGAGAGGCTAGAATTGATTCCGATATTATTTGGTAAAAGACTTGTCCCAACTAACATAGGGCTACAGCATCTTTATCTATCTACAGGTAAATCCCCCATATCCCATCCACACAAACCATACAGGACCTAGCATATCAAACCTGATTCGTATCATCATTTTGGGGTTGAGGTTTACCGTGTACTTGCTACTTGAGTCGCATGCCCGACTACTATGAGACACGCTCAGGTATCAACCAAATAACCCACACCAAACCGAAACTACTCACAACCCTGATTATGACCCCATGAGTAATTCAAACAGTATCCTGCAACATAGCATGATTAGGCTAGACATTGTTGATCAGGACCTAATACGAAAATTATGTCAATAAATGTTGGTAGGGGGGGTCCAATGCACGACATTGCGCTTTCTCGAGCTTTCGAGATAGGCATCGATGTAGTGCTTGTACTGGAGCCTTGGTTGTCCAGCAAGACATAATCTCAACCTGGATATAATCTACATATCCCGCACAGCGGGATAGGCGTTTGGCCACAAGCCGTAACGTACTGTGAGGGTCCGGAAAGAGCACGAGCTAGGAGATGACAAAGTCGAATCAAATAGATACTCAAATAGGGATTATAATATAAAGGATTCTAAACTAAGGAAGAGAAGGGAAAGAAAGCATCTATAGATCTATAACTGTACATAATTTACACCTGGCCCGTGCGTTCCATACCGGGTAACTCCTTATAATACAGACCAATCATTATGTCATTGCATCCCTATGTCACGGCAAGGCATTCTGCTCCGTCATGATATACAATTACGTAGAGGGAGGATGGGAGATTGATGGCTGATGCGGGAAAGAGCACGTGTGCGGCGATTTAGTGGAAACCCGCCCGAATAGGAATAGCCTCAGGGCATTTTGTAATTAGATTCTGTTCTTTTCCATACCTCTCCAGCTTAGTATTTTCTTCACAGACTGAATTATTGCCATACAAGCTGTACTTTCACTTGTGCCTATTCTGTGCCGTGACACCCTACTCATTACTATGATGCAGGGCTGTCACACATACACTCGAACAAAAGAGAAGGAAATATTTGCCAAACAGATTTTACTAGATTCTTCGCTGACCAGGGACTACTGACAGGTAGTTGTCAACAATGTCACATTTCTCAATGTGTACAAAGCGCAAAACTACGACACAGCAATCGAACCAATAATCAACTGGGTACCTCCGCCAGCATCAATAATTGCAGGCGGCTTCAACTCTGTTTACTGGGCATGGCAACCGGGTGCAACACGTTTGTATGGTTATGTCGAGAAAATATAGGCCTGCGCTGAGCAACACCGCCTCACTTGTCTTATCATTGGCGAGCCTATGCATCGAGCCGGAAATACACTGGATCTAGTCCTTCATAGTCATAGACTCAGTAGGGACATTAATAAAATTCTATTCTATTCTACACTGGATCTAGTATGGACTGATGTCGCGGGGGCGCAGGCATGGATAGAGCAGAGTGAGTGCCTGACAAGCAACCATTTTCCTATCTGCGGCTTGTTAACTAGTGAAAGTCATGCAGAGGCAGAATTTCAATGCTCACTGCGAGTCTCAAAATAAAAGCTTCCAGAATTTGTAAGAACAGTATCTCCGTGGATCTCAGCTCCGCAATCCTTGGAGTCGATTAGCGATGTTGAGAGATACGCGGAAGCAATTTGTCATGCCTTAACAGATGTATTGAAAGCGTTCGGAAAGAGACGCAGACAAGGAGGCGGTAGGTCTGCGCCCTGATAGACTCCAATGTGCAAAGAGGCTCACCTTAACTATCGCTCAGCATATACCGAGGAAGAACAAACTACCTGCGCCAAAATCCTGAGTTCTACGGTAGCATCAGCCAAGAGAGAGCACTGGAAGAAGCGGATGGAATCGATGCAGTCGTGCTCGGGCGTCTACATAATGATGAGGTTGGCGGCCCCGAAACACCAAAAAATACCGCCAGCTCTTCGGCATGATGGGAAGCTAGTGTCAGACCAGGTAGAGCGAACAACGATTCTGCACGATCTACTACTGGAACGTCACTCGGAAACAGACGATCTCACACCTTGCAAAAGGTCAGCAGGGCCTCGGATTCCATGATCTGAGGAGCTATCAGAGCTAGAAGCTCAGTCATGCACTGTTGGAGGAGGTAATACCTGTGCTAGTGCAGACGGAATCTCAGTAGAATTGCTAGCCGCATGCTGGAGCACTATTGGGAGATGTATAACACAAATCATTCAAGCATGTCTGAGACTTGGTTATTATCCGGCCTGCTTCAAGCTGGCGGAAGTCGTTTTCCTACCAAAGAGCGGTCTTGATTTATCAACGGCCAAATGATGGAGACCAATTGCACTACCCTCATGTATAGGAAAGAGGCTAGAAAGAATCTTTGCGAAAAGGATATCAGAATTAGCCATCATTTTAGACGTTGTAGGCCACCAGCAGTTTGGCGCACTACCAATACGATCGTCAAATGATCTGGTGTCTTCAGTAGTGCACGACTTCCAGGAAGCTCGATCTCAAGGATGGGCATCCACCTTTGTGACAATGGATGTACAAGGAGCATTCGACGCTGTCCTACACAGCCGGCTTCTATGGCGAATGCAGGCACAAGGCTGGCCAGACTCGGTACTACGATGGACATCCTCCATTCTCAAAGGGAGGAGAGTAGAGGTACGACACCCTGGAGGCGTGACTAGCCCGAGATCTTTGAGGCTAGGGGTGCCACAGGGATCACCGATCTCTCCATTGCTCTTCCTGTTATACATGGCGGAGCCCATGCGAATCTGGAACTGTAGAGCATAGTTTAGCTATGCAGACGACATTGGGATTCTCGGCATTGGTCCCTTGGTAGCCAAGTCTGCTACGGCGACACAAGATAAGGTCGATCATCTTCTGAAATTGGATGAAGAGAACGCGGTTTCTTTTGACCTCGACAGGTCTGAGGTGATTCAATCCAAAGGGAGAAATTAGGGCGAATCGGTCGGAATACAAGTTGGCGGCAGGCTAGTCCAGCCGACGGAGCATATTCGCTGGCTTGGAATTCACCTTGATCCGCGTCTCACTTTCAAGCACCATGTAGCGACCTGGTACAGGAAGGCCTTCAAAGCTTTCCAGCATATGCGGCGACTCAACCCACTTCGACGAGGAGCGGCTCCAGGTCCTCTGGTAACCGCCATTGACTCATGTATCGTACCAGTAGCAACATTTGGAGCAAATGTGTGATGATCCGGACTGACACAGCCTACAAAGAAAAGTAACTCAACGCCACAGACTACATACCTATATAGTCTGATCGACAGAACCATTCAACTAGCTTTTCGTGCGGCGTTACCGGTCTGGAAGACTTCGCCTGATGTCCTTCAAATGGAAGGGGGCATTGCACCAGCGAAGATTTTCTTCGAAGGAATTTGCCTCCGTCTAGCAGCCAGGATTCAGTCGCTCGATGATCGGCACCCTCTCCTGAACCGCGCAAGCGAGTGCCCTAATGTTGACTCGCAGAAGTACAAGCTGAGGAAAATAGTTAGGCGCCAACCAGAAACCCAGATGTCGCGCCTACAGCATGCTTTTAAACGGCTCCCGGAGTCATCTGAAGAGACAGAATGGCTGGCAGGCCCAGTGTACACACCAAGTATTAAAACGAAAGAAGAGGGAGTCAAAGCACACTACAACTGGGCTAGCACGATATCTCACTCCAACATATGCGCATACCGTGATGTATCATCTGAAGGCCACTGAGAAGATTTGGTATTTCGCGTTGATATAACAATATAATAAGTCTATAGCATGATCTAAATGTGCATGTCTTAATTTGAATTTGAAATCTTTTACGTGACAGGAAGAGCCCTACATCTTATTGGACGTGACACGGGTAGATGGGCTCTGAGAGCTCATTGCTACCTACATGACCGGCATTAGAGTCAGAAGCAACAAAAGAAAAGAATATAAAAAAGGTGCAGTAAATTTCTGAGTTGCGGTGCCCTGCACCACATACCTATCTTCCAAACACAACTCCCCTCGAGTCAGAAACAATCTCAGCATGGGCATCTCCCACCCTATTCATTCTTCGGCAGACTGTAATATTTGCTTAAAGTCAGGAATTGGATGAACTTTTGCCATTGTCAGGCTCTCTTGGGACTTGGCTACTTAACTTGGAAATGGTGGGTGTGTAATCTTGGATACTTAATAATAAAGATAGTATATTAACAGAAGACTAGGTTCTTTATTCTTGAATGACTAGGGAATAGTACGTGACTGAAAGCTGGAGAGCTTTCGACATGAAGATACCTTAGCTACTTATACTTCGACACTATCTACTACTGACTACAGTAATCTAGTTCCAGCCCAATTACTGTAGAACTACTGAGAGTGACCTAGAATCTGATCGAAGCTCAGTGAACTGGTAAGAGTACAAAATACCATCCCGAAACATCTAGAAACTAATTGTTAGAATAACTTAGAATGCCATCGAAGTAACTCAATACCATGAAACATCTCCACATCAGTCAGTCCGTGATAGCCATCTCTTCTCCCATATCATTTCCCTGGCCCAATGCGGCGTCCTTTTCTCGCAGCTTCTCCAACGTTGCAAAGCACGTCAGCACTCTGAAAAATGCCAGGGCCTTTTCTGTCGGCCGCAAGCGTATTTCAGATCTTTATTTTCGGGGTTGAAATGTCGATGGTAGTCGGCGTAGTCCCCGTGGCCTATTCTTGCTGCAATAAGACGATGGTACGCCCATCTTGGCAGACCTAGTTCCGGTGGCCATTTACAGCACATCAATAGATCCAGATCTTTGTTTTGTTTGGGCCGATACTTCTGCCACCACTATTCCACGAGCTCTTGGCCACGCTGATTAATCCACCTCCCTGATGCCGCAAAAGTTAAGTAATTTTCTTCTCCGCTGGGTGCAGCTGAGGTTAGTGTCCGGTTGTTGGGAGCTCCCAAGGCTGATTTGGCCAGCTTATCGGCCTCTTTATTGCCTTGGATTCCCACATGATCAGGTATCCAGCGTATGTCCATACGCTTGTTGTGTCTCAGCGATGAAATCTTGGCCACCACTGTCTGCGTGGTGTTAGATCTTCCTCAGTCGAGCGCTCAAGTGGCCGCTTGGTTTTCCAGAAGAATGTAGATCGATAGGTCTTCTCTGACTGCTATTGCAGCCTCCAAGGCTTTCATGGCAGCTACAACTTCCGCGTCGAATATCTCTGCTCCAGGAAGTGGACCAGAACCACTTCCAGCTAGCTTGCCTCCTTGATAGACTACATATCCCCAAGCTGAATGTCCGGGACCGGATGAAGATCCATCAGAGAAGGCCACGACTATATTGGCTGGTAGGGAAGTTAGTCACTGTTTGATGCTTCTTGACCTGGATTCTTTTTCTCGACTGCATGGAATCCATACCAAGGGAATATGTGGAAAGAAGAGCTTTTCAGGGCCTTCGGCTATCAGAACTTGAGACACGCTCATTTGCAGGTGCGTCATGTACCTTTCTGGTTGTTGGAACAAGTGTCACGGGACTAAGGGCTAGTGTCATAGACTAGAACATATGTATAAATATCTCTTGTATTTAGCCTTCTCTTCTTTTACTATCGCACAACACAGTTATATTCTCTTTCCTTTAGTACCTGACCCGTGAGCCACCGTGACAACAAGCGATCTCATTGTCCCGATCTAAGACCTGAACATCTTATTGTATTTTTCTGGCCCTCAGCCGCTTGAAGGGCAAGAGAGTGTCAGGCATCCATTCTTTGTATGCAAGCTGCCGACCGCAGCATCTTTTGCTGCAGAGTTATGGATGCCGTGGGTATTCCCGCTTCACGATAAGGAGCGCTGCTGGGAGTGGTACTGGGATAGCTTTCATTATTGTTTTGTCAAACAGAGATTTATGCCAGCCTATTCCAGTGCCGACTTCTTTATCTCTTAGTGTGGTTATTCGACCAAGACCTGGCCACCACGCTCCTACCCCGTATATAGCTGTGTGACGTGATCGATGTTTGAAAGTACTTCAATTAATCCTTAGAATTTTAAGCTAAAGAGAGAAGAAAGAGACAATGAAAGGCGGGGTATCTACCCCAAACTATATACAAAGAACGTGGGTGACATTATAAAATTGGCTGGGAACCGAGCCTATATGCCTCAGGCCGCCCTCATCATCAGCATTGTGACAAATTGTCACATCATCCCCTCCGTCAAAAAAATCTTGCACTCGAGGTTTTACTCATTAGTTTGTCATTGTCGAGGTCGTCATAGTTATCTCGACCTTGTTCCCAAGCCTTTATCCAATCCTCCAGTTTCAATGGGGGTCCAGCTTGTTCCTTGTTTGCAAGATGAAAGTCTGTCACCTTGTGGGGGGCGTACTTGAGATCAGATGCAGGATACCAAGTGACCCGATACTTCAACCTTCCATACCGGAGGCGACACGCGAGCACTTCCTCCACTTCCCATTCGTCCTCCCCAGTGATGTTGAGTGGGAAGGACTCATTTTGAAATTGTCCGGGCAATGGATTGTTGCTGGCCTTATGTAGCTTTCCAGGTGGAAACACATCATGGATTTTCATGGTTTCCGGAAGGGCTAACCTGAAGGAGTTACCCACTTTGGCAGTGATGGTAAATGGCCCATTAGTTGGGAAGTCCAAATTCTTGGAGGGACGTGCGGATGGGTAATATCTCATATCTAACCAAACCTTATCACCAATTGCAAAGTCAACTGGACGACGGTGAGCATCTACGTGTGACGACCAGAAGGGAGCACAGGTTAGCAGATGAACAAGTCGAATCAGATAAGGACAAAGATCTGGAATATAATTCATAAGATTCTAAACTAGGGAAAGAAGATAACAAGAGGTATCTAGAGATATACATATATACATAATATACAACTGGTCCGTGCGCATATAGGGTCACACTACAATACCCGAAAAGAACAATAGCATCAGAGGCCCCAAAGGTTAGGAATACAAGGCCGTAACACTACGTTGCGGCGCATGGTCTCTTGAGCTTTGACAATTTGTGATTGGGCAAAGGTCCATGCATTTTGGAAGCGCGATGCGAGGCGTTGAGCGTCAGAAAGATTGAGTTTTTCAGTGGGTGTGGTGCCAGTGTGAGAACTTTTCCAGTCGAAATTAGTGCGAGGAGGATATCTGTGAACAACTTCGAATGGGCTTAAACCGCCGAGGGAATCGTGGGGAAGGGTAAGTTGTGCATAATCCATCATGGGAAGGAGATCTGACCAGTTGTCTTGGTAGCAGTTGACAAAAGGTCTGAGTCGCTTCTGAAGGTACTGGTTGTAGATTTCAGTCTGGCCGTCAGTTTGAGGATGGTCAGCTGTTGATAGTTTTATCTTTGTTCCTAGTATCCTGTTAAATTCTTCCCAGAAGGAAGAGATGAATTGCGGGCCACGATCGGAGAGCATAGTGACAGGAGCGCCAAAGTATCAATAAATATGGTAAACGTAAAGCATTGCAAGTTGTCGAGAAGTGACTGTTTTGTGACAAGGAATCGAAATCGCCTGCTTGCTGAAATGGTCGATGATTACAAGAACGTTATCAAATCCATGTTTATCCTTGTTGAACGAACAGAAATCCATAGTGACGTGCTCCCAAGGCCGAGTTGGGACACCTAGAGGATGGAGAAATCCGGGTTTTTGGTCGAGAGGGACAGAACAGCGGCGGCAAGTGTGGCAGTTGCGGCAGTACTGTGTGACGTACCTGGACATTTCATACCAAAAGTACGATTGAGAGATTAGGCGTAGGGTCTTGGCGGCGCTAGGATGAGCTGTAGATATCTGATCGTGGGCTTCACAAATGAGAATGGTACGGAGATTTTCCGTATCAGGAACAAGACGTTCGTCGAAAAGAAGTTGTTTAATGACTTAACAATCCAATGATCAATATGTATTTCCTTAGAACTAATGACTAATTGTGTTGATGAGTAATGAGGTACCCGTTTGGGAATGGCGTTAGGAGACAGGGGGTTTAACGGTTTATAGATATTTCCTTCTAGGTAGATTTCATGGATAAACGCAGTAGAAGCTAGGATGGTGTTTCATGGGGAGTTCCATGCCAAAACAAAACGCAGTGCTAGATTGAATTCCTAAACAATTAGAACATACTCAGGAACATAGGGTCGCTTCATAGGAATTACGTAGTATCACTGTTCGAGACAGTGCTTAGGGCTGTCCTATTATCTGTTGTACATATATACTCAGCGTGAAGAAGTATTCTTCTTCACGCAACGTCTCCTGTTTATACTCATACCTATTGTTCACCTACTTATCTCTTCTCTAAAGAAGACCGCCGTTATTGTACCATCCTCACCCATTACTTACTTTACCTTTACCTCTTCCGTGAACCCTATACCTCACGCTGATTTATACCTCCTACTCTTAGGAATCACCACTATCCTCCACATCTATAACCTACTTGCACCCAACTCGTACCCTACGGAATACCGATAATACAGTGCCTTTAGAGTAGACAGGGGAGATAGATCAATTTTTATACATACCATAATTATTACTGCTACATCAAGCTTGTGATATCAATTACCACCATAGTATTCCGACACTGATCAGTTTTCCGAATTCAGATCAGAATACCTGTGAAGAGAGAAACAAATAAGTCCAGTCCCTGATAAAGGCCTCTGTTCAATTTGTTTTTGCTAAGGAACATATTTTGAAAGTCGTCCCCTGAAAAAGGCCCTCGTCTTCCAGTCTATATTCAAGAAATCAAACCCTGATAAAGGCACTTGATTTTGCGTCCATCACGCACTCATACACGCATTCCGAACTTAAATAAATTCTCAATTTAATAGGAAATTATCCCCATACCCTCTATACCCTCGATCTTACTGTCAATTCTGCATAGTCAAATCTTTGCATTTCCGATTTTTCTTCCCACGCTGAAAATCTCACTATAACATACCTATATACCCAGATAACTTACGCAATGGCAGAAACAAGCGTTAAGAATGACATCGCCTCATCTGGACAAGAAGACCAACAAAGGTCTGTAAATAATTATATAAGGGAAAAGATACGTGAATTTTCGGAATTCAATTTTAAGGATGATAATCTTTGGGAGGCATACAAAGATGAATTTTCGCACTTCACTGAAGCTGATTTCAAGGCTGCATCGCTTTCAGTTCAACGTGGTCTTCGACTTTACCTGAGGTCAAACGGAGTTTGGGTAGAATGGGACGGAAAGAGAAAAACTACAATCGCCAAGTCCTTACACAACACTTTGATGGAAAAAATACCATCTGAATGGGCTTTTGAAGAAGTTTCCAATTCAAACGAAACTTTTAATTCAATTAAAATTTTACATCTCATGAAAAACAGCACATCCAAACAACAGACTCTTGTAAAAGACAAAGTAACCTCTTCCTCGACTACTTCAGCCGACACTGCCTCGAACAAATATCAATCTAACTCGCTTCCATCATCATCACAACCACCTGCCGATTATGCGAGAGAATTAGCAAATCTTTCGAAGATGTATGAGCCTGACTTGAAGTACCACGGCGAAGATGATACGTTTGATTTCAAGGTAAATATCTTCATGGAATTATGTGAAAAGTCTGGGATACAGGAACAACTACACGCGAAAGCATATTCGACTATGCTTAGCGGCCCGGCCCTAACTCACTACTATTCTATCACATCAAACAGATATCGGAAGGATTTTGATAATTTGTGCACTGCAACAAAAGAATATTTCGAAGGTCCAGAAACAAAACGAAACAGGTTAGCCAGATGGGAAGCTCTCTCCTTAACCCGACTCATAATGGAAAATGAAGGCAAAGGCAAATCAGTCCAAGAATGCCTAATGCTGCTGGTAAAAGAACTTCGATTTTTGCAACTAAGTTTCGACCCTGAGTATAGGACAGACAAGTATCTACATCTTAAACTCATAAATGCTTGTCGAGGAGTCCAAGCTTGTCAACTTGCATGCTTTAAGCCAAGTGAGACTCTAAGCGGTTTAATAAACGACCTCCAGGCGTCAATATCTACAGCCGAAGCAAACAATGAGGTGTCTACAACGCAACTTTTCACTGACCGGCGTTTTCATAAAGCTAATAAATTTAACCCCAACTGACCATCACTAAAACCACCCATAAATCGACACACAAGCCAAACACAGCCTTCTAACAAGAGATGTTACGTTTGTAACCGTCAGGGGTGTTGGTCGCACAATCATTCAACCGCAGAGCAAGAAGAAGCTAGAAATAGTTTCAAGAAAAAACTGCTGCAATGTTTTGAAAAGAAAGCCGAACAATTTATCGCGGAATTGGAAGGCCACCACGACGAGGTTGAACAAGAGGAATCCGACCTAGAATTCCAAATGGACACTCTAATTTTGGAAACGAACTCACCTACTGATGACATCGAAGGGCAATCACACTTTGGCGAATCATTTGTTACATCTATGGGATTTCTCAAAAGGCCCCAAGAAATTTTTTCGGCCCTCGCTGATAACTCTTTTGTTCACTCTCTGACTGGTAATGATCAAATGCCAACAATCTGTGAGCCACACACTGACCCAACTATATTTATAAATCCAGGAAGATACAATGATACCTATTTTTAAGGAATTGTTATTGATACTGGTGCATCGAAATATTCCACAGCAGGCTACAAACAATTCTTGGCGCTCAAGAAAATTTCAAACGCTTATCTAGATGAGACAAAAGCTGGGTTGATTAAAGTACAATTTGGTATAGGCTCTAGTACGTCAATAGGTACTACCAACTTAGACACTCCAATCGGAAAGATTGAGTTTCATATTGTTCAAGCAGACACGCCATTTCTTCTATCACTTCTAGACATGGACAAACTCGGAGTTTACTACGACAACCTCAAAAACCAGTTAGTAACTCCTAGCAAGAAAATTCCTGTAATCCGGCGTTTTGGTCATGCATTTTTGCTTTGGGGGGAGTTTTTAAAATCTTCAATTTCTACATCACTTAATACGAATCCTTGTTTCCTTACTGAAGCAGAGCTAAAGCGACTACACCGCCGATTTGGTCATCCTTCTGCTCAGCGACTTTTCTCTGTATTAAAACAATCAGGACATAGCGATGTTCCTAGAAAATATTTAGATCATTTAACTAAATTCTGCAACCATTGCCAAAGGCATCGAGGGGCACCTAATCATTTCAGGTTTAATCTCAAAGACACTGACCTTCTATTCAACCATTCCATTCTTGTTGATATAATGTATATTGATAATAATCCAGTTCTGCACATTGTCAATGATGCGTCAAATTTTCAGGCTGCTAGATGGCTGAATGGTATCTCCGCCAAACACACGTGGGACGCTATACGTGCCTGTTGGATAGATACCTACGTTGGACCTCCAGACTGCATTGTTACAGATGCTGGCAAAAACTTTGTAAGCAAAGAGTTCAACCAGAATGCATCATCAATGGCAATCTCTGTGAAGAACGTTCCTGTCGAAGCGCATTGGTCCATTGGAAAAGTAGAGCGGTACCATTCCTGTATTCGTCGAGCATACAAAATAATAGTTGATGAATTAAGGGGAGCCGGAGTTAATAAAGACTGCATGCTTCAAATGGCAGTTAAAGCCATAAATGACACTGCTGGGCCCAATGGACTAGTTCCAACTCTTTTGGTATTTGGAGCATACCCAAGAATGACCAACTCAGACCCTCCAATGCCATCTGTTATTCAACGAGCTGCTGCTATCAAAAAGGCAATGCAAGAGGTTGGCAAATTACGCGCAAAGTTAAATGTGAACGCCGCATTAAACCATCGAAACGGCCCTAACACAACAAGTCTACATGACCTACCTTTAAACTCCGATGTACTAGTGTGGCGCAAAGGAAATACTGGCCAAGCAGGCATTTGGAGCGGCCCTTTTAAACTAATTCAAGTTAACAACAAAACTTGTGTAATTGATCTACCATCAGGACCAACCGACTTTTGCTCAACTTCAGTAAGACTGTATTACAAAATTGACGATACAAACAATCAGAACGATGATAAATCAGTGCACGCCGGGGACGTCCAAAGTAACGATAAAATAATACCTCGCCAAAACACGCCTCGAACTTGCAAGCAGCCCCAACAAATCTGTAATGCACCTAATTTATTCGCATATTTTAAATCCTCCACAACTACACAGGATCCTTCATTTCAAATTTCCCAACAAAAAAAAATACAAGGCTTGCTTGAAAAAGGTGTCTTTGAATTTGTCCAATATTCAGATATTCCGCTTGGAACAAAAATTTTCAACTCGCGATTTGTTGATGAGGTGAAAAACAAAGGAACAGACAAAGCTTTTGAAAAGTCACGACTCGCTGTACAGGCGTATAGGGATCATGGAAAAGATTTCGTATTAACTCAGTCACCCACCATTCAAAGGGTTAGTCAACAAATTATCCTCGCCTGAACTACCACACTACAACTCAATTTATACGTCCGTGACATATCTCAGGCATATGTACAATCATTGACAAATTTGTGCCGTGATTTTTTCATCCGACCACCTCCAGAACTAGCAGAAGTAAGATCCGTATTAAAAGTTATCAAGCCCTTGTATGGCATACCCGAGGCAGGAAATCATTGGTACAACACTTACTTGAAACACCACACCGACAATTTACAAATGGTGCAATCAACGTACGATCCTTGCCTCCTGCACAGCAGACAAGATGGCAATGAGGTCTATATACTTGGTATGCAGACAGATGATACACTTTTCGGAGCTAATGAAGCATTTATTAAGAGGGAACAAGAAGAGTTAACCAAAGCAGGATTCATTGCAAAGGAACGAGAGATGCTCACAATGTTAACTCCAATCAAATTTAATGGGGGAAAACTCAATCTTGAAGAGGACCGATCAATTGTTCTAACACAGGCACAGCATTGTGAAAATTTGTGCCCAATTTCTTCTATACCTACAGACACAATCAGCCCAAGGAACAAAGTTAGAAAGGCACTAACACCAAAAGAACAATATGTCGCCCAGAGAGCTCGAGGGGCATATGTGGCAAGCTTGTGTCAACCAGAAGCTTCATTCGACCTGTCTGCCGCTGCTCAAATTATCGATCCGAATGAATCAGATATAAAATTACTGAACAAAAGAATTAACTGGCAAAAAGAAAATTCATCCAGAGGATTGAAGTTCATAAAACTCGACATTAATTCATTAAAAGTAATAGTATTTGCTGACTCATCATTTGCCAACAACAAAGATTTCTCGACCCAGATTGGCTTCATAATACTACTCGCAGATAGAGAAAATAGAGCAAATATTTTACACTGGTCCTCCATCAAATGTAAAAGAATAACTAGAAACGTCCTCGCTGCAGAATTGTAAGCAATGGTACATGGATTTGACTCAGGAGCAACAATAAAATAAACTCTCGAGAAAATCCTTGGCATGCACATTCCTCTGACTATTTGTACTGACTCGAAATCATTATACGAATGCTTAGTAAAACTCGGCACCACTCGCGAAAAGAGACTTATGATAGATCTCATGTGCCTTTGTCAATTGTATGAGAGACGCGAAATTACCCATGTATGCTGGGTCAAAGGAGACTGCAATCCAGCAGATGCAATGACAAAATCCAAGTGTTCTAATGCCCTGAGAGATCTTATTGACACCAACACTATCAAAATTGATCACCATGAATGGGTGGAGAGGAACGAAGTTATGGTAAATTGTGTATAATGTACAAGTATGGCATTAACTTTTTGTTTTGTTTGTTGCCAGTGTTTAATGACTTAACGATCCAATGATCAATATGTATTTCCTTAGAACTAATGACTAATTGTGTTGATGAGTAATGAGGTACCCGTTTGGGAATGGCGTTAGGAGACAGGGGGTTTTACGGTTTATAGATGTTTCCTTCTAGGTAGACAGGGGAGATAGATCAATTTTTATATGTACCATAATTATTACTGCTACATCAAGCTTGTGATATCAATTACCACCGAAGTATTCCGACAGAAGTAGTCCTTGAAGCAGCGTAAATTTTCCAGGGGAACCAGAGAGTGCTTGAAGGCGCAGTGCTTGGAGAGATGGGGTGTTTCAATTTGCGCTGAGGATTTGATCAACTACACCAATGAATGGGGAGATTTGTGCGATATTGATGGCGGAAATGACGTTTTCTTAGGGTGTATTTTGACGTAGCTCGCGAGACAGAATCTTGGGATCTAACTGATCTTCCTTGAGGAGCCGAAAGAGGCGTTGGCTCTTTTTGACTCTATTCTGTGGTTCAAGCTCATCAACTCTGCGTGTTAAGGCGTCAGCAAGTGGATTATCTTTTCCAGGACGATATGAAATCATAAAGTTGTAATCTGCGAGCAATTCGGCCCATCAGGCTTGCCGTGAGTTTAAAGCTTTTGAAGTCATAAAGTATTCCAATGCTTTATGATCAGTATAGACCCGAATCTGGTGAGGTGTTCCTTGCAATTCAGCGCGCCAGTTTCCAAAGGATCGAACAATAGCGAGCATTTCCTTGTCGTGCACAGCGTAGTTGAGTTCAGCGGGTGCCATCGTTTTCGAAAAGAAAGCAACAGGAATCCAATCATTGCCGTGCTTTTGTGAGAGAACACTTGCAACCACTCCGTCGGAGGCGTCAGTTTCCAGTATATATTCGAGATCTACGTTGTAGTGCTGAAGGACGGGAGCTGAGGTGAGAGTAGCTTTTAGCGTGTCAAAAGCCTAGGCACACTTGCTGTCAAAGATAAAAGGAACATTATTTTTTGTAAGATAAACAAGAGGTTGCGCAATAATTCCATAATTTTTGATAAAACGACGGTAAAAGTTACAAAAGCCAAGGAAAGATTGTATACCTTTGACCGAGGTAGGATACTGCCAGCTTTCGACGACGGAGACTTTTTCGGGATCAACTTCAATTTCATCAGTAGAGACAATGAAACCAAGGTACTTAGTGCGTTTGACACTGAAATCGGATTTCTTGAGATCAGCTTGCAGTCCAGCATCCCGGAGGCGTTCGAGGACTAGCGTCACTTGGTACTTATGCTCGAGTTTGTTCTCAGAATATATAAGAATATCATCGAGGTAAGCAGTACAAAAAACATCCAAATAATCAAAAAGAACGTCGTTCATGTAGCGTTGGTATGTGGCAAGACCATTGGTAAGACCAAATGGAAGGACTTTACACTTGTAAGCTCCATATCGGGTCCGAAACGTAGTGTACTCCTCTGATGTGGGATCCATTCTTATCCGGTGGAAGGCTTGATGTATATCCAGTTTGGTATATATCTTTGCACAAGCGAGGCGGGATAGCGTCTCATCAATAAGAGGAAGAGGGTAGCGGTCCTTTCGGGTGAGGGCGTTGAGAGCTCGGAAATCAATACATAAACGAAGTCTTCCGTCGGATTTTCGAACGAATAGAATGGGCGCGGCGTACGGCGACTGAGATGGCTCTATGAATCCTTTATCTAGGTTGTCTGTTATATATGCCTTTACAGCTTCAAGTTCATCAAGTGACATTTTGTATAACGGAGAATACTTAGGAGCATTTTCACCTTTATCCTCCAACTGTATCTTGTGATCGTAAGGACGGTGAGGTGGAAGAATATTAGATGCATCCTTGGAGAATACATCAGCGTAATTAGCATACTCATCGGGGACAGAAGGTTCTGTGTCGAGTTCTAGAATTTGGGCAGCGAGGACGGCGGCACTTGGTCTTTGTCTGCATTGATTATGAAAATCCTGAACCAAATTGGCCGTGGCAGTCTCGTAGGACTTGACTTCGGTATGTTGTTGTGACGATTAGTAAACCGACTAATGCCTGTAGTCTACGCTGGCTAGCGCAGACAGTCCTTGGCTCCTATGAAGTATGATCAGGAATATTCTAGTAGATTCTTAGATATGCTGACCTGGCATATCTTTCTGGTGGAACATTCGAGACTAGAGCAGAGATGATCGAGCTTCACCTAGAAAGAGTGGGAATCTTCTAGCAATGAAGAAGGAACCTTCCAGGGACGAGATGAGAAGTTACTAGAAGGATCTAGGTCAGTAAGCCATGATTACTCCTGGGATGAAGGCCAAGGCTAGTAGGAAAAGGATTGTATAAATAACTGTCCGACTCCCTAGATAGCTCACCATTAGTCGAAATATAAACTACCATCTTCTATACAAATGCTCATTGCTTTTATACATGATCCGTGACAGTTGTTCAATCAAGGCATCAAGTTCATGGATGCTGGATGAGAAGACATGATCGTGGGGAGATTTCTTTGCGTTCATATGAAATGCATTACCAGAGATAAAAGCGATATTGACAAGGGAATTGGGTTGCTGAAGTTTTGGCTTCCATAGTTGCTTACGTACACGCGGTATTAGTGATTGGGAGTTTTCGTGTTCGGGCTTTAATTATTCCCGATTTATTTGTGTAAGAGCGGTATGCATCTGTTTGACATGTGAAGAAGAAGAAGAAAAAGGAGAAGAAAAAGAAGGTGTGATGGTCTGAGATTCTGTAATAAGAGAATTGGAGATTGTCGGAGGAGGCTCTGAATGGCCTGAGACTGTAGGTGTAGAATCTTGAGCAGGTAAATTTGTTTTCAATATCTTTTTTAAAGATGATGCTGTCTTTTGGAGGCGGGAATTTGTTATGTAGTATCTTCGGCTGTTCTCGGGACTTTCTCGCACTAGTGACAGCGTCTCTTCTTTTCCAATCCCGGTCGAGAATAAGATCTCTACGTTCTGTGTCTCGCTGGTGTAAGCAATTGATCCTTGGCGAGTTCAGATTTGTATGTCCTATGATAGTGTTCTGAGCATAGGATTGGGTAGGTAGGTAGTCCGAAGGCCAGATAAGTCGGCGTCGCGCGGCGTCTAGCAGTACGCGATGTTCGACTAGCCATTGGCATCCAAGAATTAATCCGTGGTTTCCGAGAGAAGTGACTAAAAAAGGAGTAAATGATTGAATGCGTTTGTCAATAGTAAGATTCAAATGAGTGTAATGAGTAATGGACTTGCCAGCGAGTCCGTTGTACCCTTTGATTGGAATGGAACGAGGAAGACAATGAAGGAAAGGTTTTAAAGAATGTGAGAATCTATTGAGCAAAGAAGAGTCCAGTAATCCATAGCCATTGGCTCCTGAATCAATGAGTGTCTGGAGGGAGTATGAAATGCCGTTTTTAGTTAGAAAGCAAGGCATTGTAAGATGGGGTCCTCCCAAAAGTTGGCTGATATCCAGGTACTGCATATTCTTCACTTGGCCTAAGAAGGAGGCTTTCCCTAGGCTTTTTCTTTTAAACGCGGAGTATGTTCTTCGTCCGCCGAGTCTTCTAGAGTATCATGATATTCAATGTCGGAAGAAGGAGATGTACTTCTATCTTCAATAGCGTTAATTGACTTTGAGCGGTAATCAGCCGGAGGTGCAGAGGGGTGCCCTGGAGTAGCTGACAAATGTTGAGGTCCTCCGTTGCCTGAATAGTTTCTGGGACACAGAGAAAACTTCGGGGGGTCCTGGGGCCTCGTCTTGTCGTACGATCGGTGGCGATCAGATTGTCGGTATTGCACCGGAGGGGAAGAGCTTGGTGCCATTTTCAACGACATATCCGATGAAGCCGATTTGTCATAATTGTTATACCTACCCTGAGAACGCGCTGTGCCTTTGAAATTTGAGTTTCCGGAAGGCTGCTGATTTGTGAGAGTTCGTCGACGTGCGGATTGCTTGGCTTGAGCTTCAAAATCAGCGTCGACGTCCTGGATGACGTTAGCGTACTCATTCAGGGTTTGGCACCTCCTCCATTTGTTGGCCACTGCGCTTCTCAAACGTTTGGTGATCTTACTTCGAAGGTCCGACTTGAGCATGTTCTCATTGGTAAGGCCAGCCTGATTAGCTAGAATGCGGAACCGTTGAAAAAAATGACGGAACTGTTCGTAAGGTTGCATTTCCAGTTCATGGTAGTCATCACTGGCGGTCTGCTGCTCGGCCGGGTCCGACAAGAAGTCTACAACTTCCTGTATTAGTCTGTTTGGTGATGGACGTGGGTTCATGTCCATATACAGAGGAAGAAGGAAATCGCGCGCAATCCCTTCCGTGTTGTCAACAATATAGCTGCGGCGATGGCTGTTGTCAAAAAAACTGGAATTGTACCATTGCAGTCTTTCGAGAATTTGCTGTTGCCAAAGACGCGGCTTCATATCCCTACCATCTAAAAGTCTGGAAGGTAGCAAGGGGATAGTCTCTGGTCGGAATGCAGGTCGTGAGGTCGAAGCAAAGCGAGTGATTCGAGTGCGGTTGGGGTATCCATCATCATCCGAGGGGTCTTGAACGCGAACTTGAGCGTGGCCATGTTCTATAGAAGGAATTAGATTGTCAGGATTCCTGGAGGTTGACTCAGAGGCGAAATTTGTAACACTACTGGTTTTGTAGGGCCTAGCAGTGATATTGGAGGATGTCCAAGACGACTTCCTCGAATGGCAGTCTCTAGGTCGTCCAACTCTTGTGCGCGTGCGAGAAGAGCACGTTCTCTTTTAAGCAGGTCTAGCTCACGGTGTTCCAGGTCGATAGGGCCGTAAGGATCTCTAACGGTCTCCAGTCTAGGAGAGGCGAGTTGCTTGGCTTTTCCTTTGCCCTTCTTACGCTCTGACACGTTCCTGGAAGACATTGAGGGCAATTGTGGCGGAGATGACAAGGAGGATGACTCAGATGAAGCTGCAGCTGAGGTATTGGCGGTATCATGGATGTTGTGAAGCGGTGTAAATCGATTGTCGTCGGTAGTTTGTTCTTGGGAATCGATTTGAGATGGAGATTGATTTTGCGAGAGTTCAATACGTTCAGAACGACGTATTTTTTTGGACTTCGCGAAGGGGTTGTCTGATGAATTAACCATGCTTCGAGAGGATGACTATTTCTCTCGGTATCTGGTCTTCCTTGGAAAGCGAGGCGTAATTTGCGTTGATTAGGCCGGGCACAAGGGAACTGAAATCTTGATGTTAATTTTTTTGTAGGCCGTTGCCAGCCTGAAGGTGGTAAGAGAGCTTAATATAATGTGACGTGATCGATGTTTGAAAGTACTTCAATTAATCCTTAGAATATTAAGCTAAAGAGAGAAGAAAGAGACTATGAAAGGCGGGTTATCTACCCCAAACTATATACAAAGAACGTGGGTGACATTATAAAATTGGCGGGGAACCGAGCCTATATGCCTCAGGCCGCCCTCATCATCAGCATCGTGGCAAATTGTCACAGCTGTGCTCAGAAAGCATGCCTTTACCGCACGAATGAGGGGTCCTGGAGCCACACCACATTGAACTCAGTTAACATGTCGCAAGAAATGGACTAAACAATCAGCTTTTCTAGTCCATTCTTGAACATGCTGCTTGAAGTTCAGCTGGATATCGATCCAGACTCCTAGCCACCGGATTTGGGGTGACGGTTCGATCCGGTGATCCTTCACCAAAATGAAGAGGTCAGCCGAGTTGATTTTCTTCCTAGGCCCTCCTCCAGTCACTAGAAGTTCTGACTTTGCTGGGTCAAATTCGATTCGATTTTCTCTTGCTAAAAAAATAAGGCTGTCGAGGTCATCTTGGATAGAGGAGATAGCTTCCGCCGCGATATTTCAAATTCTGACAATAGTTACGTCATCATCATAACCAAACCTGCTCGTTAGTTCATAGTCCTCAAACAGCACAGCGGTGTAGAGAATGAATAGAAGTGGTGAAAGGGGCGAGCCCTGAGGTACTCCACATTCCAGAGTCTTTTTGTCTGTGATTTTACTACAACATTTCACCTGGACTTTTTGTTGGCAAAGAAAAGTCTGAATAAATCTGCACGGTGATAGTGGCCAGCCTTGTTTTCGAAGGCGTTTGAGCAGTCGGCTGTGAATGACTGCATCAAATGCAAATTTTATGTCTAGTGTGACTATAGCCGCACACTAACCACTTCCCATGGCCGCCTCGGCATCGTGGATTACGCAAGATGCAAGGTCAACTGCAGATCGCCCTGGTATAGAGCCCAATAATTGAAGGTGAAATACGTGCTGACTTATTGTCAGCCATGCCATTTTCTTGCCAACTAGACATACGAGTCCTTTGCCTAAACTTGACAGCAGCGAAATCCGTTGTCAGCCCTTGGCGGTGGATAGATTTCGTCCCGGTTTGGGAAGAAGCACAACCTCTGCTACCCCGAAAGCCGTGGGAAAGTGGTCGATATTCAGACAGGCCTGGTAGAGATCCTTGACCAGAGGCCCTAGATAAGACCAACAGACTTTAAGTAACCGTACCTTTATCTTATCGGCGCCTGTTGCCGTGTCGTTGATAGAGATGGTAGCGCTAGTCACATTTTCAAATGATATTTTCGTATTCCATGGGATGCGCTCCTCCTGTACATTATTCTAGGTTGAGATATCATTCTCGTAGCTGAACCTTGCCATGACAACGTCTCGTAGCGCACTGGCTTGCTCTCGCGGTTCAGATAGCCATCGGTTTCAATCAATTTATAGAGGAGGGGGCTCAGCTGCTGGTCGGGGCTGAACCCATCTCATGAGCTTGAATACCCATGCGTCAGTAGTAACTGTATCCACTTACCTCTTCCAGTACTCTCGCTTGGCTCTTCTCACCACGGCTCGAAAGTTTTTTCGTGCCTGTTTTGTAATTTCCGGATTGTCTTTTGCCGCCTTATAATCCAGCTGTTTTCTGCGACATTCATCCCTCCACCAGGGTCCTATTTTTCCGCTTTCGATGGCTGGGACTTTGCCCATGATCTTCAGCGTATCTCCAAGTGCTTGTAGGAGATCATTTGTGAAGTTTTCGATGTTGACGACACTGTCAAGAGGGCCAAGTTTGGTCCATAGGCTGACACATCAGCTGAACTCCTTAAGATTGGCGTTACTGACCCGAATATTCCTTACGATTCTAGAGAGATTTGACCCTGTGGGATTCGGTACGGTACCCTCGATGGTCGAGTGATCTGAGGTACAGTGGTAACGTGTGGAGACATTTGCTATCGCGGTTGCGTTGTTCCAGGTTAAGTCCAGCACGTTTCCATCTCTGTGCGTTAGCTCTCCGACAATGCTGACTAGATCCATGTTATGAGCTGATGCCCATTCCATGATCTGGCTTCCATTGCCGCACTGATTTGACGTTAGCAGCTGCCAATGCTATGACATAGAGTTAAAATCGCCTCCAACCACCACTGGTCCTCTAACTTCCCACTGGAGTAGGGGCTCCAGGGTTCCACTGGTGCCTGGGGCACGATACATGTTGGCATAGGTCAGGCCGTCTATTTTTACAAAACAGTAGTCGGAGGTCGGAACTGATGAGGGTAGAAACATTTGAGTTGCATGACTACCTTTGCGCGTGAAATTAATCGCGCGGGGCCGGATGTCTGTTCCTCCAAATGGTATATGACTACTGTAGCCAGGGTGACTTTTTGTTATAAAACCCCCCTTTTTCTTTCTTGTCCATGGCTCCTATACCATGACTACATGTGCACCGGCATCCCATACCTACTGCAATGCTTTATCCATATTTTCTCCATCCCTTCCGACATTCACTTGGTGAAAGTGGACGGTGTTGTGTTTGTCTTTTGTCGCTTTAGTTGAGGGGTATCCTAACATTAACACGACATTGTTGAATCCTGGGCAATGACAGTTTCTGTACAAGGCTGGATTATTTGCCTCGTATAATTTTATCAGATGTTTCACCGTTATAGATGGAGTAGACAAAACAAGAATATCTTTATCTCAACGTACACCTTCATCTGAACTGATACCGAGACACGGCGAACGTTGCAAAAAGTTATGATGATTCCCTAAGTCATGAAGTGGTTAAATCCAAAGTGAAGCATACACCACCACAGCGTAATCCATCATTCTTGTTTGTGTCTCGTTAGCAATAACTACCACTTTAACCACGCTAACATGGAGGCATCAGCTAGAATGACCATCGTTATAGATACCCTTGAACAGAGTGGGACTCGAACCCACGCCACTTTCGTGACCAGGATGCGGAAGAAACTCCTTAACCTGGCGCCATAACCAGCTCGGCCATCTGTCCCTTGTTATCGCACGTATCATTGCATTTATGAACTTGTTGTGATTTGTACGGTCGGCAGGCCGGTCAATGCTTTCAAAGAAGATAAATGTAAAAAGACGGGGCAGAAGATGTGGAGATGATGAAGATCGAGAAGATCTGACAAAAAACAGTTGATCAAGTTCTGGAGGATTCTATCTAGGTAGTAAATGAGGTAGTGGATACTTTAAAGCATTCGGGAGTTATACAAAACGGTACGATTAATTGGGAAGATAATGCTATCAACACGACTCAGCTAGGAAAATAACTATCCCCAACACAATACTAGCAGAAGGTTCGAATCCTAGCAAGGAAACCGAATCATCAACTGTGCTAGCACTCCTGCAAGGAACATTAGAAACGCCTACCGCCGGTGAAGCCTGCGCCAGTCGCAACAATACCAACATTGCCGGAGAATACCCTCCAGAACTTTGGGCTTTTATTAAGGTACAAGGACGTCGAGCCACCGAAACTGACAATAGAACTATCGACACGGTAGTTATCAATGATGTTGAAAATTACCTCTCAGATCCGTAAATTGCAAAATATAAAACCCACATACACTGAATGAAGGTCTATCCCCTGGCTGTCATTGCTCGATTCATGTCAACGAGACCCGGTGCAACAGCTTCAACGTCAGACAGAAATGCGCACATTTCTTGCCAGAAATCAAGCCGAAAGCTGTAAAGTCCACATATAAACCAACTTGGGCGTTAACAATATAAAGAGGACAACAAATTCCCTCCCAACCAAAAACCTCTACTCGTGCGTCAGCTCTCCAAATAAACCGGCTAAGGTCGCAATTTTCTCCCCACAGAACAAGAGGCTATCTCTCTTAATAGGAAGAAGCCACGGGTGGCGCATACTATCTCCATCAGCAATTCTTAAAGCAATCTCCCAGATAATCAACTTCTCCTAGATAAATATCGAGCGCACCCACTGCGTTAACACAGGCTTCGCACTCAGGGCAAAACACGAAAGTTCCCACATGCTTTAAACAAATCCGGCCAATTTTTTGACAACGTGGGAGCAATGTCAGAAAAAGTATTAGATCTTATTACCCTTTGCATCTTAAATATCCCCGTCGCTTTAGCCATGCTCATAAGCGGGGCTCAAACTATAAAAATACGATTACCGAAGAAATCACAAAGATCAGAAAAGTTGCGTCCTTGAAAGTCCGACTACGCGGGTAAGCCCTCTTGGAACCCTCTACTAACTATGGCTGGTACATTCTGAAAAAGCGGCTGCACTCCGAACAGCATTCTATCCGTTTGATCACTCCGATGACTCTACAAAACATAAAATACGGAGAATTAAGCAGCAGTAGAAGCGATGTTTTGAGTTTTATGGTGCAAACTGGTGCTATTGAGCAACAGCTTGCTGGAACTACACCAGAAAAATGCATCCAACTACTGATAGTAAGACAGATACGAATTCCCGACTCTGTGGGGGCCAATATCACATGGATAGCCATAACTGCCCAGCACACCCAACTCTGGTTGTCTCGGTTAATGAATATTTTACCTAACAAAATAATCGATTCAACCTTGACCGCTTTCCCTTCAGTGACCCTCTCTCTCCTTCAATTATTACAAACTCAGCTAAGTGAATAAAAATTATTCAAGATGAGCCCCTAGCTCGTCACGGTAACCAGACGTAACGGCTAGTTCCTGTAGCATATGTTGGCCAACGTAAGCCTGGCCCGACGTAGATGGTAAAAAATTAATTTACATCAGCGCGCTGATTTATGATACCACTCTACAGAATATCCGACATTGGTATCGAGCTTGGCATTGCAGCAGTATTAGATTATATATCTACAACACATTGAGGCTGTACAACAATTATGATCGACGTATTTGAAGAATCTCATTGAACCAGAGATAAAGAATGATCGTGCCTTATCAACACGGATACTATGTATATATAGATAGGTGTAGGTAGAGACTGAAGTAGCTCTATCATCAGATGTGACGGCTAGTAAGCCTTTAGTGGCTTGTAGCATGGGCTTTCTAACGCAGACTAAGGGTAATAATATTTAGAGCCTATTTTCTGAAGCAGAGTCTAAAAAGTGGCAATTTTACTATTGTAAAGCCTCTGAGAATGAGGTGTGGTTGTGAGTCGCAAGAATGGGGTACAGATAGGAAACTATGTAACTGACAGGAATGATAGCCATGTGTAAAGTAGCTCTATTACCCTCTTCAATCTATAGTTTACTATAGGTTGAAAATTAACTACCTCTGACCAAAAGGTTTCCCAAGTGTCTACGCTAAGACTCTGACATTGGAGTAATAATCTACATATTATCCACCATATTGTTGCTCCAGCACCTATTCAGTGAAGCGTAACAAAAGATGGTGGTTGGCGTGGTTTAAGGTAAAGCAATAACTGAGCAGGTGTAGGCCTTCGTGTAAGTAGATGATCTCTTCCCTTCTCTTCGCATAGTTCGTTTCTAATTCATTACCATGCACCTTGACTTCTCGCTTTGTAACACTTCCGCTCTACACTATTCCAAGCAACAGTCGCATCTCTTGGAACATGGAATTATCCGAAGAAGTTCATGCTGATATAATTGGGTATGAAGCGCAGCCCTTGGAGTAGACGGAGTCTCAGTAGGGCTCCTGGCAACCTATTTGGCGTACCATAGGGCCATATGTGGCATGACTTATTTAAGCCTACATTCGACTCGCCACGTACAGAACTGATATGAGCTGGCTAGAGTATCCCAAATACAGAAGCCTACCCGAGACCTAAGTACAATTAGGAGATAAAGACCGACCACCCTTCATTCGTGTCTTTTCGAAGATCTGGAAGAAATGCTAGCAAGGCGGATGGCGCACCTCACGACTACCCGCGACGTGGTCGGAAAGCAACTGTTAGGTGAAACACTGAAGCGTTTAGCAACAGACTTTGTCACCGGTGTCGTGTACGATGCTGAAGAAGCTCGCTCTCAGGGATAGACCGAAGAGTTGAGGTCTGGTTATGGAAGAAGTAACCTCGCAAGAAGATTTTTTCTGTGGTTTACCTCAGGGATCATCTATTTCACATCTCCTCCTCCTCCTCCTCCTCTGATCAAGAGGGAGCTTTGGTTTAGTTATGGGCTAGTCACGAAAGGAAAGCTGGCCAGAGCTGACGTGGAAAACTTTTCCGGAGTTGAGTTCCTCTAGAGGGAGTCCTGGGATGGAGATGTTCGGTATATATAAACTTCATATAATTTATTTGTTAATTCGCCCCAAATAAAACCTACAGTATGGTGTTCTCTAGTATGGTTTGAGTAGTCTGAGCACATACTCCACATGGGATGGAGACACCTCAGACTTCATTTCGCGCGGACAAAGTTCAGTGGATGATAAAGATATTTCTGGATAACCCAGGGTTTTTGAGACGTTCCCCTGAGTGGGTATTCGCGGATGAGGGTTGACTTGGGGTGAAGAAAAAGCCACCATAACTTCGCAATGGTACTTGCAAATGAAATCCGAGGCATGAGTACTCTTCCTTATATTGAGTCATCTATTCTGTATATTTTCTCCGATATTGTGTCATAGCTAGATAGCTGCAAACGCAATAAAGAACTAATTCAAAAAGAAAAATCGGCTACTTATCACCAGTGTCGGTCTTGTAATTCTCACGAGAGTCCTCAAACTTGACCTCTCTGCACACCACCTCACCTCGACGACCGATCAAGTTGTTGCTCCAGTTGCAAACAGGAGCTTGCCTCATTTGTTACCGACCATCACTCGCTAAAAAATTTACAGCGCTGCGCATACCCGCAAGGAGGAAACTAAGTCATAGTATACAAAGCTGACGTCTTGGTTTAAAGGGGTCTGTTCCTCTGATGGGGCTATACATCTTGAAGAAGGACAGACGATTGGGGGGTGGAAAGAGATATGGAAGAGGCCTATTGGGGGAATAATAGGTCTGACATTTTGGGGATGTCTTCTACTGTAGAACCTTTGTGGGCGCCAAGACCAAGATTTCGGCTAATTAGCCAGGATCGCCTCTATTGTCGATCAGTCAACGGCACTCCTCAGCGCCCTAGACGCTACAAAAGAAGTTGGGCTAAGGTACCGAGCAGCAATCACGCTCTGACAAGACTTTTCTGACATTTCAGCACGGCCTTCGGGAAGGAATTGGAAGGAGTCTAGAAGGGCAACGAACGGATCACAAAACGAGTCACCAGTGTCCATTCGTGTACTGACTCTCACGCTATGACTATTCACGTGACATAAACGTAAATACGTCCTCCACTTTTACACACATTGAGTCAATGGTACGCAGTTATCATGTCAATCGTGCTAAATTAATTACTGATGGGAAGATTTACGTGATAAAATAAGACTGTGATGCCCAGCGAGCGAATCATTAGCCTTTGGTTTTATCTTCGCAGACTTACTGAGCATTGAAGTTTGCACAAAAATTTCGTTCCACGGGAATTGAGCCCGAGGCGGGGCTCGAACCCGCGACCTTGAGGTTGCCAGACATCTTGTCTTTAAGAGCCACACGCTCTACCGATTGAGCTACCCGGGCGGTGAAAGACAGGTTGTATGCTGTCTTAAGTTGCTAGTTGTGTCCATGAATATCCTACATATTGCGCTGCTTTATGGCTCAGGCCACACCGTTCACAGTGCTCCTTGCCTCTCATTTTTCTTGAACGATCATTAATAAATTGCCAGTGATGAATAGTTATCCAGCTCAGTATTTGCCCGTGGAATTTAGCCACCTTTTCCACGGAAACATCGACCCAAAAATGGTAGCAATGGAAACTGCTTGCGCGTGAACAATTATCAAAAAACCTGCAGGCCCAGCCAGGCGAGGCCTAGACACCGGGACCACACGAGATGTGCATATCCGTCTACATCTCCCATCTTTGTAACAGTCGAAGTCGACTTGATCCAACCCACCATCTCCTTATCGAGTGCTGGGTACGCTCCGGAAACTCATTGGTTGGCTTTTCCTCCACGATCAAGGGTTGATGATGAGTGGGGCTTCGACCCTAACATCTGATCTGACCGTGGTTAGCTTCATAATAATGGTGATAAGGGGGTGTGCTTATGGATGAAGACGATACAGACCGCGAAAGAGATTTAGAAACCTCATCAATGTGAGGACTTTGATACTCAATCTCGGCTCTGCAGACTCTACGGTGAGGGCTGGAGGTTTGTAGGGGACACCACTCACAGGTGCTGAGAATAGTCCCCTCAATTTGGTCACATATCAGGTGGCTAGGCGTCCCACTATCACTCTACTGCGTTTCGATAGCCTCCTTTGCCATATGTAATTGATCGTCATATTATCTGGAGTATAGGGAGTTTCATGCATAAAAGGAGGTGTAGTAACGTTCACGGAATTATTAGCTAACTCCTAATCTCAAGCTCTATACACAGATAGATTGTTTTATTCGAAGCCATGAGACACCCATGAATATCACATCCAAGACTGTTCTTTCTACTCCTACCACCGTGCCCATAGAAAATTCAGTAGTACGTGGTCAGATTGATTTAGAAGATTCGCTTGGGAATTACAAGAGTGACGACGATGAGAAGTTGGCGATTATCGATGTGCTAATGTTTGCCTACAACCTCCATCTGGATGCCATTCTTCTCGGTTTCCCCAGATAAATAGAGCACACTGAGCGATGTCTCCGAAAATCCCTAGCGGTGAAGAGTACATATTTTCCGGCGGCGATGGCGAATTCGATCAAGTTGGTATTTTTTCTTGCGAGATCCGGGATCGTCGCTCGCTATCTAGAAGGATTGATTGTGAAGTGAAGATGATCAAAGATACCAGATCTAACTAATTTTTTCCAAGGCGATTCCAGAAGGTTTCCATAGTCGCAGACTCAGATAGGGCTGCAACGGGAATCTAACCTAATCTTACTAGGAAGGGAGATATACATGGGCTTACTCACCCCATCTGGTTCAGGCTGCAGTTATTTGAGTATTTTACCGCGCAAAGAATTTTCGATATGACAATTATTTTTGGACGGAAGGTGCGGTTGATGTGTTGGCCAAGTTCTGCGTAGTATTACAGAGCTTAACGGCTCTTCACTGGCATTGTATCCGGGATATTATTTTAGTAAAAAAGAGGATGAGAGCCCCGTGCATGGTGTGGCCCAGGTAAGAAATGAGCCCAACATGCTTTATGATTACAGACTCAAATGGTACAATATAAGCAAAATCCAAATTGATGGAAGAATCTCGACAGCAGATTCTCCATAATTCTGATCTGGTCCACTGTAACTGACACAGCTGCATAGAAAATACGTATGTTGCCCTACCTGCAGAAAAGCGATTTACCGTAAAATCAGTATTAAAGAAGACAATTATAATAGTAAAAACAACAAATTAAGCATATTATCAAGAACCTTGACAGTTAAGCTGCCTTGATTGGCAAAAGGTCAAGTTTTATGCTACAAGTTAGATTCTGCATGAGATTACAACTCTTTTATCTGTGAAGACAAACAACTAGCAATGCGGGACCATCTGCCTGCGCATAGAGTCTTGAAAGAACGTATATTCTATCATTCGCCATATGAGATTTGCCACTTTGAAAGATCATCACTAACCTCGATAATTGATCCTAAAGAACTTTATTGGAAATATCTTTATCAATTTTTAAAAGCCACGATATTTTTACATACAGTGCAATGTATACTGATCCCCTAAATCTATGGTCAAGCTGTTTTTTCCATGCACCATCAGAGGTTGGATTATAATCTAACCCTCGATTTATAACAGAAAGCCCATGAAGTTTGATTTTTAACAGTATCTTATTGGCTGACCTGACACCAATGCGCCGTGTTTATCTTAAACATTTATACTATAAGCCCCTAAATAGAATGATGTGATCACGCTACACGAACGACTGAATAAAAAATTGCACTTTCCGCTCCTTTCTTGAAATTTAGATACGAGTGGCGAACCGTATTCCCATGAATCAATACTATCAAGTCCGAACTAACATGGGCAACCATCCCTGGCAATTTCAATGTGAATGTTGATTGGGTCTGAAAAATCACCACTAAATTCCTCGGTTTCTTCTTGAGCAAGAGCATTTCTTGCAATCACTTTATAATAAGGTAGTTAGCAGACCGCGACATTGACGAATGCGGGAAGAAACATCTTACCCTCAAAGGCCTGCTCTACGTTTATGGCTTCCTTTGCACTGGTCTCGAAATAGGGTATCCCGCCCTTTGATTGACAAAACGTCATAGCTCGTTTAGATGATATCTAAAATAACTGTTAACTATATCGTAAAGAGGATATGGTGGCGACTGACAACTCTTTTGTTTCCTTCAATATCAATTTTGTTTCCGAGTACAACCTTGACACGCTTGAGCTTAGATTCTTCATAGTCGTCGAACACAACTTACGAATGGAAAATTATCAGGATCTCGTGGGGAAGCTTGAATTAAGAATTCGTCTCTCCAGCTGTCAAGTGTATCAAAACTTTTGGAATTATTCACATCATAGACTAATACGCAACAGTCAGCACCTCGGTAAAAGGCGACTCCGAGTGATTGAAATCGCTCCTGTCCAGCGGTATCCCATAACTAAGACCATCAGTTTGTGGAGGCCAAGAGTTTAGATGATATTACCTGCATGGTTACCAACCTATCGTCGACAAGGACCTCCTTTGTTAGAAAATCGGCACCGATTGTAGCTTTGTAACTCGCACTAAATTTTTTATTTACCTAATTGTAAGTTAGAGTTGTTATTGTTTGTGGCTTTATATATGCTGGCCTCTTTTATCCAAAAGCGAAGTTTTTACTTACATATTGATTCATCAAACTCGTTTTACCCACTCCACTATCGCCCAGAATTATAACCTTGTATCAAGGTTAGACTGGGTCTTTCACTTAAAGAGATAGCCGCCTGAAAAATACAAACCTTGAGTAGGACTTTCTTTCGGGAAGCCATCGCGCTTACGGCTACGTAAGCTAAGATGCCGGTGGTTCTATGTTTTCGATTGAGAAGTTGTGTCGATGGATAGCTTAGCGAGAAAAATGAGGGTGAATGTTATCAATGATATACCCGCGATTATTCCGTGTCGATTGAATCTTTGGTGAGAGACGACAGGTTGTTTTGAGCTGTCATAGGTATCAAGTAGTATTGTAGCAACAAGCCAAGCTGAAAACAGGCCGGCAACCCGATTATCCCTGCGACACATTGCATGTATCGCCTCCTTAGCTCAGACCCCACACGAGAACGTGAGTTGCTTACACAAATACCGAGGCTGACGTGACGTGATATGCACTCCAACAACCAGCGGTCGAGAAAGTTTCTCTTACAAAGATGTATATACTTTTTGATTAAGAGAGAATGCCTGGCATGCTAGCTACATACGGTGAAGCTTCCAAGCACAATATTTTAAAAGTAAACTTATAACAAGAATATCGACCGCTTTCCATTGTCAGCAATGTCATCTTGGCGCGACAAATATTTTCAAGCTCTTAGAGAAAGCGAACAAAAAAGACAAGCCAACTACACCCAAATAGATGACAACCTTATTGAAGCCTGCATGCTCCTCAGACTACCGCCAGCAATTTATGGCTAACATGTGCTCGTAGTTACGAACCTTCTCGAACGCACATCGGCTCTTGAGACACAGAGAGCTAACACAAGACAAGCCATCCAGTCAAATAAACCGCCAAGAGATTCAGACCCTTTACCAGCAAACGAAGAAATATTGCAATCTAGAAGTGACTTGGCAGAAGCTATACGTTCAAATGGCCAGCTCCAATCACGAATCAAGACTATTGAGGTGGAGCTACTTAAACTTCGAGCGAAGACCAAATCCGATCTGAGTATTATCAAAGAGCTTCATGCACAGCAGAATTCTTTGAAACAGAAGTTAAACGATAGAGATGAAGAATTACGTGGTAAGACGAAGTTATTAGATGTAGGACAACCATGTTCCATAGGATTCA
Source organism: Blumeria hordei DH14 (assembly GCA_900239735.1). Classification (NCBI taxonomy): domain Eukaryota; kingdom Fungi; phylum Ascomycota; class Leotiomycetes; order Helotiales; family Erysiphaceae; genus Blumeria; species Blumeria hordei. The sequence continues at coordinate 710,532 of OENG01000023.1, forward strand.
GCAATTTAATGATATAATTAGGATGTACATGATGAGATTGTTGCCCTTCATTTGCAGCTCAACCTATCCGAACAAAGAGCTAAAAATCTTTTGACTGAAAACAAGTCTCTTATAGACCGGTGGTTGATAAGTAAAAGTCACGAAGCCGATGAAATGAATAAACGCCTTCACGATTGAGACTGGGTAGAAATCTAAATGATGTATACTGGTTTAATTCGCCAGTGAAGAATCTCGACGGATGGGTTGATTGATACAATATAGCGCAGTTTATGCCATCATATTTAGAAATTATGTGAGTATGGTAAGTGCAGTAATAACGTGTGCAGATCCACCACATTTTACATGCCTCAAGTCCTCAACATCATGGTGTGCAGCCAATCACTAGGTAAAGCTTATCTTAGGTGGAAACATTTATAAGATCAGGGTGAAAGGTTAACGGCTGTCCCGGGAGAACCTTATTCAGTTGTGATAGTTCATATATTCGAGTGGGTGATAATGTCTCTGTATAAATACTTTTATGCTATATATTGGTGATAGAAATAAACAATAGCCGAAGGCTCGTAATAAAGTACCTAATATGTAAAATTCTAAATGCACACTATTATATATGATATGACCATGCATTAATACTTCTAATTCAATATTGCCAGTTCAGATAGAGCTTGTCGTGAGCATGTTGCCAAACATAAATAGCCTATATCATCGTTTTCATCTTTCGCCCTAGCAAACTTATTATCGACAGCTCTGTCACAACGAAGTCTGCAGTGATGATTAGATTTCACAAATATTATGCAGCCGTTTCTCATCTTTTCGAGCTATGTAGTATGTGCCACTTGTATCTGTCCAGCTGACTGACCCGCTGTGATACTCTCCTTTTGTGACGTCCAGCAAATTGGCTGGGTCCCACAAATTCCGAGATGATATTTGATGCCCCGTCGACACAAAAGGTTTCAGTGAGATAATCCTACAGCCGTTCTTAAAATCCAGGAAAAGATCTTTCAGTTTCTGGTTTAGCTCGGGCGTAAAAGCCTGGTTGTTAACGAGTATAACATCTGCTCTTTTCATAGCGGCCAAAATTCTTGGATTTTCGAGGAAATCACCACATTCTAAATTAACGCGACCTGATTTGATGCCCCAAAGTCTACATCTGGCGTTGAACTCTTTGCTTTGAGCTTCTGCAAGCGTACATGCATTTAGCATCATCTCGCACCCCCAGCTTTCACAGCCAAATTCTAATGCCGCTTGCAAGACGACATTTCCGACGCCAGAACCTAAGTCTACAAATACATCTTCGCATGTCAAGCTTGCTTCGGCTAATATTCTGGATATGAAAGGTGGGAGAAGTTCGCCATATATGTTGTCCGTTCCGTTTTCATACTGCTTCAGTATATTGACTTTGGGTGACACAGTGCGGGCATATACTTGCTGGAGGATACACTCAACCATGTCAAGGGGTAAGATTTGAGTTGAATCGAGACGTTTGCCGATTGATCCGTCCTTTAGAAGCCTTTGTAACGAGGTGTTATATGCCTCTACTGCCTCCTTGAAATCGTTTAGAAAATTGTTGTCTGAGCTCCCTTTCGTGTGTAGGTTGTAGGCTTTTGTCAATTTTCGTATAATTCCATTATCAGGACCCTTCAGTGGAATTTTCTGCTCTTCTGAAAAATATAATTCCAGTACATTTGTGATAACGTTAATTATTTCTTGAACTGGATTGAAATTATCTCCGGGCATCAATACATATCTAGGCGAAAATGGTCAGCTTTATAATGAGCTAGTATGGAAAGAAAGTACATGGTAAAACCTTTCAAGCTGAGAGGCACTAGGATATTGAACCTGGACCATGACGACTGCAGGAAAGTCATTCCTATCCATCTTTGGCCTTTTATCAACGCTTGTAATATCTGCTGCATGTATTATTTCGAGTGATTCGCTTTGATTCACCGAGAAAGCGTCCCCTAAATTAAGTTTTCGCTTTTTGTTTGCATATTTTATCATTTTCTGACGCGTGCATGCTGGAGTTTTAAGATCAGGGACATCTTCTGCGTCGCTGGAGTCTGAGCTGAGGGGATGCTGAGGGGCAGGTGTTCTACGTAGTGGTAATTTCCGTTTGGATTTATCATGGGTACACTCGTATTTGCTAGACTTGACGGAGGAAAGTTTTGCCTTCGAATAAGTCTGAAGATTCCTGGCTGTGCACTTGGGTGGAAGATTTTCTTCTTTTAACGTGGTGCTTGCCTTGGGCTTTGGTAGTATTGGTACTGGTTTTGGCTTGCCTCGCACCCTCTCAGTTCGGATTCTGGCCGGCGTTGCCTTAATGGCAAAAGCCTTGTTGTTGAATAAGTTGCTCATAACTACAACGGAACTATTATGACCAGATACAGTTGTAAACGAAACCTGAGGATATCTATTGTGACGCCAGCTTATAAGATCTTGTTTTGCTTCAGTTATGGATAAACATGTGTGAAAGAATAATCACATGATTATAAACTCTAATAAATTACACCTTGTTGTTCGCCACAACGTTTAACTGTACCACCTATGGAACAAATTTATCATTGTTTGTACAACATTGGGCAGTTGACTAGATTGCATCCCTCCCAATAAAATTTGTAGGAAATTATCGCCCTAGATGCGGGTCAGAACTCTCGCGGCATCTCACTGCTAGCACGTCCAAGGAAATGCAAGGTTTGTTGTTGGTTTGGTGTTAATGTGAGAGTGTGAGGTATGTTTATTGTACTACTTGAGTCTTAGATTATCTAGCACATTGAGCTCCTCTCTGGCACAAGCCACCCTCTCTACCAAGTCCATTCCTTTTTTTTACGACAAAGGATCTCTGGCATAATGCTCGTAACAAATAGCTTTTCTGAGTTATACTGTGGAATATAGCCAACCTTTTCACAGAATCTCATACCCAAAAAAACAAGCAAAAGAGGCGCGCATCTCTATCTACACTTCCCTTTTTTAATATTAGAGGGCAACCTGTTCCAATCCAGCGTCGCCGTGTTGAGAGCTAGGTAAGCTCCGGAAATTCATCGGGTTGACTTTCCTCCATGACCACGAGTAGGAGATGAGAAGGGCTTCGACCCTACCATCTGATCCTACCGTGGTTAGCTTTGTGATAATGATAACTGGGGGTTGTGCTAAGAGATGAAGACGATACAGACCACGAGAGCGATTGGAACCGTCATGGTATTGAGGACGAAAGTGATACTCAAACTCGGCTATGCAGACTCTACAATGAGATCCGGAGATTCATAGGGGATACCACTGACAGGTGTTGTGAATAGTCCCCACCCGAGGTCTGAGTAAATTAAGCTCTGTAAAATTCTAATACGCCTTTGTCCGGAGTTGATATCATTGACAAACTTTCAATTCCCAGCCTCAGGCTAGGTCTAATGCCACTTCCGTCTGGTTTGATTTGTAAGCATATGGAAATTACATCATATTGCGAGGAGTAGTTGGTCTCGACGCTGCTTTTTGGATTTGATTTCATTTGCCCGATCTGGCGCCCTATGGGCCCATGCAGGTGTCTACGAACTCCAATATATACATAGGAGGAAACATTTGCGATAAAATCCCCTTAACTTTTTGATTTGTCTACACTTCGATATTGTATTAGCTTCAAGAGGTGCACTAACACTGTAATTTCTAGTGCGGATACCGTTCTGTTTCCTATAATTTGTAGAGGTTTGTCTTCCTTCTACCTTCTCTCTTTCATTGTCGCCTCGACTTCAACAGTCAGTCGAAACTGTTCTTGCCGTCCTTCCTTCTAGATCCACCTAGTTATCTTTGGTATATCTTTTGGATTGTTTATCATGGCCTCGAATGACCAAGTCTCTGCTTTTCTCAGTATTTCCTCTCTTCCTTTACCCCAGCTGGTCCAGGCCATTGTCATGTGATTCCCACTTCGGGACGGGTATCCAAATTGGCATCGTGGGTTATGTGCTCCTAGAACTCTTTTTTTTGCAGATTGGAATTAAACACGATGTGTTCGCTTCTTATCTTCATGGCTTTAATGTTCTCGGCCTTACTCAGGTGATTATGGATACTGGAAGTTCTTCTTTGGTTTATTCTAGTCCTTCCTGTTTTATCACCCGTGAAGATATTTGCTGCCATCCACTACGACGCTGCTTGTCGCTGGCAGTATCATATTATATCAGAGAATACATCCACTAAATGAGTGGCCCATGCGTCAGACTGAAAATGGTGATAACATTTTTATCGTGACGGCTACTACCCCAGCACCCAGGGGGTATGGCACGGGTTTTCTACATCTATCTAATACTCTTTGCTACCTACGTGACTGATTCGAAGAAAAGGGGTACTATTCTCAACACCTGTCAGTGGGTATTATGGTTATGAGCTATGAGGAGTGGGTTGCAGTGGATAGACCCATATAATGTTATGCTGCAGGTATGTGAACAGAAAGTATGAGACTAGACCTATTTCCAATCACTAAGGGTACATCTATGAAACTGTATGCATGCTCGCCTGGCCAGTACAATAATGATGAATGCTGTGGCCTTGAGCCACACGTGATGCTTTAGCCTCGACTACCTTGTTGTCTCATGTCATAACAGTAGTGTCCCCTACGAACCTCCAGCTCTCACTGTAGAGTCTGTGTTACGGGGCAAGAATGTCTACAAGATAGAATGTGGACAAAATACAGAAATTTTTCGAAACGTCGTAAGCCCTCTTAATACGTGAACGAGGACTACTGTAAAGGTCTCTTTGACTAGCTCGATGCTAGTGTCAATAATAACATCAGTCCTCAAACCTGACGAGGGCCCAAAGCAGTCTAGTGATGCAAATACGAAGTGGTCACATGGGGCTCAATTCGTGTCTATATAGAAGAAAAGTACCCGAAGTATTAAGTCCAGGTTGTCCATGTGGCTACCAATCACAGAACCCCAAGCATATGATTATGTCCTCTCCAGATGGTCGAATGGTAGAGCTGAGATCTGGAGACAAGCCAAAGATCGGTCCTACGAAGCAATGATAAATAATCCTGGAGACATCAAAAGGATAACACGGTTGATACCAAATAATGGGTGGATAGAGCAATTCCAGATGACAAAGGCGGTCGAAATGCTGCTGAGGGAAAGTAACAGGTCGAGTAATGTTTGGGGCGATTAGAGATGATCGGGTTGGTTTTATGCATAGCAATACAGTGTAACTGCGCTTCCTGAAGAAAATATGAGAAAACTAAAGACAACAAGCAGAAAGTTGTGGGAGGTTTTCACCATAAAGGTTTCCTCCCGTGTAAATTTTACAGATTTTAGACAACTGCATGGGCCCTTAGGGCGCCAAATCAGGATAATGAAAACGAACCAAACACCAGTCCTCTCCATTTCTATACAATTATATTACTATGACAACTAGACCCCCTCCCCTGCTTAGGCATGATTTCACCCTTTTTCGGAGAGTCATGAAAAGAACCATTACAGTCTGCACGGCCGAAATGTAATTACACCTTATCAACTTTCAGCAGAGTTATATCCCCCTCTATCAAATATACGCTTCCGATAACTCACAAGACGACCAAGACGACGACAATTATGCTGGGAACGAGGAAAGATCTCGCGGTACCAAACGCTACAACGGTAGTCAGAGGGTCGGATGTTGTAGTGGTACACCATCCGGGCCGGTCTTCTAAGTAGGGTCTGGATAGCCTGAACATCAATCCCACCAGAGACAGAAGATCGCTGGTTCGACTCCAGCAGACCTCACCTTACTGAAGTAAGCTACATTGATGATGGTGGCATGTCTGGATAACCCACGATTTTTTGAAAAGTTTCCCTTGGGTGAGTTACACGGAAGGCATAGTTCGACAGCGGTGAAGAAAAAGCCGCCTTGTCATAGCCGTAGTGAGACTTGCAAATGATATCTGAGGCATGATGTTCATCACAACTATATCATTATTGTATCTGACTAAAGTCAACACCTGCATGGGCCAAAAAAAGGCGCCAGATCAGGATAATGAACAAAAATAAAAAAAATAAAACGGTAGTCAAAGAAGCCCTCGTTATATTACAACATGTGCTACCCACTGCCGGGCGAACAAAAAGCTCACGAAAGCAAAGTAAAAGACTCTTCCGCCTTAAGTAAATCAGATTTCGACTCGTCAACAATATCGTCCCTTCTAACCTTTAATTCCGAATCTACTAGCAAGGAGGGCATCTAAAATACATGAGTTACCCGACGACCCCACGTCCGTTACGAATTTTGGATGCTGGGCTAGGCTCCTTCACGACAGTCACTCTCGACCAAGACTTTTCTGACATTCTTCCACGATCTTCGGTTTGTCCTGCGGCATGAATCAGGAAAAGAGGAAGGAGGAGGCTAGGAAGGTTGAGAGACGCTCTCATGTAAATACAGGTCTGCTGCGCCCATCTGGCCGGCCTCTTCGTTATATAAGAGCCCCGCACCCAGTAGTTTTGAGACCTTTCCCTGCATCTACACACCCGTAAATGACCATCGTTTCGTCGGCTGGAGAGGGGAGATAACGACGGGATAACGGCTCCTCTTAGTGTGTACTCGAATGAAGGCCTGCGGTGGTTTCACTGCTGGAAAGAAGTCGTGAAGGAGGTATAGGAGGGAGTCTAGTACCCGAGGTATAGATACTACCGGCCTGTAGGCATAAAAGACCCACATGGCCTTTCATATTCACAGACTTCATAGTACAATAAACAAATACACATCCACATTCACACTGACTCAAAGAAAACCAGGTATGCAAAACCCAAAACGAATAAAACAATTTCTAATGTACTAGTATCCTACCCTGCACTACATCTTAATCCTCGTATCATACTGAACGGTCCACAGAAGCATTAAAATTGACCTTTCATCTCTGTTCACGCTTTAATCTTGCTATGACATTTCCTTACGGTCGGGAAACGCCAGAATATCTGCCATCCTTCTTGCCCCACCTTTTCCTTATTGTCAAATGACCTGGTAACTAAATGATCCTTCACTTATCATTGAAAGCAGAATTATGCAAGTAGGAGTCTGGATCCAGTCCAAAAGCGAAAGCATGATCTGCATGCGGGCATGTCAGACTATTGATGATGCTCAGGGGTCTTTTTAGGAGTGGGAGTAGCTATCATAGTGCTACAACGGCCTAGGAGCATGGAGTAACCAATCAGTCATCCGTGTACTCGCTCTTACCTTTCGACAATTCATGTGATACTCATACCAAGCCCTCACTAAGTTTTACTATTACCTTATAAATGATGACTAATTACGTTGATAAGTAATGAGTTACCTGTTTATGAATGGCGGTCGGAGATGAGGATTAGATTAGATAAGATTTATTTTAAAGTATTATGGAAAAAATGATCCCTCAATCATCGAGGCTGTTGAGCGCATTGATTTAAGTCACTACCGAGGTGAAACTAAGTGGCGAATTTTCAGTAACGTGTGTATCATCAACGTGGCCTACTGTCAGGAAAAGCTGCTTAGTCAGCTAGTTGGTTAAATGAAAGGTGTCCACATCCTTGGTACATAACACATCTTAATCACTCAATACTTGTGGTACCATAATATATATTTACTCTACAGACCGCACATTATCATTTATGTTATCTTTTTCTCGTAACTATAACTTCTCAATATCCCAACAGGTTATGAGACCAGAGTTTAATTATTCATCGGCTTCTGTTTTAGAACAATCCTCCACAATGTCTTCACTAACCGCAGAATTAAAAGGCACCCGCAATCACGACGGTCTTCCACTATACAAATCTTATTGGTGAAACATTGTGATCCTGGGCGGGCGAGGATCACTCCCGCTCGGAAACTCGGCAGAGGTCTATGATGCTGAAATTGCCGGGGCCACGGAAGGCCTTGCTGCAGCACTCCTCAACCCACTGGCTTTCTATGCCTCTAACGTCACTGTTTGCCTTGACAACCAGGAGGCCGCCCTCCGTCTTCTCTCTGATGTTCCCACAGCGTCTAGCTCAGCGAAAATCTTTCTCTTTCGCAAGCTTGCAGCAAACTGGAAAAGAAGGTCACGCGGCCAAAACACAACGCCTGGGGAAGTGGCCATCCGATGGTGCCCGGGCCACGCAGGTATTCTGGGAAACGAAGTAGCCGACGCGCTTGCCAAAGCTGCTTGTGCGGCTCCAGCTCTATACTCGGTATTCTCCATTGCGAGGGCAAGAAGGGAAGTCAAAGCCCAGTACGAGGCTTCTGTTGCACTTTACTGGGCAGAAAATTCTTCATCTAGATATAAAGAATAAGGAATTGGTCCTAATACTAAGATTACAGCCGAGTTCGCCTGTCTAGGGCGACGAATACTAGGATATCTATTAGCTGCACGATCTGGACATGGCGACTTCGCAGACTACCACCGACGGTTTCAGCACGAAAACGCCATTCTAACCTGCTCATGCGGAGAAGAAAAGTCCCCCGACCACTTTTTCTATTGCCACCTTGGGCAGTACCAGGCACAGCTCCACAGAGCACAGAATCCTAGTCCCAGCATATCTTGGGCTCTCGCTTCCGCGGAGGGAGTTCACGCATTTAATAGCTGGGTGCGGGTCACAAATTTCTTTGGAAAAGCACAACAAGTCTGACCGAAAGGGAATCATGTGATTTAACCAAGTTCCCCCTTCCATATTGTTTATTTAATCTATTCTTCATTCAATACAGTCTGAATACATGAGAGTTGAAGGGTGACCGGTAACCATGTATAATTTAATCTTCAAGCGCAGGATGATAAGATCCTAGCTTTCATTTGCTTTGTTGGGTTTGTCTAGGCGCCAAAACTTCGGGTAGTTTTATTTAGACTGAGCTAACCGGCACGTGAGGAGCTCACGTGCTGTGCGCGGGCACGACGTTAAGTATTATAAATAAATAAATAAATTGTGATCCTGGGCCTTGGAACATACACAGAGTGGCGGATTACTTGCGAGATCGCCTTGATAAACGCAGGCGTTTAAAGTATCGCTGATGGTACATGGAAGAGACACATTACTAACGACTACGTACATGTTTCCCGTCCAAATACTCGATCAGTCTCTTCAGGTGCACCATACAATGAAATTGATACCGGTGACAACGAATTTCGAGTACAGGAAGAGAAATGGTTGTCCAAAGCCCGCGACACTCAATCGCTCGGTTTCCTGAGGAACATCGATCCTGCTGGGCTATGGAATTTACTCCTCCAAATGGACCCAAACAAAGATCCAGCAACCATTGCAGAATTGAGGTCCAAGTTCGCCTCTTTGAAGTTTGATCCGAGAGTAGACACGATCCAGTCCCTTGTCCTACGTCTCGACAATCTTAGGGTTAAGCTATCAATGACTTCTAGATCGATCACTGAGGAGGATGTAAAGGAGCAGCTAATTGCATCTCTCCCTAAAGATAACTTCATTTGGTCAACGGCTTGATCACACGCTCTAAACATGGGTAAAAGTCTAGCAGAAACGATAACCTATCTCCAATCTTACGAGTCCAACATCTCTTATACTCAGCCGCCTCAACCATAAGTTGCAATCTTGCACGCAGCAGCAATAGAAAAAGAGGACGTGGTACATATCGAAGGGGACGCAATTTAACGCACTTTGATCGCCCTAATCAAGCCCGCGGAGAGCCTAACAGAAAAGGAAAACATAGGGGAATGGCAACTGACGAAAAGGAGTGTTTCTTTTGTGGAAGAAAAGGACATGTAGAACGAAACTGTCTCATTAAGCAATCTAAAAGCAGAGAGGCCAAGAACATGAATAAAGCTAGGAGTGATGCTGATGCTCGTCATGTCCAAGTTAGAAACATAAATGAAAATGATTCACCCTACCTGTCTTATCATCTTGAACATAGACACGTAGCTTGCTCAGAGCAAAACCTGGATGAAGGTCTACCTCTACTCAAAATAAAATCAAGTAAAAGTAAAAGCCCACAAAATAAAACAACTTCCGGGCTGCACTTCCAGTAATGAGGACAACACCAAATGTAGTCCTTCACAGAGAAGGAGGAATCTCGCCGGCAAAGGTCGTACTAGAGGGAAACCGATTCCGAATTTCGGCATGGCTTAAGACCCTTGATGATCGACACCCTTTGAGGATCCGCGCTTCCGTTTGCCCGAATGTCGGCACCCGAAAATACAAAAAGACTGCTAAGTCCTCAGCCAGACCAGAAATCCAGATGTCACGATTACAGCGTGCCTACCGAGAGCTTCCGGAAGCAGAAGCCCTTGAAAGTCTGATGCCAGTGGCTTAACCTAGGAGATCTGGCCCAAAGCCAATGGAACGCGAAGATTGCGTTAGACGGATTAGCGATGTGTCAGGAACGGACATTTGCGCATACTCGGATGGTTCATCGGAAGGACATGGACGCTCCGCCTGGGGTTTCGTTCTGAGGAAGGATGGGAAACTTATTGGCAAAGTAAGTGGCATTAAGCACGGGGGAGAGGTGCTGGATGCAGAGATGATTGGAGCAAGGAAGGCTCTGGAGGCCGCTCTGGAGTTCTTGGACAAAGAAATGTCCAGGAAAGTAGGAGGTTCGCAGCAAATCCACGTGTTTCTATACAGCCAGCAGGCTGTAAGCGCACTAACGACAGGCCCGTCCTCAACTAGCCTAGAAGATGTACGCAGCTTCCGTGCATTAAGTAACGTGGCAAAATTATTGGTAAAATGGGTGCCAGGGCACGCAGGGATACAAGGAAACGAGGAGGCAGACACCATTGCCCGTGCCGCCCTTCGAGAGTTACCTAGCCAGGATACACCACCAGGATCATGTACTCTGGCATATCTACGTGATCTCATGAATCGCAGATGATAAAGGCTGCTCGAAAACTGGTGGGAAGAGGCCTGTCTGCCTAAATACCGCCAACTCAACCTACAGGTGCGGAGACGCAAACCACCCGAACTGTCTCTCTCTAGGCACCTCTTCCGGGCACTAATTGCAGCACGAACGGGTCACGGCATTTTTGCGGCATACCATCGCCGTTTTAATAACCCATACGCTCCTATGGAGTGCTCTTGCGGGAAGGAAACTACTCCAACCCACTTCATACACTGTAGTCACCACGCACAACAAACGCGTAGGCTCAGAAAGTCAATGTCCCATGTTGTCTTTATCAAAAAGCTTCTCGGGCCCAAGTGCCACGATAGCTTCAAAAAATTTGCGCAGTAAACCGGCTGTTTTGATAGACGACCTACTCACTCATCCACTGCTCTCAGCGGGGATCAGATAAACTAGTCATTGCCACAACGCATAACACGAAAGGGAACGAGGCGAGAAGTGTCGTTTCTCTGAGGAAATATTGTAGCTATTTAGAGCTAGGGGGAAAAGGAGTGATTTTTTTGAACTAGGAGTTGGAGTAGGGGGTGTCTGCGTCGTAATTTACTTCCTACAATTTCTGTAGCGAGTCCAGCGGTTGAAATGAGTTGGGCCTGTAAGCAGTGATCCCCGCCGGCTCCACCAGTCTTGTACCTACAGTAGACCTATAGCTTTAGCTTAGGACTTTAATATTATAAAAAAAACAACTTTGAAAATATACAGATCTTGATCACCAGTGGGATTCATAAACTCCTAAAATTTACACAGTTTTTGAATTCTAATGCAACAGCCTTCCCAAATATCACAAAACGTGCATTACTCACCAAGCCCAGAGAAATTCTCACAATAATTGACTCCGGAGCGTAAGAACATTTTAGTGGTATGAGAGATGACTTCTTTACACTCAAAAGATGGAGCAGTCCAAAGTCTGTCCAAATTGCAAATGGAAAAGTTATTCAATGCGAAGGCTATGGCAATATATCTTTTAGGACTAGTGACAAGATAATTGAATTAAGAGAATTATGGTTTATTCCTTAGTTTGGTCAAATGCGGCTTCTGTCTGTCTGGGCTTTTGTTATGTTGTGCCAAGGGATTTGTCAGGAGCTAGCTTAGTAAATTAGCCGACCCATGTACATAGAATGTATAGAACCCACACATTCAATTAGATAGAAAAACTAAGTCTGCACACATTAGCTCATTGCTCCCATCTCACATATTCGTTCTCCTTGTACATCGCCAGTCACCTTTATTTGTCTATCAAGATATCTTCCGCAAGCTCATAACTATAACAGGTTATGAGCCCGGGCTCTTCAACAACCATGATAAATACAGATTCAGACAAGGTGACCTTAAGGAAAGGAGTTCCATTCAACCAGTGGAAGAGCAGCTTACAAGCAAGACTCAGTATACTTGATGTCGTAGGACATGTCTTTCATGATGTCCCAGGCATAGACCCTATTACCCAGCCATCTAAGCCGAAGGAAATAGATGAAGATGAAGACGCAGCAATGAATCACAAGAAGGCACTTGCGAAATGGTCGCACGGTGAGTTTCGTGCAAAAGATGCGATCGTCACTCGGTTGAGCCCAGAGTTGGTCCCCGAAGACTACGACCAGATCACTGCGAAACAGTTGTACGACGAGCTAGCCAAAACTAGAATAACAACAGCCTCCGCACCGTATGAAACTGCTCTTGCCAAATTGTTAGAAACTAGATTCACTGCAACTGCAGATGAATACTGCGATGTGTTCCTTAAGCGGCTGCAAAGTGTTAACAATGCAGCTTCAGTTATGGCAGCTGCAGATGAATCAGCAATGGCAGAAGACTACAAAGTCCATAAAGGACAAGCAGCAGCTTTATTTGTTTTTGGCACAAAAGAGGTGGAGTGGCTTGACATCTGGAGAGGCACGAAGACTCGAACTCTAAAAAATACCCTTGCACCACTGGATTATATGATGTCCACACTGCGAACCGAGGCCGGAGTCCGAAGCCAAGCACCTAAAATCGCCATGATGGCTGCTCCACAACAACAAGATGTTAATAAACCAGATCCAGAAGCAACATGTAGGCTGTGCTGGCACAAGCATAAAAACAAGTATTGCTACAAGCAACATCCGGAATTGGCAGTTGGACCTAAAGCAGAAAAGTGGCTGAGTAAAGGAAAGGGCAAGGGTAAAGCAAAGGCATCCATCCAGGAGAATATCGAAGATGGTGAATCTGAATATTCAGAAAGTGTAAACATATCTGCAGCAGCTATAAGTGGAAATAAAATGCCTTTCATATATGATACCGGTGCATCGCACCACTTTGTGAGCATGAAATCTGCCTTTATTAACCTCCACGAGCGTATACATCCATTCAGATTTGACCAGGCTGTAGGAGCGATGGCTCTCACTAAGGAAGGAACAGCCCACATTAAGCTGGGAATATTCAGGCTAGACTTACACAATACTCTCTACTCCCCGAAATCATCATGCAATATAATCTCTGCTGGTAGACTAGAGCGACTTGGGGCATAACTATTGACCCTGTCAAGAGGTTTCTGGTCCGTAAAAATAAAGGTCAACCTGACATGCCCATAGCGCGTATTATTCAAAAGAACGATGTATCATACATCTTACCTCTGGAAGGTGGAGGGGAAAGTGTAACCCAGCAAATAGCAGCGCCTGGAGTTGCAAGAGTGCCCAAGACAAATAATACTCAACGATGGCATCAACGGCTGGGGCATGTTGGACAAAAGATTCTCAAGAAAACCTCACAGTGTTCTATAGGTCTAGAGAATCTAGATACTTCAGATCTAAGTGTGTGTGAGACATGCCATCTGAGCAAAGCACAACGCTTTGTCTCCCGCCAACCGAGACTCATACCAAACAGTCCCCTAGATGAAATATTCTTAGACACAGTAGGCCCAATAGCTCCGTCACTTCTCGGTCATCAATATGCTGTTATCATAACTGATGCCAAAACCCGCATGAGATGGGCGCTAGCAATCCATACAAAGGATCAAATTGCAACAACGCTTATCCAGTGGATAAATACCATGCATCACCAGTACGGTAAGCGTATACGTATAATATTTAGGGATGGCGGCACGGAGTTTACGCGGACCAGGGCTTACTGTGAACAACATGGCATACAGACGCACACATCTGCACCTGATACACCAGAACAAAACGGACTGTCTGAAGCGGCAAATAAGGTGATTTTAAGAGTAGCACGATCTATGCTCATTGATGCTAAAATGCCGGCTAAATATTGGCCCTGGGCAGTCCAACATGCATGTTTTATTACAAATAGACTCTTTTGTCTCCGGACTAAGCAGGTTCCAATAATAGACTTTCTTAAGAGCCTCAAACAGCCATGCCCAGACAAGGTTGACTTTAATAACTTGCCACGATTTGGATGCCGGGCATATAAGCTGACTGACCCCAAACCAAGCAAATTTGAGCCGAGAGCATGTAAAGGCTGGTTCATTGGATTCCAAGTTAATACAGATAAGAATTTCATTATTCACCACCCACATTGGACACCGATTAATGGGCAGAAATGGAAAATTAGCTTCACACCTCATGCAACATTCAATGAGGATGTAATGTATGGTGATGAATGCGAAAGATCTGACCATCAACAAACTATTGATTATTGGGCAGGGGATAATTCTATCTTTGCTGAATCGACAACGTCAACACATCAATCACCTTCATGGGCACCGTCAGAAGAAATTACCCAACAAGAATTTCAGGGGGAGTACTGCTCACAGAGTTCAAGCCAGCCAAACTCAATAATTCCTGACGCTAATGATTCCCAGCTTGATTCATCAATAGTTCCTCGTGATGAAATTCAATCCAATCATCAGTCATCTAGATCCCATACACAAGATGAGGCAGTAACAAGCTCTCCTATGGAATGGCAGCGTGAATTGAACCAAGAATCCACGCAAGGACCTGTACAACAACGGGATTGTCAGGTAATCGGCCCAGTAGAAACGTCACAAGCAGCTCAACATCAGACTATTTTTAGAAATCATCAAGATATGCAGGGGGTACAAGAACAAACAGGAGACCAACAGCAAATCAGTCCGCCAAATACACAGCAAATTACTCAAAATTTGTCTGATCAAGAAGTTCACGGTCCTCTGACAACATATGAACGACCAGGATCTCCGGTTGGATTAAGTGATGTAATGGACTATGAACCAGATGATGAGTGGACTGAATATGATAAAATTATGACTGGATGGGATCCAGTTCCACCAATTGCTGGACAAAAGCGGCCACATTCACCAGAAGCTGAGACTACACAAACAAGAAGTGGTAGAAATGTTAAAAAGTTAAATTACTATCGTCTTCACCATGGTCTAGCAGTACAGCCTTATACTGATCCCAAAACATGGGAGGAGGCAATGACAAGTGGTGAGTCGCGACAGTGGAGGCAGGCAGCGCAACAGGAAATCAACTCCCTAAAGGAAACTGGAGCTATCCAGATCATTAAAAGATCACTTCTACCAAAAGGTCGCAGCCCAATGAAGTGCAAATGGGTTTTCAAGAAGAAGTTCCTCGCGGACGGAAGTATTGACAAATACAAGGCACGCTGTACAGCAAAAGGATTCACACAAAGACCAGGAATTGATTATCAAGAAACATTTGCCCCCACACCTAGACCTGGAACTGGAAGGATCATGTTAGTTGTAGCACATCAGCTTAACTGGCACAGATGTCAAGGTGATGTTCCAACAGCGTTTCTCAACCCTGATCTCAATATAGATCTATTCATGGAGATGCCGAAGGGTTTCGAAAGAGATGGTCATATCATACTCTTGCGCAAAGGTCTGTATGGTCTAAAGCAAGCTGCAGCGCTATGGTACGACGACGTCAAGGCTACCCTGGCATCACTGGGACTATTCCCAACAATTTCTGATGTGTGTTTGTATGCCAACCAAAGCAGGGATCTTTTTGTTGTGGTGCATGTCGATGATTTTCAGATATTAGGACCGGACATTGATAAAATAAACGATCTCATGCATGCACTGTACAAAAGGTACAAGCTTAAACCTGTCGAAACAAACCTATTTCTAGGAATAAACATAGATTACCCAGACAAAGATACGCTCAAACTAACACAGGGGCAATATGCCCGGACGCTCTTGAATAGACACGGGCTCTCTGATTGTAAACCCGCCAACAGACCTCTGGAGCAATTATTAGAGCCAAATGCCTCGCAATGCACACTCCAGACTAGAACTGAGTACAATTCAATTGTTGGGGGTCTTCAATATCTTTCAAATAACACCCGACCAGATATTGCCTTTGCAGTAAATCACCTTGCGCGTTTCTTGATAAATCCCTGCATGGAACACCTACAAGCAGCGCGTCGTGTGCTCCGATATATCGCAAAAGATCCCGATCAAGGTATTACTTTCACGAGGTCAAAGGAAAAACCAGTATTGGAAGCATATTCAGACGCAGACTTTGCCGCAGATCCATCCACCAGTCGCTCAACGTCTGGCACACTTCTCAGATTAGGAGAGGGGCCAATAATGTGGAGATCACATCTACAGCGTGAATTGTACTATCATCAACTGAAGCAGAATTTCTGGCTGCAACAGAGACTTGCCGTGAACTAAACTGGGTCAAGTCATTGCTTTGGGAATTGGGAATTCAAGATCAAATCGAAGGCATTAAAGGCACCAGTCTCTACGTGGACAACCAGTCTGCCATATCACTAACCAAAAATCATGATAACCACAGACGTACAAAGCATGTTGCACTACGAAATTTCTACTGTCGCAATCAATTTCAGGATGGGTCCATTGTTGTTATTTACGTGCCAACAACCAATCAACTGGCTGATGCGTTAACCAAGCACAAGTCACTAGTAACAATAAAATAAGTCTCAGTGGCACTCTATTGTTGGCTCACTCTTTTAGGCCATACTAAGGTCCATAATAGTTATCACCAACAGGGGGAGTGTTATGTTGTGCCAAGGGATTTGTCAGGAGCTAGCTTAGTAAATTAGCCGACCCATGTACATAGAATGTATAGAACCCACACATTCAATTAGATAGAAAAACTAAGTCTGCACACATTAGCTCATTGCTCCCATCTCGCATATTCGTTCTCCTTGTACATCGCCAGTCACCTTTATTTGTCTATCAAGATATCTTCCGCAAGCTCATAACTATAACAGCTTTCAATAAGAGGGGTATTGATGTAATGTTTACTGATGGCCATTGTCAAATAATACGGAACGGCTCAATATTGTGTGACGCAGAAGGAGAGGATGGTGTCTTCAAAGTTAAAACAAAATCAATACCTCAAGCAACATCAGCCACAAAAGCTCAGCAATAAAAACCGCACCAAATAGAGACTGAGTGGGACATTTTGCACAGAAGAATAGGCCATATGAACATCAAAGATATCGATAAGATTATGAAAATAGTACATACTGGAATAAAAATTCCTAGTGAGAAAAGATCAATTCTGATTGGATCAAATTCTTGCGAAGCATGTTTAGCAGGAAAGATGAAGGAAAACTTCAATAAGAAATCTGACAATCTTTCAAACACCATTCTTCATCGAGTTCACTGCGATATCTCAGGAATCCAATCCATCTCAGTCAGAGGATATCGGTTCTTCTTCCTCATGGTAGACGATGCAACAAGGATGTGCTGGATCAGGTTGCTAAGAACGAAGGAAATGAACGAAATCCTAGTCACATTCAAGCAAATAATGGCTGAAGCTGAGCTGCAATCTGGCAATAAAACTGTCTATACGAGGGCTGACCACGGTAGGAGTGAATTTGGGACTGCCCTTCAACACTACTTGAAAGAAGTAGGTATAACGTTTGAACCAAGTCCACCATACAAACACTCAATGAACGGAGCTGCTGAAAAATGGATGGGTATTATACCCGTCATAGCAAGGTCTATGTTATATGAGGCACAGTTACATCACCAGCTCTGGGATAACGCTGTCGAGCATGCGGCCTGGATCAAGAACAGGGCTCCAACATCCTTAGCACATAACACATCTTGGTCACTCCATACTTGTAGCACCACAATATACATTTCCTCTATAGATCGCATATTGCTATCTATATTATTCTACTCTCGTGACAATAACTTTTCAATATTCCAACACCTACTTGATAGCCCCGATTCTTCTAAATTCGAACAGAAAGTCCTGTCTGAGTCAAAGACTACAGAGGACTTGTAGAATCTATGTGATAAGAGAGAGGTTTGTATATTGTACTACTTGAGTCTTAGATTATCTAGCACATTGCGCTGCTTTCTGGCTCAGGCCACACCGTTCACAGTGCTCCTTGCCTCTCATTTTCCTTGAGCGATCATTGATATATTGCCAGTGATAAATAGTCATCCAGCTCAGTATTTGCCCGTGGAATTCAACCATCTTTTCCACACAACGGTGGTTCCAAAAAAAAGGCAGCAATGGAAACTGCGTGCGCGGGAAAAGTCTCAAAAAACCTGCAGGCCCAGCCAGGCGAGGCCTAGACACCGGGACCACATGAGGTGCGCACATTCATCTATATCTCCCTTCTTTGTAACAGTCGAGGCTGACTTGATCCAATCGACTATCGCCGTATCGGGTGCTGGGTACGCTCCGGAAACTCATCGGATGGCTTTTCCTCCACGATCAAGGGTTGATGATGAGTAGGGCTCCGACCCTACCATCTGATCTGATCGTGGTTAGCTTCATGATAATGGTGAGAGGGGGCTCTGTTGAGAGATGAAGACGATACAGACCGTCAAAGCGAATGGGAATCTTCATCGAAGTGAGGACTTTGTTACTTAATCTCGGCTCTGCAGACTCTACGGCGAGAGCTGGAGGTTCGTAGGGACACTATTGATAGGTGGAGAATAGTCCCCCTCTATGTGATAGGTTCTAGCTACCTTGGAGTATTTTTTATAATCAATTCAACCTGTGTTCTCATAGACAGTGAGAGTCATTCCCGGGGGAGAGGGGGGTAACTGCTGTATATACGTGTTTCCTTTAGTTAGGTAACAGACAAAAATAAAGATACATGCGTACCACCAATTGCTATTACCGCTGTATAAAGCTTGTGATATAAATACCAGTTAGACACTGAGGGTCAAATGAAAAATGTAAAGTAAAGGTGTATTGATGAAACCTCAACTCCTCTCCGGCCTTGATGCTATATACCCATCTAAAAGTATTTCTGGGAGAGAATATCTTCTCGTTTCCTAAAATTACATATGACATATATTTCATGTGTTGGAGATCAAAAGATCTCAAGTTGGAGCTTTGAACATCCTGACTATCCTGACCATTCGGAACACCATGTTCCTGGTGAGATATGAAAGCTCGAGTGAATTAATCCGAGATGATGTGTCATTTCAATATCCAATGATTCTCATTACTATATTCAGTCGGTTCCAAACCATCAGATGATTGACTATTCCACCCGAGTATCCCGACACTTATCATAGGTCGAATTTTCTTCATTTCCGTCTGCCATTTCTGGATAATTGGGCGACACTTTGCAAAATGCCATGGCCGCCCTTCTCGGCCGCATTTGTAAAGTATTTATTAATTCTAGTTTCGGAACCGTGTGTGATAGCTGGCGAAGTCACCATGCCTAGTCCTTACGGCAACGAGGCAGTGATAAGCCCATCGAGATAAAGCTAAATCTTGAAAGCGTATTCGTCGCATCATCAGATCCAGATCTCTATACCTGTCCGTTTTATCTTTACGCCACCAGTCTTCTGTAAGTTTCAACGCGCCTATCGTAAGTTAGCGCGCAAGTGCCGCAAATATCAGGACTATGCGGCCTTAGTCCCGAATGTATTTGGGAGTCGATGTACTTCCTTCCATGAATTTCGATGCGAGTGTTGATGTTACTATCGCATCGGCTTTTTGGTTTACTGCTATGCCGCTGTGGCCCAGAACCCAGCAAACCTCTATCGAAAGTCGGGTCTTACATAGTTCCGCAGAATTCTTTACCTCAACGTGTGGGGATTTTTTTCTATCGCCTACAAGGGCTTTAATGCCTCCTGATTATCGAGAAGCGCCTTTATACTACTACTGCCTCCGAATTCCAATGCTGCCCCCAGGCCTCGAACTGCCCCAGTAATATCTACATCATAGATCTCTGCTTCAGAAAGGAAATTTTCACCGCTTCATAAACGTTTCCTATCTCTGTAGATGGCGTAGCCATAGGCTGTGATGCGCCCACCACGGAAGTGCTAGCTCCAGTGGACGTTTTCGTTTCAACTGGAGATCTAACTATTCGTAGCGATTCGGTCTGTGTTACAGCGACCAGGATTCCACTGCTTCTTCACATCTTTGCCTGAAAACCCGAGTGAGGGCTGCGAAGGTGTATTTAGGTCTGTCCCTCATTTCTGAGGGGGATGTGTCCGTTTCATCCGGTAGGTTTCTGAGGGTTTCCTTAGCCAGTCTGTCTGCATCTTCATTCCCCATGATCCTAGCGTGGGCTGGTATCCATCGGATCTCAACTGATCTAGCTTGTCGTACCAGCCTTGTGAATATTTCCACTGCAGCCTGGGAAGATTTCATTTGGTCGGTTTTTAGAGCTCTAACGGCTGTGGAGTTGTTGAGATGCACCTTGATCGGACAGTCGTTTACTTTTCCCATGGCTTCTTTCAGGGATTTTTGGGCCCTAAAGATTTTGGCATTGTAAACCTCCGCCCCTAGCAATGAGCCAGAGTTACTCCCAATCACTTGGCTTCCTTTGTAAATGGATTACCACCATGCAGACCTAGCTGTTCCACATAATAAGCCGTCTGAATAAGCGCAAACTGTCTCGGCAGATAGGCTTGCTATCTCTTAGAGTAAGCTACTTCGTCCGGAATGTCAACACCAGTAATTTTTCTGATGGACTCGACTTTTGGGAAGTACAATTTACCGGGTCCTTTGACCATCGGCACATTTTTGGCACTGATCTGAAGTCGCGAGAGGTACCCTTCTGGGAACTTGAATGACCGGTTCTTCTGGCCTTTGCAGGGACCGAGACGGCTTATTGTACCCATGGCCCCTCTCTAGACCTAAATATCCAGATTTCTAGGGTTTATCATGATTTTTTGTTAAATTCTGGAGAATCACGCGTCAAGCGCGTTGCTCAATTAAGTCCCTATTGAGACAAAAGAAGTCAGGGTTTAATACCAGGGCTTCTTAATTTTCAAAAGATGAATAAACTCCCCAGATGAAAGACTTTATATACAAAGTACGTGCATTCAAATTAAAACTACTTGCGGTTTGCTTTCTTTTAAAGTCAAACATTTAGTGGGGAATATAATTTAATTCTATTCTACTACCGCAGTTTGCTAGGCTCTTGTGTTTGTTGATAATATGGTTGCTCGGCGCCATCCCCTGCGTAGATAAGCCGAAACTACCTGTTGACCTCCACTGCCAAAAAAAAGTTTGTTATTCTCTTAAATTACTTATCTTTCTTCCTTCTAACGTTCTCTATAGGTGTCCCTTGAGTCTCCGAGAAGTTTTATGGGAATGCGTCTGTAAAGGATTGAGTTTCTTGTGGCCATACCCAGAGCTTTCTCCCCCCTTCATGTGTGCCAAGGATGAATGGAGTCATCTTCGAAGGCAGACACTGTATAAGACCTGATCTTTGTTTCCTTATGTAGCAGAAGAAAACGTTTAGTGAGGCTCTTCTTTGGCCACATCGGCAGTGTATTGGTGCGTTCTCATGGTTGAAACACTCGCGGCAGTCGGAGAAATCGCCATACTTAGATCTAGCTGCTGAAATTCAACCTAAATTGCTGCGCAGAAGGGTAAGTTCTTTAGACCTAGGGGGTGCTGATTTAATTCCTAGTTTCTCGTAGTTTATCTGCTGGGAGAGAAGAGTTTGCCAGAGGCTTAAGTTGTGGACTCCTTTGTAAAGCGATTTAGTCCAGCATGTGAGAAAAAGAAGTCGTCTGAAGTTGATGAATGGCAGCTATCTTCAGCTGCCTTGTCAGCGGATTCATTTTCAACCATGGATGTATGGCTCGGGACCCATCGAGCCCTAATCTGGCCCCGTCTAGTTTGGGCAAGCGGAGAGAATTATTGGCAATGGGGGCTTAAAGTGAAGGCCCAGAAAATTGGGATAACGGTCGAGTGACAACCTCCACATTATTCAGACAAATCCAGATGTCTATCTTGAATTTGGAAGTTGTGGCTGCTAGTATAGACTCTGCCTCTTCTAGGGCGCCTTTCACTTCCGCATCAAGAACCTCTACGCCTTTTTCGAGGGCGATACTTTGATGAAAGGCTTGTTCACTGCCTTGGTAGTCGATGAGGCCAGCACCTCTGAAACTATTTAGTTGCCTGGAGCTATCTAAGCAGATGATTATGTCTTCAGAGAGGATATTCTGGAGGAAATCAAGGAAGACCTGGGCGTTTTCATCTGCGGAGGTAATGTTTGGTCCACCTACCCGGGAGTATACGACTTCTCGGCACTCACGTTGGTTCTAGGGAGGCATTGCAATCGATTTTATTTGCTCCGATTTTTAGAGAGAGATAGTACATGCCGAGTAAATCTGGAAGGAGGACGCAGTAAAATGAAAACTCTACAAACGGTGCGTAAGAGCGGATGTTGAAGATCTAGTCAGCTTAGTCAGACCATAGCTAAAATTATACGGGCATCGAGAGCTATTTCCGGTCGCTGTGACACTGATTCACTGGGTAGGACTGTCAAAAGGAGTTATCTTCGCAAATAAATAAATAAATAATTCAATTGTCTTGAATTGACGCCTTGAGTCTAATGCAGGTTTAATCGTAAGATATGTTCCTTAAGTAGGATGGCTCAATTTGACATTTAGAACACTCACACTTAGATTTCATTCGCAGATACTACTTGAGGTTAACCATTCAAAGTGCAGCTGACACTATAAACACAAGCAAACGATGGATGGTGCCATGGTCCACCTCCTGGTGGTGTTCTCCGGTATAGTTTGAGTAGCCTGAGCACCTACTCCACTTGGGAAGGAGACGCCTTTGACTATATTTCGCGTGGAGAAAATTTAATAGATGACGGAGACATGTCTGGATAACCTAGGGTTTTTGAGACGTTCCCCTGAGTGGGTATTCACGGACGAGGGTTGACTTGG
The DNA here is from genome assembly GCA_900239735.1 of Blumeria hordei DH14. Taxonomy (NCBI): domain Eukaryota; kingdom Fungi; phylum Ascomycota; class Leotiomycetes; order Helotiales; family Erysiphaceae; genus Blumeria; species Blumeria hordei. The sequence goes on from OENG01000023.1 coordinate 733,417, forward strand.
GGTGAAGAAAAAGCCGCCATAACTTCGCAGTGGTACTTGCAAATGAAATCCGAGGCATGAGTGCTCTACTTGTAAATTGAGTCATCTTTTAAGTACATTTTCTCCGATATTGTGTCATAGCTAGACAGCTGCATACGCAATTAAAATCTGATGGAAAAAAAGGTTGACCTTTACGGCGTGTAACCTCTTCCGTGCATACCCACCATACAGAAAGGCGTGACATGCCTGTGGTTATCCGAGTGTGTTTTCCTGTTTTTTTTTTGTTGCAAGAGTGTGCTTTCATCATCCCTCAAATACAATTTCAACGCGAGAGAGAGTGGTGTGTGAGGTTTTCTAGATTCTAACCAACTTTCTCGTGTCACAAATGTAGTAGGTATTCAAGCTACTCAGAATATACTTGAGAGAGCGGCGCGAATGTTGTACCAATGCACCATCCAACCCTATCCTCGCGCATAGTTGTCAAGCAATTACAAGGATACTCTGCATCGTGCTCTGAGTGCTAAATTTGAACCGGACACGAATACAGATCCATCCATCTGTCCACCCTTGTCGATTGCAGCTGGCCAATCAAGTAAATCTTAGTCTAGAAGCTAGCCACAATGCGTCAAATGACATAGCACGAGGAAATATGATGCCAGATCAAAATATTGAAGTTCTGGAGTTCCGTGGAAACTAATCGATTATGGAAATAGAAAATCCTCGTCGAATCCTCGCCGTTAGTCAACCCGATGACGGTTTACTTGACTTTGTCGAAGGTGACTTTGTATAATATCTATTCAGCTTCCACCCTCTCACCCTAGTGTTCCAGGTCTTACCGGTTCACGACCTCCCCTCAATAATCAATCAGTAGCTGGTTCTTCTCATGACTGGGCTATCAATACAAGTTACTACACCACAACAATATCCATTTGGCTGGATGAAATTATCTCGCCGTCGAGCTGGTCTACAGAATTTCTCGTACCCGAAGCCAAAGAAGTGCTTCAAGCCTTGGGCGCCTTTGTTGTCTGCTTCAGAAAACCTCTTGATGAGCCAAGCTTCGACCAAATCAAGTTCCTCTTGAAGCATGTAGGCGAGGTTGTCAAGCAAGGCTGCGGGCTAACTTGGGATGGTATTTGTCTTGCTATTGCAATGCCACAATCGAATACTCCCCAACTCAGTAAGAGTTTTGATGATTGGGAAGACGTTTGCCAAGAATTTGGGTTTGAATTTGTCGACTTCGAAATGAAAGGGCTAAATCAGTACATGGGTGAAACTTTTCACATCCTTTGACAAAAAATAAATGCTTATCGTACCAGAGTCAACAGGTGTAAAGAGAATTAAGGAAGCGCTTGAATCGAACGATTGGGAGGGCAGAGATCAGTTGGAGAGTGCGCTACAATTTGAGGATCTTGATGAAAACGAAGAAAATGAGGATCTTGGCTTCCGCGTCGAAGCTGATCAGATGAAAAACGAAATGCTCGGACTTAAGGAGGCTATTTACACAGTTGATGAAAATGTCATCACAAACACGAATCATGATGATGAAGTTGAGAAACTTCAAGCCATGCTGTTAAAAATGCAATCTGTAAGAGGTAAACAAAGTAGATCAGAGAACTATTACTGTTCAAAAATTGACGCGTGACAGACTTAGGGGCTGACTTACCTTTAATCCAAAGGAAACAACTTGCCGCAAAAACAGTTGGAGAAATTATGAAGAAATTGTAACAGATGAAATATCCTCGAAACAAATCGAAAGTTTAGTTGAAGTAATTATTGTCTCGTATTCACCACTCCCTGTGTAAATGCGTTCAATTTGTCGATCTGAGAGGAAGCAGCTAAATAAATTATGGCGTTCTCTCTAGAAAATACAATCATTTCGACAAAAACTCGAATCATTGCTTGATTTCCATCAATCAAAAAATTTCAAAGCATATCAATGGGAATTTTATGTAATTAGATTACATTGCAAATCTACGCTTCAGCGCCAACTTAAGAAGATCATGCTACACTCTGCGTTGTGGCACTGAAATAGATCAAATTATCGCCAAATAGTTTGGCAACAGCTTTTGGCTTTCAGGCCAATAGATTTCTAATTTACTTCTTGTAGCGATAGACCATAACAGGTCTCTGCTAGGTTATTTGCAAGAAGTACTATAGACTAGATACCATCTTTGAGCTTTAGTCAGGGAGAAAATACAGAGATGATTACAATCTAACATGAGAAAACTTACATAAAAAAAATCCTTGTACTAGCAGTGAGCTGACTGGCCCTGTACAAAACAAGAATAAAAAGCAAAACTTCACAAATATGTAACCTTGAAACCTTGGACATGACAGAGACAATAAGAACTCCATTTTAATAAAAGAAATTTTTTATCTAATATCCGCTCAAAAACAGTTAAAGACTATAGATTCTGAACAGAAAGTAGTAGGGTCCACATCCGATACTTCAAAATCTCAATACTAGGAGTAAAAAATGAATAGATTCAAGAAATTTAGCAGTCTTCACTTCCCATCTGTGCCAGGATTAGTTACATCATATACAGTATGATATACAAAGATATTTAGTGGGTATGAGATTTATGGGCTGTGAGAACCAAATGATAAGATTCTCTTGTGGGAGTGAATTTCTATCAATTTCTGTACATTATGTCCCTGAAATTTAACATTGGCTATCAATCCGGAAATCTGGTACGGTGTGAAGTATGAAGTGTGTAGCTATGAATGTACCATAATTCCATAAGTTTTTGACGTAAATAAGCCTGAATATGTCATGTAGAGACATGATTCATTCATGAGTTGATATTATTCAGACGATCATGACTATATCACAACGTCATGTATAGACACGATTCATTGTTTGTACCTGTTGTATCAACCATGACTATGTCTTAGCGATAGGAGAAACATCATTGACTAGTTACTAGAAACCTAGTCAAGATCTTAAACATACAACTGAGACTAGGAGAATTTTACTGAGTAAGTAATTATTCTGATGAATCTAGATCTAGAGGAAGATAATCTGGTTGCTTGGCTCGAGGTATATGAACCTGAGAATATCATGTATTATAAAAAATATAGAAATCTATCTCAATCACAATCATCATCTTTATTCATGTCACCATCAATAGCTACAAAGAACAGTTTAACCATTTCCTTATAGAATATCCATAAACGAAACAGAAAGTATAAAATGGTGGCAATTCTTTTTAGAGATTCTGGAGAAAAAAACAGGATTTCCTGGAGATCCAGAGAGCCCACTACATTATCGTTCACGACTCAAAAAAATCATTTGCAATGAAAATCCTACTCTAGGTCGGGGCGAATGTACTTAGTTTTTTTTAGATAGGGTTCTGCATCGCTCAAAATCCAAATGATCACTGGTTATATTGTTTTCGGCACCTTTTTCTATTGTGATTATGAGGAGAGGAATTGCATATAAACAGTAGCTTCATCAATATGATGTGCTTGACACTATTATGAAGTGGACGATGATATTTGTTTGCTTTATTAAACTCGTTTCCCGATGATTGCTATCTATATGGGGGAGAATACTTCTTATGTTACCTATAGCTCATCTATCTACTTGCTAGTAGAATATTCCATTTTGTGATATAAGATATTCTATCATATGCTATGGAATGGTCTACATTCTTGTTCATATCATCCACGTGCAATTGTCTATGATGTCACTACACCAACTACATTTTGTATTCATCTCTTTATCACCTAATACGGCTTGACTGATTGGCTGGGTAATTTCACATTAGAACATTTACACTTAGTCTATGTATTGGAAGACAACTCGCTGTATAATCAAAATTCTGTTCAGCCGACAAAGACGAATTCTTCACCTCCCAGCGGTGCCGGTGCAATCACTTAGCATGCTCTGCACTTCTGCGATAGCCAAGAAGAATCGTATCCAGATCTAAGTCGAAAGCGAACACAAGCTTATCCAGAATCGACGTCCCCTCATCAATATCGGTCCCATCATCCTTTCAGAAGCGCTTCATCTCAGTCTTACCACAAACCATTACGCCTCAACGATCAGTCAAGGAATTGCTCCAATTGCTAACTGGAGCTTGCCCGATGATTTACCAGATACCTCCCACCACAAATCTACGATACTACGTATACCCGCAAGGAGGAGAATAAATTGTGAGATACAAAGCTTTGGTTCTGGCTTACGGGTGACTCTTAGTCAAATGGTACAAACTACTTGAGAGATTAATGTCGGCTGAGATGCGAAGCAAAAGGGGGAAGAGGTCTCTGATGACTAAGCTTTGACTGACATTCTCGAGGAATATTCCACTCTGGAACGTTTGTGGGCGCCAAGACGTAGGTTTCGAGTGCAGCGGACACTATAAAAACAAGCAAACGATGGAAGGTGCCGTGGTCCACCTCCTGGTGGTGTTATCCGGTGTAGTTTGAGTAGCCTAGGCACCTACTCCACTTGGGAAGGAGACGCCTTTGACTACATTTCGCGTGGAAAAAATTTAATAGATGACGGAGACATGTCTGGATAACCCAGGGTTTTTGAGACGTTCCCCTGAGTGGCTATTCACGGATGAGGGTTGACTTGGGGTGAAGAAAAAGCCGCCGTAATTTCGCAGTGGTACTCGCAAATGAAATCCGAGGCATGAGTGCTCTTCTTGTAAATTGAGTCATCTTTTAAGTACATTTTCTCCGATATTGTGTCATAGATAGACAGCTGCATACGCAATGAAAATCTGATGGAAAAAAATTAAAAACGAGATAGAAAAACTATGAAGTACAAGTTTTCTCCATGCGACTCATAAGTTTGACTTTAACTGGCTCAGCTCGCCCTTGCGCCTTGCAGACACACCTTGTCATTTAACAACACCCACTAATCTTCTTTTGAGTGGATTATGGGTCTGAGAGGCTTGGTTGTCATTACTTGATGTCCATTGATCTAAGGGAGATCCAAAAGTGCACGGCTTCATTGTTATCTTTAATATATTTTCATCAACGATAAATGTCCCAAGTGTAATGGAGTCTTTGACCTAATTTTGTGCTGGGAGTCTAAGCTGGAATTAAACTAATTACTAGGTAATATGTACAGATCGTGGAACTAAATATGCTAGATAGTCTTTGAAGAATATATAAAACTAAACCATGGAAAGTTCATTTTCTATTGAATATTTAAATGACTGCTCTAACTTGACTCTATCATAGTGTCATAGCTAATTAGACTGCATACACTAAATGAATTTAAAAAAAAAAACTTGACTCTAGCGTCTAACCTGATACCTCATTATTCGACTAGATAAGACAGATAGGTCTTGCCTGATTATAACTCAAAGATATACATGACTCTTATATATTTCTGTCATCACAGTCCGGAAAGGGCTCCTACTTGGGAAAATGAGGCCACTCTACTTTTTACGTGGCCTCTTTTCAGCGTCGACACATCCAAATAACATCATACGAATTCAAGGACTTTGAGAGGCTAATATCAAGAGGTATGGCTGGGTTGTTAAAAAGGAAGGAAGAGTGGCATCTAAGGATTTCGTATGTGAATAGAGCAATTGGTGTAAAACTGTGGGAGTTGACAAAAGCGAGCGATGTATCAGCTTCTAAATAATACCTTCTTATTTGCACAAATGTGCGTATGATCAAGTCTTTGATGGTCTAGCGGTCATGATTTCCGCTTGTCATTCGGTTCGCGGGAGACCGGGGTTCGACTCCCCGTCAGAGAGGAAAATAGTTTTTTAGTCCGAACACAGGTGACGTGTACAAAAATTTCCTACATCCCTCGCTTAATCCATCTCTTTAATCGGTGCACGAGGACAAGCAATGAGTTAGCCCAAGCCACTATTTTAGATAACCTTTCCCTCCTTCCATTCACAGATTGCGGCTCACAGGGAATGTTGATCTCAGGTCCCACATAGTCACAAATATGTAATATATCTCGATCTGTCGGCTTGTCCAAAACGTAAAAATTAGATGTGTCATCATGTGGGGATCACATATGACCCCAGATTGGATGCGCTAGCCAAGACCCACAGTATGGCTGTGAATCCTGAATAATGAAAGAGAGGACATCAGGAACATTTCTGGAACAACGCAGAATCGTACAACTCTTTACTGAATAATTACGATCGGTCATGAAACCACCCCATAGCAATTGCCACATTATTTTTTATTTGTTTGTAAACCATTTAATGTGTATTCAGCTATCTGACCATGACATATGACCAGTGCTATTTTTACATATTGGATGGCAAGACTGAACAACTATACGTGGTGTCCTCTACGAGCCTGGGAGTGAAATATTCTCCCAGAGCCAAGTTCAGTCAAATTTCGCAATACCAGAGAAGATGGTTCACGCGGCAATGTCTCGAAATTATCCGCCATGTCAAATTTTCACTTCCGAAGAGTTGGACTCCCACTTAAACCTCGTCAAGTTTGTAGGTACGACTTAGTACATCCTCTTTTCAATGATCACACCTCTCGTCGACTTTTTCTGGCCTCAATTGACCACCACGTACACGCCCACCCCGGTATTTAGACCTGACGGGGGAAACAAATCGTTGGGCACAAATCTGTAAGACAGTTCTTTGGAATGGGCGTGAGAAGAATCAGGACAAGTTCACAAGACGTAGCAAAAGAAGGACATAACTTCGATGGGCGCGAAATTTGGATTTTTGTCAATGAGTTTTACGAAATTAGCTTTGTGCGTGCGCCAAGACTTCGCTTGCAAGAGTGGAGGCGATACTTTAAACACTGCCATGGTGGGGAGATCGGCCAAGATGATGTACAACTGCACCACCCAACCATGACAGTACTTAAAGTGTCGCCTCCACTCTTGGAATATTTTTTATCTTACAGGAACTCTTATTCTGTGCTCTAGTAATTCTTGTGTTATCATTATTTTAGGAAATTGGAATAAACGTCGTATACTCCGTTCAATCGTACACATCGTACGGATCATGACCTTATCTCGTAACGTACAGACAATTAGTAATCGTAATAAAATAATAATGCCCGAGATAAGATGAGTATATGGCGGTGAAGAGGACTTCAACTAGGTGGAAGAGAGGTATAAACCTCACACCAATCCGATATGTCTCCCACCGACCTCTAGTCCTCAATGCAGAGTCTGCAGATGTAAAAGTACGAGGATCACTGTCGCTGCAAGCAAGCCATGAAACTAGAATTATCTACATATCTCTGTATGAAATACCAGTCGAGTGAGGGGCAAACACTGAATACCTATAAGCGATGCCCTCTACTGATGAGTCAATAAAGCCGTTTGAGTAACACTTTCGTCCTCACCACCATGACGGTTCCTAATTGCCCTCGCGGTTTGTATTGTCTTCATCTCTCAGCACACCCCCCCATCACCATTGTCATGAAGTTAGCCACCATGATTTCAAATGGCAGTATCAAGGCTCAACTCATCACTCACTTGTTTTCATGGAGATGAAGCTATCCAATGGGTTTCCGGAGCGTACCTAGCATCCGATACGGTAATGGTGGATTGGATCAAGTTGGCCTGTTCGGATTAGGTCCTGATCAACGATGTCTAGCCTAATTGTGCTATATTGCAGGCTACTGTTCTACTCATTCATGGGGTCATCATCAGTGCTGTGAGTAGTTTTGGTTTGATGTGGGTTACTAGATCGATACCTGCGCGTGTCTTATAGTAGTCAAGCATGCGAGCCAGATAGCAAAATGCACGGTAAACCTCAAACCCAAAATGATGATACGAATCAAGATTTATATGCTAGGTCCTGTATGACTAGCATGGATGGAAGACGGAGGATTTACTTGTAGATAGATAAAGACGGTGTAGCTCTATGATAGTTAGGACAAGTCTTCTACAAAATAATATTGGAATCAATCCTAGCCCCTCATTGAGCAATCTCATGAATTATTTCCAATGTCTGTGATAACAGACGTACATAAACAAAGTCGACGATCAAATTTAAAGTCGATAATGGCCTCTATTATCACATAGATGGGAGATGTAGACGGACATGCGCACCTCGTGTGGACCCGGTGTCTAGGCCTCGCCTGGCTGGGGCTCAAGGTTTTTGGAGAATTTTTCACGCGCACGCAGTTTTCATTGCTACCATTTTTGGGTCGATGGTTCCGTGGAAAAGGTGGCTAAATTCCATGGGCAAATACTGAGCTGGATAACTATTCATCACTGGCAATTTATTAATGATCGTTCAAGAAAAATGAGACGCAAGGAACACTGTGAACGGTGTGGCCTGAGCCATAAAGCAGCGCAATGTGTAGGATATTCATGGAGACAACTAGCAACTTAATACAGCATACATCTCGTCATTCACCGCCCGGGTAGCTCAATCGGTAGAGCGTGTGGCTCTTAAAGACAAGATGTCTGGCAACCTCAAGGTCGCGGGTTCGAGCCCCGCCTCGGGCTCAATTCCCGTGAGAAGAACTTTTTGTGCAAACTTCAATGCTCAGTAGGTCTGCGAAGATAAAACCAAAGGCTAATGATTCGCTCGCTGGGCATCACACTCTCATTTTATCACGTAAATCTTCCCATCAGTAATTAATTTAGCACGATTGACATGATAACTGCGTACCATTTACTCAATGTGTGTAAAAGTGGAGGACGTCTTTACGTTTATGTCACGTGAATAATCATAGCGTGATAGTTAGCAAGAATTGACATTATTGTTGACTATCACAATCCTGATTGTTGTTATGGATAAACTATCTCTAAGATATCGAGTCACATTCATGCCGCTATTGTGAACAGACCTACGTCTGAATTAGACAGCATGCATTCTGGTAGACGGAAAAAGCCTACTGCGATCGCATTACCTGCGAAAACTATTATGCGTGCGGCCAAACGTGTCAGACTTAAGTGCTCACTTACATCAGCACGCGAAGAAGCCATCCTTGCAGCTTCCTCTGAAAGTCACTTTTCTCCAGCCGAGTCAATTCTTATTAACTCCGAAGATGAGTCCGTCGGCTCAGGGTCAGAAAATGACTACCGACCTGACCCGATGAATGTTCTCGAGCCTGCTACTTAGGCCTCAAAGCTACAAGTTATCTGATTCAAAAAGAAAGCTACAAGGATTACGAAAGAGAATTCTTGTATAAGTCTCTCCAGTTCTATACACGCTTCTTCTAAGAGTCAATCTACCCCTCCTCCGACGCGTGAATCAGCGCGTATATACACCAACCCTCAGCGGCCACAACCAATGATATTGCCACTTCACTATTAGCATGGTAAAACGCCGGTGTTCAATACCTTCGCCCTCTTACACTAGCCATTGCAGTTGGTTTGAAAGCTTGTGACACGCAGCGCCGCCCGGGTCATTGTCGGCTTGCCACTCTATGAGCAGTCAACAACTGTCTCACAAACTAACGAAAATACGATAAATGATCCCCCTCCATCAATTAACTCACCCCTGTCATACACATCTGTGGCGAAGAAAGGCTCCTCTACCCCAGCCCAGCCACTCAAAACTAAAAAAACTGCAACGAGAACTGTAAAATTCAAGCCCGACTCGAGGATCATGGTTCGCCTCGCACCTGATCACCCCTCACGCCACCAACATTCTCTTCTTGTCCGCACGAAGTGGAGAAGCCTTCTAGACCACCTAGAGCTAATCAAGGATATTCGTTCGGTTCCATTTGGCATTGCTTTGGTTGCCCCCTCTCCAGACCAAGCTCCGGATATTTCCCAGGCAGCTGTAGCTCTGTAGCCCATGACTGGAATTGCACCAATTGAAAGGCAAGAAAAACGTGCAAACTTTCTTCTAGGCCTAGTTCCAAAATACGGACACAATTCCTCCGGATCGCCAGAGGCCTTATCCGACGCAGATGTCCGGCAGGAGCTAGTAGGTGCCAAAATTGACACTGAGTCAATTTTCTCCATCTCATGGACATATCGATCGCAGGAATCCCCTGAGTTGGAAGAAACCATCTGTCTAGTAGTTTCAAAGCCAGCTTTAGAGAAACTTTCGTTTAGTATTCGCCTCTTTGCTCGCTTGGCTAGAATCTGGCCAGATGACAATCGCCCCCGCTGTTACGGATTTCACAACATAAATAGCTGCACACGTCGAGCCTGGTATAGCAATTGCACCTTGGACTCTCATAATGGTCCCTGCATGACACCTGTAAAATGTTTGAATTGCGCCGGCCCACACGAGGCTTCTTTCTCTGGCTATCTAGCCCATTAATTTCGAGCTAAAGGAGTCTTTATTCGGACAGACAAAGAGATAATACGGCTCATTCTGCAGGAGGGACAAAAATCATGGCTTGCCCTGCATCCTCCTCAGCCTCCTAGTAACCCCTTCATCGGGAATGAACCTCCACGAGCCTCGTGCGCCTCCATCCCAGATCCTACACTAACAGTGGGCTCGGCATCTAGGTTTGCTCCTCTGATTCCCCTTGAGGAGTCACTATGGGGGACCGACACAGGAACCGAAGAAAACAGAAAACCCCAGGCCTCTGCTTCTTCCACATCAACGTTGGTAGACCTAGCTCTGCTCACGACGCCGTCCTAGAACTGGCCTTAAAATGTAGTGCTAATGCGGTGCTAATCTAAGAACCTTGGGTTTTCACAAATCTTTCTTGTAGACTAACAAAGACTCACCCAAGATTCCAGTGTTTCTCTCCCCTTTCTAACTGGAATATTCGGCCACGAGTGATGACTTACGTCTGCAAAGAGCAAGGGTTATCCCCCTTTCAGCCAGCTATGCACTCTCGAGGTCTATCACAAGTCGTAATTCCGCGCAGGAACAAGCGAGCACTTGAATGCTGGAACGTCTACAACGCTCCAACCGGAGAAACTGACTCCGGGGAAGATCTAAAATATTTACTCACTAGCACAGGTTCCCCAGATATCCTCGCAGTAGACTTTAATGTCCACCACTCATTTTGGGACCCGAAATCTCGAGTCGATAGTGATGAAGGCGACTCCCTACTATCATGGACTGTCTCCTGGGGACTTCGGTTTCTCAAACATGATGGATCTCCCACCCCTGATTCTGGGGCAGCCATCGATCTCTGCTTTGTCCCAAAATAATGTTAACGCATTTTGCGAAATTCGACAAGATCTAGAAGCCGGCTCAAACTACGGACTCTTCTCTGCCAAGTAAATAATTGGGAGGTCGAAATTCCTGCAGCAGGTAAGCTTTAACTAGCCTCCTATAACTGGTCTGTATTCGAAGGCCTCCTTGAGAATCACCTAACTGTTCCTCCTCCCAAACAATTGAAGATGAGGCGTCAGGAATTGTGAGCACTATCTCAGGGGCCCTTCGAGGGGTCTACTCCAGATCTAGTAAACAAATTGCGAAAGCTGGCTGGTAGACTAAGGAGTATACAGATGCTTATTAAATCTTCTGCCGAGATCGCCGCATAGGTCTTCCGGCGGTTTCTGAACGTCGAGCCTTCGGTAAAGTTGTGAAAAAATCTAAGCGGGCATATTGGCACAACAAGATAGAAAAAGTCTTCAGTCTCAAAGAGGCCTACCAGGTAGTAGGCTGGTATAAGAAAGAGGCTCGCTACCACACCCCACCTTTAGAGAGCCCGACTGGCCCATTATTCCGTTCAGAAGATAAGGCGTAGCTTCTTAAAGAAACACTTCTCAGCTGTCACGGTTTCATTACAAAATGCATGGGCGATCTTGTAGGTACAATATGTTTATTATAATTATCTAAAGAGAGAATTCCTGTACTCAATGACTACCTATATAAAGAGTCTAAAATATCCCTCTTCGATAAGGTTCTCTCCATGACTTGACAACTCAGACTCTCCGATAGTCACCTAGAAGTTCCTTGATGCTCCTGTAACCCTCATGTACTCTCAGTATGTTTCAACAAGGTTCAATACGAATCATCTAGGTTCCCTGTCATCCAAGGTCTTCCCAGGAACCTCCCTTCGTATAATTGCCTGCGCTAGACAGCGTAGGCTACAGGAATCCTTAGGCTTGACAGCCGTCACACTTGATCAGGGACTCAAGAGGCTCTTGGCTCGCCGCCTCTCATTTTTAGCGCTGAAACTGCAAATTCTCTCTCCGGGATCAATGTAGTGCAGTTCCTCGAAGATCTACCAGAGACCTTACCACAGCTCTGTCCTGCGATATTCAGTATGCGTGGTCCAAAAAAGAAGTTGCTGGTATGTTTGTTTGTATTTTTTTAATTAATTTTTTGATCCTGAGCTAATGCTCTTTATCTACATTGGGTTAAGGACCGATGGAGCCGGCAGTGTTCCCTGTAACTTTTCCTACGGCCTAGACTCATTCCAACCTCGTGAATCGCTGCCAAAAATGCAGCTGATTAAACGAAAACGAAAAATCACGAAAATAAAAAGAATAACAACTCCAAAAACCAGAAGATTCCTCCATAAAGGACCCAAGTAATGTGCTCCTCACATATTCCATCGTCCGTTACACCTTCCAAATGACAAATTTACTCAGTCTCCGCTGAGAGCAAAAGATGGATTAGCAAGCACCTTTGATCCAGCCGGTATTCTGCTATTGATTAGTAAAGCCCCGAAAGGGACATCTTCGAGGTTGCTGACTCCTCAAACTTCTTCTTCAGATTCCAGCGTTGCAAAACCTGTTGCCTCGGCCACCGACATATCCTTCGCCGCGGCGATAAACACCTCCCCAGACCTTTTGGCTGAAGCCCGAGCTCGTGCCACATTCGAGAAATTCGAAAATTCCCTTTTTCCTTTTTTCCACCCCTCTCGACCTCGTCGCATATAGCTTCGAAGTGTGATCGAACTCAGGCATTTTAATAATGCCTCAAGTTCGAAAAAAGCGTCCCAACGCCAAGTTGGGCAGCACGAGAGTCCACCCGAGGGCTCCCGAAAAATTACCTGGCCTTGCCCAGTCTCCGAAACGCGCGGAGATGAGCAAGGTCCCAATTAAAGGGAGGGAGAAAGCCTTCCCCGCTGTCGACGGGCCCGATACTGACATGATCGGCTCAGTTCAAAACTGTTCAGGAAATCCCTCAATGAGCCTCCATCTCCCACCGGATTGGTGAATCATCCAAACCTCCTCCGACCACGTTAAAACCGTCGGAGAACGCTGCACTTAAAGCGGCGTTAAAACTAACGTCGCAGCCAAAAGCTGCCACGAAAGCAGAGTGTGCCCCAGAGCTAAGACCAATTGTAGAAGCCGAACAACGACGCGCAGCCGAAACAGTGGCAAATCTAGCACTCTGTTCCGCCGCCATTGCGCAATACATGGCCACAGGCCCAGCCTTCACGCCACCCGTACTCCCTCCTCGCCCAGCGAACCCAATCCCAAGGGCTCCCGACTCCAGGAGTGCACCAATTCCCGCCGTCCCAGTACAGCCATAAAAAAGCACCTGGGCCATGGTGGCCAAAAGCGGACTGCGACAAAAAGCAGTCCCTAATGCAAAGGCTGTGCCGCGACCTGCGGCCAAAGCCCAACTAAAAGAAACCCCCAAGGCGAAAGTCGACAAGTAAGTGTTTCTTCGCCTGGAAAAGGAGCACCCGTGGCGGAAACTTTCCATTAGCATCGTGAAAAGTAATGTAGAGAGGACGTTTGAGATCTTTCAAAATAATATAACCTCGTTTCATTGAGTGAAGACCAACTTTGTTATGTTAGCAAAGAACGAAAAAATACGTCGAGATGCTAGATGTCTCTTCGAAGCTGGTAAGAGAAAACGCCAAACTCGAAGCACCTTCGGATCTTGTCGCCTTACAGGTACTAAACATACCTGTAAGTATCGTTACAGAGCACGACCCCGTAGCGGCCAATCCTGAATGGATCTCCGCCCAGATCTTCCTTACGACCAGCGTGTATCCAATCCAGGTCCGAACTCATGGGACGTGTCGGCTTGGATCATGTTGGAATTTACCATATTTCTTACAATAATTGGCATTCCTTGCAAATATGAACAACTTTCCTACATACTCTATAATACATGCTATATTCTACATTTTAACTTCTTTTTGCTAATAAGCTATTCTCTCATACATTTGCATGTGCGGGGTAGTATGATACTAGATGCAAATGCAGTGAGAAACATAGTCATGTTTACTTTGCGACAAATAAGATGGCGTTAATGGTGCGGGGTCAGTACTGCTTTATTCCCCGCACAATTGTTTCGTGGTCAGCTGTGCTGAAGATTTTTTACTGTAATAATTGTTGTTTGCATACCCACTTTAACTCTAGGATATGCACACATAAATACGCGTCTTACATGTAACTTCGAACTTTAATGGAAACAATATTCTTTGAGCTTTACTTTCTGCTCGTCTTACTCGGAAATCGCAACAGATCACCTTATTGAAACTGGCATACCATTTTTCACCGGGATTCCGCCACTCGTGCAGGCTTCCGCCTTTTTGATGATTCGGGTATGGCTATCATCCACAAGCCTCGTCGACCAATTGAACAGTGCAAACGCTATTTGGGCTTACACGCTACCCGTGCTTGCTCCCGCGCTTCAGCCTGCTGTGACTGCGGATCTAACATGCACTCGGAAGCCGAGTGCAAAGCCCTCACCAAGTGTCGCAACTGTCGGGGACCCCACCGATCGGATTCCCGGGACTGCCAAGTAAGACCCAGAAAGTCCGGATCGGTGAGAAAAGAGCAGCTCGCGTGGATTCGCCACATCGAGCAAAGGAAGTTCTCAAAGGTAGCACGAGCTCGAGCAGCAGCCAAAAGGGCCGTGGAGGCGACCATCGCCACGGCAAAGAATGTCTCGATGGCCGAGGCAACAGGTTTTGCAAAGCTGGAATCTGAAGAAGAAGTTTGAGGAGTCAGCAACCTCGAAGATGTCCCTTTCGGGGCTTTACTAATCAATAGCAGAATACCGGCTGGATCAAAGGTGCTTGCTAATCCATCTTTTGCTCTCAGCGGAGACTGAGTAAATTTGTCATTTGGAAGGTGTAACGGACGATGGAATATGTGAGGAGCACATTACTTGGGTCCTTTATGGAGGAATCTTCTGGTTTTTGGAGTTGTTATTTTTTTTATTTTCGTGATTTTTCGTTTTCGTTTAATCAGCTGCATTTTTGGCAGCGATTCACGAGGTTTGAATGAGTCTAGGCCGTAGGAAAAGTTACAGGGAACACTGCCGGCTCCACCGGTCCTTGACCCATTGTGAAAAAATAACTTTAGCTTAGGACCAAAACATTGATTAAAAAAAACAAACAGCCCTTGAAACCAAACACCACTATCAATTCATCCTCTATTCTGGCAAATAATGTTTCTCGAAAAGTCTGCTTCAGAAAATAAGGTTCGCAGGCATCTAACTCGCGATCAATGTATTGAAATAAGAACATTAAGAAGACTTGGCTTGACATTACAACATAAATCCGACAAACTTGGCTTCACAAGAGAGCAAGTGCAATTTGCGTGTGCTCGAGAGACTAAGGATCCTACATCTCGCAAAGGTTGCTCACCTAGATTAGGCGCAGAACAAGTTGATGAGGCCTTCGTCCGGGAATCTCCTGAAAATCGACAGATGTGCTATTTGGAACTAGCGATGGGACCCTTCAGCCACTGGGGATGCGGTGAGCGTTGAATTTCCAGGGCACTCAAAAAAAAAGAGGTTACAGCAGATGCACTGCTCGGAAGAAGCGTCCGTTAAGTGCGGGTAACTTGCACGAAAGATGTGTAGCAGTGATAGAGGCAAATGCAGGGCACACACAGTATTAGGACGGAGCAGACTAATACAAAGCATGTAGTACGCTTTCATTTTAGTTGCGAGCCATACTGACGGCTTCCATGCATACTTTTGCAATGCAGAGCAATTATTTTTGAAATAGATGTGTATTTTTAGATAATATGAATGGAATTTGAAATCTTCTACGTGACAGGGAAGAACCTAACAGCTATTTAGACGTGACACGGGTAGATGGGCTCTGAGAGCTCATTGCTACCTACGTGAACGGCATTAAAGCCAGAAGCGACAAAAGAAAAGAATGAAACAAAAGGAACAACTAATGTCTGAAATACAGTGCCCTGCGCCGCATCCCCATCTTCCACACCCATCTCCTCTCGAGTTGGAATCTGTCTCAGCGTGGTCATCTGCCACCCTGTTCAGATAATATCAATTGATTTTTTTTTTTAATTTTCAATTTTAAATGAGGACCATTATACAATTCATTTAGAGTTAAAAACTATCCCCATAATTTAGACTTTCACGGAATATCATTGGATAGTACCCCTGCTTGCATAACCAGTTGAGGAACTAGACATGGGCCTGCATGCAAACTATACCAATTAAGGCAAAAAGTACAGGGATCTAACCCCAGTCATTTTGATAATTGCACAATTACTATCCATAAGATACCGTATACCCAATTTATCCCAGAGGAACTGTAATACTAGACATAGACGCCTGTGCTTTCTGCCCTGGAAGCCTCGCCCTCGCTACTCCCTGACCAGAGATGCCGAGCCCTTAGAGTACACACAAGGCAACGCCAGCTATTGCATCCGCACGACATGAAAACAATTGATGCAAAAAAAAAAAAAAAAAAAAAAAGACATGAAAACAACGTGGCATGATACATTTTTCTCTGAGGGGCCTGAGTCCGAGGCTCTGCTCCTCTCTTGTAGAGAGACTGCCACGCGTAGTGTGAGAGCACCGAGAATCATAACTTGGAGTTACTCAATCTGCATTTCTAGGGCCGATTGTAGAGTAGAATTCTGCCTGATCAAATTATTCGGTAGTACTTGTTGCCCCCTCGCAGAGGCCTAAGAAGAAATTTGTCGGATTGTTAGAAGGATCTGGAGCGGGGGGAAGACTCCGGCTGGGAATAGTACATTCCAGAAAATGTTTACGCGCTTTAGTCAGGCCGTAGCTGCAAGTAACGTGTGGGTCTGGATGAATAAAACGAGAGTGATGTACAGCGAAGTCGTCGTGTCCAAAATCGGGAGCGTAAATGATTGTTCATTTTGGAGGTATTTACTAGGATGAATGAGATGCGGCAGCTGAATATCACTGGATTAAAAATAGAATGGACCTCGGCCGACGAGAGGACAAGACCTGTTCACCGAAAGTTGGAGATAGTGGGATAATAAAGAAGGGATGAGCGATGGAAATTGTAGTCTCGGAAAATGAGGGTATACTATCTGTGTATAGGCGCGTCTGTAAGTCCATCGAGGCTTGTGCACGGCACAAAAGTCACCTTCTATTGGCCCGATCCTACTCGGGCCAAGGACAATAAGGATAGAGACATTGAGGGGCTCAGATGGCTGACTAGTCAAACAAAGCCCTTAAAAATGTTCTCCATACAGCTATTCCTCTCTCGAAGCGAGGTTGCCCGCGACACTTTCCTCACTTGTCTAGTTATACTGCAAAACTGCCATTGCTCTTCGCCCACCGTCCTTAAATAGCAACTTCCTCAATTTCTGATTTCATCAAGTTTGATGAGATGTTTAGTCTCTTTTGGAACACAGGTAATAATCTATGCGGAATTGGAACAATGGTCTGGCCACCGTACGCGCGACATCTGTGACGCAGGAACGTAGATTACGGCACAAAGCGTGAGTCAGGCTAAATATAGATCAATCGATTTGTTGATTGGTCTGATATTGTGCACTAGGATGGCTGCAATAAATACTTGCCCGCCCGTTGCCGTGAAAGTAAATCTCCATAGCCGACCACGCTACAGTAGTTGTGAGAGACTGGCCCTATTTCTTCTTCTTGGCCAGCCGCTTTTCCGCACGCGTGTCCTTTTTTAGGCGCGCGTCAACTATCTTGTAGCGTCCCTTGACGCCTCGAGGCCGCCCCGCAATTCCTTTATTCCCTCCACACGCGACGACAACCTTAACCTGCTTCTTGGGCTTTTTCTTCGCCGCCTTACTCATGAGTTTGACGATATTTTGTGCCTTATCTTTCTCTGTCATGCCCTCTTCATCCTGCAGCATAGCTGATTTTTTGCGGAGCTTCTCGAGTCGCTGCGCAGCCTTGAATTTCTTGCGATCTTTCGCCTCACGCACTTTCTTTATAGGCCGTGCATTGAGGGCGCGTAGCTTTTCTTTCACTGCAGCAGCCGCAGCCGCACTTATGGGTCGATGAGGCTTGTCATGACGACCTTCGTCGTCAAGGAACCATTCGGGGAGCCCATCGCGATCTTTGAATGCGTATTTGTTCCAACCCTCATCCAAGAGATCATGCGTCGACTTTTCACCAGATGCAATTTGTCTGGCGAGGGTCATGGCTTCAGCTGTAATGATATCAATGTCTAGCTGGTTGTTAGATATATCAAAGAGTAGACTGAGAAGCGTTACCTGGCTTGCCATTTTTAACAGGCTCATCTTCCCATTGATTTTCATCAGTAGGTGCAACTAATTTTTCAGGGCCGTCTTCTTCCTCGCTTTCGGAAGGTGTAGATTTAGCTCTAGTGCCTTTAGATTTATGCTCCCTGTCCGAATCTAGCTGCTCGTTCGCTTCGAGACTCTTCTTTTTATCAGGCGTGTCCTCATCATTCTCGGATTCAGTCAATTCTTCCGAGCCCCCCTGGATATCTTTGAAAACATCGTCGTCAAAGAACCTGGCAGCTCTGTTTGAGAGACCACCATTGCTCTTTTGGATTTCAAGGTCAGTCAATAAAGACTTCTGTGCTGGAGATTCACCATCAGAATCATCATCGCTGCTATCTACTTCAAGCTGATCATCATCTACTATAGCTTCGTCCGCTGAGAACCCTTCCCATTGTCCATCATCGTGCTCCTTTCTTGCCTTTTTTGCCCTTAGCTTTGAATCGGCATTAGATTTGCGCTCCTGATACAGTTCATAGAGACTATCGAGTTCTCGATCTAGTCGATCCTCCTCTTCATCACTTTCATCGCTACTTTCGTTGAGGTTGTCTTTATTTGCAATTCCACCAGAATTCCTTGCTTCCGTAAGAGTAGCCATCTTTCCCCTAGTAATTTTGTCAATCGATCCAGTCTTATCCACTTCTTTGAGCCGAAACATCGAGTCCTCTCCGTTGGGACCAGCCTGTTCCAAACCAATATCCATGGGTGTCGTCATGTGAAGCTGCATACGAACAATTTCTCGTTGCTTTTTTTCATTGTCCCTTCGCCTGTCTTTCTTCCTTCGTGCACTCTCTTTCTCGCTGAGCGCTTGAAGCTCTTGCTGAATTTTGATTTCTTCGTCCATGGGTTCGACGGTAGTAGTCTCTTCTTCGGCTGTCGCCGGATGTTTCTTGGAGGGAAATCCAAACTTTTCACGAACTTTTAGTCGCCATCGCAAGAGGCTCCGAAACTCCTTTCTACCAAGGACTCGTAGGTCAGCGCAGCAGTTTCGGATTTCTTCGGTTGTCTCTGGTAACCGATCCAGTGCTGCGAGGGCAACATCGCCATTCGGCGGCTGGTTAAAATTCAGGCGATTCAAGCTACCAAGGATGGCGATTGGGTCTGAGGTGTTGATAAATTCACTGGCCGGAATTTCCTTGAATTGGGTGTAGTTTCCTTCTTCATATCCATCCCGCTTTCGCTTCTTGACCTCGGGATTGAAGACTTTCGCTTCGTTGTTCGGGGTAGGATCAGATAGTTCTGCAAAGACTGATCTAGGATCGAGAAATTTTGGATCGATCCTCTTTGGAGCTTTATAGCCGCGGCACACAACGAAGATTTCGGCTGAAACATTCCTCGACGAAGGAGGCTTCGTGGATTCCACCTTGTTAAACAATTGATTGAATACCCAGAGTAAATTGTTGTAATCCTTGGATCTGAAGACTTTAGTGACAAAAGTTCCTCCTTCAATCAAGAATTCTGTAGCCAACTTCATGGCCTGAAGAGCTAGCTCTGCTTGGTTAAATGAATCTTGTACCCAGGCTGTACCAACATTGGGGGCTCCGTCGTGCAGGACAGTATCAGCTTTCCAGGTCTTGAAGTAGGAACGAATAGTTGCGCGACACTTATCAGTCGTAATGTCGCTTTGAAATGTGATTACTTTCGGAATGGCTTTAATTGGCGACAAGTCAACTCCAACAATTAAACTCCCGACGGGCATAGTCTCCGCTGCGACCTGGCACCATGACTGAAAAAAAGTAAGCAGTAGAAAATAATATCGAAAGGTTAACAGACTCCCGGGGCGGCACAGAGATCAAGTAAGACTTTGCTCTTTTCCAGAAACCCATACTTTTTGTTTAGCTGTATCAATTTGAAGGCGGCGCGAGCACGATAGCCTTTTTCTTTGGCCAATTTGTACCACTTATCCAGTCGGCCTTTCCCATGTTTCTTTTGCATACCCATCCTGTCGACTCTGTTGTGGCTTGCCTGGTAGGCGGAGTGGAGGGGACGAAATTTTTGTGAGCCTCTTGTGCATGTGGCGCGGGCGTTGTGGCTGAAATCACTACCGAGCAACCATCGCGTCTCGGTAGCAACGCGTAAGATACCATGATGAAATGTCCGACTAACCAAGGTAACATCAACTGTAGGACAAAGGCCGCCATATCTATTATACTACAATCAACTTATGGCGTTTCCTGACGTACTCGATTTGCACGCATCTCCATTCCTGTCCGAGGGCCTGTCTCCGCTGCGAACGACAAATGCTCATGCGGGCAAATCGAGTGGATCGAGCAAGGAGCGAAAGGATCCATCAGTCACTCCTCAAAAATTTCGACGGTTCTTTACGCCGCGAAAACTCGATAGTCCCGATACAAGCTCAGCTACCAAGGCCTTGTACCAAATTACACGGCCTGGCTTTGGCCAGAAAGATGTGAAGTCGAGTCCGGTCCGCCCTTCAAAAGGCCTGTCTCTCCTGGAAAGTGGTCCGCCCAGTAGTCCATCCGAACAGTTCACCAGAGAAAGAAAAAGAAGAAGAATTGAGTTCTCGTCTCCCGTCGCCCCCAGAATATTATTTTCCCCTGTCCACAATCCGCCAAGTGCACAAGCTTGTACTGTTGAGGAGCATAGATTGCACTCTTCTCCGAGCAAAAGGTTTGCTCAGACGCTAGGCGAAGATGATTCCAAAGATATATCGGAGGGCCTCCCACTCTTTACTAAAATAACACCTGTGGCCAGTCGAGGGTTCGCGGGACAGCTATTGGACAGAAGTATTGGGAGCACATCACTAGGTAGGCGACGACATTATGTCGCTATAATCAACGGTAAGACCAATTACTGTTCTCTCAGGCTAAGACTAAAATCATCAAGACTATCGAGACCATACAGCTTCCTTTTACAGCCAGCATGATGATACGCATGCCTGCGTAGGCCTCGAAGGAGAAGAACGTACGATACCCTTTTGTACAGCAGCATGTAACAGTAAGTTTTTATCCCTTATACATGTCAACTATACTTATATCATGAAGAAAGTAGTCTCGTTGCAATTGGTGATGAGGATGGCTGTGTCCGACTACTGGAAACCGAGCTCGAAGAAAATTCAAGGTTCAGCGACGTGTTTCTAGGCTTCCGTGTCCACAAAAACGCCATCATGGATATGAATTTCTCTAGCGATGATTTACGCCTAGTTACTGCCTCGGGAGACCAGAGCGCCAGGGTCGTAGACATGAATACACAATCTACAATTTCCATACTCGGAGCACACACTGGATCACTGAAACAAGCCCGATTCCAGCCTGGTTCAGGTAGTAATAACGTGATAGCAACCTCGAGTAGGGATGGTAGTATACAGATATGGGACCTAAGGTGCACAGGGTACGAGAGGCCATTAGTTGAAATCAGTCCTTCAGTTGATATTGAGCGATCGCCCTCAGCAACAGAGAAAATGCAGTATGGTGCAGTAGTTAATAGTATATATGATGCTCACAAGACCTTCTCCAATCACATCCAGATTCCTGGTATTCCCGAATCACCGTCACAAGGAGAGCCGGCTGGACGTATTGGAGACGTTTCGGTAACTGCCATTCAATTTCTGTCGGCAGAATTAAATCATCTACTTATGTCTGCCTCGGAAGCCAACTCATCTATTAAGCTTTGGGATATCCGGTTCCATCAAACAAACCGCTACCGCCGAAATCAATTACCCCTCTCCTCGACCGCCCAACCGCGCAGTCACAATCAATGGCGTCATTTTGGAATCTCCTCGCTTAGCATGAGCAGCGACGGTACTAGACTATATACCTTGTGCAAAGATAACACTATTTACACCTACTCTACCGCGCACCTGATGATAGGTCAGGCACCTCACCTCCAAGTTTCAGATCAAAACCGGTGGGGAATGCCCCAAAGAATGGGGGAAGGTCTCGAGCCCTTGTATGGATTCCGACATCCCAAATTCCACGCTTCCTCATTTTTCGTCAAGTCGGCCGTCCGTGCGCCGACGGGGGGGAGGTGTGAGATGCTGGCAGTTGGGAGTAGCGATGGCTGTGCCGTCCTCTACCCGACTGATGAAAGATATCTAGGACCTAATGCTAGAGAGAGAATCTCGCTGCCTCCTAGTAGGGTACGAGGACGAAAAGATGATGGGATTCCAATTTCCACGTGTGGCACTGCCTTGATAGGGGGCCATACCCGAGAGGTTGGACCACTGGTCTGGACAAAGGATGGGGCGTTGGTGACAGTAGGTGATGACTTTTTGGTCCGGGTGTGGCGAGAGGGAAGTGCTGCAAGGAATCTAAGGGTGAATGGGGAGGGCGAGGGTCGGAGGTGGGGTTGTGGTTGGGCCGAAGTAGACTTCAAGTATGACGAAAATGATGCGTGAACAGATCATTCCACAGTCCTCCATTCTAAGCTTTGATGTTGAGTCCAAAAACTTTCAGAGGGGCTAGGAACATCACGGCGGTGAGTGAGACAAATCTGTCGCCGCCTAGTGGTGTACACCCAGACCACGGTAACGCTACGCCGTATGCACAGGCTCTAAAGGGGTGTGAGCGTTGTCGGACGGCAGGCGAGTTCTTACCCGAGAAGTCGAGCTGAATCCGGCAGGTCCCGATATGGTCCCTGCGCCTGCCGATCACGTGAACGTTGACGTGCACACTAAGTCCGCACCGTGCATGGAAAAAAGCCAGCCTCCAATGAAATCCCTAGCGATCCCACGGTCATCGCTGGGCTCTCGCGCATGGAGAATCGAGCATCAAGGCCGTCAGAGGCAGTTCTTCATCTTCCAGCGGTGCCGGTACAATCACTAAGTATGCTCTCCACTTCTGGGATAGCCAAGAAGAATCTTATCCAGATCCAAGTCAAGAGTGGATACATGCATATCTCTATTTGACGATTTCTCATCAATATCGGTCCCATCATCCTCTCAGAAGCGCTTCATTTCAATCTTACCACAAACAATTACGCCTCAACGACCAGTCAAGGAGTTGCTCCAATTGCAAACGGGAGCTTGCCCGATGATTTACCAGATACCTCCCACCACAAATCTACGATGCTACGTATACCCGCAAGGAGTAGAATAAATTGTGAGATACAAAGCTTTGGTTCTGGCTTACGGGGGACTCTTAGTCTAATGGGACAAACCACTTGAGAGAGTGGGCGGCTGAGATGCGGAGCAAAATGGGGAAGGGATCTCTGATGACTATTCTGGGACTGACACTCTCGAGGAATTTTCAACTCTTGAACATTTGTGGGCGCTAAGACGAAGGTATCAGTTAATTAACTAGGAGGATTTCTCTTGTCGATGAGTCTACGGCACCCCCAGGGCCCTGGACGGCACAAAAGAAGTTGGGATATGCTACTAGATAGCACTCAAAATCTGTCAAGACTTTCTGATGCATCAGCACGACCCTTGGGAAAGAGTTGGAATGAGGCTAGAAAGGCAGAGTGTGAATTTCACGAGGTACACACAAGTCAACGACGCCCAGCTGGTCGGCCTCTTCGAGCCCTTCAGAAGGGTCACAAAGTCTTCGGATTTAGTCTTAGTGTCGGAATTAGAAGAGCCCCGTACCCAGTGGTTTTTGCGATTTTTCCCAGCTACCATACACCCTAAAATGGCCATCGTTTCGTTGGTCTGGAAGAGATGTTTTTTTATCATTTTACGTATATTCAGCTATCTAGCTATTACACATGATCAGTACTATGTATACATGTTGTCTGACATTTAGACGTCAAAAACACACAAACTCTGTATGATATCCAAAAATAACACTAGGATTTATGATTGCTTAATTAAAACACTCGACCCTCCTTTATGAGTACCCGTCAAAGGAATATTTTAATGCTGTAGGATAAGAACAGAATGTACGAGAACTTTCCGGTTTCGGTTTTTTACAAGTATACTTACTGTAGTGCATGGCCGTGTCTGCAGAGCAGTGGTTGATTCCAAAACTATCCAGGAGGGCTTCTACTGTCAATGATCTTATAGCACTTTCCACCACCTAAGCTAGCAGGATATAGTTATGCTAGACTATTGCACAACTCCCGCTTCCTATCGAGGCTTTTTGGCACTTCACAGTCTCCAATTGGTCCATAAGGGCAAGTGGCGTAAGGAGTTGAAGTGAGTCTAAGGAGGTAGAGATTGGCTCTTTTCGGTATACAACTGCCTGCAGCGCCTTGTTAGCTAGGTCTTCTAACACTTCCAAAGAGTAGCGGGGCATCTGAATGCAGTTCTGATGTTGGTGCATGGGAACTGCAGCATATGGTGGGCTTTGCAATATTTTTAGGACACCATGCAACTGCAAATTTCATTCTTATCAAGGAAATAATGACCCATAGTCATTGAGGTTGTAGAGCGCGTTGATTCAAGTAACTACCGAAGTGAAACCAAGTACAGAATCTGCAGTCATGTGTGTATCAACAACTTGGCCTCCTTGATAGCCCCAATTCTTCTAAATTCTCGGAAACTCGTCGGAAGTCTATGACGCTGAAATCATCGGGGCCACAGAAGGACTTACTGCAGCACTCAGCAATCCACTGGCTTTCTATGCCACCAACGTCACCGTTTGCCTTTACAACCAGGAAGCCGACCTCCGTCTTCTCTCTGATGTCCCCACAGCGTCTAGCTCAGCGAAAATCTTTCTCTTTCGCAAGCTTGCAGCAAACTGGAAAAGAAGGTCACGCGGCCAAAACACAACGCCTGGGGAAGTGGCCATCCGATGGTGCCCGGGCCACGGAGGTATTCTGGGAAACGAAGCAGCCGACGCGCTTGCCAAAGCTGCTTGTGCGGCTCCAGCTCTACACTCGGTATTCTCTATATCAAGGGCAAGAAGCTAAGTCGAAGTCCAGCACGAGGCTTCCGTTGCACTCTATTGGGCCGAAAACGCACCGTCGAGATACAAAGAATTAAGCATTGGTCCTCATACTAAGGTCACCATTGAGCTCGCTCGTCCAGAGCGACACACACTAGGATACCTTTTAGCTGCACGGCCTGGACATGGTGATTTTGCAGACTACCACCGACAGTTTCAGCACGAAAACGCCACCCTTTCCTGCTCATGCGGAGAAGAGATGTCCCCCGACGACTTTTTCTATTACCACGTCGGGCAGTACAAGAAATAGCTCTACAGGGCTCAGATCTTCAATCCCACCATATCTTGGGCTCTTGCTTCAGCGGAGGGAGTTCATGCATTTAATAGCTGGGCTCGTGACACAAAACATTTCCAAAAAGCACAACAGCAAGTGTGCCTGGAATGAAGTCACGTAATGGAAGCCAGAGAGCTTCAAGGTGATGTAACCAATTTCCTTCTTTACTAACTGTATTTCTTTGCCTTGTACTCTCCATTGAATAACATCTGTAAATCATGAGAGACAACGGGAGGCCGATATTCACGTAAATCCAAGCTTCGAGCGCAGGATATTGAGATGCTGGTTTTCACTTGCTACGTTGGGTCTGTGCAGGCGCCAACACGTCGGGTAGTTGATATAGACTGGGCTAACTGGTGCGTGAGGAGCTCACGTGCTGTGCGCGAGCACGACGTTAACTATTATAATTAAATAAATATTCCAAATACTAACAATTCTTTTGTGTTGCATCGGGCTTAATTGCATTTGTTGCTAACTAGCTATGAGATAATATCAAAGAAGAGTACATAGAAGATGACTCCATGTAATGGGAGAGCACTCATGCCTCGGGCTTCATCTGCAAGTGCCACTGCGAAGCTATGGTGGCTTTTTCTTCACCCCAAGCCAACCCTCATCCGTGAACACCCACCCAGAAGAACGTCTCAGAAGCCCTGGGTTATCCAGACATGCCTTCACCATCCACTGAAATTTCTCCTTCCCAACTGGAGTAGATGTCCAGGCTACTCAAACTCTACCAGAGAACACCACACACCGTCGGCTTGTTTTTGTACAGCATCAGCTGCACTCTCGCAAGCGAAGTATTGGTGCGCACAAAGCTTGAGTCGTAAGGCTCTTGCCAAAACTCCAAATTTCACGCCCATCGAGGTTATATCCTTCCTTTGTATCATCTCGTGAACCTGTCCTGACCACTCTCACGTCAGTCCAAAAGAGCTGTCTCCCAGATTTGTGCGCCACGCTTTGTTTCCTCCGTCGGGTATAGATATGGGCGTGGGCGTGGTGGTCAATTGAGGCCAGAGAAGGTCGAGGAGAGGTGTGATCATTGACGTGAGGATATACAAAGTCGTACCCGCAAACTTGATGGGTTTTGGTGGTGATTGATCTCGTCGGGTATGAGAATTGATTTGGAGTATTTTGAATCATTGCCTCGTGGGCCAACTTCTTCGGTACTGCGAAATTAGTCTGAACTTGGCTCTGGGAGAATATTTCACTCCCAGCTTCGTAGAGGGCACCGCGTGTAGGTGTTCAGTCTTGCCCTCCTATGGGAGAGAGAGTGTAGTGGAAAGGGATTCATTTAATATTCATCTAGTGATGTCTTTTCAGAATTGCCGAATAGGGGCACGCACGCTGAGGATATGATTCAATGCCTGAGGCACATATATCCTTGAGCTGCAGGTAGAGAGAATCTATATTTACTGAAATGCTACCTACTACTTGGTTCGTGGAAATTGTTGGTTGAGGGAAGCTTATGCAATAATGAAGAATGTCACTTCGACTTCTCTTCTAAACACAGGTACCAGACTCCCTTTAACCCCAATAGATTGCCCGTGCGGGATCTCTGATTGCTAGTAATAAACAACACTAGCATAGGGTATATACAATCTCCGTTCGCCAACCACCAATCGGTCGGCACTACTTATCATCGAGCCTAGTAGGATGAACAAATTGTATCCCTACCCAGAGACAATTGAAAGCCCAACAATCGGAGGGCAAGACTGACACCTGTACGCGGTGCCCTCTACGAACCTGGGTGTGAAATATTCTCCCAGAGCCAAGTTCAGTCAAATTTCGCAATACCGGACAAGTTGGCCCACGAGGCAATAATTCAAAATTCTCCGCCACGTCAAATTTTCGCTCCCAACGAGTTCGACTCCTACCCAAGTCTCATCAAGTCTACAAGTATGACTAAGTACATCCTCGTTCCAATGACCACTCTTCTCATCAACTATTCTCTGGCCTCATCTAGCCGCCAAATACACGCCCACGCCGATATTTACACCCGACGGAGGAAGCAAAGCGTGGCGCACAAATCTGGGAGACAGTTCTTTGAGACGGACGTGAGAGGGATTGGGACAAGTTTACAAGATGACACAGAGGATGGCTACAATCTCGACGGGCGTGTAATTTTGAATTTTGGCAGAGTTTTACGAATTGAGCTGTGTGTGCGCCAAGACTTCGCTTGCGAGAGTGCAGCGGACACTATAACAACACGCAAACGATGGAAGGTGTCGTGGTCCGCCTCCTGGTGGTGTTCTCCGGTATAGTTTGAGTAGCCTAGGCACCTACTCCACTTGGGAAAGAGACACCGAAGACTACATTTCGCGCGGAGGAAATTCAGAGGATGACGAAGGCATGTCTGGATAACCCCAGGGTTTTTTGAGACGTTCCCCTGGGTGGGTATTCACGGATGAGGGTTGACTTGGGGTGAAGAAAAAGCCGCCATAACTTCGCAGTGGTACTTGCAAATGAAATCCGAGGCATGAGTGCTCTTACTGTAAATTGAGTCATCTTTTCTATATATTTTCTCTGATATTGTGTCATAGCTAGATAGCTGCATACGCAATTAAAATCTGATGCAAAAAAAAAAAAAAAAAAAAAAAAAAAAAAAAAAGATCTTGGGAATATCAGCTAGCTAGTCTACGGACTGGACTGGTGGTATTTTGGGGTTTGTGATAGTGTACGTGGTCGGTAAAAATTCTGAGGAGCGCGGCTGAGAGGACTCGTGATGGCGCTGACTTTAAATCGAACAAATGACTCATTACCTGTCAACGTTGGGCATGCTTTGCTCAATTCCATCGCTACAGGCCATGGGTTTCAATTCTGCAAAGGAAATTTTCTCTCATGCAAGTGGACGACAAGTCTTTGTTACCGCAAGCTTCTCTGCCTTGGGATGGAGAGGGCCGAGAGAACAGCTTCTTGTTGTGCAGGCCGTTTCTAGCATATAGGATCGGATCGGGCCCGGATTGATCGACAGGCCTGATATTTTTGAACCATTTGATGAAGCGCATGCGAGTCAGTTAGGTGAATTGGCGAGTAACCTTATATGATGGTTGACAGAAACGACGATATCCGGTCGTGCATTGAGGGTCGATTACTGGAATCTTCCAATAGTCCAGTTGTATTCTTTTTTCTCGGTAGGGTGGAGCAGGAAAATCTCGGGCTTAAAAGGTTGTTCTAGCGGTGAGTTAGCTGCTTGGAAGACTTGCGACTCTGTGAATGCTAGAGTGGTCATACACCCTGCTTACTTCTGAGTCGGTGGAAGAGGTCAGTGTGAGTGGTCTTGAACTTTGATTTTTGTGGATTCCGAGTCAGAGATTCTCTCTTTGAATTTGTTGGGTCCCAACACATGAAGTTGTCAATGTAACACCACACGAGTAGCTTTCGGGGCTCAGCAATTTACATGTAAATATTAGACCGTAGTGCATCTACTCCAAATTCTGCCAGAGTTGCTTTTGTATCATTCCAATGAACAGCGGCATATTCTTGGAGCCCTGAACGCCTTTCGACGTGAATTAATCGCCCATCTCCATGGCAAGTCCATGGAGAAGCCGAGCAGAAACAATAGCATAGGCACAATCTCGCCTTTTCTCAGTCTACGAATGGAAACGGATGTTTCGTGGTAACCATTGCCAGATCTTTGCGTAAATGCATAGGCGGTGCATCCAGCTCTAAACCCATCAATAATGCTGTGTACATGAAAATTTTCTTGAGTAACCATTTGAATCTCGAGGGCTCTTATTGTGCTCAGCTGGGATGAGCATAGTTGATTTGGCACAGGGACATGGCCAGTTATTAGGCCATGATGGGAGTCAAGTATATCCAGGCTCTGCATGGGATAAGGACGGCATTTGATTTTTACCTAACAGTCCTAGGATATACTAATTTTCCCCCCAAGGATCAAAGACCGGCGTCCTCAGCTAAAATCAGATCTATCACACGCCCAACTCGTTCCCACCACTTGAACCACTACAGAAGTAGCAGCTAGTCGAATAACGTGTAGCAGTACATAAAATCAGAAATCACAACCCCCTTGCTCCGTAACTATGACCTGTAAATTAATATCAAAACTTTTGGTTGCCAAGTAAAACTCCTCGCCTCGTTCTGCTTCCCATTGTGTCATGTTCCATGGCTAGTTTATCGAGACCTTGCTAAGAACAGAGGCCAGACCTGTAGGTGACTCACCATGAGTGCGGGTTTTCTCCTCAGAATTTCTGAAATTTCGTAGGCACCTGAGTCCGAGAAGTTTACGACTAAAGTCACCGTGGGATTTTGTAAGAGAGATACGTGGGACACGGTTATTAAGCTGGAGAATTTGGCTTTTATCAATTATTTTATTGCTCCTTTTCAGTCTTTGACTGTATAGAACATGCAGGTCTTCTCTGCCTACAGGCCAAGGATACCTATGCTAGTGGTATTCCCCCTACTATGCCTCCCACACAGCTCCCTTGAAATATTACTACCCCTTCACAACCACTCATTCGATCAAACATGAAGAGGAGCCCTTTGCCCTTCATTGCCTCTCCTCTCCAGCCAACGAAACGATGGTCTTTTGCGAGAATGTAAAACTTCGGTCAGAACAACCTTCTGCTACGGATGAGTTCTCTGTGTTTCATGAAAAAATCTTGTCACATAATTCGCTCAGCTTACATGGATAGATAAAGATGCTACCCTTAGACATGACTTTAGATCTCTCACTCCACGTTTTTTGTGAGAAATAAACCGAGAGTATATGAAGTAGGCAGGACCGGTCTCCAATCTACATGCGCAGTCACTAGGTACATCTGTGTTTTTGAGCCGGGCATAATAGACCACTAAATTTTCGTGGCCCCTACGGCCTACAATTATTTCTCGGACTAGATACACTGATAATGTCAGCCCAGGCTACTTGCGTCGTCGCATATGTAGATCAAGCCTGCCATTTTGAATAGGGCATTCTTTATCCCACCAAATTTGAGCAAAGCCTGCATCCGGTTAACCATAAGATGGCGTAGGTATGCGAACGAGATAGATCCTCGATGGATGTCTAAACTGGCTGAAATTCGTAAGCCTAAATGTGCATTTGCGTCTAATTCTTTATTCCCCTGTATTCCTGGGTGCCTGGCTACCAATTTTACTATCACGACAGCTGACGTTGATCGCACGCAAAACCGGCGTATCTCGTCGAGGTTAGTTGTAAATTTTTCCGTCTCCAGTGCGTTTACAGCATGTAAACTATCAAGAAATACCCTCACTCGCTGTATAGTCCCCCCAGCTGCTGCTGCACTTTTTAAATCGTTAGCGCTACATTAAGAACCTCTAGCGTCTCTGTGATCTTCGCATCGAAGGCTTTTATTTCATGTGGAATATCACTCTCCCTGAGAAGAATCTTGCCTTAAATCTTCAGAACGAATCACCGAGCAGACCGTCTATTTCCTTACAATGAACTGTCCGAATAGGCGCGATATCCTGATGCGGACGGGTTATCTACCAAACGTTTGCTGGCCTTCTCTCCTCTGGCTTTTCTGTCTCAAATTGTTCGGGATTATTTCGCGCCGAATCCAGCATGTTATCAACTTCTTTCTGAGCAGAGACAGTGAGCTCAGCAGTCGTGCGGTCCAACTCGAGATTTTGATGTCGTTTGCGTATCTGAATCTCAAATTTATGGTGCTGCTACGCACGGATTTTACGATGTAGAGCAGAAAGAGAAGTGGTGAAATTGGTGAGCCTTGCAATACTCCGCAGACTAGCCGTTGCTTAGTTATCACTTCTTCCGGACATCAGACTTGGACCATTCGATGTGAAAAGAGCGACGTCGTCCACTTTAGAATTGAGTCTGTTCATCCTTGTTCTTGCATCCTTATTTCTAGGTGGTTGCGTAGAGCTGCGTTGAAGGTACCTTGTACGTCAAAGGTTATAAAAGTAGCTGCTCCTCCCTGAGAGTGCGCCTCCTGGACATCTTGCACAACACAAGAGACTAGATCTGTTGCTGAGCGCCTCAAGAGCGTGTCAATTTTTTCTGGCCAACCACATCACAGGTTACTGCCAGGTGTAGCACACGCTTTGCAAGAAGCCTTTCCAGTCCCTTGCCAACAAACGAGAAGATGGCAATTGATCTCCAACCTTTGGCTTCTATACAAGAGCTGCTTTGGCAAACTTAAAATAGGATGGACTTCTTCCTCTGAGATATCATCTTTCCATGGTATCTAATTGTTACTGATAGCTCTGCATTGCGTCCAGTCGTCTAATATCTCAAAAGGAGAGTGTCACGAAGTACGATGGCTCGCTTTAGTGGGTCTGAGGTGACTATTCCGTTGTGATTGAGAGTTTTAGGGATATTTGTCTGTCTTGGACTGGCCATTTTCATCAGCTTGAACACATTATTCAACGTGGTCATTTTTTGCCCTTCGGTATTTGGTGTCCTTTTTTCGCAGCTCTAAGAGCTGGTCGGATCTTTTGAGCGCATATATCCTGCTGGAGAGGTGCAGTTCGAGCACCTTGGGGCAGGTGAGCAACTCTAGGTCCCGTGGTAAAGGAAGCACCGTTTATATTGGCTCATAGAACAAGAGATTTGATTACGAACAGTAATTCCCGAGTCGTCAAAGAGCCTAAAGCCTAGTCGAGAGATAAACACCCTTTCAAAGTGAGCTATCCTTGACTGATAGGAGATTCCGTGAGGGCCGACACTTTATGGAATTTTTTGGTAAATTGGGTGATTTCATCTGCAAATATCTCGTTGGTAACAATTACTTTGCCCAGAATTGTATGAATAGCGACTGGAATTGTCGCCATATGGATGGCCAATAAATCTGAGGCTTTCTCCAGCTTGGTATCTACATAGACGGGGAATCCAGCAGGGTTCAAAAGGAGTTGCCGTACTTCCTAAATTTTGACTCGAAATGTGAAACAATTCAGAGCACGGTATTCATTCTCAATGTTTTTGGAGAGTATTTCGAGCGCTTCTGTTGCCACCACTCGCACGTCGGCTGGTAAGAGTGCGCTCTGGGAATTTTCCTTTCCGAGGCGAGGGAATAAACGATCACTTTGGATATATATAATTGTAGTTTTGGCTGGGGTTCTCGTTGGGACCGAACATCTTTTGCTTGTGCTGCGGGCGTCTGGAGACCATGTCAGGTTATTTTTGCTCAGGTAGGTTTGGCCTGAGTTGCCTTGACTTGAGTTACTTTTTTAGCAACTCTGGCTGCTTTCAAAATGCCTGTCCTACGATCTTTTCGCCGGCATCCTCACAGTTAGGGTATAGATAGAGGTTGGAGAGGGCCGTACCTAGTTCCAAAACCATGATTTGAGAAAAAGAAACTCTGAAGTAGACTTTCATGGAGTCTACAAATTAATTACTAGGCTCTTTGGATAGACCAGAGAGCCCACTCTCCACACTGTTGATAGCAGCGATGCATATTGAGAGGTTAGTTGTGGTCTAGCCAGCTCGCTGTTCTTCGGCTTTAAGTATGGCCCGAGGCTCGGGAGACTGGTCGCAATGTTATTGGAGAGAAACCAGCTCCGAGAAGTTTGATTCTCGCCAATTTCCCTCGGAATTATATGTTGAGGGATTGTGGTGAACGCGGCTCCATAGACCTCTTTTGCGTCAATTATAGCTGTCCGTGTTGGAAAATATACTCTGGACGATATGATATGGATATATGTGATGAAGTAAAGAAGACTTGATATTTTACAACTATGAGAACATTGGACTTACATAAACATCTAAGAGAGAAATTTCCATAAATCTCTTGTGCCTGTCAAACCTAGTGATGACCAGCCACCTCTCATCTACCATGATGAGCCAAGGTACACTGTAGTACGTAAATATCCAAACGTATATGCGACAGTAGGCACGATTAGCGCACTCGAGGCGTGTGTAGAGAGAGAGTCGATCTTGTCGGGAACCTGAGACGAAACAGATAGTGGTTAAGTCCTAAATTCGAGAGTCAGAATTTTCAACAGTCCGCTCCATGGAAGGCACAGCAATCCTCCTAGATTGCGTAATGACGGGAGCCTCAGAAATTTGGCAGTCTTTGAGATCCTCGATAACCCACCGTGAACTTTCAAGTCCCTCTTTGATATATTGGTCAATGTCCGCATCATCCATATCGATTTCTCGGTTTGCAGATTTGGAGTCTTCTTCGGAGGTTCTTATCCTTTTGGTCGTGTCCTAATCCATTTTTCTCATATCTATCGCACTCAATGGTTTGTTTTTTGTTTCCAGTCGCTTTCTCAGCTTGGTTTCTATTCCTTCTTTGCTTTTATGATGAGAAGTCCGCGATCATCTGGTAGACCCCAGCGAAAATTTGAAGATCTGAGATCCTGCCACATTTAGAAGAAATTGAATTTGTACGAATGAATACAAATATAGGGGTTGGAGAAATTCTTGTGGGTATTTCGTCAATTTCCTCAAACTTTGATAATGGCGGTAGTATTGTGGGTAGCATATATGCTAGATTATCCGCACAACCTGATTAACATATTACCTCATTTAGACGCACACTACCCGTACATTGGATAAACTTTGTTATTTGGTCTGTAAACAAGCTAAATCGGGGTTAAGAGGGAAACTCTTTCCCTGATATAAACACTATCGTAATAAACCATTATTTTCCACTACTTAATACATCCAACACATCCAAGTTTAAATCTGTCTTAACTGTTAAGCTCATATATTTGTTACCCACAAGGAAGACCAATTATAATAGTTTTCAATCCTTTGGCAACATATTACGTCGAATACTTTTCATAGTCTCCCCCTATACTTAGCGAATCATATCCAGTCTCTTTGAATATCCTGTCCATATTTCTTCGTGTACATCCATCTTCTAGCAAATGTGGACATAATCTTCCCGCCACAGGGAGTTCAGCGCCCCACCATGTCATAATCGTATCAAATGGAGCGTCTCTTGGTTCAAAATTCGAACAAGTCTTCTTCCGAGTATTTCTTTGGGACCATAGATTCATGTTAGATCAACCTGGTTGTGTGAAGACGTAGTTTTCCATCGTCTTGGATGTGCAAGGAATAAATCAAAGTATATCATTCAACTGAATTCCATGAATAATGCCTATATTTTTACCCAAGCTCTCCTGATGATTTTAATTCCCCATCAGATTTATCTACGATGGGCTCTATCTCCTTGCTGCTATGAAATAGAAGTGTTGAGTGGAGCACTTGAAGGCGTTATATCCGGCTTTTAAAATACATCTAGCGATAAGATGACTAGGACTTTTGTCGATGCGTAAGCTTGTAAGACTGGAGGAATGTTGGTTTTGAGTTGCAACTGTCCTGCTTGGGTTTATGACTACTTATAATATTGAACTCCTCTCTGACCAAGGGTAGACCTTCCATATTGCTCCTCTCCTGTTTTTTTACAAAAGCTATTTTTGATATACTGCCTGTAATTAATTTGAATCAAGCTCAGTATTTACCTGTAGGACTAAGCTCCCTTATCTGCGAAGCCTTTTACCTGAAATTTTATAAAAGGCAGCTGCGGAATGAGTGAATGAATGAATATTTATTCATGACGGAGACAAGTCTAGCACTCATAGAACATGACACGGAGAAGACTGGTTTCCCCGACGACTATATACGACGATAGCCCAGTTTGATATTTGGACTACTCATGTAGTGGGTGGATTCGCTGATACCACTCGAGACCTTCGTGCTAGGGACTTTCACCCTGCCCTCTACCGTTTATATCCAACAAAGGGATAACAGTAAAAACCTTTGGCTATCCTCAGTTGCCTTTGTCATCTTGTATAAAGCCACCGCGCGAGATGTGGCCTCGCAGGCCCCCAATTCTCGAGTAAGGTAGGTGTCCAGGCTGCCTAGACTTTAGCTCGGGGAGATGAGGACCAGGAGGCGGACCAAAACACCTTCCATCGTGGTCAGCTTTTAAAGTGTCGACAACACTATCCGAAATCGTTGCCTCGGCGCCAATAGACACCCTTAAGTCGAAGATAGTCGAAAAATGTGAGTCCCAGCATGCCCATTTGTGACTTCTTCACTCGTTTGTCCCACATCCCAGTTGTTTTGTTCCCTCAAGATGTGAAGCCCTACTAGAGCAACGGTCCTTCATAGATCAGGACTCGAGATTTATAGATAATAACTTAATTTCCTCCTCGCGGGTATACATGGCATCGTTATAATTGATTTATATTAAGGAGATAATGACCCCTCTGTCATTGAGATTGTAGAGCGCATTGATTCAAGTAACTACCGAAGTGAAACTAAGTACAGAATTTGTAGTCACGTGTGTACCAACACTGTGGCTTACTTGATAGCCCCAATTATTCTAAATTCTAACAATTTATGATAAATGGTAACGTATTTAGTCGATACGATCAATTAGGTCAGAAGAAAGGCGGAACCGTATTTGACATAATTACAAAAAGATACCTTGTTGCTTCACTAAGAAGAATACTCAGCAATACAAGTATTATGATTATGTCCGCTACTCAGTATTTCCTAAACTACTTGCCTATAACATGTTGATGCCTGACGCACGCTCTGTGCAGCTATACAACGCCAGCATTACTTTTATCAAGTTTGACTTTATAGTAGTAGATGGCCGATTTTTGATGAGGCAAATTCCCGATTACGATTTGAATAACGCCTTTATAGGTTACGGAGATGAGATTGTGTTAAAAGATTGAGGTAGAGGATTTATGCGAGATTGATAGGTTCGACATTGACGTGAAGTCTTCGATTTTAAATGTGCTTGAGGTTGCTTTCGACTTCGAATCGAATACGAATATTCTTGTCTATCTCAGACACGCAGAGCTTATTGATCGATTGCACCGGCAGCGCTGTAATTTGAAGAATTCTTCCTTGCCGGCGTGGCCGCTGTTGAAGTTGCGTGAGGGAGGAAATTTCTCAGAAAACTTGTAATTTTTGTCAGGTAAGGCCTTAAAACTAGAATCATACGAAATACGTCTATACGTCTATAGGTTTGGATGGCGCGGTCGTACACCGTCTAAGCCTTTGTCCCAAGTAGACTCCGGATAGCTTGGTCCAATATCCCATTCGAGGCGGGTGACGGCTGGCTCGAGTCCGGAAAAACTATACTTTATTTCTCGCGGCGCTGATGAACATGAAAAAAGGAGGCATGCTTGGATAATCAAAGCCTTTGAATTTTCCTTTCGTGGATACTTACTGAGTGGTGTCGACTGTTTGTGTAGGCAAACATACCTCAAAGTCGTATACGCGAATGAAATCCAGAGTGTGAGTGTCTCTAATGTCAAAACAGTTGTCCGATATGTGTACATAGCACCGATCATGTGTCATAGCTTTATAGCTGCAAACACATTTAATGATTTAAAAAAATCTCGGATTCAATAGGACGGGGTTTTTGAAAAGAATTATCATTTGACACATGGATTATACCGACATATTATGATGTCCATGCTTAACACTTCGCCGTGGTATTTTGTCTAATTGGCTTTCCGCCTCGAGAGGAGTAAATAACCCGCCAATTCAGATTGTACAGGAAAATCCAAGTCTAGAAGATGGTCGATGGTCGATGGCGCTGCCTCGCGTCATTTAAAACCGCAGTTTCCTTTGCTATTATTTTCGGGAACATGTATCCGTAAAAATGGAGGCCCAACTCCACGCGTAAATACTGAGCTGCATGACTTTCTATCATGCGCAACATTTCGGAAATCTTACTTCGTATCAAAAGAGGATAGGAGTACTGCTCAGAGTGTGGTCCGGGTCGGAAAGGTGTCCAACAAACTAGATTGTCTAAGACTAAAGTGAGACAATAAACGGCAAACCGACCTAAAAATAACCCTTTGACAAAGGGTCAATGGGTGTCATCTTACGGAGCTATTAAAAAATTAAAACAAATCCTTGATGAAATCTATGGCTACTTCCCATAACTTCAATCGCTGTACAATAGGCGTCCATAAAGATCAATCTATATTCTATCCAACACCATCTACTTCATACTACTCAGAATCGTTGGTAATCACATTGAGCTTCTACGCTTCCCCAACTGACCGTGGCCACGACAGCAATGTTGGGCCAGGCCGAGATATGGTTCAGTGTTTCACTTAGAGAAGACCGTATTGCATGGAAACCGCATCAATAGCAACGGTACAAACTGCTTGGGCCGTTGATTGTTTTGGCCTAAAATCAATGACAACATAAAAGTGCCATGCACTTCAATGTGGATGTGTATCTAGACATACATCCGCGAATAACTCAATGTGTATGTAACTATATAACTATGACATTTTACCAGTCTCTCATGCGCATGTTGAATATATCTTGTGACTTTCAAAACAGTCAACCCTCGTCCGTGAGTGACCGGCAGCGGGAAGTTTCAGACCTCTACCTACTCAAGCGTGTCTTTGTCGTCGTTTGCAGGAGTAGCGTGAAGTATATGATCTAGTATTACTTAGTTTGCATCAATAGTCCACAGCTACGAGTGGGATAGGTGTCAAAACCACCCAGAGCTGACTCGATAGGCTAAGCGTGTCCGTGTTGATAGCGTCGCACACACTCTCGTATACAAAGTTTTGATGCGCAAGATGCTCTTCGATGTTGTAGAATCCTTCTTTTGCGAGATTATTTTCATCCTCAGCTCAACCTTTTCCATGTATGTACTTATCTTTAATGCCCTGTGTAAGCTTTGTCCCGCAAGATTCAGCGCCTAGACCTGTTTCCTTTTGCCAGTATTCGTAGCATCACACGCATATTTTTGGAGGCCATTCGAGGTCTGAGACTAATCCGACGATAAGTATTCCTCCCACAGTGGGTATATCAGTATCAATTTTTAACGTCAACGATGATTTTGTGGAATATCATCTTGCTGTGGTTGAATTGGACTGAAGTCTTGAGTAGTTGCCTATCGGACCAATTTCTTCGGTATTGCAAATTTTTGTTGGACAGATCTCTGTATAATATTTTTACTTCCAGGTTTGTGAAGAACACCTCGGACAGATTTTCAGCTATTTCTCTCTCGTTGAAGAAGCTTCCTGAACGAGTTCAACCTTCAAAGTCATGTATGCTGGGAATTGTTAGGTTGCGAGAGTCGATAAGTTATCCACCCTTATTGGTGTGCACGGCTTTGTGAAATTATGTTGACACGGCATGGCTAGAAGGAATAATATAATCCTTGCAGGACATAAAATTACTAGAACGGATGTTTTCTATGAATCACCATCACAAGTCGTTGCCTAGATCACTCGGATCGACAATGTTCACGCTACAATGTCCTTATTTCATCATTGCCCATCTGTCCATCATACAAACCCGTTTGAGGCGGGATATACACATCAACTCTATGCTTAGAGATTACATCGGTCGTGAACTCACGACTTGATGTCTGTTTACTGAAATACGCGTATTCCTGGCCTGAGACAACCAATCAGTCTTTAAGTTTAGCATCATGACGTTCAAAAGATCGAGTTTTTCCTGAACATAAAGAACACCTGGGGCTGGAAGACCAGACGTGAATAGAGATAGTGTTCAGTCATTCATTTCCTTCTTTTGACAAGGAGACGGCAACAAGGCGAGCATGGGTGCTACTTCTTAATCTGAACAGATCAGGATTACGAGTACATGCCCGACAGAATATCTGGACGCCAAAACTCAAGTTATGGTACGGCGGATACATAGGCCCAGCATCTCTGCCGCGTTTGTGCGAGGCGGCCACTAATTATCATTTGGAGGCGGAGGATGTGCACGGAGATGTTGGTATGTCGCAAGGTCGTCCATTGGTAAGACTTTCTGGTTCCAGCCACTAGGATGATCTTGTCTACATGTATATTAGTCGAGACTAATGGATAATAACGAACAGCTAGATCGTTGTGTTTTGAGCGGGTATGCCCGCAGGATGAGAAGCGAGAAATGGTGGAAAACGAATAGGTACCGCTTAAACAATTCAGGGGTCGGGGAGAACTATAGGCTGAATTCATTGATTTACATGAAAATTCATTCACTGATCCTTCATATGATTTCCTCTCATATTTAGCCATTTCTTTAAACGTGAATGCCAAAGTCCTCAGATTGCTCCATACAAATCTGTTGTATGTCCGCTTGTCATCGGGTGTCAAATTTCCTCTGCTACTCTTAAATTCCTACTCAACCAGAGCAGACTGTAGTAGATTTCTCCGATGATTCTTCGCATCCTCTTATATTTTGATTGAGGTGCGGGGGCCTCCCTGATCAAAGTGTACTTACAGCGGACCCCCTGAGTTGTGAGCATAGGCTAGATGCTCAGGTCTTCATCAAAATTCCAAAGAAATTCTCTACTTAGCTAATCCTGAAATAGACAAGCACAGGCCATCTGGCAGCCACAAACAAACAAATAAGCTATGCACAAGTTATGCCGTATGCATAAGAAATCTTTGCATCCACCCCTCTCCACACATCGTCTCCATGATGCCTCCTACTTCCACTATCCACCTCCCCCCTCTTATCCCAGCCCACACAAGTTATATCCACTTCAATTGATAGACAGTCAGCCCCCCTAGCTCCCGACTGCCCTAGTCCTCATCCGCCCTGGTACCCAGTCACCCCCTCCCCCACTCAACTTGCCCCCCTTCCCCATGCCATCCCATTTATCCCTTTCCCTCAATCTTTCTCCGTCCGTTATCTCGTTGAATTCCTCGCCCCTCTCCCTCCCCTCAATTCTCACACACAACATCAACGCTCAAACCACCGTCCCCGTTATCCACAGCGGCAATAGCCCTCCCACTCTGTCTATCAATCACAGTAGAACCCTCAATCCCGAAGATAATTCTATCATCGACGTTCTTTTCTCTCCAAAACAACACGAATCTGACCGCGCGTTTTTGAATCCGACGCGAACAAATCATCCACATTTCCCTCACGACGCGCCCAGATCTTCCTTCCTTGTTATCGCCATCAAATCAGCCATTTATCATCGTCGCAACCAGTGGTTTGACAGATGATAAATTTATCCTCAGGTTGTAGACCTAGACTGTAGCTTTTCCACTCACGCACGCAATACCAGGCGATTCTCAACAATCGATCTGAAAGGAACAACAATCATTTCCGCGAAACTGTATATGTCCATAGTTAAAATAGATAAACACATTCCAACATGCCCGCCGCAATGCTGGCTAACCCCACCACCTCAACTTCCTTACGAAAATCGTCGTCCTCACTTCCGCCAGAGAAGAAATACAAATGCCAGTTCTGCAACCGTGCGTTCAGCCGTAGTGAGCACCGGAGCCGTCACGAAAGATCTCGTAAGAATCACTTTCATACTTGCTGTAATTCTGCTCCACACTAACCGTTGAAACTATGTAGATACTAAAGAACGACCATTTCAATGCCTGAAATGTCGGAGTACTTTTGTCAGGCGCGACTTACTTCTTCGCCACGATCGAACAGTTCATGCAAAGGACGGAGGTGTTCCACTTCACAGCGATGTAAAACGACGAGCTGGTTCAAAACAAACATCAATGTCTAGTTCCGCAAAATCTGCGATCGCGATAGATGCCGTAGCTCTTGAACAGATCGAAGCAAGTAGCGATGGATTGGTAGACTTAGAGACAGCCGCAATGCTAATGACTGATCTCCATCATAAAGCAACAGCCGCAATGCGAAGCGCCGATATTGAGACATACGAAAATAGTCCAGACCTGGCTGTTTCAGGTGCGTCTAACCTGATGGATCTATCACTGATTGCTCATTATTCAGAGTCTGTTACCATTCCTCGCGCACCGTGGGAATTTTTGGCCGATTCTGTATCACGACCAGCGGCTACATCAACAAGTACAAATGCCTCAGCCTCACGAGAGTCTTACTCTCCACTCAACAGCAGCTGCTCTAACTCTACTGATAACTGTCGACATACTGCACCCCACAGAACGACTGATCCATATTTTAGTCGCGCCGGAATAAACTCAGCACCTATGGACGATCAATTGCCAGAATTCGGAAAAGCTTTGCCATATGATTCCCCTCAGAAACTACCCAAAGAAATTGCAAGCAGAATCAAAATTTCATCCGAAGAAGAAAGGCAGTTAATACTTGATAATATCCTCAACAATGATAACGATAATTCTGTACCAGATAGCTTCCGTCTTCCCGAGCTGGCCTCCCTGAATGAATACTTGTCAACATACTTCGAACAATTTCACCATCACTTGCCCTTTCTCCATCCAGCTTCATTTGAGCCTACCAAAGTTTCCACTTCCCTACTGTTAGCAGTCTTATCGATAGGTGCCCTTCACGCTTTTGAGCAACAACACGCCTATATATGTCATATCGGATCTAAAGTCCTTGTCAATCAATTTCTTCAGAACAAGGAAAACTTTAGCTCAAGAAAATGCCCCTTGTGGACTATGCAAAGCTCACTCCTCAATATGATTTTCGCTAGCTGGAGTGGTGATCCTAAGGGTTTAGAATGGGCATGTTCTATTAAAAGCTTATTGGCAAATATGGTCGCTGGTAATCGATATGAACTAAAACTTAGAGCCGAAGCTCGTGAAGGCCATATGCCCAGCCCCGCAGAATGGGTGGAAGATGAAGGCTGTAGACGAACGTACTATGCTGTCTACATATTTTTTGGTCTACTCACTCTGACTTACAACCACACCCCAGCCATAAGTTTTAATGAATTTGAGGACCTCTCCCTCCCTTCCACTGAAGACATGTGGAACACGACTGTAAGAGAAGAGGTTTGGGATGAAAATAGAACAAACTCGGTACCAATCCCTTCATTTATGGACGCTCACGACAACCTCTTTCAAGGCGAGACATTACGGTACAGTGCATTTGCATCGCGCGTTATGATCAATGCTTTATTTCTAGAGGTCTGGTATCATAAGCGTAGTCCTGAAGCACTTCAGGACGTTGTAACGGAATATAAGCTCCGACTGGCGCTAGAGTCCTGGGAAAAATCCTTAAGTCTTTACGAATCCGAGCATGATACTGCCAAGCATTGTGTATCCCACA
Organism: Blumeria hordei DH14; assembly: GCA_900239735.1. Classification (NCBI taxonomy): domain Eukaryota; kingdom Fungi; phylum Ascomycota; class Leotiomycetes; order Helotiales; family Erysiphaceae; genus Blumeria; species Blumeria hordei. Next base: position 775,686 of record OENG01000023.1, read on the forward strand.
GGGAGCACCCACTAATTTTTAACGCTATGGCTATGTTTCGAAATACTCGGGCCCGCCTCGAGGTTGATCTCAAATCTGTACAAGAAGCGCTTCGCTACCACAATCCATACGAGGTAGCCTCTGCTATGTATAACGCAAGAGATAAGGTCAAGCGAACGAGTGACATGCTCAAGGTGATTCAAGAATGTTTTAACTTCATAGAAATTGCGTCGTTGCAAGGTAGTCGTTCAATGAATCGCATGTCTGCCACTACCAATTGGAGCGTTGAACATCCGCTATGTGGTCTCGATCTGATGGTAATCCTCAGTCTTTGGCTCTATCGTTTAGAAAATGACGAAGAGCCTGCCACTGACGAAGAGATGGTTATGTACAATAAAATTCGAATGCTATTAGACGGCAATCCAGACGAAAACTACGGGCCAAAGCTCAGCTCTATTGTTGCTCGTTTTTGGGGAAGCTTGCTTGATGAAGCGGTTGTTTGGGGGTATGTTACTCAAATCTCAGCCCAAATTTCATTACTGATAGAAGCAGAATCACACGGTTAATGGGAGACTCTTTCCGCCTCCACTCTCAAGCGCTCATCGGCTATGAGGATGAGAATGATGTGTCAAACTTCTCTACACCTTCAATGACGTCCCAAGGCGTTGATGAAAATGACGAATGATTTTAATAATATTTACTTTCCCGCTAAAATTTAATTTGTGTTGTTTATGTACAGAACCGGTATGTTTTGGGTTATTGAGGTTGAACATTTTAGGCCTGGCAAGGTGTATTAACCCTTCTGAAAGCCATTTGCGGCTGGCCGGAGTAATTTTTCCAATTTTTTTTTATTTCATCGCATGCGGTCTGCGAAATAATCTTCTTTTTAATAATCATGGATGCCATCTGTATGTTTTATATTTCCTTATTCCAAATGTCATTTGACTTTCTGGTCTCATTCTATCTTTTGGGCGCGTGAATCAAGAAATGCCAGGAATACTGCAGGTGTTGATTTTTTGCTTTGCTTCGGCGTTATCTGGTTGAAATAAAAGCCAGCAACGTCTAGGGTTCTATAATCACAGAAGCAAGTGAACAAATCGTTATTTGCTGGATATTGCGGGTTTGTGTGAACTAGGAGCTGCAATAGGTTCGCGAGTGTATGGCTTGAGGACTATAAGTTAGAGAAGTAATGAAATGAGTGTTTTCGCCACTTTCTAGCCCTTAATTCCGAGTGTAAACTGGATTGGTGATTACTTTAATACACTGTCTTAAAACCTTAAGTGGCAGTTGCTAGACGTCTGACTCTTAGCTTAACCGTAAGATTATCGATGAACAGCGTGTAAGATTTCAATAAGTGTTAGAAACGCAGAGTTGAATATCTCTCGGTTGAGAAAGACTAATGCCTTGCGCCTTGATAAAACAACTATGCCTGATGTTGACTACTAGCGCTAAGAGTTTACCGAAAGACGAGCGGTACACAACGGCTTTCAAAGTAGAAATTGTGAAGATAGCGTCGGGAGACCATGAATGCGCAATTCAAAGTATAAACTCTTTTGCAACATGACGCCTCGGATCAACCGTTACGCAGATCGCATATTCCCTAGCAGACTCTACATTTGATGGTGATAGATATTCCGAGCCAAGTTCTCTGGACGAAGTTCAAATCGTGAAAGCCACGATAAACTAAGCCAGACATGGTAGGTATCTTTCTTTCGACGCACGAGGACCGCTAGTCTGTTTTGAACTTACGTACTGATATCTCTCCAACCTCCAGAAATCAGTGTGTTTGAGTTGCAGAAGCCGGCCAGGAATAGTTTGGCTAGAGAAGTAACCAATCGTAAGAGACAGCTGAGGGGGGGACAGATGACTGCCATATTTACGGTTCAAATTTTTGTCAAGAGAAAGCGCATTGCCACAGCCGCAGCTAGGAGGACAATTAAGAACACCCATCAGCGGCGCCCCTGCAAAACTCCAGCCCTCACTCTAAAGTCTACAGAACTGAAATTGAGGGACACCGTCCTCACTTTGATCGGGATTTCCAGTCTGTTTCGCCGTCTGTATCGCCTTCATCTCTCAGCATATCCCAATATCACTACTATCACAGAGTAAAATTCATCCGATAAGCATCCAGAGCGTAACCAGCACCCGATACGGAGATGATGGATTGGATCAAATCGGCCTCTATTGTTACAAATAAGGGAGACAGAGGGATATGCGCATCTCATTTATTTTCGACGTCTAGGCGTCGCTTGGATGGGACTACAGGTTTTGTGAGAGTATTTCACGCGCACGCAGTTTCCATTGCTACCTTTTTTGGGCAGAAGGTTCCGTGGAAAATATGGTTGAATTCCGCAGGTAAATACTGAGCTGAATGACTGTTCATCATGGGTAATAAATCAATGATATTTGGTGTTAAAAAGGAAGATAGGAGTCCCTGCACAAGGTGTAACCTGAGTCATAGGAGCCCAATGTGTATGATAGCCATAGACTCAAGTAGCACAATATACCACACACACAGCTGCAACTGGCTCTTTGATTGTCGAGCTGCTCCCTCGTGTCTGGGGTAGATCGCAAGCTGCCTCCACTGAACTACGGCCACGATATTGACCAGCACTCGAATAGTATTTGCAGAAAATTATGATCAATTTTTGGCGCGAAATTCTATATCTTGGCATCTGTCGCAGGCAACTGGAAAGGAGGGCTGTGACACCTTGCGCTGTAATCGGGATTGGTGGACTTAACCTATTAGTTTGGGATGTTTAGTTCAGCTTCGCCAGCAATACACTCGTGGTACCAGGGAGAAAGACGTCGGTTGAGCGAGATTGAGGGGAACGTCGACTCGACACTGCTCGCCATGGCTGGAGAGGGGAGGGGGATGAGGGGTGGTTGGCGATGCAGGGTGATGTCCAGGATCTCGAGGCGACAGGGGAACAAGCGCACCGGGGCGAGTGGGTAGTGGCAACTGCAGCTAGAAGGGGTTTGCCCGCGCCGACGGCGTGGCACTCGAGGGTGGCCGATCGTCGGTCGAGGCCACAGCGGACCAGACCGCATGAATGACGCTTGCTGGTGCTCATTTCCCGGCGCATCCCAGGAACCGCTCCCGAAGCATCATGGCGGCGGTGCCATCGTCGCCCTCGGCCCAGTCGGATCCCCGCGAGCATTGATTCAGGATCACCCCTACTCTCCGGTGACCGGCCGCCTTCTAGAAAGGACAGACGTTTAATTTCGCACCAGCGCCCCTCCCGGGCACCCGTTCATGTCGAGAAATTCGACGGCTAGACATCTCCCTAGCTCACCTCCTTCCCCGACCAACCATGAACAAGGCTATTTGCATCTCAATGCTCTCGCCACTGGAGGACAGGCACTCTTGGTCTCCTGACCCGTTGCTATGTCGCTGCAACTGCTGTCTGAGCGGCCCAGGAGGTCCACGGCACGTGACCAGTCCTACCGCAGCTGGAAGCTGACCCGTCCGCGAGGACTGAGCTCTATGCCGCCCTTACCCGCGCCGTGCGCGCGACGCTGGATCGACGAACGGCAACCCCAGACTTTGAGAAGGCAAAGCTCCCGTCGACCGTCTGGCGGCATGCATGCGGGGAGCATAGCACAGGTAGATATTTACGCCATGTACCAACAGTCCCACGCTTGCCTCTCTTCTTCGCATCCCCACGTCTAGCCTGTCCTTGATTCTTGTCTGTGTCAGAGGCTGGCCCCTGCCACCACTCCTCAGACGCGCCCGCCCTCCCGCAGCCTCTTGCCGAGACTCTCGTAGACGAGGCCTGACGAGCTTGTATAACCGCACACTCCCGGCCACAGCCAATGAACCCTAGGGGTGTGCGCGTAGTATGACCACGTGAGACAATGGATCCGGAGTTAGACTCTTCTGGAAAACCATAGGCTGGTCTGCTGCCGTCCAATTGTGTATGTGTCTCGCCCAAATTTTCCTCTGGTATCGGAGGGATGCCTCTCGCCGTGTGATTCGCTATCACCAACGCACCATCCGCTTCCGAAATTGCCCACGCGTCGTCCGCACATTGAACCTACTCTCTTGTGCCTCATACCAGGTGCGTCGTAGAACGACAAGTTACGATGGTTTTCAGCAGCAAGACCTCTATTAATGTAGTTGGTTGATTGATCTTTAGGTGCGAGGGGTACATCCAAGTGCGCGATCCGATATTGCGGGGCAAGGGATCCCCAAGTACCCACTCACAAGCAATATTTTAAAATTCGAAATATCGAATAATACCATCTTCCCTCCCTCTCGCGCTCGTCGCATTCTCTCAACAAATTGTGATCGAGTCGCTAGCATTTTCACCATGACTCCAGTTCGAAAAAAGCGACCAAACGTCTTGTTGGACAGCTCGAGAGTCCGCCCAAGGGCTCACACGAAACTACCTCGCCTTGCCCCGTCTTCGAAATGCGCGGAGATGGTTCAGACCGTTTCGAAAGGGAAGGGAAAAGCCCTTCCCGCCGTCGACAAGCCCGATACTGACATGATCGGCTCAGTTCAAAACTGTTCAGGAAATCCCTCAATGAGCCTCCATCTCCCACCGGATTGGTGAATCATCCAAACCTCCTCCGACCACGTTAAAACCGTCGGAGAACGCTGCACTTAAAGCGGCGTTAAAACTAACGTCGCAGCCAAAAGCTGCCACGAAAGTAGAATGCTCTCTGGAACCTCGACCATTCCTCGAGGCCGAAGAACGACGCGCCGCCGAAACAGCGGAAAATATGGCACTCTGTTCCGCCGCCATCCCTGGCGTTGAAGCAACCCTTCTCCCTCTGACCAACAGATCAAATAAACTAATCGTAGACTCCATGAGAGTCTACCTACGCGCCGCCATTGCGCAATACATGGCCACGCCACCCGTCCTTCCTCATTACCCGGAAAACCCCTCCCAAGGCCTCCCGACGCCAGGAGTACACCAATACCCGCCGTCTCAGCGCTTCCTGCCAAAAGCACCTGAGCCACGCTGGCTAAAAACGGACTGCGACAAAAAGCAGTCCTCTCAGTAAAGGCTACACAAACTGCAATCCACTAGCAAACCAGTTGCAGTCTATTCATGGCTGACCTCATACGCCGAGTCAGAACCAGTTTCGCAATCACGAAAACTGACGAAGAATTGAGACAGAAGATCCTAGATGCCTCTCCGACCTTGGAGAGCTTAAATACCAAAGTTGAAGAGGCTTCCGATCTAGTTTCCTTACAGTTACCAAATGTACCCGGAAATATAGCAGTAAAACGCGGCGCGGTAACGGTCACAGACTGGCAGGTCACATGCAAGATCCTCCGAAAAACTGGGCTTCCACCAGCCAAGGTGCGACCACATGGAACGTACCGTCCTGGGGCACCATATCGCACCTGAGTTGCTCTTTTCCCTCGGGACTCCGCCTCTTTGAAGAGTCTGGTTTGGCTACTAAGCTACAGCCTCGTCAAAGAACCAAGCAGTGCTACCGCTGCCCCGGCTTCCACGCTACTCGTGATTGCTCCCGCCTGTCGGAATTGCGGTTCACAAATATACTCTGAAGAAGAGTGCAAGGCACTCACACTTTGTCGCAACTGTTGGAGACCACATGGATCGGATTACTGGGACTGCTAGGCCAGACTTAACAAATTTGGCTCGGTGGAGCAAGAGCAACTCGTGTTAATTCGAAAAGTCGAGCAAGGGAGGTTTGCAGAAGCAGCCCGAGCAATAGCTGCAGCCAAAAGGGCAGAGGAGGTGATTACGCCTCTAACAAGGACGTCTCCATGGCCGAGGTATCAGGCTTCGGAGTTTTGAAGTCTGAGGGGATGGCGACCTCGAAGATGCCCTACAGGCGATTACTAACCAATAATAGTATACTGGCTGTATCAATGGTACCTGATAACTCATCTTTTGCTCTCAGCAGGGATCAGAAAGCTGTCATCTGGAAGGTGTGACGGGCGAAGGAATATGTAAGGAGCGCATTTTTTGGGCTCAATATGGAGGAATCTTCTGACTCTATGGGAGTGTTTTTGATTTTCCTGTTTTTGGCTTTGTCATAATCTGCTGCAATTTTGGCAACGATTCTCGCGGTTGGAATGAGAGGGCTATGGAAAAGAACACGGGGATCCCTGCCGGCTCTTCCGGTCCTGTACCCATAGATGGACGTAGAGCTTTAGCTTAAGACCTTCATCAAACAAAAACACACATATTGCTCTTCAATGACATATTCCACATCTAGCCTCGAAAATCACTTTGTTTCTCTATTCGCCCACGAGGCCGTGATTCAGGAATTCCTGCCACGCCAATCGCTCCCCAAAGCCTCAATTAGTCTCCCGGTACCATCTAGTCTATCCTGAGTCGATTTCCAAGCCTCTCGTCGGCCCAATCTCTGGTCTCAATCGGCCTCCACATACACGTCCTCGGCCTTGCGAACATCTTCAGGAGATAGTGAGTCGGGGCCCGCAAATGCAACAGGCGCATCCTCGGCATAGACGCGGGAAACATCAGGATGTTTAGATAGAATAATGCTCAAGATTAAAACAGTCTTGCAAGTGGTGGTGTTTTTTCACGACCAAGAGCACTCGTGCATCAAAACTTTGTATACGAGAGTGTGTGCGACGCTATCAACACGGACACGCTTAGCCTATCGAGTCAGCTCTGGGTGGTTTTGACACCTATCCCATTCGTAGCTGTGGACTATTGATGCAAACTAAGTAATACTAGATCATATACTTCACGCTACTCCTGCACACGACGACAAAGACACGCTTGAGTAGGTAGAGGTCTGAAACTTCTCGCTGCCGGTCACTCACGGACGAGGGTTGACTGTTTTGAAAGTCACAAGATATATTCAACATGCGCATGAGAGACTGGTAAAATGTCATAGTTATATAGTTACATACACATTGAGTTATTCGCGGATGTATGTCTAGATACACATCCACATTGAAGTGCATGGCACTTTTATGTTGTCATTGATTTTAGGCCAAAACAATCAACGGCCCAAGCAGTTTGTACCGTTGCTATTGATGCGGTTTCCATGCAATACGGTCTTCTCTAAGTGAAACACTGAACCATATCTCGGCCTGGCCCAACATTGCTGTCGTGGCCACGGTCAGTTGGGGAAGCGTAGAAGCTCAATGGGATTACCAACGATTCTGAGTAGTATGAAGTAGATGGTGTTGGATAGAATATAGATTGATCTTTATGGACGCCTATTGTACAGCGATTAAAGTTATGGGAAGTAGCCATAGATTTCATCAAGGATTTGTTTTAATTTTTTAATAGCTCCGTAAGATGACACCCATTGACCCTTTGTCAAAGGGTTATTTTTAGGTCGGTTTGCCGTTTATTGTCTCACTTTAGTCTTAGACAATCTAGTTTGTTGGACACCTTTCCGACCCGGACCACACTCTGAGCAGTACTCCTATCCTCTTTTGATACGAAGTAAGATTTCCGAAATGTTGCGCATGATAGAAAGTCATGCAGCTCAGTATTTACGCGTGGAGTTGGGCCTCCATTTTTACGGATACATGTTCCCGAAAATAATAGCAACGGAAACTGCGGTTTTAAATGACGCGAGGCAGCGCCATCGACCATCGACCATCTTCTAGACTTGGATTTTCCTGTACAATCTAAATCGGCGGGTTATTTACTCCTCTCGAGGCGGAAAGCCCATTAGACAAAATACCACGGCGAAGTGTTAAGCATGGACATCATAATATGTCGGTATTTAAATTATTAAATCATTTTATTGTCCTGTCTGAGTCTAAGACTATGTAGGACATGCAGGTCCTCTCTGCCTACAGGCCAAGGATACCTATGCCAGTAGTATATCCCCTCCTATGCCTCCCATACAGCTCCCCTCAAACAGTACCGCCCCTCACAAGTCCTCATTCGATCATACACTTAGAGGAGCCCTTTGCCCTTCATTATCTCCCCTCTCCAACCAACGAAACGATGGCCATTTGCGGGTGTATGGCAGCCGGGAAAAATCGCAAAAACCACTGGGTGCGGAGCTCTCCTAATACCGACATTAGGACTAAATCCGAAGACATAGTGCCCCTTCTGAAGCGTTCAAAGAGGCCGGCCAGCTGGGCGCTGCAGACTTGTGGATACCTCGGGAAATTCGCACTCTGCCTTTCTAGCCTCCTTCCAACTCCTTCCCTAAGGTCGTGCTGGAATGTCAGAAAAGTCTTGACAGAGCGTGATTGCTGTATGGTAGCTTAGCCCAACTTCTTTTGTGCCGTCCAGGGCGCTGGGGAGTGCCGTTGACTCATCGACAAAAGAAGCCCTCCTGGCTAATTAGCCGAAATCTCGGTCTTTGCGCCCACAAACTTTCCAAAGTTGAAAACTCCTCGAAAATGTCAGTCCCAGCATCGTCTTCAGAGACCTATTCCCCCTCTCGCACCACATCTCAGCCGCCTATCCTTCCTCAAGATGTAGAACTCCATTAGAGCATCAGTCCCCCATAAACCATGACCCGAGCTTTGTATATTATGACTTGATTTCCTCCTTGCGGGTATACGTAGCGTCGTAAATTTGTAGTCGGTGATGGCCGGTAATTAATGGGGCAAGCTCCTGTTTGCAATTGGAGTAACTTCTTTATTGGTTGTTCAGGCGAGATGAGGCGTGGTTAAAAGGAGGTTGAGGACTGAGATGAGGATGGTAAGAAAGGGATTGTCGAGAAGTTGTCAAATGGAGACATGCTTGAGGTTGCTTTCGACTTCGATTCGGATGCGATTCTTCTTGGCTATCCCAGATATGCAGAGCATACTGAGCGATTACACCGGCACCACTGGAAGGTGAAGAATTCGTCTTTGCCGGCAATATGTCGGTATAATCCATGTGTCAAATGATAATTCTTTTCAAAAACCCCGTCCTATTGAATCCGAGATTTTTTTAAATCATCAAATGTGTTTGCAGCTATAAAGCTATGACACATGATCGGTGCTATGTACACATATCGGACAACTGTTTTGACATTAGAGACACTCACACTCTGGATTTCATTCGCGTATACGACTTTGGGGTATGTTTGCCTACACAAACAGTCGACACCACTCAGTAAGTATCCACGAAAGGAAAATTCAAAGGCTTTGATTATCCAAGCATGCCTCCTTTTTTCATGTTCATCAGCGCAGCGAGAAATAAAGTATAGTTTTTCCGGACTCGAGCCAGCCGTCGCCCGCCTCGAATGGGATATTGGACCAAGCTATCCGGAGACTGCATGGGATACTGGCCTAGATGATGTACCACTGCACCATCCATACATGGCGATGTTTACAGCTATGTCCGCTCTCACGCAATCGATATCGTGTCATGCACAAATCTCGATTTGTAAAACCTCTTTAAAAATTCAAAAGCTCACCCCCTTCGAGATTGTGTCGAATGTTAGCATAGTCTTGCCTTCTTGTCCATATTTCTCATACGTCCATCCCAAAAAACGTTTCTACAGGTTTTTGCACCATAATTTGTGTTCTGCGGCGGGTATCCATGTTCTTGTGAGTGTGTTTGTGCAGGCCAGAGGCTGATTTGATGAGAGGTGTAGTCATTGAGGAAAAAATTTCCTAGGCCGTACTCGCGGACTTGACGAAGCTATTGCAAGAATCAGCCTTATTGGGAGTATGGAATCATTGCCTCGTGGAATAACTTGTTCGGTATTGCGAAGTTTGACCGAATTTGGCTCCGAAGAAATGTCTTAGCCAGCTGGCAAAGACGAATTCTTTACCTTCCAGTGGTGCCGGTATAATCGCTCAGTATGCTCTGCATATGGGATAGCCAAGAAGAATCGCATCCGAATTGAAGTTGAAAGCAACCTCAAGCATATCTCCATTTGATGACCTCTCGACAATTCCTTTCTTACCATTATCATCTGAGTCCTCAACCTCTTTCCAACCACGCCTTATCTCGCCTCAACAACCAATAAAGAAGTTGCTCCAAATGCAAACTGGAGCTTGCCCCATCAACTTCCAGCCATCGCTCACTACATATTTACGACGCTACGTAAACCCGCAAGGAGGAAATCAAGTCATAATATACAAAACTGGGTCATGGTTTATGGGGGACTGATGCTCTGCTGGGGCTCTACATCTTGAGGAAGGATAAGCAGCTGAGATGTGGAGCGAGTAGGAGAACAGGGCTCCGAAGACTTTGCTGGGACTGACATTTTCGAGGGGGTTTCAACTTTGGAACGTTTGTGGGCGCCAAGACCGAGATTTCAGAACGACCTTAGGGAAAGAGTGGGAAGGAGGCTAGAAAGGCAGAGAGTGCATTTCCCGAGGTACACACAAGTCTACAGCGCCCAGCTGGCCGGCCTCTTCCAACGCTTCAGATGGAGCACTATATCTTCGAATTTAGTCCTAATGTCGGTATTAGGAGAGCTCCGCACCCAGTGGATTTTGCGATTTTCCCGGTGTTGAGGGAGTACAGTTCGTAAGGAAGCCGCGATTAGATTCTTTGCCCCAACAAGTTGCCACATGATTTATCACTAGCGTTCTCTGTGACGTAGTATTAAAAGCCTAGTAAATCCTGTAGTTAGAAAGAATAAGAAAAAGAACATAGATACGATTTCATTATAGAAGTATTCAACTGACACCGTGCTCCCATCAATTGTGATCAATATTTAACAATATTTAACACCCGGCTGCCATACACCCGCTAATAGCCATCGTTTTGTTGGCTGAAGAAGGGAAATAATGAAGAGCGAAGGGCGAAGGGCTCCTCTAATTGTATGATCGAATGAGGGCTTGTGAGGGGCGGTACTGTTTGAGGGGAGCTGTGTGGGGGGCATAGGAGGGGGTATACTACTAGCATAGGTATCCTTGGCCTGTAGGCAGAGAGGACCTGCATGTTCTACATAGTCATAGACTCAGACAGGACAATAAAATAAGTTTATAAATGCCTTAGCTGGGGTCACGGGCGTCCCGTTTAATCCCACTAGACTTTATTGCCTAGCTACGACAATCAAGTAGTTTTTATTTCCGAGACTGAGATCTTCACGTTATGTTTTCTGTCTGTGGGTGTAGTTACATAATTCTAATCACATTCCACTCTCGTCATCCGCTGACCACAGTGACCTGCCATCACCTTTACTACTTCTCTAGAAAGCCCTCCGCATTCCTGCGAGGCGTCCTTTCTCAATACCTCGTACGCTACGCACTCTCCGACGTCTCGAGTCTTGCGCCTAGTGGATCTGCGCCTGGCAGAGACTCATGTATCAATTCTCTCGCGTTGACATGGTGATTGTGGGGCAATGAAATCACACTTATGTAATCACTGACGTCCAGTGTTTTTCCCGGTAAATGATATGCAAGGAACAGATTGTGAGCCGCAAGGGTTGACTTCGATTGGTATCTGCAAGTGTAGTCTGAATGTGAGTGTTCCAAACGTCAAATTGTATCACCCTACATAGGATATATATCTTCTGAAAAAAACCACGTGTGCGACAAGGCGCCAAAATAAGGTCAACGAATTGGCAAGGAGATTTGCATGTCGAAGAGCATTGGCGCACCAATGCTTCGAATGCGAAGGTGCAGCTGACACTGTAAAAACAAGCCAGCAATGGAAGATGCTGTGGTCCGCCTACTGCTGATGTTTCCTGGTATAGTTTGAGTAGCCTGGGCACCTACTCCACTTGGGAAGGAGAGACCTCAGACCACATTTCGCTCTGAGAAGATTCAGTGGATAATGGAGACACGGCCGGATAACCCAGGGTTTTTTAGGATGTTTCCCTGGGTTGGTATTCACGGACGAGGGTTGGTATTCACGGACGAGGGTTGGCTTGGGATGAAGAAAAAGCCGCCATAACTTCATAGTGGTACTTGCAAATGAAATCCGAGGAATGAGCGCTCTTCTTTTAAGTAGAGTAACCTATCATGTACTTCTCTGATTTTGTATCACAGCTGCATACGCAATTAAAATGTGATGCAAAAAGAATAAGAATATTGAATAATTTAAACACGCACTCATGGCTTGGTGAAAGGGCCCTTCTATCTTTAGTATCAGTGGGGATTCTTGTTGGATAGGCTGTGTCTCAATATCTGATCAGATAACAATGTACGTTGGGATAATTATATGTTCTTTCTTAAAACTACAGTAGTGATACATTATGATAAAATTACACGAGGCTGACTATTCAGCCTTGTACCCCTAAATTGTGCCAAGATCTATGTAATGACAAACAACAATTCTACAGAAATAATTATATTCATCACTCACTCCTCTGTACCGTAAGGTACCAAACAATCACATCGAAACTTCCAATAATCTTTAGGACAAATAGAGGAAAATTAGCAATACTCAATTTTCCAAAAACCTCTAGGTGTATAATTTTGCACAAAGGGGATTAATTAGGAAAAGAAATAGTGGAAATGGAATCTGGAGTTAGGAATTAGTGATGTTAAATTAGAGTAAATTGTCATAGATATATAGCTGAATACAATATGAATCAAAAAAAATCACATCGAAACGGGCGAACTTTTTTACTGCAGCAGTCGAGTTTTGGTAATGAAAAGGATTTATAAGAGAGCTTTCAACATGATGAAAACAGCCGGCAGGATTTTGAAAGACTTGTTTGTGGTCGAGAGCTTGACAGGATGAAGTTCAACGATGGTACAACCAAACTAAATTCATGGGAGGACGAAGGGTGTACAACCTCGTGATTAGGCCTCTACGGACACGACAATTCCCCCAGAGCCGAGATCCAATCACGGCAGAGAGTGTTTTTGAGAGTCTCCCTCAATGTGACGGTCGGGAAGAGTGGTTGGCAAGCTTTTGTTCCAATGCTCGACCTACAGGTAATTCATGCTATCACAACCCCATGAAATCAAACAAAAACACCAAGATAGAATCTGCAGATAGACTTAAACCTGTGTGTTGTTAGGATTAAAACGATTGACAATCTTTCCCATGCCGAATTTCCTTCGGAGATCTTTCCCAATTAATTTCATCTCGTGACCCTCCGAGGCTACCCATCACCCAAAAATATACTCTTGTTGAAATAAAGAAGTTCAGGTAAAGTCTACATTGTCACTGGAATTCGGGGTCTATCCTCTCTTAGAGGATTTTACTACCAAGATATGTAAATATAATGTTTTAACTTTATATAGCTTTCTAGATATCAGCCGATCCACTGCGTATATTTTTTAATTTAAGATATCAGAGGACATCAATCCAGCGTCAGCTGTCGCGTGCCGTGAGAATACGGGCTAAGTACCGGCCTCGAATGCAACTAAACTTCAGCTGGGAGTGCAGGCGACACTCTAAACACCGTCATGGTTGGATGGTGCGGTGGTACATCGTCTAGGCTTGTCCGCCAAGTAGAGTCTGGAAAGCCTGGTCCAAAATCCCATTCGAGACGGAATCTCTGGTTCAAATCCGGCAAAATACAATCACCTTTCTCGCGGCACTGATATGCATGGATGACGAAGGTATGCTTGGATAATCAAAGGTATAGAGTTTCCCTATGGTGGCTACTTATGGAAGAGGGTCGACTGTTTGCGTAATCAGGCTTACCTCATAGTGTTATTTGCAAATGAAACTAGAGTATGAGTGTCTCTGACATCAAAAGAGCCATCCAACATGTATACATAGCACCGGTCATATGTCCTAGCTATATAGCTGCATACACATGAAATTATTTTAAAAAAACTTCAGCTGGGCGGATCAAAAAACTTGACCAACGACGAATCGCCACTAACAGAATACGTGACACCTCGCCGGCGCATCAACCACGAAATTGAAAATTTTCGTAAGCTTCGGCGTCTCGGTCTTGAGCTCTTCCGCGTATATCTGGCCTCTACAGTTAAGGCTAAGGCAGCGATGGGGCAAAGCCAAAAGAATGAAGTCTTTCAAGTTTCTAGGAAGTTGGCGGATATCTCAAGAAGATGCGGTAATGAAGGACCAAAATGGAAATAAATGAAAAAAGCCTCGGTGGGAGACAGGTAACGGTTTCCGGAGAAGAAAAAAATATTCGGATTAAGTGAGGACACGCTACGGCGCGGCATGACTGGTACTAAAATTGAAGAAAAAACTAAAGTTGGGAATGACAAGGGCTGAGGTGATCTATGGCGGAATGAGTGAGTGAGTGAGTGAGTGAGTGAGTGAGTGGGTTTTTATTGTACTACTTGAGTCTTCGACTATCTAGCATCTATGGCGGAAACTGAAGAGGGATTTGCGCCTCTGCGTGTTAAAACTGGAATTTCTAGACGGTTATACTTGCTATGATTAACATATGGGTAAATTCTAGGGTGTTCAGAAAATGCAGGTGGGATATGATTTATTTACTTAATGGTATTTTTTTTTTTTTTTTTTTTTTTGCATCAGATTTTAATTGCGTATGCAGCTAACTAGCTATGACACAATATCGGAGAAAATGTACAGAATAGATGACTCAATTTACAATAAGTGCACTCATGCCTCAGATTTCATTTGCAAGTACCACTGCGAAGTTATGGCGGCTTTTTCTTCACCCCAAGTCAACCCTCATCCGTGAATACCCACCCAGGGGAACGTCTCAAAAACCCTGGGTTATCCAGACATGCCTTCATCATCCTCTGAATTTCTTCCGCGCGAAATGTAGTCTTCGGTGTCTCCTTCCCAAGTGGAGTAGGTGCCCAGGCTACTCAAACTATACCAGAGAACACCACCAGGAGGCGGACCACAGCACCATCCATCGTTTACGTGTTTTTATAGTGTCCGCTGCACTCTCGCAAGCGAAGTCTTGGCGCACACACAGCTCAATTCGTAAAACTCTGCCAAAATTCAAAATCACACGCCCGTCGAGAGTGTATCCATCCTCCGTATCATCTTGTAAACTTGTCCCAATCCCTCCCACACCCGTCTCAAAGAACTGCCTCCCAGATTTGTGCGCCACGCTTTGCTTCCTCCGTCGGGTATAAATATCGGCGTGGGCGTGTATTTGGCGGCTAGCTGAGGCCAGAGAATAGTTGATGAGAGGTGTGGTCATTGAAATGAGGATGTACTTGGTCGTACTTGTAAACTTGATGAGACTTAAGTAGGAGTCGAACTCGTTGGGAGCGAAGATTTGACATGACGGAGAATTTTGAATCATTGCCTCGTGGGCCAACTTGTCCGGAATTGCGAAATTTGACTGAACTTGGCTCTGGGAGAATATTTCACTCCCAGGTTCGTAGAAGGCACCACGTACAGGTGTCAGTCTTGTCCTCCTTACTTAATGGTAGTCAATATGATCTAGCCCAGCCTCACTTGTGTTTAAGGTCACAAAGGAGCGTGGAGGGTAACTTGAACCTTTTATGTCAAATTGCAAAAATATAATTGCTCGTTGCTTTAGACTATCATGAAATGATAAATAATACACAGAAATCTTCGTAAAATTCATCACTAGGAAATAGCATATCAAACAAATTATAAAAAATTAAATACATAGTGTATTTATAGCTGAGCAGTGAATCGATGTATGATAAAAATTTGAACTTCAATTCAATGTAGGCAATGTCCTTTTGGATAGGTCCCTACGTAGTGTATGCCAGGTCTCGTCAATGACATAGCGGCACCGATTGATTTTCTAGTCGCAAAGGCACCGTTAGGAATACCAGATTTTTCAGCGTCTGTGGGATCTACAGTGTTGCAGGAAGTCTGGATGGCAATAATAACGTGTGCCCAGCTTATAGCGGAAAAGGTATTTGTGATCCTTCTCAAGTCCATAGGAGCACGTGAATATGGCGCCCTCGTGCCCACATCACTGATGATACCCAGCAAGCATTAAAGTATAATGAAGATATCTAGAATTGCAAGAGACTGCCAGTACGTATCACTTGGATTAATCATCCAAGAATTCTCCGTTGCATTGTGCTGAATGTGGGGGGGGGGAAGGGGCCCGACAATGAAACCCCGTGGTCCTCGTGTCCTCACGACGTGTTAATTCTCCATCATTGAAAGCAGGTGCCCAAATCCTTCAGTAGTTAACTTTTGGGCCCTAGATCAGCCCATGCCTCCCGAGGACATCTTTACAATTGACAGTATTTGTTATTTCTAGAAGTCAATTGGTTAGCATCTCGTTTCGACTCTATTTCAGCGTCTCGCTTGTCCTCACAGTTGGGTTCCGAGGTTGACGGAGTAAAAGCTTATTCATCTCTGACACTCCAATTACAGCGACCAAGATTAATTAACCATTTTGTGTCAACAGTTTGATAGCTTTAATCATTGCCAATGAAGCTGTAGTATATTAGCTTTAGCAGGTACGTCGATGTTCATTTTGCCCAGCATGAAGCAAGCAAACGGCATGTAACCTTACTTTCATACAACACAGCTCTTTTAGCAAATTATCAACTCCCTCTCCATCACCTCTTCAACTTTCCAAAGTTAAATTTCTTACGAAAAGTGGCTTTACAGTGCTAGCATACTCATATATCACCAATATTTCAACTTTAACGCCCATGTCCTGAGAGCGGGAACAGCTATTCTCGAAGGAAAGAAAGAGAGGGATAATATTGGAACATGCGTTAGTTGCATTTTAAGACCCTCTCAAAAAACTCACGATGTTCATGGCGATCCCATCGAACGGGATTGGCTTATTATTAAATCAGAATACCTTTTTCTTCTCCAAAATCCGTACGACAATTTTACACCACGCCGACATCACCTTCTCAAACAGTTTGCGCACGAATTCCTCGAGCAAATACCAATAATATTCCGTATTCATATTAATAAAAATAAATCTACTCATTGCATTTTTGCGCAACAAGAAGTAAAGATATAATAGCCACTTGCAGGACATCAACCAGTCTTTCAAATGAATGGGTTTTTGGGAAACGCGCCGTTGCCTGTGATGTACGTGCGAGCGCTGTACGATTACGAAACCGACGACCGAACAAGCTTAAGTTTCCATGAAGGAGATATAATTCAAGTAATCACTCAATTAGAAAGTGGCTGGTGGGATGGTGTAATTGAAGGTGTGCGAGGATGGTTCCCTAGCAATTATTGCCAAGTTCTTCAGAACCCGAAAGAAGCATTTGACCACAAATCCAATGAATCACCAGAAACAGATGGAGAAGCCGATGAAACCGAAGGCAGTGAGGCATCTGAGGAGTATGAGGATCACTATGAAGATGAAGAAGCGGAATCTGAGAGAGAAGATTTAGCCCACGTGCCCAGCGAGGTAAATAGTATCGATAAGGATAGACAGCGCGCAGACTTTTGGATACCCCAAGCTACGCCTGATGGAAGATTATTTTACTTTAACACCGAGACCGGTGAAAGTAGTAGTGAGCTACCTTTGGAAACTCCCCTACTCAGCGAAATTAGCCCGAGAGACCGTGTTAAGATTAACAATATGCCCGAAAAAACCAAGCCGCCAACCGAATTGATGGCCAGGGGATACGTTCATGATGAAAATGAAGAATCAGATGGGAACTCTTCTGTAGAGCACGGAGAAAAATCAATGCTAGGTCATAGTAACTCATACGTACGAACCGAAAAAACCCAACAACAGTCTTTGCTAATCTATAACAGACCCGACAACATTCACTTATCACCACTGGCATCTCTTCCTCGTCTTCGATTGATTCTATTCACGAAATAATACCATCATCCCGATCTCGCCGGGACTTATCAGCGCCTAACGTCACATGCTCGAGCTCTTCATCATTCCTGTCGACACCATCACTTAAAGCTCCTCAAACTAATAGCTTATCGCGCTCCTTCTTTGATGATGGAAGCATTGCCCCGCTTACATGGAACAGGCTCGTCGCAAATATGAAAATTGCAGTCGATCGATATCAAGATGCAATCAATAATTACGAGAGATCCGAATATGTGCGCCGAGCCGAAGATATTTCTGATCATCTCCGTATGCTCCTCGCAGCAGGTTCGGGAACGACAGATAACCATTCAGGACAGCCGTCAATAATTTCCTCGAATAAAGCGCTATATCCGCACTTCCGAGATATGATGTCAAAATTCTCTAAGCTTGTAATTTCATCTCACATTGCTGCAGCTGACTGGCCAAATGCCGAATCGTATCAGAAATGTCTACAAGAAGCAGATGGTGTTTTACAAGGTGTTTTCTGCTATGTTGAAGTCGCTAGACAACAGCGAGGTGAAGATATACCAAGGTTATTTCCAGGATTTGTGATGGGAAGTATGACTGGGGGAAATTGGCAAAATAACGGCCTGAGCACAAGAGATCCCCTAAGTTTAAATTTTCTTGACGAGGATGAAAGTTCGATTGAGAGCTTACTATCATTAGATGCTAGTCTCATCGATCGATTAGACGAGCTTCAACTTATTCTATTAAGTCAGGTGCGGAAACTAGAGGAAAGTACTGATACAACAGACAAAATTATTACGCCATCTCGTCACGAGGCGATCGGGAATAGAATTTGCTCTGCTGCCATGGAGGTGCTCGAGACCTTCAAACCATGGATTCTAACTATAGAATCTATTGATCTAACCCTCCTAAAAAATAGCTTCGAGAATCCACAGCTAATGGATTTTGCTTGTTTAAAGCAGGGCTTATATGATAATGTATCGGATTTGATCATAAGCTGCCAGGCCGTCACATCTCCGATAGGGGATGAGTGGGCTGAAGTAAAAGAAGAATCTCTCAGCGAACGGTTGACTCATGTTCGATTATGTGCAAAGCTTCTCGGAACAAAGGCATCCCAAGTTGGATATTCTCTACAACTTATCGGCGAATTAGTACAAACGGCCCAATCTCTACCTCCCAGAGACGATAGCCGTCTACAAGATTCAATCAGGACTGGAAATTCTTATGGCCGATCCCAACATACTCGTAGTGATTCCCGGATAAATCAAGTCTTACGTCCTGTTATCTCCAGTCTACCTCAACCGTTTGGCGAAGGCGATCCCTCTGCAAACTATCCAAAAGGTGAAAATTCTAAAGTGAGGAAGTTTTTTGGAGAAGAGCCAACTCGAAGGGATCCAGTCATTGCGGCTCGCACAGATCAGTCCCCTTCTCATGTAGATGAGGTCCCTGACTGCCTGAAGTTAGATTTTGAGGACGATATTGCTTATGATCTTAAAGCCCAGCCTCCGCAGCTAAAAGGTGGTACATTAATGGCTTTGGTTGAGCAGCTCACACGCCATGACAAGCTGGACTCCAACTTCAATAATACATTCTTATTGACTTATCGGTCATTTACGACAGCTCGAGAGCTGTTCACGCTACTAGTACAACGCTTCCAGATACAGCCTCCGGAAGGACTTTCTATCTCTGATTATGAGGTATGGAGAGATAGGAAACTCCGACCAATACGGTTTAGAGTCGTAAATATTCTAAAGAGTTGGTTTGATAACTTTTGGATGGAGGATCAAAGTGAAGAGACTAAGGCCTTAATTCGCGAAGTCTACACTTTTGCTCGGGATACTGTCAAGACTACCGAGACGCCTGGATCAACGCCCCTTATGAGTGTACTTGAAAAGCGCTTGCGCGGACAAGATACTACAGCAAAAAGACTTGTCTTGACCTTAAGTCAGTCTACTCCCGCGCCAATAATGCCAAAAAACATGAAGAAGCTAAAATTTTTGGATATTGATGTAACTGAGTTTGCACGTCAACTCACCATTGTTGAATCAAAGCTTTATGGTAAAATTAAACCCACTGAATGCCTGAACAAAACATGGCAAAAGAAAGTCGCTGAGGGTGAGCCTGAGCCTGCACCAAACGTGAAGGCATTGATTCTACATTCCAATCAGCTTACAAACTGGGTCGCTGAGATTATCTTGACGCAATTAGACGTGAAGAAGAGGGTCGTGGTCATAAAACACTTTGTTTTGGTAGCAGATGTGAGTGGACCCTTATACCCAAAAAGACTGGGTGTACTCGATTGTGTACTGGTGATTAACTTGAATTAGAAATGTCGTCAACTCAACAACTATTCTACACTCACTTCCATCATTTCTGCACTTGGTACCGCCCCTATTCATCGTCTGAAGCGAACCTGGGACCAAGTTCCTGCCAAGACTATCGCCATCCTGGAATCCATGAGGAGACTCATGGGAAGCACCAAGAACTTTGGAGAATATAGAGAGAGTCTTCATCTGGCTAATCCACCCTGTATACCATTTTTTGGTAATTAAATCAATCGAATCCTTGATCTTAAACTAATTAGAACAAATAGGTGTTTACTTGACCGACTTGACCTTTATAGAGGATGGCATCCCATCAATTATAAAAAAGTCAACTTTGATCAATTTCGCCAAGCGTGCAAAGACAGCCGAGGTAATTCGTGACATACAGCAATACCAGAATGCACAATATCCTTTACAGTCTGTCCCCGAACTGCAAGAATATATCTTGAGCAACATGCAAGCTGCTAGTGATGTCCATGAAATGTACGAAAGGAGCTTGGCGGTGGAACCACGCGAAAGGGAAGATGAAAAGATTGTGAGGTATGTGTCGTAGGCGATGCTGCAAGTAGCTTTCCAAAAAAGTTTTCTGGGACGCTATTTTTGCCCCCTCGCGCTGATGTGTAATATGAAATAGGGTTCTCGCGGAATCTGGGTTTCTCTGAGGCACACGCATCAAGATTCTCTAGACAGTATACTCTTGGATATTTTACAGCTCGATGCAACGAGAAAACTCTACACAGCCAGGAAACCCAACATTATCACGACAAAAACACCCTAAGGAACCTTTCAGCAAAAAATCTAGAGCCTCCAGCGTATATGCTAGACAAATGGAAAATGCAACAAAAAACTGGTGTAGTGAGTCAATGTTGAAGATATTGAAGTCTAAAGCAGCTCGATATCAAGGATCCCCGCTTTGGCTGATGTAACTGTTACGAATTAAATGAGATGGAATCGCACGAAAGAACGACTTAATTAGTCCCAAAGAAAAGTCAAGCATGAGAAATATATAAATTCAGGGTCAATGTACGAAATAAAAGGCCATCCTAACAAAAGAGTCGGACCGTATTGAAGATGGGAAGAGAATACATTTGGTGGCATTCTCTAAATGCCAAAACTTTAACGAATATTCAGTGAGGGTCTTATTTTCAATTCTCATGGACGACACTTAGATCGTTTATTACTGGCTATCCTCTCTAATCCATTCGAATATTTACCCCGCATATGAATACGTTTATGTCAAATTTCCACTTCGTAATTTTTGAATAGCTTTCTAAGTCATATAGCTTCCATGATTCCTAGGTTACAAGTATTACAGTTTGGAATAATAGTCTATTTGCTAGACAGCAAATGATGATAATGGTATTCCCGACAGTAAATATTATGATATTGGTATGTCAATCACCTTTATAATTAGCATAATTATGGTTTAGCATTGGCCAAGAACAACTTTTACATGAAACTACTGCTAAACAATGAATCTCACATCCGCTGAGCTTGCACGGGAATAATTTGGAGCAGACAAAGAAATTCATCAAGTCTTGTCTACATCACTGCCTGGGCATCACCATCGTTTTATTTCATTAGCTATGCATACAGAAGACAGGCTTGGAACCAAATTAGTCAATAAATCCACTAACGAAAAGATAATAATGGAGGAAATAACAAATTCTAATGCAACAGTCTATGGATCAGAAAGGTATTCTTTTTGTGGAATCTCGTCCAAGGAGTAAACCCCTCTATGTTATTTGCTTACTTAGCCTAATGCTGTTCATGTAAGACAGTGATTAGAACGTTGGATCAAGAGCTGCAGGTTTGATACTAGAAAAAATCAACCTTTACTGCGGCACTATTTTAGGGCGCGCACCAAGCGAAATAGGCTCATATCTGTCCTACCATAAGCTTCCGTCAATGTGCAGCGAGAGGAATGGAGAAAAACTATCTTAAACCACCATGTGCTAGTCCCATATTTTTATACCATGGAGAATCATGGTTCGTACGAGCAGCTTGCAGTAAGAAGCCTTGAAACATAAGATTAGCGGATGCAGGAGCAAGTTACTCACCCTTGTTAGGGTATCTGGGTTGATTTCCAGAGACTACGAAGATGAAGGGCACACAAATTCTTGGCTTAAGATATCTAACTTAATTTTGAATGGATCATAGTTGTCAAGGAAGTAATATTACTGGTGGAATATTCCTGGTGATGACAACGAATCTGTCAGATTTATTATTGTCGGGGTTGGAGTAGGTTTTAAACCGCAGAACAAGCCTTTACACTCTACCTTCTATTTAAATTTAAACTATTTATCTACTCATTGTGACTCAAGGTACCAAGTGCGGCTAGTCGTTAAATTTGCTGGCTACGACTTTGGACGAGGTATGAGTGAGAATTTTCCACTGATTCAATGTGCAACTTCTTATTTCCGGACATGGATGGGCGTTGAAATTTCTCATCAAGTGTTGCCCCCGCTTTTCTCAGAATTGATGATTGAATGATTCACGGTTAAGGAGTTAAGATGGTACTTGGGCAGTGTCACCATTGATGGGTTGTGCATTATGGTGGTGCAACAGTAAACTAGCCTCGCAGACCCGTGTTTTCCCTTCGTTGACGCACGGAATCAGACTTCCGCGCCCTGTACTCGCCTCGATATGTTTGGTTTTCGAACAACATAGCCGCCATAGGCTCAGGTTCGGGCCGAAGAGGTGTAGAGTGGGTGGAACTCTACGGATGTGTCTTTTCAGCCATTTTGCCCTTCTTGCTTCTTTCTTCGCTAGTCGACAGCATAGTTGTGATGGCGGATTAGTCTTCCCGCATCGATGCTCATGCCACGAACACTGCTTGTTAGAGATGCGCATCGTATGCTGCATGTTCACTCTCGCGCCAGTAACGTGCGCCTGGCACGGGAAAGTTCGGGGCGCCAGCTTCAACGCTGGTGCTTGGCCTCATGCCATAGTGTACAGATGGTGCAGTCACGGCGAACGATGAGCACATGACTGGCAAAGGACCCGACTTATTGGAACGTCGCTGTTGGCCAATGGTACGACCGCTGCTCCATCATTTGGCGTCGGTCACCTGACGAGGGGTTAGGAGAGGATAAGGTGTCAGATCCCCATTGACATAGCGCACGCTCAGCACAGAACTTGAGCCCACAACTCTGCGTCGCCCGACTGCCCTGCGCATCGAGCCGGCACAATCTTTAAACTCAAGCATTTGACGCACTTGGATCTATGTGGCGGTTGCTGGCGCTGGCCCCAACGACTGGATGAGATGGGCGGCTACATCCGCTACGCCACTCACATGGTCCTTGGCGGCGTGCGCGACGGAGGTACGGATCCGGCACGAGAGGATTAGTCAGCCCAATGTATAATGGCCGTCCAGCTTCAAGTTAGCCATATCACTGAATATTACCTTTGTTTGGCTGGGGAGCCGCCACTTCAAACTCACTGTCCTGAGGCATGGGCCATCCCTCGGTCGGTTTTCGCAGCGACGGATTGGCCATGTTGGGAAGGGCAACGACCATCAGCTGCGCGGCTAGCCATAACGCTAGGGGAGGGGCAGCTGTGTGCATCCGTCAAACGGACCCAATAACAAGCGGCTTACGACGCTTGCCTCTCTCGTGCCGACCTCTACCCGCTCCCTCGCCCATCCCGAGAGGCAATATCGCGAGCTGACATGCGCTGTCAATGCTGGGTCTCTTCGTGCCCAAATCCTCACTTTCCCCGCCCGCCCGACATGGCATCATGTGGCCTACCCCCTTGCCCGCCATCTGACCGCGGTTAGGTTAAAATGTACAAGGAAGTTTGGAAATGCTGCTTAAGGGCTCTAGCTCGACGACTGTAGCATCGCGTGGAGTGCGCAGTCTGTTCTGCAGAAATTGGCCTCCAACAGCTGCAGAGCACAGAGAGAGAGAGAGGGAGATGTAATAATTTTATTCCGTAAGCTCACCCTCTACCCAAGCAAAATTCAGTAGACTAATTCAGAGCAGACGGCCTTGGCCTGCCGCTGAAAGCTGTACAATCGAAGTTCATGCCGAATTGGCAGGGATTCATCACAGATGATGATTTGCAGTTCCCGAGAACTCGCCGTTCGGTACGCCGTGGCGCGCCATAAAAGAACGATATCCACTGACCAAGCGTGAGGGATTAGATATTTCCCGGGTCCATCGTGTTAGAAACACTTCCACCTGACTCTAGGCCTGCCAAATTCCGAAATTCTTGGCAGTAGGAGACCGGCGGGTGGCGAACGATAAAGACTCGCACATTTGATGCCGAACGTTGTGGACCCAAAACGTGTGCTGCCCCTTTGGACGTCGGCCACATGGAAGAGGCAGTGAAGGTGAAAAGGAGATGGAGGTAGACGTTGCCGTTATGGATCAAGTACATTACTGCGCTGACAAGGTTGCATGCATACCGATCATGCATGCCCAACTGACCGTCCAACACAGCGTTTACTAAAGTCTGGATCCCTTGGGGTCAGGATCCAGCTCCTTTCTGCCATCACTACTCAAGTGTGAGCAGGATAATCGCCGCAACGTCTGCGATTGCCGACACTAGTGGTGATGAGCGCCACTCGAGAGAATTGTATAGTAGTAGGATGTCTCGAGGGATGTTGCGTAGGTCATGGTCTAATCGCCATCAATTCGACGAAGCTGAGTCGGCCGGGAAACACTTGGGCTGGCTATTTTATTAAATCAGGGTCTACTATTTCCGGTCTAGGCCTCTTGATGGCGGGTAGAGCGAAGTGTCCCTTCCGACGGTGGTTCAAGTCACAAACTCATTAATGGGGCAATCCACCTACCAGCGCATTCCTTAATACACACAAGCCAGACCTCCTTACGAATACCCCTGATGTTAGAGCCTCCAGGAATGCCAAAAGACATGATTCTAGACAGCTACATCAAGCTTCTGTGGATCAGCTCCGCATAGTACCACTCATCGTTTTGTCCTGCTCCACGCTGCCATGGTCCTCAATCCTGGTCAGCACAATAAGATGAAAGACATCCCGACTCGTCAAAGCTCAACTACACCGTAAACCGAGTACCTATCGGAAGTAGCCTACGCGAACCTTGACTCAAGCATCTCATCTCGTCCGAGATTCTATCACAGTAAAAGGGTCACAGCTCATTGATTTGCCTTGGTGCATCGTCGACAATGAAGAGTTGTGCGATAAGTGTGGTCAGAGACCCGATATACACACGTCATTCTCCTACCATTCAGCGATGAAATCCCTCATCTTTGGACATGGCATGGTAGCTGCCAACAAGCCTCGCACTTCCCATCTCGTTGTGACTGACTTTTTCCGGGCACAATCTCGTCCTGAGGCCCATCGTCACGAGCACCCCCTAGCCTAACCATGCAAAATTTCAGAAGACCTACTGTGATGGTTTTGATTTTGTTCATTACGAACTAGAAACTATTAATAGCTGCACCATCGACGTAATCCAGGCCTAAGCAGCCCGTGAGGGAAGAGAGTCTGGCTGAGAAATAGGTAGCAGTCACTGTGAATAGAGCTGATATTACCATGATTGGTCAAGTACGAGAAGCTGGAGAGCTTAGCTCGAGGCTATTAGAGCTTTCGTCGAGGCCACGCAACCCTATACGACTTCACCCACCTCATCACACGAGCATAGAAATATACTCAAGGCCTATTTAAGAAAGAGACGTTTCATATCAAACGCTGAAACCAGTGTATTTTCCAATCATTTTAGCGACACTCAATCACGAACGATTTCTTACCAGATCTAGCGTGCAGCTTCGAAAAATCCTGGACTCTACCTCGAATTCAATAGAATCGTGAGACTTAGCCCGTGGTGGGATGGAGGCATTTGAAGAAGACCAATAGAGCAGACTACACCAGAGTAGCTATGGCAAATTTTCAAGTGTCAGCAATAGCTCAGACGCGTCAGGAGGCGGCTATTCGGGGAAGCGCTAGAATCGAACAAGTCTATTGAGCTTAGAGTGGATAAAAATTTGAAGAGCCCGGGCAAGTTTTAGTTGGCAATTAGAGATATCTAGCACCACGGCACATTAAGAAAGGTCAAGTCTGATCAATACTATTATCTATACAAGGAATAGAAGTCTCTAATCGAGTTTCAAGGTGAGTTTTATACATTGTAAGCCTTTTCAAAGCCATATCACCTAATAGACATTCTCACTCTATCCCTTAACATCAAGTCTGGTCTCCATCACTAGCGAGCGTATTTACTCAAAAACTTTCATTGTCCTTGCGTCATTTTTATTTCACGATTTGTCGCTTTCGACTAGTCTTGGCCCTGTGACGCCCCGACATTTTAGTGGCCACATGGTCTTCGGTCCAATAGTTGGTAAGCCGACACAGGGTCAATCCAGGAATTCCAACGACTAGTTTCACACACACGAGTCTTGAGTGTGACAGATTACGATACGAAAGGTTTGTCATGGATATTGGTTTTCATACGAAACCCTTGGGTTGTAGGCAATGAGGGACAGGAGGTCTCGTGTTGGCAACTTTATTTGAACAGTTGAACCTCCTATGTACATATACAGATTCATATCCTCCTAGATACTTTTCTCTTTAGTTTAGAATCTTATGATTTGAGTCCACGCCAGCTTTTGACCACTCGCCAATCGTCTTTTGTCCCTCGAGTTTCCACAGACCCTGCTACAGGAATAAGGGTCATGTGCATTTTGTTTTTACTTTTCATAGCATCAGGTTTGGCTTCCATGGCGGGTACTTCTTTATCCGAATCATCCAAGACAACAGTCATTATTGAGGGTCTCTTTTATTCCGGAATTATGGTTGTAATTGTAGATTGCCCTAGTATCATTTACACAACTCGAATCAAGATAAATTCATACAAAGTCGATAGACTTGTGCTGCGTTACAATCTGTACTCGCAGGCTCCCTACATCTATCTCTACCACGCGCAGTAGAATTTTGCATAGCACACATGAGACCTCAGATATCCGGTAAGTATGGTCTATTCAATGGCGATTTTTCTGGGAAAAACTTCAAAGATGCTGTCATGGCGGATCTTGGAGGGTCAAACCTTATGATAGCGGAGAGCCGATAGACCTTTGAGAGATAATTAATCGCATCTCTCACCATGATGTCGACGGCGAGTAGGTATATGCAGTCGTGGCTATATGCGTAATGAACATATTCTAGAAAAAGCTGTCCCATAAATACGTAAGCACCCTCTATCAGATGGTCTCAAAAAAGGACGACTCTGCCATTGTCGAAGGCTCAGAATAACTACTTGCTTCGGCCAATGCTTGAATTCCGTACTTACAAGCGCAGGCTATTCGATTCCTAGCGCATGTCTGTATGTGGAGATCAAGTTAATCACGATTAGTGGATACAGTCGTGGAATTCGGGGAGAAGTAGGAATCAAATTGGTTTTATTGGGCTATCTCTTACGTTGCATTTCGCCCGTCAAAGGCCAGGCTCCCAGTGACCTGACAGCAACACCGTTCTCACTTCGATGCGGATTCCCAATCGCCCTCGCGCTATGTCTTCATCCCTAAGCATATCCCGTAGCACTATTATCACGGAGGAAAAGCCGTCCCATGAGCTTCCGGAGTGTGCTTAGCTCCCAACACGGCAGTGATATACTGGATCACGTTGGGCTCTAAAGCTACAAAGAAAGGAGATGTAGATGAGTTTGCGGACCTCGTATGGCTCCACTATCGAGGCCTCGTCTAGCTAGGCCTGCGGGTTCTCTGAGACGTTTCCCCACGTACGCAGTTTCCATTGCTACCATTTATTCTTATTTTCTGGGCAGCGGCTCCCTGCAAGAGGTGGCTGAAATCCATGACTGAACACTGAGCCGAATAGCGTGCTATCATGGGCACGATATCAGGGATTTCTTTCGTTGTACAAGAGGATAGGGGAACGGTAGAAGAGGTGGCTTGTGGCAGAGAGGAGCCTAATGCGCTAGCTAGTCGTTGATGCAAGAAGTACAATGAAATCAACTCCAAATCTCTGTCCCATCGACTGCCGGCAAAGACAAATCCTTCACCTTCCAGTGGTGTCGGTGTAATCGCCCAGTATGCTCTGCGTGTCTGGGATAGCCAGAAGAATCGCATCCGAATCAAAGTCCAAAGCAATCTCAGGCATATCTAAAATCAACGACTACTCGTCCGCTTCGGACCTACCTTTCTCATGCGAGTCCTTCAACTCACTCAAACCAGCCAGGCTTGCCTTTCGATAATGGCCTTACTCTAGTTGCAATGGGGCATTTGCCTCATCAAAAACCGGCCATCTCCCACTGCACAGTTACGATGTTATGTTTACCCGCGAGGAGGAAATTAAGTTATTATCTATAAATCTCGAGTCCTGATCTATGAGGGACCGCTGCTCTAGTAGGGCTTCACATCTTGAGGGAACAAAAGCAGCTGGGATGTGGGACAAACGAGTGAAGAAGTCACAAATGGGCATGCTGGGACTCACATTTTTCGACTATCTTCGACTTAAGGGTGTCTATTGGCGCCGAGGCAACGATTTCGGATAGTGTTGTCGACACTTTAAAAGCTGACCACGATGGAAGGTGTTTTGGTCCGCCTCCTGGTCCTCATCTCCCCGAGCTAAAGTCTAGGCAGCCTGGACACCTACCTCACTCGAGAAATGGGGGCCTGCGAGGCCATATCTCGCGCAGTGGCTTTATACAAGATGACTAAGGCAACTGAGGATAGCCAAAGGTTTTTACTGTTATCCCTTTGGTGGATATAAACGGTAGAGGGCAGGGTGAAAGCCCCTAGCACGAAGGTCTCGAGTGGTATCAGCGAATCCACCCACTACATGAGTAGTCCAAATATCAAACTGGGCTATCGTCGTATATAGTCGTCGGGGAAACCAGTCTTTTCCGTGTCATGCTCTATTAGTGCAGGGCTTATCTCCGTCGCGAATAAATATTCAGACAGCAGCAAAAAAATCTCCATAATTTCACGACAAAACATGATTCTTAACCACATGGCCTACAATTATGCAAGATACGGGTGAAACCATGACCAGCATCTTTAATTTGATTTCAGTAAGAAAAGGCTTTGAGTATGGCTCAAGTTGAACAATGGGAGGCTACCATCTAGCAATTAGAATAATCATATTCATGCAGTAGGCCCACAGGGTGCACGGAGAAATCATGCAAACGCTGAGCTGGGAGGCAGAAGATTTGAAGAGCTCCCTACTGTCTGGATGAGGAAACTTTATTTTACAGGCAACGATGCTAGTTTGTGGAAAGCGGATCATTCGTTTGGGAGAAGCAATGCCACTGGCTAGAAAAAGACATAACCATACTGATTCATCTTTTCTGTCCGTTTTATCCGATATAGTGTCATGGCTAGATGGCTGCATACACAATTAAAATGTTATGCAAAAAAGAGACATGAAGTCAAAGCAGCGATTGGAATACAAGGTCATATGGCAATACCACGACCTTCTCTCCCTGGGTCCTTGAATTTTACTTTGATCCAAAGCTAAACTGTGGAGCGCACTTTAACTGTATACAGCTGAAGGAGGAGACCCATGCTCAGGTGATGGGCAGAGTAAAATAGTCCACATGGGGAGCGACTTTCCTCAAGGCAGAGTAATTGTACAGTACGATAGTGAGACTAGCCTTCACATATGGGTCTCCGATTTGGACTGAGGCCGAGCTAGGTGGTGGGATACCTGAAAAGATAGTCAACCCCTTTTGAAGAATGCAAAGAAACTGCTTAAAAATAGTCACTAGGGCCTATAAATCGACTAGCATGAGAATGCTCGAACACGAAACTACCTGAAACAGTAAAGGATCCAATACGTTGGCCGCTTGAAGAGCCTACCAGTCCAAAAGATCGTACAATCAACCCCTAGTAAGATCAAGCCGCTCTGATCAGGGAGAAGAGACATTGGAGCAAAAAGTAGGAGATATGATCTGGCAAACTGAGTGGAAACTTGTGAGGAAGACTAGTCTAAAAGATGGCAGAAAGAGGCTGGAAAAATTCGCAGCATACTAAGAATAGGCCAAATCCTTGCAAAATCAAAGGCGGATCCAACAGCCTCGAGAACTAGTCATCGCCGACCCCCAAACCTGGAGACCAGTTGAGTTCTAACAGAACCGAAAGTTGGAATAACGGAAAATAGGTCTCCAGGAATCGCCATTTTATCTCCACCGTAACCTAACAAGGGCCAGAGATAGTCTAGCGATGCAGATTCGAAGTGAGCACACGTGGCTTAACCCGTATCTATGCAGAAGAAAAGCACACGGAGTCTAAAGTCTAAGCTGCTTACGTGGCCACCAATTGCAGAACCGCAAGCAAATAATTATGTCCAGCCCTCGATGGTCAAATGGCATAGGAGAGATTTGGATGCAAGCCCAAGATCGGTCCTACGAAGCCGTGATAAGTAATCCAGTCAATATCATGAGAATCATACAGTGGATCCTTAATCATAAATGGATAGAGCAATTCTGGGCTACAAAGGCGGTTGAAATGCTGCCGAGGGAAAGAACCAGGGCGAGCCATTCTTGGGGCGAATAGAGATGTTATTGGTTTACATGGAGTACACTGTAGTGTTACTGAGCCTCCTGGCAGATAAATTGGTAAAAATATGACGGTAAGCATGAATGTTTGAGGTTTTTCACCAGAAGATCTCCCCCTGTAAATATCACAGTTTGTAGACACCTGCATGGACCCATAGGCCGCCAAACCAGGGCAAGGAATCCAGATTCAAGGAGACCTGTACATGTATTTGTGGAGCTTCGTCTCGCGTCCAGCTCTTCTCATGGACAAGCTAAAGGTAGCGATTTGATGTTTATAAAGTCTTATCCGAGAGTGATTACGGCGAAGGAGCCAATAATGACGTTTCTGAACCGATGCGGTTCTAGGACTCTCGAATTACTCATGTAATGTGGGAGCTTCCCCGCCACCTATATCGAATTTGCAGGTTCGGGGGGTGGTGCCACAGATGAATCAAGTGGTGTTTTTTGAAGCAACAAAATATACCGCTACCTTCTGTGGCCTTTTCATCTGCCCATCGGTGGGCCGCATTCTTAGGAATACAGCGAGGATTGCTCCAACCAGATTTGGCACGGCTCTTTTTCCTTCGGTCTCGTTCCCGATTCCATGGTCATCAGCTTGGGCATACGCGTATGTGTTGAAAATTTCCCAATCCTCCGCAAGAAATGATAAAAAGTAGCATGGCATACAAGAGAATTTAATGAATGCGCCGACTGATTCTATAGCTAAGAAGGACAGCTAAACCCATCTAAATTGCTTTAAATTTGGTGGTAAAGTCGGATATCGGTGTGCTTCATATTTGCCAATAGATGATGAGGGCCATGCCGCGGTCCCGGAGAAATTTGAGACAGACACAGGCTGAAGATTTTCCTCATTGGGAAAAGATATAACAGATAGAGTAGTAATATTAATTGGAAGATGATGCAAGAAGCGGATGTTTTTGTTGCAGGTCTTATTACGCTCATGACCAAACCTCACAAGATCCCGAAGCTTGGAAAGCAGCTAAGTTCTATCGATGCCGACATTCTGGACGACGGAGAATAGGCTTCCGGAAATCCCCTTTTTCCCTCCTTGAAAACATGACGGGCGGCCAAAGTGGCCTAACCATCCAAACTCGGAGCGAGCACGCGTATTTACACCGAAGGAAAGTACTGGGAGTCTATCATCCACGTTGTCCGTGTGGCTATCAACCACGAAATGCCAAGAACATGATCATGTCCCGCCTTGGGCGGTCAATGGGTAGAGGAGGGATCCGCAGAAAAGGCCGGAAGCGCTCCTTCGAAGCAATGATAAACGGTCTTGGCGACACTAGGAGAATCACGCAACGGAACTTGAGTCGTAGTTGGATGGAACAATTCCGCATGAAAAATGTAGTCGAAATGCAGCCCAGGGAACGAGACAGTAGACGTGGTTGGTACGCAAAGACGGCAATACAGTGGAATCGTGCTTCTCGAAGAATAAATTGCAAATTTCAAGAAATAAATCGGAGGGCGGGAAAGGCCTTCACCGAGTCGTGGGCGCCCATCTGAGTAAATGGTTGTACTTATAGGCACGTGCATGGGCCCATAGGACACCAAATCAAGCCAATGAAATCAAATCTCACCAGTCGACCCCCTTTCGGACTTGGAACCTCACAACTCCTGTATATAGAGAAAAGGGATCATTACATTGTAGAAGCTGTACATGTAATAAAACCGGTGCTAATGGAAACATACACGACAATGATCTATGATCATTTTAGATGTAGAGGTAATAACTCGGCTCAGAGCTAGGTGAGAATTTGACTCAGTATTGCCAGCGTACTTTTCAAAGTGACGTCTCAAAACTTTAGCGAATGCTTGACAGGAGGTAAGTTTTCTCCTGTTTCTTATTTGCGGTGATTCAGTATTATTCGATCGTCTTCATCAGTTTCTATCAATCCCAACTCTTCTTTCACTCGATTCGAGTTCAAAGATCGAAAAAAGTCACATTCTCGTCAAGGAAAGAATGACCGCTCTGTCATTGAGGTTGTAGAGCGCATTGATTCAAGTAACTACCGAAGTGAAACCAAGTACAGAATTTAAAGTCACATGTACATCAACGACGTGGTCAACTTGATAGCCCCAATTATTCTAAATTCCAACGATTATCTATAATCAATTTACACAATTCATAGTTCTATTGAAACTATGTACATCTATGTTCTAGATTTTGTCAGTCAATAATATGGTAATTATTAATTTGGAGGACTTCTATCGCAGTATGACTGTATAGAATACGATGGAATTAGCACAGTGGATTGAGGTCAGATAGAATCAGATATTCGAGTTAACTAGAAGTATACTAAGATCGAGACAGCCAGACTCCTAAGTACAAATTTTCCTCCACGCGACTGATCTGCATGAATAGCGTAATTGACGCGACTCATGTGTTTGACTCTGCCTGACTCGGATCGCCCCTGTAGCAGCTAGACACACCTTGTCATTTAACAGTAATGTATTTTTATCGACATTATACACTGTGCTATCAGTCATCAGAAATAGCCACAAACAATCTGCTAGACCTTTACTTATTAGAGCCTGCCTTGCCTAGATGCTCACGAGAGTCGAACTAGATATGCTCAAAATTTGGCTAGATTGGAATAGCGGCCGCTAATTATGAGTATGCCATTTTCTTAGATACCTAACTTTTGCCTAGGAGAAAATCCTTAGCGTAACACTACTACGCCGAAGTATCTTTGGGCCCCCTAATGTTGTGCTCGAATTATTACTTTAGAGGGCATTATCCACTGACAGCGGTCGTGAACAACTGTGGGTGAGAATTTCATGCCTGAGGCATATTTACTCCCGTCCACAAGGTAGAAAAGATCAACATGTTTAAATGTAGCTCATCATTTTTTCAGGAGATTACATATCGTAGACCCCCAGGGCTAAATCTTGTGAGCTTACAAGAGCTTGGTAAATCGCCTATGGTAAGCATATATTGGAGCCTAACACCAAAATTCTTTTAATCGAACACCATTTCATGTCTCTCGACAGAAATGGGCCTATATTTGTTTTAGATAGCTAAATAGAAAGCCATAACTCATAGTTATCTGGGAAGATATATTTAGACGCCAGCTTCTCGCTTGGAGGGGAATCTATGCGTCTTGAGCTTTTTTTAGGGTGTGCTTACCGAAAATAGATTTGATATTTTCTACGGGATCTAAATTTCACTTCGAAATTGAATGATCATCAGCATTATTATACAATTGTGATCCACAGGAGCTATTCAAAGTGGGGTTTCCAAATATTGAAGACTATTAAATCTGTATGTGGAGCCTCATGGTGCACCTATGTACTCGAGGTAATACGAGAAAATTGCGAAACTTGATTCGGATTTATGCTGAGTCCATGTGTGAGGCATTCACGCATGCGATCCCCTGAGCTTATATTTAAGCAGTAATCAAGTGGATGCAAGTACTAGATTGAGCTAACCAAAAATTGACGATCTGAAGCGGCATTGAATTGAATATTCAACTCCCTTGTCATTTCTAGCAGGAGAACAACGATTGTACCAAGCATAAAGAGCAGCCTAATAAATTAAACTCTGACGATAGTTGAATCCGTTCTTAGCAAGGAATGAGCATTATATAATGCAAGGGTTTTGAGGGCATGAAAGATTGTATAGTCTTCAAAATTTCTTCTTGTTGATTTTTGTCAAGGAACTACAATAAAATTATGCAGTGATGAGCTAGACACCTTTACTAAAAATCTCAACAAGCCAATGACTGATAGGACTAGTTGGAGTCAGTCTTTAGGGGGTACTGGATCCGAGGTGATATCTTTGGAGTAACAAGAGGGCGCCTAAATAATTCAAAATAGGCAGATTCTATAATCTTTCACTCGATCTAGTGATTATTGGCTTTTACTATGATATCTTGGAGTATGAAGATTATTGGATGATGCCATATGTATCTTGTCGAGGTGATTAAAATGTGACCAGCTTGGTACTATTAGCGAGATAAATTATCAACTCATTGCCTAATATTCCGGTGCTTGTTAACGCCGAAAAGCCTTGAGAAACAAGTTAATAAACAAAGTTTAGTGATGCTAATTAATTTGAACCGCGATTACCTAGTATTTGTAGGGTATCAAGCCTTAATTTAATGAAAAATCTATAAGCTCACCATATGGTTAAAGTTGAAGATTTGTGTGCAGTTGGGCATATGCATCATATCGCGTCCAGGATAGGGGTTTTTGGGATGAAGTCGTTCCATAAACCCAGCTCAGGAAGCGAGAAATGGCTCTTTTAACTGCGTACTTGAAACACGCACATACAATCGCCTTGTCTATACATCTGGAAATATAGAGTTATCCAATGGGTTAAGTTTATCCCAAAAAAAGTTCCAAATATTTTATCAGGAACGAGAAAGTGGCGGGATTTTAATAGACTTGAAGTCTTTAGAAAATGAAGAATAGCAAATAAATGCAGTTACTAGAGTCCAGAGAATGCTCCTTCGTGCTCTTTATTTAGAACTCGGCTAGC
Source organism: Blumeria hordei DH14 (assembly GCA_900239735.1). Taxonomy (NCBI): domain Eukaryota; kingdom Fungi; phylum Ascomycota; class Leotiomycetes; order Helotiales; family Erysiphaceae; genus Blumeria; species Blumeria hordei. The sequence goes on from OENG01000023.1 coordinate 810,458, forward strand.
GTGGACGTAATGTAACTAGGCACAGCTTTCCATTGCTTTCTCAGGTTATCTCGATTGACGTTGAAATTTCTGTTGTCGAAGATATAGTCCGAATCGAAGATTAAAGCTTATTTTTCAAGAATAAACTGGGTTGTAACTTCCCATTTAACTTCACTAGTTCCATGGCCGGTACCAAGTCGTTTAGATACGAATAGATTTATGCGCTCTCGTAACTTTGAAAGAGTAATTTCGTCCCCTTTAACCCTCAATTTGAAACTGGCCATACAAAGAGCGTAGTGGATCTGCCAAAATCTTGCTTCCTCAACGCAAATGACTGCCTCTTCTCTCTTTATTTCGCGCATCACATCTCCGACCCCTTCTCCCGAATAAGACATGAGTAGCATGAGGCCCTGAGTAGTAGCGAAGTGAACTCCTAATGTAAACATTGAAATCGCAATCAATGCACAAAGAAACGTGTCTATCCAGTGAAACAGATTTGATGATAGGAGTGGCAATAGCAACATAACAGTACTGCTGAAGAGGGTGAGGAAATGAGACGGATTTGATAGGACTGAAGGTAAAGAGGAGATGTAGCTGTATCGCATTGTCTTTCCTATTCTTGCATGATTTTGGAGGCCAATTGCGGAAATAAGTGTTGCGATAATGGAAAGGAGAGCCGCAGAGTCGATTGAGCCAATAGAGATACGGTGATCTGCAGATTTTTGGTGAGACTTAAGCACGCTAATTCCCTCAAGAACGTGCTTTAAATTATGAGAGATAAGATCAAAGCCTAAAAATAGGAGAAATACAGACATAGCAAAGCCAGCTAGTACTTCCGCACGTTCCAAGCCAAAAGGATGCCGAATTGACGAGCGTTTCCATACCTCAAAGTTACAGAGAACATCTATCACAACGCATATTGTGGCAGATATTGCATCAAAGAATATTAAATGGGAAAGTGCAGTAAGGGCGAGAGAGCCTGCTGCTGAGTAGAGGACATAAAGTGCTATGAAAGCGTGACATGTACACCAAACAATTCGACGAGTTTGTTCTTTAGACCGACTTGACCATGCTTCTCTATATGTGGGGACCGGTAGGGATGCTGGGAGTGCTAATAGAGCCCTTGAAGGAGGTTCAAGGAATATTTGATGTTGAGTGCTCACAGACGAATGCTTGTAGCGATGACCACGTCGTTTCCCGATATTCTAAACATCATTAGTCTTGCTTTATTTCATTACATCTCCCGGGTATAGAGAGAATTTCGAAGTTATACAGAATTAACTAGCATTGGACTACCTGTTGTGGTTTGGGGGGCGAAGTTGAACGGGTTCCGCTGTCCCGACGGCCAAAGTGAGTTGACAGATCCATCACTATTCATAGAAGGAAGCGGTGTGTTCATTGATCCAAATTGACCTGAAAATGAATCCTTAAATGGCGAGAGCGCATCGGGATTGAAGGTAATAGCTGTACGAACAATATGATTACCACTCTCTGTCTGCTCTTGATGTTCTGCACCTGGTGAGGGGGGAGAAGGCGTACGGGGAGGGACTGGAGAGTTTTGGTTTTCGGCCATGATTGTAATCTTCCAAAATTAGATGGCGAGATAATCTGTTTGCTGGTACTACGGACTCAAGAGTAAAGTCGTAGACGCGGTATGACTGTATTTAGGTCTAGCGTATCAACCAAACTTAGCTACGTCAGTTAATAAGTTCTCTTGCCCCACTATTATCTTGCCGCGGGAAATCTGATTATCGGTCGCGGCTCTCACGCGAACCAAATTAGACAACATCAGAAATTAGAATTAAATCTCTCGGAACATGTGATGACCTTCTATTACTGTAACTCATGGTACGAGCGACTCCATCTCGACGAAATCCCACAGCTATATGCTACTCCACCTTTAATCAATGTGGCTCATTTTTCAAGATCACATAATCTTTATTTCTTCATGATAGATCATGGACCATATACTCAGAGAGAGCAGAAACGAGAAAATGACTGACACTAGTCAAAGAAATAATCACCCAACTGAACGAGAGGCATCATTGGGTTATCGGAAAAGTTTATCGAATAGTATCCTTTCTAAATTTTACCTCCTCAGGGCTAGTGGAGATGATTTGAATTCATCACCTGAGAATAATCCCACTAATCCCGATACAACGAATGAACGTGCATTCTCCAAAAAGTCAACACGGGCGATGGCTGTTGCTGTTGAACAAAAAACCAGAAGACGCAAAGGATCCCTGCGGAAGGCTGCACTACTGGGGCGTGGTGCTTTAAGAGAGCGAAAAGAATCAAGACCCTTTTCATTCGAAAACAAAACCGAATCTGGAAATAATATGATAGGTTTGCTCAGTCCCATATCATCTGAAGAGGAGCCATCATTCCCAAACCTAGGGCTTGGGATATCAGATATAGCTACAAGAAAAGATTCATCTGTTAGGGATTATAATACTCTTGCCTCCCCAGTTACAACGCTTCCGATGGGAAAGACTGACCAGCCTTTATCGTTGCCTACGTCGAAGATGAGTCCGACACTCTCTTACACTTCAACTGATGAAGAAGACATGTCGGGCTCTATAGCTCATAACGCAGCCTTACGCTACTCGTCCGATTCCTATTTTCCTACTAGTGCCGCTTCCGTATCGCGTCATCGCTCGGTGCAAAAGGCTAAATCTCCACTCTCTGTTGTTGGTCTTCCTTCCAACCCTTTACCGGCTTCCGATGTAGAGTGGGACTACTCAGAAACAGAATGGTGGGGGTGGGTATTACTTATTTTGACTTGGATCGTTTTTGTTATTGGAATGGGCTCATGTCTCGGTGTATGGAGTTGGGCATGGGATGTAGGTGAAACGCCATATGCTCCCCCAGAACTTGAAGACGACCCAACCCTCCCAATTGTAGGATACTATCCGGCACTGATAATACTAACCTCAGTCATGGCATGGGTTTGGGTAATTGTTGCTTGGGTAGGAATGAAATACTTTAGGCATACAAATATCAGCGGTGAATGATCAATTAAGGCTGTTATTATTGCTCACCTTCCAACATCCAACGCTTGGTTACAAGAAAAAAGTATAATTCAAAAATATTACAGGATAATATCTATTTTTTATTTTAACATGATGGATCGGTATGTGCTTGGTAGGTTATTCAATCCAATTCACTTCATATATCAGAATCTTTTAGACGGGAATTTTCCAAAGTTTTGATTAGATTGAATTATATTAATAGACCCAAAATTGGTGATGATCTTAAATCCAGTTCCTGATGGCTATCTTTTACTGGGAAAATTTGATAGGTCGTTAATTTCTTTGCTGACTTCAAATAGAATATATCGAGACAATTTTACAAATTTATCAGCGGGGCTATTAGACCAGTAACCTCCCAACACCCTTTTCAAAAAAATATTATGACCGTTAATGCTATAGCCATTCATCCGAGTTTATCTCTTAATCATGTTCTAAATATGGGGACATCTATCCCATTCAAGACAGGAGATAAATAACCGCTCCCAGGGAGTCAAACGACATTGTATGTCTCTTTTTGGCACAAAGAGTCTAAATTCGCACAAACAAAGATTGGAGACTTTTACCCTGGTAGAAAACGATTGGCGAGGTTCAACGATATTGTGTAAATTGAATTACTTCACAATGAAGTTTGCTGGTAGTCTAGAACACAACCGTACACCTTGTCAAAATCAAGACTAAATAATTACACAACGTGATGTGTGTGTATCCGGGTTTATCGTGCTACTTGAGTCTATGACTATCTACCATATCGGGATCATCGCTGATCCCAGCCACACCTTGCACAGTGTGCCTGTCTATATTTGTTACTTAAAAGATCATAGATATATTTCCCGTGACATGCAGCCATTCAGATTAGTAATTACTCGTGGAATTCAGCCACCATTTTCATGGAACTTTCTGCGCACAAACAAATATAAAAAAATAAAATGGTAGCAATAGAAACTGCGTGCGCGAGAAAAAGTTACAAAAACCTGTGGCCCTAGCCAGGCGAGGCCTATACACCGGGACCACACTAGGTGCGCATATTCATCTACATCTCCCATCTCTGTAACAGTCGAGGCCGACTTGATCCAATCCACCATCGCCGTATCGGGGGCTGGCTACGCTCCGGAAACTCATCGGATGGCTTCTCCTCCATGATCAAGGGTTGGTGATAAGTAGGGCTCCGACTCTCTCATCTGATCTGATCATGGTTAGCTTCGTCATATTGGTGATAGGGGGATTTGTTGAGAGATGAAGACGATACAGACAGCGAAAGCAATTGGTAATCCTCCTCGAAGTGAGGACTTTATCTCTCAATCTCGGCCCTGCAGACTCTACGGTGAGAGCTGGAGGTTCGTAAGGGACACCACTGACAGGTGGTGAGGATAATCCACGCACATAACGTCATAAGCGTTTGTCAAAGCTTAAAATCTGAACACAAAATGAATTATAAATCTTAGATCGTAACACTTATCTCCAATTACAAATAAGCCTCAATAAAATTTGAAGTTTTATGGAAAAACCACTTAACTTCTACATCTGTTCTATAACTTAGAGGTTAAGGGCAAATTACCCAAGTACAATAAATCTCATGAATCTTAACTGAAATTTGGTTTTTAGTATAGCTTCTATGAAAAATTCATAATACATGCGCAAGCGGCAGCGATATAGGTCATTTTTTTACAATTATTTAATACATATCCATCAATGTGGGTTTGGAATATGATTAGTGCTACGTATACATGTGGGATAAACCTCTTGACCTCAGATGCTTAAGAATGTCTTGGGTTTTGCCCAGAATAATTATTACGTAATTTAAAGTAGGACTAGGCTTAATGTGTCGCAAGGCTCCTCAGCCGGAAACAGTGCAATCGCCGTGGCAGGAGTTACGTGTCTGCGACTCTTGAAAATTAGAGATGTCGTTGTACAGTCCGGACCAATACCTAAGATTTTCCCGCAGAAAATTACAGCAATGTATCTTTGAAACAATTTGGACCTAGCTGAGATTTGTGAATAGACCACGCAGTATTACGGCTTCGATTATCCGCCCTCAGCGCCATTCGGCCAACAATTAGCCCCTCAAATTTCTCTAATATGGTCATCATGAAGGGACAATTACTATCTGTCAGAGCCTTATTACCTTCGGTACAAACAGCAAGGACGTTTGCAGCACATCGCTTCTATCATCGTACAACAACATCTACCGGTGGGCTCTTCCCATCAGATTCAGTCATACGGGCTGCACGGAGACGCATTTGGCCGATTGGATATACATCATTTTCAAATTCAGTGGCTACAAGAAATGCATCATTTGTCAGGATCCTACCAAAACTGCTCCTTAAATTCGCCCGAATACCAGCTCTATTCGGGGGGGCTATGATCACTGGCCTAGCCTACGTGCAGTATCAAGCAACCCGTGAGTTTTAATTCAATTGCAACTGTTTATTGTAGATACTAAAATATGAACCAGAGGCTGGAAATTATGCTTTGGATATAGTCAATAGAACGAAAAATTCTGTCATGGGTGTGGCTGGTGAAGCTTTAGATCGCGTCAAAGATGTAGCTGAACAAACAAAAAAGGGATGGGAAAATACTAAAGAGCAAGTGGATATTCCGGATTGGATGCAAAGATTCTTAACTATAAGTGAAGAAACTGGCTATGACTATGGAGGTGACAGGAACGAGCAGCCCCCCAAGAAGAGTAAATTAGGAGCAATCTCAGCAGGAGCATCTGTGGCGACATTAGGATACGGTTTGAAAGATGAAGAAGATAATGAATTAAAAGAAAATGTTGGTCAAGACGACCAAATGATGGTCCTGACCAAGAAAATGATTGAAATTAGGAGTATCTTACAGACTGTTGGACAGTCTAATACATTGTCTCTTCCCTCAATTGTGGTAATTGGGTCACAATCATCCGGTAAAAGCTCCGTTTTGGAGGCTTTAGTTGGTCATGAGTTTCTTCCCAAAGGCCTTAATATGGTTACAAGACGACCGATCGAACTGACTCTCGTCAATACCCCTGAGTCTCAAACTGAATATGGTGAATTTCCAGCCCTCGGACTTGGAAAGATTACCGACTTCTCTCATATTCAACGAACCTTGACAGAGTTGAATATGGCTGTACCCAGCTCGCAGTGTGTATCAGATGACCCCATTCAGCTCACCATTGCATCACCTCACGTTCCTGATCTCTCACTGATTGATTTGCCTGGCTATATTCAGGTAGTTGGGGAAGATCAGCCATCGGAGCTAAAGCAGAAAATCGCTGACCTATGTGATAAATATATACAACCACCGAATATTATTCTTGCCATATCAGCAGCTGACGTTGACTTGGCAAATTCAACAGCCCTCCGAGCAAGCCGGCGAGTGGATCCCAGAGGTGAACGCACGATTGGAGTCATTACCAAGATGGATCTCGTGAGCGAGGCACGTGGCGCCGCGATCTTAAAGGATAAAAAATACCCATTGCGACTTGGCTACGTTGGAATTGTATCCAAAATCCCAACACAGGCAAGCAGCTTGTTCAAAATAGGTAATGAAAATATTTCGGCAGCCATCGCTAGAAATGAGCGCAACTTTTTCTCCGCTCATCCCTTAGAATTCGGGGAAAGTTCTGGCGTAGCTGTTGGCACTACTACCCTGCGCAAAAAACTTATGCAGGTTTTAGAACAAACAATGGCTGCTAGCCTTCAAGGCACAGAGGATCTCATCAGACAAGAGCTCGAAGAAGCAACATATGAATTCAAGGTTCAATACAACGACCGGCCGCTGTCTGCTGAATCATATCTAGCAGAAAGCTTGGATACATTCAAACATTCATTTAAGGAACTCACGGAAACTTTTGGTCGACCTCAAGTCCGAGCCTTACTAAAAGAAGAATTGGATCAAAAGGTGATGGACCTTCTCGCTGCAAAATATTGGAATAAACCAATCGAAGACTTGCAACCGCCACTCCCTGAACCTGACTCTCTAGCTGATCTTCCAAATGCAAATCCAGATTCATTGTACTGGCGCCGAAAGCTTGATGCTTCTACTTCAGCCTTAACGAAACTTGGAATTGGTAGATTAGCCACAACAGTGGTAGCTAACGAAATTCGATCACAAGTCGACCGACTTATTTCACAATCAACTTTCTCTTCGCACCCATTTGCTCGACAAATAATTACAGAAGCTGCCTCTGGGATTCTCAATGAAAGATTTTATAGTACCTCAGATCAAGTAGAAAATTGCATTAAACCTTTCAAGTTTGAAATAGACGTTGAAGATACTGAGTGGGTGCGTGGTCGGGAAAATATATCTGAAGTTATCAAAAAAGAGTTGAAGGCTTGCGAGGATGCCGTTAAAAATGTAGAATCGCATGTAGGCGGACGGAGAAAGCTAAAGGATGTCATGAGCTTTGTAGAAAAAGCAAGGAAAGGTGAGGCTGGAATTTTAGGCGATGCGACAAGTGGCGCGGGAGGCTTCTCTAGTGCTCTTCTACAAAAAGGTATGCTGAATTCTAAACTCCTGGGGGGAATGTACCATTCTAATCAGGTAAAATTAGGTAAAGAAGCTGTCTTCTTGCATGATCGTGCTGCCCTTCTACGTATGCGGCTCAACGCGCTTCGGTCCAAACAATGCGCGTCCAAAGGCTCACGCTACCAGTGTCCAGAAATATTTCTTGACGTTGTGGCTACAAAATTAACTTCAACCGCAGTACTCTTTCTGAATGTTGAGTTGCTTTCCGAATTCTATTACAACTTCCCCCGTGAACTTGACGTCCGGCTCGGACGTGGTCTAGATAAAGAGCAAGTTGAGCGGTTTGCAAATGAAGACCCTAGAGTTCGTGGCCACTTAGAGGTCATTCGTCGAAAAGATTTACTGGAGCTGGTGCTTCAAAAAATGGAGGGTCTAAAAGACCTCGAGGTTGAAGAAAGGGGTAAACGAGTTGCATCTTCTAGAAGAGTAGAAGTTCGACCTAGCCAGAATGATAAGGGACGCGAAAGGCCTTGGAGCCTCTTTTAAATCGAGAAGTCGCTTGATGAAATAATATTTTTAATTATTTTAGAGCGAATATATGAAATTTATGACCAAAAGCAGGCGTCGCTAAATATAAACACGCTTGGGGAGTTTGGGAGTAAGAAGTAACGATATTGACGCATCTTTATCCAATCTTTGGAGAAAAACTACACCGCTGCTACTTCGAGCCATGTTACAAAATATATTGGTCTAGAACCAATGACAGCAAGAGCGATAAGATTTTCACCGGTCATACTATTCCTCTTGACCAGTAATTACAGTTAGCAAAGCAGATATCTTCATCCGGGGCCTATACCATTTTGCACGCGTCGATCCACTATATCAATTTCTCTCGATAATTTTTCCTACTTACCCCCAGGATTCAATCCTTCCGGACATAAATATCCGTAGGATATAGATTGTAACTGCATGACGTGCGAGGTGGTGAACGCCGTCCGAAAATGTTGATTAAATTAATCATTTAACATGCCCATTGTTGCTTCATGTTATGGACCATGATATATGATTAAATTGCTCGGGATTCGGGTGGGAACTCTTATACTTTTCATTTACGTGTGCATCAGCCACTAGTGAGATGCAAAGATCCTGTTTATATGGCTTTCATTCCTGAAGGAGTGTAAATGTATTCAAAAGATATACCTTTATTTAAATACAACCTAGACGGTTGGTGTGACGGAGATGGAAATGGAGAAGTGAAAATAATTGTCGAAATTAAATATGTTATATTAGAGTATGTACAAAGAGGACAATACGACTCCTTGCTGGTTCTAAAAATACATATACAATTAAGGTGTAGATGTCAAACTTTCATAGCTAAACGTAGTGAAACCTAGAGTGGAATCTGATGGTGATTCCCATGCCATAAGAAAGATTTGGTGTTTTTATTGTGCTTCATGAATCATAGAATATCTAGCAAATTAGGCTCCTCTCTGGCCCAGGCCACACCTTGTAATGTGCTACTTGCCTCTTTTGTTACTTGAAGGATCAAAGATATATTGCGCGCGATGAATAGGCATTCGGCTCAGTACTTACCCATGGAATTCGGCCACCTCTTCCTCGGATCATTCTTCCCAAAGAAAAAATGGTAGCAATGAAAACTGCGTGCGCGGGAAAGAATCCCAAAAATCCTGCAGCCCCAGCCAGGCGAGGCCTAGACACCGGGACCATACGAGGTGCGCATATTCATCTACATCCCCCATCTCTGTAACAGTCGAGGCCGACTTGATCCAATCCACCATCGCCGTATCGGGAGCTGGCTACGCTCCGCAAACTCATCGGATGGCTTCTCCTCCATGATAACGGTGATGGGGGGATGTGCTTAGGGATGAAGACGATACAGACGGCGAATGGGAATCCTCATGGAAGCGAGGACATTGTCCCTCAATCTCGACTCTGCAGACTCTAGAGTGAGAGCTGGAGGCTCGTAGGGGACACCACTGACAGGTGTTGAGAATATTCCCCCTCTCATGCCATAACACAACATCCTGTACCATCGACTTTCCCCACAAGTAGCGACTGTGACGTCAGACTGATCGTAATTGAGACTATGGACTATTCTGTTCTTTACTGTACATTTGTGCCCAGCGTGAAGGAGTATTCTTCGAGACGCAGCGTCTTCTGCTTACACTGATACCTCTCACTCATAACCTAATTTCTCTTTAAACGTTATCCGTGTACCAATCTCATATCTCACTCACTATGCCCTTACCTCTCTCGTAATTACTCTACCTTACGCTGCCACAACACTTCCTCCTCATCGAAATTATCACTAGATTCCATAGATCAAGTATCTCGTACCCTACGGAACGCCGGTCGTGCAAGTCCTTGAGATGAGTGTAATAGGCGCAGGGCGTTTATCTTGTTGAAATAAATATCTGTTTGAATATGAATTCATTTAACCTGATTTGGCGCCCTTTGGGCCCATGCAGTTGGCTATAAACCTATCTATATATTTACATAGTAAACCTTACGGTGAAAACACCCCAAGCTTTCTGATTTAATTCTTGAAGTTTGCAATTTATCCTTTAGGAAGCGCAGTTACACTATAGTGCCCTCCATATAGCCAAATCACCTCAGCGTTATCGACCTCAAGAAACGCGTAATCTCCCCCTTTCCCTCGGCAGCTTATCGACCGCCTTTGTCATTTGAAATTGTTCTTTCCAATCGTGATTTAGGATCCACTGTGTTATCCTTTTGGTGTCTCCTGGATTGTTTAGCATAGCTTCGTAGGACCGATTTTTGACTTGTTGTGACGGCTGATAAGCCTAAGGGTTCCTGTAGCCTACGCTGTCTAGCGCAGGCAATTATACGAAGGGAGGTTCCTGGGAAGACCTTGGATGACAGGGAACCTAGAAAATTCATATTGAACCTTGTTGAAACATACTGACAATTCATGAGGGTTACAGGTGTATCAAGGATCTTTTAGGTGACTATCGAAGAGTCTGAGTTGTCACGTCATGGAAAGAACATTATCGAAGAGGGATATCTCAGACTGTATATATAGGTAGTCATTGAGTACAGGGATTCTCTCTTTAGATAATTATAATAAACATATTGTACCTACAAGATCGGCCATGCATTTTGTAATAAAACCGTGACACTTGTCTCCAGATCTCTCCTCTTCCATTTGACCATTGAGGACAGGGCATACCCATGTGCTTGGGGTTCTGCGATTGGTAGCCACATGGACAGTTTGGACTGTAGACTCCAGGTACTTTCATTCTATATAAATACGAATTGAGCCCCGTGTGCTCACTTCGTATTTGCATCGCTAGACTGCTTTGGGCCCGTGTCAGGTTTCGGTGGAGTAGAAAAGACGATTCCTGTAAACTTATTGTCCATTGATCCGACCTCTGGTTCAGATAGAATTTGGCTGCTCTCCAGGTGTCAGAGTCGGCGATAGCTAATTATCGAGGTAGTTGGAGCCGCCTTTGATTTTGCCAGGATTTAGCCCATTCTTGGTATGCTGCAACCTTTCCTGCCTCTTCCTGCCGTTTTTTGGACTGGTCTTCCCCGCAAATTTCCACCCAGTTTGCTAGGTCTAATCTCCTGTTATTAGCGCGAATTTTATCTCTCCCTCGACTTGGCAGCTTGATATTACTACAGGTAGATTGTATGAGCTTTTGAACTGGTAGGTTTTTTGAGCGGCCAACGTATTGAAGCCTTTGCTGCTTCAGCTAGATTTCTATTGGTAGGGTCGTAGTTTCATGTTCGAGCACTCTCGTGCTAGTCGATTTATAAGCTCCTGTGACTATTTTTAAGCAGTTTCTTTGAATGCTTCGAAGGGGTTTCTAAATATCTGTTTATATTTTCTGCGTGCAGATTTGTCGACCAAAACATGTTATATTGTTGAAATTAGTCCGTTGGGATCATTGACCCGATTCAAGCTCATGGGGTGTGGGGCGCAAGCCCCATATGATAAGTATTCAAATCGAATGTCGACCTCGACATTCTCATTTAGTGCCATATCCTCTACTATTCCACATACCACTTCAACGACCAATAAAGGCGGTACTCTAATTGCAAACAGGAGCTTGCCACATTGATTACCAGCCATCACTTACTACAAATGTACGACGCTACGTATACCTGCAAGGAGGAAATCAAGTCATAATATACAAATCTCGGGTCATGGTTTATGGGGGACTGATGCTCTAATGGGGCTCTACACCTTGAGTGAGGACAGGCGGCTGAGATGTGATGCGAGGACAAGAGGTCTCCGAAGACCATGCCGAGACCGATATTTCCGAGGGGTTTTCAACTTTAGAACGTTTGAGAGCGCCAAGACCAAGGTTTCGAATAATTGGCCGGGAGGACTTCAATTGTCGAGGAGTCAACTGCACTCCCCCAGGGACCTGGACGGTACAAAAGAAGTTGTGCTAAGCTACCATACCGCAACCACGCTCTGTCAAGACCTTCTGAAATTTCAGCACGACCTTCGGGAAGGAGTTGGAGGTGTTATAATCGCGCTTTGTATCTCTCGATAGAGCCGTCAGCATTCCGCTTTATTTTGAAACCCCATTTGGATCCGACAACATTTCTTTTGAGAGGTCGATCAGTCACATCCCATGTATGATTTTGAGATAAAGATGTAGATTCTTTATCTATCGCTTCGCGCCACCGATTTCCATCTGGTTGTTGAAATGCATGTTCTATAGATTTGGGCTCCTCATTGTTTTTGGTGCTCTTTTTGCCGCCAGAGCCACATCATTGTTTTCCACTCCGATTTGAGATTCCTCAGCTGAAACCAGTCTGCTTTGTTCAGAGTTGTTATCATTCCAAGTGCGTGTAATTGAGCCGTGGTGTGCGGATAAACCATATCTCTCAATAGGCTTTGTTGACCGCTTCGGCCGGCTACGGATTGATAATGTTTCTTGAGCTCGTTTTTCTGATGTTTCAAGCTGTGCTTGTTGCTGTAAATTTTGTTCGGAATTATGCTTGTTTTGTGGCTCTGTCGGATGTGAGGATGAGGTGGTATTATAGATGGTGAAGATTCAACTGGTTGTGATGAAAATTTGGACGGAAGTGTTGGGTGGAATCACGTTGATTCGATGTTTTTTGTCTCAGTTGGATTCACTTGTTGTCTCAAGGGAGTGAGTCGCTTCCCCTGAATTGAGCGGAGCAAACTTGACGTTGGAAGATTCTACCACCTTGAGCTTAGAGGGGATCAATATTCGGAATATTTTAGTGCTTCCAGTGTAGCCCATGAATTTCCTTCCATTGCCCTTGGTAATAGCTTTGAACCTGAGGGTCGCGAGTCCTTGTGTATGTGAACAAAGCTATTTCTGCCGAAGAGTTGTAGGTGTTTGATTGTGAGTTTGTTGCCTTGTAAGGCCTTATGTGGCGTAGTGTTATGAGGTAGCCGTGAATGAGGAAAGCAGTTTTTAAGATAGTTGGCAGTTGATATGGCTTCTGCCCAAAAATTTAGGCTTAAGTCTGCTATCATTGTTCTGGCTATTGTAGTTAACGTTTTGTTAAATCACTCAGCCAGTCCGTTTCTCTCATGTTCGTAGGGTGGCGAAAGTTCACGAACTATCCCTTCAGATTTAAAGAACGAGTTGATGGTTTTATTCACGAATTCTCCCCCGTTGTCAGTCCTCCATCGCTTGATCTTTGTACTGAATTGTCTATGGATAAGTTTGACAAAGTCAATGATAGCTTCGACGGCTTCATCTTTGTTTCGTAAGAATCTGACCCAAGAGAATCGTGTTTTTCCATCAAGGAAGGTGATATAGTAATACTTGCCGTTTAAATAGGGAACAGAAAATTTTCCGGAAAGATCTGAAAGAATAATTTCAAAAAAGTTACTGGGATCCCCATGGATGGGATAAGGGACAATGTGTTGGAAATATCGCGCAATGAAATGGGCGCAATATTTATGGAACGAAAGTAGAAGTTGACTAAAAGAGTGTCATGTTCGGATTACAGCTAAAAGTGTGGAAAGTGTGCGCTACAAGTACAAGTGTAAGCAACACGTAGCCTAAGCCACACCATAAACGAGTGTGGCGCCATCTAGGCATAGAAAACCCCCAATAACCTCCTTGTGCCCACGCCATACAGCCGCTCATATATTCAATAGATAGCCTGAAACGCTACCATATTACCCATTCCAACCTCTTAAATACACACAAGATCGTGTCTGGAACCTAGACGAAATGGAGGGCCCGTACGTCCACAGCTCTCTGTGTCTCCATTTCCAACACAATGTGCTTGGACTTAGCTTTTTCGCATGCGGGACAGTGAAAAGTCTGGGGTAGTGAAGAAAGGTTGTGACCGTCTGTGTATAATTTAGAAGGGTCTCTGACGATCGTTATACCAGGGTGTCCTAAGGCTTCATGAAATTCACGATAGGAGAAACGAGCTTTTATTTCTTCAAACATAATTACGATCGACTTTTCCCTTGCTGCCGCCCACAGAACCTCTTGCCCGTTTTTATCCCTTATAATTGTATTGTCGCCTTTAGAAAATAATTCATATCCCATTTCCCTTAATTTTTCCCTTGAAAACAACCTAGTCTGTCGAAAAGAGGGCACCAGAAGAACATCGTGTAGAAGGATATTTCGCGGTCGCCCACCGCTGGTTAAAGCGCTCTTCTCCTTTGCCTTAGCTTCCTTCTGTTGTTCTTTATGTTTCTTAAGTTTGAAACAATTCTTGTAGGTGTGCCCCTTGTAATTGAACTTCTTGATTTTTCACCATGAACATTCTGTTGCCTCTTGGGTCGATGCGTGATAGGCTTTGCTGTCAGCTTCACAGACATTCCTATCAGCGGAGAGGTCCAAGAGCTTTGGTTGTATGTCGTGGTATTTGATCAAGTCTTTTGTCGCTAGGTTGTCGACGATGTTGTCCATGGATTTGGGAAGTGAGAGTAGTAAGAACGCGCATTTGACTTCATCAGATGAGGTAACATCTCGAAACGCTTGTGCAACGCTGGATTTGTAGGTAAGGGACCTTTGGTAAAGACGATCCCATGCGTTGGTGAAGTTATTTAAGTGGTCGGCTACGTTCTCATTTTCTTGAAGTTTAAGGTCGACAATATTTCGCAGTAACGACAGGGTTGTTGATGGTGTTTCCCTGTCGAAGCGAGCCTTGATGTTGGCCCAAGCATCTCTGGCAGTTTGCTCGCTGGTGATCATATTCCGCAAGGAACGATCGACCGCAGACACCGGATATCCCCTGAGCAGTTTGTTCGCCGTATTCCACTCTTCCCAATCGGGAGAAGCCTTCTCTGGTTTAGTGACTTCTCCAGTTAGTACTTCCTTCAGACCCATCATGTCAAATCCTATTTCCCAGGTTCCGGCCCAATCTTGATAGTTTTCGCTATCAGTTAAGACAGGATTATTATCCAGTTTCGCTGGTGTGACGCCTTTGATAGTGAAGGTGGAACCGAAAGGCTTCTTCTCATCGTTGGACATGATTATGGTGCTTGGTGGATGGAAAAAAGTTGGTTGACTTAGGAAGTTTTCTGGTGGATGCGAGAATTGTTTGCAGGCTTAAGGCTACCGGGCTCATAACCTATTGAAGGGTGGTGGTGTATATGGTCGTATACACTTGGTATCTTCAATTGAATGGTTGTGACTACTCAGGGGTCTTAGTCTGTATTTGGGTGGTTATGGCAATTATGTGTTGTGAGGTGCGAATGGTATCTTATTGTGTGATGTTATGTTATAGATCACTTATGTGAAGATTAACCAATCCCACATACTTACAGATAGCCCCTTAACTAGTCTCCTTTAGGAGTGGTCTATGGGTGAATGTAGCGATTGGGGGTATGTAATCTATCACTTATCTAGTTCCATTTCCTTAGCCCTGCATGCTATACTACGTGGATGACAATTTAACCACTAATGTGAAGAGCGCGTTTCGTCCTACATGTATACATAGTACCGGTCATGTGTCATAGCTTTATAGCTGAATAAACATTAAATGATAAAAAAAAAAAAGAAGAGCGCGTTTATAACACCCATTACACACAAGCAGGCAATGGCAGCTGGGGATTCTGAAAGATGGAAAAAAGCAATCAATGAAGAGATGGATGCACTTGGGCGCAACGACACATGGACAGTTGTGTCTAGACCCGCTGATCGCTCAGTCGTATGGTCTCGCTGGGTTTTCAAAGTGAAAAATAATGCAGACGGTTCTCTCGAAAGATACAAGGCTCGAGTTGTTGCTAAAGGATTCTCTCAAATTCCTGGCACCGATTTCGAAGAACCCTATGCATCAGTTGTACGCTTTGACTCCCTACGCCTGCTTCTCGCATTAGCTGCCCATAGCAATTGGGAGGTTACACGAATGGACGTTAAATCAGCATTTTTATACGGGAAATTAGACCGCGACATCTATATGGAGATTCCCGATGGGTTTAAGGAATCTAATATGGTATATAAGTTTTGAAAATGTATCTACGGACAGAAACAATCCCCCTTTGTCTGGCATCTCCCCTTAAAAACTGCTCTGACCAAGTACGGATTCGTTCCAGCTACATTCGACCCATGCATCTTCGTCCACAACAAGACCAACGTCTATGTTTCAGTCTACGTCGATGACATTCTTAACTCTGGTTCTGATCCCAAGATTATTAATGAAACTCGCCTATTCCGAATTCCGAATTCGAATGTACAGACCAGGACAAGCTCATTATATTCTCGGAATCGAAGTAGAGATCACAACGCAAGGCATATCGCTTAGCCAAAAACCATACTTCTTCAAAGTCCTTCAAAGATTAGGCATGCTAGAATGTCATCCTGTTGCCACTCCACTCGAACCGAATGCTCACCTCCAACGAGTCGAACCAGCGGATTAAATTGACCATATCAGCACTACCAGCCTCTTATAGGCTCACTGATGTATGCGCAAATTATTACACGACCTGATCTCGCATTTACAATTACACACCTTTCACAATTCTCTTCTTGTCGTAGCTCATCGCTCCTTGCAGCAGCTAAACGGGTTCTTCGATATCTTTAAGGCACTATCAACCATACTCTTTTCTTTCCTAGCAAATATGACTCTACAATTCTCGGCTACGCTGATGCATCATGGGGTGATAACCTTGATGACCGTAAGTCCTATTCTGGATATGTTTTCAGGCTAGGGGAAGCCTCTATATCCTGGTGTTCCCAGAAACAGAAAGCCGTCGCACTCTCTACAGTTGAAGCTGAATATATGACTATCTGTCTTTCATCGCGACACTTAATCTGGTTCGGTCGAGCTATTAAAGAACTTCAGCAAAGCTACGGTGCTATCCTTCACGCCGACTCAAATGGAGCAATAGATCTCTCTGGAAATAATAAGGTCACTCAACGCTCGAAACACATCGATATTCAATATCACTTTGTTAGGTATCACATCCACAAAGATTTTGAGCTTGAAAACGTTCCCTCCTCCGATAATTTGGCCGATTTATTTACCAAAGCTCTACCCAAAGCTTCTCACGGAATTCTCACAGAACGAATTTTGATGCAGATCTGAGGGGAAGTGTTGTAATAAAACAGTTCTGCATCAGTATCGATGCAGGATCTCTGTCGGTGCACTACTACATGTAATTCTTAATTCACTTGTAACCAGATTCCATGTTTAATGTAGTCACATCTGTTTCTTGTTTTGGCCGCGGGGGTTCACTAAAACACAAGGCTAAAACGTCATTTGGATAATGCTGTCAAGTTGAGACATTGGCGCTTACCTCATCAATCCTGTTGCAACTATGGCGTCTGGGTTGGATGATCAATGTGTTAGATAGTTGCCGGCAGAAATACTCCAGGTAGAAGAGTATATTATGTAATCAGTTAAGCGATCATGTAGATGTACGGACCATAGTATACTAGAATATAAGGATGAATGTAATTGCTAATTATCTGTTTCAATATCGTATACTAGTATACACCTCCCGACTGATACTTACCAACAAATCCCTCAACTTTAGTCATACCAAGTTTGATTCCTGTATATAGAAATAGTCTCTCCTACCTCCAGAGATCTTCAGTTCATTGTATTAACTGAATATCTTAGAAGGCTATATTCATCGCTCCTCTCGTCAACTCGACAGCTTTACATCTAAAGCCCCGTTCACCTGCTCCTGTGCTCGAATACCACCCTTTCTTCCTCTCCAACAGCCCGAAATCCCTCTCGATTCTCAACCTCACAACAATAATGACCCTTCTGAAGCATTCGAAGAGGCCGGCCGGCTGGGTGCTGCAGACTTGAATTGAAATAGTTCCGGATATTGGAAGAGTTAAATACTAGCCTTGAGGTTGATTTAGAGATATGATGAATCTGTTTAATGTACGAAGAAGTTTACTGATATTTCATGGATAGTTAATTGTAAGGAAATTGCTATATTCTATCTGTGTAGCGAGAAGTCCCTCTACATACATGAAAGCGGGGTTTTCCGCACACTATTGTAAATTCCAACATACTTCCTTATGTAACCTAAATGGGAAAGTTGTTGGAGATCCTGAAGCCAATGTATGCTGTAAGGCATCTATTGGCTAATTACTATTCATGCCAGTGAGTGATGATATAGGTTAATCATATCTCATGGCGTCAGTGCATATTATTCTAATATGGACTATTTGTCTACTGCAGTCATGTTGCTGCCTTAATTACAACAACTTGTGTGTACCTTGGGGAATTCACCCTCGGCCTTTCTAGCCTCCTTCCAACTCCTTCACGAAGGTCGTGCTGAAATGTCAGAAAAGTCTTGATAGAGCGTGATTGGTGTATGGTAGGTTAGCCCAACTTCTCTTGTTCCGTCCAGGGCACTGAGGGTCGCCGTTGACTCATCGTCAGAAGAAGCCCTCCTGGCTAATTAGTCGAAACTTCAATCTTGGCGCCCACAAACGTTCCAAAGTTGAAAACCCCTCGAAAATGTCTGTCCCAGTATGGTCTTCAGAGACCCGTTCCCTCTCTCACACCACATCTCAGCCGCCTGTCCTTCCTCAAGATGCAGAGCCCCATTAGAGCAACAGTCCCCCATAAACCATGACACGAACTTCGTATTTTTCGGCTTGATCTACTCCTTGCGGGTATACGTAGCGTCGTAAATTTGTAGTGAGTGATGGCTGGAAGTTGATGGGGCAAGCTCCAGTTTGCATTTGGTGCAACTTCTTTAGTGGTCGTCGACGCGACATGATGCGTGTTTAGATAGAGGTTGAGGACTGAGATGAGAATATTAAGAGATACATTGTCGAAAAGTCTTAAAATGGAGATGAGCTAGAGGTTGCTTTCGTTGCGGTTCTTCTTAGCCATCCCAGATATGCAGAGCGTACTATGCGATCACACCGGTACCACTAGAAGGCGAAGAATTCGTCTTTGCCAGCTGTAGATAGTTTTGTTCTTTAGATTTATTATCTTTTAAAACCCTGAGTTCTTGATTGCCATTTTATGCGTGTCACAACAATCAACTCATATCATCTCCATTCGTTCATCCTATTTCTAATTATTCAACCAATTTATTACTATTGATATTATTTGGTTATTTTTGGGTGCAAGGTTCATTGAGAACGTGGCTAGATTCGATGGGTAAGTATCGAACTGAATGGCTATTCAACACGGGCAATATATCTATTATATTTGACAGAAAATAAGAGGCAAGGAGCACTGAGCAGGGTGTGGCCTAGGCCAAAGAAGAGCTCAATGTACTTCATAGTCCATGTCACAAGTATTACATTAAAAACATCACTCTCTCTCTCAGACAAGTTTTATTATATCAGCAGTTCCTATTCGAAGTGTATATATTTCGATTCATTCAGATAAGTGGTCGTAGATTCTCTCCAGGTCGAATTTTCAGCCACTACAATCAACTAACTAATAGTGGGTGATGTTTCAATATGATCGGCGTAACTGCATGAATATAGAACAGCTCATTTTCGGTACAACTCGAAAGAAAACAAACTAAACAACAATTTAATGTTTTTACCAAATCATCACCCAGCAAAAATGTGTTCATGTGTATTTGAATTGACCAGTGGCAAAATGATCTCGATATTGATATATTTTAAATTTAAATAATATTTCATTACTCATAACTCCATGTATTTTGTATAATATCATCCTCTTTGTCGCTTCCTTCCCTCCGGTGTATCCACCGCCGAGCTCTTCATTGTCTTCGTTGCCTTTATTTTCTCCAAGAGTTCTTCTACATTAAATAATATCGGTCAGCAAATGTCTAATTAACGTGGACAAGTATCATGCAAATTCGAGAATATTCTTCCAAGCAATCTTATCAGTAGTTTCGTTGAAAGCACTTATGATCGGATCGTACAGGTCGTGGGAACTTTCGTCTGTACTGAACCGGTCAAAATTCTGTCCGAAAAATATTTTGCGCAAGTTACTAGCAAGTTTCTTGACACATTAAACGGCCGGTGGGAAATAACCAAGTATCTATGCATCAAAATGTTGATTTATATCAGATAGCTTCGACTCTTAGTTCGATCTAGCAGACTCGATAACCATTTTTACAAGTATTTCGGTTCACTCTTGGGTTCACGACCATAACATATTCATCCTATAACCAAGACGTAGTAAAATGAATCCAGATCATGCCGATAGTTCTGCGGAAGGGTGAAGTTATTTTCACTGATATTCCACAAAAGTTCCAGCGCCATGTACATCATGGTTCCGGTAGTGGCAAACACTTTGTCCATTATTCTACTGCTCTCGATCGGCGATGATATATCCAGATCAGTCAGTATTCTCCCTGTGAGTCCTTCTTAATTTGGACCTCGGAATTATGTTCCCTTCTGAGACGTCGCCATGAAGAAGCCTCGCCTGTTCACGAAGCAGTCGATGCGCGAGTATAGCATCTCGGATACCCACAAGGAGTTCTCGAGAAGATTTAGAAGACTGGAGGGGTCGTCCGAACGGTGAGAGTTTGGCGACAGTCCGCCCGCATTTGAGATAATATTCTTTGCGGTCCAACGATGCTGATTCTGATCCAGTGGTTTGAATGCTTCCCCAAAACTCTCATATCCCATCGTTTTCCACTCGAAAATTCAATATCCTTGCGGTGCGTTACAATATTGTACAGATGGCCAGACCTCTCAAGATTGATGACACCTGGTATTCCCTTAACTAATTTCAATGCATTGATCTCGCTTCGTTTGGTGCGGCTACCCCGGGAAAACTTGATCATATACTCGCCATCAGTCGTCTGATGACAAGTATTTCCTCCTGAGTGTATCGTGACCGGACGGGTCATAGGCTCTGGCACGACCTCAATATTTTCCCCAGACTTATCGCATTCTGGGATGGTGATGTAAGCGTGTTGTACTACATACCTAACAAATGAGTCAAGCCCAAGCTCTTCGTCACTCATCAGCATGTACGAAGAGAGGGCTCGGACCAGTTTCTCTTGACTCTTGATAACGTCAATTTCGCCTGAGCTGTACCCGCCCGACCGAACGATAATCCAAAGCTCCAAGTGTTTCTTGTGAAGGCAGAATCTATGTACGAAACGACGTAGTGGCTGCACGTATAACATTTCGCGCACGTATCTCATAAACTGATGTGCCTTCTCACACTTCTTTTCCGGAGAACGAGTAACTCTCCCACAACCCTGACTTCTCTCCATTCGTGAATGTCGCTTTCGGGTAACGCGACATTCTCGATGATAAAGTCAAACTTTGGTGGTATCAGACCACCCTCGACCTGAGTCGGGATAGTGATGTAAAAATACCTCCCTCGCACCTTCGGATCATTTGGCGACCTTGCTACGACTGGCTCACCGCTGATCGGCTCCTCCGCGTCGTCGAGAAACTGGCTCAAGTACCGGTCATGTAGAGCATAGAACCAGCGTAGCATGGCTGCTTCGTCCATTTGATCAGAATAAAGGTTGTCGTCGCCACAGCGTGCGTTGTCTCGATACTTTCCCAGCCCGCGTTGTGAGGGATAGCAGCCTAGGCTCTCGAAATGGACCACCCATAAGTTGACAACAGATTTTTAAACGTTCCCTGTCAGCTCGGCCTTTAAGGCCTCTGTAAGAGAGATAGTTTTTTGTCATAACCGGCTGGCTCTGCAACGTCTCGCAATAAATTGACAGTCTACCGTTTTTGTGGTCCGGCTGAAGTTTGAGGTTCTGTTGAGGTTGGTTAAGTTTTTGAGTAAGAGAGCCGGCTATTGAGATGAAATTAGTCCAAATTTGACGGTCGTTGACATAACTTTCTACTGAGTTGAAGAGGCGGTCGAAATCAGTAACGGAAACTTGATTGTCTTTTATCTTATAGTATATATGAATAAGCTACCTGTCAAGCGTTGAAATTGCCTCGCTGTCTTTAAAATAATTACTGTATTTGCGCAGATCACGTATCAAATCTGCAATTGCTTAAAAATTAGTTTTTAATTTCTTTGGGCTACAAGGAATATTTACCGTTCAATTTATCAGTATAAGTTTTTACCTCCTCTCTTAATTTATCCAGTATTGGCGTGAGGGTTTTCGAGCGGTATACTCGAACAGTTGGTTAAATTGATCCATTTTGAATATAGATTGTGTAAATGTCACGATGGCTATAATTGAAGATAATGTAAATGTTTAATGCAACTGAGAGGAAGAGTGAAGCTGATGAACAGTATGGCAGAGGGAACCTAATTAATGGGACTGACTGCTTTGTAGATGGAATGGTTCCTCATAATTACTGATCACCGCGTGATCTAGGTGAATAGCTATCCTAATTACTGTTTGAGGTTGTGATGGAGCTAAACTCCTTACCTCCTACTAACGCCGACGCAAACAAATTAACCTTACTTGTGTAACCCAGTAGTGGGGAAAAAAGATTCACTCCTGTAAGCAGACCTATGCTTGTCTGGGTTTCGCGCCAGTCCAAAAGCGAAAGTAAGATCTACGCGCACAGATGTTTGGCTACGGGCAATACTCAAGGGAGCGTACAAGGGGATACTCACACAATATAGTCCTAGGCTCGACTCGTAGTAGTAAATAATTCCATACTTTCACTCTTACATTCTTGATGATTCACGTGACATTTACACGAAGCCCCTCTAAGTTTTACAACTCCAAATAAAAATCTTTTATCAATCACAAGAGTATTTGTTTTGATTAATTATCCTCATTCCTTGTATTCCTTCAAGGAAGAACTCCAAGGCTTACTTCTGAGTCTTAGGTCGAAGGCATCCATAATCAAAAGCGGCCAAGTGGCGGCAAAGTGGTTAGTAATAGTCTGAAAGCTTGTAATAGTATGTCTGGGTTGGGTCTACTAGTGGCTGTAGGTCCCATTCAGTAAAGCCTAATTTGCACATGACTGCAGTTACCCGTTAAAGTTGAATGAAAAACGGGAATGGTAGATGTTGTGTCTTCATATATCCACTTGTCCTGTTACTTTTGGGCCATGGTGAATGCGTATCCGCTCAATTAGACACCGCATTCAGCCCCAAATATTGGTAGTTGTAAAATGAGACCCCGGCTAGCCACTGGCGTGTAATGGAGAGTTTTGCGGGCTAGGTAGGTGTGATACAATTAACATTCTTCAAATTTGGTGTCCTTGTCTATATTCGATTATATATAATACCTACACTCGATTCGGTAACGATAGGTCCCAAGGCCTGAAATCATGGGACGTTCGTGTGTGCGGCGTCAGACCAAGATGTAAGGATCTAATAGTAAGTGATGGCGTTTGCATGAAGCGCGCACATGATGAACGCGTATGGAATCACATTGGAACCCGTGTAGGGGTGAATATTGGTTACAGCAGTGCAGACGGAAACTAAAGGTCGAATGCTGTCTGTAGGGAGGATGCTGAACATGAATAAGTGGTTGTATAAATGTAGTAAGATTCTATACATGAGAGGGTAAAGAACAACAGTCAATATGTGTTACGGGAATACTCCCTTGTGAGTATACTGTCTGCGCCAGTACGGTAGAGATGGAATCTGAGGTTTAGCCAGCTACTGAGACTACCAAGGGTGTAGATTGTAAACGGTTGCTAAGCAACAGAGTCTGCTATGATCGGCGTCGTTAATTAAAATCCCTTATGTGAATAGCAAGATGTAAGAGGCTTCTGTCACTAGATGTCGATAATTAACTGATTTTATTCTGGACTTGCTCTGCTGTATCCCAACACCAATTGATCCGGCGACAATATCTAGAGTTTTATATCGTGAACTTAGTATTGCCGATAGTGAAGCACAGGATGGTCGTAAATTAACAAACTCATTCTCTTTCGGACCTGCATATTTAACCCATCATATTTAGCTATTATACTATCATTTTCTAGCTGGAGACCTCAACGACAATATTCGCAAGGGTAATATGTTGTAATCTAGAGCTGCTTAATTTGCTAGTGACGTGAAGAGCAGTGAATGTTTCAAGCTTTAGCCTTGCATGTGGATCCGGAACTACCCGGCTTCAATTATGAAAAAGCCCGTGCTAGCGTCACGGGAAAAACGCGCTCGATGGGGACAAAAGATCTCAAGCGCATATCGTTGTCTTTCTTCTGTTAGGATAAATGAGAAATTCAAAACTAGACAATTAGTCTTCACGGCTACATACATGCAATTAGCAAGGCAGGAGGGCAACATTGACACCTGTACGCGGTGCCCTCTACGAACCTGGGAGTGAAATATTCTCCCAGAGCCAAGTTCAGTCAAATTTCGCATTATCGAACAAGTTGGCCCACGAGGCAATGATTTAAGACCCTCCACCTAATCAAATTTTCCCATCTGACGAGATCAATCACCACCAAAACTTCATCAAGCTCACAGGTACGACTTAGTACATCCTCATTTCAATGATCACACCTCTCTTTGACTTTCTCTGGCCTCAATTGACCACCACGTACACGCCCACGCCGATATTTATACCCGACAGAGGAAGCAAAGCGTGGCGCACAAACTCGGGAGACAGTTCTTTGGGATGGGCGTGAGATGGATCAGGACAAGTTTACAAGATGATGTAGCGGATGGCTACAATGTCGACGGGCGTGAATTTTAGAATTTTGACATCGAGTTTTCGAATCGAGCTTTGTGCGTGCGCCAAGACTTCAGTTGCGAGAGTGCGGGCGACACTATAAACACTGCCATGGTTGGATGGTGTGGTGGTATATCACCTTGGCCGGTTACTCAAGTAAGGTCTGGATAGCTAGGACACATATCCCACCCGAGACAGGAGACCGCTGGTTCGAATCCGGCAAAACTAAACTACATTTATCGCGGTGCTAGTATGCTTGGATAATCAAAGGTTTTAAATTTCCCTTTGATGGGTGCTTAAGGAGGAGGGTCGACTGTTTGTGTAAGCAAACATACCTCGTAGTGGTATTTGCAAATGAAATCCAGAGTATGAGTGTCTCTAATGTCAAAAGAGTCATCCTACATGTATACATAGTACTGGTCATGTGTCATAGCTTTATAGCTGAATACACATTAAATGATTTAAAAAAAACATAGCAAGGCAGTCTAGGTGCTTGAACATGAAACGCCTAAGCGTGACATGAATGCCATCTGCTCTTGGCATTACTCAGCAAACACCCTCACCTCATGCGTACAGAGTTCGATGTGGTTACTCATGCTTCTCCCACCACAGCCAATCTATGTCACATTCCCAGACTTCGTCATTTGGACCCGTAATCGTGAACAAAATATATTAAGTCACTTCCTACTGGCTAGTTGTAGTTTTGAACTGAACTGATTAATTTAACGTATCATGATTCAGCCCTCCACCCAGGAGGCTTGACACGGTTGCGTGCTCATAGAGGTCTCACGGTTACCATTAATTCTGACCTTATTTGACCAGGAATGGACATGATTGGAATCTAAAACATTGAAGGAAATTTGAGCTGCCCCGACTCGTCCTGAGCCTAATCAGATGGTTAATCTCAATATTTGTTGTCATATGAAGTTTTAGACTTTGTGATATGTAGGTCGTTTTTATCTACAGGCCGGGAGTTTTTTTTCTTTTTTTTAACGTCATTTAATCTGTATTCAGCTATTTAGCTATGCCACATGACCGGTACTATGTATACATGTAGGATGACTCTTTTGACATTAGAGACACTCATACTCTGGATTTCATTTGCAAATACCACTATGAGGTATGTTTGCTTACACAAACAGTCGACCCTCCTCCTTAAGCACCCATCAAAGGGAAATTTAAAACCTTTGATTATCCAAGCATACTAGCACCGCGATAAATGTAGTTTAGTTTTGCCGGATTCGAACCAGCGGTCTCCTGTCTCGGGTGGGATATGTGTCCTAGCTATCCAGACCTTACTTGAGAAACCGGCCAAGATGATGTACCGCTGTACCACCCAGCCACGGCGGTGTTTCTAGGTCGTACTTGTAAACTTGATGAGACTCAGGTAGGATTCGATCTCTTTGGGTGTGAGAAAATTGATGCGGTGGAGTATTTTGAATATTGGTCTCGTGGGCCAACTTGTTTGGTACTGCGAATTTTGATTGAACCTGGCTTTGGGCGAATATTTCACTCCGAGGTCCGGACTGGCCTCTTCCCACGCTCTCATTCGCCACGCTAGTTTCCGATGGTTCTTGGCGTCAGGAAGGCTGTATGCCCTGTTTGCTGAATGATGAGTGCGGCCGCCTCGCTTCTGGGACCCTTTCGAGAGTATAAGTATAGCGTGAATCCGCTCCCTCCTTCCGCCTTCATACTTACCTTCTTGACACCAGAGCGATCACCAATGCTCCTGGTGGCGACTCTAAACCCTCATTGCACAGCGAGGAGTCGGGAGTCGTTGACTTTCCTTCGGGGACGTCATCGGGGGAATTTTTGATTGCCCACCTTTTCTGAAAGGATACATTTCATTACGAGACTGCCCAGCAGTCAGTGAAGAAGACGACGTACAGATCAATTATGCCTTTCGTAAGAGGTAGGTAATAAAAAGAACCATCGAGGTCAGTGCACACAGAAATACGACCATCACGTATAGGTACTTTACAATAATTGAGAATTAATGACATAAATTGTTGACTTATATGATGTTAAGTGAACCAACTCGGTTAGACCAGGTTTGCGTCTAGTAGAGGCAGACAGACAATGCCTCGCCATTACTTTCCCTAAAATCCCTATCACTACATCATTCGCATCAAACATGGAAGATTCAAAGTCATAAATAGGCGACATGTGTCTCAATTGAACACGAAGTGTCGGCGGCAGTGAGGTTTCTTTTGCACGATAGCAAGAATGAAATAATCAAGATTGACTGGAATTCACGGATATCACGAGGCTCCAATTACGACAATCTATGTATGTATAGAGCTTCAGAGCAGGTATAAACTTGTTTCTATTAATGTCATAGCCCCTCCTAAAATATGTGGAATCCCCCACACTTCAGATAATGTTGTGGATCCTGAAAAAATCTACTTCATCACCGGTTGATCAGATTTTAGATGTACGGCGCATAGACAAAATCCTAGAGCCATTATGATCTCACACGATCAGATCGCACTGGAGCTGAGGGGTAATATAGAGTACTGATGTATATAGGCGCATAGATATCCTACATTTGGGGGAGGAAGAAGAATTCACGTATTAGTCTCAAGCTCTACACAAGATCCGTTGTAGTCAGGAGCCACGTGACAACACGTGACAACATTTCATTCTTACACCCACACCCCGCCATTTACTAGCTAACCAACGCGCGCCCAAAAAACTGTGTTTATTGCGCTACTTGAGTCTATGACTATCTAGCACACTGGACTCCTCTCTGGCCCAGCCCACACCTTGTACAGTGCTCCCTCTTTTGATACTCGAAAGATCATCGATATGTTGCCCTTGGTGAATAGCCATTCAGCTCAGTGTATACCCATGGAATTCGGCCACCTTTTCCACGGAACCTTGTACCCATAAAAAAAATGGTAGCCATGGAAACTGCGTGCGCGGGAAAGAGTCTCAAAAATCCTGCAGCCCTAGCCAGGCGAAGCCTAGACACCGGGACCACACTAGGTGCGCATATTCATCTATATCTCCTTTTTTGTAACAGTCGAGGCCGACTTGATCCGATCCACCATCGCCGTATCGGGTGCTGGGTACGCTCCGGAAACTCATCGGATGGGCTTCCCTCCTTGATCAAGGATTGGTGATGATTAGAGCACTGACCCTCTCATCTGATCTGATGGTGGTTAGCTTCATAATCGTGGTGATAGGGGGATGTTCTCAGGGATGAAGACGATACAGACGGCGAAAGCGAACGGGAATCCTCATGGAAGTGAGGACTTTGTCTCTCAATCTCGGCTCTGCAGACTCAACGGTGAGAGCTGGAGGCTCGTAGGGGACACCACTGACAGGCGATGAGAATAGTCCCGCTGGGGAAAGTTCATAAAGTCATGGTTGACAGGAACGTCCTCAACATTAAGCCAGTTCGCTTCAAAGTGGTAGGACAGCGGGTTTTGTTGCTTGAAAGCTTTTACCCTCTTTAAGATGGCTTACCGTCTTCGTGATTCAGTATATACATACCGCATAGGACGTTGAGCTAGAGAAATGAATGAATCCATCACGGGGACTTCATCAGAGATAATTTCGTGATAAAAGAGGATAGGAGTACTCTACATGGTGTGGCTTAGGCCAGAAAAGTGCCAATTGTATTGAATTATCTTGGAATGGAGGGGAATAGATATCAGTCCCGATGCAAGGCTAGTGGATTGGCTAATTTTGCTTAGCAGGCGAAAGCCCTACCGATAGGCGCGCTACAAGACCAGTCAAGCTCGTGTGGCTTACCTCGCATGGAGTTTCTTGCCCCAAGATGTGACGTATGGGTGAAATCAAGGGCTGGCATGATGAAAAGATACGCTATTAAACAGCTTGCCAACTTTCCTTCCAGTTGAGTTGAATCATAAATAAGCCTGTGCGCGGCGGAGGGAATTTCAACCAGTTTACCCTCGGGACAACTCTGAGGTTTCTGGGCGCGCGTTGGTTAGCTAGTAAATGGCGGGGTGTGGGTGTAAGAATGAAATGTTGTCACGTGGTGTCTCGTGGCTCCTAACTACAATGGATCTTGTGTAGAGAATGAGACTAATACGTGAAATCTATATCCCTTAAATGTAGGATATCTATGCGTCTATGTACATCAGTACTCTATATTACCGCTCAGCTCCAGTGCTATCTGATCGTGTGATATCATAAGGCACTAGCATTTTGTCTATGTGCCGTACATCCAAAATCTGATCAACCCGTGATAATGTAGATTTTTTCAGGATCCACAACTCGTCTCTAGCGTAGATGTCGGAGGCTTCTTCACACAGACACGCTTGGGAAGGTGAGACGTGAAATAAACGATTGTCGCATCAATGGTAAGCTTTCGAGAGTGAGTTGCGTGTAGGAGACATCATACAGAGCGTACGAAGATGGTTTATTGGCCACAGGCGTATTTTATTCCATCGTCTTCGAGACGAAAGTGGACGTCGTATGTCGCAAGATCCCTGTGGTCTAATCTTGCCGCTAGGGCTCTGTGTAGCGACTTTTTTTTTTTTTTTTTTAAATCATTTAATGTGTATGCAGCTATTAAGCTATGACACATGACCGGTACTATATATACATGTAGGATGACTCTTTTGACGTTAGAGACACTTATACTCTGGATTTCATTTGCAAATACCACTATGAGGTATGTTCGCTTACACAAACAGTCGACCCTCCTCCGTAAGTACCCACCAAAGGGAAATTTAAAACCTTTGATTATCCAAGCATGCCTTCATCATCCATGCATACCAGTGCCGCGAGAAATGTAGTTAGATTTTGCCGGATTCGAACCAGCGGTCTCCTGTCTCGGGTGGGATATGTGTCCTAGCTATCCAGACCTTACTTGAGAAACCAGCCAAGATGATGTACCACCGCACCATCCAACCATGGCGGTGTTTATAGTGTCGCCCGCACTCTCTGTGTAGCGACTGTCGGCGTCATGCAATTTTGGGAAGCATCCATCGACTAGGAATTATGGATTATTCGGCAAGTTATCTAGACACTACCCATGACAAGGAGGGCAAGACTGAACACCTGTGCGTGGTGTCCTCTACGAACCTGGGTGTGAAATATTCTCCCACAGCCAAGTTCAGTCAAATTTCACAATTCCGAAGAAGTTGGCCCACGAGGCAATGATTCAAATTACTCCGCCATGTCAAATATTCGCTCCCAACGAGTTCGACTCCTACCTAAGTCTCATCAAGTTTACAAGTACGACTTGGTACATCCTCGTTTCAATCACCACACCTCTCATCAACTATTCTCTGGCCTCAGCTAGTTGCCAAATACACGCCCACGCCGTTATTTATACCTGACTAAGGAAGCAAAGAGTGGCGCACATATCTGGGAGACAGTTCTTTGGGATGGACGTGAGAGGGATTGGGACAAGTTTACAAGATGATGCTGAAGATGGATACAATTTCGACGGGCTTGTGATTTTGAATTTTGGCAAGGAGTTTCACGAATTGAGCTTTGTGCGCGCCAAGTCTTCGCTTGCGAGAGTGCAGCGGACACTATAAAAACACGCAAACGATGGATGGTGCTGTGGTCCGCCACCTGGTGGTGTTCTCTGGTATAGTTTGAGTGGCCTGGGCACCTACTCCACTTGGGAAGGAGACGCCTAAGATCACATTTCGCGCGGAGAAAAGTAAATGGATGATGGAGGCATGTCTGAATAATCCAGGGTTTTTGAGAGGTTTCCCTGGGTGGGACTTCACGGATGAGGGTTGACTTGGGGTCAAGAAAAAGCCACCATAACCTCGCAGTGGTACTTGAAAATGAAATCCGAGGCATGAGTGCTGTTCCTTTACATTGAGTCATCTATTCAGTACATTTTCTCCGATATTGTGTCATAGCTAGTTAGCTGCATACGCAATTAAAATCTGATGCAAAAAAAATACCCATGACAAGTAACTGGAGTATTTGTGGGATAACTTCTTTGACTTCATAGGCACGTATTTCCGAGTACATTTATGAGTGCCAACATGTTTGTTGACGTGGAGCAAATGAGCCTCGTACGTAGATCAATCTTCATGTAACTTAGAATATGATCTAACTCAAGTCACTGCTATCTTGTTCTGCAGGTTAAGACGAAGCCTTCTATCAGTTGATTGGCATTAATTAAGGTCACAGCACTATTGATTAGCCACCATCGTGTAAGCGTTTGCCGCTATTTGAGTATGTAGATCGAGGGCAGAGATAAAACAAATCATTCTAATCATCTATCGTAACTTTACTTACTGCAGCAATGACGTGTAATCGTCCTACATGTTTACCATTTCCGCTCAACTCGCGCTGGACTGGACCTTTGTTATCACGAGTTAGCTTGGAGCAACTAGTATAGATTTAGGGGTATATTCGAAAACCTGAGGCATGCTTACTGATAAAGCAGGACCCCTGCATGGCTTTGGAACATTGAATCAGCATTTTTTTTTTTTGTTTTTTTTTTTTTTTTTTTAAATCATTTAATGTGTTTTCAGCTATCTAGCTATGACACATGACCGGTACTATGTATACATATAGGATGACTCTTTTGACGTTAGAGACACTCATTCTCTGGATTTCATTCGCAAATACCACTATGAGGTATGTTTGCTTACACAAACAGTCAACCCTCCTCCGTAAGTACCCACCAAAGGGAATTTAAAACCTTTGATTATCCAAGCATGCCTTCATCATCCATGCATACCAGCGCCGCGAGAAATGTAGTTAGGTTTTGCCGGATTCGAACCAGCGGTCTCCTGTCTCGGGTGGGATATGTGTCCTTGCTATCCAAACCTTACTTGAGAAACCGGCCAAGATGATGTACCACCGCACCATCCAACCATGGCGGTGTTTATAGTGTCGCCCGCACTCTCGCAACCGAAGTCTTGGCGCACGCACAAAGCTCAATTCGAAAACTCGTCAAAATTCTAAAATTCACGCCCGTCGAGATCGTTTCCATCCTCTGCATCATCTTGTGAACTTGTCCTAATCTCTCTCACGCCCATCCCAAAAAACTGTCTCCCAGGTTTGTGCGCCACGCTTTGCTTCCTCCGTCGGGTATAAATATCGGCGTGGGCGTGTACGTGGTGGTAAATTAAGGCCAGAGAAAGTCGACGAGAGGTGTGATCATTGAAATGAGGATGTACTAAGTCGTACTTGCAAACTTGATGAGGTTTTGGTGGTGATTGATCTCGTCAGGTGTGAAAATTTGATTAGGTGGAGAGTCTTGAATCATTGCCTCATGGGCCAACTTGTTCGGTATTGCGAAATTTGACTGAACTTGGCTCTGGGAGAATATTTCACTCCCAGGTTCGTAGAGGGCACCGCGTACAGGTGTCAGTCTTGCCCTCCATTGAATCAGCATGCTTGTATGTAAACAGTATTAATTGGGCACGATTTTAATTTAGTGACAGTTGTAGCGATTTGTCAATTGAAGAAGTGTTAGCCTGGATACAGAGTTGCAATCAAAAATCCCTGTACTATTGCGCAATTGATGTAAAAAACCTCGACATGTATCGTGCAGCACGTTACTTTTTGGAGAATAGCTGCATTCATATTAGTACAAGGTTCCATTATCATTGAAGTGCCCCACATATCGTAGCGTAGTTTATTAAGTGTCTGGCTAATCTATTCAGGAGAATACGTATACTTATATCCAGTTTAGAAGGTATCTTTATTCGGAGCTATCAGAGCAATTCAGACTCAGGGGTATCATAGGAATCTTTACAGGTGTGCTTTTATTTGATGCCTTGAGGGACTGCAAAATTCATCTGATTGATAGCAGCATAATTTTTGCGAGATATTTCTTGGCACCATGCATTGGCTTCAACATTGTGGAGACTAAAATTTGAAGTCTTAGCTAGTGGGGCAGTTACAGCTAAACTGGGTTTGACCTTTTCATTTGCGATAAGGCCTTGTTCATGAACGAATTTGGTTGAGCGTGAATGTGAGGGGCTCGAGTCATAGTACTCATCAATTATGGGATGTACCATAACTGTTTGGTTGTGAATTGTCAACACTGAATTTGTTGGTACGGTGACCCAACTGTCTTTTGTGGTGTTAGCTAGAGATATGGAAGCAGGAAAGTGTAATACCTCTTTCAAAAGTTAGCGGCTCACTGGCTACCAAAACAATATCTGATCCTTTATCGCGACGATCCATTTGATATTCTCCCTTGCAACTCTTGTCTTCCCAGCATGTTCCTGAAGAGTAGTATAGACTAGCAGCTTGATCCGTGTGACTGCTGATATATCGGGTGCAGATCACGCTGTGGCCATCTGTGACGACAAAGTTAAGTAAACTACGAGTATCGACATGCTCGGCCTCCTTGACGCTTTCTGGAATATTTTTTATCATCTCGTTTATCTGCTGGATAGTTTCGAGCATGACCTTCCTCAGAATCGTTGGGCCGAAGCCTTCTGGCGGCGGATGGCTAGGATTATGGCCCATACGTTCGAGGGTGTCAAGGTAGAGAGCAAAAGCCCACTCACTATCAGTTGAACCGTGCACACCGAGATACCACTTGTCTTTCAAACGTTGCCCAAGCTGCCTCTTGATATGTTTCCATGCGCCTAGTCCTCCATTGTGCATCCACATCAAGCTGTTGTGACGAAATGGGTGGCAGTTGTCATCGCTGAGGGAGCCCTCAGTTGTGGCGCGAACGTGAGCAAAAATTAATCGAGAAGCAGTCTTGGAGGCAATACGTTGAAGATTGACGCAATTCCAGGCCGGAGTTGTTGAGGTAAAGATACATGGTTCAGATCCGAGTTTGGTGTCAGTGTAGTAGCCAATACCAAATCCATCTCCTAGTTGGTGTTAAAGTTACTAAATTTCAGTATTGTCGCCTTATGCTTACCGTTAGGAGGACTCCTAGTGTCTAGGCGAAGCCGAGAATCAAAAGATTGTGTGAGAATTGAATGAGTAGGATCGAGTATAAGTTTTGAGAGCAATATCTCATCTGATCCCTTGTAAACCTAGAAGCAATGAGTCTATCTCCACACTGTCTTTAACTTCACGCGAAGGGGCTACCAAAAATCTACACATTGTCGGCCAATTTTCACCAAAATTATCGAGTGTAGCCTCTTGAGTCTGAAATGATAGAAAATGTTTCGAGCGATGTTGGAAGGATTTGTATCCCTAGCAAAGTTGTGAATGTTTATAACATAAAATATGATTGGGAATGTATTGTAAGTGGGGCTGTCACCTGATCTATTCTGCAAGGTAAACTTATCCTTGCTTTGATGATGAAAGAGCACGCAATAAGCTCGCTCAATGTCAATACTTCGCCGCCCAGCTGTAAGATGAAAGAAACAATTTAATTTTTCTGTCCTGATTGGTGCTTACACATCATTTTTCTCTGACTCACAATCGCGAGTGCTGTATCCAGTAACAAGATGAGTATCTGATGATAATACTCCACGAGTATTAAATTCTTGACCATGCAACTCGTTCAGTTACCCAATGTGTTAGCCTATGATTCAAGAAGTACAATAAAACCAAACACACACACTTAACATTGTCCGTAGCTCTCAGCTTGGATGAAAAATCGCATACATGATTAAGGCCACGACAGAGCAGGATCCAGGGCGAGAAGCGCTAATACTGGACGGTCATGTTGAGATTTTCCATTTTTGGCTCATTTTCCTGTACGATGTAGTTAAGCTTTTTTTTTTATTAATTTTTGGTCCTAAGCTAAAGCTATTTTTTCCACAATGGGTCAAGGACCGGTGGAGCCGGCAGGCTTCCCTGTAATCTTTCCTACAGCCTCACTCGTTACAACATCGTGAATCGCAGACAAAAGTGCAGATGATTGAACAGAAACGAAAAATCACGAAAATCAAACTAACTCCGAAAAAGACAGAAGATTCCTCCATGTTGGACCCAAGCAATGCGCTTCTCACACATTCCGTCGCCCATCACACCTTCCAGATGACAAATTTACTCAGTGTCCGCTGAGAGCAAAAGATGAATTAGCAGGCACCTTTGATCCAGCCGGTATCCTGCTATTGGTTAGTAAAGCCCCGAAAGGGACTTCTTCGAGGTTGCTGACTCCTCAAACTTTTTCTTCAGATTCCAGCGTTGCGAAACCTGTTGCCTGCGCCATTGAGTCGTCCTTCGCCGTGGCGATGATCGCCTCCTCAGCCTTTTTGGCTGCTGCTCGAGCTCGTGCCACCTTTGAGATCTTCCCTTGCTCGAGGTAGCGAATCCACGCCAGCTGCTCCTTTGTCACCGGTCCGGACTTTCTGGGTCTGACTTGGCAGTCCCAGGAATCTGATAGGTGGGGTCCCCCACAGTTGCGACACTTGGTGAGGCACTGGATAATTTTTATTTTTTTTATAATCTTAAAGTCCTAAGCTAAAGCTCTAGGTTCACTATAGGTACAAGACTGGTGGAGCCGGCGGGGATCACTGCTTACAGGCCCAACTCGTTTTAACCGCGAGACCCGCTACAGAAAAAGTAGTAGGTAAATTATAACTCAGAAGACACCAGCTACTCCGACTCCGAAATCGAGACTCCATCCTTCAACCCTAAATTCAAGTACATAAAAATTTCCTCAGAGAAACGACACTTCTCGCCTCGTTCCCTTTTGTGTCATGCATTGTGGCAATGACTAGTTTGTCTGATCCCCGCTGAGAGCAGTGGATGAGTGGGCTATCAAAACAGCCGGTTTCCTCCGCAAATATTTTGAACCTAGCGTGACACTTGGGCCCGAGAAGCGTTTTGATAAAGTCAACGTGGGACATTGACTTTCTGAGCCTACGCGTGTGTTGTGCGTGGCGGCTACAGTGGATGAAGTGGGTTGGAGTAGTTTCCTTCCCGCCAGAACACTCCATAGGAGCGTATGGATTACTAAAACGGCGATGGTATGCCGCAGAATTGCAGGGACCGGCTATGATTTAGGCAGTGTTCGTTCATCAACGTGCTAGGTACTTGTCACCCATCGCACTCCTAATGGAACTTGAGCCCGAGTGGAGCGGGCTAGATCAGGTCAACTACCATTAAGTACAATAAACCTTATCTCACCTAAATGACCAGATCACCTCAGACCTCATCCATGTGTTGAATCATACCAAGACTGGCCGTCCAGAAACCTGCAGCTTACACGCCGTGGCTCAAATTCCTCCTCAGCCTCGGCCACTACGCGCCCGAGCCCTTGACATCTTCACTAACTCTGAAATTGAAATTTCGTCCCAGATCTCATCGTCGTTCTAGCCTTGAACCTTGACATC
Organism: Blumeria hordei DH14; assembly: GCA_900239735.1. NCBI lineage: Eukaryota > Fungi > Ascomycota > Leotiomycetes > Helotiales > Erysiphaceae > Blumeria > Blumeria hordei. The sequence continues at coordinate 846,100 of OENG01000023.1, forward strand.
GTACCGTTGGGTTGTTGTCGTCACTGGAGATTTGTGTAATCCCCTCGGTCTAAGTTCCATTTTTTTCTTCCCATGTATACGACCTGTTTCAATCAAGACTTTTCTCATTAGAGCTTGTGTAGTTAGGTACTGTGATGAGAATGGATACGTGTCTCAGATATAGGATCTAGTGAGAAATACTTCGTGGCACACATATAAGGAGTTAGGGAGATGTTGGATGTCTGAATACGACCCACTAATAGACCTAGGTCTACTCATTAATCGTTTGATGGTGGTGATGAGTTTTTGTTCCATCTTCTTTGGGTTTAGAATTTTCTGTCGGCCGATTTTTCGGCGAGATTAATCCCACCCTTGTTTGTGACTAAATCCCGGCTCGGGGAGAATGTTTCGCTCGCAGGTTGGTAGTGAACGCCACTGACGGGTGTTCATCCTTCGTCCTTCCGACTTACGTAGTGGTTTCACGCGGCTGGAATGAGTTAGGCCTGTGCGCAGTGAACCCCCGACTCCACCGGTCCTGTACCCATGGCGGACCTAGGACTCTCTTTTGCATCAGAGTTTCATTGCGTATGCAGCTACATAATTATGACACAATAGCCTGGGCACCGACTCCACTTGGGAAGGAGACACCGAAGACTACATTTGGCGCGGAGAAAGTTCAGTGGATAATTCAGGGTTTTGAGAGGTTTCCCTGGGTGAGTACTCACGGATGAGGGTTGACTTGGGGTGAAGAAAAAGCCGCCATAACTTCGCAGTGGTACTTGCAAATGAAATCCGAGGCATGAGTGCTCTTCTAGTATATTGAGTCATCTTTTCTGTACATTTTCTCCGATATTGTGTTGTAGCTAAATAGCTGCATACGCTATTCAAATCTGATGCAAAAAAGAAAAAAGGGGTATCAATTCAATACTTATTCATCCACGCCTTATATTCGCCGTGCAGTGTCTCTTATCAAGGTATACAAGTGATCAGAGTACGCATGCTTCAATTAAATCTGCAATTTATTCTACGGGAAGCTCAGGGGGGGCGGAACTCAACACCTGTCACTGGTGTCCCCTACGAAACTCCAGCTTTCACTGCAGAGTCTACAGGGCCAAGATTGAGTAATAACATCCTCACTTCGATAATGATTCCCAATCGCTTTCGCGATCAGATGGTAGGGTCGGAGCCCTACTCATCATCAACCCTTGATCATGGAGAAGCCATCCGATGAGTTTCCGGAGCGTACCCAGCACCCGATACGGCGATGGTGGATTGGATCAAGTCGGCCCCGACTGTTACAGAGATGGGAGATGTAGATGAATATGTGCACCTCGTGTGGTCCCAATATCTAGGCATCGTCTGGCTGGGGCTGCAGGTTTTTGAGACTTTTTCCCGCGCACGCAGTTTCCATGGCTACCATTTTTTTGGTAGAAGGTTCCGTGGAAAAGGTGGCCAATTTCCACGGGTAACTACTGAGCTGAATGGCTATTCACCAAGGGCAACATATCAATGATCTTTCAAGTAACAAGAGAGGGAGCATAGTACAAGGTGTGGCCTTGGGCCAGAGAAGAGCCCAATGTACTAGGTAGTCAAAGACTGAAGACGTATAATAAACATACATATTTCTTTTTTCAGGAAGCACGATTACACTGTAATACCGTCTTTGTGTACCAACCACGTCTCCTGTCTCGTTCCCTAAGCTGCATTTCGACTACGTTTTTCATGCGGAATTGTTCCATCCAACTTCGACTAAAGTTCCGTTGCGTGAATCTTTTAATGTCGCCAAGACTGTTTATCATTAATTCAAAGGAGCGTTTCCGGATTTTTCTCTAGACCTCTCCTCTTATAATGGACAGCCCAAGGCAGGACATGATCATGTTCTTGGAATTTTGTGGTTGGTAACTATACGGACAACGTTGATGATAGACTCCTAGTACATTCTTCCTGTGTAAATACGAGTGAAGCTCAATGTGCTCGCTTCGAGTTTGGATGATTAGGCTTCTTTGGGCCCTTGCGTAGAAATAAGATTGACGTGCATTTTGTCGAGAGAAGGCCATAATGTCATGATGTCGATGGTTCTCGCTTATGATCCGACGTTTAAGTCACATGACGCACAATTGCCCTGCTTGGATGCATTATATTTGTTAGCGCCGGAATCAAGTATAAGTAACTTGCAAGTTCATAGCCCTGCTAAATGGGGAACCTCTCATTCACTTACTTCCACTCGTACCTCGTCATTACTTATCTCTGGTCTACTTATGACTCCCTTCCAACGAGCTTCACCCGTGATATAAATTTACATATATTTAATCATAAGATGTGCACGAGCAGATTCTCAAGATAAGCTACGAGTAAAACAATTCAGGACGTATAAATGGATCGAGCCTCTTCATCGCATTACTCGAATCCATTTCCAAATTAATCTATCACTTCAGCTTTCCATCTATTCTATCAGTGTATTCACACAAAAGCCTCTCTTTACACGGCGACTACAAAGTGTTTCTTAACATCAATATCGCAGCATAACTTGCTAAAAAAACTCTCAGCAAAGTCTTGAGATCATTTTACACCCTTTACAAGGATATCGTTCCCGCTTATCGAGCAAAATTTTTCGGATATCCTTATGATGTAAATGAATATGGAGAGCCTTTGGAAGACCTCATTATTCGATTGATATTTCAAGTCAAAAGAAGTTTCAACACACCATCTCAAGTTAAAAAAATCACTCACGCTTGGATACAATAGCTAGCAAGATTTCGTATACGGCTTTTGACTTAGCCCTACTCGAACCAGTAATCAATTTAATTATGAATAATACGACTAACCTTTAGGGTTGGAACTCACTTATGCAGCTTATCGGTGAACTTGAAACAATAATATCAGCTATAGTAGACTAGCTCGACGAACTAGCTACTGAATCTATATACCAACGAGTAGTAGAATCACATGACGGTGCAACAATTAACATGGAGGATTTGAAGCAAGCCTTGAGCGGAGAGTTGGATGGCTTGGTGCTTGTGGACGTCATCGGCTTTTGGGACAAATACTTTGAGTCTAAGCGGAGGAAAGCCCAGCGTGATAGTCTTACCAAGAAATTTGCGGAACTGTCGGCAGAACCCAGGTTTAAATAAACCGTCATCCTGACCAAAGTTACGGTACAGAAATGGATGCAGGTTATCGAACATGACCTATTCAAAGCATATTGATCACCAATTAATTTATTAGCGTAAGGCCCGGCAAGAACCGCAGTCGAACGGTTTGGATATGCTTTTACAGGAGTTAAATTTCACACGCTCGCCGCCGGACAGGGTATTGGAAATCAATTAAAGCGACAGGTAGATTAATTAATAAAAATTCGAAACCTTTCATTTGAGGATCAAAACCATTAGTGTGATATTCTTGTGGTAGATGAACTGACAGTATCTTCGTCAAAGGTTTCTATAAACCAGTTTATGCATGCGTGAATTGTTCATGGCCCTACATCTCCGTATTTTCCTCCATGAATTCATCCTCTTTGAGAAAGAACTGCAGCTCTAGGCGACGACCTGTCCGGGACATATTCCTGCTCGTACATCGATATTAGCAAGTCATCAGCGAAACTCGTGCATGTTTCGGTCACATATATGTTGATGAACTACAAAGTACCCGGTCTAGATCCCAACGTGAAATACAAAGCTGAAGATATGATAGTATAACTAAAGGTCCCCGGGCCGGGGGAAATACGAAAGGTCACCTTGGATCCACAACCCATCGCTCAACAGAAAGGAAGCCTTTATATGGAACAAGTTGTTATGGCCAGGCATCCTTGACGAAGTTCCAAGGAGAAGGCTCCCCGGGAAAGGTAAAAGAAGAACGTCTAAGAAGAAAGTTTCCAGGAAAACTCCGACAGTTAGAGGTGGAGGGGCTGGCTTAATGATAACTTCTGCTATAGCCTTCGTTGAGGTCCAGGACCGTCTCGAGTCAAACTTCAAGGAGCCAGAGCTGCAACAAAGTAGCTCTCAAATTCTCAATCTTTTAATCTGAAAACCCGCATTCTAGCAATCATATAATATTGTAATCTTATCTTCTCGGTATTTTACTGGTTACATTGATAGTTCCTCATTTGATGGTAGGCTATCTGACCATCTCGTTTGCTCCGCAACCCGGCTTCTTAACTAGCCTCATTCGACTTTCCTTGGGCTCTTCCGCCCTTCGCCGTCTGGCACCTTGCTAGTTGACGTACATCTAGATATAAATTTTTTGAATGCTATTCGTATCAGGCATATGCCCTACTCCCAATGGGCGTCGTACGGGTATGTGATCTATACAGACTCACTACTACCTACGTGCATGGCTTTACTGGTCAAAGAAACCATGAGGAATAAACACAAGAAGGCAATGCAGTGTGTCCAAACAAAAGCGCTCTGCGCCCTATCCTATTCTTCCCAGCAAAAGACTACTAAAATAACCACTGATACCCCTAGGGGAGCTCATAACTCTCCAGCTAAGGTCTTTTCCCTACAACATCTCGTTACAGTTGCGAATTCGATAAATCTCTCCTTGCCTTTTCCTCCCTGCATCTCCATTGCCCTCGGGTGAGGTTCCCGTTTCATGCCTCTGCACCGTTGTAGGGCTGGTCGGCATCTGCCAAGCGCCACGGGCGTCTCTGTCGACCACATCAATCTTTTCACTCCCAAAGAGATCTAATCCTACCTAAGCCTCATCAAGTCTACAGGTACGGCCTAGCACATCCTCATCCCGATGACCACACCTCTCGTCGACCTTCTCTGGCCTCAGCTGGCCGCCAAGTATACGCCCACGACTATATTTACACCCGACGGAGGAAGCAAAGCGTGGCGTACAAGTCTAGAAGACAGTTCTTTGTTTTGGCAAGGAGTCTTTACAAATTGAGTTTTGGGCCCACCTAGTCTTCGGTTGCGAGAGTGCAGACGACACCATAAACGTCGCCACGGCTGAATGGTGCGGTGGTACATCGTCTTGGCCCGTCTGCCAGGTATAGTCTGGATAACTAGGACATATATCCCACTCGAGACATGAAATCGCTGGTTTGAATGCGGCAAAAGACAATCACTTTTCTCGTGGTGCTGCTAGACATGGACAGTCAAAGGTTTGAATTTCCCTTTGGTGACTACTTACGGAAGAGGGTCGACTGTATGCGCAAGCAAACATACGCTACAGCGGTATTTGCGAATGAAATGCAGAGCATGAGTGTCTCTGACGTTCAAAGAGTTATCCATCATTTCTACAAAGCACAAGTCATGTATCACGGCTATATCTATGTCTCTTCATTCCGACGAACTCACTCGACCTTTGCACAAGGGACCGGGTGGGAAATGCCTTGCTTTGAAGCGCTTCTCCTGGTCATTTCATACAATTATTTTTCTATTCGCTTTCATCCAACGCGACTCGGCGCCCTACAGGCCCATGCAGGCGGCTATGCACCCATCTAGGCCGTAGGGAGGAAGAGTCTCTACCAAGTCAATGACAATGAGAGACTACGAAAAGCGTCGAAATAGCTCTAATAGTCAAGGGTCATTTGCGGGTCGATGTGCTACATGCACGCCAATAGATGTTGAGGGTCTTGCCCTCTTTCTGTCCGCCCTTTGCCGTAGTAGCCTCTACATCCCGCGATTCTCCGTTGAACCTGCCATCAGCCGGCTGAGATTCTAGTCCCCTTTATGAATCCAGTAGTTTCCTCTATGCCCATTTCGGTACGAGGCAGCAGCTTCAAACTTCATTGGTCTCCATTCAGACGGGCGCTCGCCTGCCTTGGTTCGCGCCGCTAGTTGCTACCGCTTAGTGATAGGTGTCTAGGCGCTCTTCTCTTCGCACGTCTACACCTACAACTGTCACGTAGCCGTCGCTAGTATAGGTCTGAGCTATTGTAGACATGTCCGATTGCAAGCTCATACACTGCGCTAGTCACTTCGCACTCGGTACTCTTTTGGAAAATTTGTTCTCGACTTTCCCTCCTAACCTACCCTCTACCCATAGGATGATGCAATATACTTTAGTTTTTGGTTGTTATATTTCAGATGGTATAGCCACTCATTTGGGGAGCTGTGGTGGGTATGAGGTGCTGCAATGGCCAAGCCACTCTCTTTCCCCTCAGGAGAAAGATATGCCGCTTGTTGGGCCAGTTAATCCGCCGCCTCCAATGCCAATATGCCCTGGAATCTAGTTGCGGTCAGTGCTTGAATCCTGCCACTGAAATCGCTTTCCGGCCGCCAATGCTCTGAGCTGACAAGCTTGTCCTGGACGATCAGAGAGCTTTTGATGTCTGTAAAGGGCTGCCTGATCAGGCGCGAATACCAGGAAGCTGTGCTTGTCCTGCCTACAAAGGCTCGCCCGCTCCATTGCCCGAGTGATGGCTTGCAGCTCTCCATCATAAACCAGTGCCACAGTTCCATTACTACCTCTATCGCGCTATTCGACTAGGTTACAGCACCCAGTAGCTGCAAATCTTAATCCAACACCTGTGCTGTCTGCTATCAGTGACTAATCTGTTAATCAATGTGGTGGAGGACCAGTCTATTTGTTGGAGTAAAGCTTGATGTCCCTCTGCTAGTTCATCCTTAGGGATCCTCTCAACGGTGAATGTGTAATGGGGGTCCTGCCTCCATGGTGTGAAATAAAATTGGTTTCAAGTTTCCATTTCATCATGATTTATAACCAATGTGCTAGATAGTCTATGACTCAAGTAGTACAATAAATACACACACATCGGGATTTATAAGGTTCTCTGTAGAATGTAGAATCCTTTTAAGCTATATAGGCTTTGGTAGGTTTAGCTCAATTCATAATTGTATTAATATTTCATTTTATTGTCCTGTCTGTGTCTTTGATTATGTAGAACATGCAGGTCTTCTCTACCTTCAGGCCAAGGATACCTATACTACTAGTATATCCCCTCCAATAGCTCCCCTCAAACAGTACCACACCTCACAAGCCCTCATTCCATCATAAACCTAGAGGAGCCCCTTGCCCTTCATTATCTCCCCTCTCCAGCCAACGAATCGATGGCCATTTGCGGGTGTATGGCAGCCGGGACAAATTGTAGAAACCACTTGGTGCGAGGCTCTTCTAATACCGACATTAGGATTAGATCCGAAGACATAGTGCCCCTTCTGAAACGTTGGGAGAGGCCTGCCAGCCGGGCGCTGCAGACTTGTGGGTACCTCGAGAAATTCACACTCTACCTTTCTAGCCTCCCTCCCGAAGGTCGTGCTGAAATGTCAGAAAAGTCTTGACAGAGCGAGGTTGCTGTATGATAGCTTAGCCCAACTTCTTTTGTGCCGTCCAGGGCCCTGGGGAGTGCCGTCGACTCATCGAAACTAAAGTCCTCCTGGCTGATTAGCCGAATTCTCGATCTTGGCGCCCGCAATCGTTCCAAAGTTGAAAACTCCTCGAATATGTCAGTCACAGCATGATCTTCAGAGAGTTCTCCGCCCTTTCGCCTCGCATCTCAGCGGCCAATCCTCCCTCAAGTTGTTTCTTCCATTAGACCCACAGTCCCCCGCAAGCCAGGACCCGAGTCTTGTATCTCACGAGTTATTCTCCTCCTTGCGAGTATACGTAGCGGTGTAGACTTTTAATGGGTGATGACGGGTAATGAATAAGAAAAGTTCTTATTTTCAATTGGAGTGACGCCTTTATCGGGCGTTGAGGCGAGTTTAGAGTAGAGGACTCCCACGAGAATGATAGGCCCGACATTGTCGAAGAGTGGTTGATTTTTGATATGCTTGAGGTTACTTTCGAGTTCGATTCGGATGCGATTCTCCTTGGCTATTCCAGATATGCAGAGAAGAATGAGCGATTATACCGGCACTACTGGGAGGCAAAGAATTCGTCTTTGCCGCCATTGATAATTGTACGTTTAAGGGATGAAATTCCGATATTTAAGCAAGTTTGAAGGCCTACTGGATTAAATAGTCTCAGACTCAAGGAGTATGTAAATTACAAAAAATCAATGGCCGCATGGATTAAATTTCTTCGAAGCCTGATCCTCGGTGGTATCAGAGTTGCGTACCACTAAAAATTGAGGCCTGTGCAGGAATCGAGCCAGCATCTCCGGAAGTCGCTACTCGTCAGAATCCGACGTGCTGACCATTACACCAACTGGCCTCTAATCCTTTACGATCCAATGGCAAAAAGTATTTATAAAACCCTTACTTGTTTTAAATTTCATATCTGTAGTCCTTCGTATCCAACGGGAAGTTCAATTAGCCTTGAGTCCGAGGCAGGATTAGCTAAACTTTTAATTAACCTCGTCATCCTTTCCCTGCCCTCTCGTGCCGAAGAGAGTTGACTATGATCTTGTACTCGACACTGTGTTGGAAATATTGCGAGATGAAATGGACGCAACATTTCTTGAAAAGGAGAAGTTTACTAAAAGAGTGTCATTCCCGATTACAGCTTAAAGTGTGCGATGTGTTGTTGTGATTGATGACATTACTACCTCTGCATTTGGTTATGATGAATCACAGAGATGTAGAATCTCATGGTAAAAACAGAACATACTAGAGTCAGATAGAATAGAACAGGATGGAATAGAATGTGATGTCTCAGAGCTAAATGGAACTTAGAGACTGGGGATATGGAAAGCCATAGAATGTGGTATATGTATATAAAAGTAGTGATTCTCTACAATTGAATGAAAGCAAGCAAGTCTACTAGTTCATTACAGTCTACCTCTATCTTCAAGTCTCAGTGAACGTGCAGTTATTTACCGGTAACTATTCCACCTCCCATAACCTTACATTTATAACATGTGTGCGCTACAAGTACAAGTGCAAGTGACACAAAGCCTAAGCCACAGCATTAGCGATTGTGGCGCCATTTTTTTCGCATCAGATTTTAATTGCGTATGCAGCTTCTAGCTATGACACAATATCAAAGAAAATGTGCAGAAAAGATGACTCAATGTAAAGGTAGAGCACTCATGCCTCGGATATCATTTGCAAGTACCACTGCGAGATTATGGTGGCTTTTTCTTGACCCCAAGTCAACCCTCATCCGTGAAGACCCACCCAGGGAAACCTCTCAAAAACCCTGGATTATTCAGACATGCCTCCATCATCCATTTACTTTTCTCCGCGCGAAATGTGATCTTAGGCGTCTCTCTCCCAAGTGGAGTAGGTGCCCAAGCTACTCAAACCATACCAGAACACCACCAGGAGGCGGGCCACGACACCTTCCATTGTTTGCGTGTTTTTATAGTGTCAGCTGCACTCCCGCAAGCGAAGTCTTGGTGCGCACAAAGCCCAATTCGTTAAGTTCTTGCCAAAATTCAAAATCACACGCCCGTCGAGATTGTATCTATTTTCTGCATCATCTTGTAAACTTGTTCTGATCCCTCTCACGTCCATCCCAAAGAACAGTCTCCCATATTCGTGCGCCACGCTTTGTTTTCTCCGTCGGGTATAAATATCGGCGTGGGCGTGTATTTGGTGGCCAGCTGAGGCCAGAGAAAGTTGATGAGAGGTGTGACCATTGGAATGAGGATGTACTAGGTCGTACTTGTAAACCTGATGAGACTTAGGAAGGAGTCGAACTTGTTGGATGTGAATATTTGACATGGCGGAGTAATTTGAATCATTGTCTCGTGGGCCAACTTTTTCGGAACTGTGAAATTTGACTGAACTTGCCTCTAGGAGAATATTTCACACCTAGGTTCGTAGAGGACACCACGTACAGGTGTTCGGTTTTTCCCTCCCTGTGTTAGCGCTGTTTACTGTTGTTAATAAGAGATCTCGCACGAGCTATCTATTGGGATCAAAAGGAGTTTAGTACCTGTGCTTATAAGAGTAGTCCAATTGACATCCTTTTATCCTTCATAATTGCATAAGCCTCCCTCTACCAACAAGTCCACGAAGCAAGTAGTGGGATATATTTTAAAAGTTTCAACGTCTTAACTACACACAAGATTGTGTCGGGAACGGAGACGAAATAGAGGGCTCGTACGTCTTCAACACTCAGTGTCTCCGTTTCCGACATCCCGATGGTCAGAATATTTATGATAGAGGCTTGATCGGGAGTTATTTGCGCGGGCGTACTGACCCTCTCTTGACTACCTCCGCCTTTTGGTGGGACATTATTGTGAATAAATAGTTGTTTGTTGGTTTTGCTGTTGTTGTTGATGTACAAGCCGTTAGTTCAAGATCATCCCTTTCTCACTTTTGCAGTACGCTTCATCAGTCGATACCGTGTCGCCTGGAAGCTGGCCTTGTATTCCGTGAAGCTCCGACACGCCCACTTCTACCAAGACATATAGACTTTGTCATAATTGCAGCAAAGTACCTATTCCTTCGGGCAGTCCCTAAGCTGAAGAGTACCCGTACATCCTCCACATTTCCTTGCCCTATTATAAGAGGCTTAGGTATGGCCTCATTGGCTGCAGTTGAGGCACTGCTTAAGTTATGCTCCCAGTGACCAGAGCTGGGCCGTATACAGTATCGAGTCGTAGACAATGCCGTTTCTTATCACTTCACTTTGGGGTGCCTCGGTCGGCAAAATCGCGATTATCGACCTTTGAGTGTTACTGTTTCTTCCTTTCCGTCGAAGAGCATTCTCGCCCTGTTAATTTTTAGTTCCGGAATCCGAACTTTTGTTTCTGCCATAATTCGATTTATCAGTGCGCTTAAATCTAAATTTTTCCTCCTAATAAATATGTTCCCCAGGGTATTCAAAAAATACCAACATGGTAACCTTGGTTTAGGATACAGAACTTCTTTGGCTGCGCCATACTCAGGGCAGTGTCTCGCTGGGAGATCAGCCGCACAAACACCTCCATATCATTGCTCCGCAGCATTCTCACTGCATATGCCCCCTCGATGTGTATTTTTGCCTTTTCGAGCAGCTCTAACGGCTAAAAATTGCTTGTTTCTTGAATTTCTTTTCGCATTGCCACCTTATTCGCTGGCGGTGCGACGATAGCGGCGTATATGGGTCGCCCTCCCATTTCTTGTATTGTTGTAGCAGCCGTCTTGCGCGACGGCTCCTCGAGGTTTTTCGTAACTGCCTTCTATAAGGTCAGCATTCGATCCTTCATTCTACGAGCCTTCAGTTTCGATTTAACATCAAAGCGTGGGCTTTGAGGGCTTCAAGTGCCGAACCTATCTCGACCATCGGTGTCCCAAATTTATCATTGCCTGCTATCACTAGTCTATCTCTTATCCTGTTTAGAAAAGACCCTACTGTCTTATAGGTATCTATGTTGACTCCTGTAGAGGTTGCGAGAGTCTCTACAGCCGTAATTATGGCCGTTCCGCTGTACGTTGGGTGTTCAGGTGGCGCCGTGAAATTTTTCATGCAGCGAATTCCACTTTTCTGGCTCCCCAATTCGCGATTGCGAAGGCCAATATAAAATAATCGGAGAGTCGGATTAGATTGGCCTTTTTTTGATATCCATATTATATTCAGCTATATAGCTATGACACATTATTTACATAATTTATATCTCGCAAACTCTTCCTAACATATAGTCTTCTCAATTCCTTATTAATTTCGTTTTTGTACTGCTATGCACTTGGATGTGTCCAAATATTTAAGTCGAGCTTCCTTTCGTATCTTTGTTCGAAATATTAGTGGAAGTGTTCTTAGCTATATGCCCTGAAAACATCTGTTTCTTTGGTCTCTAAATATAGGACAATGTAACAACAGGTGTTGGACATCTTGCCTTTCTTTCCTGCACAAATTGCAAATATTATCTTTAACTTTTCCTATCATGATTAGATAGACCTGTGTATTTTTGATCCCAAGCCTTGCCTAGAAGTGTCATGGATCTTTCTCCCTGATATGATCTTGAAATTTGAAAAGTTTGAAAGAAATATAGGGTTAGTTGGTTTGGGTCTGGATCCTGTAGTACTTACCATATCTTTTAGCTTTTCGGCCCTCCTACCCATGCCTAAGCTACAGGTTCCAGCTGCTTTCCATGCCTCCAATCCCAATTCTTTTGCTTTTTGTTTAATCGATGAATGAGTCGTGAACTAATCTCTTTTCGTTGCTGATCTTTTTCTTCCATTTTTGGCTAGTTTATTAGCGAGCTTATTACCTTTTATTCAAATATGTGCAGGACACTATGAAAATGAATAGTACGTCCTTGAGATATCATCCTGATCTGGTGGTAAAATTGGTTAGTGCTGTGCTGGACTCAATGGATGCTAGACTTGCTATCAGTGAGTGTATGTAAGGTCTTATAAGTCAAATATATCTTCACATATTGTATTGTTCTCAAAATGCAGTAAGTCTCGGCATCTTTGATAACCATAGTGTCACCTAGGTGTTAGGAAAAACATTTCATCTCTCATGTGTTTGGCAGGTATACCACAAAGCTAATGTTGCTCCCTGTCTCTTTTGAAATGGGCCCATCAGCATAAACAATGACATCATCAAGGTAAATAATCCTGACTTGCTGTAAGTAGGACAACTTGATGATCTCTTTGATCACAAAAGAAATGCTGGTTAGAATATTAAATCGCTGCCATGGAGGGACCCAGATGTTATTCAGCTGCTCCAATTACTTTAAATTTGCAAAGGGCTTTTAAGTACTTCCAATCCTAATTAGTTGGGAAATTTGTGTATTGAAAGGTCAAAGATTAGCCGCAAGTCGCAGGAAAACGTCTAATATGATAGCATGACATTAGTGGAACGTTGTGTCGCATTAAGCCAATTCATCATGTTTTGTCGTGACATTATAGTTTTATTTTTTGAGGAGACCTACAACGGCGTCTTCGTGGCTCAGTTGGTTAGAGCGTTGGTCTCATAACGTCATCGTTGATGAAGGTGCTTAACGCATCTGACATCCAAAGGTCGCGAGTTCGAGTCTCGCCGAGGACATTTTTTCCTGCCGTCACAAGCTCAGTGTAGTATCAACATGTCTGAGGAGCGTGGCACAATTATTTTACCTGGTTCGTGCTAGAACGGCCTGTCTTGTGACACAATTGCAAATTGATGACTCTAGAAGGCGTCGGTTGGTGGGCGATGAATATTATAGTGCAATGTGAGAGGTATGGCTTGTTGAACTATTCGTCTCGATGACAATTCGGCACGTTGTCAACACTCTGAGCCTGGTCACACCTCGTGAAGTGCAGCCAGCCTCTTGTATAACGAAAAATCCTACAAAAGGCCCAGGATAAATTACATCTATTATGAGAGAATATATTCAGTTAACTTAATATTCAATCGACGTGTAATTATCTACACCTTACTGTCACTCCTAATCCTTTATTCCGTGAGTTCCGTATAAAAGTTGGCTGAATTCCCAAGGTAACTACTGAGCTGGATAAGTATCCATCATTAGCATCATAACAGAAATCTTCCAAGCAACAAAGATGATAGGAAGACTTGTGACGCTCCAAAAATCTTAGCGGCAACTTGGTCATCGGTCCAATCGCTGGTAAACCGACACAGAGTCACTCCAGCGACTATTATCGAATACACACGAGCCTTGTGTGTGAGAAACCACGACACGAAAGGTTTGTCATGGATATTGGTTTTCATACGAAGTCCTTTGGCCGTAGACAACGAGGGACGGGAGGTTTTGTGTTGGCAACTTTATTTGAACAGTTGATGAACTCCTGAGTATGTTTGTTTGTGTTTATTGTACTACTTGCGTCATTGACTATCTAGCACATTGGGCTCCTCTCTGGCCCGGGCCACACCTTGTACAGTGTTCTTTGCCTCTTATGTTGCTTGAAAGACCATCGTTATATTGCCCTTGGTGAATGGCCATTTAGCTTAATGTTGGAAATAAACTAAGAATATGCAGAACTCTTTGAGTGATCACGGGAAATAACGGAGTATAGACTTCAAAGGGTATGCGTAGATGTGAATTATGTTTATAGTAAAGGCTTGAACGGAACTCTTCATCTTTACCAAAGGATATGAGGCTGTCTATAAACATTGATGTCTGGCAATGACATGGGCTAGAGTGTAATGCTTCATTACGGGATACAACGGAACAAACTACAGATCTGATACCAGTTACGCGTATTCTCGTCGCAGTCTCGAATATCAGACGTGACAGGAGATGATAGTGTAACTAGTAGCAGATAGGCGACAACCGACAATCTTGATGGACACATACTGAAACCACAAGCACGGGGAGTGTCTAAGTTGCTTTGGCAACACTTAGTACTCACCCATGGAATTCGCCCACATTTTCCACGGAATCTTATGACAAAATAAATTCAAAAAAGGTAGCAAAGGAAGCTGCGTGCGCGAGAGATGTTATCAAATTACCTGCAGCCACAGCCAGCCGAAGCCTAGACACCGGAACTAAATGAGGTGCGCATATTCATCTTTATCTTCCTTCTTTGTAACAGTCGAGGCCGACTTGATCCAATCCACAATCGCCGTATCGGGTACTGGGTTCGCTCCGGAAACTCATCGGATGGCTTTTCCTCCATGATCAAGTGTCGGTGATGAGTAGGGCTCCGACCCTACTGTTGTAATGGAATTTGTGTAGAGAAGCTCAAGCTGATAGGCTTGTGTTAAATATCAGCCAGTGAAGCGAGTTGGGAGCTTGAAGTGTCTGAAAACTATAGTGAAGAGTTGTTGATTAAACCGACCTAGTATCAGAGGGCTATTTATACTAATTACTACAGCTAGGTAAAGGACACCATTCACTAGTTTATGCTAGATAATCTTAAGACTGGTCAATGTATGAGTCGGCGTGGAGGTGGGCAAGACTAAACACCTGTACATGGTGTCCTCCACGAACCTGGGTGTGAAATATTTTCCCAGAGCCAAGTTCAGTCAAATTTCGCAATACCAAAGAAGTCTGCCCAAGAGGCAATTATTCAAAATACTCCGCCATGTCAAATATTCACATCCAACAGGTTCGACTCCTACCTAAGTCTCATCAGGTTTACAAGTACGACCTAGTACATCCTCATTCCAATGGTCACACCTCTCATCAACTTTCTCTGGCCTCAGTTGACCACCACGTACACGCCCACGCCGATATTTATACCCGACGGAGGAAGCAAAGCGTGGCGCACAAATCTGGGAGACTGTTCTTTGAGATGGACGTGAGAGGGATCAGAACAAGTTTACAAGATGATGCAGAAAATAGATACAATCTCGACGGGCGTGTGATTTTGAATTTTGGCAAGGAGTTTTCGAATTGAGCTTTTTGCACGCCTAGACTTTGCTTGCGAGAGTGCTACTGATCTTATAAACACAAGTCAACGATGGACTGATGCAAAAAAAAAAGTCAATGATGGAAGGTGCCGTGGTCCGCCACCTGGTGGTGTTCTCTGGTATAGTTTGAGTGGCCCGGGCACCTACTCCACTTGGGAAGGAGACACCTGAGATTACATTTCATGCGGAGGAAATTCAGTGGATGATGAAGTCATGTCTAGACAACCCAGGGTTTTGGAGAGGTTCCCCTGGGTAGGTATTCACGAATAAGGGTTGACTTGGGGTGAAGAAAAAGCCACCATAACCTCGCAGTGGTACTTGCAAATGAAATCCGAGGCATGAGTGCTCTTCTTGTTTATTGAGTCATCTCTTCTGTACTTTTCTCTGATATTTTGTCATGGCTAGATAGCTGCATACGCAATTCAAATCTGATGCAAGAAAAAAAGGCCAAACTACACATACATAATTGGGTGATAACACCAAATACTATTGAGTCCTCGGAGCAAGTAGCCAGGAAAACTTTTGTCTCTTCAAGCCAATGGACAACATTTTGGGAGGTGCATGAGTCAGGAGGGATATCAGAATGTCTTGATCGTTAGTCACATGGCTTGGTGCAGCTTGGCGTGCCGCCCCAGGGCTGACACACCAATGTCTAAGGAGAATCAACTCATCGTGGGGAGATCCATTGCGTACGAGTACGCGTGTACATTACCGACCGACGATTGCAGTGTCATAGAATTGCTAGATTGCGAGATCAAAGATCAAAAGAACGAACGATTGAGAAGCTGGAGAATTCCTCTGTGGTAGCTCCAGCTTCCTTGGGTCTAAGTCGAGACAGCAATGTCACGACTAGTCGATAAATATCACGCATTAAAGCTTGAAACATATAATTCATCTGAATTGCGGCGAGGTTTTTTTTTTTAATTCATATTGTTGCGAAGTGCGGCGAGGTTGTACGACTTGTGGAAGTAGTGTAGTTGAAACCTGAGGCACCCATGTCGATGCGTGGTAGTGAAGGCCTCACAGTACCACAACTCAACTAAGGCTGTAGGAGATGTAATCATGGCGCCAGCCCCGCCTTCGCTAATTTTCAGAGTATTCCCGGAAACCCTCTCATTGAAAGCTCTTCGAGGATGTCTGGCCATAACGGGTATCCTTGGCCTGTGTGGTTGCAGACTCCGACAGGGCTACAAAATGAATTTCTAACAATCTTGTGATGGCTTGACTTTTGGAATGAGAAACCGACGACGGATGATCAGGGATTCACTTTGGTCGCCGACGTGAAAACTGAGGGACACAAAAGCGGGTCGGGACGACGGCGTAATGTTGTCGAAGCCTCAGCGGCTCCAACCATCCCCGTGACAGTCGCACCGCCATCGGGGCCAACCCTTCCAACGCCGAGTGAGGAAGTACCTTCTCTGTTCCATTCCTCTCCGCTACAGTGTGACGAAAGAAGGAATTAATGAAATTGGGGGAAGTCTATGAAGTTATGCTTGAAAGGAATGTCTGCAACGGTAAGCCGAGTCGCCTCAGAGTGGCAGGACATTGGGGTTTGTTTCGCCAAAAGCTCATTCCCTCACTGATGCCGCATACTGTCCTCGTGGTTCTGTAAAAAGATACCGCATAGGACGTTAAACTAGGCCAATTCATTCATTCAATTTGACTTGACGGTGATCATACATTTCCGCGCATCGGCTGACCTCTTCCTGCATTCTCATTCGCCACGCTGGTTTCCGAAGGTTCTTGGCGTTAGGAAGGCTGTATGCCCTGTTTGCTGAATGATGAGTGCGGCCGCCTCGCTTCTAGGACCCTTTCGAGAGTATAAGTATAGCGTGAATCCGCTCCCTCCTTCCGCCTTCATACTTACCTTCTTGACACCAGAGCGATCACCAATGCTCCTGGTGGCGACTCTAAACCCTCATTGCACAGCGAGGAGTCGGGAGTCGTTGACTTTCCTTCGGGGACGTCATCGGGGGAATTTTTGATTGCCCACCTTTTCTGAAAGGACAAATTTTCATTACGAGACTGCCCAGCAGTCAGTGAAGAAGACGAGTCTCACATCAGAAAATACTTGTCATCCTTAAAACATGAGCCAACAAATGAGATGTGCTAATTTTCAGTTGTGATCAATCACACGGAACAGTCAATAGGTAGTAACAAAGTAATGAACGGCATGTTCGTTTGCTGATAGTTGTAGTTTGATCTAGCCAATCCTCAGGTGGAATCTCCTCAGCTGAATTATGGTCGGAACTGTTGGAGGCAAACGGTCAATCATCATATGTGAAACCCCCATGACAACACAATCCACAACGCCAATATCCGGCGTCGTGCATCTCAAAGAGAGGTATTCCCATGTCAACACCTTGACTTACAATATCTGATGCAGTGCTGAACGAGGTCATTTTTACACGCCTACATCCATTAAAGTATACATGATTTATCGTACATGGCCAGTGTCAGCAGCACTATGCAAGATGGTAGTCTTGTCGTCCACAAGCACCCCAAAGTCGGAAACGGTCGAAAATTGATGGTCCCTCCATTCGTGTTTCTGACCTGTACTCTCTAGTCTCAGTCCTCGATTGTCTATCTTTCCTCGGGCTGTTGCGCCCCGATAGAGCAATAGTTCACCGCACGACAGGATCCGAGATTTGTGTATCATGACTTATTTCCACCTTACGGTTACACGTAGCTTAGCAATTTTGTAGTGAGAGATGGCCGGTGGTTTTCAGTAGCTGTCTTCCGCTTGCAATCAGAGTGACACCTTTGGTGGTCGTTGAAGCAAAGTAGTGTGTGGTAAGATGAAGTTGGAGGACTCGCGGTAGAATGACAGGGCCAACATGATGAGAAATCGGCGATTCTATAAATGCACATGTATGCTTCCAACTACAATCCAGTTGAGATTCTTCTAGGCTGTGACGGATACGCAGAGTAGCAATGCTGAAAGGTTACGGATTCGTCTTTGCAGGCCACAGTCCGGGATGCGCGGCTGGCAGAGAATGAACGAGATGCTAGACTTGATATTATGTACGGGAGCTAATTACGGTCAGTAGATATCATTGTCTCGCGCTAGAGATTGAGGATGGCAAATCGATCGCAACTTTTGCCATCATTTTCTCCGTCACACACGCGTCAAGGCCGACTAACCCTCCATCAAAGAAGCTTATCGTGAAGATGTGCAGGCGCTTGATGGACTATGGGGTTGGACGAGACGGAGCTTTCTCACGTGCGGCCTGAAGTTCGGCACTTCCCGCTCGGCCTGGAGATTGGACTAAGCTTCCTATGCCAACTGGCTCGATGAATTTTTTGGTTTTATCGAGCGGCGCTAGTCAACGCCCAAATAGCAGATTGGACTTCTCTCTGGCCCAGGCCACACCTCAAACGGTGCACCTCTCCCTTCTATCTCGAGAAAACATACCCGATCTATTGCCAGTAATGATTAACCACTTGGCTGAATAACTGTCCGTACCAGTTAACCTTCTTTTGCACGGAACTCGCTAGCCCGGAATTCCCCTATTAAGCTGTAGCCCCGGCCAGGCGAGGCCTAGACACCAGGACCCCATGAGGTGCAAATATCCATCTTTGTCTGCATTCATTGTAGCATAAGAGACCAAGTTGATCCAACTCGCCATCTCCACATCGGCTGCGGAATAAGATCAGGAAACTCACCGGATAGCTTTTCCTTCATCATCAAAGATGATTAATCTGTCTAGCCCCAACCCTACCATCTGATATGATCGTGGTTAGCTTCATGATAATGGCGATAGGGGTATGTATTGAGAGATGAAGACGATACAGACCGCGATCGTGATTGGGAATCATCATCGAAGTGAGAATGTTATTACTCAATCTTGGCCCTATAGACTCTACAGTGAGAGCTGTAGCTTCTTAGAGGACACCACGCAGGGGCATTCAGCTTTCGTCCCCTGGTTATCGACGGGAGCTGCTGCCAAAAGTTATCAACTTGATCTGGCTTTCAGAAAAAGTAAAATTTGGCATTAGCATCGGAATCAGGAAACAAATAAAGCCAAAACTGTGTAAGCTAGCAATCGGCCATAAGGGGTTTGTTGTTGTACTGATAGCAAGGCTATCAGTTGGATTATATGAGTTTTAGTAATTAAGTAGCTGGACACAAACGCATTCTTTCCCCTAAATACTGTTTCAAATCGCTAATTTTTTGTAACAAAATAAACTTGCAGCGTGGGAAGCCTTTTGAAATACGGTTGCAGGAAATAGATATTGCCCCCCTCCCGAGGAAAAGAATCTCGCTAGACATTTCCCTGACCCAAGAAATTATGCCAGGTAGAGCTTCCTACGATGGATAGATTACAAGATGCAAAAACTACCTATTTGTTTGAAACCTAGAAGACCCAACGCCTTTCAATGCATGGCTAAATTACCCAACTATCTTATCTTTTGCTCGCTCGCCGAGCTTTTCCAGGTCTGCTCTTTGTATCAGACTTCATCTTTTTGCTTGAGAATTTCTTTAGATCCCCGCTACTTATCGCATCACCACTCTTTTTGAACTTTTTCTTTCCACCAAATCCAAATTTTTCATCCTTTTTCTGCCGCTTATTTATTGTAGGTCGATCTTTCCTGGATGGTTTGGATGTCCCAATTTCCTCATCAATCGCTACGTCAAATAGGTCTGCCTCATTCGTGGTTTCTGCTTCAGCGCCTTGCCGTTCTATAAAATGGGTTAGTTTATTTCTAATTGAACCATAACTGATACTTACTCCTTTTCAGTACTTTGATTTTTTCCAAGGTTTGCTTGCGCTCTTTGTCGCGTTCCTGCAGTTTGGCTACCTGTACTTGCTTGCCGAACTTTTTTAGATCTCGTTGTTTCCTTGCTTCAGCACTTGCTTTCTTGCTAGCAGCTTCGTCAATCAACTTTGACTTTATTTTTGC
This sequence comes from Blumeria hordei DH14, assembly GCA_900239735.1. Classification (NCBI taxonomy): domain Eukaryota; kingdom Fungi; phylum Ascomycota; class Leotiomycetes; order Helotiales; family Erysiphaceae; genus Blumeria; species Blumeria hordei. Next base: position 866,128 of record OENG01000023.1, read on the forward strand.
CATGTGCTCGTCAGCCTTGACCATTTCAGCAAAATAATCCTTCGGCCTTGAGAATGGTATTCCTTCACATTTCAAGAGCTTTCGAGCTTCTTGAGCCGCTGAGAGACACTGAGAATAGAATGCTAGTTCGCGATTGAGGTCGTCAGAGACATCTGGAATGGATACTGGAGTAGATGTAGTTATAGATAAGTGTTCAGAGAATTGCAACTTGGGTGTCATTATTGCGATCCGCTTGAGCGCAGAGGTTAGTGCCACAGTATTATCTATTGTTAAGCGCTGATGTGGAATAAGATCTTCTCTTTCATCGTCATCTAAATCCTCGAGATCGGAAACTGGTATATCTTCGTCGTCCTCTTCTTCGTCATCTTCTTCGCCGTCCTCTTCTTCACCACTCGACGAGTCGCTTTCACTCTCGTCAATAGCTTCTAAGTCGACCTGGATTAATGTCAGCGAGAAATTTAATGTTGGGATTGCCGGAGTGCGGGCCTTAGACGGGGTTTCATCTTCCTCACAACTACTTTCTCCATTACTTTCATCATTATCAATATCAGAGTCTTTTTTGTTCTTCTCCGGTTCTTCCTGTGAGCTGGAGTTGTCATTTTGACCATCCGGTTCCATGGCTACTTCCAAAGCTTTTGTACCCTCATTTTTTTTGGCCTTCACTTTTTTTGCAATCTTTTCTTTCTTCTTTAACTGTAACTTCTTTAAATCGACTCCCTTCTCAGCAAGAAGAGCCGCCTTAAGCTTGCTTTGCTTAACCATATCTATGGCTTATTAAATTTGTAGTAATTCCTCTTGTAATTTATCCTATGCCGCCAAGCAACTGAAAATTGAATACAAATAATCTGTACGCTAGACTGACCGCCTACAAATTAAGATCAGGCTAGCCCGATTAGGTTCGAAAAGGTGAGCCTTTAATTTTTGCAAGTGTAGAATAGGCTATGGCTAGGTAGCGCGATGGTATTACAACCGCTCAAATCGTTTCACAGCTATATTTTCTAAATAATCATAGGCTCAAACAGGATAATAGAGTGAATTAATTTCCGGATCCTCGGAATTTACTTCGATCCGAAACTATGATGGGGAGCGCACGTCAAAAGTATACAACTAAAGGCATATACGCAGGTTCAGGTAATGAGCAGGCTAACACAGTCTACGTGGGGAGCGACATTTCACAACGCAAAGCTATTATATAGTACGATAGTGAGGCCGGCCTTCACATAGGGATCCCCGGTTTTGGCCGAGGTCGGGCCAGGTGGTAAAATACCTGAGAGGATAGTGAAACCCCTGCGAAGCAATCAAAGAAACTGATTAAAAATAGTCACAGGAGCTTATAAATCGACTAGCACGAGAGTGCTCGAACACGAAACCGCCACCCTACCAATGGAAATTACCTGAAGCAGCAAAGGCTCCAATACGTTGGCCGCTCAAAAAACCTACCAGTTCAAAAGCTCATACAATCTACCAGTAGTAATATCAAGCTGCCAAGTCGAGGGAGAGATGACATTCGCGCTAATAACAGGAGATTAGACCTAGCAAACTGGGTGGAAATTTGCGGGGAAGACCAGTCCAAAAAACGGCAGGAAGAGGCAGGAAAGGTTGCAGCATACCAAGAATGGGCTAAATCCTGGCAAAATCAAAGGCGGCTCCAACTACCTCGATAATTAGCTATCGCCGACTCTGACACCTGGAGAGCAGCCAAATTCTATCTGAACCAGAGGTCGGATCAATGGAAAATAAGTTTACAGGAATCGCCTTTTCTACTCCACCGAAACCTGACAAGGACCCAAAGCAGTCTAGCGATGCAAATACGAAGTGAGCACACGGGGCTCAATGCGTATTTATATAGAAGAAAAGTACCCGGAGTCTACAGTCCAAACTGTCCATGTGGCTACCAATCGCAGAAACCCAAGCACATCATTATGTCCTGTCCTCAATAGTCAAATGGAAGTTGAGATATCTAGAGACAAGACAAAAATCGGTCCTACGAAGTTATGCTAAACAATCCAGGAGACACCAAAGGGATAACACAGTGGATCCTAAATCACGATTGGATAGAACAATTTCAAATGACAAAGGCGGTCGATAAGCTGCCGAGGGAAAGGAAGAGATCATGCCTTTCTTGAGGTCAAAACGCTGAGGTGATTTGGCTATATGGAGGGCACTATAGTGTAACTGCGCTTCCTAAAGGATAGATTGCAAACTTTAAGAATTAAATCAGAAGGCTTGGGATGTTTTCACCGTAAGGTTTTCTCCTATCTAAATGTATAGATAGGTTTATAGCCACCTGCATGGGCTCACAGGACGCCAAATCAGGTTAAATGAATTCAAAATCAAAGTGAATTAATAATTAATAAAGTCGAGGTTTGACGGCCCATCCCACATCGCATCACTCACTTCCCTTTTACAAGAATTTCCAACCGGTGCAATGGCCCCAGCTATTGCATCATCATCAACAACGCCACCTAATCTAGGAGGGCAACTTCACCATAGCCCGCTTGGCATTGTAAATGCAATACAAAAGGCAGTGCAAGAAAGAAAGGAAAGATTGGACGTATTTCAGGAATTTCTTGAATTAACCGACTCTAGGGCGAAGAGCAAAGAAGAGAAGAAAGCGACAGCAGTCGTCGTGACGCTGATGGAAAAGATCACGCCTGTCATATCTGCTTTTGCAGTAGACCAGGCAGAAATAAAACCCCTCCATGGCAAGCACTCCATAACCAGTCGCACATAGGAACAATACTGCTGTTGAGGATCACAGCCACGCTCTACCTCTAAAACCTCAATTAAATAGCCCGACATGGGCTACAGTAGTCGGCAAAGCGGCTAAGCTACCGACGCCGCCAAACGTTCAAGTTCAGCGAATGCCTGCTCCAACAGGCAACCCGAAACCCCAGACAGCCCCAAAGGAGGACAAGCGCCTGTTCCTACAATTGAGAAAAGATCACCACTGGCACAAGTTATCGCCAGTCACCATCAAGAAAATAATTACCGACAAAGCTGGGATAGCAACTTCCGCTATCACGTTCATGTACCCAGTCAGGTCGGGGATTGCTCTCGAATGCGCATCAGATGCGTGAGAGAAACCAATATTGGAATTTCACTTTCCTTACAGGAAGACAACATTGTGATTGAGGCAGCTTCACAGTGGAAATCTCTGTTAGTCCCTCATGTTCCACTGTATATCAGGACGCTTGAAGTAGCATTCCTGTCACCAACGAAATGGTGAAGAACGAGTGCAAGGCAGTATGTGGCGCCACATCAATCCAGGTACGGCTCACAGAAACAAAACTTGGCCAATACTCAACGAGCTATTCATTTCAAACAGAAACCAGCGAACACAAAATTTCGTCTCTTTGACGAGAACGGGCTGGCAATCCCCTTTTCACGCCGACGACCGATTGAGCAATGCCAACGTTGATGGGGATTCCACACAACGCGTTCCTGCACCTGGAGCCAACGATGTGGGAGATTTGTGGGAACCCATGAGATATCAGAGTGCCAGGCCAAGTTGTCAAAGTGCTCAAATTACGCGGGACCTCACCACTCAAATGAGGGTAGCTATATGGCCCGGCCAAGACGACAAAACGGGATAATTCTGCCCCACACCCCCGCAAAATTACATATCATAAGAGAACGCGGAAATCGTGATTATCACGCTGCTCTAGTGTACTCAGAAAGGAAGGGTAATACGGTTGAAACCGTTATTGCCCAGGACTCAACAATGTCGTGTTAATGTTAGGAAACCCCTCAACAAAAGCACCAAAAGATAAATATAACACCCTCCACTTTCACAAAGTGAATGTCGGAAGGGGTGGGTAAAATACGGATATAGCATTGCAGCAGGCATGGGATGCTGGTACACATGTAGTTACGGTACAGGAGCCATGGACAAAAAAGAAAGAGGGGGGATTTATCACAAAAAGTCACCCAAGCTACAACAGCCATACATCATTCGGAGGAATAGACGTCCGGCCTGTGCGGTCACTTTCACGCGGAAAGGCATTCGGCCGACTCAATTCTTTCCATCTTTACGAGGCCCGACATCTGATTACTGTTTTGTAAAGATGGGCAGCCTTGCATTTGTTAAGGTGTATCATGCCCAGGTACCAGTGAAACCTTGAAACCCCTACTTCGATGGGAAGTCAGAGGACTAGTGGTTGTTGGAGGCGATTCAAATTCCGAGTCACAGTATTGGCAGCCGCTAACAACAAATCAGTGTGGTAATGGTAACCTGATTATGGAATGGGCCCAGCTATTGCATCGTCATGGTCATCGCCCTCCAATCCTTGAGGGAAACACTATCTAAGCCCGCTAGATACTGCGACTGCAATGGAAACTATTTTCAACACCTGTTAGTGTTGACCTCTACGAGCCTCCAGCTCTCACTATATAGCCTGTAGAGCCGAGACTGAAAAACAAAGTCCTCACTTCGATGGGGATTTCCATTCGCTTTCGCCGTCTGTATCGTCTTCATCCCTAAGCACACCCCCAAGCACCAATATCATGAAGCGAATCACAATCAGATCAGATGTTAGGGTTAGAGCCCTACTCATCACCGACACTTGATCATGGAGGAAAAGCCATTCGATGAGTTTCTGAAGCGTACCCAGCACCCGATACGGTGATGGTAGATTGAATCAAGTCGGCCTCGACTGTTACAGGGATGGGGGATGTAGATGAATATGCGCACCTCGTATAGTCCCGGTGTATAGGCCTCGCCTGGCTGGGGCTGCAGGTTTTTTGAGACTTTTTCCCGCGCACGCAGTTTTCATTGCTACCTCTATTTTATTTTATAGAAGGTTTCGTGGAAAAGTTGGCCAAATTTCATTGGTAACTACAGAGCTGAACGGCTATTCACCTAGGGCAATATATCGATGATCTTTCAAGCAACATGAGAGGCAAGGAGCACTGTACAAGGTGTGGCCTGGGTCAGAGAGGAGCCCAATGTGCTAGATAGTCTATGACGCAAGTAGTACAATAAACACACATACATACTGCGACTGCAATGCAGAGAGGAGAACATGAAAGAAAAGAAAGAATCTGCCTCGTCCAAGAGTTTCTAGAACTAATTGACACCTGGGCCAAACCACGGCGGGAACAAACGCGTCGACAATTCTGGCGTCATTCATGGCAAATATTGCGCTCATTATGATTCATTTTGCAATAGGCTCAATGGAGAACTATGAGACTACTAGTAGGGACCCGAATACTCGTTGAAATTTTTCAAAATTCAGTGACACACAGGGCAAAAAGCATTTCTTTCACGGATTACAGTGTCCTGCCCGTACAGTCAATGGAAAACACTTCACCCTGGGCTACAGTAGCCCGAGAAGCAGCCAAGATACTAAACCCTACTGCTGTTCTCTTACCGAGTAGACCTGTCGCGTAGACAATTCAAACAACGAAACTGACTCCTAAGGTAGACAGACGCCTTTTCGTACGCTAGAAAAGAGAACACGAATGGCGTCAGCTCGCACAGATCATCATCAAGAAGATGATTACTGAAGGGCAGGAGTTGCTCCGTTAGCTATCATAGCCATTTACTCGGCTCTTTCCGGTATCTTATTTGAGTGTGCATTTTATACTTTTAAGGAAACGATTCCCAGTGTGGGACCATCCTTCAAACAGTTTAACGTTTCATTGAGGCAGCATCGGAATGGATATCAGTAGTAGTACCACGCATATCCCTCTATATTCAGTCGCTAGAAGGAATCATAACCGTCACTAATGGAATGGTGTTGCGCGAATGCCAATCTATTTGTGTTGCGGCTCGAATTCTGGTACGTCCATCACTAAGAAAATTGGGACAAGAATCTACAAGCTGGCTTTTACATTTCCGCCAGAAACCATCGAATCTTAAATTGAGACTTTTCAAGAAAAGCGGACCGGCAATGCCTTTCACACGTCAACGCCCTATTGAGCAATGCCAGCGCTGCTGGGGATTCCACCCTACGCTAATATGCACAAAAATCTAACGTTCTGGACGCTGTGCGGGTGTGCATGACACTTCAAAGTGTTAGGTGAAAATTCCTCGATGCTCTGCATGTATCGATCCCCATGACTCCTACGAGCTCCAATGTATGTCTCGGCCCAGACGCAAACAGTGTCGTGCAACGAGTAATGATTCCAAGTTCAATTTAAGTTTCTCGATCAGTTTGAGATTTTAATAATCTTTGATTCCATACACGTACCCGTCACCTCTTGATTGTTGTAAAAATCCGAGTTCATAACTGCACACACCATCAGGGGATAACCGTGCACCAATTAAGTTAACTCCTTAGAATCTGATCACTATTGCCTCCTGATTGCTACACACTAAGATCAACGTGTTCACTATAATAATTGTTGGAAATTCTGACTCTCGAATTTAGGACTCAACCACTATCTGTTTCGTCTCAGGTTCCCGACAAGATCGACTCTCTCTACACATGTCTTGAGTGCGCTAATCGCGCCTACTGTCGCATATACGTTTGGATATTTACGTACTACAGCGTACCTTGGCTCATCAGGGTAGATGAGAGGTGGCTGGTCATCACTAGGTTTGACAGGCACATGAGACTAGTGGGGATTTCTCCCTTAGATGTATAAGTCCAATGTTCTCATAGTTGTAAAATATCAAGTCTTCTTTACTTTATCACTTATATCCATATCATATCGTACAGAGTATATTTTCCAACAATAATGACACCATTGTAGTTACTCTAGCTATCATAGACAATAACATATGGAGGAACAAGGGTTGGAACTCCTGTATATAGATAGGACCTTTTTACTCTTAGTATCCAATCATCCACATCCACATCTACAATTCACTACCATTCAATCATCTTACTCTGTTCAAGTGATCTATTAAATTCTCCCATACCTATCAGTATTCTACTCACAAGGTGACGTCTCCCTATCCATCGCCCTCAGCCTTTCAATATTGAGACCATAAGGATTGCTTTCGTTTCGTTCGAGGAGCTCTGTAAGCCAACATGCAAATATGAATTATACGGCTCTGGGCATGGAATTGATATACAAGAAAATGGAATTATGAATGAGCCTTGGTCTCAACGGCTACATTGTCCACATCATACAATAGAATAGACACTGAAAATACCGAGATGAAAGTGTATGGGAGGAGCTCATCAAGTATTTCGAGAATTGGATAAAGCATAATTTCGATATCCCATCTCAGACTGCTATTGTTGACTTGCGTGATTGTCTACATTGGAACGAAGTTTATGTCTTCAAGGTGCCATGAGTCTCAATAGTAGAAGAAGTAGCAAAAGTGTGGAAGGGAGAATGCAGCATACGTGGACTAGGGATGAAATATTAGAAATAATAAAGGTGAGCAATTCAATTTAAGATTTCATCGAGACTGCCAGTCTTCAATAGCACCTGTATTAGGTTCCCGCTCTGCTACACCACATTTTGATCGGGCTACGAAATTATGGCAGACTATTAAAGCGGATATATGGAGAGAAGAAGAGAGGGATACTTTACTCAGAGCAAATCTAGAAATTTCCACGCCAGATATAATACAAGTAAAAGCCTTCACACCCCAGCTGTATTGGCCGCAACTCGGAGTGAAGTGGCAAACAAGTCCTGATATTCCTCTATGGTCGGGTGTAGAGGACTAAAATCGATCAATTAATACACAGCGCAAGAATCAAATAGCTTCACCGACGGCACATGTATAGTTCCAAGGCAACCTATCGTCATCCGAGCCTGTATCCCCTGCAAAAAGAGCTACTCAGAATATGCCACGAGTTGCTAAAACTCACCAATAACAAGGAAAGCAAAGAAGTTCTCAGAAGGGGCCATTGGTAATCTGAATTAGTCGAGAATGTGAAGCTGAACTTTGAATTACTATCTGGTCTACGTGACGGATGTGGCTTCAAAATGGTCTAGTTCGCAGCCTGTGAATTGCGCATCAGCCAGACAAGTTATTTTATAATCTTTGAAATCTTAAGCTCTACGGCCGCATAGATGGTGACTAGGCCTTGAAAGCTTTCCATTCCCTCTAGCACAAGTTTTGACGTGTCTTCGACAGGACTCATGAGGAGGAACTTCAAGCCTTGCCTCGTCGTGGATAGCCTGCTTATCTGCGTCTCGATTGTAAGGGACACCGATCAGTGTTGGTACAATTTGGTATACGCGCGTAAACAAAAAAGCCATACAGTAACAGGAATATGTAACTCAAGCACTCATCTAGTCTCACTCTTTTGATGTCAGATGAAAAGGGCAGGGAAATATTACTATCGTAACATGCGATTGTTTAGAGACAACGACATTGCCTAATCCGTGGCAGTATGAGTATTGTTGAATGGCTATTGCACCAGTGGCGTAGATGGACGAAGGTGTTTATAATCAGGTGACATGATTATGTAATACGGGTAGTAGAACATCTTTTATTATTGGCTTCAGTCTGGATGGGGGAGAGGGAATTAGGAACAACCAAGCCCTCTGATCTTCGGAACCTATTGTGCTAGCACATTTCATACCCGTGCCATACCGACAATTACACAAGTACAAGACTATTGTTCCAGTAAGCATCTTTGTATCCCCATAGTTCAAGTTGGTCAGACCACCATCTCCATATAGGGTGCTGGGTACGCTCGGGAAACTCATGGCATGGCTTTTCTCCATGACCAAGAGTTGGTGATGGGTAGGGCTCCGACTCTACCATCTGATCTGATTGTGATTAGCTTCATGATATTGGTAATAGGTGGGTGTGCTTAGGGATGAAGACGATATAGACGGCGAAAGCGATTGGGAATCCTCATTGAAGTGAGGACTTTGTTACTCAATCTTGGCTCTGCAGACTCTACGTGAGATCAGGAGGTTGGTATGGGTCAACACTGACGGTATTGAGAATAGTCCCCCGTAGTATCGTGATATCAAGCACGAGACTGAAGAATACCAGAGTCACTAAGGGAGTGTCGACTGCTCGTATAATGGATGAATTGAATAACTGAATGTATCTGTTACGGGCTAGGCCCGGCTGGGTTCTGGCTGGGCTGTGTATAACTACAGGGCCCATCCTTGTTTCGTCACATGTAAGGCTAAGGGATCTTGAATAGCTTTAGTAGTCATAAAGCGCTGTAGCTGCTCGCTCCTGAACTGCATAGAAAATATAAACATTTAATTGTGGCATTGCTTCCGTGCACTGACCGAAAGTCCTAGCCCGTCACAGTATCAAGCTAAAGCCTTACACCAGCCGGCTAGGACGAATCCGTAACCTTTCAGCATTGCTACTCTGCGTATCCGTCACAGCCTAGAAGAATCGCAACCGGATTGTAGTTGAAAGTATACATGTGCATTTATAGAATCGCCGATTTTTCACCATGTTGGCCCTGTCATTCTACCGCGAGTCCTCCAACTTCGTCTTATCACACACTACTTTGCTTCAACGACCACCAAAGGTGTCACTCTGATTGCAAGCGGAAGACAGCTACTTCAACCACCGGCCATCTCTCACTACAAAATTGCTAAGCTACGTGTAACCGTAAGGTGGAAATAAGTCATGATACAAAAATCTCGGATCCTGTCGTGCGGTGAACTATTGTTCTATCGGGGCGCAACAGCCCGAGGAAAGATAGACAATCGAGGACTGAGACTAGAGAGTACAGGTCAGAAACACGAATGGAGGGACCATCAATTTTCGACCGTTTCCGACTTTGGGGTGCTTGTGGACGACAAGACTACCATCTTGCATAGTGCTGCTGACACTGGCCATGTACGATAAATCATGCACTTTAATGGATGTAGGCGTGTGAAAATGACCTTGTTCAGTACTGCATCAGACGACGTAAGTCAAGGTGTTGACATGGGAATACCTCTCTTTGAGATGTACGACGCCGGATATTGGCGTTGTGGATTGTGTTGTCATGGGGGTTTCACATATGATGATTGACCGTTTGCCTCCAACATGTCCGACCATAATTCAGCTGAGGAGATTCCACCTGATGTTTGGGTAGGCCAAGCTACGGCAATAAGTAGACAAACTATATATTCATATAACTTTTCAAGATCTATTATCAATGCCGTGTGATTAATAGCACAACTTAATCTCAGCGCGTTCAACCTACTCGTAAACTGCGGAGAATAATATGATTATCAAGATTTTATCTTCTTCACTGGCTGCTGGGCAGTCTGGTAATGAAAATTTATCCTTTCAGAAAAGGTGGGCAATCAAAAATTCCCCCGATGACGTCCCCGAAGGAAAGTCAACGGCTCCCGACTCCTCGCTGTGCAATGAGGGTTTAGAGTCGCCACCAGGAGCATTGGTGATCGCTCTGGTGTCAAGAAGGTAAGTATGAAGGCGGAAGGAGGGTGCGGATTCACGCTATACTTATACTCTCGAAAGGGTCCCAGAAGCGAGGCGGCCGCACTCATAATTAAGCAAACAGGGCATACAGCCTTCCTAACGCCAAGAACCTTCGGAAACCAGCGTGGCGAATGAGAATGCAGGAAGAGGTCAGCCGATGCGCGGAAATGTATGATCACGAGCCCAACAAACCCTTCATGCAGCAAGGCTAGTAGCAGGCATAACCCAAATCAAAGTGCTCTATTTTTGTAAGTCTATTTATTGTCCTGCCTGAGTTCATAACTACGCAGGACATACAGGTCTCCTATGCCTATAGGCCAAGGATACCTATGCCGGTACAGTGTCGACTCGTCATAACGATATCTTCTTCGCGCACGCATTACGTTCTAACAGTAAATATAAAAACCTAACGATACTCGATAAAACATTGTCGCCGTCGCACTTTTATCGTTATATTGAATAACCGTCACATGATGTAACCACTGTCGTTGGCTGAAGCCTGATGATATTTAGTCGTGTGCCAAATAATCAAGGCAGGAATATCTTTTTCCTAGTTGAATTCTAAATATGTCATGCACTTCCCCACATGGCTCATTAGGCCTGGTAGAAGCCAGGATCCACCTCGTGTAAATATATTCTTAAATGGCGACTAAGATTATACACATGACAACGCGACAATTGAGGTAGAGGAGGAGGTCACGCTAATGGATGTCATTGCTGCACATACTTTGCCATAGCAGGAGGATCAGGAGGAGCACGAGGATATGGAGGCAGCTAAGCCACTTGCTACGATGAATCAAGCACTAAATGGCCTCAAGTGCCTGCTCAGCTTCAAGGAGCATGAACCAGATGCCAACTCCATGGAGCTTACGATACTCATGTGCATGGAAAGAAGCCTACAGCAGCAGGTAGAGCTTAATCAAAGGCAAGGGATATTAGATACCTGGTTTAAAAAGTGTGTAAGATGTAACGATATTAAGTTTGTTGTACGAGGAGGTGTGAAGATTTCATTGACTGGACCAAGTAATTAAATGTGTTTGTACATATTATCATGAGATCGTGGTATCCACAAAAACGTTAAAGCAATATCACGTATCTATTTTGTTTTTTATCATTCAATGTGAAAACAGCTATAAAGCTATGATACATGACCGGTGCTTTGTAGACATGATGAATTACTCTTTGAACGTCAGAGACACTCATACTCTGCATTTCATTCTCAAATACCGCTGTAACGTATGTTTGCTTGCGCATACAGTCGACCCTCTTCCGTAAGTAGCCACCAAAGGGAAATTCAAACCTTTGACTGTCCATGTCTAGCAGCACCACGAGAAAAGTGATTGTCTTTTGCCAGATTCAAACCGGCCATCTCATGTCTCGAGTGGGATATGTGTCCTAGTTATCCAGACTCTACCTGGCAGGCGGGCCAAGACGATGTACCACCGCACCATCCAGCCGTGGCGGTGTTTATGGTGCTGTCTCCACTCTCGCAACCGAAGTCTAGGTGCGCCCAAAACTCAATTTGTAAAGACTACTTGCCAAAACAAAGAAATGTCCTCCAGATTTGTGCGCCATGCTTTTTTTCCTCTGTCGGGTGTAAATATAGTCGTGGGCGTATATTTGGCGGCCAGCTGAGGCCAGAGAAGGTCGACGAGAGGTGTGGTCATCGGGATGAGGATGTGCTAGGCCGTACCTGTAGACTTGATGAGGCTTAGGTAGGATTAGATCTCTTTGGTAGTGAAAAAATTGATGTGGTGGAGTATCTTGAATAATTGCCTCGTGGGCCAACTCGTTCGGTATTGCGGAATTAGACTGAACTTGGCTCTGAGAATATTTCACTCCCAGGTTCGTAGAAGACACCGCGCACAGGTGTTCAGTCTTGCCCTTCTGTGTAAGGTGTGGCATGGGTCGGGAAGGGGCCCATTGACTCGAGTAACACAATAAAAAACCAACCCGGATACCCTCTGCGGAGTTTAAAAGTTTACCTCTTTCAACTCGACATTGACGGGGGAATATTCTCAACATCTGTCAGTGGTGTCCCCTACGAACCTCCAGCTCTCACTGTAGAGCCTGCAGAGTCGAGACTGAGTAACAAAGCCCTCACTTCAATGAGTATTTCCATTCGATTTCGCGTTCTATATCATCTCCATCCCTAAGCAAATCTCCCTAGCACCAATATCATGAAGCTAACCATGGTCAGATCAGATGGTAGAGTCGGAGCCCTAACAATCACCAACTCTTGATCATGGAGAAAAAGCCATCCGATGAGTTTCCGGAGCGTACCCAGCACCCGATACGGCGATGGTGGATTGGATCGAATTGGCCTCACCTATTACAAAGAAGTAAGATGTAGATGAAATGCACACTTCGTGTGGTTTCGGTGTCTCGGCCTCGCCTGGCTGGGGCTGTAGGATTTTGAGACATTTTCCCGCGCATATTGTTTCCATTGCTACCTCTATTTTATTTTATAAAAGATTTCGTGGAAAAGTTGGCCAAATTTCATTGGTAACTACAGAGCTGAACGGCAATTCACCCAGGGCAATATATCGATGATCTTTCAAGCAACATGAGAGGCAAGGAGCACTGTACAAGGTGTGACCTGGGCCAGAGAGGAGCCCAATGTGCTAGATAGTCTATGACGCAAGTAGTACAATAAACACAAACAAACAAAACTCGGCATTGTTCGTGGGCATCCACTCAAGTGAAAATTTACAATCTTTCATAATCCACGCATGCTAGGATCATCCTGCTCTCGACAACCGCGAACAATGCGCTCGGCCATTTATGAAATCGAGATTAAGGCTGATGAGGGTGCATTCACTGAAGCTACAGGTACCCACGACACTCGTTATGGAAATTTGAACTGGCTGGCCTTGAACAAGTTCAGAGTTGCATTGGCCCGAGTTACATCTAGGACTTCACGCAATAACTCATCCATATTGATGAATTCTGTCGACTTAACAGGACCCCAACTAGAGAGTATAGAATAGCAAGGTAGGGGATAATTCAGCCAACTTATTATCATTTTCACCATATTTCAATTTAACAAGCTTCCCTTACAAAGCTTCTCAACTTGACTCACAGGATAGAACTTTAATGGAATTAAGACTCAAAGGAAGATGATTCGAAAATCGAAAGTCGAAAATCAACAATTGTCAAAGTCTTTGCAACTGGCTACGTTGCGATCGTGAAATCTCATTCGTGAACTTCAACTGTCAAAAATGCGACGGTACTGGACTTCAAAAGACATATTCGAGAGACAGAATAATACTACATGATGTAGCCCTGCATATCATAAAAGCTGTCAGCTTATACTTTTGAATAGGTAACATTCTGCTTGATGGCCTGTTCAAGAAAGGCAAAATCCTTCGTGGTGTTGACGTGTCTCAACCATGCACAGAGTCGGTAAGAGTGTCAAGGTCATGATCGACACAGGCCGCGTAGATCAGATAATGAGTGGTAATGATATGTCGAATTCGTTAGCCATGCACTCTAGTTTGAGTAGTCAAGTCATGGCGCGCGCTTTGGTCATTTGATGACGCATGGATACTGGTAAGCATTTTGCAACTGACCAATCAGACACCAGGGAAGCTAAAGTCGTCAATTTAATTGGTTACATATCAATGACCAAAGTAAACTCATGCTATCAAGAATTTGCCTGAAAAATGTAGATGCTGTTATAATGCCATCTATCAATTTCAACAAAGAGCCACAGTGGTAACAAGCCAGCTCAATAGTTAGCGACTTAAACATGTAGATGAAATTTACATTTCCAATCTACCTCTCGTCCTTCTTCGACCAAATCTCACCTTAGGCATACGACGGCAACCAGCTGATCTACAGATTTTTAAGCGTAATCCAGATATGCGCGGCTCAGGTTCCGTTACAAGCTCGATCGTTTGCTGACCCCGGGTCCTAGCTAGGGTTTGGTCAGATGATTCAATGACAAGACGCAAGACCTTATTTCAAACGCTACAACCGTACGCTGCCAAATCAGGATACACTTAATACTAAGCTACGCACCATCCTAAGTTTTAAATGTCGGTCATGACAAGGCATCTGCTTACTAAATCTACGCACAAACTTGGTGTATTAAAGCACCCTCCTGCATTTCCACTCAAGCTAAGACCGACAATTCCACTAAGTTGCCCGATAGCTTTGAAATTTCAACCAAAAACTCTATCTCTCATACAATTCACTCAAATCAGGAACATGGGTGACAGTAAATGTCCCTATAGGGATGCAAATGTTGCTGGTGGTGGCACCCACAACAAGGACTGGTGGCCCGAAACTCTAAAGCTAGATGCTCTTAGGCAACATACAGCAGAATCCAATCCTCTAGGCAAAGATTTCGATTATGCTAGCGCATTTAAGACCTTAGACTATGAAGGTCTGAAAAAGGACTTAAAAGATTTGATGACGGACTCCCAGGATTGGTGGCCCGCAGACTTTGGGCATTACGGAGGGTTTTTTGTGCGGATGGCTTGGCACAGCGCTGGAACCTATCGTTCGATTGATGGCCGAGGTGGTGGTGGACAAGGACAACATCGGTTCGCTCCATTAAACAGTTGGCCTGATAACGGAAATCTGGATAAAGCGCGCAGACTCCTTTGGCCCATCAAACAGAAATACGGCAATAAAATCTCTTGGGCCGATCTTTACCTATTAACTGGTAATGTTGCGATTGAATCAATGGGTGGTAAGACCTTTGGATTTGCATGTGGGCGTCCTGATACCTGGGAGGCAGATGATGCTACATTCTGGGGAAACGAAACAAAATGGCTAGGCAACGATGCTCGATATAAGAATGGTTCAAAAGACCCCAAGGATATCTATACTCGTCAATTAGAAAAACCTCTAAGTGCTGTTCACATGGGGCTGATTTACGTGAATCCTGAGGGACCTGATGGTATCCCAGACCCTGTAGCGTCAGCTAGAGATATTCGCACTACCTTTCGCCGCATGGCTATGAATGATGAAGAGACAGTCGCTCTCATTGCCGGTGGACACACTTTCGGCAAGACTCATGGTGCCGCTCCCGCTACTCATCTCGGAAAGGAACCTGAGGGAGCTCCAATAGAAGCACAAGGTCTTGGGTGGGCTAACAGCTATCGCTCTGGAAAAGGTCCGGACACCATTACGAGTGGTCTTGAAGTCATCTGGACTAAAACTCCTATTAATTGGAGCAATCATTACCTGGAATACCTCTTCAAATACGATTGGGAACTGACAAAGAGCCCAGGGGGAGCAAACCAATGGACAGCAAAAAATGCGGAAGCCTTTATACCAGATGCTTTTGATCCCAACAAGAAGCATCCCCCAAGGATGTTGACAACTGACCTTGCCCTTCGACATGATAAGGAGTACGAGAAAATTTCACTTCGTTTCCTAGAGAATCCAGATCAGTTCGCCGACGCTTTTGCCCGTGCCTGGTTCAAGCTTTTGCATCGCGATATGGGGCCACGATCTCGCTGGCTAGGCCCAGAAATTCCCAAGGAGGAATTAATTTGGGAAGATCCTATTCCGGAGATTGATCATCCCATAATTAGCCAGGAAGACATCAACAACCTGAAAAAAGAGATTCTATCCAGTGGCGTGGGCCATAACAAATTAATTCAAACTGCTTGGGCATCTGCCTCCACTTTCCGTGGTGGCGATAAACGTGGTGGTGCTAATGGTGCCCGTATTCGTCTAGCTCCCCAGAAAGACTGGAAGGTTAATAATCCACCTCAGTTAACCTGTGTCCTAGAAACGTTGGGGAAAATTCAATCTTCCTTCAATAGTAGCCAGACGGGGGGAAAGATAGTTTCTCTAGCTGATCTAATTATTTTAGCCGGATGTGCAGCCTTAGAGAAGGCAGCTGGGGTTCCAGTGCCGTTTAGTCCTGGTCGAGCAGATGCATCTCAGGAACAAACTGATATCAAATCATTCTCAAACTTAGAGCCAGTCGCCGATGGATTCCGCAATTTCGGTAGATCTACTCCTCGGGCTCGAGCGGAACACATGCTTGTTGATAGAGCACAGCTTTTGACACTCACCCCACCTGAGCTGACGGCTCTTGTTGGTGGTCTCCGAGTTCTTGATACAAATTTTGATGGATCCTCATGTGGAGTTTTTACTAAGCGCCCGGGCCAGCTAACAAATGACTTTTTTGTGAATCTTCTCGATCCCGCAATATCATGGAAGGGGATTGATGAGGACGAATTTTTTGAGGGAATTGACAGAAAAACAGATGAAAAGAAATGGATCGGATCTCGTGCCGATTTGGTCTTTGGCTCTCAGGCTGAGTTGCGTGCTATTGCAGAGGTGTATGGCAGCGCTGATGGCAATGAAAAATTGATCAAAGACTTTATAGCCGCATGGAACAAAGTAATGAATCTAGATCTATTTAATTTAGCTCATTAAAGCTTATTATGATTAATACAAATTCAGCTGCGAATAATGTTTGTAAATAATGAGATAATACATGGATTTAAAATTCGCGTTTTACGTAAGAATAATGAAGTTTCTCCAGAGAGTTGGTGGTTGGTTGTTCTGCAAGTCAGTAATCCTTTTCGAGGTTGTAAAAATTATGATCCAACGAAAATTTTTGGTTGATTCAAGCTTGCTGGATGCACACGAAATTTGAAAGTTAATGGGTTGGCAACCCATACGGTATAAGATTTCCATCCTGTAAGACCTGCGAAGTTCTTCACATTTTTTGTGCATTCAGCAATCTAGCTACGATACTAGATCGGTGCTATGTAAAATTTTTGGATGACTTTAGACATTAGAAACACTCATGCTCCGGATTTCACTCGCAAATACCAATGTGAAGTACGATTGCTTGCACAGTCGACCTTCCTCCGTAAGTGCCTGCCCAAGGGACGTTTCAAAACCTTTGACTATCCAAGCTTGCCTTCGTCGTCCGGGTGAGCCTATACCGCGAGAAGTGTGGTTGTGTTTCGCCGGATTCGAAGCAGCGATCTCCTGTCTCGGGTGGGATATGTGTCCTAGCCATCCAGACGTAACTTGAGAAAGCGGACGAGATGATGTACCGGCGCACCACGCAACGACGGCGGGGCCTTTAGGTCTTTGAGACTTTTTCCCCGCACGCAGCTTGCATGGCTTTTTTAGTGGTAGTAGAGGGGTCGGTGGAAAGGTAGCGGAACACCACGGGTAAATACCGAGGTGAATGGCTCTTCCCGCACCGGGCAATATATCAATGGTATTCGAAGTAGCAGAAGAGGATAGGAGCTCGCTACGAGATGTGGCCTGGGTGAGAGAGGAGGCCAATGTGCTAGATATCCCAAGACCCAAGCGGTACAGTAAACACAGCTCTTTACCCCCCATAGACGCCGCCTTCCCGAGGTTCAGGTAAAACTGCGAGTTCAGTGGCATGTGAGGCCCGTGCGTTATGGTCCTAGCAACCTGAGCACCATAGAATCCTGCCGAGCTTCCTGCGCGTAGGTCACGCGCGAGGCTCCTGCGCTGGATCTTGGTCGACAGCGCGAGCTCGCTATGCTCAGAGGGCTCTACGCAACAATATGGATAGCTCTGCGATGGCATGGAGGGCCATGCACAAGTTGAGCGCGGGAAGTCTGCCTACCGTCCCCGGCGAGCTCTGCAGCGAGAAATACTTCTCTCCTCGCCCACCCACCCAAAAGACGAATCATGATTCTCCCCTAGTGAGGCACACTGGCTCACTCACACGCAAGCTTCGCGATGTCTCGGAGGCGCATGTCCGGCCGCGTCGCCGCCCACGCTTCTCTCGCTTGAACGGGTGCTGGCGAATCATCGGCCTGCTCTGCAGCTCGCCGCTGTCTCTTGACGCGTTGGCTGGATACGCGGAGGGGGTGGAATGGGGGCCATATCGACACACCATAATGGAACAGCGTGATTCCCATCAAGCCGTTTGCGCTGGCCCGGAAGCCTTCGTGATGCAGAGGGCACTGGTGGGGCAGAGCGCGTGGGAGCCTAGCATGGAGCTGTGCGTGGAAAGAGGTAATTTTCCATCCTAGGCCGCATTCCTCTCTCACATTCCTCGCCTACATCAAGTCAAACCCTCGCAACGGCCGATGATATCCAGGGATGCCTCGCTACAACTCCAGAGATCTCTCCGCACACACACACACACACACCCCCCGTAGCCAGGCCAACCGGGTAACCGAGCCCAAGCCAGCACCTCGCACTGGCCAAGAAGCCCAGCTTTTGATGGTTGGAGATTATCCCAGCGCCGGCCGGGTCTTCTCTCGTGGCGTAGCTGTCGAGCGAGTCGACGACGAGCCGGGCATGTCCTCCAGCAACAATGCCGCGACCATATGAAGAAGGTCATTCACATGCACCTCTCGAGTGCAGCCGAGACCTACGAGGCGTCTGCTGCCGGCCAAATGATGCGCCTAGTGTCTCGAGTCATGATGGTCGGTGTTGGCAGAATCTGGCGCAAGCCGAGTGAGGGATGGCCGGAACGGTGGCACGTATTCTTCTCGCCCCAAACGCCGACAATGATGCGCCGACGCTGACGGCAACGGGAGTGCCGCATCTCGCGGCCGACATCGCGGAGGATGGCGGCTACTGAGGATCAGGAGGCGCTGGCATGTCTATGCATCCGCCATGGAATCCCTCGATATCGATGAGAACAAATCTGGCCTTACATCCCGAGTAAACTGCTCAAACGTAATTAGAAGCTGTGGCTAGACTCTCAAAGTCCTCCATACGCTGGGACTCGCTACGGACTACAATCCGAAAATCTATCGATCCGCCAGGGGACGCGCCTGAGGTCGGCGGTAGCTTGAGACGGTGGCAAAGTTCATTCCCCATTCACATTTCTGCCAATCATGAGGGAGTAGGCGTGTTTCCTCGAGACCTGCAATGTATAAGATCATTAGAACGTAAATAATGTAGCCGTCACGCATCTACCACACTGTTGGTGGTTACCAGTGGGGCAAGGAGTCTGTCTGCTGTGTAATGTTGAAGATGCGAGTCACGTTCCATTGGCCTCCCCGGTACCAAACAGTAGGCAGGATGACAGATCACTCGCTTCGTTTGGGATATTTGTGAGGGCACTGGTATAAGCTCTTCAAGGCTGAATCACTCGTGGATTACGAATTATGTACATAAGATGGGAGTAGTAGATTGTCGTTTGCTTGATTCTCTATCAATATAACAATTGTCATTTCATTCCAACATATCTTCAGCACAGTCTCAATGACTATGCAATTGAAAAGCATTTAATATTACATAAAGGTTCGCGTATCAATTATTAGAGGTGATAGCTCATAGGACAATCATTATGTACAGTTTTCCCCACATTCTGAGGGGAATAAGCAAATAGTGAAATGGGCTCAAAGTTTCATCAATTAGCTTGACTCGCGAGGTAAAGGAGGATCGATAAATTTGGAAGATGAAGTTATCATAGCGTAGTCTCTTTACATCATTCCCCACTCCTCATCCATATCTACTGGCTCTTTGCAATTAGAAGGCGTTGTCCCCGCCTCATGCTTCATTTCCCCGAATTATTTTTTGAAAATGGGTCGAATGAATGCTGGGGAGATTAGGGTAAGCCTCTCATTGTTCACTTCATTTTGTAATAAAGTGGAGAAATTTACCTTTATGCGCATGTACTACCGGCAATTAAGCTGTGTAAAGTGATCGTATTAGTGTTGAATTGGTGACATTTACAACCAAATTTTTCGATTCTATATCTCGACGCATTGCCCGCATGCTTCTACATAATTGTCTCTTTGGATGTTGGGATGGGTAAAAGGAATCTGAGGAGGATCTACTGAAACTTTGAAGAAATGTTTCATCAAAGCTACTCAGTCGCCGATTATTTCTTCATCTACCTCGTTTTGGGGGTTTGTTTTTGCCGTAGTATCAGAGATCTCGTTTTCACTCTCTTCTTGGTGCTCCCCTGCCTCTTCATGGTCATCCTGGTCGTTTTCTACTGCGTTCTCAGCAAAAGGATCATCGTCTTCTGCGCTATCATCATCTTCAGCCTCGACTAGCTCGGCACTCTTGGCTGGCTTCTTTTGAATTTTAGCATCCTGGACATCCTTACTGCGGGTCATTTTCTTTGCTTTCGACTTAGGATCATCAAGACAACCAACTACTTCTCTAAAGTTTGGACCAAGGAGATTTCTGTTTCGTAGAAGACGGGAGCGAAGTTTTCCTTTTGATGGACCTGATGTATCAATCACTTGCGCCAATAAGGCGAGGACTATCTTTCCCGAGAATTGGCAAAGTTGCTCCTCTGCAGTGAGCGCTTCAGCATATATTTCGCTTTCATTCGGCTCATCTTCATCATCTTCATCTTCGGAATCAAGATCCTCGGGTGCCTCATTATCGCCCGGTGCATTTAGTTTCTTCTTCGTTTTTTTTGCAAAATGCCTTTCTAGCTCGCTGAACAACAAGGTTAATTCTTCTTGAACATCCTCTCGTATTTCTGTAACTAGAGTATGCAATTTATCTCTGAGGTTGGCATTAGAGTTTTGTGAAGCTTGACTGTCAATTGGTTTATTCGCAGGCTCAAAGGAGGCCACAAATAAGACATAAAGGTCTAATAATGTGCCAGCCCCAAGCAATCGAACATCATCTAGATCTGCACGTGAAGAAAAGGATGCGATGAGGTTTGCAGAGAAGACCTCCTGACGCTCCTTGAGCAGTTCAAGTTCAGCTTCGGAGATTTCTCGCGAATCAGCAATCACGAGCGCCATGTCTCGAGTTTTCCACATGAAGTAAAATAGGGCCGAGCGAATTGCGGATTGCACAGCTGTATCTTCAAGGAGATCAAAAGCTACATCACATCCCTCGGTAAGTTCGCCCCGCGCAATCACATCAAAAATTAGCGTTATTAGAGGTTGCTTTCCCTTCCCAGGATCGCTCTCCATGAATTCTATAGAGCTTGATATGCTTGAGAGCTGCTCAAGTCGTGCGAGGGTCTGTGAAAGTTCAGTGAGAAGATTCTCACTTAGGGAGCAACCACGGACTGATATCTCCGCGGCATCATTTATCTTGTAAAGCATATCTACACTCTCCTCCCATAAAGATCGAATCTTGACATTAGTTATATCCTCAAGTTCTTCATGTGAACGAGCTTGTAGAAGTGCAAGGCTAGCCTGCTTCAAGACCTCCCTATCGGCATGACTTCTAAACTGAGTACAGATTTCTTCAAGAAGTTTTGAACACACCAATGTATTTTGTCGGAATTCATGGAATCCCTCGAGTTTGAGTGGATGTGCCAAACGGAGAACGATAGAGACTATTTGAGGATCAGCACTATACTTCTTCAAGAGACGAGTAATTATGCAAGCTAGGCGATGAGCAGCAGCTTCTTTAGCCTCTGCTATCCCGAATTTACTTTGCTTCTTTCGTTCTCCTTTTGCTGAGTCTTCAATCTGTTGAAGTCCAAGCTTCACTGCTGCGTTCAAAGCTTCCAAGAGCACTATTTCCTCGCCCTCAGTAGGTTTAACTGCTTGTCTGAATAAGTTTTCGGTTTCATTATCAGGTGAGCTTGAAGTTGTAGTGTGGTCGTACAACAAGTATCCGGCTAGAGCTTCCCACTCTTTAAGCTCTGGCATTTTATCAAATATTGCCTGGGCGGCGAGCGTAAAGCGAGACTCATAACTAGAAGTGCTCAAAAATTCGGCGGAAGCTATTTGACTGGGAGCCTCCGACTGGTCTTGGCTATCATAGTCAACTAAGAATTCAGCTAGAGTCTTATATTTGACCCATGATGGCCTAGGCGTCTCAAAGTCCTCGTCATCGGAAACACCGAAGATATCTAGTCCGTCATCCCCATAAATTTCTTGAAGTCGTGTATCATATAAATCATTAATATTTGATAGGAAAAAATTAACAACAGCTTTCCGGACGCGAGGTTCAATATCGTAGATAAGCTTTCCTATAATATCCAGGTCGTCTGGCTCGAGCATCTCAGCGTTACGAACCATGGTTAGTAATTCAACAGTATGTGCCCTGACTCCAGACTCCGAGTCACGCACTGCCATTTCAATGAGGCGAGGCCGAAATCTATCAATAAAGTGTCGAATACCCCCATGGTTTACTGTTTTCATGATTTTTTGCAGCTGCAAAACAACCTCTTGTCGCATAGGACCATGCACATCAGAAAGCATCCATCCTATGTACCGAAGATACTGGCCATCGAAAAAATAGCTCTCCAAGAGTACAATCCAAGTCCCCAATGCTTCAATGCATTCGGTTCTTATTTTGGGATCTATATCGCGATAGCGATGCACGTAGACAGTGTCAAAATAATCTTGAATCTGTACCTCGATTATAGATTTCCTTTCTTTATTACTATCGACTCTTCTTTGGAAATCTGCTAGCCTGGCCTTGTTTGGACGTTTATTTTTAGCCTCGTTTTCTAACTGACGTTGAACCTTGGCAGCTATCTCAATTTCGGCGCGTGCTATTCGGCAACGAGAGGTAGTCATGGTGAGTGCGACTAATGTAGCTGTGTGTCGAAACGGTCGAGTGGTAGATGATGATAAAGTGGCAATCCATTGGTGAATGTTTTCAAGTAACACGGTCTCTTCATAGAGGACTTTGCTTTCATGCATTGCCACAATTAATTGATCAAAAAACCCTATGAGGTTTGAGCGGAAATTGTGGCTACCTTTTGATCGGGAGATAAGAGGGTACTCTGTGATATTTTGCTGAATTTCCATCAGCTAGACTGCATTTTTGTGGACAAGTAGGCAACATACTTCTTGAAAGTCGTTTTGAACATCTGCAATCCTTCCATCTATGTTGTCGACATCATCTATATCATCAACGGTAACCTGAATGTTGCAGCCTGACGACCTGAGCACCAGATTGACCAAGTCAGTCAACGCTATACGACCGTCTTCGCGGTATCGTTTGAGCCATTGCAATGCGACATTTTTTGATGTTTCCCCGCTAATAAAAATATCGGCTGGGAACTCATTAGTTGGGTTAACGATATTAGTAACTTTTATAAATACCGTATAATCCCCCGGCATCTTTGTCAGCAATTGCGACCCTTCGGCTTATATTTTTCTTCAACCGGCTGGGCAATGTGGTTATTTTATGCTCACTTCGACTTGTTTGATGGCTGAGTTTGGGCTTCTTTGATGTGGATTTCTTGACTCGTTTTCTTTTGCCATTTTGCCCTTTCTTACCCTCATCAGCGCTTGAATCTGACGTATCATTTTCTTCATCGGAGTCAGAAGAGGCGCTTTCAAGTTCTACCTCGCTTCTTTTTCGTTTTGAAGTTGCGGGTTCCACCGCCGTAGGTGTAGATATTGCTGCATATTTTTGAGGTGGCCTTACATTGCGTGTAGACCTACGCTGTCTAGTGGGTTCAGCGGGGGGGTCAGTGGCTGGCGCGCTAGGTGTGTCTTGAGTGTTGTTTATTGCAATAGCCATGAAGAATGCGGGCGCATTAGGCTTTCAGTTGCGGCGATTGATATTTCTGGTAACAGTGAAGGCTTTGGGTATTTTTAATGTGATGATTTACCATATGTTTGACGCGATGGAAATCAGACGAATCAGACGCGACTTACGCAGCGCTAGCGCGTAACTATGAGGTTAATGATAGAATGGATCGCAAGGATGGGACAACAGTGAACAATTCCATTAATGATGTAGACAAATGATGAATACCTGTTAGTGTTGAGCTGTACGGACCTGTAAATCGAAATTTCTCTCCCGACCGAAATCTAAACATGATAAGGGAATTAGTTGTCGGTTTCCGTCAAGATGGCGATCGAGAGCAGTGGCATTGGCAAGTATTTGGTCCAGGACCCGACCTGCTGATACCCAACGAATATACAAACAAGTGAACCCAAATATATATTCTCAGAATACGATCTTCAAACAGGCTAAAACCTATGTAGCTCTCTTATTCAATTTAACTGTGCTCTCCCAGTCTCGCTTTTTCCTGGAATATTTTCCCCCGTCAGACTAATTTCGTGGCCCACCCAAGCATTCCAAAATCTGGGGCTCATATTTACAATCTAAGATTTGAGTGGTTGAATCTTACCCTACAACTTCCTCACGCTCTCGGCGTACAGTCGAAATACCCTTGTGTGTTTTTTTCATGATACTGCTTGAGTCTATGACTATCTAGCACAATAGACTCCTCTCTGACTCAGATCGCACCTCGTACAGTGCTCGTATCCTTCTTTGTTACTTCAAAGATCATTTATATATTGCCCGTGAAGAAAATTCATTCGACTCAGTATTTGCCCGTGGTTTACAGCCACCTTTTCCACCGAAGCTTCTACCGAGAAAAAAGGAAGCGATGGAACCTGCGTGCACGGGAAAAAGTCTCAAAAAATATGCAGCCACGAGCAGGTAAGGCTTTGACACCGGAGCCACGCGAAGTTTATGTATCTATCTACCTTTCCTTTCCTTATGATATTAGAGGCTAATTCCATTCAATCCACCATCGCCGTATCGGGCGCTGGGTGCGCTCTAGAGACTAATCGGATAGCTTCTCCTCCATGACCAAGAGAAGCGGGTGGATGATTGGTAGGGCTTCGATCCTGCCCTCTAATTTGATCTTGGTTCGATTCAGCTTCAATGAGAGCTGGAGGTGCGTAGGTGACATCACTTGCAGGCGTTGAGAATATTCCCCCAGAGCTTGACAACTCATTCCCCAATAACTCCCACAACATATACCAAGTAAAACAGGTATATGCCCAGGCTACTTCAACTTTGACGAACATCACCACCAGGATGCGGGCCACAGCAAATTCGATAGCTGGCTTTTTCTTGTAGTATCGGCGCATAGAATAAGTCGCAGAATTTAAAATATCCCTTCCAGCTTTACTCGCTCATCTCCGATATTTAATTTTCTCTGTCCATCTTCCATTATGCCTTTCCCTCTACTATCCCATGAATCTTCTGAAACTTTCAATGCCCAGTACCATTCCATTCAGTGATGGCTTCTTGCCTTTTGCCTCATGACTTAACCCCTCCCATCTGGTTATCCACATCTTCGTGAGTGTGTAGGCCGAGAAATGGTCGTAAAGAATCTTCGCGACTTTGAGAGACTAAACATTGGGAAATATTGATTGACCGGAACAGCAGAGTACATCGAGGCTTTGAAGGGTTGGGTCTCGTTGATAGTAGTTAGAGATGGCGAAAAGACTTTTATCGTGAGTTGGCTATGCAGGCCTTGACTTTATCTTGGATCCGAATGCGATTCTTCTTGACTATCCTAGAAATTCAGTGCACATGGAGTGTTTACACTGGCACTGCTAGGAGGCGAATGTACTCCTCTAACCAATCTTGATTAACTCTGACTTGGTAGTTATATGGCATGCACTCATTAGTTATTGGAGCCGTGCAGGATTATGATAACAACTATGTAGACATTCCAAATATTCGGGAGCGAGCTGGTGGTATGGGACTCCGTTCCCACAACAGGCTGTTGATGACATCTCTAGAAACTAGAAAGTGGTGTCCCGCCATGAACAATTACGAAAGGTTGTTCATGGCGCTTGGGAGAAGCGAACAGGACTTGGGGGTATACCAAATCATAGGATATATCCGGGATAGAACTTGTTACACATTTTGTCCGAAGCTGTACCACACTTAAGTTGTAGTCTGGGTCCATGAAACACCACTTAACCACTGCACCATCGTCAAGCCCCGTGATAACCATACCTTACAGGCTCGCTAACCTGACGTGTAAAGAGAGCCCCAAATACCACTTTTTACACTTATTGATTTATATTCAACGCCAGGAAGGCACTCGGGATAGGCCTGGCCTCTGAGCCCTTCAAAAAGGCTTTTGGTGGGCAAGTAGTTCCACAAATTGAAAAGTACTGAGCGCGCCAGGCCTTCGATTGCGAGGGTGCAGCTGGTACTGTAAAACAGGCCGACGAGGGAATACGCCGTGGTCCGCCTCGCGGTGGTGTTTTCTGGTACAGTTTGAATAGCCTGAGTACCTACTCCACTTGGGAATTAGATACCTCAAACCACATTTGGCGCGAAGAAAATTCAGTGGATAATTCAGGGTTTTGAGAGGTTTCCCTGGGTGGGTATTCACGGATGAGGGTTAACTTGGGGTGAAGAAAAAGCCGCCATAACTTCGCAGTGGTACTTGCAAATGAAATCCGAGGCATGAGTGCTCTTCTATTGTATGAAGTCATCTATTGTCTACTTTTTCTCTGATATTGTGTCATGGATAGATAGTTACATACGCAACTCAAATCTGACGCAAACAAGAGCGTTTGTCCCGCCAGTGAAGCCTAAGGCCACAAGGCGTTTCTATTGTCATCGATATTCTTCTTGCCGCACGACTTGGCCTCGTTAAGCGTCAGGCGATGTTGCTTAGAAAGGTTTCCTTGTGTAAATCACCTAACGCATGTTCAGCTATATAGCTATGGCATACGATTATTGATGTGTATACATGTTGGATGGCTCTTGACGTTAGACACTTGTGCATTGGATTTCACTCTTAAACACGACTATGATGTGTTTTGGCTTTCAAAAACAGTCGTCCCTCTACCGCAGGTACACGCCATGGTGTAATGAAAGACCCAAGGTTGCCTGCATCAGTTGTGCTAACTTGCACAGCGATAGATGCAGGTGCGTTGGAACGGATCTTAACCAGCAAACTCCTGCCTCGAATAAGACATGTGTGCTAGCTCTTCAGACCCTACTTGGGTGACCGACCCAAACGATGTACCACCGCACCATCCAACCATTCCAGTATCTACAATCCCGTCTGCGCTCCACTATGAAGATCAAGCCCGCGCTTACATGATGAGATTGGAAATCCCTTTTCCACCAATGATCTCAGCATACTATGTGACCATACCCAACGTCCCACATTCCTCCTCAGGCCCACTTGATACAGGAGATGGCTGGTACAAATCCAGCAGGGCCCAATCACATTTTTCGCGCTGCTCGTGTGCATGGATGATGAGGGCAAGCTTGGATAACCAAAGATTTTGAAGTTTCCTCGAGTGGGTACTCAGGGAGGAGGATCGACCATTCTGTGTCAGCAAACACATGTCATTGTGGTATTTGCCAAAGACACCCAGGGTGTGGGGATCTCTGAAGGCGAGATAATCACCCAACATGTTTCCCAGCACTGATCATGCGCCATAGCCATAGAGCTGAACACGCATTAAATGTCTCAAAAGTATGGCCTTAGTTTTGCCGGTTGGAAAGGGGAGATGGCATCGGCATAGCAGTTCCTCAAAGTCTTTGCTTGGATCAGCCCCTGTGAGTGTATTCTTCTCGCTCGAAGACGTGAATAGGGCATATATACTCGTAGCCTCAGGAACAATTGCCCTACACGCCGTGTAATGACAGGCTCAACATGATACGAAGGAAAACCAAGATTCAGGCTGAGGCGGATACCCAAGGATAGTGAGTGGAATAGGCGCCGATGCCTAAATGCGGCAATGTAATGAGAACGTTGGCCGGACTTGGCATCTAGTAGATCCACTACGACTCAGCCAAGGGCCAGCCAGATCTCGCGCCGCGGCTATATACAAGACGGCAGAGGCATGTCAGGGTAGCCAAGCGGCTTTCCTGCTTCCCTTTGGTAGATATTCACAGTTGAGGGAAGGGTGAGAGTCCGTAGCCCAAACGTCGCGAGTCGTATCAGCGAATGCACCCAGTGCATGAGCGGTCCAAATTTCAAGCCGAGTTATCTTGGTAAATAGTCGTCGGGAAAAGACCAGCCTTCACCGTGTCATATTATCTGAGTGCGAGACTTCTGCGCGTCAAGGATAAAACCCCATTCATTCCGTAAATGCAGCCAAGGTCAAATCAAAGTGTGCATGCGACGCGAAAGTTGGCGCGAAGAAAAAATTTGGGTCACAATCATGCCTTGATAACACAGGGTTCGAGTATCTTTCCATTCGAAAGATTCAACGTACACATTAGATGCCGGCCATTTTCTAGTTAGTCGAGTATACTCTAAATTCCGTCACGTTCTCGCAATGCATTTGCAGTAATCTTGTGGTGAGGTCTATCATGGTTCGCAGTGTGAGTAGTCTCGAGATCGAAGACTGTTTGATTTCGCCATCGCAAGGCGATAGGCTTAATTCTCCTCTTTGAGTCTAGTGGTGTAAATGGTTATGCCCACATACGAGCAGAAGTTTATGCAATTGCTTAGGGGGATGCTAACAAATTGCAAATATTACTGGGAAGACCTATTCCACCCAGTTCGGGGGATTGATTAGCTATTGCTTTGAAGATAGATATCCTCTTTTACTCATCAGATAGCCATTACACACAGGCCCGCATAAAATTATTGATTCATAACTCAGGCTAAAGTCTCCAAGTAGAAGCAGATTAGAGAATGATAAATTTATCCCAACGTCTAGTTCATGCGAAGTCAAATTAGGATAACCTATATTTCAAAAGTTAGGTTTTACGGGCCGCCGAATATAATAAATCAAAAGGCTAACTATTAAGAGGGTGATGGAAATGAAAAAGGGCTCCATGAGAGTAACTAAACTACAGCTGCGGATATTGGATACCGTATACGTTACGCTACGCATGTCTCCCGTTGTGGGGAAAGCCATAAGTTTGGTCCCAATATGTAAAGATGCTCCTAAAAATCAAGTTAGAGTGAAGTTCAACTCCTGCTAGTTTTGAGCGAGGTCTATATCTATAATGAGAGTGCTTGGGGTTTAGCCTGTGTAGGAAAGACACATGTAGCTATGATAACTAAGACTACTGCGTATGAATCTACTTGCAATGTGCTTTAATAAATAATTTAGATCCTAGATTAAAAGATGTCAGACCTGGTCCAAGGTTTTCCATCAAGTTGATGTCTAAAATCTCTGCTGGCTCCCTATCAATGGTACCTAGTAAGTGAAAGTGCTTAAATCGTCATAAAGCTTCATTGATGATGCCATCTAGTATTAGATACAGTTCTCTATGTTTTCGCGCGTCACGTGCTAGATAGATCTTATATTACCATTTCCCTATCACATGCTCTCTCGTGTTCGCTAACTTTAAATTTCAATATTTTTTTTGATATCCCGACAACGTAGATCTTAACATGTTGAATTGAACCAATCTGGCGCATGTATCAAACTGGCGATATAACTTGGATCAATATTCACCGCTTGCGGTGGAGCTTTATCACCTATATCTCTCTCAGCCCTTTCAAGAACTTCTTCGATATGGCTGATGCTGTTCTCATCACCCTCTATCTCCCCAGCGAGGCGTGGATAGAGCTTGACACATTCCCAATTTTTTGGGCGTGCGGCAACTCCGCCTGTTACCCATCCATGGACATATTCACAGGTTTCCCCTTTATCACAAGATCCTTTTGTAGCCCAAAACCAACAGCACCGCGGCTTTTTACCTGCAGGTACTTCTTGAGGGACTGCATCTGCAAGACTACCCCATGTCGGCTTACCATCCTTTAGTGGGTAATTTGGTAAAACACCTGGTTCTGGCTTCACGTGCAAGTTCAAGCACTCTTCAGGTCTGTAGCGACAGCCACCGACAGATTCAGCCCAGAACCAGCAGGTTAGGGTTTTCGGAAGTGGAGATATGTATTGTTCTTTGCTTGACTTGGGCTCTTTGGGATCCTTACGACGAATAGATCGGGATGCAGTTGCTGTTCTGGTTGTTTGACGGATGCCAATACGAGGAAGGGGTGGCACAGGTAAACTATCAATCACTTTTTTGGTAACTTTGCTCCCTTGAATGGTAACATTAGCAGGATATGGCAATTCATGAGGCCCTCGGTCTTTTTTGATCTGTGATGGAACAATAGATAAATTTTGCTGTGGAACAGGATTGATCTTTTCAGGTTTTTCTTCAACATAGACAGAAATTTGTTTATCTGCGGGCTTTCCAATTGGAACAGGAAGGTCTTCATCCCATTCTGCGGCATTGCTGGTCTCGAAAACATTAACATCGCCAGAATAGCCATTTTGAATTATTTCACGAGGTTCATAAGTTGGAGGCTTGAAGTATTGTCCACTTATCTCCGATAATTCGGAGGCTCGGGAATCCGGGCGTTTGGCCGATCTGATCAGAGGACCTTGACTCACTTGGGATGCCCAGGAGGAAACATTTTTATTTCGTAATGTATTGGGTATTGGAGATGGTTTGGCTAGGACACTAGTAGTTCCTTGATAGCGATCTAGTCGAGGGTCGCGCAACGAGTTATTTGCAAAGCTAGCTTTTAATTTTCTAGCTTCCAGTAGCTGGGACACAGTGTATCCTGAAGCAAGTACACCTTCGGTAGTGGCCTTTGTATGACCGTTCAATTTTGTTATGGACGGCTTGGTCGTTGGTGCCGGTGAGGCCATTGCAGGCGACAGTTCCCAAGATGTATCCATCGATGCAGCTGGTGTAATGACTTCGTCTGATAATGGCTCCACAGATGTACACACCGAGGTTTCTTCAGGGCCGGAACTAATTTTGTCGCCATCAAAATCAGGAGCCAGTTGACGTGCCTCTCTTTGAGGCTTATTAATACGTTTCACATCATAAGAAATAGAGTTCGGCGTTGCAATCTGAGTAGATGGGCCCTTGGTCCATATGTACTTTTTGTTAATGATTAGATCCAACTGCATCCATTCCACCTCAGTAAAATAACCTGCTCCGTGAAGACAGAGTAGAGGCTGTCAGAAGTCAGTCATGATATGGAGTTTTGAGCTAATTTGTTTTACTTCTTTGGCCTGCTCTAGAATGGTCATCATTAAAGCTGACAGTGGCATCTTCGATAATTGAATTAGCAGATACTAATAAAGATAAATTATTAGATTTCTATAATATGCTATACCAATGATACTGCGAAAATGTTATGTTGTGTCTCGAATGATGCTCATAAAAGATCGCCAGGGTATGAGATAGCGGTGGGGGCATAAATGAGATTCTATTATTTATGTATTTGAATGAAGGCCCTCACCTAGTGCGGGACACAAGCCCTTAGCCTAAGCCAAGATTAGTGAGTTAAGCGATGTGCCATTATTAGGTCAGGATCCAGGCTTCTCATCGCACTGGGTATGCACACCGACTCAAAGGGACAAATCTTAGAAAGGCTAGTGGGGCAAGGGCTCAACACATGTTAGCAGAGTCTCCTAAGTGTACCCAGCCATCATTTTAGAGCAACGTGATCTAGAATGGTTATTGTCCTGACAACTTCAGGGCAGTCTCTAACACCAAAGACGATATCCACAGACAGGCAGGACACTCTAATAGCGTATACTCTATCGGAGGCTTCAAGATTTTCACACTGCCTAGGATTATTCCTGAGGCAAGAAACGGGTTAAAAATACAGAATGAGACTAGATACGTAGCGGATACCGCCCTCGGAACAAAACAATTTGAGGGTTTGGACTTTTCGAGCGCTTCAAAAGGTTAGCTCTTTGAATTAAATCTTGATATAGGTATTTAGAGAGCTTCACACCCAATAGCTCCAGATGTCTCTACAGATTAACATTCGCAAGTAGCCATCGTTTGCTTGAAATTAGAGGTAAAAGAATACGGAAATAATTGTTCCTCTAAGGGTTTAGTCACTTTAAGACCTATACTTGAGTACCTTTGGACGGGAGCCACGAAGAAGGCATAGATATTTCTGGCCTCTAGGTAGAAAATACAAAAATATCCTGATATATTCAGAAACTCAATTGGACAATAAAGATGCAAACAGTAGTAATATCATGACGCTCTAGAATACGAAACTACTACTTTACCAATAGAAATATTCCCTGAGCAATAAGTAGCTTAATACATTGACCGTTACAAGAACCCACCGGTCAAAATTCTTTCTAACCTACGAGTCGTGGGATTCAGCCACCCAAACAAAAGGAAGAAGATGTCTAAACAAGCAGCAGAACAGTAGATCTGGTCCACTGAATGAAAAAATGTGGAGAAAAAACACAAAAGGCCGCAGAAAGAGACGTTAATCGTCGCAGCATACAAAGAACGGGCGAATCCCTGGTACAATCAAAGGCGAATTCAGCAGGCTCGACAACTGGTCACAGTAGATCCTGAAATCTGCAGAGAAGCGAAGTTCCATAGAACTCGAAATCCTTGAAGACAAAAAATGAGTCTTTATGAAACGCCACCTTCTCTACACGGAAACCTGGCATGGGTCCAAAGGAGTCTATCGATGCAAGTTATAAAAGGAGATTTGATTTGAATTCATTTCGTGTCAGGCTTACGCCCTACACCCAATAGGCGTGATACGGGTCTATACTCCCTGATGACACACTACAACCCAATTACATAGTTTGCTTTTAAAATCTATGCGCAATACAGAAATAATGAATTAATTCCAACAAAAAAAGCGCCCCGCGCCTTTCTTCATTCCTCACAATCCCTTGTCCTGAGAAAAATCATATTTCGGCAGGACGTAATCCTCTGGGTGTGATATCTGCCTCTCGAAACACTTGGTTGCTGTTACGAACTTGAGAAATGTTTCCCAACCCTTTTCTGCCAGCATCTGCCGTCCTCTTGGTGGTGGTTCATGCTTCGAATTTCTCCATTGCCGTAGAGCAGCCCGGAATTCGTCAAAATGCCAAGGAAGTTTCTCTCTTCCGCACACGCATTTGCAGTTTTCAAATTCGTGGCCAAATCTTTCATGGTATTATCTGAAATGGTCATGTCCCGTCCTTGCTGCGATAAGGCGATGATGCGCTCAGCTCGGAAGTGCTAGCTCCGGTGGACGTTTTCGTTTGTAAAAGGAGATATTGCTCGCAAATTAAACTTATATAGACGAAGAATATTAGGAGTCTACAGCCTAAGCTGTCCATGTGGCTGCCAAAGATAGGGCCCCAAGCACACGCTCATATCCTGTCTTTGATGTTCAAATGGTAGAGTAAAGATCTGGGTAGAAGTTCAAGATCAGCCCTCTGAAAAAACCAACATACAGTCCGGGTCATATTTAAAAGATTACACGGTAGGTTTTACACAGTGTTTGGATAGGGCAATTCTAGATGATAAGGCGATCGAAATGATGGTGTGGGAAGGAAACAGGATGATCATGATTTGGGGCCTGTACAGAAGATGTGGATGGCACACACAGATGGTACTATTGTGTGACTGCCCTTTTGAAGCAAAGTAGTTATGCAAAAGTCATATAATAAACACTTTAGGAGATTTCACCGAAGGGATTCCTCTTGTATCAATATGTTGATAAAGTTTATGACCGGCTGCGTGGGCCCATAGGTCACCAAGTAACATACAAATAGACACAAGTTCAGCATGAGACATAAGCACAATCAGTGACAGCTTTTCTAGGCTGGAATGGATTTACACTGTATTTTTATATTTCAATAATTATAGTCATTACTCAGTCAAAGGATTTATATGACTTGTAGGTTCTTATTGGCCATCGACATGGAGTATTTATAGCCCCTGTTACGCGCCTCCTCCCATGCCTAATGTGCGACCTCTGCTACTCTGTGTTGAGTCTTTGTCTCCCCCATGTAGATTTCTCATGTCAGGAGTATTTAATATTCACCAACTGACGTATAGCCCCCTACACTCCACAAGTCCTTTTTCTAGTGTAAACCCCTTTTTACCGAGACCGACGGTTCTTGACTTGCTTTGAATGGTACGCCTAGACTTGACACGAACGGAATCATTACATTCTTAGATCCTGTGTTGTCGGAGAAGTTGGTGACTCTTAGCGCGCAAAGCGAAACTCGCGCGCATCAGGGTGTGAGCTTCAACCACTTTATCTTGCTAGCCTCACGACCAAGTTCAACTCGTTTTTGACAAGAGTAAGTAAGTCTTGTATGTTTGTCGATCTATTATCGTGCTAGGCAATTGGTACCCTCCGCTCTCCCATTAGAGCTTGAGCGCGAGTGCGGCCGGGCTGGATCCGGTCAACTACCATTAAGTACAAATGCCTCGTCCCACCCGGATCACTGGATCAGCTCTGACTTCGCCCATCTGTTGAATCATATCAAGTGCCACTGTCCAGAGGCCCAGACTTTGACGCCCTGAAGCACAATTTTCTCCTCAGACTCGGCCAACACGTGCCCAGGCCCTTGACACCCTGGCAAAGTCAAATTCGTTCTGGCCTCGTTCCAGCATCTCCTCATCTCATCCAGAGCTTGCCTTCTTCATCATAGACCTCATGCAATCACCCACCGAGGCCTCTTCAATTTTCCTTTATTCCTCTATTTTAGCTTCTCCTTCTTCTCCTTTCGGTTGTCAACGCAATCTCAGAATCTCTGTATACATTACATCCCTCAGGACTTTCCCCGTCGCTGCCACACTCCTAAATATGGAGGCCGAACGTTTATCGAAGAGCTCAAGATCGAGGCACTGATGCCTCGGTATTTGTCGAATACTCCAGTTGATGTGCCGGCGCTCCGTCGTAGGTCGAGTTTCAGGTGAAGTGAAGGCCGCTACTTTGACAATACCTTCAAAGCGCACGGAATTGGTGACGATTTGGATATCTTCTTGTATCTTAGAAAGCCGGTATGCCCTCTGGATTATGGATAGCTTCGGTAGGTAATTAGATGATTTGAAGAGGGTCACGAGGTAAGATTAGATGGTAAGATTTTCTATGAAGTCCAATGAAGAAATGTAGGCGAGATGGTGTGTGCCGTGCAAGCTCTGGAAGTAGTTGGATTGGAGAGCCCAACATTGGGAGGCTACAACCTAGAGGTTCGGCGGCTTGAAAACTGTCTTGAAATATGATATCTCCTGGAATGTAAAGAATAGCTCATTTGTAAGTCTGGCTGTATAGACTATCAAATTCCCCATCCTATATCATTGTCATCAGTACATCCCTCACGGAAAGTTTAACGCACATTGGCATTTATTTCACACTAGCATTCCACCAGATGACTGTGTCTCGAATGCAGGTTAAAGCTTTCTCGGATCTATTACCGACACACATGTATTCAACTTTATATTTCTGGCTCATATATCTGTATGTACATACATCTACATCTACAAGGGTCATAACTTATGATCAATAGAGATTGACAAATACTGCTCAAAAACCACAGTTGATAAGATATGCGCACACGCAATCTCACTCTTATCAGGTCAGTTTACTCAGAACCATACATCTCAATACACTTGTTTCCAGTCAATTCTTCCTTCTACAACCTCATACAAGACTTACTGTATCCGTCTAACCGCCATCTTCCCTCAAGCTCATAACTTTAACAAACTGAACTCCCATCAGTGGCATCACCTACCAACGTCCAACTCTCACTAAAGAATCTGCAGAGGCGGGATTGAGTAAGACCTTCATCTTCACTTCAATGAGGATTCCCTATTGTTTTCGCGGTCTCTATCATCTTCATCTCTCAAAACATTCCCTTAGCACCATTATCATGAAGCTGAATCGAACCACGATCAGAGTAGATGGCAGGATCGAAGCCCTGCCCCTCATCTATCCTTGTTCATGGAGCAGAAGCCATCCGATGAGTTTCTGGAGCGCACCCGGCACCCGATACGGAGACGGTGGATTGGATCAAGTTGGCCTCGAATCTTACAAAGAGAAATATAGATGAACATGCGCAATTCATGTGGTCCCAGTATCTACGCCTCGCCTGGCTGGGACTATGGGTTTTTTAAGACTTTTTCCCGCGCACGCAGTTTCCACTGATACCATTTTTTTAAAGTAAAAGTATGTTGATGGAATCTCTGCTCCACTCCTCTCTGGCCTTGGTGATATATACCCATCTAAAACTGTTTCCGCAAGAGAATATCTCCTTTTGGTTCCCCAGGATTACGTGTAATGTTAAGCTTTAGTGCAGCAGACGGATTGTTGTGTTGAAACTTGATTGTAAAAGGATGGTCTCTACTTCTTGCAAAGCCTACCGTCTCACGATGTGTTGAAAATAAACAAAGGATATGCAGAACTCTCCAAGTGATCACGGAGAAGAAATAATATAGTTGTAAGGTTATGTACGACGTCTTGGAGCCTGGACCTTGACAGTCTGTGGATCTGAGGATAGAGGAAGGTGTGGAGATTAGGTCAATTAGAATCTAGATGTATATAAGAAAAAATGAAGCAGCGCTGCCTACCTCCACAAGAGAAGTGTTTGTAATAACCTGCGCACGCGCCTCGGCTAATCCTTCACTGTGTCTTGCTAGCCACACTTGGTTAAGTTCACGTAATGTCACATTGCTCATACACGCCCAACTGTATTGTTTATCATAACAAAAATCAAGTATAAGCTTCAAAGGTATCCATAGAATTAAATTATATTTGTAGTAGGGAGTTTTGATCGAGCCTTTACTACAAACATAAATTACACCTACGAATACCCTTTGAAACCTACACTTGTTTTTTCTCCGTGATCACTTGGAGAGTTCTGCATATTCGTAGTTTATTTCGCCACCTCATGAGACCAACTTCCTCTTTGAATTGAGTTGAAGCATTGCCTACTGATTGAAAATATTGATCATCCTTCACTCTGATTTATTGGAGTTTTTATCGGGGTTATTTTCTATTTTATTTACATATATACACGCCAAAGTCATGTCTACAGCACAGATATGGAAGTCGATGAA
This sequence comes from Blumeria hordei DH14, assembly GCA_900239735.1. NCBI lineage: Eukaryota > Fungi > Ascomycota > Leotiomycetes > Helotiales > Erysiphaceae > Blumeria > Blumeria hordei. The sequence continues at coordinate 902,897 of OENG01000023.1, forward strand.
AAGTGCGCCCAAACTTGAAAGTTCGACTTTCGACCGGTGGAGCATACACCTTCAAGATGCTCTTTTATTTTTCGATATCGATGATAACATTTTGTCAAAGTGCCAGCCTGGCAAACGAGAGATTAAGCCAGTGAATGAGAAGGATCTAATTACTCATAAACAAGGTAGAAAGACTCGAGTGGCAATCTCTCAACTTGTCCCGGATATTGTATTTCATCTAGTTGACCCTCCATATGCGGCCAAAGAATGTTGAGATAATCTTCGGCATTTTTTCTAGACCAGATTCATCGGAGGATGCTGACCAGTTCCTGCAACAATTTTGGGGGCTCAGCGTAAAAGATGATGTAGATGTCAACGACTTTGTACGGAAATTGTCTGAGTATGATGGGAAAATCGATTTAGTTTTCGGAATACTCAGGCGATATTTATATCATAAGCTTTCTATGGCAGTAATAACAATTGGTAGTTAACACGTATCCTCATCTTTGTCTATTCTAACTAAAGGAAACACGCATATCTAGTAGTTATCCCTATCTTCTAACCTCATTCCTAAACAGGTAACTCATTACTCATCAATATAATTAGTCATCATTTCTATGATAATACATGAGAGAGATGTGTTTATTGCGCAGCTTGAGTCTTTGACTATCTAGAACATTGGGCTCCTTTTTTTCACGTTATTGTCCTGTCTGAGTCTATGAATATGTAGGACATGCAGGTCCTCTCTGCCTATAGGCCAAGGATACCTATGCCTTTAGTATATCCCCTCCTATGCCTCCAATACAGCTCCATTCAAACAGCACCACCCCTCACAAGTGCTCATTCGATCATACTATTAGGGGAGCCCTTAGCCCTTCACCATGTCCCGTCTCCATTCAACGAAATGATGGCCATTTATGGATGTATGTCAGCCGGGAAAAATGGCGAAAACCAGTGGGGCGGGTCCCTTCTAGGCATAGTGACCCTTCTGAAGCGTTCGAAGAGGCCGGCCAGCTGGGCGCTGCAGACTTGTAGGTACCTCGGAGAATTCATACTCTGCCTTTCTAGTCTCTTTTCAACTCCTTCTCGAAGGTCGTGCTGAAATGTCAGAAAAGTCTTGACAGAGCGTGATAGCTGTATAGTAGCTTAGCTCAACTTCTGTTGTGCCGTCCAGAGCGCTGGGGAGTGCCGATGACTCATCGGCAATAGAAGCCCTCCCCCAAAGTAGCATAGCCATGCAGATAAGAAGTGGGCACATTGGGTTCAACTCTTATCTGCACCGAAGACATGTTCCCGCAGTAGACAGCCCACGATGCCAATGTGGACATCCGTCCGAGAATGTCAAGCACATGATGATGGCTTGCTCCAACTGGGCCAAAGGCAGAGTCTCGGTCGTTTAAAGCAATTCTGAACAACCAGAAAGATATAGCTAGAATCACAAAGTGAATACAAAAGAAAGGAAGATTGGAGAAGTTACGACTGAAGCTTGAAGTCAAAGTCACGACAAGGGAGGGAGAGGAGAGTAGGAGAAATCTGATCTCTCGACAGTGACAAGGAAGTGGACGTTATCCGCACTGGACATGAAAGTATTATTGCACTTCTTGAAGGTAACACTGAATCAAAGTGTAAACAAATTGAAAAGTTGAGGGGGTTCTTACCACAAAGATTTCCTCCTGTGTCAATATCAGAGTTTGTAGACACCTGCATGGGCCCATAGGGCGCCAAATCGGGCTAAATGAAAACAAAATCAAATAGAAGCCCTCCTAGCCTGAGTCTTTTTGGGCAACATTTAAGTGTATGCAGTCATCCATCAACTTATCTCTTTTGCGAGTATTGAAACTTCATTGTGAAATCCACATACATCTTACCACACTTTGTCAGATCCAAATCTACTTAAAAATGATGTAGTATTTTCATCAAACATCTAGCCAGATATTAAAGTTAGACTTTTAAAACGAAAGAGACCTCATATAGGCATCACGGCTTTTTGGAAGACATAATATGATCACAGCTTTAACAACAAGGAATCCAGGACTCAATATGATTACGCAGCATATTCGTCGCATGCTTCATGATTTTCGTCGAGAAATGCTCTGTATGGTCCTATATTCTGTGACAGTCTTTGATAGATACAGTCCTGTAGGAGCTCGTGAACCAATGCCACTTTGTACGTTCTTGTCAAGTTGAACATCGTCCTTCAGTATCTATGTTTACCTTTACGAGTATATTTGCCCAATGCTAGACGCAACTCGTGAATGTCTTCCTCTACTGAATGCGGAGATTCGCAGGAGGACGGTGCGCACCATGCAGCTAAATATTATTACCCATCTCCTTATGTTTTTGCTACGAGGAAAATTTAGAATCCGTTACACCGCTTTTCCGAAGGTAGATTTTACAGCTATAGCAGGCTACGACGCGCGCTTGTTTTGGTCTCTGGCTATGGAGACTTAGGACACTGAGGGATGGCGATCTTTGCTTTTCCTGAGAAGCTAAGACAAAGGAATATTATTCGCGCTGGCGGAGCTAAGGCCGAACATCTGTCAATATTATCCGCTACAAACCTTGGATTGAAGTCCTCTCCCAGAGCCTAGTTCCAGACAGAACTAAGAGTAAATTTGACAATGCCAGTGGAAATGGCCATCGGCAGGAGTGGTCTTAGCAAGTTTTTCTTCGAAAATTCGACCAGCAGAGATTTCACGTCAACACAACGCAACGAACTTGATCAATTACACCCTAGATGTGAAACTTATACAGGGTAAAAAATGTCTGATGTTCGTATTAAAACAACTGCCATGCTTCACGTTATCGAATTGTCCTACAAAGTATTCTTCAGCTAGACTCAATATGTGACCATCTCAAAATTCATCTCACCACCAACCGAAGCTATCCATGATCCATTGAAAACTCACCGTCTCGGTAGAAAGCTAGGAATTGGATCGAATACCAATATCATGTTGAGCTCACTCATCTTGGACGACGCATATTTGGATATCTGCTAGCTGCAAGATCTGGACATGGCGACTTTGCGGGATATCATCAACGGTTTCAGCACAAAAATGCCATTCTAACCTGTTCATATGGACAGGAAAAATCCCCCAATCACTTTTCCTTCTGCCATATTGGGAAGTACCAGAATCGGCTAAAGAGGACCCAAAGTTTTACTCCCAATATATCTTGGGCCCCGGCTTCAGTGGAGGGAGTTCACGCCTTTAATAGCTGGGCACGTACCACAGGTCTCTTCATATAGACACATCAGCAAGTCTGACTAGACTTGAACCACAGAACAAAAGGCTAGTGTGATGGGCTACGATAACGCTATGAAACAAGGGTATGAAGTCCAAATATTCTCTATTTTCTACATACAAGAGAAATCAACTAATACTAGAGGAAAGATCCTGTTATATCTCCTAATCATCGACAAAGTCTACACACTTGATGTCTCACATCCTCTGATAGGAGATCGTGAGTCTAGCTGTTTAAGGAGTCTGCAATCAACCTCCATGGGTATTAATTCCTTGCCTAGACCTTGTCTAATAGGGCCGGAAGTCATTAGTCTAAACATCCAACCTTTCCTTCTTATCAGGACTAGGCGCAGCTCATAACAGCTAGAAAGCCCTAGATTCATAGAAATCAATAATCCAAAGGCTATTCTCGCTATTTAAGATACAAAAAGACATCTACCCCGTTGCAAATGTCGTGCTCTTTAAAAATATGGTCTATATACCGGCCTTAAATTCACCTACAAATCGACCTATGACGATGCGCCACCGAAGATATACGTACGTCATTTCTCCGGCACATCAAATGGAGTATTCGACAAAGACTGAGGCATGGGTGCCTCGATCTTGAGCTCTTCGATAAATTTTCGGCCTCCATATTTAGGAGTACGGCAGCGGCATGGAAAGGTGCTTTATCAACTAGGCTATATAAAAGCAGGACGATGAATACTGTTGGGTAAGTTATGCTAACAGTAGATATCATTAATATAACAGGTTATGAGCCCGGACTTCTTCTCTATGGCATCTTGATAAATGCTTTAAACATGTCATCCTAGCTTGTCCAAAGAATATCACCTCACAACATGAACAAAAGCTCAGCAATCATTTTGACCCCTGGAGCAAGCTTTGACGACTGGGAATCAGGTCTCCAGGCGGCCCTGATCAAGAAAGGCCGATTAGCCCATGTATTTCATGACTTCGAGGAAATTCAACCGGCACTACGACCTAGTGAACTGATCAGGGGAGAAAATCAAACCGAAGACGAGTTATGCAAGATTTCGGCGAAGTACGCGGAGCAAATTGCGAGGTGGAAAGAGGGAGAAATTGAGGCTAAAAATGACCTGCTCCGACGGCTAAGTCCAAGTGTTCGTCTTCAGAATTTTCGGCGAATGTTAGCGAAGCAGATTTTTGACACAATAGCGATGACTAGAGAGGAAGGCGCGGCGACACCATACGAGACTGTCGTCAGAAATCTAATCAACACAAGATTCACAACAATCGAAGAATACTGCGACAAGTTTATGCAGCACTACTTGAGCGTTAACAGTACCGCTGAGTCAATGCATCACCAGCAATCAATTTCTGACTCAGACAATCCGTACACTGTACCTCATGGGCTAGCAAGTTTTCTTTTCGTTTTGGGAACCGAGAGTGTTGATTGGTTGGATACTTGGAGACAGACCAAGATCCTAGACGGAAAGAATAAGTACGTGACGCTCGAGTCGATGATGTCAACGCTTTGTCAGATTGGACAATCTAAAGGGAATTCGTCGGGGCAGGTGATGGTGATGACTGGTGAGGGCGAGAGGAACGATGGAGGAAAGAAGAAAGCTGTGGGGGGGCCGAATGACTACTGTGTGCTGTGTACCCATCAACACAAGAACAAGAATTGTTTTAAGCAGCACCCAGAGTTGATGCAGGGGAGAAAGTCGAAAAAGGGAAACGTGAAGGGAAAACCAAGTGTGAGTGTTGCAATTGGGAGCAGTGATGAAGACATTGGGAGCGAGGGAATATCAAGTTGCAGACTAGCTAGGGCTACAACAGCTAGTTTAACCAAAAACCCTCTACTTTACGACACTGGTATCTCGCACCACTTTATTCGTCACAAAAATGACTTCATCACACTGATTAATTTGCAAGAGCACTTCAGGTTTGAACAAGCTGTGGGAAATTCAGTATTGACATATCAGAGAACCAGCCCTGTAAGGATTGGTAGTCAATTACTGGAGTTTGATGAATCCCTTCTTTCATCCAATGTGAGTGTCCGGAAAGAGTACAAGCTTAGTGATGACAATATCCAACCAAGGAGAGACTTAGATCAGGACTGTAATATATAAGATTCTAAACTAAAGAAGAGAAGGAAAGGAAAGCATCTACAGATCTATAATAGCACATAATTTACCCCTGGCCAGTGCATTCCATGTAGGATAGGTTCCGTGGAAAAGGTGGCTGAATACCATGGGAAAATACTGAGCTGAATGGCTATTTATCAAGGGCAATATATCAATGATCTTTCAAGAAACATAAGAGGCAAGGAGCACTGTACAAGGTGTGGCCTGGGTGAGAGAGGAGCCCATTGTGCTAGATAGTCTATGACTCAAGTAGTACAATAAACACAAACACAATTCCATGTAGGATAGATCTATACAATATTGACTAATTGCTTCGTCACTGCATTTGTACTCAATACTATGGTGCAGGGCCGTCACACCCAACTCCATATGAAACATTATCTCGGATGGAAAATTAAAGGATCAACATGTCATTGTTACAGCTAATGCTAACGAATTATTGATACGAATCAAAGTTAATAACCGGTAGCATGATTAGAGACAATCGACCATTCATCATATATCAAACCGCTGGGAAATAGTGCAAAAGCCGACATGTTGAACAAATTAGCAGCGCCAGGAATAACAAAGATACCAAAAGTTACGAAGACACATGGATGGCATCAGAGATTAGGACACACGGGACAGGAGATCCTGAATATCGCTGCACAGTGTTCGCTTGGAATGGATGGAATCGCCTATTCAGAACTCATCAGTGTCAGGGTAAAGGTCACAGGATAGATTGACGAGGTCTAATATGGTGATTGAGATTTTCTACAAATGGGAAATGTGACTCCTATCGAGTCTTACAAATATATTTATGTATAATATGCAACGTCAAAAACATCATTCTTGCCAGAAAGCTGCGCAGCCTTCCACGCTGCCCGCATCATGAATTCGACATTGTGAATCTTATTTTTTCATCTTCATTACCCTCCCATCATCTTTTCGCTTTCCGTGTTCCAACATGGCGAGTAGGAGTGCTGGTGTGGGTAAATTCAGCGGCTTCGACGCCTCGCGAAATACGACCACGGCCTCGACAAAGGCAGCGGAGCGCAGACAGCTCCAAAGGATAGAAACCTTGACATCCTGGGGAAACTATTCAAATAGGTTAGACTAATAGTGATGGGAGAGATGGATGAGGAGGACTTAGAGTGGCTTCGGGCGCGCCGCCACCAAAGAGTTACGCGTCGCTCGTGGCTCCGCAAATGACAAAACGTAGCGGTACGTGTAAGAATCGATGGAACAGACAAACCGCAGCCGGAAGAGCTGCTTTCAAAGGCAAAAGAGCACATTCAAGGTGTATACGCGATTCGTCAAATGCGGAGCAGCGATGCCGAAGTATTCGTCCAGTCGGCGTCCCAGAGAGACGCGGCGCTAAGCATGCGACAATCAACGGAATTCAGAATTCTGCGGCATGATTTTCCTGTCGTGGTCAACGGTGTTCCATTGCGGATACGAATTGAAGGGGTCAGAGATGCCAACATTTCTGCCATAATCAGGGAGATAGAGACGCCTACGAGAGCACGTATTCCAGGCTTAGTCATAAGTCGTATAAGGTGGTTAGACGATGGAAAGGAACACCAGCGGTGAAAGAAAAATGGCCGCGCTCGAGGATCAATAGTGGTTAGCGTCCCATCGGAGGTAATGCAGACGGAAGTGGTCTGAAACGGCCTTGTTATGAACGCCATGCTCTACACCGCGCAGGTGTGGTCACCACGGCCCCAGCCAAAGTAGTGTTACAACTGCAGTCAGTGGGGACACACCCAGACGTCGTGTGGAAAGGCAGGCAGGTGCGGTGAGTGCGCTGGCGCTCACCAATTTCGGGACTGTCCGAGGAAAAGGGTTTCTTGTGCCAACTGCGGCAAGAAACACCGTTCGTGGCAGAAAGCAGTGTGTCGGACCTACCAGGTCTACAAGGGAAGTTTGGAGAAGGCTCGGATGGAGCTGTTGTCAAGAACGGCGGAAATATGGAATGAAAAACCAACAATGGCGCCAATGCGAACAGTCGGAACGACTGATGATCAGGGATTCACGTTGGTCACCAGTAAGAAAGCTGACGGACTCAGACGGGGACCAGGACGACCACGTAAGGTAGTCGAAGCACCAGTGGCACCAACCATCCCCGCGACAGCACTACCAGCATCGGGGCCAACTCTTGGAATCCATCGACGACCAACGCCGAGTGAGGAGGCGCCTTCTCTTTTTAATTTCTCCAAGTGTTAGTCTGATTGGAGGGGGGAGTTAAGGAATTCTGGGGAAAGTTTATCGAATTGTGGTTGAAAGGAACGTCCTCAGCATAAAGCCGGGTCGGTTCAGAGTGGCCGGACATCGGGTCTTGTAGAAAACTTGTTCCCTTACCAAAGCGGCCAGCCGTCTTCATGGTTCTGTATATAGACACCGCATAGGACGTCAAACGAGAGAAATGAATGTCCACATGACATCATGGAGAGAATGCTTTCCAGCCATATCACTGATTAAGAATTACGATAGCCATAAGCGCTCGAAGCATATAGCTTTGCGGGATGATTAGCGTCGCCAGCAGTATCAACCGGAAGTGATCGCAGTAATCCATGTGGAATCGGATCAACGACTTGCGGATAGCCTGTAAATGACAAATTTATCAGTGCAAATATAATGAGTGCTGATTCCTCGGAGGTGTTCAGCGTCCATCCTGAACACATGAAGTTCTAGAATGCGACATCAAGATTAGTCGACGTCTATTGTCGTCAGGTGGAGTGTTGTGTTGTCCACGTAACCTACCACGATAAATGCTTTAGGTCACTTCATAGTAGATGCACGTGGCTGTTGAACTAAACCCCAGAGTGTTTAGTGTGTAATACCTGTGTCTGGGTATTACGGCCGCAACTAGAAGTTGATAGAATAGAGATAATGGAATCAGATGGGGACGGGTGGACTGAGGGAGAACGAGATGCTCAGTTCTCCCTGAAGAGAAACGATTTTGTTGAAAGTCATGTGATGGCTCTGTAATTGTATCACGTGCCTTGCTTAGTATTCCACACTTTCTGTAATTGTAAAGTGTTTAGATTGTAGAAAATCAACAGTATAAGAGTTGTAGTTATAATACACACAATAAATTCTATATTAAATTATATTATCAGGAATCTGATTTCGAGATCAAGTATCCACACGCAGCTGAATTAATAGCTGGTATGCAGTATACTCTTAACTCCACTGTCGCATAAATTACAACAGATTTCACGATGGAATTTTCAAGCACTAGACTGTGAACAGCACAGTAAGACTGCAGCAAGCTATAATGAGCCCTTGGCCTCCGTTCATTCTCGTAGCTAAATTTCCCTTCTCTACGAATAGAGGAATAAAGGAAAATTGAAGAGGCCTCGGTGGGTGATTGCATGAGGTCTATGATGAAGAAGGCAAGCTCTGGATGAGATGAGCAGATGCTGGCACGAGGCCAGTACGAATTTGACTTTGCCAGGGTGTCAAGGGCCTGGGCACGTGTTGGCCGAGTCTGAGGAGAAAATTGTGCTTCAGGACGTCGAAATCTGGGTCTCTGGACGGTAGCACTTGACATATTCAACAGATGGGCGAAGCCGGAGCTGATCCAGTGATTCGGGTGGGACGAGGCATTTGTAATTAATGGTAGTTGACCGGATCCAGCCCGGCCGCACTCGCGCTCAAGCTCTAATGGGAGTAGCGAGAGTGCGGATCCCGAACTCCGAATGCGAGCGAAACGTCGAGTCTCAAGACCATAACGAGATTGCCTCCCTCGCATCCATTGGTCACAATCAAAGCGGCCAAGCGCCCACTCACTCCCTACCTACCGTATTCTGATAGTTCAGTTTGCCATGTACTTTGATCGTTGCATCATGCGGAGTATGGGGAAATTAATCCAGGAACTAATGACCTCTCAGTCGTGATGTTGAAGAGCGCATTCATTCGAGTAACTCCCGCGGCGAAACAAGGCACATGATTTGTATTGGCGCGCGTGTCGATAACATGGCCTAGCTCATGGCCCCCATCATTCCAACTTCTAACGGTTTCCTTCTTTTTCCTGCCTCATGCTGAAATGGTAATTTCGTAGTATTGAGTCTTTTATAATCAAATTATCGGATACTCTCGGTCCAGATGAAAGCCTTGTGCCTGGCTCGCAAATTTAACAAACAGTCAATTAATTGACCGCGACCAGTCGCGATTGGATATGTGTTGAAGGGTGGTGGTGTTTATGGTCGTGTACACTTGGTATCTTCAATTGAATGATTTTGGCTGCTCAGGGGGCTTAGAATATACTTGGGCGGTTATAGCAATAATGTTGTGAGATGCGAATAGTATCTTATTGTGATTTCTTATGTGATGTTAGAGATTATCTACATAATAATTAACCAATCCCACATATTTCTAGATAGCTCCATAGTTAGTCTCTTTTAGGGGTGCTCTATGGGTGAGTGTAGCAATTGGTGGTATCTAATTTATTACTAACCTGCTTCCATTTCCCTGGCTCTGCATGCTATACCACGCGGATGACAATTAACTACTAATATGCAAAGCGCGTTCATAACATGTGCTACGCTGCACATTTAAAATTTAAAATCTAAACTTGTCATGGTGTTTAGGCCAAAAAGTTGGAACCCTAGACGCTAACATATATGCTACTAGGAGACTCTGGTGGTGGCTGGATCCTCTTCTAATTGTTAGTTGGAACTTCTTTGTGATATAACCCGTTTTACATTGAATTTCAGTTGCCTTTTACTAGTGGGTTTGAGCGTTGGAGGACTATGAGGGGAATATCCTCGAGATCTTCAATTCTCCAGCTTTGCAATTTTTATCTTAGTCACTTAATAGGTCTAATTATTAATTGCATAAATTATTTGTTTGACTATTTCTAATCCTTCCATCATCTCGAAGACAGCGATCTTGGTAAATCTGGATATCTCGCCGTGGCATAAGGTTTTTATTTTAGATGGAATTATCCAACGTAATCTTTGTGCGTGAATGAATCCTGTGTTAAATGCCAACTACTTCCCGAGAGCTGTCGTATCTTATTATCTGTAACATTATCTGTTAAAACACACAACTCGGGCTATAAAGTAGTCCTAGCTGATATGTACTGCAATACTGTCATCCACACAAGTGGGCTTATCAACTTACATCCCGTGATGATATTCATACCAAAACTAAATTTAAGTGTCTCGGTATTGAAAGAATGCCCTTTTAATTTCCAGACTGACAATTATAATCAATCACAATGAGAAATTACCTGTCAAACTAAATCATCATGCAAATGCCGCCCAACCTTTAAGGTCAGCAACGTTGGAAAAATCTTTTGCAAAACTTACCGGCGAATAGTAGAGCAAGGTTTCTCTCATCACTTGCCTGATTAATGAGATCATTAACTGTCGCATAGACACTTAATGATTTCGTCAACTTTTTACGAATTCCTGCGAGAGCTCGAGCTGCTTCACCAGGTTCATTTATCAATCTTTTTTCACTTACTTTTCCCGCATCATTTACGTTGGATAGATCTTGTTCTTCTAGCAACTTTGCAAGCCGGAATGGGGATACCGACCAACTGTACAGGGGGTCATAACGGAGGACATCAAGGATACTCATTATGGTGTAGGATTCTTTTTGTAAAGTTTCTAGGGTGAACTCGCAACACCGCCGGAAGACACCTTCCGTCTTAGTGATGCCCATTCCGTCAATAATATCTCCAGTAAGACGAAATGGCACTGTTTCAGGAATAGGTAAGATCCTCCCCATTTCAAAGGCGATTCCAAGATCAATATGGACGATTTCTCCGCTTTTCTCGTCTAAGAGAATGTTATTGGCATGTCGATCTCCTAGACCAAGTACATGACCAAGTATTGATATAGCCGCAGTACTGCGTGTATAAGCTTGCCGCTTTAAGAACCAGTCATCAGGATCGTAGAATCTTTCAGTAAAAAAATACCGCATGACAGGTTTAAATCTTTCTTTTATTGCCTTAAATGCCTTTATCCTGACTTCAGGACTTTTAGATTGAACCGCTATGATTTGACTCCGGCATTTTTCAGCCCTAATGTCCTCGGGATGGAATCTCTCATGCGCCGGCATCAAATATTCGTGCAAAGAAACAGTATTCGAGACATATTCAATTACACCAGCAATATTGCTGAGCGGCAGAACTCGATAAGTCCTGATACTCAAATTGCGCTGCTGCGTAGAGCGATTAATCATAAGCAATTCATTTACTTGCTCAAAGACTTGTTCCATGATTGCATCTTGTCGAAGATCATCATTTCCACCTTTAACCTAGTCACACTCAGTTAAACTGTCATCTAAATATTTTTTGATAAGATAGCTTACTAGTTGTCTAAAATTCATACCATTCTCTGCCACTGTAGTGATAATTTTAGGTGCACTAATCCCCGACGCAATTGAAAATTCTGATCTCATTTCCAAAATAACAGGTATTCTAGAGTAATCAAGACTGGCTGAAATTGGTATCCGCATTGTTGGTGAGGGTATTGGATAGGCTTTTAATGTAGAATTTAATGATTTTGCAGCTGGAGATATATCTAGTCGAAGCTTTCTTCCTGATTTGTATCTGCTATTTTTTTCACTAGCAAGAACACAATACGCTTCACTTGTCGACTTAATGGCCATCCATATTTTACTAGTCTTATTAAAATTCGATAATCGCGTCGCAAGTTTTAGAGCAGCTTTTTTCCGAGATACAGCGGCGTCATCTCTCTCGTTCGTATCGCTAAAAGAGCCTGTAAATACTTGATACATGCCATGATACGGATGATCAATACATATTTGAAAAACAAGTTCAAAAAGTTGTTCTTGAAACGGGTTATCTACATCTTGAAGACGAGAAGTTAGTTGGTTCATGAGAGTTGCAAATTTCATGCTCGGTACTTTTTTTAGATGCTTTGAAACTGCTCTATTGGCCCGATCTTCTGCTGAATGTTCAAGCCAGAGTGCTAAGAAACGTAAAGCATCTCTATTATGATCATCTGAAGCTACCAGGCTAAGAAGGTAGTTTTCCAAAGAGTGCTTTAGAAATTCGTCTCTGTTAGAGGTTTGGCGCAGAAGGTCTCTTTCATCAATTTTCAACCATGCCTTTGCCTTAGCCTGACGAGATTGGCATTCCATCTTGTTTTCAAGTGATGGAGCTTTAGCTATGAGTTTCTCATAATCTTTTACTTCTTCAGCTTTATTTTTACTCATTTGCCTAACCCTCTCAAGATCCTCGATAGAATCTGGATTTTGCAATTGTTCATCACAAAATGTAGCAAACTTGTGAAATACTTTGCCAGCTTCCCGACCTTTGAATTGACCCCTGAGTTCTTTGAGTGCAGGCCCTAGATACTTGATTATAATCGTATCGGGATTTTCAAGTCTAGCGATTGAAATCTGATGGCCGATCCTTGCAAGTAAATCAGATCGACCGATATGTATTGTCTGTTTATCTAGAATCGTAGTTTGATCTAAAGTTTGAAGCATACCGATAGACGATGAAAGTTCTCCCTGGCTCCAAAGAGTTTTTGCAGCCTCTAAATGGATAGCAACTTCAGGATTTATGCCAACAAGCTGACAGGGTTGAATTAAATCAATCATAGATGTTGCAAGAGAGAGAACTTCCTGAAGGGCACCATGAGAACGATAAATATTTGATGATAATAAAGCCGTTTTTACTTCCATCAACCGACAATTAGCTAAGCCTAATTTCATCATTTTTTGGAGCTCGAATTTTTCACTTAATATGCCGAGAGTGGTGCCTCTACAGGATAGAATTGGACTGACATCATCAAGTCTTTTAAAAGTTAGCTTGCGTGAAAAATAATCAAGCTTCTTACCTTCCAACCCTCATCCATGAGCAGCGCTTCTGAAATCGAGCTAATAATTTTTCAAAATTTTCTGAGCCATGTGACTCAAATACTTCGTCCATCTCTGTCAACGCTGCCATGGTCTGTAAAGTCTCATGAAGCTCAACGGTACTTGGCTTCTTCTTAATCAACTTACTTATAGTAAACCCAAGCCCCTCGTCTATAGCTCGCTTAACGGAATATAGATCAGGGGAAATATTAATAGTCTGATAAACCTTGTAAATTGATACGCTATTACTGCTATATGAACTCGGCACGGGTATATCCCATTTTCCAAGCTTCCTTGACGTCCTAAATAAGGACTCGATAGATGATTGTGGTAGGCCGCTTGATTGGAATGCCTGCAGTAAAGAATTGGAGACACCACTTAAGTTTAAAATATCGAATACCTCAATTAATGACTGCAAATCATTCGAAGATGCCGTGTTATTTTTTCGGATTTTGTTATCAAAGAGGGCTCCTTTAAAAGCCAAGCTTTTGAGACCGTCTTTCTCATGCTCTAGTCGAGCTAAAATTGTGTCCAGATTTGCGCTTTGCTTGACGCCATAGTATAAGTCTGGATCATCGATATTTTCGTAAATTTGGAGTAGAAGTTTTGCAGAATCTCTAGCTGGATCTAATTCCTTTCTAATACCAATTGTAGGAGGAGCTGATTTAGATAATTTGGAGTAGAATTCTTCAATAAACAAGAGAGCTGTCTTAAACATTCCACAAGAGCACGCGGCTGTGGCAGATTTGTAGAGGTCAATTTCAAGCCACCGAGTTCTATCTACGGATGGAAAATCGCCCGCTAACCCCTGAGTTCGAAGGTAAAGGATAGCATTAATTAGAATCCTAAGATTTTCCTGTTCAGTAGTATCACTCTGAAACCATTTATTAATAGCAGATGAGAGATCTGCTCTAATGAATTTTGTGTTACTAGAATATGATGTCAAAACAAGGTGCAAAATAAAAGGAAAGGCCTGCTCAGCAGACCATGGAATTCGAGAGAGAACCAGCTCCATAGCAGCTAGTACTGGTTCTTTAGGAAATAATTTTGAAAGTGCTATCGAAAAATTAGAAAGCCAATCTTGTTTGAAGATAGATTCTAAAGTTAGAAACTCAGATATATCTAAAAGTAACTTCGAATAGTCTCGTGTTTCGGAGGGTGGAGGCTGATATGGAAACCAAGTTATTGCAGTTAATAATGAGTCCGAAATAATATTTTTACAGGTTATTAGTAGTCTTTCATCCGCAGCTGCTACAACATATCGTAAAGCCTTTTCTGCGACACTGATAGCTTGTAAATTATTTCCTAGAGTAAGCTCATTCAAAAAGCTAAGAATTGCTTCAACAGAACTTCCCTCTCGGCCTGATAAAGCTGTAAAATATTTTATCTGAGCTAACTTCGACTCTCGCAACATATCTTTATGAATACACCCAGATGATGCAAAAGCTCTTCCTAGTACCTTTGCAACCCATGCCAGATAATTTTTATTTGTAGAGTTCTGACACGATTTCCAAATTGCCGGCGAATAAATTATAGAGCCTTCATCGTAATTAATAATATCAGCCTTGCTAGAAACTGAACCATGAAAATCCGAACTAATCATGGCTAAAGCATTATCACGTGATGGTCTACTAAGTAAACCTTTGCTTGAATTTTCATCACTTAAGAGACCAAAAAGGAGATTACTTTCTGCTATTCCCATGTTTTCGCTCCCAGCTAATTGTATGTTGATAGCTGCATTAATTAATGACTGAAATGTATCTTTTGTATTACTTTCCGATAGAAGAGGTGAGTTATAAGTTTGAAAATACCCTGTCATCCAAGAATAAAACTTTTCGGAATTACATGTAGAGTTTTGGGACTGAAAATCTTGAGACTCATCTCTTTGAGAGGATCTTCGTTGCCTCAATGAGCCGAACATTGAGATTGAAAATCCTGCAACGAAAGAGGGCACCCCTAAGAGGTATGAAGAACCAACATCAAGGAGATATTGTATCATTCCGATGACGTCATCAGCACACTCCGGGTCCTGGACAAATAGTCCTAAGGACTGGAGTAACATCTGTAATGGATAACCAGTGGTAACTGCACTTCCTGCTATTGAGATTAAAACTCGTATTTTTCGTAAAATTGAACAGACATTCAAAGACCCGAGAGCTGGATGTATCCTGTCAAACAGAAATCTAGAAACATAGGTGACTATAGTTGGAGTGAAGAGGGTTTCAATTTTATACTTCGTTCGTGAACAGAGAAATTTTATCTCAGCGGCTAGATGCTTGACCTTGAACACTGGTTGGTTGTTTGGTGGAAGTACTATATTAGATGTAGAAAATTTCTTGATCCTTTTCATTATATTGGCAGCATAAGCTAAGTCCCCTTCTTGGAAATACTTTTCGAAGGTTGATTCTTGATCAAGACAATCGAACATTACGGCTAAGATTTCAGGAAAATGATAATCTATGCGATGAAGGTATTCTTTTTCTCCGAGAGAGGCTTTCATGATAGATTCTGAGCCTAAGGGATTTTCAGGACAGGCATTTGAAGCACTGAGGTCAAAGGCGACGCTATATGCCATTGCTTGTGTAAAAGAGTCCTGCAGAAGGTAAATTTTATCTAATTGTAAGATATTTACTAGTAACTGAATAGAGTTATCCTGACCTCTCATGATCATTAGAGCAGTAGCCTCCTCTGATGCAAGTTTGACGAGCTCTTGTAAGCTACCAAAGCCAAATATCTGGAATGGAATATCATTAATACTCTCATGCTCTAACCATGTGTAAAGTATTTGTGAACTGAACAATTTGAATAGTTCTTTCGAGCTGTTAAGTTCTAGTTTCAGAGATATTGCATTCAGACAACGTGTCGCGTATTCCGAGGAGTTTGATATTTGGCTCGGGATTTCGAATATATGATAGATACAGCGACGGAGTAGTGTAGGCCATTCGGAGCCGATTTTAGTTAGCACAGACATTCGAAGAGAAATACCTTCAATAAAATCTGCATCCGACGGAAGACGGTCTAAAATGTCAGCGAATACAGAATCATGATCTTTTAAAACAAAATTCCCAAGTATTTTTGGTATTTGATCTGCTATGAAGAATTTAACCCTAATTTCACTTCTTTGAAGTATCGAGAATAATGGAGATAGAGTCGAGAAAGGTTCATCACTGAGTTCACAATCAGGAGGTTTACTATATAATACACTCATAAGTAGTTTAGATATTCTTTTCTGTACTTCTGAAGAGGCTAGCTCTTTATCAATGACAGTAGTGGTAATCCATTCGTAAATCTGAGTAGCAGATTTAGACAAGTCCGATCCTCGCGACCTACACCATATAGGTCCCATAGCTGACAGCATATTTGCACAAAGAGTTAGGGTAACCTCACAGCGATCAAGATTATCGGAAGAAAGAATTAGTCCAATACGTTCAACTAGCCTATTCGCGTCTACGATGTTGATATCGAAGTCAGAATCCAGGATATCTATGAGTAATTTTTGGCTGAAGAGAAACTCTTCATCAGTCAGAGAGATGATATCGTCGAAAAATTTTCCTGGTAAAGCCCTTGTACAATGAGATGCAGCATTCATACTCGTCAATAAACAAAGCTTTCCGATGGTATGCATTTTGATGTAACCTGGACTCGCGTGGAGGGCTAGGCAACTTCTTGGCATTGCTTTAAGATTTTGATTATCCTTAGTTGGTTGAATATCCAGCAAAGGGACCGGTTCCTCATCTAAATCAATCATTTTTATGTCATTTGATCCTGTTTCGCATCCTAAAGCTGGTGTTTTCATAAAATTTTCGGCAACTGCTATGAAAAATTGGAATAATTCAGTTACATAATCTTTCATGCAAGAAATGCCCACAAACTGACATGGTGGTAAATAAGGCTGAATTTCTTGAATAAGAATTTCAGCGAGCTTCTTCGATTCCTCTGAGGCGAGTCTATTTGGATGACCGGTGGAGCTTACGAGTTCCCTTGCAAATTTAAGTATAGATGAGGCTAAGGATCCAGACTTCTCCAAATTATTGATCCTGCACAGACTTAATGTGGATAGCATTGCAATGCAACCGTAGAGTGCGCTACGATATATTTCTACGGATATAGGAGGGCGATGATCTACGAAATAGGAATCCCAGCCTTGAAGGGTGCTGATAGACAAAGAGTTTAGTAGATCGAGTAAAAGTTTTTGTAAGATTTGAAATTTTGCGGTGGTTGAGATAGAGTTGGAGTTGTCCAAGTCAGTAAACTCAGGGCAGCTAGAGCACATCTTATTTGAAGTAGTTCGTGCATCTGGCCATTTCTCTTCGACTAAAAGGAGGTAATCTAAAATCAGCTTTTCTTCTAAATGGCTATGCCATGCTTGCGCGATAGGTCCCATTGGCCTGGCAATAGGAGCATGTGAAACATGATTTAATCCTAAACACGCCCTAATGAGGAGTGATACATGTTTTGGTTGAACATGGATGGCATAATGTGCAGCAAAATATCTTTCCGCTAAAATTTTTAGTCAGTAATCATGAGTAAAACTATTCTATGCCTCTCACCTGGCTTCCATCGAGCGAAAAACCACCTAAGAATATATTCTGATGTAGCCACATCTGCGCCAGGTACTTCTGTCTCCCGAATTTTGAGTAGATGAACCATCAACGATATACTAGAATCGCAAAGAGTAACTGGGCCATTATGTTCAACGGTTCTTATAATTGAATCTACGTCATCTGCAACGTCCTGATATAACACTAATTTCTGAGCTAACAACGAGTGGAGGGCAACAGATGCCGAGCGACAGGTATAAGTATACGTGAGATATCGCATCCCAACACGCCAGAGCTGCATCCACTTTTTGGTACAAATTTCTTTCGCAGAGTTTTGCAACGTGCAGCTGGCCATTTTGGTCAAACTTGAGTAAATATTGATTAAAGCGTACGTACCTTGCGATAGCTAATAAAGCCCACGCTTGAACGTTATCTCTTTCAGAACCGGAGCATAATTGCAGTTCAGCCAACAAGACTTCCAATTCGTAGCAAGACAGTTGAGTAATTTCCAGAACAAATATTAAGGTTTGAAGTCCAGCGGTTTGTTCTTTCTCATTATTTAAAGCTATTGAATTGATGGGATAATGCAATATCGAACATATACGCTGACGTTTTCTAGGATGATGTTGTTTCTCGGAATGTTTCTCAGGTTCTATTTTAAGGCTCAAACTATTTATTCGCTCCAATATCGCAATAGCTAATAATATAGACCAATTTCTTTCAGCTTGAATATCATGCTCTCTGAGCTGAAAGTTGTATAGACCGAAAGATCCAGTATAAATTGAGCTGTGATCAATCATTTCTAGGTCATTCAATTGTAGTTGGTCACGCTCAGAGCGTTTTGAATAGTCTATCTTTATAATTTCTAATAATTCACCTATTTGTGATGAGAATTCATCGCATTTTTCTTCTTTGATAGTGCATTCTATGTGGCTATAAACAAGAAATATAAGAATCACCATCTCGTCTCGTACCGAGTTTAACATCTCATCCTTTGCCGCAGTTTTCCTGATCAAGAACTGCCCAATTATTGGAACTAGTTTCTGGGCAGCTATTTTGGTGAACGAGATATGGTTGGTGCGAGTAAAGTGTAAGATTCTGTTTAAAGTAAAAAACACCAGTTGGTTTACTTGACTAATACTGGAGCCTTGCAACAGGAGAAATTGTATGGCACAGTCAGCTATTGGTGCATAACGCTCTGAAATGGGTGCATTTGGAGTAGTTATAAGTGATATGATGATTTGAAATAGGTCTTCAACATTCTGACGTGTGAGGTCACTATTTGAACCTTCATTTGATATTGCACTTAAGTTGTTTCTTGTCTTTATTCTGCTTTGATCTGACGTTTTCTGAACTGAAGACTCTGCTCTGTTAGCCTTGTTATACTGGTTGATACCCTGGACACAGAAATCAACTGTCTCGAGCCAAGTGACTATTTTCAAATGTTCTATGTGAGGGGTATGTCGGAAGATAATAATTAAACATTTTAGAACGTCTTTGCAAAGAGGCTGAAAAATTAGTTCTTCGGATATTGCTAATACTTGGATATGATTTTTAACTAATGTATCCACTGTTTTTGACTTTATAAATGGTATTGCTGCCTGGACTACTAATTTTATTGTCTCAGCATATATTTCAAGCTGCCTTGTCGACTTTTTCGATTTGAGATAGGAATGTTTTTCTAGTGTGATGGCCTTAAATAGCGCTTCAAATATTTTTTGAAACAATTTGTCATTAATGGCTGACCTAGTTGCCGATCAGCGTACAATCGAGTATGACTTCAAGGTTATAACAATTTAGTAGCTCTACGTGGATTTTCGAAGAAAGTCTTCAGCTCTACGATTTATCAGAGCAGAACCAAGCTTTGGTACAGCACCTACCATTCAACGCATCAGACCGAACT
The DNA here is from genome assembly GCA_900239735.1 of Blumeria hordei DH14. NCBI lineage: Eukaryota > Fungi > Ascomycota > Leotiomycetes > Helotiales > Erysiphaceae > Blumeria > Blumeria hordei. Next base: position 922,494 of record OENG01000023.1, read on the forward strand.
TTCTGTTTGCTGCTGGAAATACTAGCTTTGAAAGATTTAGTTAATTTTATTGGCTTCTATGCAGGTGTTTTTTACATATAATGAACTCCAATCGTAATTTTCCGCCATCGCAGGCCATTCTAGCACAGGTGAATCTTATTTCAGAATATGGGGAGGTCCTGTTCAAGAATTTTCCGAATCTTGCAATAAAATAAATTAATTAAGACTTGTAGTCTAGAGAAGTCTATACGAGACACACACTTGCTACTCAGCCCACCAGTAGCCTAGACATAATATTGAATATGACGCGCAACGCGAACCCCTGTCGTGAATTTCAAGCGACACTTAGCAATTCGTCCAGTGCTCTTCACCGTCGGCGGCTTGGTAGTATTCAGGACCTTAATATTCTTGATGTCTTCGTGCAGATTTGTCTTATGCCTTCATGTAGTATACACATTAAGATTTGATTAGAAATTTTCCCTTTACATCGACCTAGAAAATGGCCGAATCGACTAGCTATGGGAGCCTCCAAGTTTTGTATACTGACCTTCTTGCGCTCTCGGAAGAAAGACTCTCAAGTCTCGAAAGACTCGGCTCTCAACTAGACGCTCATATAGAAGATTTTCGAAATTTCTTGCTCAAGAATCCAAGAAACGATACCGCTCGTAAAAGTTTGAGCACTGGTACGCACCGTCGCTTAAGTCGCTATCTAGAAAATACTGAGAAAACATAGGAAAGCTTGAAATAGATGGGATCGAGTACGCCATAAATGAAGAATTTCAAAGAGGTGTACAGCAACTGGCAGATGAGCTTGACCTAGATGAACTTGACGCTGCCAAAATCTTCTTCAGGGTTCAGGTAGACAACCCAGTTCCAGGGCAACCAGTTTTAACAAATGCTATTATACAATTTCATCAGCGAAGGAAAATTACTCTGGACTGTCTTCGGTTACTATGTCAAATGTCTGCAGATGTTGATATAGATGAACTTTTGAGAGAAGATCTACAGTCTATAGTTGGCCATGTGATTTCGCCGCTGTCAGACTCTAAGAGATTTACCCTAAAATGTATTTCAAGCATGACAGATATCAGAAACTGGCTTCAAAGATTGGGTGACAGGATAAGCGGTGCCTCAATCGTTGGTCAATTTAATGCAGAAACACTCGAGGTAATTGAGTATCAGAGAGTCAGTCTGATAAGGCAACATGAATCTATCAGTACAATACTATTTTACTTAGTACGAGAAAATCATTCTGATATAGCCGACTTCCATCTCATCGTAAGTACCTTGAAAAAAGCAGATAAATACGACTGTTTACTTGGTATGAGACAACCCTTTTTCTACCCTTCTTTCGCCTGAAAAAATAGATTAGCTGATTAAAAGTCAGTACACCACATTCCTATTGTATCTGCATACATTTCTAAGTATGGCGGTACAGATGCAGTCGGCGGCATGTTCGAAGCACAAAGCTTACATGAAAAACTCATGGCACAAGATGACAAGTCATGGACGTTAGTATATTTACAAGCAGCATTTCGACTAATGTGGCTAGCTGAATACAGTGGATGGTACAGTGAATCGAATGATGTTAACGTTCCAGACAAACAACAAGAAGAAGGTAGGTTGATACGGATGCATCAAGAATTGCAAAACTGTTAACAAAATTTCTAGAAGCGAATCATCGCAACAAGCTACTCACTGAAGCTTTGAAGGATGGAGCTCTTGATTTTATTCTATCAATATCAGCCGATGTAAAATCTTCAGATTGGCACGACCCTGCTCGTCACGGACTGCGCCAGTGGCTACAAAGAAAATCGCCATCATTGCTATCAGATACAGTCACTTTCTCAAGCTTCTTCCAAAGTATCTTAATGGAACAATTAGAAATATTTGTGGAATCTTTTATTACAAATCTACCTGACGTCTTGCGGAAATTACGGATCGATGAAGACGAGCAACGGCAGTTGAGTAAAGATCATGATCATGACCTTGACTTGGAAAGGTTTATTGTAATAATATCCTACACATTTGAGGGTCGCCCTAAAGCAGCTTTTGAGGGATTTTGGGATGTACCAGACGGGGCTCTAGTAGGATTCGTACATTGGGCCTCTAGAAGGGCATCTACTCCACTTGTCAGTGCATTTTGCGAGATGTTACAATCTATTTCTGAAGACAACGAGTGTGCAACCGCTGCACATCATTTTCTGTTAGAAGAGGGAGTTATGATGTCAGGAAAGATGAGACGTGCGCATTCTCTCACATGGAATCAGATATTCAAAGAACTACGGTTCTTCTCAGGAAAGATCAGGGATTATCCAACACCTTCTCAATCTCAAAGCTTTCGTCCATCGGTTCATAGTATCATGCTAGAAGCAGAACCTGAGTCAATTATGATGCTTGAGTGTTACCTGAGGCTTATTACACGGCTATGTACCGAAAGTGAAGCTGCACGAACATTCATAGCGCATCACCCCTCGTTTAACATCGGGGAGCTTCTATTTCAACTCGCAAGCAGTAGTATAGGTCCACGGCTCAGAGCAAACGCTTTTGCCACCCTTCGATCATTGCTTAGCCATAAAACTAGAGAGTCAGGCGAACATATTTGGACTGCTTTAGATATGTGGGTCTCAGGAGGTAATTCACCGGGATCTAAAATTCTGAAACCCACATCTCTGGTGGCGACTACAACTAAGGGCTCAATATTGCAAGGTCTTGCATCTGGATTTGAAGAGCCAAATGCTTTTGTTCAGCTTCTGCATGCCCTCGTGCTGCCGGTAGCAGATGAAACCATTCCCAACAATAGTCTTCCATTTCCCGAGAGCTTGGGTATATCTATAAGGCAGCCAGGAATTGATCCTTACGTGGACTTTGCCATCGGTGAAATATTTGGTCAGCAAGCACAATACAACAGTGCCTTAGATATTGTTCAGCGAAGAATATTGAGTCTGACTTGTCTGGACTTTATGGCAACGTGCTTGGAAACGTTCAACGAAAATTTAATTATTTTGGGTAGTCAAGCTAACATATCAATTGACTCCGCAATTAAGGCATCAAGCCTTCAAAATTATGTTTTACTGCACCCCTTCTCGAGGGTCATGGAGTGGATGTTTAATGAAAAGGTATTGAGAGCACTTTTCGCCTCAGTTCATCAGGATCCAGCAGAAGCTGCTCGTGCAGAACCAGATTCTCCACTAATTCTCTGCTTATCTCGTGGCCTTCGCGTGATAACATTAATACTTGAACTTCAGCCAACATATCTCGATATAATTAGGCCACTCCTTCAATCGTATCTACCCCACCGGCGGGCTCGTGTGTCAAATACTTCATTTTCAAGCTTTGAGGATGGAATACTGAATCATCTTTCAATATTTCCATTGTTAGGCAGATACTGTGGCACGGGTCATCCCGAGCTGATAGTATCTTCACTAAAGCTCCTCGAGAAACTTTCATGTTCCCCAAAACTTGCACAGATACCTAGCGATATGCGGCGAAATACCGGTAGAAATAAAGCCATCGCTGCTCTAGACGATGATTCAGACACAATTTCAAGAATCTTACAAGGAGAAGTAGAAGCAGAAATTGATATCAATCAAGGCCCTGAATCACCTGCCTATATCATAAAACTTCATATATTAGACTTTATAAGCTCATGTCTTCAAGCGTTCCCAAACCAGCCAAGCATAGCACATTCACTACTCGGATTCCGATGCGGAAAAGAAGGGCTATACATCGATCCTCAAAGCTCATTTAACCAAGGAACCTCTCTATTTCACGCTATTCTCAATCTGGTCATATGTGATCCAATAGAAAACAACGACGGTATCATGTCATGGCTAATTTCCCCTCATCTAAGTGCTCTTCAAGTATTGAAAGAATTATGGAGTGCACCCATTTCATCTGCAATTACCATAGCAGAGATGCGAGAGACTGAATTTTTTTTCCATATGTTTGTAAAGCAACCCATCATTCAGACTGGAATGAAATGGGATGGGATAGAGGTAAGGGACACAAAACTTGTATCACCTGTTGCGGCTACTTGCCTATCAAAGTTCTTGGGGAGAAGGGCAGTTATTTTTCAGTACCTCTCAACTGAACTTCGGAAAGTTTCACAAAATCACAGCTCATCGTTGAAACAACGTCTTCTGGAGACCCTAATGGGCTCTACTAAGTTTGAAGATGGTAGTGCTGTAGATCATGCCAGCGTCTTTGAACTATTTGACTTTATGGACTCAGAAATGACTACACTTCAGCCACCACCCCGAATTACCTGGGTTACCGATGCTGATATTTCAGCTTGTTCAAATGACTCGGGCATCTACAGCCCCGTACCAATTGTGAATTTGCCGAAATTGGAAGAATTACTTGTACTAAAACGATCAGAGCTCGAATATGTAAAAGCTCTTGAGGATCCACATCAAATAGCTCTTGTAAACACGCAAGCAAAGGAGCTGCTTGAGTATTATGATAATTACAATCAAATCAAAATATTTGGTATGTATCGTTACCAGGCCCTAAAATCCTGGGTTCAGTTAATATTAATTATTATCGAAACTGGCAACTTTGATGACACATCTAAAACAAACTTTGCTTTACGTGCTTTGCAAGCTATAATGCCACGGCTAGAGAATGATAGGGAGGTGGTCGACGAAGTGTTAGAGCTCGCTAAGCTCGCCAAGTCTCTACTGTTCAGCCTGAATTTTGGCGCTGACTGCTTTAGACAGGGTGATGTTGCTGAGCTTGTCAGTGATAGACTTTTTCATTTATTTCAAATCTCTCTCCGGGCTATCAGTATTCTTGGGACCAAGGTTTCACTGAAGGAATGGTATTATAATATCTGTTATCGGTACCTAGCTGGCATGACAGATACAACGGAGGCGACTAATCGGCATCGTCGGGACACCCTTCAGACCATTAAGGCGGCGGGAGATAAATTTATAGATGTTGTGTGTGACGATGCAAGTAATGGCGAAACTATGTGTAGAATATCGGCTCTACTACTTCTGACGTGCCTCGTCAAAACGAGCAAAGATGAAAATTCGAAGTATATGGTCCATTCTATGACCCGTTTTAATTTTATCGGGCTGCTCGTTGAGTCGTTACGCGAGATTCCTCAAGTTATACGGAAGTCAAAAGTTGACGGTAAAGAAGTTCAAATGACAATAAAATTTCAAATCTAACCTATATCTAGAAATCGAGATGCAATTATCGTATTGCCACGCACGATTGGCGCTTGTCCTAGAAATTTCTCAGACGCGCTTTGGTGCAGCTGCTCTATGCGACGCTGGACTTTTCCACGCAATTCACGATTCTGGGCTGTTTTCAATCGACCTTGATTTAGGAGTTGGTAAGTAATTGGCCTTACCCGAGAAGTTAAGCTAATATTTAGACCTTGACTGTCACGGTGCGGTAGGAAAATATTACGATTTAACCGTCGCTTTTGTCAGAATCATTTGTTCAACAATGTTGAGTCGTGGGCCGCAAAATCAACAATCTCTTCAAAATTGTCGACAGTTCCTGACGGACAATCGGCTCTCAATATTAAGCATTCTTAAGAAGTCAGCTGGGCTTGGTTTCATAGTCGGGATCTCTCCTAATACCATTGAGGATCTAACGGATTTATATTTGCTTCTCATCTCTTATACCAACTTCCTCGAGGTGGCTGATCCCCATTACAACAATACCAACCTATCATCACGTGGCTTAACAAGCTTCACATAAAAGTGTGACGAATATCTACCCTACACCAACGACTGTAGACTTGGATTACATTAAATAGTAAGTTGAGCTTTGCACCAAGAAAGCTAGTCTCGATGAAAAGTAATCCTTCTTGACGGTAACATCGGAAAAACAACGCAAAACGTGCCGCCTACTCGGCATTAATTTATATTAGGACGTAACTTTAAGGTTTCACACGTTCATAACGAGGAATAAATTGAAGTATACTTTTGAGTGGCCTATCTGATCCTGAGCCCCTCAGATACATCTTCTGCGCCGCTTGTATGCCTTCATGATTAATTGAGTTCTCGTACTCAATACTTTAAATAGAACCCCGAATTTTGGCTCGAACAGAAAGTGATTTGAGTCATTTTGATGAGATTCACTCCTCACACACACCGATAAAGACTTTGAGAAAACAGCTTAAATTAACGTAGCAGGCATGCTCACAGTTTACTCTCCTATATAAACACTTGTGCAGGCGCGCCACAGGGGCAGAGAGATCCAAGTGATATCAAAGTGGCCAAACTTCTCCTCGAGTTAGCCTTGAAGGGATAAAAGTTGTTTAAATTTTATTCTGCATACTGGCAGGCCTGAATTTCTTATGTATATTTATGATTTATGGTCATGTTTAATTTAAGCTGATTCCATTACAAAGCTCTTAACCTTAGTCATATACTGGCTAGTCAAGCTTAGATTGAACTACTAAACACCCCGACGCATCCTTGGAAACCAAAATTTCTATAGAGTCCGCCAACTTCTAGGTTCTAAAGGAAGGATAGTCCTTTACTAAAATCTCAATACCTTTAATGAATAGATATCAATTTATCTCCAAGGTTCCACAGTGAATTTTAGAGAACACGTAAATATTCACACGTATATCATAAAATTTAGTGCAGTAGATCGATTATAGTATGGCAACTTAATTACAATAGACCCTTTCTACTTATCGCAAAGCCTACTTTTTTGCGATGCTTGCTTTGTATACCAAAATCTAGCTCGAGTAATGCATACGATTTGGCCTCAAGTTTCTATTTCAACAGTATATATGTAAAGTGTTGGTTAGGCTGCGAGCTGTAAAATTACTGTATTTACAGTACTATGAGTGGCTGATAAGATTTATCGGTTGTGTGCGCTATCTAAGCGATGGCTCGCCCTGCTTCGAAGCATTGTAGAGCTATAGGGTACAGCTAAGGAGGGCAAAGACTGAGCACCTGTACGCGGTGACCTCTACGGACCTCGGAGTGAAATATACTCCCAGAGTTAAGTTCAGTCAACCTATGAACTACAAAAGAATTTGGCCCACGAGGAAATGATTCAAGATACTCCAGCATGTCAATTGTTCACTCCCAACGAGGTTGATTTCTATCTAAGCCCTATCAAGTCTACAAGTGCGACCTACTACACCCTCATTCCGATGAGAGCACCTCTCATCGACTATTCTCTGGCCACAGCTCACCACCAAAAATCGTCGAAATACAGGGCTAATCCTAGTAATCAGGGTTAACGGGTGCCCTTGTGATGATTAGACCCGCTAATGTAGAATAAATGTAGCGAAGCTCGTCGAATCTTTAATGGGAATTGGTTGAACCGGTTTGTTCATTTTACAATATACACCCACACCGATTACCTACCCGCAAGCAAATCGTGGCGCACAGATCTGACAGAAAGTTTTTGGGGATGGACGTGAGATGGATCTGGACAAGCTTACGAGATGACGCGAAGGAAAAGTACAATGGCGACGGGTGTGATATTTCAATGATTGCTTATTCGTGACAGGCACAAGCCTAGCACTCATAGAGCATGATACGGAAAAGGCATGTCCATTATATCTTTCGAATCAAGAGACTGTGAAATGAATGAATGTTTATTCGTGGCGGACACAAGCCCTGCACTCAAAGAGCATGACACGGAGAAGACTAGCTTCCCCGACGACTATTTACGACGATAACTCAGTTTGACATTTGGACTACTCATGTAGTGGGTGCATTCGCTGGTGCCACTCGAGGCCTTTGTGCTAGGGACTTTCACCCTTTCCTCAACCGCTCATATCTGTTGGAAATCTAGACTTCGTATGTATGAAGGTTTAGATTTCTAGTTTGATCATCAAGATCAATTTACTTGTTTCTATTGCATACAATTAAGCTCAGCTGGGGGAAACGAGGTTCAATAGTATCTGAAATGCAGTGGCTAGGAAATGCCACCATGCAGTAATTGAGTGGCTGGTTGTAGCTAGATCACTGGGAGTTCGGGATCACCAAAGCCTCGGGAATCTGTATTTAAGGATTGGCTTATTTGTATATGTTAAACTAAGTCAACGAAACACTATATTTTATTAATTCATATTGAGAAGAGAATTCGATATCCTATACAACTATCAATATATTCTTGTCCGAAATTGTACACTTGTTCTTCGAGATATTTCCTCCTAGAAATCCTTGACAATTTCTAACAATATCCACCAAAGGGAAAACAGGAAACACTTTTGGCTACCCTAACATGCCTTTGTTATCTTGTATATAGCCGCCGCGCGAGATATGACCTCACGGTCCCCCCTTTCTCGAGTGAGGTAGGCGTTCAGGCTACCCAGACTTTAATTCAGAGATATAACGACCAGCAGGCGGACCAAAACACCTTCCATTGTTGCCTGTTTTTAGATTGTCGATTGTACTATGCGAAATCTTTGCGTCTCTGCCAACAGACACCCTTGAATCAAAAACACTCGAAAAATGTGCGTCCCAGCATGCCTATTTGTGACCTCTTCACTCGTTTGTCCCAAGTCCCAGCTGCCTGTTTTCCAGCAAGATATGAAGCTCCATTAGAGCAACGGTCCCATATGGACCAAGACCCGAGCTTTGTACATTATGTCTTAATTTTCTCCTCGCGGGTATACACAGCATCGTGATTTTGTAGAAGGAGATGGCTGGTTCTTGATGATGCAAATGCCCGATTGCAATTGGAGTTACGCCATTATCGGTATTTGAGGCGAGGTTTTGTAGTAAGATTGAGGTTAAGGGCCCTCGTTGGAATGATAGGTCTGAGATTAACAAGAAGTCTTCGATTCTAGATGTGCTTGAGGTTGCTCTTGACTTCGATTCAAATGCGATTCTTCTTGGCTATCCCAGATATGTAGGGCATACTAAGCGATTAGACCTGCACCACTGGAAGGTGAAGGATTCGTCTTTGCCAGCCTGTGAGGTTGGAAATTGTCAAAGTTATCAGCCTCTCGCTGTTTCTAAATCAAGTGATTTCGGTTCCTGCGTCAACAAATATTTATTTTCTCTGACAAGGACTTCTTTTGTAGTATTGATATAGTAAACAAACACACATTCAGACTCACCGACTTCCAAATAACGTCACCCTCTGGCAGAAATCTTGACTATTAGATTTACAGATTGAGGAACGTTATGTGCGACAAGACCTTGATTGCGAGAGTGCAGCTGGCACTATATAAACATGCAAACCAGATTGTCTCTGGTATAGTTTGAGTAGCCTGGGCACCTACTCCACTTGGGAAGTAGACACCTCAGACTACATTTTGCGCGGAAAAATTTCAGTGGATGATGAAGGCATATCTAGATAAGTCAGGGGTTTTGAGAGGTTTCCCTGGGTGGGTATTCACGGATGAGGGTTGACTTGGGGTGAAGAAAAAGCCACCATAACTTCGCAGTGGTGTTTGCAAATGGAATCCGAGGGATGAGTGCTCTTCTTGTATATTGAGTCATCTTTTCTGTACATTTTCTCTGATATTGTGTCATGGCTGGATAGCTGCATACTCAATTCAAATCTGATGCAAAAAATCAAAATAAAAAAACCCTCCTCTCAAATTGCACACAGTACTACATGTAATGCCGTTATGTGGAGAGAGGATCTCCTTCATGCGCTATAATGCCATACTGCCATAATAGCTACATATGCACCAGTTACTAGATCTACCATACTACATAGCTGATCATAACTGGAATTCATGCATTTAATAGTTGGATGCGAACCACAAATTTCTTGGAAAGGACACAACGACAAGTCTGGCTGGAAAGGGGTCATATAATTAAATCCAGGGAGCATTAGAGCGATGCAACCAGTTTCCTCCCTTATTTTTTTACTTGAATATTTTATTATTATTCTTTAACACAAACTGTAAATCACGGGGTCCGTCGAAAGGTTGATATTCTTGTCTAATTCAAGCTTTGAGCGCAGGACGGTGACATGCTGGTATTCCTTGGCTAATCTAGGCTCTTCTGCGCACCAACACGTCGGGCTGTTTAATTGGGGCTTTGCTGGTCAGTACATGGAGAATTCAAATGATATTGGCGGGAACAGTGTTAATTTCTCCAAGTAAATAATCTTGTTCAAAGAATTAGTTGTTAATTGATTTGTGCGTCCTTCGAGACACAGGATGGCTGCCGCTACTACTTGCGACTCCAATTCTATTGTCTCACTATTGTAGACGTGTACTTGAGGGTCAGATAAGGCTAAAAACGGAGTCGACGGGAGGTAGTGTCATAGATATGAGAACGCACTAAGTCAGGACAATCGACCTGATGATGCTTTAGCCGCGATCTATCTTGTTGATGGTGAAGAATTAATTTCGCTGTGGGTCTTCAATTTTGCCTCGTGGGCCAACTTGCTCAGTGTTGCGAAATATCACTTAACCCCCGGCTGGTCTTCAAAGTAGAATCTAAGCAGCTCAAATACTCACCCCATTTGAGATGAAAAAGCTACCGGTGCGGATTCAGCAGTCTCTCTCTCTCCTTCATCTGTCAAGCACACCTAGTTTGGCACTGGAATAAGATGAAATTTTATCACTCTTCCCTCTTTCGAATATTAACGGTGGAGATTGGTGTGCAAACCGACACTTGCCCGAGTGGTATTATCAGCAAATACAGTACATCGTGCCTCTTCCAACCACTACAGATATATCCAGGTTCCTTGATACCTTGTCTTGCCAATGGAGTGCAAGGATCGTACTTGGTGCGCAAAACATCCAAATCCACTGGTATAAATTTACTCACCGGCTGTCGGCAAAGCCGAATTCTTCACCTTCCAGTAGTGCCGGTGTAATCGCTCAATATGCTCTGCATATCTGGGAAAGCCAAGAAGAATCGAAGTCGAGGGCAACCTCAAGCATATCTCTATTTTACGACTTCTCGACAATGCCTCTCTTACCATGCTCATCTGAGTCCTCGACCTCTCTCTAACCACGCACCATCTCGCCTCAAAGACCAATAAAGAAGTTGCTCCAATTGCAAACAAGGGCTTACCCCATTAATTACCGACCATCACTCTCTACAAATTTACGACGCTACCTATACTTGCAAGGAGGAGATTAAGTCATAATATACAAAGCTGGGTCCTGGCTTATGGAGACTGTTGCTCTAATGGGACAAAAAACTTGAATGAACAGGCGTCTGAGATGTGGTGCGAGAGGGGGAATCGATCTCTGAAGACCATGCTGGGACTGACATTTTCGAGGGGTTTTCAACTTTGGAACGTTTGTGGGCGCCAAGACCAAGGTTTTGGTAATTAGCAAGCAAGACTTCTAATGTCGATGAGTCAACGGCACTCCCCAGCGCCCTGGACGGCACAAAAGAAGTTGGACCAAGCTCCTATACAGCAATCACGCTCTGTCAAGACTTTTCTGACATTTCAGCACGACCTTCGGGAAGGAGGCTCGAAAGGCAGAGCGTGGATTCTCCGAGGTACCCACAAGTCTGCAGCGCCCACTTGGCCGTCCTCTTCGAGCACTTCCGAAGGGTCACTATGTCGGTATTAAAAGAGCCCCGCATCCAGTGGCTTTTGCGACTTTCCCCGGCTGCCATACACCTGCAAATGGCCATCGATTTTTTGGCTGGAGAGGGGACATGATGAAGTGCTTAGGGCTCCCCTGAGTGTATGATCAAATGAGGACTTGTGAGGGGTGGTAGTGTGTGATGGGAGCTGTATGGGAGGGATAGGAGGATATATACTGCCGGCATAGGTATCCCTGATCTATAGGCAGGGCGGACTTACATGTACAATAAAGTCATAGACCAAGAAATAACAATTAAAAATGAATTATTCATTTACTTCCGCCCACAGCCTCGGATAATACTCATGAGGCTCCTAGCACACGAGAAGATGTGAAGCATTAGATAGCCTAGCTTCATGAAGCTGTGGGTTACGAGTGTCTAGCGGCTCCAAGAAACACAGCGATAGACGGCAAGGAATACCTGAGAGTCCGACGTGCAAGCCGAAAGGCTGACGCTCAGTATTTCACTCCCGACACAAGTACTACGTTTTAGTGCGTGTGCGCTTACGCGACAAAGTCTGGTGTCGGCAAGTCTGCGGCACTAGGGAAGTTTCACAGCGTTTAGTCTTTGACCTTTGGCGGGAGAGCCGGCGTTCCTGCGACACGTAGGCCCAGTCTCTGGCCGAGTGCGAGCCATCGCTTGTTGGCGCGTAGCCAGCCTCATATATTCGTGTGGGCAGCGAATGATTCGGGAGTGGACTTCGCCTTGGCGCGCGGTAGGGACGCAGATGTTGGAATAGGACGAGCATTTGCGATGGAGCACCACGGATCCGCGCTGCATCTAGGGCCACAGGCTTCATCGCGACAGTAGGGGGAGGCGCCACGTTCGTGATGGAGACCTCATCGCTCGCAGTCAGTAGTGGGGAGAATTGTCGTTGCATGTAAGCAACGCCACAAAGAATTAATTTTACTCCCGTGCGAAGGAACAAGTTGATCGTACTATGCCGACTGAACATGCGTCCTGTCCATCACCTTACATAAGCACTTACTTAGCATCTTGGCTGATGCAAAAGGCCGAGCCGTTCGCTGAATACCCCCACATACGAGGCTGAGCCCGCGGATCAGGCCGCCCGACTGACGCCGGGTAGACCCGCAACAGCGCGGCCGGGAATGATGAGCACTTGCCTGTAGTCCAATCTCTTTGCTGTGCAGCCGATAACGCGATTAGGGCTCGGCAAGCTGTGATTTCGGATTATCGACTTTGACTTCCAACTCTCAGCACGCCTGTGATTAGTATCACAGAATGCCTGTTGAGTCCTGAAACCTCGGTTAAGGTTGTTCTCTACATTGCTAGCCAGTAACTCCTCAATCCTACAAACACCCTAATGCAAACTTACCTAAGAACATGACTAATATACGTCAGGGCATCATCTGATCTTGATACATAGCGCGCGCGTCGAACAGTTGAGACAGACGAGAGCGGGCCGGCGCGTATGACGTCCACCTTGCTTCTCCTCCGTCTCATCCACCCCCACTCGACCTCGGACCCTGATGGCCAAAGAAAGGCGACTATTATGAATGGCTACAAAGATCCATTTTGTTTCCCCGATTTAGTCGGCGTCTCGTTGTGGGGAATAAGATCAGCGAGTCTACTGCGCACCAGGAGAGAGCAGCCTGCAAGGCCTGTGCTCTCATCTGGCCCCTCCGGTCTCGGACACAACCCGCAATGCAAGATCCCTGCCATCACTAGGGGTCTCCATCATCAAGTGCGCCGCGTTGTGAATCCTTCGACGGCCCGAATTTGCATATCCGAGCAATCCGCCATGGACGTCCCTCGGCCTTAGCTCCACGCGCAGGAAAGCTCCGATGAACGGCTCACGCGTGCAGGCGAGATGTCTAGCGCTCCGCTTCATCCAGTCTCGGGATGATACCTCGTCGGGCCGTGGTCAAACGACACGAGGGGCTTCCTACGCACACGCGGAGATTTCGATAAATTAATCTATTTCTGAGCGTAGTGATCGGCCCTCGTTATAATAAATTACACTAAAGTCCTCGAGATCTTAGGTAGGGATGTAGACGCTAAGGCGGGAATCATGATCCTTTCGCACGACATGGCAACGATATTAGTCTGCCTACCAAACCTTCTGCTGTGCCGAGCGTATTCACGAGAAACTGTACGGCCAAGGCAGAGCTCTCGCCCGCTACGAGAGAGAGATATGTCTGGCAATGTCAGCGGTAATGAGTCAGCCTGGTACCATCGGTGTAGCTCCTCTACCATGATAAGGCGTTCACGCTTATTCAGCCAATCATATCTCTGATTCCAGATAGAACTTAGCTCTCCGCTCGCCCTTGCCAGACCGTCCGATATGCTGCATTGGGAAGGTAGCGCTCTAAGTGGAGGTCGGGCATGGGCAGCTTGTCCTCCTCTACAACCATGGCGAGGTGGATGAGTACCCTTGACTTATACACGGCCCAAGCAGATCCTGAGCAGAGCCCGATCAAAGGCACTGAGAAATCACGTCTCACTAACCCTGGTCAACTACAACACCTTTGTGGACCTACCTATTTTTGGAGATACGAATATGGGGTATCCAGCCAAGCATGCAGGACATCCGATCAGCGTCGTGTGGACAAGTGAAATGATTTGTGGGAAATCCATACCACTTTCGCTCACAATTCAGCTTGCGTATAAGGCGGCGCAGTGCGTGATTTCCACCATCACAGTCAACCATCACCCATAGGTATCGACCGCGAGCAAGCGGGGCAAATCGATGCTCCTGCACACATACTACCAATCGTTAAACAAAGACGGCGCGTGCAAGTAGTTGAGGCTGCCGAGAAACTGTCAAGTGCTCCTCCCAGTCCCACCTGGATGAGGGTTCGAGGCAATACCGACGCGTGCGGAGAAATGAGGCCGGAAAGAATCCCACTGCCACATGCGACCCATGCTAAATTCTTCTAAACAGCGGCCTTTTACTTGAGCTTAAATAAATTCCGCCTCCCGGCTGTCGATGGAAAGAGAAGCCTGCGATAAATAGATGTATTTTCATAGGCGCAAGCGAAGAATGACGAAACCTATCGGACACTGTTCTAACTGTCTTTTGTCCAAACTTCCAGCGATGCGCCGCCAAATCCTATGATAAACTTAGCTTATGGTCAGCAGAGCCTCTGTAGGGGACTAGGATTAGTACGTCGGCCCCACTCTGGCGGCGACCCACGCCATACTGGGAGACGGGCTTGCCAGTGAGTGTGGCTTGGTGTCATCATGAGGGCCTAGAGGGGAGAATGGCGGTCCATTCAATACAGCTCCTAAAGACTTAACCGCTCCAACCGGCCAGGGCTCTGTTTCCGACTGCATCAAATAGCTAAATCCTTCTAGCACCATGATTATTCAAGCCTTCATGTAGTCCAATTATTGGCGCAAGCATCCCTCGTCCTAGACCAAGCCCGGAATTACTAGAATAGTCTATATCCTTGAACTAGCCCTTTAATGTCGCTTCTTTTACCCCATTATTTTTGAGGGGAATTTTAGTATTTTCTAAATTTGTATAGCGTTTGGATATCAACTTCCTTTCAAATCCTCGAAACAGCCATATTAAAGAAGTAGACTTGACCGAAAAGTTCGATGAAAACCGAGCTTGAGGTTCTACCGAGGCCCACGCGTTTCTGTTGATGGAGAGGTCGTTTCTCCCAAGTTTGATGAATATTTAGCAGTGTCTGGATTCATTACTATTCCTTGATCCTAGGTATTTCCTCTTTTCCGGATTTTGATAGCTGTAGCTCTACCCTATCATGCTGCGGCCTAGAACGAAATACACAATTGGTTAGCTTCGACACGGATTGTACCGAGATACCTCCATCTTTTACACTATTTACCCGGTCTTGGTGGAAAGAGAAGTATCAAGTTCCAAGAATACCTTAGACCTGTGGCAATTCAATTTGACAATCATTTCGACAAAGTTCTTTTCGACTATGAGCCAATGACTCCATTTAAACAAAAGTTTCATCTCAGGAACATCCACGGCCGACATCGCCATGGTGTAAAATACCAGGTCTTGTTCGCAATAGTGATAGTTTGGCATTATCCGTGACTATAATTGCGGGAAGCAGATGGTCTTTCAGTGTGATCAGAGCTGTGTGGGTGGTGGAGGCATTAGTTTGAGTAGATCTGCATTCCCTGAGAGGTCCGAGACGCAGCAGCCGCATACTCCTTGGCACGGACCCCGGTGCCGGTAAGTTGGTAAAGCTGGATAAAAATCTGCATTCAGTTCTAACACAGAATGTGGCTAGTATTGGAGCCCTGTTAGAGCTTCTGAAGTAAATTTACCTTTTTGTAGGCGTCGGGCAGTCGTATGAGCTAGGTAGAGTGAGAGAAGTAAGCATGGTAGCATCGCTAAGCTTCTCGCAATAAGAAGCAGTTTACGCGAAAGGGCAACAGGGTATCCTAGTCTGAATTTCCATGGTGCAGATAGTGAAACGTGAAACTTGCATGATTAGAATGGATGTCCAGATGGTAAATCCAAGGTTCTCGGAATGTCACGTGTGCAAGATATGAAATGCCAGGCTGCCAGGCTGCTAGACATTACTTAGTGAGTCCATAGTAAACGAGCACCCCAGATCCACTATATCTGTTTGCCGAGAAGCTTGGGCAGGCCGATCTCCCGTTATCAAAGAAGCCTGGCTAAATTTGCCCTAAAAATAGTGGACCTGCAGCATTGACATGCAGCACGCTTTAAGAGTCTGTAAACCCTACTTGCTTCGAACCCTCTCTTCTAACTGCTTCCTGGGTGTAAGAGCACAGACTAGCCCACAAGGTTTTTTACCTTCATAGTACCGAGTGTTGCCACAAGTTCGCACGCAAAGGTCAGAGGGACTGAATGATCTTCATTGGCAGTCGCACTGCTATCTAACCATCACTTACCCCTCTATCCCCTCACTCACCCCACTTCGTGTCGATCCTTACCGGTCCACCGCTCCAAATTTCCCCACTCTCGCTTCCGTTTGGCAGTTGTTGACAAGCTGCAGGCCTAATTAATCGTCAATTCAAACATCCTCTCTCCCACTGTGCCTTTATTTCTATTGTGACATGCAAAGCTGGCAAGAGTAAAATTTTCAATGCTGGGCGCTAAAAGACCTTGCGATGAGTGGATCCAGATAACTAGGGGTAAATTTTCGAAACAAACATATGTTGTGTCACATAGAACGGATTTGACTGGAAGACTTTCTGGAAATTAGTGATGATTTGTTTGATTATTGGTCTATAATATATTTTCCACGAATATTTTGCCCACCTAGTATATCGATTGACCCTCCAGCCAATATCTAGAAATCAGGTCTCCTCATGCCATTCATTGAAAACATTACACAACATAGTGCATCACTTTGTCGCAGTACATGTTAGACTATTTGGGACGAGGTTGGTGTTCAAGCTAGGCGCCCAAAATCGTCGCATCAGTATATTTATAAATCCTAATGCGTCGAAATTGGGTGAGCGGCAAATCTGGGGAGTGGCGATGTTATGCTAGTCTATCATATACGATGCGTGAGGCCTGTGAACTTTTTAATAGACTCTCTGAGCTTGGTAGCTTTTAGAGCCAGCAAGAAATCTGAACTTTTCTTATTCCCACCAGGATTAGAATTGGATTTTTCAGGAGTAGAAAATTATGAGATTTAGTCGCATAATACCAATTATAGAGCCTATGAAGCTCACCACCGTCCCAGAAATGCAGAAATTATCAAGATTTCCAGAAGGAGTATTGATAGAGATCTGCTGAGCTGGTTCTGATTGTACCGGCAATTCCCATGGTTGATAAGATTGGGTTCAGTCATAACAATGGCTCCATAAACCTTATCCCAGGATTTTTGATGACGGTACAAACAAGTGAGTAGTAATCTATGTAGTCTGAATGGCTACTGATTCATCGCTTTCGTTTTTTACTCGGGCTTCCTTGGCCCCTGACGACATGAGTTGCTGGCTGAAGGTCCGAATTCACTCCAGTTTCATCTTTCCGAACTGGAACGCCCATATGTCTTCCATATCGTCCCTTCCGCCCGTTTCCTTCATCTTCACTGACACATTGATCAGCACTGAGACCAGCGTCTTTACACCTCTGGCAAGGACGTTGTCGGTCGCAGCCCTTTTTGCTCTTTCGGCAACGCTGACAACGAGGTTTAGAGGAGAGATCCTCTTCTTCTCCACCTACTGAGAACGGCAAGTTGGTAGTTGATGCATTAGAAGTTTTGCGCGATTGTGTCGGCAACGAGTCTGGCGAAATTGGCTTTCCATAACTCATATTCACAGGTTTCTTTACTTTACTGTGACTAGCTTTTTGTACTTTGGACCTGCTGGATTTGAATGTCTTGCTAGTAGAGGTACCTGTACGCAACTTGCTACTAGAAGTTACGTGACTTTTGCCTTTAGAAGTTACGTGCCTAATTTGATGATCTGCATCAGATGAGTTTCCCTTAGCTCCCAGCCTAAAAGTCTCGTCCTCTATATCTTCATACTCAATATCGTCACAACTTAATTCAGGACTCTCTTGGCTTGGTAAGGTGTCTGTCTGGTGGGGACGGTATCTTTTAGTAATATTTAGTGGTAGCGATAAGCTTTCCTCGCGCTTCACTCGATTGCCGAGAGGTATTTCAAGCCGTAGCTCACTTTCGCAATCACTAGCAATGCCTGTGGAAGAGGTAGCGTCGGCCTTGCCGCTAAAATTATCGTCGAGTGTTGAAGCAGAAGTACGTCCATGGGTGCTAGTTGAGAACTCGCCCAGTCGCATAAGCTGTATGGCAACATCTCTATCTTCTTCCGACATACAGCTACCTACGGTTGGATCAGGTGTAGGAATTATGCTAGAACTATTGCAACTTGGCGTACTATTTAAAGATTGGCGGCTAGAAATATCGCCACGGGTGCGTCGGTTTTCAGTGGCAGGTGTTGGATATGTGGTAGTGTGTTTTAAACCATTGCTAGAACTCTTTGGTGAATGGAGAGGTTGGGGGTTTGAGAATGGATGCTGCGGGTTAGAAGGTGTATAGATTACGGAGCGCTGGCTATCAATACGACGCGAGGGTGATATAGATGAATTTGATGCAGCAGCTGGCATTTGAGGTGGAGCAAACAAAGGCAGTTCCTAGTATTACTCTCTTAGAATAAAAATCTTGTTTAAGTGAACCAATAGCGAGAAGAACTTACACTGCTCTCGAATTTAGCCCGTTTTCGCCGGCCCCCCTCAACTATATTATCCAAGCTAATTTCTGTACTGCCGATATGCTCACTCTTATTCCTATTCGATGTAAACGTTGAATGTTCATCACCGGCAAAATGACCCGAAGAGAACTCGTTCTGGTACTCAGTCCAACGATTGTGTATATTCAATCCTCGAGATTTTGGGCCGTTCTGACCTCGATTTTTTTTTGTTTGGGGCGGATTTGTATTTGTGGATGCGCTGCGCCGACTGCGCCCGTGGTTTGGAGATGGACTACGCTGTCGAGACGTCCTGGAGTTTGGTCTTGATAACGATGGGCTGTAGCTAAAGTCCTGCGCTGGTTCAGGTGGTGGCATTTGATGTGATTCACCAACAAAATGTGTGATCTGAGGGGTTAATGATCCAGTCTGGCATTCAGACGAGTCTTGTGATTCTGTGTGTGGCACTGGCTCGTTGATAACACGAACATAAATAACCATATTATTCTGAAAGTTTTCGTATCTAGCAATAAGAGTATTCCCATCTTCATCCTCGAAGCTTACGCCTTTCGCACAATTAGGAGTCGGATACAGACCGTAAAAGTTCTTAACAGTTGTAACGATTGAGTCAGTAGTATCATGTGGGAATATCTGTACTCTCATGGGTATGCGCGCTCTGTGTTGAGATGACTGTGTGAATAGGAGTTCAAAAGCAACACTTTTCGGCGGTAGGCTTTCAGAGAGCGACATGCCTGTGGTATGCGCTACGTTCTTGTGATGCTCGATAACGGAAGGTGTTGCTGTGGTAGATTGCTGTGCTGTAGCGCTTCGTTTTTCCATGACAAGAGCTCTTGTTCTGGATAAGTTAAGAGTAAAATGAGGAGTTACTGAGCGAGGTGCGGGGAATGTAAAAAAAGAACGGATGCTGTGGACTAAAACCAACACAAAGTCTGCTAGCGGACAGTGCTGTATGAAAACGGTCTCCTCTAGAGATCGGTAGAGAAATTGTATTATTTTTGGTTGGGGGAGGAATTCGATAGTGCGCTGTTGTAGGGCACAAAGCTTCAAATGAAAGCAGATCAGAGATGCTTTCAAACCCGAGCTACAAAAGTGCAAATGTTAGCAAAGATCTGAACAGTCTGAAAGTTTTCTTTGAATCGTGACCCATCGGAATGTGGAAGTAGTGAGAGAAGATGAAAACAAACTTGCACTGCTTGTGCGCTTCAACTAGTAACAGGCCGAAAGAGAGCGACAGTATGCGGATGGTAGATGAGTAGCAGAACAAACTAGTTACTTGATCGCACGTGCTGAAATATTAACATTAACCTACTAAGAATTCAATAGATATTGTTGGGTGGCTTATCGAAGCGTCTGCAGTTGCAGGTTATTTGACTCAGAGTCTCGACTGTCCTGCAACAGATATCGCACGGATCTGTCTATAACTTCCCAACAAGAAATTTGGAGTTTAATATATCCAGATGAAGGAGTCGAAAATGACAGAGGGATATTTCAGTCCATACTGTGCATGTTATTGCTCAGTAGACCTGTTCCCAAGTTCCTCTCTAGTTGTGTAGAAGGAGGAGTTGTAGAGGTATGACTAGAGTGATCAGTGAACCAACTTCAAGATAGGCTACTCACGCCTTTATGCAGCACAACATAACTTTCCTCAACAGCGTGCATATCTTATGAATTTGTTCCTCGTTAGAAACTTTTCCAAAAGCCAGATCCGATTAGGTCATCTGAGATGTAACAGCTCTTGATCACAACAAAGCCCAATCCATTCGAGCCCAAGACAGGTACAAACCTACACAACGCGGCGAGTCAAGCACACAAACTGCGCCGATACAAAGCTGATAGCAAAATATATTATTGAATAATTTTTTGAGATCAGGCTAGCCAATGAATTCTTAATGATGTTTCCTTCCATGCGGCAACCCTTAAGTTAGTTTCACTCGTTAGTGGATTTCAAGTATTCATGGAGAAAGAGATTCCATTTAGACTAGAGGCGCCCAAAGTATTCTCTTTTCTTGCACATGATATTTCGAACATTAAAGGATCTTGAGGACATGGTTTCAGAGTTAGGCAAAAGTGAGGTGCATATCAAAGTTTGTCATCTCACCAAGAATTTTATGCAAATGGTAAGGGTTAGCATAAATTGATCTGAGTTATACATTAGATCTCGGGTCGACTGCGAACTGAGTACGAGGGGAGATAAAAGTTGATAGAGTGGCATGCAACACGTGGAATTCCAATTAGGGATTATTAGTGAAAGTACGAGAACCATAATCTGGATACAAATCTACTACTCGGCTCCATGAGTAATTACACGATTGGATCTGATCAAGACACTGAAATCCCAATGTTATCCTTTTTTTTACCTGCAATCAATTCAGAGATGGTCTGTGCACACACTACATGAATCTGACTGAGATTCCACGACATGAGACAGCTATAAACGCAGAGTTGTATTAATTTTACAGCGCTAAATACCTGTTATAACATCATAACAGTATCTAGTTCATAAGTTTTGCAGGACAACTTCGCACGCGTGAGCTTTACCATGCCCTATAACTCTACTATGTTCAAAGATTCGGTAATTATTACAAATCTTTTCACCCTGCCTAGACGAGGAAAGTTCTCGTCGGAATAGAACATCTTTCAAGGGCCAATCTAGCTTGTATAGATGACTGGAGTGGGTACGTGAATACTAAGACAATTGATTCGCTTACTGGCTTTTTTAATCTTTAATACATGAAATCTCCCTGATAATAAAGGAAAGATTTTTTCGATAAATTTTACTTTCACTTGCAGAATACATATTACGATATAAATTCAGAGTCTAATACTGTCAAGTACCAAATATGACAGAATACTACGATCCTTAGGTCTAGAAAATCATCAAAGGCTAGTCAATATTAGTAGGATTACACTTGCATTGACTACTACATGATAAGCCATTGTTTTCGAAAACTGTGGATCTCAGATTGAATAGTCAATTTGAGCAAGCCTTGGCAGAAAGCAATATGTTTGTTCGCGATCTGATTGGGATTGGTTTGTAACAAAAAGTGTTTTATAAATGATAGCTTGTTCAGTTTGTGAAAAGTTACGCTGTACGTCTTATTTCTCCTGGTACAACATATTTGGTCTACTTAAATGTCGTTATATTGTAAGTTTAAGTGTTGCGCCGGATGAAAGGCGTCAATCCTGGTCACGCCATTCCGCGACTAAAGACGCGTACAGCTATTAGGGCACGGATGTTGTCAAATGAGCTATAACGCGCTAAGGGGTATCGTTAGGCCGTGGTTGCCATAACAATTAAATTTGTCGCTCATACTCAATCATGCCTTTATGTTCCCAGACCCGTCAATTAATTTCATGTACATCCACTCACAATATCATCAAATTTCATTTCATGGAGTTCTGAAAGATCGGCCTCACCCTAGATTTCCAACTAGACCTTTTCTTGGATTCGCATGCCGTCGCAATTCACATCAGCTTATCCTCAATACTACAATTTCACCTTCGCAGTTCGTGTTTTGGACGCGTTTCCACTAATTATTGCAGATAGAAGTCTTTTTCTGAGTAAGACAAATTGCCGACAAAGTAACTACCAATCCCAAGTCCCATAGAACAGATATTCATATCAAAATGGACGCAAGAGTATGTTTACCAGCGGAATGAATTTCTCCTCCATCACATGGTTTCACAAATTTCACCGAATTGTATCACGATGTTTACTCCTACCTCAAATTAGACGATTCCCACTTTCTGTCAAATCTAAGAAGAGATTTGTTAGTTGACTTACCTCTTAATAGCCATATCGCCCGATACGAGCCATTCGCGCGCAGGCCGACGAAAACCACGCTCTTCCTGCCATTGGTAATCAGACGCTTCATCAAAGTCACAAGTCCACGAGCCATTTTTCTTCGCTACCAGTCGGAAGTTTGAAGAATGCGGCTAAAAGGACTGCTTTTGGAGATGTTAGCAACACAGCAGCAAATGCCGCAAAATTGCAAGCTGATGGCTGTCTTGAAAAAAAAGTCCGTGAAAGAGGAAAGTATGTTGAATTCAAAGATAAATCTTCGACATTGTTAAAGCCGGCCCAGAAGCCACTCGTTGTAACAGCCACAAAGTACCTCAAAAAAAGTAGCTCATCTATATCTGATCACGGTCAAAATACATCTGTCTTGAAAACCACACAACCAATAACACAAGTTATTACCAAGCGTACAGTTTCAAAACGCTCCACACCAGTTTATAAAGATAACGCCGCTAAATTAAATTTAATTATTGAGCCCGAATCATTAATAAACGAAGACACTTCACTCGTACCACAGGTACAACCTCTAGCACCAACCCCACCAGTAGAGCAAGCATATGAAAAAAGTAGCAGAGCCAATAACATCTCAGATATAGATCAAGCTAGTAAGAACTCACAGAATATCGACAAAGGATTAGGACATAGAGATGCTGGGATCCATACCATATCAATACAAGAAGAAAACGATCAAGCCGTAAAAATCGGTGCAATACATGAAAATAAGTCACAACGAAAGGTATCACGAATTGCAGAGTCTCTCACAATTCCCGAAGCTGATGAATATTGGGTCGACGATGACAACGATGAAGATGACGAGGAAGAACTAGAATGTATCGAGGAACAAGGTTACACGACTTCATATTCATATAGATCACGGGGAGACAATACAACAGGGGGGGCCACAACCATCCCATTCCCAAAAATAACTGCCAAAGTTAAGCAGGAGCTTGAATCTGCCAAAAGGTTAATTGATAATCAAAGAACGGTAGAAGAGATCGAAGACGAGAAATGGGACACCAGTATGGTTGCTGAATACGGAGATGAAATATTTGCCTACATGCGAGAACTTGAAGTAAGTGCCTAACTAACACAAGTTCTTTTGGTGTAGTCGCAAGATTCCTGATCCGATCAGTTCCTGAAAAACAGATTGTTCTATCCAATTATACATAAAATATTTATTTCTTCAAAATAAACCGCTAATATTGCCTGCAGATTAAAATGCTTCCTAATGCGCATTACATGGATCTTCAAACAGAAATACAGTGGTCCATGCGTTCAGTGTTGATGGACTGGCTCATCCAAGTCCATCACCGGTTTGCTCTCCTTCCAGAAACACTATTCCTATGTGTCAATTACGTGGATCGATTCCTCTCCTACAAGATAGTTTCATTAGGGAAACTTCAACTGGTTGGCGCCACCGCAATTTTTGTCGCCGCAAAATACGAAGAAATTAATTGTCCTTCTGTTACTGAAATTGTTTATATGGTAGACGGGGGATATACTGTGGAAGAGATTCTCAAAGCTGAACGCTTCATGCTTAGTATACTTCAATTTGAGCTAGGATGGCCTGGTCCTATGAGTTTTCTTCGACGTATTAGCAAGGCTGATGAATACGACCTAGAAACTAGAACACTTGCAAAATACTTTCTCGAGGTAATTATAATGGACGAGAGATTTGTCGGGAGTTTGCCCAGCTTTATTGCCGCTGGCGCGCATTGCCTCGCTCGACTAATGCTAAGGAAAGGGTCATGGGTGCGTTCAATTACCTTCGCTCCCAAATATATGTCAGCTGACTATCTTCAGACAAAGCAACACGTTTACTACTCTGGTTATACTTGGAGTCAATTGCAACCACTGCTTGAGATGATCAAGGAATGTTGCAAGAATCCAAGAAAACACCACAATGCAGTTTATGAGAAATATTCCGACTGTCGCTACAAACGCGCATCACAATTCGTCTACAGCGAAATTGGAAAATTTGTCTTACCCCCACTGCGGCCTTCCCTCTATTCAAACTCATCCGTCGATAGAACCACCTCTAACACCTGCAATGAATTCTATGAGGTAAATAAAAGACTGACTAAGCCCGAAGTCCCCAAGCCTTTAGTTTAACTGAGCAACGGCATTAATAAGGCTCCATGCATGAGCGACGGTTCCTGACGGTATCTCCAACACGGCTGACCATGCTGTTGATTAGACCTATCTGTACAAGGTTCCTGAAGATCCCGTGAATACTAAACACATACTGAATCCCGATTCTTGTCATGACTTATGATCCACCTCTTTGCTTTCTAGCGTAATGATACTAACGACGCAACGATATCATGAACATTAGTTTCTTTGCTTAAGTAATCTATGGGAGGTGTTAGATGCCTCAGGGCTAAAGACTTTTTTCTCAAAATAAAATTTGTAATGAGAGTGGAAGTGAATTTTGGGGCATGTTGGCGTTGAAGACTTGATAGATTCGTACTTCTAGACTAACTATGCAATAAAACTAAATAATTCGGCTAATTTGTACCGTCCACAAAAAATTATTTTGTTTGGCGAATGACCTCTAGGCCCAAGATGGAAAAAGTTTTGCCAAGCGTTGGACTGTGGCGACGGACTGAAGCCTCAAGGTAGTGAGTGGAGCCCACTGTAGTCGAGAAATAATCACGCTGCATCTATCAATCACGTAGTTTCTAATTGCTAGAGTTAAATTATTACCCTGGACCTATATCGCTGCCACGTTCCATGAACCCAATTTGACGATAAGATTTCAAGCGATCCGACATTTTGATAGCAATTTCCGGGCTATCTACAACTAAATAACCATTGGGTGAAACGAAGACTGTACCTGATCAACACATTACACATTTACAAAATATCATCATAAATATCTGAAAAAAAAACCATGGCAACTGAACCGTCGGTCATGGTTGGATCTAAAGAAAAATCTGTTATTGCGGAAATATCTACAGACGTACAAATAAATGCATCATCTAAATCCATATTCGAAAAATATGCAAGAAAAGACGCACAAACAGGAGAACTTTACATGGGCGAAGAGGAATTCATAAATGCCATCGCACCGATTGGTGAAGATTATGTGAGTCTGAAACTACCATGTAGGCACTCGTCTTAAAAGTTTGAGTCTGGATCTAACAAGGTATCTATGCCGTAGTTAAAGATCAAGCGTGAACAGTTTGCTATTTTATTCCGGGTCGCAGACAGGAAGGATTTAGGCAAAATTAATCTCGCAGATTGGGGTAGATTCGAAAACCTTCTTTCGAAACCTGACGCAGAGTACGAGATAGCATTCCGGCTATTCGATGTGCATCAGAAAGGCACCGTGAAGTATGATGACCTCATGAAATTGTACAACTTAAATAAGGGACCCGACAGTATACCTTTTGACTGGAACTGCGAATGGGCAAAGCTCTACAGCGGTGGAAAGAAACGACGCCATGAGCTAACCTATCCCCAGTTCTGCCAAATGTTGAGAGGCTTACAGGGAGAGAGAGTTCGACAAGCATTCCAATACTTCGATAAGGATGGCGACGGGTATATTGAGCCGGAAGACTTTCAGCGTATCATCCTGCAATCATACAAACATAAACTTTCTAATCATCTTTTGGAAAATCTTCATACGCTATGTAATATTGCTACAGGTAGTAAAATCTCATATTCCAACGTTAGGGCTTTTCAGAACATCATTCGGGAAATGGATTTAGTAGAGATGATCATACGAACAGCAATCGCGCAAAGTGACGATGGAAAAATTACAAGAGCAGAATTCCTCAACCATGCTGCGCACATCACTCGATTCTCTCTGTTCACTCCAATGGAGGCAGATATTCTGTTCCACTTTGCTAGTCTTGACGAGCCCACTGGCCGGCTCGGCCTCGGCGATTTCGCAAAGGTAATTGACCCCTCCTGGAGGAGCTTACAGAACGTCTTCGGCGAAGTTGTAGAAAGTGCTGAAGCCAAATCAAGAGCAACCTCAAATAATATTTTTCAAAGCCTCCTTCAATCAATTCACCATTTTTCATTGGGATCCATAGCTGGCGCATTTGGCGCCTTTGTGGTGTATCCTATTGATCTGGTAAAAACTCGAATGCAGAATCAGCGGTCCTCGAGAGTGGGACAAATGCTTTACATTAACTCGCTAGATTGCGCCAAAAAAGTTGTGGCAAACGAGGGCTTTAAGGGTCTGTACTCTGGAATTCTTCCTCAGTTGGTTGGTGTTGCGCCTGAAAAGGCTATCAAGCTGACCGTTAATGATCTTGTTCGATCATTATTTTCTGAAAAAGATAGGAGTATACGGCTTCATCATGAAATCATTGCTGGTGCCTCTGCAGGCTCTTGTCAAGTGGTAGGTTTAGCTTTATTTTGAGTCCTGTCTGTAATACTTACACTCTCAGATATTCACGAACCCTCTTGAAATTGTTAAAATCCGGCTTCAAGTACAAGGAGAAGTGGCTAAAACTCTCGAGAGCGCGCCACGCCGATCGGCAATGTGGATTGTCCGCAATCTAGGCCTCGTGGGTCTATATAAAGGTGCTTCTGCGTGTCTTTTACGCGATGTTCCCTTCTCTGCCATATACTTTCCTACGTACTCTCATCTCAAGCGGGACTACTTTGGCGAGTCGCCGACAAAGCCACTTGGCATATTTAAACTTTTAACTGCAGGTGCGATTGCTGGAATGCCAGCTGCATATCTTACCACACCTTGTGATGTAATCAAAACTCGTCTCCAAGTTGAAGCTCGGAAAGGCGAGGCAACTTACACATCTTTACGCCATTGTGCTCGAACTATATTTCAGGAGGAAGGAATCAAGGCCTTCTTCAAGGGCGGACCAGCCCGTATTTTGCGGTCATCACCTCAGTTTGGCTTCACCCTAGCTGCTTACGAATTTCTACAGGGCCTGCTCCCTATGCCCGGTGTAGAAAAGGACTTGTCACATATGGTAACTGATGAATCTGGACATAATTCACGTACAGCATCTTTGGGTTATCTACGTAGCCGCAACGCTTTGAAGATAATACTTGATATGGACGAAGGATTTGGTCGAACACGCATACCAGGAAAAGAGGCATGGCTAGGTTTGCCTAAAATTATTGGTGGTGGTAGTTCTACATCTATCCAAACTTCAAAAGACTGATTATCGGTTAAGAAAGTAAATTTTGAGGCTATGTATGGTTGCGGGGAACTACTAATTTGTTATTAAATGACTTGATGCGGTTAACTTAGCGCAAACGCATGAGGTTGCATGGAAACCTTGCGGATTCGCAGGTTGAAACAAATTTCTGCGTTATAATTCTTGCAAAGTTTTATTTATTACTTGACATCCAAGTTGAATTAGTGTTAGTGTTAGCGATGGTTATGCTCAGAAACAGCTGTATATAGGAGGAATCGAGGCTACGATTCACGTTGCCTCATTGGTAAGCAGAGGCTATGATATTCATAATTTTGAGCCGGTTTATACCGCTATGCAATCCAAGAGGTCGCTCTTCAAACTTCGCGTATCTCTGAAATTTGGAGTGGTTGCTTTATTGAATCTCAGATGATTGAGTATACTTGAACAATACGACACTTATTCTTGTCGCAGATGGAGCGGCTTCTCGTGAGAATGGACAGACCGTTTTAAATTTTCATCTCCTGTGTTCGTGATCACGCATGTTTAAAAGAGTAACTGAGCCGGCGGAGTCGAACACCTCACCTTCCAGTGGTGTCAATGTAATCGATCAGTATACTCTGTATAAGTGGGATAGCCAGGCAAAATTGCATCCGACTCTACGTCGAAAGCAGCCTCAAGCAAATCTAAAATCGTCGACTTCTTATCCATGTCGGACCTATCATTCTAACGCGAGTCCTCTACCGAAATCTTACTACAACACCTCGCCTCAACTACTGATGATTGCGTTACTCCAATTGCAACCGCGGGCTTGCCTCATTCGTTACTGACCATCTCCCGCTGCAAAAGATGCAGGCTAGAAAGGCAGAGCTTGAATTTCCCGAGGTACCCACAAGTCTGCAGCGCCCAGTTGGCCGTCCTCTTCGAACGCTTCAGAAGGGTCACTATGTCGGTATTAAAAGAGCCCCGCACCCAGTGGCTTTTACGAATTTTCCCGGCTGCTATATACCTGCAAATGGCCATCGTTTCGTTGGCCGGAGAGGGGAGAAAATGAAGGGCGAAGGGCTCCTCAAGTGTATGGTCGAATGAGGACTTGTGAGTGGCGGTAGTGTGTGAGGGCAGCTGTATGGGAGGCATAGGAGTGGATCTACTACTGGCATAGGTATTCTTGGCCTGTAGGCAGAGAGGACCTGCATGTCCTACACTATTGTAGACTGACACAGGACAATAAAATTATAGTAATAGAGTAAGTGTTACGGGATAGGTCCGTAAGGTTGGTACTGGCTGCGCCAATACTGAGTCAGGCAACACGTTCCATACGAGGCCGGTAATCACAAGGATAGCTGTGATGAGACTTGTTCCCGCAAGGTTAGTTGTCGCTGGCCGGGTTGTATGAGGCTGGTAATTAATGCCATGTCCCCTGAGACAATGATATTGAAAGAGGTGTAATTTGTATAGATGGGGGTAACGATTCAAGGTTCTTCTGCAGATTCGAATTATTAACCGACTTTACTGCCGAACTCGCTTTGGTGTCTATCATCATCAATTGATCCCGCGACAGTAAGGTGGTGTTGTCGAAAACATTTCGTCCAAAGTCACGAAAAATGGAAAGAGTCTGAAGAGATCTGTGTATATAAAGATGTTTTTAGGCGTGACAAGACAAGATAATACAGGCTCAAGGAGAGTTACTCTCGCTCAATTGCGAGAATGGAAGGTCACGGAGCCATGGATGCCCGAAAGACGGTTACGAGTGGGCAGCTGACACTATAAACACCGTCGTGGCTGGAT
This sequence comes from Blumeria hordei DH14, assembly GCA_900239735.1. NCBI lineage: Eukaryota > Fungi > Ascomycota > Leotiomycetes > Helotiales > Erysiphaceae > Blumeria > Blumeria hordei. The sequence goes on from OENG01000023.1 coordinate 951,827, forward strand.
GGTGCGGTGGTACATCGTCTTGGCCGGTCTACCAAGTAAAGTCTGGATAGCTTGGACACATATCCCACCCGAGACAATGGATAGCTGGTTCAAATCCGGCAAAAAACAACCACATCTCTCGCGGCGCTGGTATACATGGATAGTCAAAGATTTTAAATTTCCCTTTGGTGGCTACTTACGGAGGAGGGTCGACTGTTTGTGTAAGCGAACATACCTCATAGTGGTATTTGCAAATTAAATCCAGAGTATGAGTGTCCCTAACGTTTAGGGAGTCATCCAAAATGTATGCATACACCGACTTTGTGTGATAGCTAGGTAGCTGAAGACCCAAAAAATAAATAAATAAATAAATTTTCCTGATTTGGTGCCGTGAGGCTCATGCAAGTTTTATCGGGAGATGCGTACTTTGGGTAGAATGATTCAATTTGATGTTCAGAGCACTCATACTCAAGTTTTATTTGCAGATACAACTCGAAGTTAACCCTTACGGTGAACAACCTCCTCCGTGCATACCCACCACAGGGCAAAGCGAAAAAAACCAGTGGATATCCGGGTGTATTTTCGTCATCCCGCAAGCACAACGCCACCGCGAGACAGTGTGATTTGCAGGCTCTACTAGTTTCGAACCAGTTATCTCCTGTCTCGAATGGGGTAGGTCTCCAAACTCCCCAGCATCTTCTTGGGAGAATGGCCCAAATGGTGTACCACTGCACCATCCAGCCCAAAAGACACTACCAATTATTTAAAAATGAGCTTCTCTCAAAAGACCTAAATCCTGAAAACTAGAAAGGCGCAGTTAGCCCAAGGTCTATTGAGGGCTTGAAATGGGCTTTGTCGTGTGATGTGAATTTTTTTGCACCGGATTTTAATTGCGTATGCAGCTATCTAGCTTTGACACTATATCGGAGAAAGTGCATCGAACAGATGACTTAATTTACTACTAAGGTACTCATGTCTTGGATTTCATTCGAAAGTACGACAGCGAAGTTGTGGCGGCTTTTCCCTCACCTCAAGTCAACCCTCATCTGTGAACACCTACCCAGTAGAGCGTCTTAAATTCCTGAGTTGTCCAGACGTGCCTCTATCATACACTGAACTTTATCCGGGCGATATGTAGTCTGTGGCGTCTCCCTCTCAAATGGAGTAGGTGCCCAGGCTATTCTTTTTCTTTAATTCATATTGTATTCAGCTATAAAGCTATGACAATCCCAGGCTATTCAAACCATACCGGAGACACTCACATGTGATGTGAAAAGAATCCTCAGCGGCCAGGTCGATATTTTCTAAAGCATTGGCTATATATGGAGTCATGTGGTAATGACACATGATCGATGTCTTGCGTAGATGCTTAATGGATCTTTTGACTTCAGAGGTCATCATCCTCTGGGTTTCATTCGCAAATATCACCATGAGATATCTCTATTCTCACTTGAAAGTCGACTCTGGTCCGTGAGCACCTGCTAAAGTGAAATTTCACAGCCTCTGGCATCCAAGCAAACCCTCATGATCCTGTTCATGAGCACCAGGCGAAATGTTATTGAGTCTTGCTAGGCTCGAGCCAGCCATCTTCAGTCTCAAATTTCATAGATTCCCAAGCTATCCAGACTGTGCTTGGCAGACCAGTCTGAATGGTGTACCAGCGCACCATCCAGCCGTGATAGCGCTTGCAGTGTCGCCAGTACTCCCTCCAACGAAGACGTGGCGCACAGAATACTCTTCAATGTGAAAGACCACTCCGCAATATAGAAACCGTTCTTAGTATCGTTCCATCTGCTGATCCCCATCTCTCACACCTCGATTCCCAATTTCTTTCACGCGAGGTTTGGGCGCCACGATTCCCCTCCTGCGGGCTTTAAGATTGGCGTGGTGGTGATAGATAGTAAACCGAGTAATTCCTGTCGTCTACGCTAGCTAGCATAGATATCGCTGGATACACAATTATACTTAGACGAGAATATTCTAGCTGACCCTTGGATATTCATACTAATCATATCTATCTGATAGATTATTTTAACTAGGCCGGAGATTATGAATAATCGTCTATAACTAAAAGTAAATCTTCTACCAACGAAGTAAGACCTATTGTAAAAGTGGAAAGTGACTCTGATGCAATGATGAAAGGGAAGAGATTCAGTGGGCAAAGAGCAGAGTATGAATCTGGCAAACATAGAATAGATATATAACTTCTAGATTTGCCAGACTCATTCTCTTCTCTTCGCCCGCTAATACTCTTCCCTATCATTATCGCATCACAGTCGCCATCCAACTTTACACTAAGACCTCCGAATACAGCAAAACTTAACTAAGAAGCTCATGGTACTGGTATGCACGGATGACGAAGGAATGCGCGGACAATCAAAGGTTTTGAAACGTTCCTTTGGTCGATATTCACGGAGGAGGATTGACGGTTTGTGTAAGCAGGCAAATCTCACAGTTGTATTTTCGAATGAAATCCAGAGTATGAGTGTCTCTAACGTCAAAAGAGTCAACCAACATGTATACATAGTACCGAATATGTGAGATGGCTAGATGGCTACATACACTCAGATGATACAGAAAGAGAAGACCCTTCTAGAGGCTATCAGGAACCTTCGAGAAAGTAACACAATCTTCCGAGGGATGAGACGAGAACCTGTTGGAAATATTGGAGGTTGTGGGCGTGATAATTCTTAGATTAAACTTGCCTTGTTCTGGGCACATTAATGTTTTTCTCTCTCATTCAGATACACGATCTTTCCACAAACACCAAGCGCGTAGATATTTTTGAATCACAACTATAGTAGCTTGAGTGAATATGACCACGTCATGACTCGTAATTTTTGTAACAGAAATATCAATGGCCATTGAAAGTAGGAACACGTTGTAGTGCTTAAACCACAATCTCAACTCTCGCTGTCGTGGGTTGGGCAGGAAGCACTTTAGTCTGGCATGCTGCAATTACCTTTTCAGGACACCAGAATCCGAACACAGAATTTGATTAAATTATGGGACTATCTATTTATCTGTCCCAGATAGCTGTGGAATCACGAAAATGCATGATCCAGGTTTAGCTCGTTTATAATATTAGAACTAAATCTAAGTCCCTGCTGAGTCTATGAAGGACCTCTAAAATTATCCAAATAGTCTTAGAATTTGATAGTAAGTTTAAATGCTGCTATGCTTGATTTTTTGCCAATAGATTTCGAGGGCCATGCCCGTTAATCCGTTGATATGAACTTCTCAAGGAGTCGCAAGGTAAGCTCTTCCTAATATCACACGACGACACTCATGATCCAATGATATTAGGATTCGAGGAGCAGATATGAGTCTTTTGAGCTGCTCTATCAACCCTAGCGCCAAGAGCCTCCATGGAAACACGCGGGAGAATGGCGGCTTACCCGATAATATTTATGGTTTGCTGTAGAGTAGTGCGATGTGTAGGCATTTTCTAGTATTATGTTGTTAGAGGGTAACGGATGATAGAGGGAACAAGCCGCCTCTCGATGATTGCCTGGCCTATTTAAGGTAGTCTTTTGTGTAGTGCAAACAGCTCTTGATATAACTAAAACGTGTAAAATCGAGGATGAGATAATGGATTTCATTCAAGGTGGGGGACTCTTCTCAATACCTGTCAATGGTGTCCCCTACGAACCTCAAGCTCTCGTTGTAAAGGCTGCAGAGCCGAGATTTAGTAACAAAGTCCTCACTTCGAGGAGGAACCCTAACCGCTTTTACGGTCTACCGTATTCATCTCTAAGCACATCCCCATATCGCAATCATCATGAAGTTAACCGCGATCAGATCAGATGGTAGGGTCGAAGCCCTACTCATCACCAAGCTCTAGTCATGGAGGGAAAGCCATCCGATGAGTTTCCGGAGCATATCCAGCACCAGATACAGAGATGGCGAATTGGATCAAATCGGCCTCGACTGTTATAATGAAAGGAGATGTAGATGAATATGCGCACCTCATGTGGTCCCGGTGTCTAGGCCTCGCCTGGCTGGGGCTGCAGGTTTCTGAGACCTTTTCCCGCGTACGCAGTTTCCATCGCTGCCTTTTTTTTTGGGCGGACGGTTTCATGGATAAATACTGAGCTGAACGGCTATTCATCACGGGCAATATATCTATGATCTTTCAAGAAACATAAGAGGCAAGGAGCACTGTACAAAGTGTGGCCTGGACCAGAAAGCAACCCAATGTGCCAGATAAAGACTCAAGCAGTAAAATAAACACAACTCTCTCTCCCATTCGAGGTCCATGAGCAACCCGTTGATGAATCATGTCTATGAAAAATAATTCCAAGTAATTACGATGACAATACTGGGATCTACTGAAACAACCTCGGCTGAAGATGGTATGAGGTTTTTATAGCTAGAAAAAGCTAGGGTTGAGCAATTCTCGTGGTGGAGGGCGGCAAGTAGTTTATTCCGGTAGACCCAAAGTGCTGCCAACTAAGGATCACTAATTCTGAGCCAGAATTTTATAGAACAGACGTCTAGGACTATTTAAGTATCAGGTAAGTGAAAGCCTAGCCAATGATAGGCGAAGTATTTTTGTAGTTAAAGAAAAAGATAACTCAGTCAAAACAACTTGATTTTAGCTTACTGGAACTACAGGTCAATACTTGCAAAAGACTATAAACTTACAAAAGATTAAAGACTTGACCATTAAACTAATTTTAGGTCATTCTCATTGAATAATATCGAGTGAAAATGTAGTCTGCCTAAGATACCTTCACAAGACTGCGAGTAATGAAGTATACCTAAAATTAACCTTTACTCGCAACAATATATACGAGAAAGCTTTCATCTATTTCTCATCAATCAGACTAATTTTAGTAATCTCGGCGTTTACCTCGCCTCATCATATCTTTTATTATTTATGCGCACGACGAATAACTAATTCGACATTTGGGGTGTCAAAACTCAGCATATGTGCAAGATTGCGAGGAAGGTGTCTCCTAGCTTTTTAAATGGAATGCTGGGAAACAAGAGACGTTGTTATGACGGGTTGGGTTGAGATTTCCTCGATCAAGGACAGCTCTTAAGCTACTATTTCGTTTGAGTGACTTCTTTCCCAGCCGTTAATGGCTCGCATAACTTAGAAGATGAAGAGGATATTCCAAATACGGCAGTAGTAGCACGTATTATCTGTCTTGACCCGGGGCTCTAGAGAGCCCAAAACCAACCTGTTCTCCAGGAGCAAAGCCATGTCTTGTTTGGCCGCCACTTGCGGAGAAGAAGACGAGAAGGCGAGGGGTATGGTTGAAGATGCTGAAGAAAATCAGGCCATAGTTGCTCTTGCTGTAATCATGATGAATAGATATGACAATAGCTACACAATTTTTGACATGTAAACGGTTATTTAGTGGCAGGATGTTCGTTGAAGATTGGCAAGACCACGTCATGGGTCCGGCAGCTAGAAGGTCAGAAATATCACTGGGAAGGGCATTGTTGATCTCGGAGATTAGAAGAGCAGATTACTTTGCCAGAGTAAAATGCGAAGCCGGCTGGAGAAGACGTCCCCGAGTCTAGATTTAGTCGCAAACAAGACAGACTTCCATTGACTTGACGAGTCGTCGAGGTAAAAGAAATGTGCGATATATTTTAGGCGAAAATTCCTAAAATGAGGTTACGGCATCGCCAACAACAAATTTATGGATAGAATTCAGTCTATCTGGAGGCCAACTCTCACTGTTCGTCTTGTTTTCTACTCTTCAGATTTGTGCGAGAAGTTGCTCTCTCCACAATCGCATCGTTTACCGATGATGCTCGCCCCGACATGGAGAGAGGTAATGGTTATATGCTATGACTATGTGGAGAGACACAGGAAAGGCACGCCGAGTGAGGGATGCTTTTGAAGCGGAAATTACGTTCGTAAATACAGACACATGCGAATTGTGTTTTTTAGAGGTGCATGCTTAGAGTGAAGCGGAGATCTACCGTTGCAAGGAGGTTCGGAGATTGTGAGCATTTCTGGAGCGTGTGTATTATTTTTCGTCTGATGCGGGCTAAGCCACCATGCCGTAGGAATATAGGATGTAGCATTTGTTGCGCTACGGCGCGTTAGATGCGGGTTCCCCAGACGATACGACTCGACATGTTTCAGGCCACGGGCAGAGTCCGAGATGGTCTCGCAGGTCGGACAAGAAGAGATTAATATGCTCCAGACGGAATTCGACCTAATGAAGACCGGCTCCTCACGTGTTAAGCTCCTTGAGCGTACTGAAAGTGTCACTTTCCTCGCACGCTACAGAATGCGACTGACTGAAATCGTGCGTGTAATCGGCAGGAGTTGACCGAGCTTCATGCACAAGGTTTTCTGCTCAACGAAATCACCACTCTAGTCTCATAGCTTAGTGGTACACCGTCTTTGTCGATCTCTTGAGTAAAGTTTATTCATTTTAGGATCAGATCTTGTCTTGGATAGGAAACGGTTGACTGTAATCAAATTAGACCAATGTGTAATTTTTCGTTGTTTCTGAGTAGGGTGTCAAGGCACACTCGAGAAGTTTGTATTGTTGTTTGTTATCATACATGCCACTCCTCAACCACTTGGTAGATTTGGTATTTAGATTTGGTATTTAGATTTGGTATTTAGAGTTGGTGTGATATTGTATTGAGGTCTTGGCACGATTTAGGGGTACAAGGCTGAATAGTCAGCCTCGTGTAATTTTATAACAGATGTATCACTGATGTAATTAATTATCCATTCGTGTCCTAGTTGGGTTTACAAAGATGTAGGACAGGCAATTTAAATACAACTTTTCTTTCTGATTTCAGTTAGGGGTTTCGTACATTTAATGGCGGGATCCCCATTACTGGCTCACCTGGGGGTATCACTGTTGTAGATAGAGTAGACAAGAACAAGAACATCTTTGTCCCAAATTACATTGCCATCTGATCAGATACTAAGACACTGCCTATCCAACTAGTATAAAAACTTCCAGTGGATGGAGACTCACAGATAAAGGAGGTTTGTGTTGTGTAAGTGGACATACAAATTGGATTCAACTTATATTGAAGTCCCTTGTGATGCTGACATTATGAAGGGCTCCCAGAATGTACTTGGCAACTCTAGTAAATTGCGATCAGTTATATTTCAATGCAAAACCTATTCTCGTGGAAAGTGGTGGTGTGTAAGCAGAAAGAGCTTGCAGTGGTTGGTTTGATGCTTGTTAAACTACTTGGGTCAACGACCATCTCGCACATTGGGCCCCCCTCTGACCCTGAACACACCTTGTAGGGTGCTACTATCCTCTTATATTACAAACAAAGATATCGGATATAGTGCTCGTGGTGGGTAATCGTTTGTCTCAGTATCTACTCGTAGAACTCAGCCTCCTTTTCCACGGGACCTTCTGCCCAAAAAAATAACAAAGTAGCAATGGAAACAGCGTACGCGTGGAAGAAATTTCAAAAGCCCTGTAACCCCAGCTAGATGAGGTATATGTATCTATCTTTGTCTCCATTCCCCGTAACATGAGAGGCAAACTTGATCCAATCCATTATCGCCATATCGGGAAATTGGTACGCTCCAGAAACTTATGGGATGGCTTCTCCATCATCACAAACAAAATAGGTGTAGATTAGGACTTCGACACAAGCATCTAGTGTGATCGAGATTAGCTTCATAATATTGGTGCTAGGGTTTTATGCTGAGAGATAAGGACGACACCGACTGCGAGAGCTTTGGTAATCCTCGTCGAAGTAAAAATGAAGGTGTAACTCAATCTCAGCTCTGTAGACTCTACAGAGAAGTCTGGAGAAAGATAAGGGACATCACTGATAAATGTTGAGTTTCGTTCCCGGTCGAGGTGAAGTAGGACGAATCGACATCTATGGGCTGCGGTTACATTGAGTCCAGGTTCTGGGAGCCGGGCATATGGGCACTAATAAATAGTCTCAAGGTGTCTTTTGCGATAGTTCGGGGCTATTGAGATATATCCAAGTCCAGCTCCGCGTCGCTAGAGAAACTGATGACGAGATCGCAGCGTCGCGCAGTTCCATGACACCTACAATCTTCGTCGCTGAGAGATAACAAGCGTCCCTTCAACTTCACGGGTATCACAAACGTAGCATTGCAGTAACGGTGAACCCTCACCTGACGTCCGAATCTACTTAAGCGCCGGCGCGTGTCGCAGCTTCGTTGTGGTCCCGGCGCAGAGTGCAGGTGACCATCAGACTTCATGCTGCGACGGCGTCTTCGCTGATCTTCTGGCATTCTGCGACCGGAGTTGTGTTGTTATCCGGCGCACTCTGTCATCGTCTGTCTTTCTGTTTGGCGTCGCTGTGCGAATGCACGTCGTCATCGATGACGACGACTATTGCGTATTTGAAATATGGGATTCGCCTTCCACACAGCCTCGACATTTTCATGGCTAGATATCTGAGAATACATTAAATTGTTTAAAAAAAGCCTCAAAATGGATGTGAGTGGAATGGTGAAGGCCCCGGAAACTACAGAGGAACTTGCTTATTCTCGCACGGATACGCAGTGTTCCACGTATCAAATATTATATCTGGGCCAGCTGCGACGTCTCACTATTTGCAGATGGAGTGTGGCTGGTCCATAATTCTGTAACTAGATGACATGGTTCGGATGAATGAGAGAGAGTGTTTTCACATAACGCTGAGTAGGTTCATGAGCAGGGCCCGGCTTGTGAGCCCTCAGGAGGGCGCTTGGCGCGCCTGCGCGGCCAAAGACCGCCAGAGGTATGTATCATCCTACCGAAAAAACCAATCCGCCTGCACCGGCAGCTCAGCGGCGAGCCAAGATCTCATGCGGCCACAACCAATTCTTCAAAATGTGCTTTGTCACACGGATGGCTTGGATGGAAGAAAAATCTATCACTCTCGTCAAGCACACGGCTGCGTGATGACTTGGTACTAGCTTTTCCACCGGCACAGTTATTGGCGTGCCCGCGGCATCTTGGCTCAGTGGCAGAAGCAATTATGTCACCAACTCAAAATTCGGTAAACCATTGAAAATTTAGTTGGCTTAATGGTATCATCACAAGGTTTCGCGGTCAAACGTTATGCAGCCTTGATCCCTTTGACACCTCTTGGCTAATGATGGGTAAAATTATGTACTAACATATCAGTCTTTTCTGTCTACAGGCCTAGGGTCTTACTTATCCCTGGAGTCTTCCCATTTCACACCGTTATTCTTCTCCCGGGCTTCGCAAACGCTGTTCTATACCGTTTTTGGAGGCTGAGTGTCACAGCAATCTTAGCAAGATCAACAAAGTCAAATCTAGCAAATTAGATTTTCTACAACGAGAGAGAAACTCTTTTGGAATTTTCACATATCTAGTATATAATGTGTGACACGTGACTGGCAAGCAATGTCACTTGGTAGAATTACATAGTTTGTTCCTTGACACTTACTGCAACTTCCATAAGGACAAGCTATTCCAGCTATACATGTGACCTCATCATCACTCATTTTTGTCAATCGGTCTATTCACCGCCGAGTTCGGGCCCGCTTTCGTTGTCACATCGAGCGCGTGCCCAGGCTTTACCACTCATCACCGCGAAGCACATCTCTTGGCAGTGGCACTGTAAGCTGGCGCTGAAGTATATGGGAAGAACGAAAAATCAATTATCTACTTGAGTCCACTGGTGGACCATAGCTAGGATCTTGGGGGAAAAGCTTATTTGGATAACTCCGACAAAGAATTTACAAAGAAAACCCCACTCCATTAGTCTTCTCTTACTCTACCAGTTTGCGTGATGTAGTCTGTATCTTCAATTCTCTCCATCTTGATATTTACATGTAAATGGAGCAATCTTAATGGCCCTGATGTTTCTTTCGTTTGCCTCCCCCTCCGACACACAAACGTTCGAGCTTTCACAATTCAATTTCATCCAACTCTATCTCTTACTACTCGCAATGCACAGCCCTTCCACACCAAAACTCGGTACCGGGAGGTCGGGCTAGAAATATTCCAAACCGAGTTCACACTTAATTCATCATTGAAGCAATTTCAGTTCAGGTTTGAACGAACAATTTTGGAGCGCGGGACTCCAGACTAAGAAAAAATGAAGAATAGACAACGCCCATGAAAAAAAATTAACCACCCAGAAGCACCACCCTCCAGTCTACTCACACTGAATAATATTTATTTCGTGCAAGGTTCACGACAACAATTATCGGACCTAGACTCCTGTACCATTGAGAAATTAAAACAATCAAGGAAATGGGTGTATCAGAGGTATCCATGCTGTAAATAATTGTTTAACGCCAGACAGGGTGTAAATGTGATGCTGGGTTTTCTGAAGTGAGAGATGATCTTAGTTTTAGCGGGAACGTGGGGTTGGACCTGCTATTTTTTACGTTCATAAAAACGTTATCGTGGCATGATGATATTATGGAACTCGTTATTTTGACGGTATTCTGTTCTTTACTTCTAAAACTTTTAGGAATTGGCCGCGACACACCAATGACGATGAAAGATCCACGCACTTTTTTGACACTCTTTACTGCAGTATTTGGTTCGTCGGCACCGTCGACATTTGGCAAACTGTCTCGTGAATTGTTCCCATTTTCCACATTGATAGTGGGCACACTGTCTGATTCCACCTCGGCTGTCGTCTTTTCGGCATAAATTTCGCATCACTACGCCTGCCCAGTATTGCATATCATGACTGTGATGTCTTATGGTAAACTTCTCAACAAGAGGGAATATATTGAAGTCTTCAGGAATAAGGTATTCCTCTTCTTCTTTCTCATCAGCTACGGCGCCAGGATGGGCTTGATTTGAAGGAAAAGATGGATTGGCGTTATCCATATCTAGAAGTCTTAGCTCAGGTCCAACTTTTAGCTTGGGGACTAGGTGCGATTTTTGGAAATATGATCGAAGATTGCAGTACTTGGAGACATAAGCAAGTAGCTGAAGTGACATTAGAACATCCTCATCTCTCGGCATGGAAGCGAGTTCATGACAGTCCATAGAGCGGTCAAACATGTGTCGAGACAGGACAGTATTTGATATGGTTTGTTGATGATTAATGGTCGTTGGAATGGTCGGTGATAGTACAAGTGCGGGTCCTGTGGGTGTGGTAGCATCATTCATTATACGATCATCGAGTGCAGATTGATGGGCAATTTCAAAATTATTGGCGTGCTGTGTTTCTGAAGCTGTAGGAGGGGTGGCCATACCGAGGGCAGAATCGGCTGAAGTAAGGATACTATCGCCCTCGTCCATGCTTATATCTTGAATATCGACGTTAACTGGTGACTGAATACTCACCCTGCTAACTAAACTAGTCTGAATAGACTCATTGGTATTCAAAGAGCTGCTGGTTGGCTCCATGACATTAGAGACCTGGAGTTGAAGGGAAGGACTTCTCTCGGGTCTTGTATCTGGCGTTGCTCCGAGCGGAGGTCTCGCATTTGGGGGGAGCGGCGTCATGGGAGATTCTGGCTGAGAAGCGATACTGCTGTGGAAACCAAGAGTCATTGAAGGCAGGCGATCTACATCACGCACCGGACGAATACTAAAGCCATCAGTTGTATCCATCGATGGTACCGCGGCTAGTGGCTGGATATTGTGACGGGAAGGTGGAAGAAATGATTGCCTGAATTCACGAGCGCGATAGTTATGTTGATTTCGATTGGCCATGGTGCTTACTCGTTCGGTGGGTGAGGTGAGCGAAGCTTGTGGTAATGAGGAAATGTTATCAGAGGCATTTGCACCTGTTATGTGAGCGTTGGCAAACGTAACCGGTATGTCGATAGATGGAGGCGGTTGTCGCCGAGAAGTGCGGAATTCTGAGGTAGATTGGACACTTCGATTCCCAAAGGACGCGTCTTTTTGTAATGTATGTTGATCATTAGATTGAGAACCGTTGAGTTTCTTCTCTTGGGCGTGAATAGCCTCTTCAGCTTTTTCGCGATAGCGATCCATCACTTTTATGTAATTGTCGAGTATAGTTGCAATGACGGGAACTATATCTGCCTCTACCACACGTGTACGAACATTTTCTGACCCTCTAACGCCTACGTTCACAACACATTGAAAAGCAAGGTTCCATTTCCACCTATCCATGGGATCTTTACTTCGGCCCGCCTTGAGAAGGCAGACGAGTCGCTCGACACCACCATCAACCGTCAGTATGTCTCTAATCCGAGCCGAGGAGGTGGTAAGTTGTGATAGATGATTCAAAGAGCTGATAAGAGGTAAAGTTGAGGTACAGTCTAACGCTCTACGATCATAAAGGGCATTTGTAATGCCAACCGAAGCCTTATTGCCATTCGGAAGACTGAAATTGACTTCTCTCATGATTCTTGAGTTGTATGTACAATGGCGTTAACGGTAAAGGCTGGGCTTCCTCTGCGTCCGTTTTTCTCTGCGTTCGGTGATAAGTTAGAATGTATTAGGGTTCTTATAAGGCCAATTTGCTCACTCAAAATAACATAACAGAAAGGATCAATGCCAAGAGTATTGAGTTGACGGAACTGAGTGGAGTAATTTTTGAAGTGATTGTCTCTTGGTGGCGAAAGGTGGCGGAGATAGGCGGCGTTGATCACTTTTGGTAAAATGCAACTTTTTATAAGGCTTAGTTTGAGGATATGATAATGTCTTTCCTGTTGTTCAAGCAAGATACATATATGGTTAAGTGATGATAAGTGGTTAAGAAACTAGATGAGGATTTTGGAGAGAAGAGGAGAAGCAGACCAGTCCCGAGACGGGCTCAAGGTTAAGCCTCAGCGTTGTCGCAGGTTGTTGCAGGATCCACACAGCCGAGTATTGATGGGAGCAAGAGCCCTAATCGTAAGGTTGCAAATTTGGAATGCCTTCCCCTCGACAATAATCCCTAGCAGATTCGAGGTGATACAAATCCGAGCCTATGGTTGATGAAGAATTGTAGATGAAGTGCTGTCGCGCAACGAAGAGGTATTCTAGAGCGACAGTGTGAAACCCTTATTTGGCCCTGTTCTCGTCCGTGCTTGATAAGTCACGCAGTTGTTTAGAATTGGCAATGCGAGTGTGTAATCTGAACGGCTAACGCGTGCGCTGGGAAACAAAAACGCACAGTCTGAATACAGTGCTATACGGGGGAACTGTTCTACAAGTTCAGGAGGTGAGCAATTGGAAAAGGATCTAGTTTCGTTATGGTCTAAATTTTGGTAAATAGAATGGCTGGGGACAGCGGGGGTATAGCGCTTGGCTCTAGACGAAGGGGGAAATTTACATCTTTCATCCAGCGGACACCGGCGAGGGCTAAACCAACTTAGAAGGTAGCTTCGTTCGCAAATTATTCAGTATGAAAAAATTTGCTTCTATAATGACTTTCTAACATGCCAGCATACCTATTAGCCTGAATCTATAGTGTGGTAATGCTCCGTACGTGATAGCTAGACTCGCTGCTAATGCATCGCAACGAACGTTCAAAATGGTCAAGTGACTAGGGATTAAAATACAAATGAGTGCAGCTCCCGAGGAATACAACTATGCCAGCTCTGGCAAGCAAATGATGACTGGGCAAAGGATGCGCTGCATGAACAAGTTCATCCGTAGATGAAAGCCTTCGAGAGATCTAACGCATCCTCGCCATACAAATTATGGCCAAGCGTTTCGAGTCCCACTAATACACGCGCAAATGAGGCGGCGAAGGAGAACATGAAGACTGAGTACTCCGCAATGTTGTCCTCTACGAACCTAGGACTTAGGTCTACTCTGAGAGCCGATTCCAAATGAATTTCGCGATACCACAGAAGCCAGTCCACGACGCAACAATTCAACACTTTCACTACATCAAACTTATCCTCGCGTCTAGAAAATCTCCAACCAAAATCTAATCAGGTCTACAATTATGACCTAAAATATTCTCGTTTCAATGACTATAAATTCCCTCAAATCAACTTTTGGCTTCAGTTAACCTCCAAATTCATGCCCAATAAAACATTAATACTCTTAAGGAGACACAAACAATGGCGCCCAAAAATCGCGCGGTAGATTTTCGGAATAAACGTGTGAGAGATGGGGACCAGCAGATGGAACGATACTAAGAACGGTTCCTATATTGCGGAGTGGTCTTTCACATTGAAGAGTATTCTGTGCGCCACGTCTTCGTTGGAGGGAGTACTGGCGACACTGCAAGCGCTATCACGGCTGGATGGTGCGCTGATACACCATTCAGACTAGTCTGCCAAGCACAGTCTGGATAGCTTGGGAATCTATGAAATTTGAGACTGAAGATGGCTGGCTCGAGCCTAGCAAGACTCAATAACATTTCGCCTGGTGCTCATGAACAGGATCATGAGGGTTTGCTTGGATGCCAGAGGCTGTGAAATTTCACTTTAGCAGGTGCTCACGGACCAGAGTCGACTTTCAAGTGAGAATAGAGATATCTCATGGTGATATTTGCGAGTGAAACCCAGAGGATGATGACCTCTGAAGTCAAAAGAGACATTAGGCATGTTCGCAAGACATCGATCATGCCTCAAATCTATATAGCCCGTTCATTTGAAATTATACAAAAAAGGGTAAGAGAGTCCAGGTATATAATTTTTAATTATTTCTGTACATGTCGATTGTCCTTAATGTACACGATTGTAGGATTAATTTAATGCAAAACTAGAGTTAAGAAGGTGAAGTGTGTATCGTGTCTGTCTTCTCTATCGGAGAACATTACAAACGTGGGGATCGTGGTATTGGCTGAATAATGATGGCAATAATTGAGCATCAGAGAGATGCACCACGTTAAGTGCATAGCAAGTAGAATATCCTTCCGACAGTATCCCTTTTTGAGGAAAAGACAATAAAAACTGTGTAGTTACCATTGAATGTAATTGTGGTTGGAAAATTTTATGTCCTCTGGCGCTCAATTATACAATATAGTTTTGAAGCCACTTTAGCCCGCAGGCCAAGGATATGTTTGACTTCTTTAGAGACGTTTATCCATAATAATACCGCCTCCATATTTCATCCTAATACACACTAAGTGAAGAGAATCAAATTATGCCAGGCGCCATCATACGACATGAGAAACAGGCCCTTTACCCATCCCTCAGCGGTGAATGCCGCCTCGCAGATAAAACTTGGGAGGCATGAAATTCTCCATGCGCTCTGATCTTCTGATTTATCGTCCCTACGACGTATGTGGCCTCATCGACTTTCCAAGCCGATTGAACGAAATGCACGGTCTGCTCCAACCACGCTAGGGCGACTCGGGTTTATATCATAGGCCTCCATTCCGCCGTGAACAGCGATACCCGGACACTCGAAAACAAAGTCATAGCACGCACAACGTCCCTCTTCACTCGGGACGCCTTGCCGAAATCCACGTAGTAAAATATCCTGTCAGTCCTCACGTACTGCACACGGGCCACGAATATTGTTCCAACCAAATTTGCGTCAAGATCATGGTCCTCCGGCATGATTGTCGGAGCCAACGGAAGCAAGAGATCAAGTTGATTAGGAGTGTAGATGTGGAAAAGACAGAATTTACAGTAATTTTCATTGATGAGATGATGCTACTGTATTGGTGTAGGTCAAGTTTGTGATATACAAGAGTTAAAACGCCGGGGGTGGACCGTATCGCATTCGAAAGCAACCTCAAGCATATATCTATTTGACGACTTCTCGACAATGCCTCTCTTACCATTCTCATCTGAGTCCTCAACTTCTTTCCAACCACGCCTCATCTCGCCTCAACGACCAATAAAGAAGCTGCTCCAATATTAAACAGGAGCTTGCCCCATTGATCACCGGCCATCACTCACTACAAATTTACGACGCTACGTATACCCGCAAGGAGGAAATCAAGTCATAATATACAAAGCTCGGGTCATGGTTTATGGGGGATTGATGCTCTAATGGGGTTCTTCAACTTGAGGAAGGAAATACGACTGAGAATTGGAGCGAGAGGGGGAAGATGTCTCTGAAGACCATGCTGGGACTGACATTTTCGAGGAGTTTCAACTTTGGAATGTTTGTGGGCGCCTAGACCGAGATTTCGTCTAATCAGCCAGGAGGGCTTCTATTGTCGATCAGTCAAAGGCACTCCCCAGCGCCCTGGACGGCACAAAAGACGTTGGGCTAAGCTACCATACAGCAATCATGCTCTGTCAAGACTTTTCTGACATTTCAGTACGACCTTCAGGAAGGAGTTGGAAGGAGGCTAGAAAGGCAGAGTGTAAATTTCTCGAGGTACACACAAGTCTGCAGCGCCTAGCTGGCCGGCCTCTTCGAACGCTTCAAAAGGGTCACTATGTCGGTATTAGGAGAGCTCCGCACCCAGTGGCTTTTATGAATTTTCCCGGCTGCCATACACCAGCAAATGGCCATCGTTTCGTTGGCTGGAGAATGGAGATAATGAAGGGCAAAGGGCTCCTCTAAGTGTATGATCAAATGAGAACTTGTGAGGGGTGGTACTGTTTGAGGGGAGCTGTATTGGAGGCATAGGAGGGGATATACTACTGGTATAGGTATCCTTGGCCTGTAGGCAGAGAGGACCTGCATGTACTACATAGTCATAGACTCAGACAGGAAAATAAATTGAATAACAAAAACCCGGTGGTGGATGGAGAATCTTCCAAGTGGTTCCATGATTAACCAGCGAATAACAGAACGATACATGGGGTAGTGTTTCTGCACCACAACACCAATTGGATGATGCTAGAATTTTCATTGATACTTCGGGGATACGATGCAAATACCTAACATCCATACACGTGCAGATAAGATGCTTTTTCCATCTCCCGGATCCATACAGCACTGAATAACAAGAGTATATAGTTAATAGTTTAAAGTTGTGTTTATTGTACTACTTCAGTCTTTAACTATTTAGCACATTGGGTTCCTTTCTGGCTCAGGCCACACTTTGTACAGTGCTCCTTGCCTCTTATGTTTCTTGAAAGATCATAGATATATTGCCCGTAATGAATAGCCATTCAGCTCAGTATTCAACCGTGGAATTCGGCCACCTTTTCCAGGAAACCTTCCACTCAAAAAAAATGGTAGCAATGGAAACTGCGTTCGCGGGAAAAAGTCTCAAAAAACCTGCAGCCCCGGCCAGGCGAGGCCTAGACACCGGGACCACATGAGGTGCGCACATTCATCTGTATCTTCTTCCATTATAACAGTCGAAGCCAACTCGATTCAATCCATCCTCTCCGTATCGGATGCTGGGTACGCTTCGGAGCTCATAGGATGGCTTTCCCTCCATGATCGAGGGTTGGTGATGAAAAGGGCTTCGACCCTACCATCTGATCTGATCGCGGTTAACTTCATGATGATTGCGATATGGGGATGTGCTTAGAGATGAATACGGTAGACCGTAAAAGCGGTTAGGGTTCCTCCTCGAAGTGAGGACTTTGTTACTAAATCTCGGCTCTGCAGCCTCTATAACGAGAGCCGGAGATTCGCACTGGACACCACTGACAGGCGTTGAGAAGAGTCCCCCTGTAGTTTAAATTGGCTTGTTCAAATTTGATTTCATTTAGCATCATCAGGCACTCCATGGACCCCTGCAGGTGACTGTCTTCATATATACCAAGGAGGAAACCAATTTCGCAGCAGCCCCCTGATCCTGCCTGTCGGAATACTAGTAAATTGTTTAGTCTACCCTCAAAAAGCGCAGTTGACACTGTTCAGCCAGTGTGCATTCCGTCCTCTCCCCTTCCGGATGACTCTGTGTGACCCTAAATTGCCATCTCGATTTTCCCTGCACGTCGGAACTGTTTTATCTATTCTCTGCTTGGTATCCACTGTGCCATTCTAGCCACATCCTTTGGCCTGTTCATCATTGCTTCAAATGACCTCTCTTTGGCTTGTCGGAAAAAGTGGCCTCTTCCATTTGCCTACCGAGAACAAGCCGAGACCATGTGCTTGAAATTTCGTCACGGATATCCGCATTGAGAGCTAGGGTGTTCTACTCCGGGCACTTTTTTCTGTACAGGTGACAATTGAGCCCGATCTGCTCGATTCTTAGCTAAATGGCGACAATGCCTTGGGCCTTCCTAAGGTTGTGGTGGTGTTTGAGGGAGTATCTTTGAATTTCTGTGTACTGCCTGCTCGGTCAGCGGTAACATTATTTGCAGACCTCAAATATCCGGGATCGTCTGGCGTTAGTGGGTCAGAGCGCTGCTTCCTAATTTGGCTTATCCATAAATTCTTCAAGCTTAAATTGAGATATCGCTAATTGTCCTACTGATCTCAGCCAATCAAACGTCCGTAAGATCTTGCCTTTGAAATAGATGTTATGGTTGCATTCTTGCCGTTTCGAGAGAGAAGACTCAATTTTTGTTGAGGCTTTAATTTAACAACAGGAGCTTAGGGTCACTTTAGTATAAATTTGGATAGAATAGAATAAAATCATGTAAATTCTAGAAACTGCCTAAATATATTCTCATGGGAGACTGCTAACGGCTTCATATTATTTAGGTTACTATTTATTTTTATTTTCCCTAATCACGAGGTATGAAAATGGAGGGCAAGACTGACACCTGTACGTGGTGCCTTCTACGAACTTGGGAGTGAAATATTCTCCCAGAGCCAAGTTCAGTCAAATTTCGCAATAACGGACAAGTTGGCCCACGAGGCAATGATTCAAAATACTCGGCCACGTCAAATTTCACTCCCAACGAGTTCGACTCCTACCTAAGTCTCGTTAAGTTTACAAGTACGACTAAGTACATCCTCGTTTTAATGACCACACCTCCCATCAAATATTCTCTGGTCTCATCTAGCCGCCAAATACATGCCCACACCAATATTTATACCCGACGGAGGAAACAAAGCGTGGCGCACAAATCTAGGAGACAGTTATTTGGGATGGACGTGAGAGGGATACGGACAAGTTTTCAAAACGACACGGAGGATGGATGCAACCTCGACGGGCGTGTGATTTTGAATTTTGGCAAGGAGTTTTATGAATTGAGCTTTGCGCGCGCCAAGACTTCGCTTGCGAGAGTGCAGCGGACACTATAAAAACAAGCCAACGGTGTGAGGTGTTCTCTGGTATAGTTTGAGTAGCCTGGGCACCTGCTCCACTTGGGAAGTAGACGCCTCAGACAGCATTTCGCGCGAAGAAAAGTAAATTGATGGTGAAGGCATGTCTGGATAACTCAGGGTTTTTGAGACGTTCCCCTGGGTGGGTATTCACGGATGAGGGTTGACTCGGGGTGAAGAAAAAGCCACCATAACTTCGCAGTGGTACTTGCAAATGAAATCCGAGGGATGAGTGCTCTTACTTTAAATTGAGTCATCTTTTCTATATATTTTCTCTGATATTGTGTCGTAGCTAGATAGCTGCATACGCAATTAAAATCTGATTCAAAAAAAAAACTGGCAGTGGAGCCAGAAGCGACAAACGAAAAGAAGAAAAAATAGGTTAAGTAAATGCCTGAGTTACCGTGTCCTGCACCACTGTAACAGTTCCGATATATAAAGCTTGGGCGTTTGTATGTCGAAAGGTAAGTTTATTTATTAACTGAAGAACAAATATAATGCTATATCTAATGCCCTTTATATACATGATTCCAATATTCCAAACACTAGTAGCTGTCCTCCAGTCGTGCTCCCATTATTCAGGTGCGGGTTAGTTTCTAACGTCTCAAACATAGGCAGTTCCAGACTTTCAATACAAGCGTAACTTAGCGCTGACACTAAGGATATGCCTGTGCTGAATAGCACAGGCTACAGGGATCCTATCGGCTTACTAGCCGTCACAACCACATCCCTATTTTCTAAACCCATCTCCTCTCGAGCCAGAAACTACCTCAGCGTGGTCTCCTCCAATCCTGTTCATTCTTCGGCATATTGTAACATCTGCTTGTAATTAGGAATTGGATAAACTTCTGCAATCCCTTGTCTCCTATCATTTCCCTGACCCCAGGCGGTGCCATTTTCTCGCAGCATCTCCAACGTTGAAAAGCACGTCGGCACTCTGAAAAATGCCAGGGCCATTTCTCTCGGCCGCAAACGCACTTTTGATCGTCATGTTCGGAGTTGAAACGCCGGTGGTTGTCGACGTAGTCTCCGTGACTAGTTCTTGCCGCAATTAGACGATAGTACATCCATCTTGGTATAGCTAGTTCCGGTGGCTGTTTGCAACGCATGAATAGATCCAGATCTTTGTATCGTTTCGGTCGATACTTCTGCCATCACTCTTCCACGAGTTCTTGGCTGCGCAGTTTTACCCACCTCCCTAATGCAGCAAAGGTTAAATTTTGATCTTCTCCACTGGGCGTTGCTGAGATTAGTGACCGGTTATTGAAAGCTCCCAAGACTGATTTGGCCAGCTTATCGGCCTCTTCATTGCCTTGGATCCCCACATGACCATAAATCCAACGTATTTCCATACGCTCGTTCATGTGTCCCAGCGAAAAAAGCTTGTCCAACACTGCCAGCGAGGAACTAGATCTTCATCTTTCGAGCGCCGGAGCAGCCGCTTGATTGTCCAGAAGAATGCAAATTGGTAAGCCTTGTCCTACCGCTATTGCAGCCTCCAAGGCTTTCGTGGCGCCTACAACTTCCGCGTCAAATACCCCTACTCCGGGAAGTGGACCAGAACCACTTCCAGTTAGCTTGCCTCTTTGGTGTACCACGTATCCCCAGGCTGATTGTCTGTAGCTCGACGAAGATCCGTTAGAGAAGACCCAGATTGTCTCGGCTGGCGGGGAAGTTTGCCATCGCTTTATGCTACCTGACCTATCCTCTTTTTCTCGACTGTATGGAGTCGGTGCTGGGAAGACGTGTGGAAAGTAGAGCTTTCCAGGTCTTTCGGCTATCGGAACTTGATGCACACTCATTTGCAGGAGTTTCATGTATCGTTCTGGCTGTCTGAATAGGCGATCTCTTTGTCAAGATCGAAGACCTAAGTTTCTGATAGTATATTTCAGGCTCTTAGCCGCCCAGATGGCTAGAGGATGCCAGACATCCATTCTTCGTATGCGAGCTGCAGATCGCAGCGTCTTTTGCTGGAGGATGATGGATACCAGGGGTACTCCTGCTTCACGATGAAGAGCGCTATTAGGAGTAGTACGCCACACTGGAAGTGCTACTCGGATAGCTTTCATTATCGTTTTGTCCAACAGAGATATGTGTCAGCCTACTCCAGTGCCGAATTATTTGTATTTCAGTGTAGTTATTCGAGTAAGACCCGGCCACCACGCTTCTGCTCTATATGGAGCCGTACTCAGAATGCATGCCTGTGCTGTGCGAATTAGAGGACCAGGAGCTGCACCACGTTGTACAACGTTTAAACGTCGTAAGAAGTGGACTAGACGGTTAGCTTTTCCGGATCATTCCTATACATGTTACTTGAAGTTCAGCTGGGTATCAAGCCGGACTCCTAGCCACTGAATGTGCCCTGATGGTTCGATTTGACGGTCTCTCACCATGATGGAAACGCCAGCTGTATTAATTTTACTTCTAAGTCCCCCTCCGATCACTAGAAGTTCGGACTTCGATGGATCAAACTCGATCCTATATTCACTGGCGAGAAGGTTGAGCTGTCGATGTCGTCTTGTACTGAGGAGATGGCTTCGGTCGCGGTTATTCCAACTCTGACGATGTGACCATCATCAGCATAGCCAAACCTACTCGTGAGAATATGGTTCTGAAATAGCACTGCGACATATGGCATAAAGAGTAATGGAGATAGTGGCAAGACCTGAGGTACTCCACATTCTAGTATGTTTTCTTCGGTAGTTCCGCCACGGTATTTGGCCTTCATCTCTCGTTTGCAAAGAAAGGTCTGAATAAACCGGCACAGAGATATTGGCCAGCCTTTTTATCAAAGGCATTTGCGTAGTCGGTTATGAAGAACTGCATCAAATACGCCTTGAATGTCTAGTGTGACTGTAGCCGCATACTTGCCACTTCTCATGGCCGCCTCTCCATCGTGAATTACGCAAGATGCAAGGTCGACTGCAGATTATCCTGGTACAGAGCCGAATAATTGAGGTTGAACCACTTAATTGCTTATCGTCAGCCACGACATTCTCTTGCCGACATGATGTTCGAGTCCTTTGCCTAAACTCGAAAGCAGTGAAATCGGTCGACAGCCCTTGGCGGTTGATAAATTTCGTCCCAGTTTGAGAAGAAGCACAACCTCTGCTTCCCTGAAAGCCGTGGAAAAGTGGTCGATATTTAGACAGGCCTGGTAGAAGTCCTTAACCAGAGTTCCTAGATGGTACCAACAGGCATTAAGTAACCGTACCGTTATCTTGTCAGCGTCTGGTTCCGTTTCGTTGACAAAGACGGTAGCGCTAGTCACACCGTTAACTTATTTTTTTCGTATCCCATGGGATGCCTTTTTCCTGCTCATTCTCCCAGGTTGAGATGTCATTCCAGCCGCTGAACCTTGCCAAGAGAATGTCTCGTAGCGCACTAGCTCGCTCCCGCGGTTCAGATAGCCACCGGTATTCGTCAATCTATAGAGGAGGGGGCTCAGCTGCTGGTCGGGGCTTAGCCCATTTCATGAGCTTGAAGACCTGCGCATCAGTTGTTACTGCTTCCACTTGCATCTTCCAGTAATCTAGCTGGGCTTTTCGAACCACGGTTCTGAAGCTTTTCCGTGCCTGAGACGAAAGTTCGGAGTTGTCCCTGACTGCTTTGTTATCCAGCCATTGAGTGTGACGTTCATCGCTCTACCACGGACTGGTTTTCCCGCTTTCGATGGCTGAGACTTTGCCCGCGATCTTCAACGCATCTCCAAGTGCTTGAAAGAGGTCATTCGTAAAATTTTTAATGTTGCTGAAGTTTTCAAGAGGGTCAGGTTTGGTCCATTGGCTAACACATCGGCTAAACACCTTAAGATTGGCGTCACTGACCCGAATATTCCTCATGATTCCAGAGAGATCTGACCCTGTGAGATTCAGTACGGTACCCTCAATGGTCGAGTGATCTAAGGTACAGTGGTAGCATGTGGATACTGTTACTATCGCGGCTGTGTTGCTCAAGGTTAAGTCAAGCACGTTTCCGTCTCTATGCGTTGGCTATCCGATAATACTGACTAGATCCATGTGGTGGGCTGTCTCCCATTCCATAATTTGGCTTCCATTGCCGTACTGGTTTGTCGTTAGCGGCTGCCAATGCTGTGACACGGGATTGAAGTCGCCTCCAACAACCACTAGTCCTCTAACTTCCCACCAAAGTAGGGGCTTCAGAGTTCCACTGGTGCCCGGGGCACGATATACGTTGACAAAAGTCAGACCGCCCATCTTTACAAAACAGTAGTCAGATGTCGGGCCTGATGACGATGGAAAGAATTGAGTCGCCTGGATGCCTTTCCGCGTGGAAGTGATCGCACGGGCAGGAAGTCTATTCCTTCGAATGGTGTATGGCTGTTGTAGTCTGGGTGACTCTTTATGATAAGTCCCTCCTCTTTCTTTCTTGTCCATGGCTCCTGTACCATGACTACATGTACACCAGAATCACATGCCTGCTGCAATACTATATCCGTATTTTCTCCACCCCTTCCGATATTCACTTGGTGAAAGTGGAGGGTGTTGTATTTGTTTTTTGGTGCTTTTGTTGAGGGGTTTCCTAACATTAACACAACATTGTTGAATCCTGGGCAACGACGGTTTCAACCGCTTTGCCATTCCTTTCTGAGTGCGCTAGAGCAGCGTGATAATCACAATGTCCGCGTTCTCTTATGATGTGAAGTTCTGCCGGGGTGCGGGGCAGAATTATCCCGTTTTGTCCACTTGGCCTGGCCATACAGCTACCATCATTCGAATGGTGAGGTCTCGCGCAATGTAAGCAGTTTAGCACCTTGGACTGGCACTGATGTCTCATAGGTTCCTCCAAATCATCCTCATAGTTGGCTCCGGGTGCAGGAACGCGTTATGTGAAATCTCCAGCAACATCGGAATTGCTCGATCGGTCGTCGGCGTGAAAAGAGTATTGCCGGCCCGATCTTGTTGAAGAGACGGAACTTCGTATTAGCTGGTTCCTGTTGGAAGTGTACAATCCAGCTCGTGGAATATTGTCCAAGTTTTGTTTCTGTGGTTTGTACCTGGATTGGCGTGGCGCCACATATAGCCTGGCACTCGTTCTTCACTATTTCATTGGTGACTGGGATGCTACCTTCAAGCGTCCTGATAAACAGTGGAACATGTTGTACTTTCAACGAAGTCCATTTGGATGCTTCCTCAATCACTGCGTTATCTTCCTGTAGGGAAGGAGCAATTCTAACGATTGTATCTCTCAATGCATCTGATGCGCATTCGAGAGCAATCCCCGGCCTGATTGGGTACATGGACGTGATAATTTTTTTAAATCATTTAATGTGCATTAAGCTATTTAGATATGGCACATAACCGGTACTATTTACACATGTAGGATTACTATTTTGAAGTTAGAGACTCTCATTCTCTGGGTTTCATTTGCAAATACCACTATGAGGTATGTTCGCTTACACAAACAGTCGACCCTCCTCCGTAAGTAGCCACCTAAGGGAAATTTAAAACCTTTGATTGTGCAAGCACGCCTTCATCATCCATGCATACCAGTGCCGTAAGAAATGTAGTTTAGTATTGCCGTATTGAGACCAGCGGTTTCCTGTCTCGAGTGGGATATGTGTCCTAGCTATCCAGCCTTAATTGAGGAACCGGCCAAGATTATGTACCACTGCACCATCCAGCCACGGCAATGTTTATAGTGTTGCCATGGACGTGATAGCGGTAGTTGCTATCCCAGCCTTGTCGGTAATTATTTTCTTGATGGTGACTGGCGATAACTTGTGCCAGTGGTGATCTTTTCTCAATCGTAGGAACAGGTGCTTGTCTTCCTTTGGGGCTGTCTGGGGTTTCGGGTTGCCTGTTGGAGCAGGCATTCGCGGAACTTGCATGTTTGGCGGAGTCGGTAGCTTATCCGCATTGCCGACTACTGTCGCCCATGTCGAGCTATTTTATTGTGGTTTTAGAGGTAGGGCGTGGCTGTGAATCTCAACAGCTGGATTGTTCCTAGGTACGACTGGTTTGGGAGTGCTTGTCATGGAGGGGTTTTATTTCTGCCTGGTCTACTGCAAAAGCAGATATGACAGGCGTGATCTTTGCCATCAGCGTCGCGACGACTGCTGCCGCTTTCTTCTCTCCCTTGCTCTTCGCCCAGGAGTCGGTTAATTCAAGAAATTCCTGGAATACGTCGAATCTTTCCTTTCTTTCTTGTTCTGCTTTTTGCATTGCATTTATAGTGCCAAGTAGGCGTGGGTGAGGTTGCCCTCCTGGATTGAGAGGCGTTGTCGATGATGATGCAACAGCTAAGGCCTTTTTTTTTTTGCATCAGATTTTAATTGTGTATGCAGCTATCTAGCTACGACACAATATCAGAGAAAAGATATAGAAAAGATGACTCAATTTAAAGTAAGAGCACTCATCCCTCGGATTTCATTTGCAAGTACCACTGCGAAGTTATGGTGGCTTTTTCTTCACCCCAAGTCAACCCTCATCCGTGAATACCCACCCAGGGGAACGTCTCAAAAACCCTGAGTTATCCAGACATGCCTTCATCATCCACTGAACTTTCTCCGCGCGAAATGTAGTCTGAGGTGTCTCCTTCCCAAGTGGAGTAGGTGTCCAGGCTACTCAAACCATACTAGAGAACATCACCAGCAGGCAGACCACAGCACTTTCCATCGTTTGCGGGTTTTAAAAGTGTCCGCTGCACTCTCGCAACCGAAGTCTTGGCGCGCACAAAGCTCAATTCATATTACTCCTTGCCAAAATTCAAAATCACACGCCCGTCGAGGGTTGCATCCATCCTCCGTGTCGTTTTAAAAACTTGTCCGTATCCCTCTCACGTCCTTCCCAAAGAACTGTCTCCCAGATTTGTGCGCCACGCTTTGCTTCCTCCGTTGGGTATAAATATTGGTGCTGGCGTATATTTGGCGGCTAGCTGAGGCCAGAGAATAGTTGATGATAGGTGTGGTCATTGGAATGAGGATGTACTTAGCCGTACTTGTAAACTTAATTAGACTTGGATAGGAGTCGAACTCGTCGGGAGCGAAAATTTGACATGGCGGAGGATTTTGAATTATTGCCTCTTGGGCCAACTTGTCCGTTATTGCGAAATTTGACTGAACTTGGCTCTGGGAGAATATTTCACTCCCAGATTCGAAGAGGACACCGCGTACAGGTGTTCAGTCTTGCCCTCCAGCTAAGGCCATTGCACCGGTTGGAGATTATTTCAAAAAGGTTATGAATGATGCGATGTGGGATGGGTCGAAAGAAAAAATGATGATGTTTGTTCGCTGCATACGCAATTATTATTACTTAATTTTACTGTCTTGACTGAGTCTATGACTATGTAGGACATGCAGGTCCTCTCTGCCTACAGGCCAAGGATACCTATACCAGTAGTATATCCCCTCCTATGCCTCCCATACAGCTCCCCTCAAATAGTACAGTCCCTCACAAGTCCTCATTTGATCATACACTTAGAGGAGCCCTTTGCCCTTGATTATTCCCCTCTCCAGTCAACGAAACGATGGCCATTTGCGGGTGTATGGCAGTCGGTAAAAATCGCAAAAACCACTGGGTGCGGAGCTCCTCTAGTACCGACATTCGGACTATATCCGAAGAAATAGTGACCCTTCTGAAGCGTTCGAAGAGGCCGGCCAGCTAGGCACTGCAGACGCAATTAAAATCTGATGCAAAAAAATGAGGAGTCCATCGTAGCACTATAGTATCTTATTCTACCCTATTAACGCCCCTAATCATCATTTTTAGACCGGTATGTGCCTGTGTAGATTGTGCTTTCGCTGCTGGACTGGATTCACACTTAAGCGAGCATAGGTCTGCTTACAAATTGTCCTGATTTGGCGCCCTGCGGCTCGTGCAGGTTTTATCAGAAGATACGTACTTTGGGTAGGATGATTCAATTTGACGTTGAGAGCACCCACACTCAGATTTTATTTGCAGATACCACCCGAGGTTAACCCTTACGGTGAATAACCTTTTCCGTGTATACCTACCACAGGCAAAAACGTGAAAATCTTAAAGTCCACCAAACGTGCTTTCTTCATCCTTTATACACGTTGTCACCGCGAGAGACAGTGGCGAGGCGGTTATGATAAATTCGAACCAGCTTTCTCCTGTTTCAAATTTAGGAGGGTGTTCGAGTCACCCAGAATCTACTCGGGAGAACGGCTTGATTGGTGTACCATTGCACCATCCGATCCTGCTTAAATATAAAGCTTATTTATGTTGTGTCTGGCAAGAATTAGCCACGTGATATTGATCACGCACGGACTTCTGTATATCTCTGCAGCTCTTTAGACTTGATAATAGATAGACCTTTCAATATATGATTATCTAAATACAACAATTTACAACAGTTCAAAGGTTTTCGATTTAAAGATTAGAAACCCACAGTCTTACCTTAACCTTGGATCTGAATGTGTGGCTATAATTTTTTCTGGTCTTCATTTGTGGTTGGGCGCCCATCCGCATCTATCACGGCCTGATATCTTGCTGGCATAACCTCAATGAGTCTCATGAGATCTTCGAGACACGGAATCCCGTGCCTCCTTTACGATATTGCGAAGACTATCTGGAGTACTCTGCTTTCTGCCAGCCATATTCGGATGATGACGCTGGATGTAATGCTTCATCCTATCCCAAACAGCTTCAATCGGGTTAATATCAGACGAAATGGCCGGCCAGAATATCAGTCGTATGTGCCTGAGGCTCACAACTTCCTTTCACTATCCAAGTTCCGTCTGTCCACAAAGATGACGTCCAGTCTTCAAGTGTCCAATTGAGATGAGCTTCGGCCTATTCTCTGCGTGTAATCATAGTTATTTAGGATGCTGGAGGCTTTAGATATGCTACATGTCGTTGATATCCTATTTTCCCATGTCAGTTTTGTATTACTCGCTCGCTAGCACCAAGATATCTAAAGGGGCCAGAGGCGAGCTCTAAAAATTCTTTGCAGCGGTTTTCAGGTGAAAACTCAACATAAGATTTAATCTGATTAACATCAGGTGTTTTCAGGGTTGGAGATGTTCTTTGTCTCTTTTTTGGGGAGACCGTTCCGCGGCGCAGTGAGCAACTAACTTGTCCTCGAGAAATGACATTTTTTTCATAAGATTTTAATTGCGTATGCAGCTATGTGGATATGACACAATATCAAGGAAAATTACATAATAGATGACTCAATAAACAAGAAGAGCTCTTCGAAATGCCTAGTTGTGCGGCAATCTGCATCTGATTTTTGCCAGCTTTATGGAGCCTTCAGATCTGAAATTTTTCTTTAATTTCTCTTCGTTAATATTTCGTTTCTCGACATACTAAAATGTTTTTGTCTCTGGATAATTGTTTGAATCGAGGTGTTGAAGGTGGAGTTTAAGGTGAATTCATCTACAAAATATGGTTAATATCAAGTAAAGCCATGTGTCTGTTTAATAAACAACTTTAATTTTGAGAAATTTTATTCTTATTATCAGTTGAGCACAAGATAGAAAGAGCTATATAATCTTTCAGCAGTAGGCGGATAGAGAAGTGGTGGAAAAGAATTGAAGAACAGGTTGGATTTGCATGGCACTGACAGTGACAAGATATCAAGCGTGTTGATCTAGGCCTTGAAATCCAGGACAAGATTTTCATACCCTGTCGAGTGAGACGCTATCAGGGGTCTATCTCCTGAAGCGAATACACGCCCACTTAACTGCACTGCAAACTTGAACCCTTGACCAAGGAGTACATGGCCGTAGTCGTGGAGGGCAGTGGTTGGAGATTGGGCATTGTAGATAATGTCGCTATCCTCAGTATAGGCTCAACCCCAAACGAAGCCACAGTAACTGTCCAGAGAGAAGTCGACGCAGCCCTAGGGCGAGCTGCTGAAAATTCCGTCTCCTTTGACCCAGACAAGGCCAAGGTAGGTTATTTCCTCGGCCCAAGATCTAGGGGACACGAACTTCCGACTATAAGGATAGGCACTCGCGATATACAAGAATCCGACGACATCCCATGGCCCGGAGTTTACTTGGACCGCGGCCTGACCTTCGAAAGCCACGTCGCAAAGTGGACCAGCAAAGCAATGCGGCTAGTGCAGCACTTCCGACGGCTCACTCAGTATACCCAGGGACTAAGGCCCAACTTACTAAATACAGTCATTCAAACGGTAGTTCTGCCAATCGCGTTGCACGCAGCGGAATCCTGGTACCCGGGGCTAACCAGGGAAACATATCGGGATGTAGCACGAAATTCCAATCAGAGACAGTGCAAAGCCATCGACAAAGTTTCCGTCGTCGGAATCTGCCGGGCCCTACCAACCTGGCGCACCATGCTGATCACAGCCCTGAGAGGAGAGACTAGCATTCTACCAGCACACATTCTGCTCGTGGAACGCAGGCTCAGGACTACCGCACGAATCCGAAGACTAGATGATTACCATCCGCTCCGACTTCGGGCCATGGTAAACACCGACAGCGCTCGCCAACGACTCGGACTAAAGACATGCAACAAAAGCAGACTTGTTCTCGACAGAGTTCATGATTCAAGGGTACAGAGGATGTACCGAGTTTTGCCAGAGGTGGAACTACCTTCACCTCTCCAACTCCCAATGCCCCCTCAGCCAAATACTTGATGGACAAGCAAGAAACGAGCGGCAAAGCTTATCAGATAGTGGCTAAAAACTGTCCCTGCGCTTAGAGTGATGGTTCTGGGGCGTCCACCGACAGAGTGTCATGGACCTTTGTGGCCTTTTACGGTGGTATTGGTACGGTTATTGAACAAAGTGACTCCAATAAAATTATGGATATGGAGGTCGACGACGCGAAGGTTCATGAAGCTATAACTACTCTTGAGGCAATCACTACTACGAAGAGAAATTGGGGTCGCGGTGCCATCTATGTCCTGCTCGACAATTCTGCGACCGTCTATGCGTTACTGATGGGAATAACACTTTCATCATCCTAGTAGATCCGAAACTTTTGGAAATTGGCCGTAGGATCAGCTGCACCCGTAAAAGTAGGATGGATCCCGGGCCACGCAGGGCTTGCAAGAAATGAAATAGTTGATGAGCTCGCTCGAAGAGAGCTTGACTCGTCGGACAACGCTAGGACGATATATGGTGTGATGACCCTCACTTTATCTGGATAGAAGGCTCGCGAGCTGGCCAGACAAATGTTAACAGACTGGTAGCACTCGAACCGCCCTAAGCACTACGCCGACCTTGAACTCGAGATGCGGCATAAGTGCGAGAGAGAAAAATGAAGCGGTCAACTTGTCCGGTGCAGAAAGGCACTGGGAAGATGGGGGCAGAAAATCGGAAATTGGAGGGCGCCAGCACTTGAAATTATGCTCAGGTCAAGTGGGTTGTAACTGTTCAGGGAATACGCGCGGGAGAGCGGAATATACGCCGTGGAAAGTCGAGGCAACGGAGGGGTGACAATGCCAGGCATTTTGTGAGATAGGAGCTATTGGGCATGGCTTTAGAAATTAAGGCTGAACCAGATGAGTCTCAGGCGCACGGTGGCTGGGGTAGATGGGTCGAAGGGAGACGCTTTATATTTTTACTTTGTAATGCGGGATTTCACGTGCAAGGTTTAATTTTGATTCTGAGCTGCTGGATTCGTCGTGATTCAACACATAGACGTGCTTCGTTATGGTTCCGGTCATCTTCGTGGGACGAGACATCAATTCCCCGACCTTCGTTGGATAATGTGGCGGATTTCAGGAAGAATCCCGTAGCCATCTTATAGATGGCTAGCTTTCCCAAGTCAAGTTTGAGGAGCTGTTTACTGAGGTGTAGACGCGTTCAAAGCCTCTCCTTTGACCATATCCTCACAGCACGCGGTAGTTTTAGAGAATCAGATATTCCCTTGCATCTCAATGATGGTTATCACTCTTGGACTCGTGAAATAAAAATCTATATGGATGAGACAGCCTTGAGAGAGGTAGGATTTTGATTTAGAGAAGATTTTCCATACTCAAGAGTCTTTTGAGCATCGCCCCTTTTTCGGGTAGAAACGACACGATAAATACGTTCACAGTTGGATTGTCCCGTCGAGAGCAAGCTGCACTGCTCTCAAAGGAAAGGTAGAATAACTAGAACACCCATCTTACATGAGACAAGAGATGGCTGATTGGAATCCGGGAAGATTCAACCTGACTTCTAGCGGTGCTTGTGAGCAGGAACAAGAAGGTTTGCTTGGATAATAAGAGGGTGTGAAGCTCTCGTTGTAGAGTCTGCAGTGCCGAAATTGAGTCAGTCTCTTTTAACCTTCAAGTTGAGTTATTCCCCCTTTAATCAATGATACGCAACCGATAACTCCCGCTATCACAGTAGTGATAATGGAAAATACTAGAGATATTACGCTACAAAACGCATCAATAATCCATCAATGTCCTTCATTAGCTATCAACTACGTAGGACAAATTATCGACGAGCATCGTATCTTTTTCAACCTAATTTGATACCTCTTTGAATGGATAGTAGGTTCTCCAATCATGGTTCACCAGAGGTTATCAAACGAGATAACGGTGATAGAGAAGCCCTCATCGTATCCTAGTTAATGCTATCCACCAGCAGAGAAAGATACTCCTAGCCTAAAGAAAGCAGATTTTGATCCATCAACGAGGTCGTGTCCTCTAACCATAAATTCTAGTTCCACTATCCAGGAGAATATTCCAAATGCTTGAGGTAATCGAAAACCCTATATCCGTAAAAACTTTCGTGTGCTGGGCTAGGCTAGGCTCCTTGACGGTTGCCAGTCTCGACCAAAAGGCTTCTGAAATCCTTTCAGAACCTTGAGGACCTCCAGTTTATCCTGAGACACGAATCAGGGGGGTAATAAGTAGGAGGCTACGAAAAATGATAGAAGCTCTCGTATTCACACAGATCAGCTACTCCTGGCTGGGTGGTCTCTTCGAACGCTTCAAAGGGGTAGTTTTGTTCTTGGATTTAGTCCTGATATCGATATCACAAGAGTTCTGCACGCAATGCCTTTTGAGGCTTTTCTCTGCAGCTACAAACCTACAAATGGCTATAGCTTTGTTGGATGGAGAGGGCAGATATAACAGGATAAGAGCTCCATTTAGTTTGTACTCAAACGAAGACCAGAGGGAATACTACTGCTAGAGAAAAGTCGTGAATGAGGGGTACACTATCCGAGATATAGAAACTCCTGGCCTGTAGGCAGGAATGGCATAATGTCTTGATCGACATAGGCTCAATGGGATAATCCGCATACATATAACATGGAGCATAAGCTGTAAGTGCTGAAACAAAGCATAAAGTAAATCACTTAGATGCCAGGGAGTGCTCAAAGGCTTTAAATATTAAACCTGCGGAAATAAAGTTCACAAGTCGAACTCAATTAGCGTCAATTGGTAATCAAATTAGATCTATCTTACACCCTTCATGAGCTCCAAATATGAAGCCATTGCATTGATATTTGATTGTGAAGGTATTCCTATTCTTATAGCTATGTAATATCTGCGGGTGATTGATAGAATTAGAGTAAACGTTACGAGTGTTTTAGCATTTAACACCTGTCCAGAAATTAGAATAAAATGCAATATTGGATTTTTAATGGATGCAGGAGATGCACACTCTAATCAAATCCCTTAGCACTAGGTTATCATTATGATGAAGCAGGAATTGTTAGGCCTCAAGAGACATCCCTGTATAAGTAACTAATTTTGAAGTAGACGCGACCAGCAATGATCCTGGGTCCCTTGCTATGATCCCTGCGTCGGTCTGGTTGAAGCCAACAGCCTTAATCGAAGTCTTTTCAGTGGGCCTTAAAGATTTGCAACAATTACTCCGGCACCGAATAATGCACCAAGAGACAAGGCGCCAGTTGGATGAGATGCAGCATTATCTTTTGTGGCTGTGCTGGTGGGTCCCATAACAGAATTAAGGTCGCTAGTTTTACTGGCTATTTCACTAGTAATACTGCCTGCTTTCGAAGAGATAGAAGATACTTTTGAGGAGATAGAAGAAGCTTCTGAGGCGAGAGAGCTGGTAATAGACGCCATATTACTGGACGCCTCACTCTTGAGAGATGAAGACTGAGCGGCAAGCGAGCTAGTTACAGATGACATGTGTCCAGCGATTTCGCTGGAGATAGAGGCGACTTGCGATGAGGCTTCTGAAGCAAGAGGTGGTCCTTTATCTCCAGGTAATGGGGATGCCGTAGCAATGCTTAGTGGTGCATCAGGAACGCCGGGAAGACTTAATTGAGCCTAAAAGTCTAACGTTAGAGACTCAAGTAGTGATTAGAAAGATTGAATTTGGAACTAACAGAAATAGTAGTGGCAATTGTTAAGAGAACTATATTGAAGTACTGCATGGCTGCGATTGATGTTTGTTTGTAGTAATATGTAGAATCTGGTGGGGGAACTCCAGCTTGTTGAGTATGATGGGATACGTATGGGGAGGACGGAGCTTTAATAATCGACGCGTCGGGATGAAATTCAGCTTGAAAAAGGAATGTGACGTATTGTACGTCATCTCATTGGAGCTACATCATCATGAGCTACCACTCTGAGCAAGCGAGTCCTAGTTTTTGTCACATGCAAGTACGATGATGATATTAGCCAGTTATGTGATAGTGGCCTCCAAGGGCTGAGGACGGGGAGAGGAGGCCCTTCACTGGCTAGTACGAGCATGGGTTAGAAGAGTGGTACTGACAGTAGAGCTATCAGCTACGTATATTCACTGAGACCACCGATAGCGGAGAATTATTCTCACCATTTCATGAATTATGAATATTTATCCAAGCAGAAGTCACAGTTATCCTCGGGCTACCTTATCATTGCATCAGCACATTGATTGGGGTATCGGCAAGGAATGTGGTCTTACAGGCTTCCCGTCTCGATTGGAGTAGGTGCACAGGCTACTCGCATTTATTCGAAAGACGCAAGACTGTCTTGAAATATTTTTGGGGTCTCGTGCGCACCCTTGAAATCGACATGGTAGCGAACTTTATGCCCTAGAGTGGGCCAATCTTTCCAGATTCCATCCCTTCCTGGTTAGAAAATGCTGTCAGCTCAAACCTATTCTTATTCTTCCTGCGATCGCAAACATCCAAGAAATTTCCCTCGCCGATCAGTGTGCCGCTGCTCGGGACAACTTGCGGGTACCGGTAGCTTTAGTGGGTGTACGTAGCGGGCAATCAAGGCTGCGTGTCTCGTCTACGAGTGTGGTTACTAAAGAGAGATACACTATTTCATACTCGTCGTACATTAGGTGAGGCTTTCACTGAAGTCAGATCCTGTGGTTAGAACTAGACTTGCGTAGTTCGTAGCCTTTGAATTGCAATATCGTAGGTGAGCGTTGTAGCAAGGATGGAATTCGACGGCATCTCAGCTCTGTTGAAACGAATTCCAAAAATTCGTAGCCGAAGCTGCCAAAAGACACTTGAATTTCGTACTCTGATCAAATTAGGTTAGCTTGATGAACATTTGTGTTAATCTGAATTCCATAAGGTTGCATCATCCTGCTACTATTCCATCAGGACTGGGGGACTATACTCAACACCTGTCAGTGGTGTCACACACGAACCTCCAGCTCTCACTGTAGAGTCTGCAGAGCCGAGATTAAGTAACAAAGTCCTCACTTGGATGGGGATCCCCAATCGCTTTCGCGGTCTGTATCATCTTCATTCCTAAGCACATCCCCCTATCACCATTATCATGAAGCTAACCACGATCAGACCAGATGTTAGGGTCGAAGCCCTTATCATCATCAACCCTTGATCATGGAGGGAAAGCCATCCTATGAGCTCCGAAGCGTACCCAGCATCCGATACGGAGAGGATGGATTGAATCGAGTTGGCTTCGACTGTTACAAAGAAGGGAGGCATAGATGAATGTCCGCACCTCCTGTGGACCCGGTATCTAGGCCTCGCCTGGCTAGGGCTGCACGTTTCTCGAGACTTTTTCCCGCGCACGCAGTTTCCGTTACTACCTTTTTTTTTGGAGAAGAAAGTCCAGTGAAAACGAAGGACGATTCTACCGGTAATTACTGAGTGAAATGGCTTTCCATCATGGGCACCTTATAAGATACCCCTTATGACCTACATAATTGTGGCTAAAAGCTTTCACGTTTTAAACATTAATTACTGTAATTAACTAATCGAATGTCCTTATCGAAATAAAGGATGATAGGCACGCCATTGTAGTCGTGTTCTGGGAAAGAGAAGGCTAATGTGCTAGATGATTTTTGATTTGGGTGGCGCACTAAAAACCAACCAATCAGTAGCATGACTAAAAATAACTAGACCCAAATTCAAGACATGGATAACGCCAACTGAGACAATCTGCGCCTTCTCTGATGGATCTTCGTCGGGCCCGGAAAATCAGCCTGGGGGTATGTGGTCCACCAAAGAGGCACGCTAGCTGGAAGTGGCTCTGGTCCACTTCCCGGACTAGGGGTATTTGACGCGGAAGCTATAGGCGCCACGAAAGCCTTGGAGGCTGCAATAGCGGTAGGACAAGACTTACCGATTTGCATTCTTCTGGACAATCAAGAGGCTGCTCCGGCGTTCGAAAGATGAAGATCTAGTTCCTCGCCGGCAGTGGAGGACAAGCTTTCACTGCTGTGACAAGACAAGTGTGTGGAAATACGCTGGATACCTGGTCGTGCTGGGATCAAAGGCAATGAAGAGGCCGATAAGCTGGCCAAATCGGCCTTGACATCTCTCCACAACTGGTCACTTACCACAGCTGTGCTCAGTGGAGAATCTCAAAATCTAACCTTTGCGCCACTAGGGAGACTAATTAAAACGCGGGGTCAAGAACACGTGAAAGCGCGCTGGCAGAAGTTTCGGCCGGAACTATACAAAGACCTAGACCTCTTTATGCGCTGCAAACAGCCATCGAAACTGGCTATACCAAGATTGGCGTATCACCGTCTAATTGCAGCAAGAACTGGCCACGGAGACTACGCCGACAACCACCGGCGTTTCAACTCCGAACATGACGATCAAAAGTGCGTTTGCGGCCGAGAGAAATGGCCCTGGCATTTTTCAGAGTGCCGACGTGCTTTTCAACGTTGGAGATGCTGCGAGAAAATGGCACCGCCTGGGGTCAGGGAAATGATAGGAGACAAGGGATTGCAGAAGTTTATCCAATTCCTAATTACAAGCAGATGTTACAATCTGCCGAAGAATGAACAGGATTGGAGGAGACCACGCTGAGGTAGTTTCTGGCTCGAGAGGAGATGGGTTTGGAAAATAGGGATGTGGTGCAGGACACGGTAACTCAGGCATTTACTTAACCTATTTTTTCTTCTTTTCGTTTGCCGCTTCTTGCTTTACCGCCGGTCATATAGGTAGCAGTGAGCTGTCAGAGCCCATCTACCCGTGTCAAGTCTAAATAGACGTTAGGTCCGTCCTGTCACGTTAAGGAGTTCAAGTTAAAAACCATGACATGGCTCGCACGCTCCTTCGTTTTTGGTATCCACCTTTCTAAGAATAGCCATACTTGATGTGATAACTATCCTATCTAATCTTCTACTAGTTTTCTCAGAAATGCGCTAGCATCCGACAGCCCTGAGGCGCTGATCATACTTGTCAGACGGTCCGTTATGGGTGACCCGGAATCTTCCATGAGTCGAGCGGAGTAGTCAAACCTCTTCGCGGAAATTCATCCCACTAATCATTCCACTCGTTCGGACATGAGATGACGGCTATGCCATTCATATCTGTCTCTTTCCTTTTCCTTTCCCTCTGCTTGAAGCATCAAGGTGGATCGGCGTATGTTTTTTTGTTTTGTTCATTGACGTGCTAGGTACATTGGTTCCCGTCGCACTCCTACTGGAGCTTAAGCACGAGCGGGGCCGGGCTGGATCAGGTTAACTACCATTGAGTACATCTTCCTCGTCCCACCTAAATGAACGGACCACCTCAGACTTCACCCATGTGTTGAATCATGTCAAGTCCAACAGTCCAGAGAACCCTCTTTTGATGCGCCGAAGCGCAAATTCCTCCTCAGCCTCAGCCACCACGCGCCCGAGCCCTTGACATCCTCATTGACTCCGAAATATAATTGCCGTCCAATATCTCATCTTTGCTCTAGCCTTGCACTTTCATATCGTACCGTTGGGTTGTTGTCGTCATTGAGGATTTGTATAATCCCCTCGGTATATCTTCCATTATCTTTCTTCTTTATACACGTCCCGTTTCCATCATGACTTTCCTCATTAGGGCGTGTGTAGGTAGCTGATCTAACGAGTATGGAGGTGGGTCGCAGGTGTAGGACCGACTGAGAAATGCTTCGTCGCAAATATATGAGGAGCTTGAGAAATATCGGAAGTTTGAATACCTCCCCCAGACAGACTTTGGTCCATCCGTGAATCGTATGTAGGTGGTGATGAGTTTTTATTCGACTTTCTTGCGGTTGTGAAATCTCTGTCGACTGATTTTTCGACCAAAATACCGAATACAACTCCTTCAAGACGAAAATCCATCAAATAGAATTCATCCCACCCTTTTTCGTGACTGAATCTCGGCTCTGGGAGAATATTTCACTCCCAGGTTCGTAGAGGACACCACTGACAGGTGTTCAGCCTTCGTCCTCCGGATCGGCGTATGTTGATGGGTGGACAAAGATATGCGGGCGCCTCTAGTTCGTAAATTAGCTGCAGCCTTGGCATCTTCATTAGGACGTCGGGACTTCCAGAGCTCCCAGTGTTACTCGATCTTTTTCTGTCGTGAATAATTGATCTGTGCTATTCATAAGAGAGTTAGAAGAAAATGGCCAGCACAATTTCCCGCAGAAGCCTCTGCTAAATTCTTAATAATCTCGATCATCTCTGTTATGCGAATCATCCTGGTCCTGCGTTCTTCATGACCCGAAACGTTCTTCTCGTTGGCCCCTAGCCCTGATGTCTGTGTATTTGTATGTTTATTGTACTACTTGAGTCAAAGACTATCTAACACATTGGGCTTCTATTTGGCCTAGGCCACATCTTGTATAGTGATCCTTGCTTCTTATGTTTCTTGTAAGATCATTTATATGTTGCCTGTGATGGAAAGCCATTTCACTCAGTAATCACCGGTAGAATCGTCCTTCGTTTTCACTGGACTTTCTTCTCCAAAAAAAAAAAGGTAGTAACGGATACTGCGTGCGCGGGAAAAAGTCTCGAGAAACCTGCAGCCCTAGCCAGGCGAGGCCTAGATACCGGGTCCACAGGAAGTGCGGACATTCATCTATGCCTCCCTTCTTTGTAACAGTCGAAGCCAACTCGATTCAATCCATCCTCTCCGTATCGGATGCTGGGTACGCTTCGGAGCTCATAGGATGGCTTTCCCTCCATGATCAAGGGTTGATGATGATAAGGGCTTCGACCCTAACATCTGGTCTGATCGTGGTTAGCTTCATGATAATGGTGATAGGGGGATGTGCTTAGGAATGAAGATGATACAGACCGCGAAAGCGATTGGGGATCCCCATCCAAGTGAGGACTTTGTTACTTAATCTCGGCTCTGCAGACTCTACAGTGAGAGCTGTAGGTTCATAGGGGACACTAATGACAGGTGATGAGAATAGGTGCCCTGTGATATTATAGAGGTTGACCCTGTAATACTAATAATCGGACTGCATCAATTTCAACAACAAGAGAAGCCAAATACAAAGCGTAAATCGAAATCTAATATTAAGTAAGAAGAATTTCCCTGTTGGTCTAGGCCTGGCGAATACAAAAATGGGTTTCTGCTTTGTCTACTTTACAACTGAAAAGAGGAAAAGACTGAACAATTATATGCTGCGTTCTCTACGAACCTGGGAGCGAAATATTCTGCCAGAGCCAAATTCAATCAAACTTCGCCACACCGAAGAAGTTGGCCCGCGAGGCAATGATCCAAGACTCTCTGCTAAATCAAATTCTCCCACCCAACGACATCAATCTCCACAGAAACCTCATCAAGTATACAAGTACGACCTATTACATCCTTGTTTCAATGACTACACCTCTCATAAACTATTCTCTGGCCCCAGCTAGCTGCCAAACACACGCCCACGCCCATATTTACACTCGACGGAGGAGGAAAAGCGTGACGCACAAATCTAGGAGACAGCTCTTTGGGATGGACGTGAGAATGATTAGCACAAGTTTCAAGATGACACGGAGGATTGATACAATCATGATGGGCGTTTGATTGTGACTTTTGGCAAAGAGTTTTACCAATTGAGCTTTGTGTGCGCCGATACTTCGCAGTGATACTTGCAAATGAAATCCGAGGCATGAGTGCTCATCCTTTACATTGAGTCACCAATTATATAATTTTCTTTGATATTGTGTCATAGCTAGGTAGTTGCATAAGCAATTAAAATCTGATGCAAAATATTATTTTTACAATTGCAGTCTGTGATAGAAACCGAGTTGGTGATGAAAAAATCGATTTAATAAACTCTATGAAGAAGAGAAATTTAACTACAGCTACAAGGTACTTATAACATTCAGCCCACTCTATGAGTCTCTTTGCTTATACCTTTTCCTTAGGTCGAATAGTTACCGCACGGCTACGCATTGCCCATATCCACTGTGCTATGACATTGCTTTGATACCAACGGTCTTATCATTAAAGTCCTCAACAATGCGCTTAGGTATCCACCTAAGCTTACACAACGGGTAAACCGTAACACAGTCGTTGTCCTGAAGGTGGCTGAATTTCACGGGTAAATACTTGGCTGAATGGCTGTCCGTCACAGGCATTACGAGGACCCCAGTTTGATAGACCTCAATGGGTGACTATTCTCATCACCTGTCAGTGGTGTCCCCTACGATCCTCCAGCTCTCACTGTAGAGTCTGCAGAGCCGAGATTGAGTAACACCTTTTCAACTTTGAGCTGAGTTATCTCCCCTTCCATCAAAGATACGCTTCCGACAACTCATAAGACGACCATGACGACGATAATGATGCTAGGAGTGAGGAAAGATAATGCGGTACCAAACGCTACAACAGTAGTCAGAGAAGCCCTCGTTATAT
Source organism: Blumeria hordei DH14 (assembly GCA_900239735.1). Taxonomy (NCBI): domain Eukaryota; kingdom Fungi; phylum Ascomycota; class Leotiomycetes; order Helotiales; family Erysiphaceae; genus Blumeria; species Blumeria hordei. The sequence goes on from OENG01000023.1 coordinate 991,712, forward strand.
TACAATATGTGCTGCCCACTAGCGGGCAAACAAAAAGCCCGCGAAAGCATAGTAAAAGACCCTTCCGCTCACAAGAAAAGTAGACTTCGACTCGTCAATAATATCGCCCCTTCTAACCTTTAATTCCGAATCTACCAGCCAGGAGGGCATCTGAAATACATGAGTTACCCGACGACCCCATGTCCGTAACGACTTTTGGATACTAGGCTAGGCTCCTTGACGGCAGTGACTCTCGACTAAGGCTCTTCTGACATCCTTTCACGATCTTTGGTCTGTCCTGCGGCATGAATCAGTGGTGAATTTAGGAGGAGGCTAAGAAGGTCGAGAGACACTCTTAGGTATACACAGGTCTGCTGCGCCCGGCTGGTCGGCCTCTTCGGTAGAGGAGAGTCCCGTACTCAGTAGCTTTTGAGACTTTTCCCTGCAGCTACAGACCAGCAAATGGCCATCGTTTCGTTGGCTGGAGAGGGGATATAATGACGGGATAACGGCTCCTCTTAGTGTGTACTCGAATGAAGATCCATGGGGGTATTGCTGCTGAAAATAAGTCGTGAAGGAGACATAGGAGGGAGTAGACTACCAGAGGCATAGATACTCCCGGCCTGTATGGAGAAAGGACTAATAGATCCTTACACAGTTATAGACTCCTTATGACAATAATCTCTCACTCAGGCCACTGTTGCGCCGGCGTACAGCATGAAACTAAAAGCCATAATCGGTTAGCTTAGTCCACTTAGACTATCCCCTAATGATAGCAAGCCCAGTCACAGCTTAGAACACGGCTAATGAGACATGCGGTAGATAGAAGAGACCTCTGCCGTCCTGTTGTAGGTATTATCTCATTGAGTCGCTTCGACAGTGTCCACAGTCCTGTATCTGTCCCACCAATTGGTGGCAGTTCTAGTGCACTTTATTCTAAGTCTCTCTCTACAATCGTTTTAGATAATTGTTCTGGGCTTGTGTCCTATAAGATACATTTTATTTCTACGGTTTGAAGTCTTCCTAAGCTTTTTTCGTTTAAATTTTAGTGACCAGGAGATCGGAAAAAGGTTTGCAAGTTATATTCTGTCTGGAAGAATTTTGATGACTATTTCACCGTCTGGGGCATTGAAAGTATCTCGTAAAATTCAAATTCGAGTTGCCGGATCTTTTGATTCTTTTTTGTAATGAAGTAATACCGTAATAAACTCAGGTTTAAGATGACATCATGCGCTAGAACATGTCATACTTCTACATGTAGACGTGGAATTATAATTACCGAGCCGATAAGAACAATTTGTGTTGCTAAGCAACTGAACCGAGATTACATCATTGGTTGTGCTTATAGCTAGCTAGGCCCTTGAGTCCACCCCCTGCAGTGTTGGCGCAGACAGTTAAAACCTCAAGGTATCTATACCCTAGCATAGTGTATATTACTAATTTACTACATTCCAGGCTCACGAGCTAAGTAGGGCTCACATATGTAAATTGTAATAGGCTAAAGTAAGAGCTATGCAGAATAAGACACCCTTCGCTATGTGGTACCAACAAACCGGTGATCTATTTTCCCATTGCTCACGACAACTTACCAGTTATAGGGGTTGAATAGTCGAAAACGGATATTATCATTAACTAATGAAGTGATTAATTTTTAAACAGATTCAAGGCCTACACGAAGAGGGTAGGCCTGACGGATAAATAATAATAAGGAAAAACCTCAGCTCTTACTCTTGAGATATTGTACGGCGCGTAGCTGAACTTGCCATAATGTAAGACATATAACAACCTGCCCCATCACTTCCTGTATATTCAACTAGCACCTGACTAAATGTGCTATCATTTCATTGACATTTGGTTTAAATCTTGTATAAGACCCTCTAATTCGCGCTTTCTGCGCAGGTAGCGGGGAACTTAGTGAATAAGGAACTGTGGGTAACTACGGTGTCAACGGCGATTGAGATCACATGAATGAATGAGGTTTGCTAAGAAGATGATTTCTTTAAACGTTTTTCGGAAACGGGAGGCGTGTTCGACTTTGTCCATAATTACAGGTCACATGACCAGAATAACGTATCAAAGTAGCTCTGACATCGTCTGTGCCAACCATTCCATCACTGGCCTGCATCATCCATATCGAAGTACTCTGATCCCCATCCGAACTTCCAGTTAATTATCAGATATACGTATCATCACACATATTAACAGATAAATTACTACCTCAGAAATGAGAGACACATGCCCAGGGTCTCAAGAAGAGTCGTCACAAGAAACGACACATATTTCGTCACCTCTCCGACCTAACAAAAGGAGTACCTCCTCGCCCCAAGCACACGCGACGCTCGAGCTTTCGGGCAGCTCGAAACGTCCCAAACTTTCAGATAACCCCACATCCACACCAAAACTAGACATGAACAAGGACAAAAACTCAAATACATTCACAAATAGACCCATTGACTTAACTAGCACTTTATACTTTGAACCCAGCTATGGGGCTAAGCGTCTGCAGATCAGGAACCTGAGAACAACACCAAGAAAAGATGCGACCGAATATTACACCCGTATGAGAGAGGAAATAGATTCTGCTCTATCCTCTATTTTTGCGAACGGAAAGCCGGAATTGCCACTTGAAGTCCTCTGCCGTGGAGTCGAATTTACTTGCCGCCATGGTCAAGCTGAAGAATTGTTCACCTACTATCGAGATCGCTCCAAAGATTATCTTGAAAATGAATTATTGTCACAGATTAAGTGTGAAACTTCATCGACACCTGTGGAAACCTTACGTACGGTATATAAGTTTTGGATATCATGGTACAAGAAATCAGTAAAATTTTCTAGCCGAAGCTAAATATGAAAGCTAAACGTATTTAGACTCTTTTGCGATCAATTTTCAGTTATCTCGATCGCTCATATTTGCTAAACTCGAAAGATCTGCCCAACCTAGAAGAGCTGAGTATACAACAGTTCCGACATGCTATTTTTGAGAAAGGCTATGATTTGGGTGGAATGAATTTGGGTGAGAGAGTTATTACCGATATTTGTGACCTAATCGACTATAACCGGAGTGGAAAAACACCGCTCTTTGACGAATCTTTGTTTCGAGAATCAATTCGAATGTTACACATTTTTGGTATTTACAACAAGCAATTTGAGCCACTATTCCTCGATCAAAGTCGTAAATTTTTCGAAACCTTTGTGCAAACACATCGCGACCAAGGCATCGAAAACTATATTCCTGCATGCGACACGCTAATAGCACGCGAAAAAAACTTATATGATACATATAATTTTGACAGTGTCACGAAGAAAACCCTTCAAGATTTGGCATACAGCCATTTAATAATAGGATGTTCTGATATTCTGCTCGAAAAAAGTGGACTACAAAAGCTGATTGATCAGGACAGTATTCAATTACTGAAGGTGTTATACGATCTCCTTAGTCTCTCAAATATACACACTAAACTACGAACTCCCTTTGAGGAATATATTAAATTCACAGGCTCTCTAATCGTCAAAAATACTGAAAAGCCTGATGAAATGGTAATTAGACTGCTAGAGTTGAGAGGACTGACAGACAAAGTTATTCGAGATGCTTTTAGAATGAATGATACATTTACATACAGTCTACGGGATGCTTTTAGGAACTTTATAAATGATAAAAATAATTTAGAGGCCTGGAATACAAAGGGCTCCAAGGTTGGGGAAATGCTCGCAAAATATATGGATATGTTGCTACGTGGTGGGTTAAAGGCTGTTCCTCAGTCTTTACTTTCAGATTCTCACAAACAAGCTACCACGGAAAAAAAAGGCCAGGCAGATGTAGGTGATGATGATGCTGAGCTTGATAGACAACTCGAACAGGCCCTTGAGCTTTTCCGATTCATCGAAGGGAAAGATATATTTGAAGCGTTTTACAAAAAAGACTTTGCTCGACGACTCTTAATGGCACGGAGCGCGTGTCAGGATGCCGAACGAAACATGCTTGCGAAACTAAAACTTGAATGTGGCTGTACATTTACTCAGAATCTAGAACAAATGTTTAAGGATATGGAAACCTCGCGAGATGAGATGACTGCTTACCGAAAGTCACTTAAAAAACCAAAGAAGGAAACAATCGATCTTCAAGTAAATATTTTGTATGAAGCTGCCTGGCCTTCATATCCTGACGTTGTAGTTAACCTACCCCCTGAAGTGGCAGTTCATGTTGAGAAATTTGATCACTTTTATACCCAAAAACACTCTGGTCGTCGCTTAACGTGGAAAAATTCCCTAGCTCATTGTGTCATCAAGGCTCAGTTTAACAAAGGCGCGAAAGAACTTCTAGTCTCTGCCTTTCAAGCAATAGTTCTTGTCTTATTTAATAATGTAAAGCCTTCGGATCCCCTATCATATTCCACGATACAGCAAGTCACAGGACTGGTTGATTTAGAGTTACAGCGTACTCTACAATCTCTTGCCTGTGCTAAATTCAGAGTATTAACAAAGCACCCTAAAGGCAGAGAGGTAAATAATACGGATACATTTACCGTAAATACCAATTTTACAGACGCAAAGTATAAGGTCAAGATTAACCAGATTCAACTCAAGGAGACTAAGGAAGATAACGTGGAAACACATGAAAAAGTATTTAGGGATAGACAATACGAGACTCAGGCGGCAATTGTACGGATTATGAAAAGCCATAAGACTATGACTCACTCCAATCTGATAAGTGAAGTAATTGAACAGACAAAGGGAAGAGGTGCAGTGGAAATTTCAGAAATCAAATCAAATATCGATAGTAAGTTGTACATTTACAAGTACGGGGAAAATTCAGGACTAACCAGAGCCAGAACTGATTGACAAAGAATATCTAGAGAGAGAAAATGGTGGTTCTTACGTCTACTGTGCTTAAAAAACTGTCGCACTAATTTCACCTCTCTCTAGTTTACAAGTTGGGAAATTGATGATTCATAATAAAAATACTTACTTGAGTTCTTTGAAAACCTCAACTGCCAAATACTTTTTACTGGTATACAATTATAATTGACGATTCCCTCTGATGTCGACAATTTGTGATGGCTTCTACCATAAAAGCTATGTTATGCTTAGTTGCTGTTGCCACTTCTAGTTTCATGATTTGTATATAAACTCTACACTTTAAAGTTATGAGAAGTTGTCAAAGCAAAGATGAAATCATTGGTGACCTTGTACATTCAGATTTATATGTAAGTTTAGAAAGATCGAGACTTGGTTAAAGAATTGACTTGAATCGATTTGGCGCCCTATAAGATCATGCGAATGACTCACTATCGTGGTATTTAAGATGGAACAAACTTGCTGGTAAACCTCACCAATCCATTTGGATGACTAGAAGCGTTAAGGTGTTACAAAATGATGTAGTAATCTCTGACGATCGAACGAAATAGGCAGGATTTACTCTGAATCCATGAAATAATGATTGTATAATAGTAATTCTATGATGTGCATGAGGAGAAATTTATAACAAAAGAATATCTCACGGGGCGACTTAAACGGCATAGAACATGAATTGAAAGTTCTCGTACCCGCGCAATGAAAAATTAGTGTAACATGACGAGCATCATTAATACGCAGCGCCATGTAACCAATTCTGATCTGATCACTTATTTAAATGGACTTCTCCATCGAAAAACATGTCCATCTGACGGAACAGTGTTTCTGCTTTTCTATTATTATACCCAACGCCCCAATCATCTCTCACCCGGCGATGCCTCCATACCAACCCAGCCGGTTAGAATATAACATGATAGTGACGGAGAGGTTAACTCTTCAGCTTGAAACTCCCTCCAAACGCACAGCTCGTGATACGACGGCAGATATCGTGGATGATGCGAATGAGCTTCTTTGAAAATAACCCACATAAGTTTTTGCAGTTTGAAAGCGTTATGAACTAGTGTTACACACTCGTATAATGTTATTTAATTGCGTCATTAGCAATATTGAGAGTGATTTTTCAGGGTTTCTGAAGGGTTCTAAAAAGGACGAGACTGTGGCCATTCCCGAGTACCTCCGCCAGGTCACATTATACTACTAGCTTCAAAGGCTGCTTCCCCTCTTATCCCTTTAACCGATTGATCAGCATATATTGAAGAGGAAGATTAAGATAAGGGGCGATATATGAGGGTCAATATTCCTGCGCCGGCTCCATCATCCAGGCCTTCTAAGAACCATATAGAATTGCCAAACAAACCTCAAGGAATAATCTGAGTTAGGTTATAGTTACTCATATTAGTCACAACAAAACTCGTGCCGCTATAAATAGAGAAATGCCACCAACTATGATATCACATAAGTTAGAATCTACTCACAAGAAGACTAGCCGGCATTGATCTGCTATCGCAAAACACAAACTCAAAACAGACTCGATAAAAGCCAACTAATCCAATTATCGTATTACTATGAATGTCGTGAACTGCCACATACTGGTATATGAAAGATGGTGGTTAAAAAACTATCGGTACCTCTCTTATCAGTTGTTAAGATCAAATCAATAACTTCGATTTTGCATTAACACCTTACAGCAAAGATGCACGCAAATCACTTTTAAAAGCCGAGTAAGGATTCTTCATGTCTGTAGCAAAACTAAAACCAGCGAAAACTGGGTATTGATTATAATTCTAAAAGTCCCGGTATCTATCCAAAATTTTGAGGAAAAGTTGTAGTAATTGAGCTTATGCCCACTGACGAAATTGAATGGGCCTCTAAGTTATAGCCGTTTTCAGTAGAAAGATTTGAGCGAATTAATTCCTCTATCTCTCATGGAACTTAATGGCTTTCTTCCTCAAATACTCGCAGCCTGACTTTAGAGTCTTTGAAGAGTCCGGTCTCACAAGGCTCTTTAGGAAACAGGTGTTTCTTGGGTTTTGTAGACGATACCAATAGCCAAAATTCAAGAGTTATTTTAAGAGCGCCATCTTGTGGGGATTGTGGCTAGATGCCCACAGAAGATTCATTAAAAGTCAAGAGAAAATGTAGAAATTACGGTGCCCATTATAGATATGAATGCTCCATATTCTCGATTATTTCAACAAAGACTGGTGCACTAGCAACAGGACAATAGAAAACATATTAAGAGGCAGAAGTGAAAAGTTCCAAACTCTCGCCATAGCAAGAGAGATAGAGAGAAAAGTCGCCGGCCCTGAAGGATCTAGCCACAGCTCTGCAACTGATTAGATTACAACTCATAATGATAAAGCCACAATAGCGTTACTTCCAGAGAACCCAGCTGGCCACGTAATCTACTTGCGAAGGGCCACCAACTAAAATCTTTATCTCTCTTAAAATATTCTTAGATTTATTGCAGTAAATCTTGGAAGATGGGAAACAACGCACGGTTTCCCCCTTGATCGTCCCTGTAAACTTCAACTGTGTCTTGCTAATACAGTAACTATAGTGGTGAGGGCATGTATTTACTTTAGAATCCATATACTGCATAATGATATAAAAATTCAGCCCGACTTAATTACATAAACTGTGGAATATTGCAAAAATATTAACGCATTTGAATTATAATCCTCGCCCAATCTAATCAACGACGATTGCTTGATTGAAGTCAATATAATTTCCCTCAATATACATAAAGATCACTAGGACCCAAAATTTGTTTAACCTTTTTACAATAACTTCCATATGCCCGCTCTATTGTTGTAAGCGACGTCAACTCGATCCATTGAGCTTCGAAACCAAGTATCTCACAAACATATGGTCAAGGAGAACAACTTGAGAGATATCCAGAAACCCACGATCTCTCCTTTATTGTAATTGGTGAGCCTAGAAATCGAGCTAGAAGTACTCTAGATCTAGTAAAATCATAAATTAACGGAACCTGCGCTCGGTTAGACCAAGAAGAGAGTAAAACTAGTGGCCATCTCCCGATTTTTGGCTCAGTTCTTAGCAAAATATAACCCAAACCAACTAATGGAGGCCTAGTTCGAGTTACGAAGGGCCAGCTACCCCATCTTGCTCTTGTGGTCTACTACCACCACCATTAACCTCACTTAATTCAGTCGATGTCAGGAAACTTGGGTACCTATCCTGTGGCAAGTTAAGACGACTTATGGATATCAATAGCTCAATAGATGAAGAACTCAATTTTTCCCCCAGAGTCGAGCCCTCCCTTTACACACTCATGATCAAAGATATGATCTTTATGACTTTAAGTTTAAACATTTGCTAGAGATAGATAGCCTGCGGCTTCAAATAAAGATTACTAGTGCTGACTAGAACAAATAACCCCATATGATGAAGGACGGTCTCTATTTTTTGGCCAGAGAAATCTCGCAGTCTTACTTCTACGGTGGCTATTCTAAGTCTTTAACAGTAGAAGAGACAGAAAAATCTGCGGACGAGTTTTGTAGGACATTTAAAAAAGCCATTAAAGCTGTCGGTAGACGTCTTATCCTAGAAATCGATATTAGAGAAGCCCAATAGGCTCCAAAATGTAAGGCAGCCAAAATAAATTATAAAGATTCTGTCGCAGAAGTTTTAGCATCTAGTAATGCAAAACTTCTCAGGATAGCTGTCTGGATGGAGTAAAAATCTGATCTGAAAGCTTTAAGCACTTACGATGGACAACTCCAAAAAATGCATATATTCCAGCTCATCTACTACACGAAGGTCGCTTTCTCTCGAATTGGGCTGAGCGTGTCTAAATCCCACGTGATCGCATTCTTTCACGACATCAAATTACTGAAGACCTATTCTCTTACACTAGCCTGGAGAAGTCCAAATTTCGTAGGAAAAGAGTAAATATCTAAGACTGGGTTCCCGTGCTGTATATTGAAATTGGTGCTGTTTAGAAATGAAGACTATTGACATGGAAGATAAGAAGTTGAACTATACACTAGCAAAGATCTTGGCTACTTAAGCATGGAAGAATAAAACTAAATGACTATGCACGGTGGTCTCTACGAGGTTGGGAATGGAATATTCTACCAGATTCAAGTTCGATCAATTTGTTATGGATCAGTACGACTGCCACTCAAAGTGATGTCTCGAAGTGTTGGCTATACCAATGCATCAAGAATACCGGACAAAATTGTGAAGGCTTTAGCAGTTTAGGCACCGACGGTTTTTTTCTAATTCATTATGTTGTCTTGTCTGAGTCTATGACTACATAGGACATGCAGGTCCTCTCTACCTACAGGCCAAGGATGTCCATGCCAGTAGTATACCTCCTACTTTGGCTCATATACAGCTGGCGCTGACGTTTAAATCAAGCTACGCTGGGTTCTACGGCAGTGCTTAGTTTTTGGAGGACATTGTCTCTGTACAACTATTTTGAAATCTTCCTAATTAACCCAAAAGTTATTCTTGTCCTCGACCACCTTTCTTATCCAATTTTGTCTAATTTCTGCTAGTACACCATAGGCTCTCTCTTACCTTGGAAGACGGCTTTCTTTTAAACTTACCGGAAAAAAGTAAGGCCGTATCGAGGATGTTGGTCCAGTAAGCATTGATCCAAGAATTCTTACCACGTTAAATTTTTACCCCCAATGAGATTTATTACCACAAAAGTATCACCAAGTCTAAAGTAAGACCTGTTGCATCTTCATTCCAATGACCAAACCTCACATGGACTCGGTCTCTAAACTCAGCTTGCTTATAAATATATGCCCATGAGAATAGTAATACTCGCAGGAAGACAAGATTCTTCTTGCACGGATCTAGAAGCTAATTTTAAAGATGTATCTGGAAGAGATCAAGACAGAGAGATTAATTTACGCTAAGGATATATCCTATCTTGAAAGGGGCGAAATTTTGATATTCAGGGAAGAACTCTACAAATTAAAGAGCACCCTGTACTGCACGCCTTTTTTGGAGAGTGCCGGCAGTACCATAAATTTCGCTATGGTTGAATAGTGGTGTGGTGATCATCCGGCCAGATCTTACAAATATATTCTGGATAGCTTGAAGAACTATCTCTGTTTGAGACAGGAAATGGTTATTTTCAATTCAGTGATACTTGACCACTTGTCTCATGATGCTATTATACTTGGTCAAGTAGAGAGGTTTAATTTCCCTTTGATGGGTTCTCACGGAAGGGTACCAACTGTTCTGTGTAAAAAAACATATTTTGTATTTGTATTTGCGATTAAAATCCAGATTATGAGTGTCTAACGTCAAAAGAGTCCTCCTGGATGTATACATATCACTGACCGTGTGTCAAAGATGGATGGCTGAATATATTTCAAGCGATATTAAGAAATACTTCAGTCAACCACCCGCTATCCATAATGAGCGAGTAGTTATCTCCTCCACTTAGCTACAATTTGTGAAAAGCACTTCGGTTCATTTTTTCCAGAAAGCTACGCAGAGCTCCACGCTGCCTTGCCATCAATTTGACTTCATGTACACCATTTTTATAATTTATTTACACCCATTCCATTTTCAAACCTTCCGTGCGATATCATAGCGGGTGTGGAAGCTGTTGTGGGTAAATCCAGCGGTGTTGACCCGTCGCGAACAGAGGCAACAACAACAGTAAACTCGTCTGAAGGCAGTGGAACGCAAATAGTTTCAAAGGATAACACCTTGGAATTATGGGGTACGTGTTAATAAAGGTTAGACTCACAGTAATTGGTGAATTAGAGGAGGAGAATTTTCCTATCATGTAGATTAACGAAGCCGTCAATGTTTTTAATTTTCATAAGAGAGCTTATACGGCAATATCCCAGGACAAGTCTTCAATCGAGGGGAGGATGATGGCATTGGACGAGGCAGTCAAGAAGAGTCGCTGATATTGCTCGAAAAGCAGCTCTTGTAGTGGAATCGGGCGCGCTGACACCAAGGACCTACGTGTCGGTCGTAGCTCCGCAACTGAAACTGCGACTCCGATAATAATAGATGGAGTAGAAAACCTACAACCAGAAGAACTGCTAACGAAGGCAGAACTACACATAAAAGGCGCAGATTCGATTCGGAAAATGTGAAGCAACGACACCGAGGAGCTCGTCCAATTGACGTCCTAGAGAGACGTAGCATTCAAAATAGCGCAACCCACAGAATTCAAAATCCTGCGGCAAGACTTTTCCATCGAGGTTTTCGGTGTCCCATTGAGAATAAAAATTGAAGGTGGAAGAGATGCAAACAACACTAGCATCATCAAGGAAATTGTTAAGGCAACTGGGACACATATTTTTCGGTTCTGTGATTAATTGAATTAGATCGCCGTATGAAGAAAAGGAAGTCTAACGGCCGAAGAAAAACTGCCGCTCTGGAGGTTCAATCGTGGTCAGCCTCCCATTTGAGGCAACGCAAAGAAAAATGGCTCGACATAATATCGTCATAAACGCTGTGATCTACACTGTGTAATTGTGCTCACCACCGGCCTAGCCAAAGCATTGCTTCAACTGCAGTCAGTGGGAATACACGCAGGCGTTAGAAAAAAGCTCGAATGGAGCTCCTGAGCCGAACAGCAGATATACGAATGGAAAACTAAACTGTGGCCACATCTTGAATAGTGGGAGCGACGGATGATTAGAGATTCATTCTAGTCACCCGCAAAAAGACTGCCGGGCCGAGATGGTAGCCGTAACGTCCACGGAAGGAAGTCGTGGCTCCAATGGCAATAACTATTGTAGCGGCAGAATTACAACCATAGGGACTATCTCCTCGAATACCCCGTCGACCTCGGTCGAACGAGGAGGTGCCTTCTTCCTTTAATTTACCCTGAACCTAGTCTAATCGATATAGGAGTTGACGGAATTAATGGTTCAAAGGTAGGATCTCGGTATTAAATTGAGTTGTACCAACGATACAAGACTCTAAGATTTGTTGCTTTCAAGCTTTTTCCCTTCATGATTATCGGTAGTTTTGTATTGGCTCTTAGAGTAAACTCACCAAACGAATACAGGCACAACTATAATGTAATTCGTATTTACAAATCAAATAAATTCAATATCGAAAAAAATGCCACTTTTCACGAAAATCTGCGCAGCACTCCACGCTGCTCCTTTCATCATATTGACTTTGCTAATCGTACTTTTTCATTTAACTTACCCCATTTCTGTCTTAAATTTCATTGTGCCACAACATGGTGGGTGCTGGTGCCGGATCGATGGAATCTAGCGGTCTCGACACGTCGCAAAATGCGACAACGGCCAAACAATCCCAAGGCAGCGGAGCGTCAACAGCTCCATCAGATAAGAATCTCAATATCCTAAGGCAATTACTAAAAAATTTCAGGACACTATATTCAGATGAAGACGACGATGGCATTACCATCAGCACGGAACACATCGCGGAGGCCTTCAACGCACATATCAAGGCTTGGAAGGAGATGTAGACGATCAAATCTCCCATAGAAGAAAGGATGTTGGCTCTTGAAGAAGTAGTCAAGAAGAGTATCGCGGGACCCGCTCTCAATGCGACTCCAACAATTTCTGGGCAGCCGACCCCAAGAACATGTAGGTCGATGCCAGCGCCGCCAATGGCGAAGACAGCGGTTAGAATACGCAGTTCGACAGATGCAGAGCAATGCCACCGAGGTGTTTGGTCAGTCGACGACCTAGAGAGACGTGGCTCTCAACATGGCAGAATAAGATGACTTTCAGGTCTTAAGGCAAGATTTTCCAGTGAAGGTTTGTGGAGTTCTGTTGAGGACGAAGATAGAAGGCAAATATGCCAACATGGCATTTTTGATTCGGGAGATAGAGTCGTCTATAGCAATACGAATTCCAGGCTTAAAGATCAATAGACTAAGATGGATGCAATCCGGAAAGAAGATCGAGCGGGCCAAGACAAACGGCCGCACAAAGGGCTCAATTATTCTAAGTCTTCCCACGGAGATCTTACAGAAACAAGTTGTCCGACACGGCATTGTCTTAAATGCCATGATATACTCGGTGCAGGTGTGGTCTTAGAGGGCCGAGCCAAAGCAGTGTTACAACTGCAGCAAATGAGGACACACCCAGGCGTCGTGTCGAGTATTTCAAGTCTACAAGGGGAGTGTTCAGAAAGCCCGCTTCAAGCTTCTGAAACGAACGGCGGAACTTCGAAGGGAAAGAAGTCTCACAATTGCTGCTGAAGCAGCATCTAAGACCACCGACCATCAAGGATTCACACTGGTCACTAATCGCAAGGTTGAATCCCAGAAGAGGGGACCAGGATGTCCACGAAAAGTGATTGCAGACTCAACGGCAGTATTAAATAAATTAAGGGCTATGACACTGGCTGTTCCAACGATATCGTCATCGAAAAGAAGAGAGAAGAATGGTGTTAGAAATCTTCCAAACTTTAGCTAAGTACAGATCGGGGCGATAGAGGAGTTAACATTAGGGGTGAGACAAATTTCAATGAAACTAAGCGACAACTTCAGCGACAAGCTGGGCTATGCCGTCGCGGCAGAATAGTAGGCTTTTTTACTTGAAATCTTTTTTCTACTTGACGTGGCTTACAGTCTTCATGGTTTTATATATAGATACCGCATAGGATGTTAATCTAGAGAGATCAAAACCAGATCATCTTCAAATCAAATAAATTATTTACGTTATCTTTTAGTATTATTTTATCATTCAAGAATCATAAATATTACATGAAAGTATAGTCCTCATTTTGAGGAGGATTCCCAATCGCTTTCTCAGTCTTTATCGCCTTCATCCCTAAGCACATCCCCCTATCACCACTATCATGAGGCTAACCACGGTCAGATTAGATCTCAGGTACGAAGTCCTTCTCATCACCAACCCATGATCATGGAGGGAAAGCCATCCTATGAGTTTCCGAAGCGTACCCAGCACCCGATACGGAGATGGTGGATTGGATCAAGATGGCCTCTAATGCTACAAAGAAGGGAGGTATAGATAAATATGCGCACCTCATATGAACCCATTGTGTAGGCCTCGCCTAGCCGGAGCTGCAGGTTTCTCGAGACTTTCCCCCACGCACGCAGTTTCCATTGCTACCATTTTTATATATATATTTTTTTGGGTAGATGGTTTCATGGAAAAAGTGGCCGAATTCCACGGATAAATACTGAGCTGAACGGCTATTCATCACAGGCAATATATCAAAGATCTTTCAAGCGACAAATCAGGACAAAAGTACCATTTGAGGCGGGGCGTAAGTCAGAGGGGAGCCCAATGTGCTAGTCAACGACTCAATTAGCACAATATACAAATATACACCACTGTTAGGGAGACGAAACTCAACGCCTGTCAGTGATGTCCCCTACGAACCTCCAGCTCTCACTGTAGAGTCTGCAGAACCGAGATTGAGTAACACCTTTTCAACTTTGAGCTGAGTTATCTCCCCCTCCATCAAAGATACGCTTCCGACAACTCATAAGACGACCATGACGACGATAATGATGCTAGGAGTGAGGAAAGATAATGCGGTACCAAACGCTACAACAGTAGTCAGAGAAGCCCTCGTTATATTACAATATGTGCTGCCCACTAGCGGGCAAACAAAAAGCCCGCGAAAGCATAGTAAAAGACCCTTCCGCTCACAAGAAAAGTAGACTTCGACTCGTCAATAATATCGCCCCTTCTAACCTTTAATTCCGAATCTACCAGCCAGGAGGGCATCTGAAATACATGAGTTACCCGACGACCCCATGTCCGTAACGACTTTTGGATACTAGGCTAGGCTCCTTGACGGCAGTGACTCTCGACTAAGGCTCTTCTGACATCCTTTCACGATCTTTGGTCTGTCCTGCGGCATGAATCAGTGGTGAATTTAGGAGGAGGCTAAGAAGGTCGAGAGACACTCTTAGGTATACACAGGTCTGCTGCGCCCGGCTGGTCGGCCTCTTCGGTAGAGGAGAGTCCCGTACTCAGTAGTTTTTGAGACTTTTCCCTGCAGCTACAGACCAGCAAATGGCCATCGTTTCGTTGGCTGGAGAGGGGATATAATGACGGGATAACGGCTCCTCTTAGTGTGTACTCGAATGAAGATCCATGGGGGTATTGCTGCTGAAAATAAGTCGTGAAGGAGACATAGGAGGGAGTAGACTACCAGAGGCATAGATACTCCCGGCCTGTAGGTAGAAAGGACCAACATATCCTTAGGTAGTCATAGACTTTACAGGACATTAGACAGATACATTTGAAAGCATTTAATGCTTCCTTAAATTACCTTCTTTACCGCTAACCTCATCATAGACTAGTGCGTCTGCGTACTGGATTATTTCCAACCAACTTTGCCCATCATTGCCCTCAATTGTGTAGCCCTAGATTAAGAAGATGGTGCGAAAATACTACAATTTGATTTGATTTGAATACATGTCGTATCAGGCTTACGCCTTACACCCAATAGTCGTGATACAGATCTGTGCTCCCTGGAGACATACTACAACCTAAATACATAGTTTGCTTGTCAATTATATACGCACAAATACATAATGAGTTCGTTCCAAGAAAATAAGAGCCTTGCGCCTTTCCTCCTTCCTCACAACCCTTTGTCCAGAAAAAAATCTATTTCGGCAGGACTCCTTCTCCCACTGTGGTACTCGCCTCTCGTAACACTTAGTTACTGTTAAAGACTGGAGAAATCTTTCCAAACTCTTTTCTGCCAGCATCTCCCGTCCTCTCGGAGGTGGTTCGTGCTACAAGTTTCTCCATTGCTGTAGGGCAATCCGGCTTGCGACAAAATTCCAAGAGCGTTTCTCTCTTCCGCACACGCATTTGCAGTTTTCAAATTCGTGGCCAAATCTTTCATGGTATTTTCTGAAATCACCATATCCCGTCCTTGCTGCGATAAGGCGGTGATGCGCCAACCTGGGAATTACTAGCTCCGGTAGATATTTTCGTTCCATCTGGAGATCAAATTCTTCGTAGCGGCTCGGTCTGTGATCTCGCCACAATGATTCCACTGCTTTTTCACATTTTTGCTTAACAAACCGAGTGAGGGCTGTGAAAGTGTATTTAGGTCTATCCCTCATTTCTGAGGGAGATGTAGACATTTCATCCGGTAGGTTCCTGAGGGCCTCCTTAGCCAGTCTGTCTGCATCTTCATTCCCCATGATCCCAGCGTGGGCTGGTATCCATCGGATCCCAACTGATCTAGCTTGTCGTGCCATTCTTGTAAATACTTCCACTGCATCCTGGGAAGATTTTGTTTGACCGGTTTTTAGAGCTCTCACGGCTGTAGTGTTGTCAAGCAGCACCTTGATCGGGTAATTGCCTGCTTTTCCTATGGCTCCTTCTAGGGTTTTTTGGGCCCCAAAGATTTAGGCATCGTAAACCTTTGTCTCTAGTAATGGACCAAAACCACTCCCAATCACCTGGCCTCCTTTGTATATGGTATACCCCCATGCAGACCTAGCCAGTCCACATGATGAGCCGTTTGAATAAGCGCAAACTGTCTCGGCCGACAGGCTTGCTATCCATTGCTTAGCGTAATCTGTTTCGTGCTGAAAGCCCCCGCCAGTAAATTTTCTGATGGACTCGGCTTTCGGGAAGTATAATTTGCCTGGTCTTTCGGCTATGGGTACATTTTTGGCGCTGATCTGAAGTCTCGTGAGGTATCGTCCTGGGAACTTGAATGACTGGTTCTTCTAATCTGCGCGGAAACCGAGGCGGCTTATTGTATCCTTTGGGCTCTCTCTAGACCCGAATACTAACTGATGCCATACTTCCAACCTTTGAATCCGTGCGGCAGCTAGCATTTTTCTCTGCTGTAAGATAATAGCAGACGGGGGGGTGCTCAACTCTCTGTGTAGCGCCGCTCGAACTGCCTTCAGGATTGTGCTGTCAAGGAGATCAGTATGCCAGTCTACTCCTGTGCCAACCTTTTTTTCCTGCTGAGTTGTGATTCGGGTGAGATCTGGCCACCATACTTCTACTCCATATATTACTATACTAAGGATATAAGCCTGCATTACTTTGATCATAGGTCACGGGGCTGCGCCGCGCTGTACGGTATTATTTCGACGTATAAACTGTGTTATACGTTGTGCCTTTCCGCACAATTCCTGGACGTGTTGCTTGAAGTTGAGCTGAAAGTCTAGCCATATTCTCAGCCACCTCGCGCACGGGGATGTAGTACCGCTGTGGTCTTGGATTTGGACAGAAAGGCCTGAACTATCTAGCTTTTTCTTTGGCCCCCCCCCCCAAATTACCAGTAGTTCAGATATTGTTGAGTCGAAATCTATTTTATTTTCTCTCGCTAACTGACCTAGTTTGTCGACTTCTTTCTGGGCTTCGGCCAGAGCTTCAGACGCGATGCTTCCTATGCTAAGTGTTGCGATATCATCAGCGTACCCGAACTTTGTGTTCTTATCGAAAATACAACAAAGATGTGGCCATTTTTTCCCACAAACCTGTACATAGAAACTGAATAGGATAATAAAGAAGAATATTTATCCAAACAATGAATGCGAATAACAATGATGGAATATTCTCCCCTGAATTCTTTGTTGAACCACGTAACGTGCCCGTTCCAAAAATATAGTTTCTCTCAGAGATATATATCTCATCCCGCACTTTATTCTCTTGGTGTGAGTTGTAATGTTCTAGAAACGTGTTAAAACCTGTCCAGTTTTGTGAGTCTGGATTCCAGTTTCAAGTATTCAACTATCATGCAGCTATTTAGAGCGTCTTCCATCCTGCTGCTAATTTCTCTCCGTATTAAATCCGCGATAGTAAACGAATAGGTGTCGCGTTATAGGCACCAAAACACACATTTTCAGTCTCATATATAAAGGTAGGGCAAGAGCAATATACACATCCTAGCAAATTCTTGTAAAGGGTTAGACTTTGATGACAAGATTTTCTTGAATCCAGAGCTGAGGTCATTCCCGACATAGTTAAGAGATGATCTAAACTTGTCAGCTGAAAAAAGAATTAGTTGTACAGAATCAACGAATCAGTAGGAGAATTAGCCGGCAAAAGCTAATTATTCACCTTCCAGTGGTGCCGGTGTAATCGCTCAGTACGCCCTGCATATCCGAGAAAGCCAACACGATCGCATTCGAATCAAGGTCGAAAATTTA
The DNA here is from genome assembly GCA_900239735.1 of Blumeria hordei DH14. Taxonomy (NCBI): domain Eukaryota; kingdom Fungi; phylum Ascomycota; class Leotiomycetes; order Helotiales; family Erysiphaceae; genus Blumeria; species Blumeria hordei. The sequence goes on from OENG01000023.1 coordinate 1,009,644, forward strand.
AAAAACATACGAAAAATCGATGAATTTTTATCAATGTCGGATCTGTCCTTCTCACGCGAGTCCTTTAGCCTTCTTAAATCACAAAACAACTCACACCAACGACTGGATGAATAGTCGCTCCAGTTTCAATCGGGCATTTGCCTCATCAAGAACCGGCCATCTCTCACTACAAAATCACGATGCTGTGTATACCCGCGAGGAAGAAACCAAGTCATAATATACAAAGCTCGGGTCTTGGTCCATGGGGGACCGTTGCTCTAATGGGGCTTCATATCTTGCTGGAAAACAGGCAGCTGGGACTTGGGACGAACGAGTGAAGAGGTCACAAATGGGCATGCTGGGACGCACATTTTTCGAGTGTTTTCAACTTCAGGGTGTCTGTGGGCGGAGACACAAAGATTTCGGATAGTGCAATCGACAATCTAAAAACAGGCAACGATGGAAGGTGTTTTGGCCCACCTCCTGGTCATCATCATTCTGAATTAAAGTCTGGGTAGCCTGGACGCCTACCTCACTCGAGAAAGGGATGACCGTGAGGTCATATCTCGCGCGGCGGCTATATACAGGATGACAAAGGCATGTTAAGGTAGCCAAAAGTGTTTCCTGTTTTCCCTTTGGTAGATATTAACGGATGAGGAAAGGGTGAAAGTCCCTAGCACCAAGGTCTCGAGTGGTATCAGCGAATGCACCCACCACATGAGTAGTCCAAATGTCAAACTGAGTTATCGTCGTATATAGTTGTCGTGGAAGCTAGTCTTCTACGTATCATGCTCTTTGAGTGCAGGGCTTGTGCCCGTCATGAATAAACTTTCATTCATTCTATAGATAGACATAAAAAGTATTTATCTTCAATAATTGAAGCAACCGCCACTCAATTGAGACCCATTGAAGTGCTAAACTTTCATATAGCCCTCAATTATATTGTCGTAATCGCGTCTGTAACGAGCCACTGCTGCATTCTAGTTTACACTCTCTAACTGAGATAAGCTATACCGCCAGGTCTATCAGACAATTACAATAGTTTGTACAATTAAAAGTGTTCCAAAATATGTCCGTAGGATACTGACAACTTTTCACCGAAAGACAGCTCATTGCACATCAAATAATGAGAGAATCACGCAATCGGCTTTAATTCCATTCTGTAACTTTGTTTGTAAGACCAATTCAACTGTGAATAAACTTTCACTTAGTTCGAATTAGCCCTTAACTCCTTATTATTATTATTAAATCATTTTATTGTCCTGTCTGAGTCTAAGACTATGTAGGACATGCAGGTCCTCTCTGCCTACAGGCCAAGGATACCTATGCCAGTAGTATATCCCATCCTATGCCTCCCATACAGCTCCCCTCAAACAGTACCACCCCTCACAAGTCCTCATTCGATCATACACTTAGAGGAGCCCTTTGCCCTTCATTATCTCCCCTCTCCAACCAACGAAACGATGGCCATTTGCGGGTGTATGGCAGCCGGGAAAAATCGCAAAAACCACTGGGTGCGGAGCTCTCCTAATACCGACATTAGGACTAAATCCGAAGACATAGTGCCCCTTCTGAAGCGTTCGAAGAGGCCGGCCAGCTGGGCGCTGCAGACTTATGTGTACCTCGGGAAATTCGTACTCTGCCTTTCTAGCCTCCTTCCAACTCCTTCCCTAAAGTCGTGCTGGAATGTCAGAAAAGTCTTGACAGGGCGTGATTGCTGTATAGTAGCTTAGCCTAACTTCGTTTGTGCCGTCCAGGGCGCTGGGGAGTGCCGTTGACTCATCGACAAGAGAAACCCTCCTGGCTAATTAGCCGAAATCTCGGTCTTGGCGCCCACAAACGTTCCAAAGTTGAAAACCCCTCTAGAATGTCAGTCCCAGCATCGTCTTCAGAGACCTATTCCCCCTCTCGCACCATATCTCAGTCGCCTATCCTTCCTCAAGATGTAGAACTCCATTAGAGCATCAGTCCCCCATAAACCATGACCCGAGCTTTGTATATTATGACTTGATTTCCTCCTTGCGGGTATACGTAGCGTCGTAAATTTGTAGTCGGTGATGGCCGGTAATTAATGGGGCAAGCTCCTGTTTGCAATTGGAGTAACTTCTTTATTAGTTGTTGAGGCGAGATAAGGCGTGGTTAAAAGGAGGTTGAGGACTGAGATGAGGATGGTAAGAAGGTAATTGTCGAGAAGTTGTCAAATGGATATATGCTTGAGGTTGCTTTCGACTTCGATTCGGATGCGATTCTTCTTGGCTATCCCAGATATGCAGAGCATACTGAGCGATTACACCGGCACCACTGGAAGGTGAAGAATTCGTCTTTGCCGGCGCCCTTAACTCCTTATACCTATGATTATTAAGACACCATTTCAATTGATCATAGATCTAACATGCCCCTTGGCGTCTAGCGCTATACCCATTTTAGGCAAGTTTATATTCATTGAACGCAAAAAGAATTTGAATGAAATGATCACTGGGTAATTGAAAGTTAGTAGGAGGGATTCAAGTAAGTTCATCGATGAAAATCCTCACAATTTTGGACGAGCAAGAAATCCTGTAGTCACAAGCCGACACATTTTATTTTGCATCAGATTTGAATAGCGTATGCAGCTATCTAAATATGACTCAATATACAAGAAAAGCACTCATGCCTCGGATTTTATCTGCAAGTACCACTACGAAGTTATGGTGGCTTTTTCTTCACCCCAAGTCAACCGTCATCCGTGAATACCCAGCCATGGGGACGTCTCAAAAACCCTGAGTTATTTAGATATGCCTTCATCATCCACTGAATTTTCTCCGCGCGAAATGTAGTCTTCAGTGTCTCCTTCCTAAGTGGAGTAGGTGCCCAGGCTTATAAACTATACCAGAGAACACCACCAGGCGGCGGACTACGGCACCTTCCATCATTTGCGTATTTTCATAGTGTCAGCTGCACTCTCGCAAGCGAAGTATTGGCGCGCACAAAGTTCAATTCGTGAAACTTGTCAAAATTAAACGCCCATCGAGATCGAGTCCATATTCTGCATCATCTTGTAAACTTGTCCCGATCTCTCTCACGTCCATCCCAAAGAACTGTCTCCTAGATTTGTGCGCTACGCTTTGTTTCCTCCGTCGGGTATAAATATTAGTGTGGGCATGTATTTGGCGGCTAGATGAGACCAGAGAATATTTGATGGGAGGTGTGGTCATTAAAACGAGGATGTACTTAGTCGTACTTGTAAACTTAACGAGACTTAGGTAGGAGTCGAACTCGTTGGGAGCAAAATTTGACGTGGCAGAGAATTTTGAATCATTGCCTCGTGGGCCAAATTGTTCGGTATTGCGAAATTTGACTGGACTTGGCTCTGGGAGAATATTTCACTCCCAGTTTCGTAGAGGACACCACGTAAAGGTGTTCAGTCTTGCCCCCCAAGCCGACACATTGTCGGGGTTAAGAAAAGAAAGCGCTATCTAGTTCGCCTTACGCACGGTGGAAAATTAACGTAAATGGAGGAAATTCAACCCATGCATTTGTTCGTAGAACGTTGATTCTGATCTTACTCAAACATATGACATGAATAGAATACTTCTTCTTTGCTTCATACATGGCTTTAAGGGAGGAAGTGATACTTTTGGAGCCTTCCCAGAACACCTTAGAGCACTTGTTAATCATGGCATTCCGCATGTAGATGTGCGAGTAATAATTTACCCCAAATACGAGACGCGAGGACAGTTAGACGAGTGTGTCTGTTTTTTCAATACTTGGTAACAATCTTTCACTTGCATATTCGGGCAAAATCTCTATTGTTCTAACATGGCGTAGGCTTAGACAAAAAGTGATTGATATCGATGTGGAGATTAGATTGCGTTCGGCAAGCACAGAGCCGTCTATTCAAGTAGTTCTTGTTGGCCACTCTATGGGTGGTATTGTGGCCGCTGACGCTGTTCGAACGCTTTATTTAGTGTCTAAGTTTCCTACTTCCTCATCATCTCAAGATAACAGCGTGGTATTTCCTAAAATCCAAGGCGTATTAACCTTCGACACGCCCTTCCTCGGTATCTCTCCAGGCGTTTTAACCAACATTAGTCCAAATTCGTCGGTGCTCACTCAAATCGGTCGCATTACCAAACCATTTTGGGGATTCAAAGATGCCATGCAAGATGAAACGTACGGTAAAAGTAGCTATGCCAGTACTTCAAAGGACAACTCATCGTCATCCTTGCCTACCGACATACCTACTCCCATGTCCACACTGCAAGGCTGGAGTAAGGCTACCACATTAGCTGGGACGGTAGCTGCCCTTGCGACGGTCACCACAGCAGCGTACTGGCATTGGGATTCAGTCTTGAAAGGCTGGTCATGGATAGATTCTCATCTAGAATTCGTGAAGTGTCTATTAGATGAAGATTCATTACGGGGAAGGCTTGCTGATATGGAAATTCTCAACCACAAACTCAACATGGAGTTTGGAAACTTCTACACTAGACTTGGTAAGAATGCTGCAAACTCAGATAGCGGTGCTTTACCTACGGATAAAAGGAGTAAAACGTTCTGTAAGCTTTCTGAAGACCCCGATGTCTTACATTGGCAGGAAGCTGTAAATACTGAGGCTAAAAATGAGATTCAAGCTCACACTGGTATAATTGAAAGTCCTGTTCAGTGATCAAAGATAATATTAACTTTTGAACAGCGATGTTTTTCCCGAAGGAGAATCCTGTAAGTTTGACCCTTTCCAGCAGAACAGTGGCCATTTAGTAGCTACCCTGACAACACATTTGATCTGACGAATACTCTGACAAGGGATACTATACCCTATCCGAAGAGGCTAGAGATCTAATTTTGACCTGGTCTCGGAATGGGAATTTCGATTCAACCTAATGATTCCCATACCTATGCCTACCCTTAAACATAGAGGTCTAGTTACAATCAAAAAGGTTGTAGATGGTCGGGAAACCCTGAGTCATGCACAACTTGATATAGCTGTAATGCTGTGAATTGCATACACGACAAGCCACATTTCTAAGCACAACTTAGCGGCCAATGAAGGGATGTACTAATACCAGGAGCTTATGATCAGGAGGATTAAAAAGTACTTTCAGGATAACGGTGTATTAGGAAAACATTTTTGCTCCACGCAGACATAGTTCTAAAGGTTTAATAAGTAACTTTGTGGTTTCAGAATTCCACCATCAGGGTTACAAGCTATAAATCTATTAGATAAATCTCGCATGCAGCAAAATATTTTAGATTTACGTCGGAAACTCAAGATACCAAGTCTAGTCCTTGTCGCCTGGAATATTTTAAAAGTCAGTCAAAGACTCGAGGCCTGTGAGACGGAAATACCGTAGTCTGCGCATTAATTTATCCTGACATCACCATGTCAATAGATCTCATTTGCCTGTCTGAAATCCTAGGGTAAAGAATGTGAGCCACAGCTGCTTTAACGTAATTTTCGCGGAGACAATTGTGAAGAAGCAGTTTCAGGGAGTCTGACAAACTTAAACCCCATTAATCAATGTTTCGTATCAAGAAATAAATCACCGACACACGCAACAATGTTTTTACCACTATTAGAGAATAATATTCATAACATCTTGAACCGACGATCAACGGTGACGTAGCTCCCATAAACTTACTTCTCCCATGTTGGGAATTCTAGCACTAGCGGATATCAGATTAGCTAGAAAGGCTAGTTTGTAGTGAATTTAAATGTTTTTAGTCTTGAGGATATAAATTTTTCATTGGGTGAGATGATAGAAATATTTGTCAATGAATATAGTTACAGGCATAGTGTTGTGTACTTGATTTACCGAGGGCTGGTCATCATATTTGCTTCACGTGTATGTACGGTTTGTTTCGGTGTGCTTTGATATGCTACATAGATGATAAATGGTATCTATTCGTCATCATCATTATCTTCCTCGACACAAGTCTGAGCTATCCGATCTAGATCACGCTGTCCACTTTGTGTTATGCGACGACCTCCCTTTTCTTCGTCTTGTTCCAAGACACCAATTTTCTCTAAAGCTTGCATAACTTTTCGGTCAACACTTCCACTTGCGTCGACATGGTGTGATGGTCGGGATCCACGATTGCGGGTGGAGCCGTGTACTTTTCTTAGGCGACCAACCCCAACAGTCTTTCGCATGTATACATGGCGAGCAATCGATGCGGCTCGGATATAAAACCAATCTATGGATTGAGGTGGGAGTTCCTTTGCAGGACCAGTTTTAACTGTGTCAACCCATCCTGAAGTACTGTTAGAGAGCCAGCTTTTAGAGGGAAATATATGTTGCTTACCGGGGATTGCAAGTTTACCTTGCCTCTTCAGAAATGCAGAGTAGGAGTCAATAAACTTTTGCGCCTGAGGGCCCGTTGAGTCAGCAATGTTCCGTCACCAGAGGCATTTCAACCCCCTCGCGCCTGCTCAATTGTCGTTTTTGCCACGGCCGCTCCCCAGTTTTGAGGTTACGCGTGATACTCTCGACGTCTCTTTTAGAATTTTATAGTATTTCCACTTACATTGACATCGCGGACGGATATTCCACCAGGCATTTTGTCGAGAGGCTGTAGATTGTCGATTAGGGAATTTTATATTTTGTGTTGCATGCCGGTCATTTCAGAATTTCAAGCGTGTGTTTGGTCTTAGCCGAACGGCTAGCCTAGTAAAAATTAGGCGAGATTGTCACGTGAAGCTATCGAAAAGCCACAGGGTCCACAAGTCTCTCGTCGGATTAGATAAGATACCTATTTTAGTTCTATTTGAGCCAATGGCAATTGAGGACTCCCAGAATCCACATAAAAGACACTTGCTATATCTTACAAGTTCCAAGTGTTTAATTTCAAATTTTGCTCCAATAGAAAGTGAGGGACAAGCACTAAACTCTCTCGTGGGACCTCTGATACGATATCTGGATTTATATGGAGGGCGAATAACTGGTAGAGTCAAGAAGAGGTTAGAAGGAAAAATTGTGCTTCTCTTAGATGCAGACATCTTGAAGCGCCAGGTAGGCTAGCCTCTCCAAATCGGAAAGAAAGGGTAGTCATATATTTGGATTTAATCCCAATATCTGTACCTAGGGCACCCCGCGCCGAAAGCTTTTTATAGTTATTTATGGCTGCAAAATTCCTGAAGTTGGTCCCTGATGCGTTGATAACAGAGGTTTAATGACAATTCTCATTGTATTATTAAATGAATGCTATCGGGAGTCGTATTATGGCCAGGGAGCTAGAAAAGGGACATTGGTTTCCTTGGCCTCTATGTAGGCAAGACTTGAGCGTCATACGTGTCACTGAGAAGAAAAGGTTCAAATCGCAATTTCAAACTTTTCCGTCACATGAGGACGAAGTAGGCTGGATAATGCGGTGGTCTACCATCCAGGCCGTTCTCCCGGCTAGATTTCTTGTAGCTCGAATATCTACTCTAGTTGAGATTGGAGAGAGCTGATTCCATTCTGGTGAGACCCACCAACCACACTCTTTCCCGGTCACGTTGCACTTTCAAAGTGGCGAAAGCAGACTCGGAGAGCCGTGAGGTTTTCACGCTCTTCCCAATGGCGGGTACGCACGGGAGAGGTTGCATGCCGTTCGGCTTGGTCTCGAGCTGTGGCTGCAAATGAAATCTGACTATAAATGTTTCAAATATCAAAAGTAGTCATTCTGTATAAAATACTCTTCTTCCAAGATACATGTATGAGCCTTCAGGCAGCGAAATGCGATAATTAAATAATTCGTTTAATCATGGGGACGAATTAGTATCCCCTCGACACTGATCTCGTGCCCGTTTCTTACCAGATTCCAGGAGCAGTCATACACTGTTCAAACTTTTTATGCAGACGGAGCTTTTTAGATAATCTTTTTCATTCAATTACTGTGTACCTTACACAGTTATTCCTGTTAGAATTTAGAATAATTGGGGCCATCAAGTTGGCCACATTGTTGATATACATGTGACTGCAGTTCTGTATTTACTTTCACTTCCGTAGTCACTGGAATCAATGGGCTCTACAACCTCAATGACTGAGGGGTCATTATTTCCTTAAAAGTCCTCACATTTATGACAGCAAACCCTGTGCTTTGATGGCACACTCCCACCTATGCCAACCTCAATTCCCCGTCCACATGCGAAGCTCCCAAGAAGTCTTGTTCCAATCTTTTTTTAATCATTTAATGTGTATACAGCTATTAAGCTATGACACATGACCGGTACTATATATACATGTAGGATGACTCTTTTGACATTAGAGACACTCATACTCTGGATTTCATTTGCAAATACCACTATGAGGTATGTTCGCTTACACAAACAGTCGACCCTCTTCCGTAAGTAGCCACCAAAGGGAAATTCAAACCTTTGACTGTCCATGTCTAGCAGCACCACGAGAAAAGTGATTGTCTTTTGCCGGATTCAAACCGGCCATCTCATGTCTCGAGTGGGATATGTGTCCTAGTTATCCAGACTCTACCTGGCAGGCGGACCAAGACGATGTACCACCGCACCATCCAACCATGGCAGTGTTTATAGTTGTTCCAATCATGAGAGTCTAGGAGTCTCCAGTTTCAATGTAGCCCTGATTTGACTGACAATTAAGGCTGGTAGCGGGTAGTTGAAATAGAGAGAGAGGCCGACAGAAGACATAAGGTGTGGGGCTTCTCTAATACAAATATCAAAAATCAGTTTATAGAAAGTATTGATTATGAGACAAAATTAGAGGCCTTGCAATTGGGCACAGTGCACACTTCGATAAGAATTACCAATCGATTTTGCCGTCTGTATCATCTGTATCGTCTTCATCTCTCAACATATCCCTGTATCACCACTATCATGAAGCTAACTACGATCAAATCAGATGTTAGTATCGAAGCCCTTCTCATCACTAGCCCTTGATCATAGAGGATAAGCCATCCAATGAGTTTCCGGAGCGTACCCATCCTCAGATGTTATGCGCTGAAAAATACAAATTTCTGCAATGCCACTCTGACTGCTACCAATTGTACAAGGACCAAATCCTACTTCTCACATTTCCACCCAACGAAATAAAAGTGGTTTTGCCTGTTTAAAAGTGTCGGTGGCACTAATCGAAGCCGTAACCTCGTCGCCCACAAGCATCCCAAAATCGAAAACACTCTAAAATTTTGTTTTCTTGCCTGGCTATTTGTGACCTCTTCATTCGTTTGTCCCACATCCGAGCTGTCACTCCTTCCGCAGGATTTGAAGCCCCATTTGAATAACAATCCCCTATAGACCAAGACCCGAGCTTTGTATACTAAGACTTGATTTCCTCTGAACGGGTAGACGTAACGTCGTAATTTTTGAAGTAAGAGATGACCGGAAATTTAGAAGGCAAATTTCAGCTGGCGAATGGCGCAACTACATGATCAATCTTTATTTTGTTTGGCTAGTGGTACGATTAATTTGGAGAACTCATATGATAATGGCGAGACTGATATTAGTGAGAAAATTTTGAATAGGCTTGTGAATGCCTTCGACTTCAATTAGAATGCGACAATTCTTGGCTATCCCAGACACGCAGGGCATACTTAGCGATTACACCAGCACCGCTGGAAGTGAAAAAATCGTCTTTACCGGCCTTGTCCATGTTGGAATGAAGAGATGATTTATCTTGGAATAAATATTCTTGACATGGGTGTTGTTAATTATATTGCTTTCAGTGGAGCCCATAACTTCCACTTTAACTTAATCGTGAGGCTTGAGTGGGGGACATTCTTACTTTTAAATGAACTGCCAATTTTGTTTCATTTCTCTAACCATGATGATTGTGACTAGTTTACTTCCATTGCCTTGCTAGATTGACTGATGTAAGCGTACAGGTGGCTGAGATTCTAGCTGGCTGATAGAGAGGTCGAAGTCTGAAAAGCTGGACGCGGTATTCTCTACGAGCCTGTTAGTGAAATATTTCTCGGAGTCAACTTCATTTAAATTTCGTAATACCGAGGAAGTTGGCCCACAAAGCAATGTTCAAAGATTCTCCACCTGACCAGTCTCTCACTTCCATCGAGATCGATGCCCAAAAAAGGTTCATTAAGCTTAGAAGTTCGATCTAATGCATCATCTTTCTACAGAAAAAAACCTCTGGTCCACTCGGTCTCTAGCCTTATTTGGCTTCAAAATACACGCTCGCGGGATACGATTATCTGCTGGAGGATAAAAGTTGTAAGACACAAATCTGAGAGTTAGACATAAGAATTCTTTGCGAAATTTAACAAAATAGATAATCAAAATAATGCAAATGATCCATATAGTGTAGGTGAGAATATAATCATCGTATTTTCGCACAGAGTATTATAAAGTTATGAGCTTCAGAAGTACAAGAAGTTACATGCATCTACGACATTACTGCCATGGTTGGATGGCGCAGTGGCACGCGTAATCAAAGATGGCAGAAACTATTCTTAACATCTTTCTATGGTATCGCCTACGAACCTCAATCTTCACTGGAAAGTGTGCGGGGCCGAGTTGGAGTTAAGAGGTACTCACATTGACGAGGAATTCCAGTCGGTTTTGCCGTCTGCATTGTCATCATCCCTGAGCACATCCCCCTTATCACCATCATCATGAAGCTAACCGCGATCAGATCAGATGGTAGGGTCGAAGCCCTTTTCATCACCCACCCTTGATCATGGAGAGAAAGCCATCCGATGAGTCTACGGAGCGTACTCAGCCCCCCGACACGGAGATGGTGAATTAGATCGAGTTGGCTTCGACTGTTACAAAGAAGGGAGGCATAGATGAATATTTGCACCTCATGTGAACCCAGTGTATAGGCCTCGCCTGGCTGAGACTGCAGGTCTTTTGAGACTTTTTCCCGCGCACGCAGCTTCCATTGCTACCATTTTTTTATATTTTGGGTAGAAGGTTCCGTGGAAAAGGTGGCTGAATTCCATGGGTAGATACTTAGCTGAATGCCTATTCATGACGGGCAATATATCAATGATTTTTCAAGAAACATGAGATGTAAGGAGCACTGTACAAGATGTGGCCTGGGCCAAATAGGAGCCCAATGTTTTAGATAGTCTAAGACTCAAGTAGTATAAGAAACATACACCTCTCTCTCACTGACCAAAAAATATTTGGAGCAACACGATGAGGAATAATGAACCAAGTAAAACTCACTCCTACACTATGTCTTGCACTGTGGTTAAAACTGTATATTATCATTTTGCGGATCATTATAACATAAAGTTTCAAGGAGTGAGACGAATTTAAGTACATAAAATTTCCTCTTTTATCAAGTCTGTGATTATATTCGCAAATGAGGTATTTGATTGACTATTAGACGAGTAAATCTATGTCTCCAGTAATATTACCCCCTCCTAAGATTTCCTTATATCATCTATCCGTGAACAATATCCTCAACAATATTTAGTAGATCACGAATTTAGGGAGTCATCATAATCTCTTCTCTACATATCTCTCCATAAAAGGCGAAGGCTATCTGCGTGTGTGACCACTTTTAAAATCCCAAATATCTCCGAACGCGGAGCTGGCCGAATTCCAAATTAAGGACAAACTCATGGTTAGATATCTTTTCAAATACTTACAGAAAAGGCAGCCGAGGTGGTAGACCAGCGTTGATATAAGTAAAGCTCGTTCCCATTCAACCCTTCTATTCACGACTCTCCGGTTTTTTCTGAAGTACAAATCGTAATGTAATATTAAACCAGAGTATGGGTATATGACGATTGCCTTTTATTAGGCATCAGATTTTAATTGCGTATGCAGCTATCTAGCTATGACAAAATATAAGAGAAAATACAAAGAAAAGATGACTAAATTTACAAGTAGATCACTAATGCCTCGGATTTCATTTGCAAGTACCACTGCGAAGTTATTCTGGCTTTTTCTTCACCCCAAGCCAACCCTCAATCATAAATACCCACCTAGGGAAACGTCTCAAAACCCTGAGTTATCCGGACATGCCTTCATCATCCACTGAATTTCCTCCGCGCGTAATGTGATCTAAAGTGTCCTTCCCAAGTGGAGTATGTGCCCAGGCTACTCAAGCCATACCAGAGAACACCACCAGGAGGCGGACCACGGCACCTTCCATCGTTTGCGTTTTTTTATAGTGTCAGCTGCACTCTCGCAAGCGAAGTATTGGCGCGCACAAAGTTCAATTCGTGAAACTTGTCAAAATTAAACGCCCATCGAGATCGAGTCCATATTCTGCATCATCTTGTAAGCTTGTCCCGATCTCTCACGTCCATCCCAAAGAACTGTCTCCTAGATTTGTGCGCCATGCTTTGTTTCCTCCGTCGGGTGTAAATATCGGCGTGGGCGTGTATTTGGCGGCTAGCTGAGGCCAGAGAATAGTTGATGAGAGGTGTGGTCATTGGAATGAGGATGTACTTAGTCGTACTTGTAAACTTAACGAGACTTGGATAGGAGTCGAACTCGTCGGGAGCGAAAATTTGACATGGCAGAGAATTTTGAATCATTGCCTCGTGGGCCAACTTGTTCGGTATTGCGAAATTTGACTGAACTTGGCTCTGTGTGAATATTTCACTCCCAGGTTCGTAGAGGACACCATGTACAGGTGCTCAGTCTTGCCCTCCATGGCGGTTACCTTGAAGCCTAGCCTATTTACTTGGAGTCGACGTGGGCGTACGATTGACGAGGAGTCAATGCTCTATACTAGAAAATGTTTTCATGTGGATACTCGGAACTACGGTAAATTCACATGACTTAAGGAGGCACTTGCCACCATCGATTACAAATCATATTTCAGAAGTTAGTGTTGGCAGGCATTAATTAATAGATCTTGCGGAAGGTAATGTTAGGGATATTAATCAATGCCTCATGGTCCTCAAGTCAGTCATTATCGGGAACTTTCAATTGAAAAACCAAAGTGTTAAATGGAAATTCATGGATTATGTACATGAAGAATCTGACTGGAAAATATGATTCGTCGATGGGCTGATTTACATGAGGACAGGACATCGTTAATGGGAAAATGGCCACCCGCTTCAAATTTGCATGTTGAACCTGATCGGAATTTTTAGGAGCGCTATCCTGGATAGGGCTAAATCTAACGGTAATCTTTTAGCTCAAGTTAAGCGGTGAGGCAATATTAATGATCAGGAGTCAGTGAACCATTCTGAGCACCAAGAATACGATTTGTTTGAAATGGAGCTAGTGATGGCTATAGTTTATTTGAAAATTCTTCCCCAGAGCTATGAGATACAGCTCGTGACGTAAACGACTGTGTTGTAGGGTGGAAAATTGTAGACTGTTGCTTTGACGATGGTTTAGCATGCTCGCTAATCACAATCGCACAAATATGATTAGCAGACAGACACGTGAATGCAACATTTCTCAATCTACTGGGATTTCACGGGACGAATATTGACTGATTTCGCGGGGTACTTCTAGTGCTGAACAGCTGTATTTTTTTGGGCCCTGTGCTGTGACGCCTTGGTAACTTTGGTGGCATAATTCAAGTTAAACGCCTGGCACATGGGTGATAATCTCAATAATCGCGGCTAACCAATCACGGACTAGTGCTAGGTTGCTAATTTTATACTTGGTAGGCTGTGCGTAGTTCGTGGAATTCTATCGATTATGACCGAAAATTACGAAAATTTGATGTGGGCCGACTGATGACGTCATCAACAAGAGGGAATTCTCGTACCATGAATAATCTAGATAGTGCGGCAGACGTAGGCTAAAAGAATTTTCGGGAATCAGGATCATCAGCAGCATTGGCGTTCTCAATCATTTCCTGACTACCAGCCGGGGATCGAGATCTCTCTTCCTGCGGGGAGTCATGATGCTAGTATGTTCTACACATCGCTAGTGACTTCCAGTGTTGTCCATCGAGTTCTGAGAGACGTTGCGCTAACCCACTTTGGCACTTCCCCTCGAATGAAGTAGAACCAAACAGAACTCCCAGCTGCCATTAAAAGGCACCTTCGAACTTCATTCAAAGACATCAGACATCGAGTTCACAAAGCTTTCCATTACCTTTACAACGAAAAAACGTCCACACACCAAACACATTCACACAAACACAATCACAATCATCCAACATGGGTCCCGCAATAGGTGAGTAATTAGTCAAATTCATATAACATCTCTAACATTTTCAGGTATCGATCTCGGAACTACCTACTCCTGTGTAGGTATCTACCGTGACGACAGAATTGAGATCATTGCCAACGACCAAGGCAACCGGACGACTCCATCATTCGTTGCATTCACAGATACTGAACGTCTGATTGGAGATGCAGCTAAGAATCAAGTCGCCATGAACCCAGCCAACACAGTATTCGACGCTAAGAGACTGATCGGTCGAAAATTCGCAGACGCCGAAGTACAAGCTGATATGAAACATTTCCCTTTCAAAGTTATTGACCGTGCGGCTAAACCTGTTGTGGAGGTAGAGTTCAAGGGTGAAATGAAGCAGTTCACACCTGAGGAGATCTCTTCAATGATCCTCACAAAGATGAGGGAGACTGCAGAGGCCTACTTAGGAACAAAAGTCGACAACGCAGTCGTAACGGTTCCAGCATACTTCAATGATTCGCAACGTCAAGCTACCAAGGACGCCGGATTAATCGCAGGATTAAATGTGCTCAGAATCATCAACGAGCCAACAGCAGCAGCTATTGCTTATGGTCTAGACAAGAAGGTTGAGGGTGAACGTAACGTTCTCATTTTCGATCTCGGAGGAGGAACCTTTGATGTATCCCTGTTGACCATTGAAGAGGGAATTTTCGAAGTAAAATCCACCGCGGGTGACACCCATCTGGGAGGAGAAGATTTCGACAATCGTCTCGTCAATCATTTTGTCAATGAGTTCAAGCGAAAGCACAAGAAAGACCTCTCATCTAACGCCCGTGCTCTGCGCCGACTAAGAACCGCCTGTGAACGTGCCAAGCGAACGTTATCCTCATCCGCACAGACATCCATTGAAATTGACTCGCTCTTCGAAGGAATCGACTTCTACACCTCAATCACACGCGCAAGATTTGAAGAACTTTGCCAGGACCTATTCAGATCTACCACCACTCCGGTTGACCGTGTATTAGCTGACGCTAAAATCGATAAATCTAAAGTGCACGAAATCGTTCTAGTCGGAGGCTCCACCAGAATCCCTAGAATCCAGAAGCTCATCACAGACTACTTCAACGGAAAGGAGCCAAACAAGTCTATCAACCCTGACGAGGCTGTTGCTTACGGAGCTGCCGTACAGGCCGCTATCCTTTCTGGTGATACCTCCTCCAAATCCACCAACGAGATTCTTCTCCTTGATGTCGCGCCTCTCTCACTTGGTATTGAAACCGCAGGTGGCCAAATGACTAAATTAATTCCTCGCAACACAACGATTCCTACCAAAAAATCAGAAGTTTTCTCGACATTTTCAGACAACCAACCGGGTGTACTGATTCAAGTATTCGAGGGAGAACGCCAACGTACAAAAGACAACAACCTACTTGGTAAATTTGAGCTTACTGGAATACCACCTGCTCCAAGAGGTGTTCCTCAGATTGAGGTCACTTTCGATTTGGATGCGAATGGAATCATGAACGTTTCTGCTCTTGAAAAGGGTACTGGAAAGTCCAACAAGATTGTTATCACCAATGACAAGGGCCGCCTTTCCAAGGAAGACATCGAGCGCATGTTGGCAGAGGCCGAGAAGTACAAGGCCGAAGATGAAGCAGAGGCTGGACGTATCAGTGCCAAGAATGGTCTGGAGTCGTACGCTTACTCTCTACGCAACACTCTGTCCGACTCCAAGGTTGATGAGAAGATCGACGCTGCTGACAAAGAAAAACTTAAGGCTGAAATCGACAAGACAGTTGCATGGTTAGATGACTCACAAGCTGCAACCAAGGAGGAATATGAAGAGCACCAAAAAGAACTCGAGGCCGTGGCAAACCCAATTATGATGAAGTTCTATGGTGCTGGTGGAGAGGGCGCTGCTGGCGGCTTCCCTGGTGCTGGTGGATTCCCTGGTGCCGGAGCTGCTCCTGGAGCCACCCATGATGATGGTCCTACGGTCGAAGAAGTCGACTGAGTAAAATGATGTTTTGTTACTTGGGATGTGGTTTTCTTAAAAGTATTTGCAAATAATGGTGTCTAGCGGGTTTGGCTATGATAAGAATATATGAATTTTCATTCTCGTTTCGAAATTTAAGATAGAATTCTCTCAGAAGTGTCTGTTAGGAAAATGAATTTAATCATGAAAGTCAAATCGCAGAAGCTTATGTGACACACTAATCTAATTAATTAAGTGTATGATAACTTTGACCTGACGAACCTCAGATATTCGGGATACGTAAAACATGTTAAGTTTTGTTAACATAGGCTTAACACGATGCAGACTAATAATGCCTATGTTTAGATTGATTTTCAAAGTATCATAAATAAAATTTGCATTCTTATAGCACAGGAGTCTGTTCTTAACGCCTGTCGGTGGTATCCCCTACGAACCTAAACCCACACTGTAAAACCTGTGGATCCGAGTTAGAATTCCAAGGTACCCTTTTTTGCATCATATTTTAATTGCGTATGCAGCTATCTAACTATCACAGACTTGAATTTGATTACATTTAGCCCCATTTGGCGCCCTATAGGGCCATGCAGGTGTCTATGAATTCTAATATTTATATAGGAGGAAATCTTTGTGGTAAAAACCCCCTCAAATTTTCAATTTATATACACTTTAAAGTTGTGTTACCTTCAAGAAGTGCACTGTCACTGTTATATCCAGTACGGATACCATCCACTACCTTACTTATAGCAGGAGATCATCTTTCCCTAATATCCTCTCTCTCACTTATCATGGCTTCGACTTCAAGCGTCAGTCGAAACTACTCTTGCCTTCCTTCCTTTTGTATCCATTTTGTAATTCTAGCTGTGTCGTTCAGTTTATTCAGCATCGCTTCGAATGACCGATTCTCTGCCTTTCTCGATATCTCCCCTCTCCCTATAGCTCAGTCGAGACAGGCCATGATCATGTGTTTGACGTTCTGGGACGGATATCCACATTGGCATCGTGGGCTGTCTACTCCAGGAACATGTCTTCTGTGCAGATAAGAGTTGAACCCAATGTGCTCACTTATTAACTGTATGGCTATGATAATTTGAGCCATGTCAAGGGTTTTATTGATACTGATAGGTGTTCCTCTAGAGGTCATTGTCGTTCTTCCCGTCTTTTCATCTGAATAGAGGTTAGCCATGACACATTATCTGAAAAAATGTACAGAAAAGATGACTCAATATACCAGAAAAGCACTCAACCCTCGGATCTTATTTGCAAGTACCACTGCGAAGTTATGCCGGCTTTTTCTTCACCCCAAGTCAACCCTCATTCGTAAATACCCACCCAGGGAAACGTCTCAAAACCCTGAGTTATCCGGACATGCCTTCATCATCCACTGAATTTCCTCCGCGCGTAATGTGATCTAAAGTGTCCTTCCCAAGTGGAGTATGTGCCCAGGCTACTCAAGCCATACCAGAGAACACCACCAGGAAGCGGACCACGGCACCTTCCATCGTTTGCGTGTTTTTATAGTGTCCGCTGCACTCTCGCAAGCGAAGTGTTGGCGCGCGCAAAGCTCAATTCATAAAACTCCTTGCCAAAATTCAAAATCACACGCCCGTCGAGGTTGCATCCATCCTCCGTGTCGTTTTGAAAACTTGTCCGTATCCCTCTCACGTCCATCCCAAAGAACTGTCTCCCAGATTTGTGCGCTACGCTTTGTTTCCTCCGTCGGGTATAAATATTAGTGTGGGCATGTATTTGGCGGCTAGATGAGACCAGAGAATATTTGATGGGAGGTGTGGTCATTAAAACGAGGATGTACTTAGTCGTACTTGTAAACTTAACGAGACTTAGGTAGGAGTCGAACTCGTTGGGAGCGAAAATTTGACGTGGCGGAGAATTTTGAATCATTGCCTTGTGGGCCAACTTGTTCGGTATTGCGAAATTTGACTGAACTTGGCTCTGTGTGAATATTTCACTCCCAGGTTCGTAGAGGACACCATGTACAGGTGCTCAGTCTTGCCCTCCTCCGTGGTGGTCCAGTCATGTAATTGGGACGAGGTTAATCTGTACTTCACGGTATTTATCCCGATCCAGCCCGTCCCCACTCGTGCTTGACCTCCAGTAGGAGAGCGATGGGTGACAAGTAGAATAGAATTGAATTTAAGCCCCTACTGAGTCTTTGACTATGAAGGATTGCTAAACCAGACAATACACCCCCAAAATTTACCTGATTTTATATGTGATTTATTTCCAATCTTTTCCAATAGACATGGGTGACAAGTACCTAACAAGTAAATGAACAAAACAGAACAAAATGCTCACCAGAGAGCAGGTCTCTGGCCTAAGGCCAACAATACTCGATTATCTCTTCTTAGATAAATGATTACAAACGAAGGCCAGCTCAATCGAGTGAAGATTTGAGAATTTCCTATGGTAAGTATCTACGGAGGGTCGACTGTATATTCAAAATAAGCATACTTCATAGTTGAATTTACACATAAATTACCAAGTGTACGCAACGCAGACGTCAAAACAATCAGTTAACTTGTACACAAAATAATGATGATGATCATGCTTTATAGCTAGATAGTTGTATAGACACTAAATATTTGACGAAAAGACCAGAAAAACAAAATAAAATGAGCGGCCTTAATGAAGAAGACAAATTAGCTGTGTGAGACGCAAAGAAAGATTTGAGCCTTGATTATTTGATGGTGATATCAAAATCGTTTGCATACCCAATTATTATCATTCAATGTAATTTTTTAAATTTAATGCACAACAAATCTCTAGCAGTACCTTCACTCTTGTAGCCGTAACTCATGCAGGTCTATTCCGGAGTGCTTCCAACTTCCCTAATCTTTTTTCGCACGTCCAAGACTGCCATCCGCCATTCTTCGTCGGACCCAGTCCACTCCTGTCCATCGCCTCGAAATGCCATTCCAGGATCTAAAAGTTCATCACGGCTTCTCCATATATCTTCACTGCTTGTACCCCTCTTCCCATATTTAGAATTTTCCACAGTGCGGTAGTATTCCTTTATGGCTGCCTGTTTAGCAGTATCTCCGTATGTTCTCGTACGCATACAGAACCAGAATTTATTCCAGTGCTCGTTGCACGAGCGTACAGTACCATAACGATATAGATGTGTAAAGGCACCACCAAGAGATGTACAATAGAATGCGCTATCAAAAGCATCGCGACACGACATGGTCGTGGGCAGAAGGTGCTCGGCAATTGGTCCAAGTCTTTGAAGGCTCTCAGGATTTGATGGGACAGGCGATTCAGAAGATTGTGAATTCGAAGAGTCGCGAGAGACTTCAGCTATAATAGATATAAGCGCGGTATCAGCTGCATCTGGATTATTTTGATCGCTAGATGGAGTTTTTGTGTTTTTTAACGCATCCTCGGAGCTAGCTGAAGGCGATGGAGAAGTCGGAGTCGCCCATGGCCGAGTCATGATGAATGGCCAGCGGCTAATTTTTGTTCCTTCTAAAGCTTTTTAGGATAAACCGACCAAAGTGATATTTAGGTTGATGGAGAATCGGTAGTTTTACAGTACGGGTTGTCGGGTTATGCCTTTAAATTAATCATTAGATACGTGGAGCTAACAAAAACTATACCACGTGAGTTAGATAATTACAAATAATTTATTTATGATGTGTAAGTTTCTAGGGATAGGTGAAAAGTGTGCGCTATAAAGACAAGTAAATTACAGGTTTAATGAGTTTAGAGTGCATGCAGCATTTTTTTAATTCATTTTGTTGTCCTGTCTGAGTCTTTGACAATGTAGGACATGCAGTGCATGCAGCATTGATATGGCTGTACATTCAATAATCTTGCAAATAGTCGAAAATCAAATTTTGAAGTTTACCGCTAGGTACACCTAACTCGGTTGCAACTACATATAAAATTTCCATCAATGGCATACTCCAGTCAAGACCTAAGTCAATTCTCACTGCCGTAAATAGGTGCAAGGATGCTAATATTCAATATTTAGATTAGCTAAAGCATAAAGAAATATATGGATACGAATATTCAACCGACGTCAGCAGTGTCATCCACAAACCTTGAGCTTTTATTGTGAAGTTTAAACAGTCAGCTTAATTTCAATATTATCCAGGAGGGCTTCAATTTTTAGACTCCACCATTTTGAATTACATAATATTGCATTTAGAAGTCTATCTGGGCTAATTTATTGCACAAAATTATTTTCAAATCTTTTCTGATATTCTAGTTACACATCAAATTCGTGCCAAGCTATGAATAAGAGTAGTTTTTCTCAGAAAAGTAAGTCAAAGAAAAACTTTTGAGGCCACACAGCTAGTCTAGATGGAAAAAACGAACTTTTCACCTTCAGATAGTGCAGGTATAACCGCTTAGTATGTCCTGCATATCTGGTATAACCAGGAAGAATCGCACCCAAATAGAAATCGAAAGCAAACTTACACGTATGGAATCGATGATCTCTCATCAATGTCCTATCTATATTTTTCACTGGAGTCTTCCAACTCTATTTCATCACACACTACCTCACCTCTACAGTAGATCAAGGAGCTATTCCAACAGCAAGTGGGAATTTGCTTCAACAGAGATCGACCATATCCCAATATAAAGTTACGATGCTATCTAAACCCGAATTAAGGAAATTAAATCATAATATACAAAGCTCTGTTGTTTGTTTATGGCGATTTTTGTTCCAATGAAGTTGTACAACTCAATGAAGGACAAGAAAATAGCAACCGAAAAGAGATAGGGAGAAGATTTATCATGGGAATAAAAGGTCTGACATTTTTGAGATATTTTTAACCCTTAAACGTTTGTGAGCGTCAAGACTGAGATTTTGGCTAATTAGCCGGCAGTGCTTCCATTTTTGATGAGTCTACGGTACTTTTCAGTATCGAACAGACCACAAAAGAAGTCAGGCTAAGCAACTATACATAAATCGCGCTCTGTTAAGACTTTTCTTACATTTCACTAAGGCCTCCGGGAAAAGTTGAAAGGAGATTAGAAAGGCATGGTGTGAATTTCCTTTGGTACATACATGTCTTCAGTTCCTATTAGGCCGGCCTCGTCGATCCCTTACTCTATTTTACCGATATCCACCTTAGGTTCTTCTCTCGACGAAACAATAGGGTTAATGATACTGTTTCTGACGGAGGTTTCTCCTCTCAAGATTCCTCAAAATCTTTACACATAGAACAGTCAAGTATTTCCAGATACATGACGGGAATTGATTTCGGCCCTGGCAACACAGATTTAATTGAATTACCCTTCCGGGGGATAGATCTCACCCCAAAATCCAACCCAAATCACCTAGCTACCAATGTTGCTAAAATGACGTCTGACACTGCTGCCGAAAGACAATTTGACAATAATTTTTTCGATGCCCATCGGGAGGAATTCGAGGGCTGGAACGTCGAGATTTTTGCTACACTTTTCCGAGCAGTCCGTCGACAACTAAAGATTTCCTTTGAACTCGTAGTGAATTCACAGGAAGCGACAATGGCAAGATAGCTCCCCAGTTAATGGAATTGACTACTCTCGAAGAACCATGGCAGTGGATACCTGTAGAGCTGGCACAGACTGAATTCGTTTTAGGTTCTCGATTTTACGAAGAGAAAAATGCAGTGAATTTACAGGAGGCAAAAATTAAACTGCAAACCCCTGAACTAACAATCTCCCAGTCAGAGGCTCTGATTTCAAAAGAAAGCCCTATCCGACAGCCTTCAAATCCTCAGAATCTAGCACGTATAACCGACTCTTCTCTTAAAGCATATCACACCCAAACTCCTGAGAAAGTATCAAACCAAAATCCCTACCCGATACCGACTCCTTATGCTCCTCAATTGCAATCTGAATCATATGATCCATATAGCTCTCTTCCCCCAATTCCAGTCCCGAATTAGTGTCTCGATCCGACAACAATTTTACAGTTTACCAAGACGTACGATCGAGGCAAGATGTACACTGGTAATACATACAATCTGTTGACCGATAAACTGAAAACATTTTTAAATATCTGCTTCCATACATGGATTAATCCTGGGCAATTCTACGCCGTATTCTCTCGCATAGAATAAGTTCTCTCTATAGTGCTTATGTAAGGTAATTGTCAGGGCGCACTTTGTGTCTGCACGATCCAGTTGTAGTTATCTTTCCCATAGAAGAATATTAATTTTATATGGTATTGCTTGCGTGCGCTGACCGTCTGCTTTAACCGTTCACACCAGGCTTTTCTTCACCACCTCACAGGTGTTGGCATCTTCTACCTATCAGAAACCACTACCCGTCAAATCAGTTCTTCATCGAGAATCGCTACTTTCGCACCTGCTCCCAGAGAATTCTAATTGATATCGGAGAAGCACGAGTGTCTCAGCCGGCTTCGAACAATGCCAAACTCTTGAGAATGAACACAGGAACTTACCCTAGAGACTTCTACCAAAGGACAGGCTTCTATTAAATTTGAAAAAAGTTCAGTTACGCTTTTAATGGGCTCAGTTGACCTCAACACACCTATCTGTCACATCAAGTTTCAGGTTCTGGAAGTATCCACACCATTTTTGCTGTGTTTGGCCTACATGGATCATCTGAACGTGTATTTTAACAATACGGCCAATCAACTAGCCCAAAATGGGAGAACGATACCGGTCCTTCGATGATAGGGGCATCCTTGGCCAGCACTCCCTCGAACCAAGAATGCCGCTCTCTTTCTAACGGAAACAGAACTGTGAAGGCTACACAGACGTTTTGGTCATCCCGCAACAGACCGTCTTTATAAGCTTTTATCCAAGTCAAGCCACGAAGAAATCTCCAAAAAAACTCAGTAAAATTTCCTAGTTTTGCCACCATTGCCAGTTGCACGGTCCGGCCCTCAAGCGTTTCAAACTTTCGTCGAAAGATGACCGAGAATTCAACTTCGAAATACTGACTAACGTAATGTATCTGGATAGCAAGCCGGTACTGCACGTGGTCGATTCAGCTACAAATTTCCAAGCTGCCCAATTCTTAACTACTATGAGCACTAAAGATACGTGGCAAACACTACGAATACTGTGGATTGATACCTACCAGAGGCCCCCCCGATATCATTACTCACGATGCAGGCACCAATTTTTCATCATTGGAGTTCAGGAATAAATTTCGTAATATGGGTATCACTAGTAGAGAAGTTCCCGTCTAAGCTCACTGGTCAATCAGCAAAATTGAACGGTACCATGCACCCCTGCGCCGGGCTTATGAAATCCTTTCGGCAGAGCTCTGCCGAATCTACACCCCTAAGGCTACTCTATAGATGGCAGTTAAGGCTGTCAATGACACAGCTGGACCCGACGGCCTGGTACCTACACTGACAGTCTTTGGAGCATATCTTAGGATCAATCTAGACTCCCCACCGTCGCCAAACATAGTACAACGAGCCGAGGCAGTCCAGAAGGCGATGAAGGCATTACGAAAAATGTCGGCTCAACGATAGGTTCGAGATGCACTCAATTCTTGAAACTGCCCTTCTGTTAGTGAGCTTCTAGATTTACTCTTACAAAGTCAGGTACGAGTGCGGAGGGAAAACAAAGGCTGGTAAGGTCCCTTCAAAATACTCTCAGTCGACGGTCATTCCACCACATTAGACCTACCCCAGGGACCCACAGCTTTCCAGTCCACAGTAGTTCAGCCCTACTACCGGAGTTCAGAAACTGATTACCAACTTGAAATACTATCCGACTCTAATACTAAAAACAAGGAAAATTTAGAAGCAGACAGTTCCGAGTACGAAGAACGACCACTGCGCCCAAAGCGTGGCCGAGGCTGTTACAGGCTGTAGCCATCCAGTCTGGAACCGGAGATTATCCGGTTCCTTGCCAAGCGCTAAAAAATTTGTGGTCAAGCGTTGTTATTGCTTATGTAAAGGGAAGCCTTACGCGATGCGGAGTTTGTTATTCATGAAAATCCTTCCGAGGCATCCTTCTCTTAAGATAGAATATAAATTCTATTTTGGGCCCAGGTCAGCTTGAAGCTTATATTCCGTCCCTTCACATATATTCTATCTCCATCTTTGCACAACTAGTGCAAGCGTTGGTCTACACCTTTCTTAGTTGTCCATTAAATAATTGCATGAACACAATCAGAGTTTCCTCCCCATCGAACTCAGCCCTATCAGACGATTCAGTTACAACACAGGATTACCTATCAATATCATCAGATATTCTCCCGGAAATCAACAGGCTAGTTTTCAACAATATGTTAGACCCAATGGATATATCCGGCATAAGGAGTCAGTCAATCAACGAAGAAAAAACAACAATCTCATCATCGCTTAACAATGACCAACTTCATAGACTTTTATCAATAATTGACACTGGCAAAACATCAGGAAAGAAGATAAGGCCTAACCCAGTCACAGACAAAAAAGGGCGTCAGGTTGGCCGGAATGGGACGGCTCAAAAGAAATGTACCCCACGTACATTATACAACTGATGGCGAAAGTTGTGGCTGATTGGAATCTATTGGGAGGCTTCAAGACGGTTTGCATGGACATGATGAATACGATTCCAAAGAACCTAAGGAGGCAAGTATCGCACCGGCTCACAACTAGAGGCCTAAATAAGGACTGGGACTATGAGTTGTATATTGATCACTTCAATGACAACTTCGAGGATAAGACATCTGTCCGGACTGCCAATGAAAAGTTGTCAAGAATGAGACAGGGTAGATATCAGACTTTTGCTTCATAATTAAATGATTTTGAACACATCTTAACACAAGCAAGAGGAATAAATTTGGAAGGTTGGATGAAGATCAATAGTTTGAATCTGGGGCTCAACGATAGTCTGACCAAACTATTGATACCGTGTAATTTATCAGACACTAATTATACAATCTTCTTGAGACAAGTGCGGAACATGGCGAGAAAACTAGAGGCTCATGAACATTACGTACCTAAGCATGGTGCCAAGCAAACAAAGACACGGTATATTAGCAGGCTCGGTGTCGTACCATATAATCCTTCTGGTCACAATCATCTAGTGCTCATCAGCACATTATTAGAAGACAGACCAGGCACTGTAGATGTAGAAGGGGTTACGCCTATGTCAGGAGTCTGCGGTTTAAGCACGTCACAGCTTGCAGCAATCGTTAATGCTGTGAACTCTAAGAATAACGAGCAAATTAAAAGAAAAAAACCAAACCGCCAGCTCGGTGGCGATCTCCAGAAGAATTCTCAGCCCTCCGCGCTGCCGGTAAGTGCATATGCTGTTGTGAGAAGGGTCATTATTTCAAGAATTGTCCCAACCTCACGTGGGATAGTAGACCTTCAGGTGTTAATGTGGCACTCACTTAAAATCCCAGGATGTTGAACTCCAGGGCAAATGAGCTAAATGAAGAGGTCGAAGATTTTGGGAGTAATCTTTCAGGAAACTAGTAAACTCCAGGCGAATTCAGGTTTAGGGGAAGAAGAAAACTTTGGCGAATGATGTTAACGTAATTGTGAAAAAATTAGATGGCTCTCCGTTCTTATTTGAGGTAATGCTTAATAAAAGTTTTTACGTTGATGCTCTAATGGATACGGGATGTTAATGCTACTCTGCTTTCAATCGCTCGTTTGTCAAACGTCATAAGTTACCGCAAATCTCAATAAAAATTAGAAAGCTAAAGCTTGCAAAAAAGGATTCGCAACGGCGAATCATTGATAAGCTCACATACGTAGACGCCGATATAGATGGAAGACTCGAAAGGATATGGGGCTATGTGATAGATGATTTAGCATATGACATGATCTTAGGAGATCCATGGATGAGAGCTAATGCCGTAACCTATAACGCTCGTCGACGCTCGATTCGATTTGGTCGGTCAGGAGGTCTAATTGTTAAAGCTAGAGGATTGGAAAAGAGTATGAGCAAAAGTACTCAGGCCAAAGTTGATTGTCTCAGAGTAAAATTAGGAAGTGCTCACCAAGTTACCGGATCACACTTTTAGCCGTTATCCCAAAATGACACTCTTTAACTCAACTTCTACTTTCGTTCCATAGATATTGCGCCCATTTCATTGCAAGATATTTCCAACAGTATGACAGCCGGAGAAAATCGAAAAATCCACTGGGTTTGGGGCTCTTCTAATACCGACATTAGGACTAAATCCAAAGAAGCTGACCGGCTGGCCGCTGCAGACCTGTGGGTACCTTGCGGAATTCACACTCTGCCTTTCTAGCCTCCTTCCAACCCCTTTCCGAAGGTTGTGCTGAAATGTCCGAAAAGTCTTGATAGAGCGTGATTGCTGTGTGTTAGCTTAGCCCAACTCCTTTTGTGCCGTCCATGGCGCTTGGAGTGCCGTTGACTTATTGACAAAAGATGCTCTCCTGGCTGGTTAGACGAAATCTCGGTCTAGGCGCCCACAAACATTCCAATGTTGAAAACTCCTTGAAAATATCGGTTCCAGCATGGTTTTTAGACATCTGTTCCCAATCTCGCTCCAAATCTCAGCTGCCTATCCTTCCTCAAGATGAAGAACCCCATTAGAGCATCAGCCCCTCATAAACCATGACCCGAGCTTTGTATATTATGACTTGATTTCCTCCTTGCGGGTATATGTAGCGTCGTAGATATGCAGTGAGTGATGGCTGGTAGTTAATGGGACAAGCTTCTGTTCGCAATTGGAGCAGCTTCTTTATTGGTCGTTGAGGCGAGATGATGAGCGGTTAGAAAGAGGTTGAGGACTCAGATGAGAATGGTAAGAGAGGCATTGTTGAGAAGTAGTCAAATAGAGATATGCTTGGAGTTGCTTTCGACTTCGATTCGGATACGATTCTTCTCGGCTATCTCAGATATGCAGAGCATACTGAGCGATTATACCGGCACCACTGAAAGGTGAAGAATTCGTCTTTGACGGCTGAACAGGCGATAATTCGACTTAAAAAATAATGGCAACAGAATATCCATATATTTGGCTTAGATGGTGAAAATTCATTAATCCTAGAGTACGAAACCCATGCTCGGAGAGCATGGAAAAATCTTAAGATATCAACTTCTAATATTCCTGGGCAGAGTGGATCAGCCGAACGCTCTAGGGGGGCGATAATGATCAAGGCCACGGAAATGGGAGTATAAACATCTCCATTAACCAACCTTTGGCCTGAAACAGTGGTTACGACGGTATACATAGCGAATAGAACTCCAATTCGACAGCTCGGATGGAAAACTCCCTTCGAAATCGTTCATGGAGTCAAGCCAGGCTACGCGTATCTTCATGCTTTCGATTGAAGATCCTACGTCCTCGAAAAAGATGTTCCTAATTCGAAGGAACTTAGCTCAAAGTCTCATTTAGGACAGCTTATGGAGTATTATTTAACTAATATATTCAAAATCTAGATATCTAGCAATCAGATGGTAATTATAACGCGGAGGATCTCCTTCCTCGATAGTGTGTACTATTACCCGAAAGACTTGGAACTAGGATCAGTTTTTTGCGGATCAGCTGGGAAGATCATCCAAGTAATCGAAATGTCAAAATGGAAAATATTGGATATCGAAAATATGAGAGATCACAAGTTTCTTGCGGACGTATATTCTAATCTTCAAGGAAATGCCGACAAGAAACTGGAGGCTATCTATGTAACAAAATTACGGAAGTCTGTCGCGCAAGGTCAAGTATTTTATCCCTCCCCAAGCTCATCGAAGTTTTTTTCCAAAGGCTCCCAATAACTAGTATGAAATTCTCGGTCATGAACACTTAGCCAGTTGTGAGTGGGTTTATTGTGCTACTTGAGTCATAAACTTCCTAACACATTGGTCTCCTCTGACCCAGGTCATGCTATACTAAGTCAGTTATAAAGCTTCAGAATTAAAATAATATAACACACCGTTTGAAAACAATATCTGCTCAAAATTTAGTGAGCAAGAGCTTATAAATATGCAAGAGAAAGGCCAGTTTAACATAGATGTTAAAGCTCTACTACTCATGTGAATATATGCGTTGAAGTTTAGCGCGTTTAAATGTTTTTGTCTATCGAAGCATGACTTGTCGCAAGAGGAGATTTAAGAAATACAATAGAAGAAACTTTAATATCTTCACTAGCCGCATAAGTTTTCCATATGATAATTGCAACATCCACTGTAAATTGTTATAAAAGACGACCGTACGATATAGTTGCAGCTTACATCAATGCCAACCTCCCGAACCCAATCGTAGCAAGTGTTCCAGAAGGATTTGAGAAAAAATGGTACTTCTCACGTATCAGAAAAATCCTCTATCGACTCCCAGGACCGGTATTGCTCTGGCAGAATCATCTCGAATCAACGTTCCAAGGTTTAGGGCTCTCGCCTATGCCAGGTGTCAAATACCTATTTAATATTTCTCACCTTATCAATCTAACCTATATAAACTAAATCAAAGTAATATACCATGAAAAAGATAACGCAACGGCCGTCGAATTTGAAGAAAAAATGATGAAAAGGCTTCAGACTAAGCCCTTGAGACAAATAGATCACTTTCGCAGTATTTGGGTAACCAGACATGAACTGTTTAAGATTTGGCTTGTCCACGACGCGTACATGAATATCATTACAAGTAAATTTAATATCCAAATTGAACGAATGAAATTTCCATTGTAAGCCTTGTTAGCCACGCCTTTGAATCGAAATTCAGGTGAGTAGAATGTTCTAGGAGTAAGTCTAGGAGAGTGGAATTTAAGCGGTGGTTAACACAGGGATGGCGAAGATTTTATCGGTTTAGGGCACGAGTTAGAGATTAAAATCGTGGCTTGGAGTATGAAGAAAAACTTATACGGGTTCTGGGCCTGCTTGGTCAAGCCCTGTGGTATATTTTCATTACGAACTCTTCTCGAGCGACGATTGAATTCTAATTATTCTAGAGAATCAGAATAGGCTTTGATTACTTCGTGAGATAGTATAGACCACGACCTCATTGAGTGACTCGAACAAACCTCGAGGCTCGGTAATGTGACTATCGAGGATGAATGCTACTAAAAGATTATTTCAAGACGTTGTCTAATGGTAAGGCTCCTTTTGATATTTGAAAATTTCCGATATATTTCCCATGATGAATAGCCATTTGGCTCGGTACCCACCCGTGGAATTCAGCTACCATCTCCACGGAACCTTCTTCCCGAAAAAATATGAAAAATGATATCAACGGAAACTACGTGCGCCGGAAAAAATCTCAAAAAACCGGCAGCCCCAGCCAGCTAGGCAAGGTTTAGACATTGGGATCACATGAAGTTCGCATACCATTTATATCTCCCTTCTTTATATCATCAGAGGCCAACTTTATCCAATCCACCATCTCCGTGTCGGGTGCTGAGTACGCTCCGGAAACTTATCGGATGGCTTTTCTTCCATGATCAAGAGTTGGTGATGAGAAGGACACCGACCCTACCATCTGATCTGATCGTGGTTAGCTATATGATAATGGTGATATGGGGGTGTGCTTATGGATGAAGACGATACAGACCGCGGAAGCGATTGGGAATCCTCATCGAAGTGAGGACTCTGTTACTCAATCTCGACTTTGCCGACTCTACTGTGAGAGCTGGAGGTTCGTAGGAGACACCACTGATAAGTGTCGAGTTTTTGCTCACCGATTGGAACGTATTTTTAGCGCGGAAAATCATTGACAGGCTCCATCCTCATCAAACACGCCAAATCCTTGATTCAGGAAGGCGTCGATTGATAAAGTAGGGAAAATCGAGCATAGCAGCGTTAATCTTGATTCTAATGTGAGGGTTCCATGCACATTTTGTGCCTTTGTATCATCATTCTCTCCCTCTCCTCGCCAAAAGTCCACTCCAGTTCTGGGAAATGGTGATGATGTTACGGTTTGACCGTTGTTTAAGCTTAGGCGGATACCTAAGCGTAATACTAAGAATGTTTACGATATGGCTGCGCGGGAGAGATAGATGAAGCTGAACGAAACGGCGCTATTAATTAGGAGGTTGGAGGGTTAGCACGACTAGGTGGCACTTGTCATTGTGTGGCTGGGTAGCAAGTACAGTGCCTATGGATAAGTCATCAGTCTGTAGACCCACGAAGATCAATTCTTATAAATACCTGTTAGTAGTAGCTAGAGTTTTCTTTTCTCCTCATATAGTTTAATAAATCGATTTACTCATCACCAACTCGGTTTCTGTCACAGATGACATCTGTTGAGATGAATACCCGAGCCAAGGCAGGATAGGTTGTCGAGCTCCATCCTATTTTCTCAATGGCCCTGAAAATGCTTCAATGGAGCCCACACCAGCGACGAGATTGCGTGGTAGGATCTCAAAGTTACTTTTACTAAAATGCGTCGTCAGAATTTAAACTTTAATCCCCTTCTACCCAGTGAGTCATCGAAGTTGCAAAAGCTAGACTATGATTCAGTTATGTGACAATAGTGAGTAGCGCAGAAAGCACATTCATGCCTACTTAATGACCTTCAAAAGAGGTCGGGCCCAATATTATAGTCTCACCAAAAAATAGCTAGCTGCCTTAACCGTTGAGCTAAATAGAAGGGTAAACTTGGAGGATACGTAGCTAGGTAAACAGCCCGGCAGTTCGAGCACTTACCGCAAGGAAGCCTGCGAATCGATATGAAGATAGGGGTTAAGGGGGGATCTGTGGGCTGCGCGGGGTTTCTACCGGTGATATATATAAAGTGCGGACTTTTGTGTATGGCTTATAGAATATCAAGACTAATTAAGAGTCTTATTTTAAATCTTGAAATTCACCTGACTTGCTGTCTCTTAGAGCCTGAATGACTTTATCCGACTTCCAACATTGTTCATTGATGAGATTTTTAAAATGACTGGGCACAACTAATAAAAGTATAGCTTGTTTCATAGTATATCATATTTCCTTGAGGTTATCATCTTCTATTGAATCAATTGTGATACGTTAAGATATCTCTAGAGTGTGATCGCTAGTAATACAGTATTCACTATCACCAAAACTGCGCCCTAGAAACCTCACCTGGGTTTAGAAAAATCGTCAGTAGTATCTACTGACATCGCCAAAATCCAATTCGAAGAATATCGCATGAAAAGGGTTTAAAATATCAGACTCCTTATCCCGGAAAAAGGCCTTGCCACGTGGCATTATTACGCCACACGGTGCTATCCTCATTCATACCAACCCAACCAAAACTCCTCATAGATCGTTAGTTTTACATTCCCATTTGGTGTTGCAGGGCGTTCAAATTTTGTTGATTACCACCCTGCTGAGCAGCTTGTGCTGCAGCCATTTGTTGCCTTCTTCTAGCTTGAATAAATTGCTGCTGCGCCGCGTTTTGTGCACGAGCTCTCATTTGCCGATCTAATTCATCAGTAATTATTACATTCGGGTTTTGGGAAGCGAAAGATGTCTTTTCTGTTTGATATATACGGTGTGCCAGTCCCATGATCTGATTATGAGCTGCCTGGCTAATTCCTCCTTGCTGCTGGATTGGATGATTATTTTGTTGTTGGGCAGCTATTTGTTGAGCTTGTGCTTGCAACATCATTTGCTGTTGCTGTAACTGCTGAATTTGCTGCATGTTCATCGGTACTTGTTGCATGCCTCCCACTCCACTAACGTTCCCAACAAAGTTTGGATTCATACTCTGGGGAATTCCACCCTGTGATGCCTGTCTTTGGGCTAATGCTGTCATTTGGGCAGTGTAAGCTTGCATAGCTTGTTGAGGCATACCCTGCTGTTGTTGATTTCTGAGGATTTGCTGGGCTTGAAGCATCTGCTGAGGGCTTGCTTGATGACCTTGCATAATTACACCAAGACCTTGTGCAGCTTGTTGTTGTTGTTGTTGCTGGCGCAGAATATGCTGTAATCTCTGTTGCTGAAATGCTTGGGCTTGTGCTGAATTATTCAGTATTGGTTGGCCATTTATCATTTGAACTTGCGGGTTGTGTGAAATTTGACCTTGAGGACTTCTTTGACTTAATCTTGGTGTCTGCGAAGAGTTTCGACTTGCAGGAGTAGATTGCACAGGCGTGGAAACGGGCATTCGAGGTGTGCCAGAATGACTTTGCTGGCTCTTTTGAGAGACCATACCGTGCGATGTTGGGACAGATTTTTGCGCTTGATTTTGTTGAGTGGCAGAGCCAGGACGAGGGGGGCTGCCTCCCATACTTGATGTTGATTGTTGCATGGGAATAGAACCTGCATTGTTGATACTTGGTGAAGAGTTTGAATTTGGTGTCTCTGTCCTTATTAAAGGTGAAGTGGCTTGAGCTTGAGATGTTTGCTGATGTAGACGATGAGCCTGGCCTAAAATCGAATTTTGTGATGATGTAGTTTGAGGATGAGCATGCTGTGGCTGAATCTGATTCGAATTTCCTTGTAACGCTTGTTGTGAGCGGTTTTGCTCTATAGCTAGAATTTGACGTGTTCGATTCGTTTCTGCAAGTCGCTGAGCTTGAGCCTGAGCTTGAGCCTGCGCCTGCGCCTGAGCCTGGGCTTGAGCTTGAGCCTGAGCCTGAGCTTGAGCCTGAGCCTGAGCTTGAGCTTGAGCTTGAGCTTGAGCTTGAGCCTGAGCTTGAGCCTGAGCCTGAGCCTGCGCCTGCGCCTGAGCCTGGGCTTGAGCTTGAGCCTGAGCCTGAGCTTGTGCCTGAGCCTGAGCCTGAGCTTGAGCTTGAGCCTGAGCCTGAGCTTGAGCCTGAGCTTGAGCCTGAGCTTGAGCCTGAGCCTGAGCTTGAGCCTGAGCTTGTTGAAGTTGTGCTTGCTGATGTTGTGCAGCATTTCTTCTCTCTTTTTCGGCTCGTTTCTCGGCTTCGTCCTTGAGCTTGATTCTTTCCATTTCTTGTTTTTGACGCTTCTCATTTTCAATAGCTTTCTGTTTTTCAATTCGTTTATTTTCTTCGAGTTGAATACGGATTGATTCAATTAGTTTAAACCTCTCGAAACGAGCTTCAAAAAGGGTTCCACCGGATTGTGTCTCTCCACCAGATGTGTTGACACCACCTGAGGTTGTAAGTGCGTTGGAAGAGAGCCTCTCGTCAAATAAAAGCATATATCTTTCTTGCTCAGCAGCAAAAGCCTCGTCGGCAGCCACCTCTGCAACTGTTCTCTTCCTCGACTTGGGAGCTGGGGGCTTCTCATTGTACATTGGATGGGCGAGCGATTCTATTAGAGTGGCTGACTCCAACGCGCTACTCACTGGCTTAAGTATGAGAGGGGCAGTAGTTGCTAATGTAATTTGTGCCTCAATCTTGCATATTTGGCTGCTATCAATTTTTAACCTTGCTTTCCCACGATTTGGAGATGATACGGTGATTGGTTGTATATTTGCTGATATATTAGGTGCCACGGTTGGAGTAAGAGGTAGATTAGGAGTCACACCGTTTGCGTCACTTTGTGCATTCATTACTCTCTCTGTGCCAACAAGATTGATAGCTTGTATAGCTCGATCGATAAATTTACTCATAGGAGTTGGGCGCAATACAACGGTGAGAATTTCCGGTTTCTTAGGCCCAGCGGTCTTAGAAGCCAGGGAAGTGGGTTTTTGATCATTATCCTGTTCTTCGCTGGCTTTCGTATTATTTTTATCGATTGTAGTCTTAGGTTTTTTGGAAATCGGGCTTTTCATAGGATATGGTGCGTAAGACGATGGTGTGCAATATTGGCTATAGTTGTGAATCGAAAATGGTATTGGTTTTGGTTCGGGGGACTCTTTTCGGTCTACAGGATCGGATAAAGAGGTGGATTTATGGTCGTGGATCTTGACAATCATACAGTCTTCATAATATGGTACATCTCCAAAGTATTCTACTAGATCATGCGGTATAGTTCGAAGTCTTAGATGTTCGATCATAAGTCTCATAGGTGATTGATAAGGAAAGTGACCCTCTTGGTTATCGAATCGAAAGTGAGTGGGATGGAGATGTACCACAAGGGAAGGTATACTATGGCGATATTTTTTAAGTATATACTCGTCAGATTTGACTGGCGAAGTTAGCATAAGATGTTTACCGGCTTCATTAATCTTTGCATACAGTATGACGGTGGTTCAGTTGTAGTTAGTATTGCAGTCTCATCTGAATGAATCCCAGGGCGCAATAAGCCAGCACTGCAGTTCATCTGGTCACTACCATTCACTTGCGGAATCGCCTCTCGCTTGCGATTAATAGAGCGCAAAGTTGGACTGCAATTTCCAATGCCGTTACTTGTCGCTAGATTTGATGTGAGCTTAGCAGGTGGCAAAATTCGGCCACTGGATATCAGAGGAGAGGACAACGTTGTCGAGTGGGATCCATTTATTTGGATTAGTGACGGTACCGGGCGTTTGTTTTTTGCTGAAGTTAATTGCGTTCCTGTCGCTGAGGGGGCCATTGATGGCTAGATCAAAGCAGATATAGCACAGTGAGCCACCTGGACTCTGCTGTCCTTTATGGTTGGAGGCCTGATATCATCCATCTAACGCATGATTCACACAAAATTTAGAGTAATCATTCAAAAAAGGCTTCCAAGTAGACACACGTTGTATTGAGATACTATGTTGTCGCTGTGGTGGAGATAGCCCAAACCGGCGACTTGGGAGGTTATTACTGTGAATAAGGGCTTGAATGTGTGATTGGATGAGCTGTAGTTATCCCGATTGTCCAATCACGTGATTCACAAGCTTGCCAATATTGTTTTCTTTGAACTCGATTCTACCGCTGCATTCTTCATTTGACTACCCCCAAGAAGACGAAGGCTGAACACCTTTACATGGTGTCCTCTACGAACCTGGGAGTGAAATTTTCTCCCAGAGCGAAGTTCACTCAAATTTCGTAATACCGAATAAGTTGGCTCACGAGGCTATAATTCAAAATTCTCCGCCATGTCAAATTTTCACCCCCAACGAGTTCGATTCCTATCTAAGTCTCATCAAGTTTACAAGTACAACCTAATACATCCTCGTTTCAATGACTACACCTCCCATCAAATATTCTCTGGTCTCATCTAGCCGCCAAATACATGCCCACACTAATATTTATACCCGACGGAGGAAACAAAGCGTAGCGCACAAATCTGGGAGACAGTTCTTTGGAATTGACGTGAGAGGGATAAGGACAAGCTTTCAACATGACACGAAGGATGGGTACTATCTCGACGCGTGTGTAATTTTGAATTTTGGCAGGGAGTTTTATGAATTGAGCTGTGTGCGCGCCAAGATTTCGCTTGCGAGAGTGCAGCGGACAATATAAAAAAACGCAAACGATGGAAGATGCCGTGGTCCGCCTCCTGGTGGTATTCTCTGGTATGGCTTGAGTAGCCTGGGCACCTACTCCACTTGGGAAGGAGACACCGAAGACTAAATTTTGCGCGGAAAAAGTTCGGTGGATGATGAAGGTATGTCTGGATAACCCAGGGGTTTTAAGCCGTTTCTCTGGGTGGGTATTCACGGATGAGGGATGACTTGGGGTGAAGAAAAAGCCGGCATAACTTCGCAGTGGTACTTGCAAATGAAATCTGAGGCATGAGTGCTCTACTTGTAAATTTAGTCATCTTTTCTATACAATTTCTCCGATATTATGTCATAGCTAGATATCTGCATACGCAATTCAAATCTGATGCAAAAAAAAAAAAGAGGACGAGGACTGAACATTTGTCAGTAATGTTATCTAACAGCCTTGGGCTCAAATAAACAATCAGAACCGAGATTCAGATACAACACAAGCTGATTTCAGAAATTTCGTCGAGATGGCAGTTGGGAGCAAAGACAGTGGTAGGTTTTGCTCGAGAACTCTATTTGTAAAGATTTAAACCGAAAAAATATCAAATCCATCGTTTTCAACCCTGGTACGACCAGTATCTACATCAAAACCTGTCTGGGGCTCATTAAAAACAACTTACAACCTTCACGATCTCAATTTTCCATGAAAATGTTTATCAGTTAAAATAAGGCAACGAACACATTTTTATTGATTTTACCGATATAGACGAATTCTTCACCTTCCAGCGGTGTCGGTGTAATCACTAGCGTGCTATGCACATCTACATTCAAATTCTACCCATAGATTCCGCTCTTATCATTCTAATATGGGTTCTCCAACTCGATTTTACGACAAACAACATCACCTCAAACACCCACCAGAGAGTTGTTTCAATTGTAAATGGGAGCTTACCTCATCAATTGACGGCCATCATTCACTACCAAATTTACGACTCTATGTTTTCCCGCAAGGAAGAAACCAAGTCATAATATACAAAACTCGGGACTTGATATAAATTGGACTGTTGCTATAGTGGAGCTCTTCAAATCGAGGGAGGACAGGTAGCTGGTATTTGGAACGAAAGATGAAAGAAGTCACCACTGGGCATGCCATGACTCAAGTTTTGCTACAGGCTGCACCTCACATTCATGTACTTGTGTCTATCTATGTTCGAATCGCCAATAGCTATTTATGGAATTATAAGTGATCGACGATCCGATGGATATTAACCTCACTGGGGCCAGAGGTACATGTTTATACGTCCATCAGCCTAAATAGATACAATTTCCTAGATAATCAAAAAATAGACTGTATTGGGGCCAGTTTACTTTTTTCTTATTGTTTTGGTAATAGCCCATCACACGTTTTTCGGTTTGATTTCGACTACGGAGTATTTGGTCGCGTCGAGACTAAGTTTTTAGATGGTACTACCGCCAATTTAAATACAGGATGCACCACGCTTGCTTCGGCAGATGGGCGTATGCGAAGATGACTTGGGTCATTGCGAAAATAACTAGTGCAAGACAAGGACGCTCTTTTTTATTTTTGTCCTCTTAGTCTTTCGCTAAAGCTCTACGTCTACGATATATACAGGACCGATGGAGCCGACGGGGATCTCCGCTCGCAGCCCTGAAACATTCACACCGCATGAATTCCCACGGAAAGCGTTGAAGTTAAGAACATTTGAATCAAAAACAATAATCTCTTTGCTTGTAGTCCAGCCCTATGATCCTCGCCTATTCGCTTTCCCATCATATCTCCCGACAGAAGATTTCTGACCTCTACTGAGGATAAAGGGCGAGTTATCAGATAATCTTTATTGTTGACAGATTTTCTGCTCTGTGTTAACCAAGCCTTCGAAGACTTGTCAAGGGCTGCTGCAACCTCAACCCTCTTCTTTGGACTCAAGAACTCTGAAACCCGATCCAACTGCCATGGGAAATCTTTCAAAGTGGCGACTATGGCCTATTCAACTCTATTGACTGCAGCTATGAGTTTCTTTGCTCATCACGGTGAATCACCGCGGGCAGCTCTTTGTCATGTAGTTTTTTCGTAGGTCTGGTCAAGCAGCCCCAAGAATCTAATCAGTGAGGTCACCGACAGTTTCGAGATATGGTGGAGGCCCGGGACTCTGCTTGTGAGTGCACCTTAGACTCGCAGTTCTAGCATGTTGGGGCACGGTAGCTACTGCGGGCAGCATGAAAACCGGGACAGCGTCAATCTTTCTGAAATTGTCAACGATATTGGAAGAGCCTCGCAGCCTATATCGTCTTAAAGGAGAAATTTAGGCCGAGGAGTTGATTCATGGAGGAGAAAGCACCTGCCAGCTCTGGTTAGGCGCCAAAGGTTTGCGAGCCCTATGAGGGGGAACTAGAAAAGGGACCGATTTGGTCACTTTTATTTCTTCATCGACAAGTAATGAAGTGTCGTTATGATGGGACCAGAGAGGGAGTACATTGTGATCGATATGGTGACAATTTGTCCGGCAACAAGATTGATGCCATATTCCCTCCATAATGCGGAGAGAATACGGGTGCTATTTTCGAGTACATTTGTTAGTTTTTTTAAATCATTCATTTGTTAGAGAAACAGATCATGTTCTAGTAGATAGAAAGTGGAACCTCTAGTATCGAATTACACGACTCGCTTAGTTACGAACTGTGCGCTGCCTGGAAGATAGATACGTCAGTTGTTATTCACCGAGTACTGTAAGCGACGAGTCGTAGAGACGATCTGTCAAGTGAAGGAGTAGTCATTCTTTGATGACTCAAGTCATGGACAGAGTACTTCTCAGTTATACGAGAGAATGAGACACGTTTAGAATAGATTATATAAGTGGAACACAGTTTGGTGGATTGGGACTTCTATAATACACAATTCATATCACTACTGTGGGATGTTAATTCAATACTGATTTATCTACGCCTTACCATTGCTGTGTAGCGCCTCTTATCAAGTTATATAAGTGATCAGAGTACGTATATTTTAATATTATTGTGTGTTCAGCTATCTATCCATGACACATGACCAGTGACGTGTACACATGTTGGATGACTCTTTTGACGTTAGAGACACCTAAAGTGTGGTTGTATTTTACTGGATTCGAACCAGCGGTCTTCTATCTCAAGTGGGATATATATCCAGGTTATCCAGTCTCTACTTAGGAGACCAGCGATGATTGTGTCTATAGTGTGGCATGCACTGTGTCAATCGAAAGTTTGGCGCGCACAATACTTTTCAATTTGTAAGTTCCTTGCCGAGGTTCAAAATCTCATCTCTTCTGAGAATATATCCATCGTCTGCAATATCTTATCCACTTTTCCTGATCTCTCTCAATTCCATCCCAAAAACCTGCCACCTAGGTTTGTGTATTACAATTTATCTTCTCGGGCGAGTATTTCTATTATTGTTGGCATGTATATGGAGGCCAGAGACCAATTTGACAGAAAATGTGTTAATTGAGACGAGGATGTAGTGAGTCATACTTGTTGACCTTATGACGCTTCGGTGATAATCGAATTTGTTGCGTGTGAGAGATTGATTTGGTACAAATTATCGAATCATTTACTCGTGGGCCAACTTCTTTGGACCTGTAAAATTTGACTTAACATGGCCCTGACAGAATAATTCACTCCCAGATTTGTGTAGGATAATGTAGCCTATTCTTCACACTATGTCCTCCGTTAGCTGGGGTTCCGAGAGCCTGCGAGACGGCTAATTTTATGCCAACTGGTGATAAGAGTCGGTGGATGTGATTGGTCTCAAGCCGAAAATCCTTAATTTTATTACTAGAAGTACTATATTTGTTACTTTTGGCGGTCCAGCGCTGAGGCCTAGGCAATTTCTAGCTACGGCAGCCTAAGTTGTCCAAAGTAATTGAACCCATATTTCTGTAGCCCTCAATGGGAGTTGGTCGCTGATACGAGCGGGTAGAACTGTAGCTTTTGAAACTGGCACATTGAATTTCCTGCAGATGACTCTGTAGGCTCGGTATTCTATCTTTCCTTGAGAGTTGGACGCATCATGTGCATGCCCGACAAGCCATTTAGTCTCGAGACGAGTTTTTAATTTGATAGACTCAGAATCATGTGTATTGATGAGATCCACTTGACCACATCGCGTTAAATTCAAGAGAGAGAGAGAGAGAAAGAATTGGTTGCAATATTAAGATCAAACTAATAAAAGTGTCAGGAGCTAGAATAATTGGAGCTCGCAAGTAGGCCACGTTGTTGATACTCACTTGATTACAAATTATCTACTCTCACTTCGGTAGTTACTTGAGTGAACGCGCTCTACAACCTCAATGACTGAGGGACATTATTTCCTTGATGAAAAGTCTTATTAATGGTCCGAATTCTACACCACTCGCCTGCTCCATTTCCCGTCTCAGCTTTCATGTGACATTCTCTATTTTCACATTTATCACAATTTAAGCGTTGGCACTTGGGGGAAACCGTATGGTCAGAGGTAGTTTATTATCAATCGATGTTTGAATTTGACTTTGAGATCTTAATGTGACAAGACGAGCCCAACATCTATTTAGACGTGACATGGGTCCCGAGGACTCATTGCTACCTATATGACCGGCAGTAAAACCAGAAGCGACCAAAGAGAAGAAACAAAAGAATTACAGTAATTGTCTGAATTGCGGTGCCTTGCGCCATATCCCTATCCTCCACAAACATCTCATCTCGAGTTGGAAATAATTTCAGCATGGTCGGCTCCCACCCTGTCAATTATTTGGCAGATATCGCCGGATCAATTGATGTTCATGTGCAACAGAGCAATTTTAGAATAAAATCAGGTGATTAATGAAATCTACAGATAGAAGGCTTCCGACTTCCTACTGTATACATAGAGCGTTATGATTACGAGCGACGATAATCACATTCTGTGTTGCTTAGCAACCGTATCCAGGCTGCATACCTGCCATACTGGCGCAGCGTGTAATTAAAGGAAATTGTAAATCAATAAAGACAACTTGATTCCTATTTTTTCCGGAATTCTAGGACTATATACACTGATCATGATTGACTTGATCCCTTAATCTCTAGATATAGACATGCGCTCGGAATAGAATAACCTACGGTTCTCCATACAGAATGCAAGCACTGACCGAAGCAAGCAGCCCACGTACGTATGGGCAGTCCCTATTTTTGACCCGAGAAATTTCGCTGTCCAACTTCTTCAGTAGTTATTCTTAGCCTTCGACGCCCAGACATTACAACCCCAAATGATCAATCCCGCAACAGTAGATTTTAACATCTTCTTGAAGTTTGAAATTTGAAAGAATTCTGTCATCCATTCTCCCCCATCATCTCCCTGGTCCCAGTTGCAGCCATTTTCTCACAGCTTTTCCAACGTTGAAAAGCATTTTGGCAGTCTGGAAAATTGTTAAAGATTTAATCTACCCATAACTCTGAGCTTGTTGATGGCCAGCAAGACGAACAAAATCATAACCTATCATCTAGAATAAAAGGGGTAAAAAGACATCAGTTAGAAGATGAGACCAATGTAGAAAGGGGTGATTAGCCCATAGTTGGTATTGGTATTGTGAATGTAGTTGGAGGCATCATAATATTAAAGAGTCAAGTGCACGATATATATATATATATATATATATATACACGTGTCATATCCCTGTCCACAATTACCAAACCACGCACTGCCATAAGCACCATTAATCTTTGCTATCCATCACAATCCTGAGTATCAATATAAGTTACTAACATACGGTATGTTTGTACGAGTCGATATCAAGAGAAAAATATGAACAAAAATGCTAGGGACGTTTCTCTCGGCCAAAACCCACTTCTAATCTTCCAATTCGGGATTGAACGCTGGTGGTAGTTGGCGTAGTCCCTGTGGCCTGTTCTTGCCGCAATAAGACGAGGGTACATCCATCTTGGTAGGGCCAGTTCCGGTGGCCGTTTGCAGCGCATGTAGAGGTCAAGCTATTTGTTTCGTTTCGGCCGATACTTCTGTCACCAATCTTCCATGAGTTCTTGACCCCGCATTTTAACTAATCTCCCTATTACCGCAAAGGTTAGATTTTGGTCTTCTCCACTGGGCGTTGCTGAGGTCAGTGATTGGTCATTGAGAGCTGCCAAGGCTAATTTGGCCAGCTTATCGGCCTCTTCATTGCCTTGGATCCCCACATGACCATGTATCCAACGTATTTCCACACGCTTATTGTGTCTCGGCGAAGAAAGATTGTCCACCACTGCCTGTGAGGAACAAGATCTTCCTCGTTCGAGCGCTCGGGTGGTCGCTTGGTTGTTCAGAAGAATGTAGATTGGTAAGCCTTTTGTAGCCACTGCTGCAGACTCCAAGGCTTTCATGGTGCCTACAACATCCGCGTCGAATACACCTGCTCCAGGAAGTGGACAGGAACCACCCCTAGCTAGCTTGCCTCATTGGTATGCTCCATACCCACAAGCTGATTTTACGGGGCCAGACGAAGATTCATCAGAGAAGCCATAGATCGTCTCGGCTGGCAGGGAAGCTAACCATCGCTTTATATTTCTTGACTTAGCTTCTTTTTCTCGACTGCATGGAGTCGGTTCTAGGAAGCCGTGCAGAAAGAAGAGTTTTCCAGGGCTTTTGGCTATCGGAACTTGACGCATGCTCATTTGTAGGCGTGTCATGTATCGTTCTGGCTGCCTGAATAGGCGATCTCTTTGTCCAGATAGAAGACATAAGCTTCTTATTGTCTCTTTCAGGCCCTCAGCCGCTCGAAGGGCTAGAGGATGCCAGACATCCATTCTTCGTATGCGAGCTGCAGATCGCAGCGCCTTTTGCTGGAGGATGATTGATACCGGGGGTACTCCCGCTTCACAGTAAATAGCGCTATTCAGAGTGGTACGCCAAGCTGGGAGTGCTACTCGGATAGCTTTTATTATTGTTTTGTCCAACAGAGATGTGTGCCAGTCCACTCTCGTCTAAAAAACGGAACTTTGTGCTCGCTGGTTTATGTTGGAAGTGTGTAAACCAGCTCGTTGAATATTGTCCAAGTTTTGTTTCTGTGGGCCATACCTGGATTGTTGTGGTACCGCATACTGCCTGGCACTCGTTCTTCACGATGTCGTTTGTGACTGGGATGCTGCCTTCAAGTGTCCTTATGTACAGTGGTACATGAGGTACTATCAATAACGTCCATTGGGACGCTATCTCAATCATAGTGTTGTCTTTCTGTATGTAAGGTGCAATTCTGACAATTTTGCCCCTCTATGCATCTGATGCGCATTCAAAAGCGATCCCCGACCTGACTGGATACATCGAGGTGATAGCTGAGGCTGCTTTTTCAGCCTGGTCGGTTATAATCTTCTTGATAGTGACAGGCGATAGTTTTACCATTATTGGCCTCTCCCCAAACGAAGGAACAGGCGCTCGTCTTCCTTTGGGGTTATATGTGCTTTAGGGTGGCCTGTTGGAGCAGGTCTTCTGGGAACCTGCGCACTTGGTGGAGTTAGAAGCTTTGCCGCCTTGTCGATTACTATCGCCCAGATCGAGCAATTTTATTGAGACTATGGAGGTAGGTCGTAGCTGTTATCCTCAATAACCATGTATTTCATAGACGTGACTGGTTCGGGAGTGCTTGCCATGATGGGGGCTTTTTACATGGAAAGTTAGGTGCTTCTGCCTGATCTACTACGAAAGCAGTGATAGAAGCCGTGACTTTTTCTATCAGAGTCGCAACGACTACTGCTGCTTGCTTGTTTCTTTTGCTCTTGGCCCAGGAGTTGATTAGTTCAAGGCATCCCTGGGCTGAGCCCAGTCTTTTGTTTCTTTCATGTTCAACTTCGCATATTGCATTTACAATGCCTAGCAGACATGTCTGAAGTTTTCCTCCTGGATTGAAGGGAGTTGTCGATGACTATGCAACAGCTATGGCCATTGCACCGTTAAGAGGTTCATGTATAAAGGATCATGAGTAATATGATTTAGGATGGCTCGGGAGAAAAAATGGGTTGAATTTGATTGAACTAGTTAACGTATAAATATATGGAAAGAAGGCCGAGACCCGTGTGACGGCTTGTGAGCAAATAAGTCCTGTAGCCTTTGATGGCCATAGGCTGCCGCCTATGTATTATCCCACCCCACGTATTATCAGTAGAATGAAATGGATACGAAATTGCTACTGAGGCTACGTAAATGATAACGCCAAGAGTATCAGAAGCGTTACCCGTGTGGCACGAGAAACCTTCGGTTACTTTCATTGCCAATGTAAACGTAGGATAGATTTAGATACCTCTGGATGTGAATAAGTAGCACGAGAGACTTGCAGGCAGTTTGCTTCTCTGTATATGAATTATAGGTCTCCTTTTAATCATACAAAAGCCCACTTGCTTTCTATATTTGGATTATGGTAGCTCGTCCGCTAAATCTTAGACCATGTTGTATGAGGGACTCCAGGGCTTGCTTCCGAGGTATCTGAGACGCCAAACTTCCCGAAAGTTAAGGTAAAAGTCAAAGTCGATTATCGGGGCTATGGCAAGCTGCAAAACATTTACCAGCAGGGCTTAACCGATTTTCATGCGAGCAATACAAGCTATTCCTTTTGCAACTGCCGTGAATCGAACACGAACCTCCACCTTGGAAGGGTGGAATCCTAACCATTGGACCACAGAAGCCGTGTTCTCCGAAGATTATTTAAATTAATATTGACTGCTGTACATACCATGAAGAACAAAGAATAATCTCTCCCGATAGATGTATTGAAATGAAGAGATTATGTTAAGCTATTTTGGAAATGGGAGTAGAAGGTAACAAATCATCAAAGGGTTGCTTTTCTATTCTCTGGCTATGGAGTATCTAAAATACAAAGCTCTTCCTCATTTAAAACCCTACTAGATAACTCGCCGGCACTAATGCTACCACCGAAACATACCAAAATGTGCTCAGGATAAAAAAGCTTAGTATATCATGGGAAACATGATTATGAACCAAATTCAAAGTATGACTCATGTAAAAGCCGAGCAAAAAGATATTTCCCTGGATACCCATCACGTATCAGTAGGAGCTCCTCCGGCCCGAATCATGTTGTGAGTCAATTCGGGTAAACCTAGAATGACCGTAGCTCAATAAAATAATTTAATTTATCAGGCTAGAGCCATACATCGAGGAGGTTTGATACAGCTGCAAGCTTTCGGAAGACTCATTACCACCATTAATGCTGGCCATATTTTGCCTGAAATCTGTATGATTGAAATCAAATATACCAAGGAAAGCTTTTCCAGCACTGACTCGACGCACAGCGCCCAATCAGCTTTCTATTAACAGTTAGGTCGTAGGTGGTGTATTTTGTATTATTTATGGCCTAAGCAAGAGCTCTACGTCCGACGATGGAAGAGGAGACCGGTGGAGCCAGCTGGGATATCTGTGTACTTTTCCACAGCCAAATTCATGAAAGGCGCGTGAATCGCTGCTAAAATTGCAGCAGATTAAAACAGAGGCCAAAAACAAGTAAATGAGAGAGACTATTCTCAACACCT
The DNA here is from genome assembly GCA_900239735.1 of Blumeria hordei DH14. Taxonomy (NCBI): domain Eukaryota; kingdom Fungi; phylum Ascomycota; class Leotiomycetes; order Helotiales; family Erysiphaceae; genus Blumeria; species Blumeria hordei. The sequence continues at coordinate 1,054,286 of OENG01000023.1, forward strand.
ATCAGTGGTGTCTCCTACTGTCACGAAATGAGCCTTGATATAAACAATCAAACGAAGTCAACCGAGTCTATTTTGTTTATTTAAAAGAATAATATCCAAATGATGTCCCTAAGGTGTGGTTGAGGGTTTACAGTGCGAAGATATTTTACAGGAGTAATGTTAGTGTTATCTAAGATCGACATTACTTAATTGGTCTCCAGGCCTTGTTCAAGGAACCTATCCTGGTACCCTTAAGCCCGTAACACCACCTTCTCTCTCCGGGCTCCCTTTTTTTTCGAAGTTTAAGAGGTGGTTTTCCTTTGTTTTACCTCTGGAGCCTGTATAGATGCCTATGTTACGGTCTCCAACATTATCTCCATCACCGTACTCTTTAATGAAGCTTTGGAAAGTATCGGTTAACACAAGATTTTCTCGGGGCTCCCATGTGGTTTCTTTGTAGCCCGTCCACTTGACGCAGACAAACCTTTTTCTTTCAAATGATTTATCTCTCAGTACTCTCTCAACTCCATAAAGAGAGTGTTTTCTGTCTAAAATTGGCGGGGCTTACTGACGCTAATTCACCAAGTGGCATAATTCCAAAGTTAGGGTGGTGACCTCGATCGATGAAGAATGGGGTGAGGCCAGTTGATTCGTTTGGGTGATTAAGCGCTGCTAATTGGGCTTCGGGAAGCAGATCAACCCAGTTATCCTCATCATAGTTGACGAATAATCGTAAATATTGTTTTAGGAATTGGACGGCATCTTGTGATTGTCCATCCGATTGGGGATGGTGAGCAGATGTTAGTTTCATTTTTGTACCCATCCTGGCCAAGAATCGTCTCCAGAAATGTGATGTCCATTGAGGGCCTCTGTCGGAGATAATAGATTCGGGGTACCCATCGTATGCTACGACGTAGCGGCGAAATGCCTTCACGATTTCCTGGACGGTTAGACTAGTGAGAGGTACGAAACGTCGACCCTTTGAGCAGCGGTCCACGACAATCATGATATGGTGGAAAAATTTCCCTCATATTTACAAGGCGGAAGGTCTTCGGCAAGGTCAATCGATAAATGTTTCTGTTGGTATCACAGGTAACGATTGGATCCAATCAAAGGGGTTCTGATATCAGTATATGTGAATGATGTCTATTCTTTCTATCTAAGGAGATGGTGTTATGAATCTTACTTATGGACTGGATTACGGAGCTGTTAAGCTACAGAGGTCGAGTCAGTTTCGGCAAGACAAAGATTTCAAGGGTGCAGGTAAATCACGAATAGTTAATCAAGTTGATATACTTAGTTCTGATTATCGAAGGGTATAAGGTCGTGTATCTTAAAACAAAAGTTGTTCGAACTAAAGAGCAAATTCTAAAATTCCAACCAACATAATCTACGCCCCATTTGCCTAGCCCTAACCGAATTTACGATATAGTCCGTGCGCCACCCAATCCAAATTACCTACAACTAATTCATAACAGATGGCGATGCTGTATCTATATCATTACATAATTAACACTAGAATTACACGTGATTACGCCAGTTCTACAGATATACTCCAAACAGTTTCCACTTATGAAAGGATGGGTCTAGAAGTCTTAGAAATTCCTGCTACTTGTCGTGGAACGGTCTCGCACGTTTACAGATGTGGCACCTTTTTACGCATTTTTCGACGTTCTGAGGGATCTCGGGCCAGAAGAAACTTCGTCAAAGGAGTGCATACGTTGAGCGGCGATCACCGTGCCCAGCAGCAGGCAAATCATGGTGATATCGTATAATGATAGTGCGGAAATCGCCATTTGATGGAACGTAGAGTCGGCTAGTGAAATACGGAGTTTGGAAAGAATGGGGACATTCCTGTGGTCGTGGAGACAGTGTTATTAGAGGAGAATTCGGCAAGTGGTAGCCAATCAGCCCAATCTGCTTGAGTTAAATCGCAAAATAGACGGAGAAATTGCTCCAAATGTGCGTTCATAATTTCGGGTTGGCCATCGCTTTCCGGGTGATAGGCAGTTGATAGATACAGTAACACCTTTAAGCGTTCGCAAGCGTTCCTCCAAAACTCTGATACAAATAGCGAGCCCCGGTCTGAAATGATGGTAGAGGGGAGTCCGTGCAGGCGCCAAATGTTGTTATTAAGGCAGCAACATGACTGCAGTAGACAAATAGTTCATATAAGAATAATATGCACTGACGCCATGAGATATGATTAACCTATATCATCACTCACTGGCATGAATAATAATTAGCCAATAGATGCCTTACAGCATACATTGGCTTCAGGATCTCCAACAACTTTCCCAGTTAGGTTAGATAAGGAAGTATGTTGGAATTTACACTAGTGTACGGAAAACCCCGCTTTCATGTATATAGAGGGACTTCTCGCTACACAGATAGAATTATAGCAATTTCTTTACAATTAACTCTCCGTTAAATATCAGTAAACTTCTTCGTACATTAAACAGATTCATCATATCTCTAAATCAACCTCAAGGCTAGTATTTAACTCTTCCAATATCCGGAACTATTTCAATTCCAAACATTTCGGACAAAGAGAAAGGCTAGATCTTTGGCAGTCATACGAGTGGTACATGCGTAATAATGTACTTGCTTCGAAAGGCGTTCCACCACTACCATTATTTGGTTGAGCCCCGAACTCTTGGGTAGTTCTCCGATGAAATCCATAGAAATACCCTTCCAGCGCTGAGTTGGGATAGGCAGGGGTTTTAAGGTACCGTGGTAGCGCAGTCGTGAGGTTTTGTTGCGGATACAATTATGGCAATTACTAGTGAACTGTTTTGCATCATAGCTGGTCCGAGGCCACCAGTAATTCCGGCTGATTATCTCATAAAGAGCGTTTTTTCCAGGATGTTCGGTCTCTACTGAATCGTGCGCTTCTTGAAGTAGCTTTGTGCGGAGATTTTCCTTGCCATTTGGGATGTACAAGCGGTCTTTATAGTACAGCTGGTAACTTTCGATCCGACATTGTGACAACTCGACCTCTCTAGATCTAGGAATTCCGTCGATTTTTGTCATTTCTTTTTGAATACGCTTGAACCATTCATCTTGAACGTATGCTTCTTCGATTAAGCGACCTCTAAGAACATCTGCTGGTTCCTCAAGACTTTTATCGACAGAGGTGAGTGCGAGACATAGTCCTTTGGAAACTTCAGTCGCTTGGGCTTCGATTTTAGTAAGTTCTACTGAGCTAGTGGAATTGATAGTCTCCTCGACAGGTTTTTGAATTGTCTGGGAAATTATTGGGTCTACCTGGTGAGACTTGAGAAGGGAGACTTGGTTTTCTTGTAATCGCTCGTCCGAAAAATCTTGAGGCAGGTCTTGGGAGCGGCGCGTGAGCTAATCTGGCTTCCTGCTCAGCGTTCCAGGGCGGTATCTAATTACGAAATCAAATCGTGAGAGGAATTCGCTCCAACAAACTTGCCGACGTGAAAGCTGCTTTGTGGACATGAAATACTCAAGGTTGCGATGGTCACGTAGCACCGTGATAGGATGTTCCGATCCGTGTCCTCCGATCTAGCTAACGAGCTTGACATTTATACGTGCTTGAAAGGTAGCAGGGGCATTTGTTAGTCCAAAGGGGCATGACTAGACTTTCAAATAGGCCATAACGAGAGTTAGATGCCGTCATCCATTCATCCCCTTCAGCAATGCGGATACGATTAAAGGCCCCCTACAACGTCTAACTTGGTGTAGTACATAGCTTTGCTTAGGCGAGCAAGAGTCTCTTGGATGAGGGGGATTGGGTATCTATTCTTGATGGTGATTGCATTGAGGCCGCGATAGTCTACACAGAAACGAAGCCCCCCGCCTGGCTTCCTAGCGAACAGAACAGGAGATGCTGCGGGTGATATGGAAGCTCGGATGAATCCTTTGTCCAAATTTTCTCGCAGGAATTTGCGAAGCACTTTTAGTTCGTCTATAGACATGCTGTAAAGCGGTCCTGCCGGCGGAGTTTTTTCAGGCAGTAAGTTTATTCGATGGTCACAATTTCTCTGTGGTGGGAGTTTATCAGCTTCTTTTTGATCAAAACCCGGTAGAAAATCGTGATACTGAGAGGGTAGTTTGCTTGAGGGGTCGATAAATACTTTAGGGTTGTAGAGCAATGCGAATATCATCCAGGGAAGCGCCTCGCAAGTGGAGGTCTGTAGGTATGCTGGGATGTTCTTGTTGCAGAGATTCAGTTGAGCAGGGAGTAAATGGAGACTATCCGGTGAGTTTCTCAATTTCGCGCAATGAGGCCGCAAAAATCTGTCCACTTTCATCGCTGGCTAAGGCGTAGAAAGATCTAGCGCGAAGCCGACGAGGTTTGGGTAAGCTTGTTATACGGGGGCTTCTGTTTTCGACTTTTTGTTCGTGCTGATCTTGATTTACGGAAGTTGAATTGTCTCTTGTGTTTGCAATTTCCGCTTCTGCTACCTCAATAGTTGCAACTGCCCTAAAATTTTGTTGGGGTTCTCTCAATGATAGTGCCACCCAGAGCTTTGGGGCAGGCTCTACGGTTTTCGTAGGATTATTAGAGGGTGAACAATTATTTGAACAAAATGATTTGTTGAAGTGAAGTATGTCAGTGGAGAAATTAATGTATGGGTTGTGGAGGTTGAGCCATGGTTTCCCGAGGATAAGGTTTATGTCTCCGAGCAAAGTAACAAATGTGTTGAAAAGAAGCACCCTACAATGTAATTATCACCGACAGAGTACTAATGTGCAAGGGAAGCAAGAAGGTAGGTTCAATAGGGGTTTGATTAACTAGCCTTAGAATCTAACGGGAGTAAGTCTTCTATAAGTACCACACCCAATCTCGCTTCCACGCGATCAATATGGCTAGCCTGATACAGCATCAAGAGTGTATTATCCCTGCTACGCACTGACACATTTACAATACTCCCCCTCAGTGTGAGCAGTCTTGAGCTACCAACATCTATCCCTCTCAAACATTACTTTCAGTACAATCAGTCTGTGGCGACACCAAGGAATCCTCTAAAACGTTCGAACGCGACGCGGGCAAGCGGCTTGGTTAATCTGTCGGCAGGCATTTCTGAAGTAGGCACATATTCGACGCCGAGTTTCCCTTTTTCGACGAGGTCTCTGATATAGTGATAGCAGACGTCAATATGTTTCGATCTCTCGTGAAGGTGAGGATTCTTGGTCAGTGCAATAGCTCCTTGGTTATCCCCGCGCATATCTACCTTTATGCCATCTGTACCAATGTATTCTGGCATCTGTAAGTCTCGGAAAACTTGTGCTGTCCACTGTCCTTGCATTGCATACATAGATTGAGATATGTACTCCGACTCACAACTTGATCGTGCTACTGACCGCTGCTTTTTTTACATCCAGCAAAATGGTCCTCCATAGAACATTCCAACTCCCCCAGACACGCTTTTCCTATCTGATTTGTCATTTGCCCAATCTGCATCGGTGTAGGTGACAAAGTGGCTATCATGATCTCTTGTTCCAGGTCCGAACCTTAATTTTTGTCGAATCGTAGAGCGTAGGTACCTCATCAAGTCTTTGAGGGCTTGGCCATGATGGACTGCAGGGTTACTCATATACCTAGCTAGACATCCAAGGACAAATGCGATATCCGGACGTGTAAGCTTTGTGACGTGATCGATGTTTGAAAGTACTTCAATTAATCCTTAGAATATTAAGCTAAAGAGAGAAGAAAGAGACTATGAAAGGCGGGGTATCTACCCCAAACTATATACAATGAACGTGGGTGACATTATAAAATTGGCGGGGAACCGAGCCTATATGCCTCAGGCCGCCTTCATCATCAGCATCGTGACAAATCGTCACAAGCTTCATCGCATACATCAAGCTGCCAATTATCTGCTGGTAAAGCTTGACATCAAACTTTTCGTCTGACAGTGACGTTGGTCTGAGATTTTCGTAATCAGCTGCTGGTATTTTCTTTACTGTGTATTTTCCATTCGGAAGCCCAAAACTTGTGAGAATCTTATCAAGGTACTGCTCTTGGTCTAAATAGATGGTTCGATTTTGTCGATCTCTTGTTATTCTGACGCCTAGTAGCTTTGAAATCTCCCCTAGGTTCTTGGCGTTAAATCTCAGTGACAGATTTTTGTAGAACCAATCAATCTGTTTCATCTCTTCGCCAGCAGCAGCAATATCGTCGACATAAACCAATAAGTAAATCTTTCTCTTTTCGTGAACAAATAAGCATGGGTCAGCGAGGCTCTGCTTAAAACCACAGTTGTGCACAATGAAGTCACGCAGTAACAAATTCCAGTCGAGTCCAGCTTGCTTTAACCCATAAAGGCTTCTAAGTGCTTTCAGAACTTTCCCATTCGTTACTAATACACCTTCTGGAGGGGAAAGGAATATGTCTTCTTTTAATTGAGACTCAGTGAAAGCATTTTTAATATCAAATTGGTAGCATTCAAAATCTCTTTTGGCTACTGTGGCGAGGAATATACGAAATGTATCCATTCGGACAGTCGGCGCGAATGTCTCCATGTAGTCAATTCCCTGCGATTGGCTAAAACCTCTTGCTACCAGTCTTGCTTTATATCTTTCAATATTTCCGTCAACAGTCTCTTTTATGGTAAAAACCCATTTTGTTGAAACCAGATTTTCTCCTTTTGGTAACACCATTTCTTCCCAAGTACCATTCATGATTAGCTGGTCTATTTCCGTCTTAACAGCTTCTTCCCACTCTTTTGCTTGGGGGCTTCTCATGGCTTCCTTATATGTCCTTGGGATTGTTATGCCTTGGATTATCTTAGCTTGCAGTGCGTAGTCTTCATCATTGTCCGGAATTCGGCAAAATAGAGCGTACAATCCTTTGAAAATGCCTTTTCGAACCTTTTTCCCATATATTTGAGGCTGTGACATTGCTGCAAGCGCATGCTCAAGCTGGTCTGCTTTTACGAGCTTATTCCTCTGGTTTTTGAAGAAGGATATCATTGCTCTAATGCGCTTTGCCTGACGCTCATCTTCATCACCATTTCCAGATCTTTTCCTTGATCTAAAGAAATACCTAGAAGCGGGTATCACGACCTTCTTGTCGTTATTTTCCCTTTCAATTCCCGTATGATCCTCCAATTTTTTCGTTGTCCAACAGTCATCTTCCGATTCTGAATCAAAGTCCATGGTTTCTTGACTTTCTACCTGCTTCAATAGAAGTTTTGCGGTCACCTCTGCCTCATTGATTTTAGATGATTCTAAAGGAAGTGATTCGTTATTGGTAGATGGCTGAGAGTCAATTTCTTCGCAGGCTATGTCTAATTCTTGAGTTTCCTTCGATGTCGTTGTTGTTTCCAGTTCATCGACTTTTCGGCTCCGTTTTTCTTTTCCATAAGCCTTGTCCTTAATTTTCTTTTTCTTTTGTCCGGAGGATTTCTTTTCTTTTCGACGTTTTTCACCTTTAGAAGTAGTAACTTGTGTTGTACTAGTCGCATTATCAGTGGCAACAGTTACTTTACTTTTACCATCGAGTGCTTCGTCATTTCTGATAATTTCCGATGGTTCCGCTATTGTTGGGAGTTCAAACGTGATTTTATCTCCTGAAATTTTAATAGTATTGTCTACTGGTTCTTGTTGGATAGCTGGAAGTTTTGGTGATGGCGCTATCTCTGGTGCATCGACCAGTTCTATATCCTGTGTAGAAGGTTGCTCTACATTGAGTTTTTGGCTTTCAATTTGCTCATTTGGAGACGAATGATTTGTCAATTGTTGTTGATTGTCGTCAAAAAATTTCCTTGGTCTACCGCGTAGCTTTCGATCAATTAAGCCCGTGTGTGTCCCCTGCCCAGTAACCTGGCTAGGTAAATTTCTGAGTCTTAAGTCCAATCTGCCACCTTTAGAATTTTCATCAAACTCAATTGAACTTGATCTTTGAACGTAACCTAAGTCTGCCGAGTAATACCAATACTGCTTTGTGGTTTCATTACTATACCCCAAAAAGACTGCTTGTCTTCCTCTGTTAGCTTGTTTATTATGAAGTTGCTTCACTGGGATTGTTTTTGGGTCTACATGTACGTAGCAAATACACCCCCAGACTTTTAGATGGTCTGATTTTTGCTTTATCCCAGTGTATGCTTCCTCTGGAGATGTTCTTTTTCTATTAATTTTGGGGCCACGTGCTAGTCTATTTCGTACGTGTGCATCAGTTTCTGCAGCAAAACACCAAAATTCTGCAGGAAGGCTAGCAGCGTGAGTCATTGTTCTTATCGCACTATCCGTTGTTTGAATAGCTCGTTCAGCCGCACCGTTTTGGTGTGAAGAAGCAATCGTGGTGTACTGTGCACTTACACCGTCCTTTTTCTGCCACTCGTCCATGATCTTCTTCAATTCTGGTGCATTGTCTGACCTACATGCAATTAGTTTTTCGCCTGTTTTTCTTTCCTCTAAAAGTTTCCATTCGCGTAGCGCCGAGATTGCCTGATCCTTTGTTTTCAGAGGAATAGTCCAGATCTTCCGTGAGTAGCTATCGACGTTCTGTAAGAAGTACTCAAACCCACGAATAGACATCACAAACGGACCCGCAATGTCAATTGAGATTTGGGCGAGAACTTTATCTTTATGTACCTCAAGTTCTTTGCTTATCTTTCTCTTCATCTTACCTATTTTACAAGATTCGCAGATCCGTTTCTCTTTCTCAGGGATGGAAATCTTTTTGATTCCGCTTGCTACTTCATGAAGGTGACGTAAAGCCTCGGATCTGTAATGGCCAAATCTTCTATGTATTAGTCGATATCTCTTCCTTTTAGACTTAGAAGCCTCATCATGTTCTGATATATCTGGATCTTCATCTGTACTTTCCCCCTGAGTATTAGTATCTACTGAAGATTTGACAGATTTATTTTCATTTGAAACGAAAGCTAGCTCGGGAGTTTCTGAGAAGATGGACTTTAGCATGTATAAGCCATTCTTTTGCTTTGCGTGTAGAAAGGTTTCATGATCATTTCTGAATTGAAGGAACTCATCAAGTTTCTTAAAATACATGTTCTTGGAGTCGTGTATCCCAACAATACCATCTCGGCACAAACATCGAGCTGAAATTAAATTTATCCCAAGCCCAGGGACGAACAAACAATCCTTCAGATAGCAGAAAGATCCATCATTTGCCTCGACTCTAACAGTCCCACGAGCTTCTGACCATAGTATGCCTCCTCCTACCTGGATTTGGCGTTTCTTTTTGAGCTTTTCTAATGGACCTCTAAAAAGTTTGAGTTGGTCAGTCATGTGTGATGATGCGCCCGTGTCAATTGGCCATTCTGAAGGTCGCTTACATGATTTTCTTTTTTGCTCTTTTGTAAGGGCAGCTGTCTCCACAATAGATTCATCTGATGAGCTAGAATAGCATGTCTCCGAGGATGACGAGGATTCATCGACATTTGTTCCTACAAACCCACGAGATTTTTTGGAGCTTTTCTTCTTTGAGTCAACGTGGGTCTTTCTAGGACTAGACAGCTTCTTTTTCCCTCTTTTTTCTCTTCTCACCTGGTTTTGTGCCCACCCAAGGTATTCACAATTGACGATGAGATGATTTCCAAAGCAGAAATAGCACTCTATGGCATCAATCATCTCAACGTTTAGAATCTTGGCTATGTTGCTGTTTTTGGCGACAACTCTTTGTCGTACGAGTCCGTGCAGCATGAGCGTGCTCATTTTCGGGAGCAAATCTTAGCCTTTCTTCCTTGTTCTCGAGATGTTTCAGTTGTTCATCGACAGAAAGCTCATTGTTAATGCTCGGAGAATCGACCGTCGACTGGTAGACTTTTGGAAGAGCAGAGATGAGGATGAGTAGTAAAGCCTCTTCATCGTACTGGCCTTTTGCCGATGGCTTGGCGGAGACGATTTTTCTTCTGATCTCTTTCAGTTTGTTGTAGGCATCCATTATTGTAAGCCCAGATGTGAACTCGAAATTGTTCAGCTCTTTGGTGTACTGCGCGGCTGCAAGCTTACTAGGCTTGGAGTACTTTGACTTTAGATACTTCCAAAGTTCCGCCGGAGTCTCATACTCATCCAGAAGCGCTTGGTCGTCATTGTCCAACCCCTTGAGAAGCAACACCTTTATTGTTCCGGCGTCTTTTAAGTATTTTGTCTTCTTCTCTATGTTCAAGAAGATGGTTTTGCTCTGGGATTTTTGTGCCACTTCTTCGACATCGGCCTTTCTTGATGTTGACGGGTCTGGCGCAGCAATTTGGGCTTATTCGGTCAGAGTCTGTTCCAGAACGTGAGTGACTCCTTTGCATTCGAAGTTTGCTTTCATTTGCCTGAACCAATTTTCATGATTAAGCTTGGAGAGTTTTTCTCCCCCCCCAATGGCCGGCGTCTTCCATCGTGATGTGAGCGTTTGACGATTTGGGTCGGATCGTCTATGTTAAATGGTGAATTTGAGTCGTATTTGTTGAAGTCCCGACGTTGTCGAGTGATGAATTATAATATAAAATTGACCCCCGGCCAATGTTGAACGCTTAGAAATCCCGCTTACGGTCCTATTGTAAGACGTATTTCTAGCACGAATCCTTTCGTGCAGCTTTTCGGCTTTCAGTACAGTCCTGTCGTACTTCACGGTCCTATTGTGCGCCGATAGTGAGTGAGTTGAATAACCTATGACCTACGGCGTAAACCGGGCTCATAACCTGTTGAAAAGAAGCACCCTACAATGTAATTATCACCGACAGAGTACTAATGTGCAAGGGAAGCAAGAAGGTAGGTTCAATAGGGGTTTGATTAACTAGCCGTAGAATCTAACGGGAGTAAGTCTTCTATAAGTACCACACCCAATCTCGCTTCCACGCGATCAATATGGCTAGCCTGATACAGCATCAAGAGTGTATTATCCCTGCTACGCACTGACACATTTACAATAAAATGCAGTAATTTTTTCTTTATGAAGACCCATCTTGAGCTCAAAAGTGCAAGAGTAGGTTATGTTACCTGCAGAAGAAGGGGTACCATCAACACGATTGAGTTGTTTGGATGAAGGTAATTTATGTATCTTAAAATTAGAGTTGCGCGCAAATACGGCATCAATAAAAGCTTTGCCGGTAGCACCGGCATCAGGGAGAAGATCTGTTTTTACGGAGTTAAAATTATCATTGCCATGTTGTGCTAAAGTAAAGGGTAATAACTGCCGTTAAGATCCTTCGATCTCTGCCTTTATTGATGAGATAAAAAGAAAATTATCTCTACTTTCAAGCCTCTGATCGCGACTATGATCAGAGACTACGTGTTTCCTGGAACCTTCTCTTCTGTTCCTATCAAGTTGTCCGGCTGCTTATTCTTGATAGACGAGTTAATGGGACAGACGCTAGTATAATGGCCGGGGTCTGAGCAATAACCACATATATTGTGCAGACGATTGTAGGCACGTCGAGCTTCTCTTTCCTCAAAAGTCCTTGGATGGCGTTTTTCGGCTACATCCTTAGCTGTCTAATTCATAATTGTCCCGACACTTAGATCCATCGGGTTTCCTTCCCTGTGAGCAGAGGTATAAACTGGAGAGAACGTCGAGGCAGGGTTATGGACTTTATCAACGCTGCCAAGGATATTATCGGAGGATCGTATTAGTGAGATAAAAGCTGGGAGAGTAGTAGAAATCGTTCCGGTTTTCTCAAAGGCGAGGCGGTTGAGAATATCCCGATGCAGGGGTTCCCGCAGAGTGGCTATCAGCGCTGCTTCGTTGAACTCAGAACGTCCCGCAAGAGCTTGCCACTCAGGGAGAAAATTGGCTAGCGGTCTATCGCCCTGCTTAAGCCAAAGTAGAGATTTCTGAGCCGTTCCTTTCTCATCTAAATCTCCAAAGGCGGATCTCAGAAGTTCAATTATCTCGTCCGTAGACTTAAACGTTATCAACCCTTCAGTATCAATGCCTGCATTGACATTCTCCCTTGCTTTTCCCTTGAGACATGCCATAACGTAAGCCATACGCGCTTGTTCGTCCGGCCACCAATCATTATTCGGCCTCAATTTGATTTTTAGGTCGATAATAAATGCATTAAGTTCGTTAGGCTTACTACCATCGAAAGGAGTAGGGTTTGGGTGTTCCGGAGACAGGTGTGATCTAGGAGATTTTAGTAAGCGGCGCAGTAGGACTTTCTCTTTATCTGTCCAGGCAGATAACATTGATCGGAATTGCTCGTGACTATCATGAAGCTCCAATTCACGCTCTGATAACTTTGCTCGCATAGCTTCAACCTCGTTAGCCACTGGTAGGAGGTTGTCCAACTAATCGACGATAGACTTAATTTTGAGAAGGTCGCGAAGTTCATTGTGAAGTTTACGGCTATCGCTTTCAGTTGTGATTCGAAATGAGGAATTCGTAGCAAGATTGTTGGTGAGAGGGTAGGTTTCGGCAAAACCCTTCAAGTCTTCTTTGTCTACTGCAGGCGACAATTTGCGGTTTGAGGTTGAATGAAAAAGGTTGCGGGTGCAGTAGGAGGTGTTGTAGTGCCTGAAAGCTCAAGGGCTTGCAAGCTGTACGTGGGATTGTGGTAGTAAATATGTCAAGGGATGAATGATCGTGGTCGATAAACCGTAAAATGAAAAGATTTACTACAGATCTAAAAAGAGGTTCAAGGTGGAGAGAACCTATATACAGCTTGCTTTACAAGGAAAACATGAGTCCGAACGCTTTTGCTAATGATCTACACTTTGATCTTATTGCATATTCCAGCTGCCAAATACAAATGATCGCCACTTGGAATAACTCAATTCCGCTTCAATGCTATTGTTTTGTTCCCTCACACTAGGGCGTTCGATAAGGTGAGGTCATGATTAGAGTTAGACCGGGCACGTTCGTCATATTTCCCTTTTAAAAGATCATATGGGGTGCCGGTAAGATGGCTCATCAGATATGTGAGCTTATGGTCCTCAGAGGTGAGCCAGTCATCATGGGTTTTGATGAGGCCCAATAATTTATTCAGCCATTCGTCGTATTTGTCGCGGCACTTTCCGTCAAATGTCTTGGCATGACCAGGCGGTTTGGCAGGGCCATTTCCCGTGGCCGGTTTCAACCCTCGTCCTTGTGGTGAAGCTGATTGTGGCTGATGAGTAGCAAATTTCACTTTCCTTAAATCATAAGTTAGGAGTTCGTCAACACTACCAATACCATTTACTATTTTTGGATGTTTTGCCAAATCGGACCGGATATCATTCCTTTCTTCGGTCAACTTTGATACCTGGTTTCTAAGCCTCATTATTTCGTCGCGGTATTGCTATTTTCTACTCGGCTGTAGAGGTACCGGTATATTTGACGAGAGATCTTCGTTGGCTGCTACTAACTTTTCAATTTCTGATTCCTGGGCGATATATAGGATAGAATAGAATTGAATTGAAGTCCCTACTGAGTCTATGACTATGAAGGACCCTGGGCGATATGTGAAGGTCTGCATAGTGAAGCGAGTTGGCCAGATACTTAATAAATCGAAGCCACAAGTCGGGATCTGATAAAACGCCTTCTGCTAGCTCGGTGTCGCAGAGATAGAGGTTAGAATTAGAATTATTACTGGCAAACCAATCTGTGAATTCCTCTAAGTCAAGTGAGGGATCGGTAATAGCTTGCTCCTCGGGATTTTCGCACTTTGCAGGTTGAAAATTTGGCATCGAATGTAATGTTTTTCGTCTTCTACTGCGACGTTGGTGTTCCGCATGAAACTCTTCTGGGTGTTTTTTCCAATGCTGGTAGAGGCGCCGAACATTATTAGCTAGGTCGAGGATTTTCTTTTTGCGCTTAGTTCGTCAACGGGGAGATTATCCAATTGATAGGTTATAGTGCCTCCATGGTTGTGGAGATATCGTGGGAGATTGGCCTCGGTACCAATATTTCCATCTTTACAACGAGCCAATATTTGATAGCTAAGATTTTGTGACGTTTTATTGTCTGGTAGGTAGGTCTAATTCGCTTGATGAGTTGACCTGAGGTAGATTGAGGTCAAAAAAAATATATATATAAATAGAAAAATTGGCACGTATTTTGATTGATGGAAAGTTACTTCGTTGAGGATTCCAGGATTGCACGCAGAGGAGCGTAGCAGATTTCGTGGAATGATGGTACAACCTAGTGTCACGGCTAGTCGAAAAGCGGCATACGGTAGAAGGTAGACTAGTCTTTAAATATAATGCAGTGAAGCTCAGAACAGATAATTCAACTAAATTACGACGAGGTTATACGGTCTATGAAAGTAATGTGGAAGAAAACTAATAAATACAATATTTACGCGCCTGGAGTCCGTGAAAAGTGCCACGGCCCTTAGTAACGGGACGGATACCTATTGCCAACAGGAACCTGAAGCACCCTTGTCGATGAGTGATGCTGAAGCCGTCACACGATTAAAACCGACGCCAGTATTAGATCTTGCTGTTTGTTTAACGCTTTCTTTGTGAGGGCGGAAATCGCGAGTGAATGTAACAGTTTTCCTTCTTGGACATATTTAGTCTTTTTCCTGGTATGCTCGTTTTCCATCCAGCCTTGTTATAATATTTGAAGTCTTTCTTCAACTTGATTTATGTAGAGTAAATGGCCATTGGCGTCGTAGATGGCGTTGTTTTTCTCTGCCCATCCTTTGCCGAGGATTAAATCGTAATGCAATCCTTTCATAATGTATCAACACAGACGTTCTCGGTGGCCGTTAATATCAAGGGTGACATTTGTTACTAGTCTTATATTATTGGAGTTTTCATCATCTTTTGCAAGTACAAGTTTTCTGTGTTCTACTGAGATGCGTGGAAGTTCATGTTTCTTAACCATGTAATCACTGAAGGCAGCGTAAGGAAGACAGCCTGAGTCAAAAAGAGTTGGAATAAAGAATTGATCGTTAACAAAAGTTTGTATTAAATAGGGTTTACTACCATTCTTTTCTTTACTTTCAGTATTTCTCTAGATGACGGCTTCTCCTCCATGTTTACACCAAAAGAATCATACCCTGCTAGCCTCTGCGCACGACTTTGCTCAGAGGCTATGAGTTTTCCGGACCCGAAACAAAGTCGTTGGTTAAAGGTTCCTTTGCCATCCAGTTTACTCCTGATTTTCGAGAAGAGCTGTAGCGCCTAAGCGTCGGACTTTCGCGGAAGTTCCGACATATGCAGTCATTCCATCGATGAGAAGGTGCCTTTTTGCACTTTCACAAAGATTGCTGTTGATACGACGGTTTCTTTCTGCTCGAGAGACTTCTGGGGAAAATGGGTGGGTGTCGTTTCTTCGGTCTTCGCTACCTGAATCTTTAGCATCGCCTCCTTTCAGCGCCACTAAAATCGCTTGGGTTTGAGCTTGAATTTGACTTTGTAGCGAGTTTATGTTCGCCAGTTGTACATCTCCATCACGATCATATTGAACAGGTGTTTGGCTTGTCCTACCAGATGATGGAGGACTCGACTAGCCGGACGTCCAATTTCCCAGGCAGGTTGGAAGACTTGTGGATTGTTTTCAGATGTGTAATCCTCCTTGTCTGAACATCTGATCGTTCGAAAGCTAGGAATAGATTCTAATCCTTTTGCCAGGCTTTGAGCTTGCTTGATGAGGCTTTCGTAATTAGTCTCGGAAACTCCTTGGCGGTAAGCTATGCCTTGTTGAAGATGTGGGGCTAGCGCAAGTGTCTTTTTTTGGCATGAGATTTTAATTGCGTATGCAGCTATCTAGCTATGACATAATATCAAAGAAAAGTACATAATAGATGATTCAATATAAGGAAGAGCTCTCATGCCTCGGATTTCAATTGCAAGTAAAGGCGCGAGTGTCATTGCATTAATCTTAGAGGCAGTGATTGGTGCAAGATGCTCTACTTTGGAGCAGAGCTGCTCGAAAAAGGATCTAATTTTAGCAAAGGTTTTTCAAGGACCTTGGCGAATCGTATTAATCTTTGATTGTGCTCTGGATGTGGCGTCCCTATCGACAAAAAGTTCTTCAGGGTGAGAGATTAACCTTTCGCTGCTCCAGTATTCAGCCAACTTTTGAGCTCTCATCCAAGGTGCTACCCATCGTTGGACTCCAGAAGGGAGTGATTGGGAAAAAACTGAATATCAGAAGGTTTTATCACTGATACGATTTTCTGCGAGCCCTTGGAGACAAATGTGAAAAGAGGAGAAATCTGCAGGATATCCCGACTAATAGGGCCATTGGATTGTGGATGTCGTAGATTCTGAGTGGGAATGGTTTCGCTTAGGATCAGACATCGACCGAGGAGATTAGGGTGTCGTCTGGGATTTGGCGGGCTGGAGGTCGTCGAGAGCTGAGACGATGTATTCGAGGCCTATAAAACAGATTGAGACTAGATATTAAATGAAGTTACCCGTACCGCAAGACGTCGCTGGTTAGGGATGCAGAAGGAAAAGAAGATAGATAATCAGAATATGTCACGAGATGAGTCGTGATGTAAACGATCAAACAAAGTTAACGAAGTTTATTATGATTATCTAAAAAATTAACATCCAAAAATTGTCTACGGTGTGGTTAAGGGTTTACAGCGCGAAGATAATTTACAGGGGTAATGTTAGTGTTATCTAAGATCGACATTATTTCATTGGTCTCCTGGCCTTGTTCAAGGAACCTATCCCGATTCCCTTAAGCCATTAACACCTACGAGCCTCCAGCTCTCACTGTAGAGTCTGCAGAGCCGAGATTGAGTAACAAATTCCACACTTTGATGAGGATTCCCAATCGCTTTGGCGGTCTGTATCGTCTTGATCCCTAATCACATCCCCCTAGCACCAATATTATAAAGCTAACCACGATCAGATCAGATGGTAGGGTCGAAGCCCTTTTCATCACCCACCCTTGATCATGCAGGGAAAGCCATCCGATGTGTTTCCGGAGTATACCCAGCACCCGATACCGAGATGGTAGATTGGACCAAGTCGGCCTCGACTGTTACAAAGAAGGGAGATGTAGAGGAATATGCGCACCTCGTGTGGTTCCGGTGTCTAGGCCTCGCCCAGCCGGGGCTGCATGTTTTCCGAGACTTTTTCCCGTGCACGCAGTTTCTATTGCTACCTTTTCTTCATGGGTAGAAGGATCCGTGGGAAAGGTGGCTAAATTCCATGTCTTAATACTGAGCTGAACGGCTATTCATCAAGGGAATTTATCAATGATGTTTCAAGGAGCACTGTACAAGGTGTGGCCTGGGTCAGAAAGGAGCCCAATATGCTGGATATACCATGCCTTTTTTTGTTTTTGCATCGGATTTTAATTGCGTATGCGGCTATCTAGCTATGATACAATATCGGAGAAAATGTACAGAAAAGATGGCTCAATGTACAGGAAGAGCTCTCATGTCTCGGATTTCATTTGCAGGTACCAATGCAAAGTTGTGGTAGCTTTTTCTTCACCCCGAGTCAACCCTCATCCGTGAATACCCACCCAGGGGAACGTCTCAATAACCCTAGGTTATCCAGACATGCCTCCATCATCCACTGAATTTCTCCGCGCGTTGTGTGGCCTTCAGTGTCTCCTTCCCAAGTGGAGTAGGTGCCCAGGCTTCTCAAACTATACCTGAGACAATCTGGTTTGCATGTTTATATAGTATCAGTAGCACTCTCGCAAGCGAAGTCTCGGCGCGCACAAAGCTCAATTCGAAAACTCGTCAAAATTCACGCCCGTCGAGAGTGTGTCCATCCTCTGCATCATCTTGTAAACTTGTCCGTTCCCTCTCACGTCCATCCTAAAGAATTGTCTCCCATATTTGTGCGCCATGCTTTGCTTCCTCCGTTGGGTGTAGATATCGGCGTTGGCGTGTACGTGGTGGTCAATTGGGCCAGAGAAAGTTGACGAGAGATGTGATGATTGAAATGAGGATGTACTAAGTCGTACCTGCAAACTTGATGAGGTTTTGGTGGTGATTGATCTCGTCAGGCGGGGAAATTTGAATGATTGCCTCGCGGGCCAACTTCTTTGGTGTTGCGAAATTTGAGTGAACTCGGCTCGGGGAGAAGATTTCACTCTCAGGTTCGTAGACGACACCACGCACAGATGTCCAACCCTCGTCCCTAGTCCATGGCTCAAGTAGTACAGCAAACATGCCTCTCTCTCTCTGTGCATTCAATCTAGTGTCGGCATTAAGAGAATCATGCCGCCAAAAAGGAATTGCGACTTCTCTGCGACTACCATAACCACGTTACTACTTGCCAGAAGGGGCCATGGCCTTCAGCAGCCGGCTCCACAAGACTCGGTCAGATTGAAGAGGCCCATTTTCGCTGCTAGCGTTTACATTTGCCCACACTACCTATCTAACGAAGCTAATCACCTACTAGCAGCAATATCGAAGCCGGCGGTAGATGTGTATTATCATTCTGCCTACCGTGGAGTTATATAAGGCCCAGCGGAAGGGCTCATTTGATGTTTTTAAGCTTGGGGCCCATGTAGCATGTGACGTGACCTAGGGAGACGTGCAGTGCGCTCGCACAACGTACAAGAATCAACAACCACGGTAAGCGCCTTCATTGCGTTGGCTGGAAAGGAACGGCAATTGAGGGTCGAGGCTCCTCCGCGTGGCCGATTGATCAAAGAGTTGCAATGGACGACACCATCGAGGCAGCACCTTTATCGTTGGCCAATGGGTCAAACGAAGCGAGACACCCTCTCAAGCCCCGGCTAAATTGGCGATAATCAGAGGCAGTCAAAGGAGGCAAAGAGGGGCTACAGGATCCACAGCGAATATCGAATACATCATGGAGGTCGGGACAAGGTCTTCGTCCCTTTAAGCTACCCGGATTGCGGCAATTTTGCAGCCAGGAAGGCGCCTCAGCCGTCACCGTGGCGGAAGATGGAGGTAGCCACGCACCCCTACGTACTGCCGTGGTCTGCAAGGCGAGGGCGTCTTGTCTTAGACATCGGCATCGCTGCCTAGGCAGGCAATGGCCAGACGCGCCGTGTCGATGCAGTCCCTTTACGTAACGTCCGACGAGCGGGTCGCTCGCCTCCGCATCGACGTTGCTCGCCGTGGCAATTGGGCGGCCGGCGATGGCAGGGTCGAGGCACGGATGGCCATTCCAGATGCCGCTGGCGTGGGCGAGAGGCCAGTTCGTGCGCGTACTCGGCGATATTGGCTCTGCCCACGAGCCGAGACACGAGCCCCTATCCTCCGAGCCAGCTGCCACCAAGGAAGCTGGCGAGACAACGCGTCGGGATTGCCGGTGTTTCCTTTGCCTTGCCCTGGCTCTGCTCACGAACCTTCGCGGCTGCGGAGGGGCCACTGGATTGAGCCCCGCATGCAGCCTCGCGGTCGTAGGGCTGTAGCCTGACCGGTAGAATTTGGGAAGCGAATCATGCGCGTCGATCCCCTCTCGCGCGACGCCCTCGAACCGAGCAGAGATGCGCGCGCGGCCGCCACATAATCGTCTCGTCATCATCTCATCTGCGACAGTTTACGTTGGTTGTAGGTCGATCTGTCGGCGAGCAGGTGTATGGTTCACGACCTTGATCAGCTTCCACGCAGCGCCGCTCTCATCTCCCAACCGGCCGGCCGGGGGGGGGGAGCGAGTTCATGTACTCGGTGGCACGTGGTCTCAAGCCGGCGCGGCCCCACTCATGTCAGGTTAAGGGGAGCAGGGATACTCATGGCCCAGCTCGTACGAGAAGCAGTGCTCTGCTCCCTGCTCCAGCCGTAGCATCAAGTCTCGCCAGCATCTCGGCACCATGACCGCGAAATCATGCCACTGATTCTGTCCATGCCTCCTGCAGACTGCACGGCAGATGGCGGGACCGCGCAAATCGTCCCATTTTGATGGGCCCGGGCCCTGCGAAGCCGTTCAGCAGTGCCGGACCCCTGGTTCGTGACCCATGTCCCCGCATGAACGCTGCCCACAGAGCTCGCGGCTGCTTCCTTCCAGCGTCCTTCTAGAAGCCCACGCCTTCCAGGGCTGCCATCTCTGTAGCTCGGCCCTCAACGGGCACTCGCCTGCCCACCCATCCAGCTCGTCGGCCACACGAGCGGCCCGGGAAGTGATGCGGTCGCGCTGGCCCAGTGGCCCATGGCATCGCGCCCTCTCTCATGACCACCGTCGCCGGGAAAAGGAGAGGCGGCTGGGGGGTTGCAAGCGATGCAACCACGGCATGCGGTCTCATATCTTCACGGCGTCGCCACGGCTGGCTTTGTCACGTAGCAGACTGGCCATGGACCCTCGCGGAGATACAAGGCGCCATGCCCCACCATGCGCATCGTCCAAGTCGACTAGTGTCTGCGCTAGGGCTCCGCGCCGCGGCACTCGTCGCATCAGGTGTGGGGCCCGGCCTCCGATCCGTCGGAAACACGGTAATGGCCTCTTGGCTGCCGTCATCTTCCCTGGCCAGCCTTCTCGCGCGACGCGCCCGCCACGCCTTTCATCCTCCCCCCCCACAATATGTAACCATCCACTCATAGGAAAATTCTCAAACTGCATGTCTCTCCGGACGCTTCGTCTAATGCCTCGACTCCCATGGATCCCTCTAGCAGCCTCGACAACAGCCATACCAGATGGCCATCGCTGCACCTCATAATAGCCAATATTTGGACCATGGTCACTGCCTGTCTCGCCTGATAGCTAGTGGGGCTTGTTGTTCGCGTAAACGCTCATGTAACCATGTCTTGGCCCAAAATTTGCACTTGCCCACTCCTAATATCCCCGACCGACTGCAAGTTCAACATGTGCCGTAGAAGCTCCGTACGGATTCAAGTAAAATTCGGCGAAAAAAATAGGTCACCGTCCTCTCCGTCTAGCAAGTTTAAATCATGTCTCATGTATTTGTGCACTTATCCAGAGGCTCATCCCTCATTTCTCCGGTTCCCGATACCCGATATGAGCCATTCCCCCAACTTCAAAAAACCCTAGCATGTCCCTAAAGAGTTACCACTGCTAGCCCGTGACCAGAATTGGCAAATTGCTTAGGATCCCCTAGCCACAGCAGACGTGTGTGGCTTTGGCCTGATTAGATCATCGTTAGGGAGTCGACCCTACAGCACTAATTAATATGGAACTGCCCTGATTACTAACATCTTTACATTAGATATCTAGCTTTCTTTGCTCTTTATATCCGCTCCTAAACAAATGGCTGTTGCTCGGAAACCTTCCCATCACGCTTTCCTGGCCACTCTTTTAATCAATAAGATATCCCAATAACCCCTTATCACTTCAAGCCATCTACCCACAAACCTCTTAACGGGTCATGAATTTCGAGTCGAGTTTCGAAAAATCGAAAACAGAAAATGCCGGCGTTAGACATGTTTCCGTGTCATTACCTATATCGCCTATTACAAAGGTAGAGTCCAAAGACTCCAAGGCTAGATCAAGCTCCATTGTAGTAGAGATGATTGTAGGAGACGACGATGACGAGAAAAAGAAAGGATTGAGTCCTATCCTGTACATCTTGGATGAGAATTCGGCAGAAATCACTTATAAACAAGATAGCGGCAAGATAAACCAATCAAGGAGAGCTAGTCGAGTTCGGGATGCGAGAGGCACAAGAGAGTTCATTGACAGTGTCCGTGAGAAGCTCAGGGATTGTTCAAGGTTTGTGGGTCCGGGCTTCATGGTAAGTTCACCAGATTAATTGAGAGCCCGACAAGTAAGATATGGTCTAATTGCTTCATAGGTATCCGTTGCTTACATCGATCCGGGGAACTATGCAATAGATGTCAAGGCCGGTTCGACTTTTCGCTTCAAATTACTTTGTGTAGGACTAATGGCCAATATATTTGCCATTTTCTTCCAAGCCTTGTGTGTCAAGCTTGGGAGTGTGAGTGGCCTTAATTTAGCCCAGGCTTGCCGAATGTTTCTCCCAAAATGGCTTAATTATTTTTTATATGCCCTGGCCGAGGTTTCCGTACGTATTTTGAATCAAATATTGCTCAAAGGGACTGTCGTTATTCACATTTTCTAGATAATCGCTTCTGATGTTACCGAAGTTGTTGGCTTCACCATTGCGACCAATCTTCTGGTGCCTAAAATGCCCATGATGGTGGGCTGTTTTCTATCAATACTTGACGTTCTCTTCGTTCGAGCCTTATCAAGCCAGAGTCGTTCGATGAAAGGTGTTCACTTTTGTGAATTTATCGTCATGACTCTCGTTATGGCTGTGGTTGGATGCTTCTGTGTACAACTTTGCTTATCCAAAGCCCCAACCATCAAAGAGGTGCTCTGCGGATATCTTCCATCTCGGGATGTCTTTAGGTCCCAAGGGTGAGTTCAGCTAGGACATCCGTAGTAAAAATCTAGCTAACTTTGTAGAATTTATCAAGGCTGTGGCATCATTGGAGCTACGATTATGCCACATAGTCTTTATTTGGGTTCAAACTTAATTCAACCACGTCTGCGCGAATATGAGATCAAGCATGGAGTCGTCTCGGCGTCGAGTCCAGGAATTGACGAATCAGTACCATATCAGCCCTCTCCTAAAACAATCAACTCATTTGTCAAATTATGTATCCTCGAGCTATCAATATCACTCTTTATATTTGCGTTTTGCATAAACAGTGCCGTTTTAATCACTGCTGGTGCATCGCTCTACGGCAAACCAACCGATGATGCTAATCTGTTTGGTATTCACGCACTTCTTACGGGCGAGCTTTCATCAGCTGCAGGCACAATATTTGCCCTGGCTTTGCTCATTAGCGGTGGCAGTGCTGCTATCATCTGCACAGTTGCCGGGGAGATAGTTTCGAAAGGTGCCATCAACTGGAAAATGGAGCCTTGGGTGAGAAGGCTACTAACAAGAAGTATTAGTGTGGTGCCGACTCTCGTTATTGCTGCTTCGGGCAACAAGGGTGCACTAGATGATGTTCTGATGGCTTCTCAAGTTATTCTTTGCATGATATTACCTTTCACAACAGCGCCTCTCATATTCTTCACTTGCCTGGATCGTTACATGACGGTGCGATCGCGGAGATCTAGTCAAGAATCGGATAAATGTGACGGATCGGACCTTGACCCATCAAAATGGAATAAAAAGACTCGTGAAAAGTCTACGATACCGGTTGATCAGATTATGGGTAATAACTGGCTAACAACCATTATTGCCATAACGATCTGGCTAGTGATTGTAACTATGAACGTGGCAAATCTACTAGGAAAGGTCTTCTTTAGCATGGGAATAGAACATGGTAATCCTTTAATTAATTGAATTTCACCATAGAGGTGATGATGATGATGATTGTTATGACAGCGATATTGGTTACTAGAATGGCTTTAGAGGCGGTTTCGGCGGAGGCAGCTGATCTATGATAATGGAAGCCTGGAAATTGGAAAGATGCACAGTATCAGGTTGAAGGACTGGAGTTGGACTTGGATTGGGATTTTCCGATAAAACATTTTTCGGCTTGGACAATTTGTATTTATGCGCTTTAAGATTGGATGGTTTGAGTTGTGTTGAAGTTGAGTAGTTCTGTATTGATCAGGAACAGCAAAGCCTGAGTGTTGGATATAGACTTTTGGATAGGGAGAGAATAGTCAGCAAAACCTCATTGATCTCTATCAAGGTCGAATTAAATATTCTTCCCAGCGTATGTTTGTGAGATTTTTGGCGAAAGCAGAGGTGCCGAGAGGCAACCTATCGTGGCAGTCCTGGCAGAGGATATGGAGCCGAACCCTTCAAACACTCGCCCAGTCTTTGTGATACTTGTCGCGAAAGCTGATGTCAGTACACTTGTAACTATATCAAGTGGATCATTTGCATGACTGGGATTGCTTCAGATCAACCGAATCTTCAATTCCGGAATTGCCAGAGAAGTCGTCCCTGCCGAAAAATTAGTAGAGAGGGAGATGAATGAGGAGAAGATTAGATGAATGGTGTCCATTGGTTGAGGAGCGTAACGGGAGATCAACGATGATCATTGACCGTTGTTTAACATAATGAGCTCGAGCCACTTTCTTTTTAATTTTTTTTTTTTAATGGAGCCTCATTAGCAAATGGCAAGAATAATGCTGGTCAACTCGCGAATGCCCCGGTAAAGGCATGACTACGTGTATAGTTTCACTGACCTTTGTTGGCCAGTCTTTCAACTTTATCTCTGTTTTGTTTCGGACAGAAAGAGGTGAGGAGGCATTACTACAATTTTTAAAATCTTCCAGGTGTACTAGTACACACAAGGGGGAATGACTAGAACAAAAAACATTGGCTAGACTAATGGAACAACAAAGATAGGAGAGATTATTTAGGGGCGTTTGGTTACGTAGTGTAAACATTTGATAAATTGTCAGCTTTATAGCCGAATACAATATGAATCAAAAAAAATATATTTCATCTCTGTAAAGTAGCTGGGGATGTCGAATAGTGTTATGGAGTTGCATTGAGATTTCCAAGGCAGTCTGGCGTTATGGAAGCACTAATGACATCTTTAATACCACTCGCCTGACACTTCGCATTTTACAGGTGTTGTTTACAGGGAGGTCTTTGCTCTTTAGCCTTCATACCTTTTAAACCTTGAGTCCTTTCTTGCCATAATCAGCGCGTCACAACAATCTCTGATCTCTGTTTATTCCTCGCGCTGCTTAGCCGGAGATTAGGGTACTAATTGTATCATCAGCTTAGGCAGACAGGAGGTACCTTTCGGTTTGCATCGGACCCAGCAAAGCCAATGAGCATTGCAGTCAGCTCTTGTTCGCGCACACCAACCAGTACCTACCGCACAGGCTGATTATCTGCCCCGAACTTGAGCCACGAAGTAGGAGTGAAAAGTGCACACAAACCCTAGGTTTAGTGACGGGAGACAGGTGGTTGGCCGCGTGATGCAGCTTACCAGCTCGTAGAACAGTACAACTGCGGTCGAAATAACAGACTGCCGAGGCTTCACTGCCATCCCAAAGTCAAATAGATACGATTTGGCGCCGACGCGGTGTTTACGGATAGACCAAGGCCAGTCTAGCCACATAGCTGTACAAATGACAACCTGTCGGAATATTTCCTATGGATTCTTTATTTGTGGTATCTCAATAACGATAATTGCATTTATTCGTGTCTATCTTTCTTTGTGACGGGGCGCCAGGGCCTTCATGACCTTGAACACTCGTCACATGATATCTGCTTACATAGCTATTACTAATGATTACCAACTTGTTGTTACATCATCATAATCATTACTACCGCCCAAACTCCAGTATCCTTGGTCTATGCACATCCAAATAAAACTTGTGTCCTATTCTTCAGCACAATCCACATTCATTTCAGCAAGCTGCGGCGAAGCTTTCTCGGAGAACCTACACCTGAAACCCATCTCGCCACGTGCCAGTGCACGCTAAGGTCTAGGAATAGCACAGGAAGTGTTATGCATATTTACACCGACAGGATGTAATGGTTCCTCGTAAGGATGTCTTGGTGGTCGCCTGCACATATTAGCACGGCGATACCCTGATTCATAAACAGCGGGTGACGGGAAAAGTAACAATGGAAATACGGAGTGGAAAGATGAGGAATACGGAAGGATTTCCCTGGTAGCGGAGCTGTACGCCCTTGTCATGGAAACTGCCTAGAATAACGATGGGAGATGGCGAGTCTTGATGAAGCTGAGCTCTAAATCGGTAGGGGAACTTGAGGCCCATGGAATGCCAAATACCCGGGTGCGTGGTGGGCGAGGCCCGGGCTACAACGCCATGGCGGGAGGGATAGAGGCTCTCCCGACAGGCGGACTTGTCATGGTTCATTCCATTAACAAGGTAATACGTGGTCTGGCTCCTCGGGTAAATGATTTTATTTGCGCGGTATATGATACTGACTATTGTGGGGTATTTGAAATTGAAATATTTAACGTGACAATACGAGCCCAACATCCATTTAGACGTGACACTGGTAGATGGGCTCTGAGAGCTCATTACTACCCACATGACCGGCATTAAAGCCAAAAGCGACAAAAGAAATAAAAAGGAGCAATAAATGTCTGAAATACAGTGCCCTGCGCCGCATCCCTATCCTCCAAGCACATCTCCTCTCGAGTTAGAATCTGTCTCAGCGTGGTCATCTCCCACCCTGTTTATTCTTCGGCAGACTGTAGCATCTGGTAGTGGTTAAGAATTGGGTGAACTTCTGCCATCCTTTCTCCCCTATCATTTCCCTGGCTCCAGGCGAGGCCTTTTTCTCACAGCTTCACCAACGTTGCAACGCAGGTCGGCACTCTGAAAAATGCCAGGGCCTTTTCTCTCGGCCGCAAACGCACTTCAAATCTTCATGTTCAGGGTTGAAACGCCGGTGGTAGTCGGCGTAGTCCCTGTGGCAAGCTCTTGCCGCAATAAGATGATGAAACGACCATCTTGGTAAAGCTAGTTCCGGCGGTCGTTTGCAGCGCATGAAGAGGTCCAGATCTTTGTATCGTTTCGGTCGATACTTCTGCCACCACTCTTCCACGAGTTCTTGGCTGCGCAGTTTAACCCACCTCCCTAATGCAGCAAAGGTTAAATTTTGATCTTCTCCACTGGGCGTTGCTGAGGATAGTGACCAGTTATTGAGAGCTCCCAAGGCTGATTTGGCCAGCTTATCGGCCTCTTCATTGCCTTGGATCTCCATATGACCAGGTATCTAGCGTATTTCCACACGCTTGTTGTGCCTCAGTGACGAAAACTTGTCCACCACTGCCTGCGAGGAGCTAAATCTTTCTCTTTGGAGCGCCCGGGTGGCCGCTTGGCTGTCCAGAAGAATGTAGATTGGTAGGCCTTCTGCAATCACTACTGCAGCCTCTAAGGCTTTCATGGCGCCTACAACTTCCGAGTCGAATACCTCTGCTCCGGGAGGTGGACCAGAGCCGCTTCCAGGTAGCTTGCCTCTTTAGTGTACCACATATCCCCAGGCTGCTTGTCTGGGGCCCGATGAAGATCCATCAGAGAAGCCATATATCGTCTCGGCTGGCATGGAAGCTAACCATCGCTTTATACTTCCTGACCTAGCTTCTTTTTCTTGACTGCATGGAGTCGGTGCTGGGGAGCCGTGTGGAAAGTATAGCTTTCCAGGGCCTTCGGCTGTCGGAACTCTACGCACGCTTATTTGCAGGTGTGTCAAGTACCGTTCTGGTTGTCTGAACAAGCGATTTCTTTGTCCCGATCTAAACCCTAAGCATCTTATTGTCTCTTTCGGGTTCTCAGCTACTCGAATGGCTAGAGGATGCCAGACATCCAGTCTTCGTGTGCGAGCTGCAGATCGCAGCGTCTTTTGCTGGAGAATGATTGATGCCTGGGGTATCCCCGCTTCACGATGAAGAGCGCTATTGGGAGTGGGACGCCACGCTGGGAGTGCCACTCGGATAGCTTTCATTATCGTTTTGACCAGTAGAGATATATGCCAGCCTACTCCAGTGCCGACTTCTTTATCTCGCAGTGTGGTTATTCGAGTGAGACCTGGCCACCACGCTTCTGCCCCGTATAAAGCTGTGCTCAGAACGCATGCGTGTACCGCACGAATCAGAGGACCGGGTGCTGCACCGCGTTTAACTCCGTTTATATGTCGTAAGAAATAGACTAGACGATTAGCTTTTTCAGTCTATTCCTGTACATGTTGCTTGAAGTTTAGCTGGGTATCGAGCCAGACTCCTAACCACCGGATATGAGGTGACGGTACCATCCGGCGAAAGTTCACCAAGATGGAAAGGTCTGCCGTTTTAATTTTCTTTCTAGGCCCTCTTCCGCTCACTAGAAATTCGAACTTCGCCGGGTCAAACTCGATCCTATGCTCTCTGGCGAGAAGGATGAGGCTGTCGAGGTCGTCTTGAGCTGCAGATATAGCTTCCGCCGCGGTGTTTCCAATTCGGACGATCGCTACGTCATCAGCGTACCCGAATCTACTAGAGAGACTATGGTCCTGAAACAGCACAGCAATATAGAGCATGTAAAGAAGTGGCGACATTGGCGAACTCTGAGGTACTCCACATTCCAGTGTCTTCTCCTCTGTGGTTCCTGCTGGGAATATAATACGGGGATAAGGCTGTTGTAGGGTTAAACTTAAATAGGACTAGCGTCACTAGAAGGTTTTATACCACTCTGTCCATAGATGTAGAAAAGAAGAAGAAGAAGAAACGAACAACCGAAAACCTCACCTGCTCACTCGAGTGACCTGTAATACCAACAGTTCCACCACGGTATTTCACCTGAACTTTTCGTTGGCAAAGAAAGGTCTGAATAAATCGGCACAGGGATAGTGACCAGCCTTATTCTCGAAGGCATTTGAGCAGTCGGTTGCGTAGGACTGCATCAAAGGCACCTTGGATGTCTAGTGTGACCAACGCCGCACATTTTCCGCTTCTCATGGCTGCCTCAGCATCATGGATTATACAGGATGCAAGGTCGACTGCAGATCGTCCTGGTACGGAGCCAAATAATTGCGGATGAGCAACTTGGTGACATATTGTCAGCCACGCCATTCTCTTACCAACTAGACGTTCGAGTCCTTTGTCTGAATTTGACAGCAGCAAAATCGGTCGCCAGCCCTTAGCAGTTGACAGATTTCGTCCCGGTTTGGGAAGCACAACCTCTGCTACCATGAAAGCCGTGGAAAAGTGGCTGATATTTAGACAGGCCTGGTAGAGATCCTTGACCAGAGGTCCAAGATGGGACCAACAGGCTTTCAGTAACCGTACCGTTCTCTTGTGAGTGCCTGGTGCCGTATCGTTGACAGATATAGTGGCGCTTGTCACATCGTCCAGTGATATTTCCGTATCCCATGGGATACGCTCCTCCTGTCTATTCTCCCAGGTAGGAATGTCATTCTCGCCGCTAAATCTTGCCAAAAGAATGTCTCGTAGCGCACTAGTTCGCTCCCGCGGTTCAGATAGCCACCGGTATTCGTCAATCTGTAGAGGAAGGGTCTCAGCTGCTGGTCGAGGTTTGGTCCATCTCATGAGCTTGAAGACCTGCGCGTCAGTAGTGACTGCCTCCACTTGTCTCTTCCAGTACTCTCGCTTGGCTTTTCGGACCACAGCTCTAAAGCTTCTGCGGGCCCCTTTTGCAAGGTCCGGGTTGTCCCTGATTGCCTTGTATTCCTGCCATTCCGTGCGACATTCATCGCTCCACCATGGCCTAGTTTTTCCGATTTCGATGGCTGGGACTTTCCCTACGATCTTCAGCGCATCTCCAAGTGCTTGTAGGAGATCATTTGTGAAGTATTCGATGTCGATGACGTTGTCAAGAGGGCCGGGTTTGGTCCATTGGCTAACGCATCGGCTAAATTCCTTCAAGTTGGCGTCGCTGACACGAATGTTCCTTGAAATTCCGGAGAGATCTTTCACTATAGGATTCAGCACAGTACCCTCGATGGTCGAATGATCTGAAGTACAGTGGTAACGTGTGAAGACTGATGATATCGTGGCTGTGTTGCTCCAGGTTAAGTCGAGCACGTTTCCGTCTCTATGCGTTGGCTATCCGATAATACTGACTAGATCCATGTGGTGGGCTGTTGCCCATTCCATGATCTGGCTTCCATTGCCGTACTGGTTTGTCTTCAGCGGCTGCCAATGCTGTGACACAGAATTGAAGTTGCCTCCAACAACCACTAGCCCTCTGACTTCCCACCGAATTAGGAGCTCCAGAGTTCCACTGGTGCCCGGGGCACGATATACGTTGACAAAGGTCAGGCCGCCCATGTTTGCAAAACAGTAGTCAGATGTCGGGCCTGATGACTGTGGAAAGAATTGAGTCGCCTGAATGCCTTTCCGTGTGAAAGTAACCGCACGAGGCCGGATGTGTATTCCTCCAAATGGTATATAACCGTTGTAGTCAGGGTGACTTTTTGTGATAAAACCCCCCTCTTCCTTTCTTATCCATGGCTACGTGTGCACCGGCCTCCCATGCCTGCTGCAATGCTATGTCCGTATTTTCTCCACCCCTTCCGATATTCACTTGGTGAAAGTGGAAGGTGTTGTATTTGTTTTTTGGTGCTTTTGTTGAGGGGTTTCCTAACATTAACACAACATTGTTGAATCCTGGGCAACGACGGTTTCAACCGCTTTGCCATTCCTTTCTGAGTGCGCTAGAGCAGCGTGATAATCACAATATCCGCGTTCTCTTATGATGTGAAGTTCTGCCGGGGTGCGGGGCAGAATTATCCCGTTTTGTCCACTTGGCCTGGCCATACAGCTACCCTCATTCGAGTGGTGAGGTTCCGCGCAATTCGAGCACTTTAGCACCTAGGCCTGGCACTCTGATGTCTCGTGGGCTCCTCCGCATTGTCCACATCTCTGGCTCCTGGTACAGGAACGCGTTGTGTGGAATCCCCAGCAACGTTGACATTGCTCGATTGGTCCTCGGCGCGAGAAGGGAATGGCTAGTCCGCTCTCGTCAAATAGCCGAAATTTTGTGTCTGCTGATTTTTGTTGGAAATGAACAATCCAGCTCGTTGAGTATTGCCCAAGCTTTGTTTCTGTGAGCCTTACCTGGATTGTTGTGGCACCGCATACTGCTTGGTACTCGTTCTTCACCATTTTGTTGGTGACTGGGATGCTGCCTTCAAGCGTCCTGATGTACAATGGTACATGCGGGATTATCAAAAACGTCCATTTGGACGCTTCCTCAATCACAGTGTTATATTCCTGTGGGAGAGGTGCAATTCCCATGACTGTATCTCTCAATGCATCTAATGCGCATTCGAGAGCGATCCCCGACCTGACTGGGTACATGGACGTGATAGCAGAAGTTGCTATCCCAGCTTTTTCGGTGATAATTTTCTTGATCGTGACTGGCGATAACTTGTGCCAGTGGTAATCTTTCCTCAATCGTAAGAACAAGCGCTTGTCCTCCTTTGGGGTTGACTGAGGTTTCGGGTTGCTTGTAGGAGCAGGCCTTCGCGGAACTTGCACGCTAGGCGGCGTAGGTAGTTTGGCCGCTTTGCAGGCTACTGTCACCCAGAGCGAGCTGGTGTCTTGAGGCTTTGATGGAAGGGCGTGGCTGTAATCCTCAACAGCTGTGATATTCCTAGGTGCGACTGGTTTGGGAGTGCTTGCCATGGTGTGGTGTTTCTTACTCGAAAAATTGTGCGTTTCTGCCAGATCTATTGCAAAGGCAGTGATAACAGGCGTGATATTTTTCATCAGCGTCGCGATGACTGCTGCTGCTTGCTTCTCTCCTTTTCTCTTAGCCCAGGAGTCAGTTAATTCAAGAAATTCCTGGACTACGTCTAATCTTTCCTTTCTTTCTTGTTTTGCTTCTTGCATTTCATTTCATTTACGATGCCAAGCAGGCTTGGATGAAGTTGTCCTCCCGGATTGGAGAGTGCTGACAATGACGATGCAATAGCTGGGTCCATTGCACCGGATGGAGATTCTTGTAAAAGGGTAGTGAGTGGTATGACGTGGGATGAGTCGGAAGAAAAAATGGTGTTTTTGTGATGATTGATGACTGAGGGGGTGAGCTTAAGTTTGATTCAATTTAACGTCGTACCAGTGCACAGCTCATGATCATTATCACGAACCGGACGGCTTGGTCTATGCAGAACTACCCCACGCCCTGGCGCGCTCTAAAGCACATAGAAACTACAAGAGAATCTGACCAGCTGTCTGCGACTCTGATTTCCGATTTTGGTATAGCAAATTCCCCTCTACCAGAGAAGTTGCATATTTTTCTGGAAGTTGCATCGAAATTTTCCCACAGCAATCATGTTTTATGAGGAAATTTCAAAAGAGGTCACACTAATAAGAAAAGAAAAACCATATTCATATCCAACAGTGTTTCCATGGGAAGATTGTTTCTTTGAAAAAAGACGAAGTTGTTTCATCTAAGCCTGTCGTAAAAATCTCCTTCAGCCCGACTTATTTCCCAATGGCGAGGGTACCCTCATAATCAGCACTAGGTCTACTGATTTTGATTGTAAGAAGTAGAATACTGTAATTTTTTGCTTTCTCCAACTCGAGTTTGAGTCTTTCATAGTGCTGAGCCTACCAAAAGTACAGGAGCTGGGGTAAAAGCTCGCAAATATTGTGTGGATTGACTCCCAATGAGGGAGTCATTAGGCAGTGGGAGAGTTTATGGCAAGCCAGGCTTTTTGTCTCTCCTGGCGTATCGGCCGCATTCTCTCCTTATCTAGCCGAGCAAAGACCTCATTAGCACGAAAGAGCTGGGCTGGACAGCCAGGAGAGAAGACCCCATGAGGACCGGCACAATTCAGGCATTTTATAGATGTCAGACACAGTCCATTGTGAGAGTCTGCAGCGCATAGATTACATCGTGCCCGGCGCGTGCAAGCGTTAATATTGTGGAAACCGTAACATCGGGGATAGACCTAGAGGCGAGTACGGTTATCCGCTGGCCGAATTCTGGCGGACCGCGCAAAGAGGCGGATACTGGCTGTAAGTTTTTCTGAAGCTTGCTTTTAGACTACTGGACGAAGTGTTCCTTCCGAGTCAAGGGATTCCTTCGAGCGGCGTGTCCAGGAGATGGAGAATATTGAGTCAGTGTCAATTTTGGCGGCTGTTAGCTCCCGCCAGATTTCAGCAGCGGAGAGAGCCTCAGGGAATCCAGATGAGTTGTATCGGTATTTCGGAACCAGGCTAAGAAGGAACTTTGATCGTTTATCCTGCCTTTCAATCGAAAGAATTCCTCTTATAAGCTAGGGCTACAGCTGCATGAAGGAGTTCTGGAGCCTGGTCTAGAGAGGGAGCTACGAGGGCGATACCATATGGGACCGAACAGATGTCTATGATAAGCTGTGGACGTTCCATGAGACTTCTCAATTTTGTACGGACGAAAAAATCGTCTTCGTGACGAAAGTGGTGGTCCGTTGCTAGGCATGCCATGACTCTCAAATCGAGTCTGGATTTCACCACCGCAGATGCAGCTTGTTTCGCGACCTTAGATGGTAGATCCGGGGGAGGCAAGCCTTTCTCCAAAATTTTAGCTTAGGATAAGGTAGTTGCTGGAGTAGGTAGAGAGCCTCTTTTATCAATAGTATTGGTTTGAGGAGTGGTAATTGACTCCTCAAAAACCTGTAGCCCCAGGTAGACGAGGCTTAGACACCGGGACTACATGAGGCGCGCATATTCATCTACATCTCCCTTCTTTGTAACAGTCGAGGCCGACTTGATCCAATCCACCATCTCTGTATCGGGGGCTGGGTACGCTCCGGAGGCTCATTGGATGGCTTATCCTCCATGATCAAGGGTTGGTGATGAGAAGGGCTTCGACCCTAGCACCTGGTCTGATTGTGGTTAGCTTCATGATAATGGCGATAGGGGATGTATGTATGTGTGGGTTTCGATCGATCACAATTGAAACAGGGTGATGACAAATATAACTCGTGGCTCTACTACAGCTAGTTCCGCAGAACGCAATAGTTAAGCTTGAGTTCTAATAAATTTGTCTATATACTCCTAACTCCCAACTCCGAAATCTACACTTTGTGCGAAGCTTATTAATTGTAGGCTAACCATATTTAGTAGTCTATGTTACATTACGTATCCTGCTACGTTTAGGATCCACACATGTGTATGTTTATCGTACTACTTGAGTCAAAGACTGTGTAGCAGTAGGGTCTATAAAATGTATCGTAAATTTAAAAGTAAGTAGTTGATATAACAAGCATACCAAAAGGCTACAGGCATTTACCAGCGGAACAGTTTTCTTACCGTGGGTACCTTTCAATAGTAGTTATTATAGTAGTGTGGCGCATGGAGAAGATCCAGTCTCCACACAATGAAATCAGAAACAGTACCGTGTGTTCAGCAAGAGAGATGGATTGTTAATATGGGATAAATAAATAAATAAATTATTCAATTGTCCTGATTTGGCGCCTTTTTGGCCCATGCAGGTGTTGACTTCAGTCAGATACAATGATGATATAGTTGTGATGAACATCATGCCTCAGATATCATTTGCAAGTCTCAATACGACTGTGACAAGTCGGCTTTTTCTTCACCGCTGTCGAACTATGCCCTCCGTGAAACTCAACCAAAGTAAACCTCTCAAAAAACCTTGGGTTATCCAGACATGCCACCATCATCAATGTAGCTTACTTCAGTAAGGTGAGGTCTGCTGGAGTCGAACCAGCGATCTTTTGTCTCGGGTGGGATGGATTTTCAGGCTATCCAGACGCTACTTAGAAGACCGACCCGGATGGTGTACCGCTACAAGTTGCTCACTAAGTAGCACGCTTTGGTGCGCCGCAGAAAGTTCACAGCATCGGTCTACACGCGAACTAGCCGGGGCACAAGACACAAGCCTCCCTCGATCTACAACAAAACCATTATCGTAGAAACTTCTCCTCCAAATATCAAAGAAGTAATCTCTCCACTGAACGTGAGAGAGATCAGGACAAGTTTTCAAGATGATGCAAAGGAAAGATCCAACCTCGATGGGGGTAAGATTTCAGATTTTGGCAAGGAGATTTATACATGGAAGAATTTTATGCGCACTTATCCTTCGATTACGAGAGTGCAGCTGACACTATTAAATCAAGCTGACGATGGAAGTTGTCGTGGTCTGCCTCTTGGTGGTTGTCTCCGGTATAGTTTGAGTAGCCTGGACACCTACTCCGCCTGGGAGGGGGACTTTTCTCAACACCTATCAATGGTATCCCCTACGAGCCTCCAGCTCTCACTATAGAGTCTGCAGAACAGAGATTGAGTAATAACGTCCTCACTTCGATAAGGGTTCCCAATCGCTTGCGCGGTCTGTATCGTCTTCATCTCTCAACACAACCCCCTATCACCATTATCACGAAGCTAACAACGAACAGATCAGATGGTAGGGTCGAAGCCCTACTCATCACCAACCCTTAATCATGCAGGGAAAGCCATCCGATGTGTTTCCGGAGTATACCCAGCTCCCGATACCGAGATGGTAGATTGGACCAAGTCGGCCTCGACTGTTACAAAGAAGGGAGATGTAGAGGAATATGCGCACCTCGTGTGGTTCCGGTGTCTAGGCCTCGTCTACCTGGGGCTGCAGGTTTTTGGAGACTTTTTCCCGGCGCACGCAGTTTCCATTGTTACCATTTTTTTTGGTAGAAGGATCCGTGGAAAAGGTGGCTAAATTCCATAGCTACATACTGAGCTGAATGGCTATTCATCACAGGCAATATACCAATGATCTTTCAAGTAACAAAAGAAGATAGTAGCACTGTACAGGGTATGGATTTGGCCAGAGAGGAGCTCAATGTGCTGGGCAGTCTATGACTCAAGTAGTATCATAAAACATCACCCACTCTCCACTCGGGAACGAGACGCCTCAGACCATATTTCGCGCGAAGAAAATTCTATGGATGATAAAGGCATGTATAGAAAGCTCAGGGCTTTCGAGACGTTCCCTTGGGGGAAGAAAAAGCAGCCATAACTCCGCAGTGGTACTCGAAAATGAAATCCGAGGCATGAGTGTTCTTCTTGTATATTGAGTCATCTTTTCTGTAGTTTTTCTCTGACATTGTGTGACAGCTACCTAGTAGCAAACGCAATTAAATCTAATTCAAGAATATATATATATATATCTCCATGAACTTTCTTAGCCGTTGCAGCGCAAGGTATTATTCCCACATCAGATACCAAGTAAAAATGTGTCTATGGCAGGGATAAGACTTGTGTATAGATATCGCGCACATGACTCCTGTACACTGATGCTTCCGACTACATTCATAAGGCCCTCTCTTCGAACCTGCTCATGTGGAGAAGAGGAACTCCCCAATCCCTCGTTCTATTGCCAGGCCCAGCTCCACCGGTCTCGGAATTTCACACTCAGCCTGCCCTGAGCTCCAGCTTCGGCGGAGGCGGTCTATGCGCCTACTAGCTGGATGCGTGTCTCAGGTGTCTTTGAAGGGGCACTACCACAATTCTCATTGGACCTAAATCATCTAATGAGAAGCCAGAGGGCTCTGAATTGATAGAATAGTTTCCTCCTTCTTTCATGCCATCTGTAGATTATGCGGTTCGACGAGAGGCAGGATGCCAAGATGCTGTCTTCTTTTTGCTGTGCTGGGTCTGTCTAGGCGGTACGTAAAGGGCTCACGGGCGGTGCACCGGCACGACGTCGCATTAAAGCAAATTCAAATCGATAGATTCCTTTTCCTGCTCTACGCTATTCACACATCTTGAAATTGACGCGGTTTGCTAATTGATGCCTTCTTGCCCCTTTATCTCTACATGACTGGCCATGCTGTTATTTGTCTGGTTGGCCATCATTCGGCTCAGAGCTACGCACAGAGTACTTCTCAACAACATGAAGTTCGTCCCGCCCCCCCTCCAAACGACTGGTCCATCTCAGATCTGACCATGAGCTAACTCATGCCAGTTACAGTGCTCATGTGTAGAGGCGCAAATTAGTCTTCGGACCCGGCCACCATCGTTTATTCTAATTTCTATTCAGTCTGAGCTTTGTCTCGCCTTAGCATCTTTTCATCTCATCCAGGCGTCGGTTTCATCATAGGAAGCCCCGTACACTCGCCCATTAGGGTTTCCTCCACTTTGCCTCCCGTCCGATCCTCCTAAATGGCGTTATCTTGATCCGTCCGCCCAGCTCCGCATCTTGGGAACTTAGAATCAGTCCAGCCCTCTGGCGTTGCCCCTTAGCCTTTGAAGCATAAATGTGGAGGCCGAAAGTATGAATAAGAACTTAATACTGGAGCATTCACGTCCTAGCTTTGATCAAATGCTGTGATGTTCAGCAAAATATCGTGTCTACTTCGTCGCAGGTAAAGTTTATGGTACCCTTGGCTGGGACGACGACGCATCTATGGCCGTCACTTCGACCGTGACTTCAGAGCACGCCGCTGTTGCGTAATTCTGGATACTATCTTATAACTTAGGTTTGGATCATAGCTTTCGGGTCGTGGAACGCTTTGCTAGATGGCGAGACAAATACTGATTTGGTTTGCTAGTTTTAACATGCCAAGTATAGATCCTGCATCCAAAGGACGTGATACGGGTAATTAGCCCCGATATACTCATTACTAAATCATTGATCAGATCTTAATGAACCAAGAAGAAATGGATTAACCATAATTTCTAGCTACGGAGCTCTACACCTTGCTACCATATCCTTACTTCCTCCACCGTCGGACCGATTTCTACGACTCCACCCTAACTTGCCCAAACCTTTGCCGTATTGAATGGAGTCATTTTCCTACGTCTCAATCTACCGAAGCAAATATAGCGCGTCCTGCTTTTTAAATGTCGGAAGTAATATCTGAGCCATAGTTTAGCGCCCAAAACATCCCAAAATCGAAGAATCTTCAGACAAAGCCTGCTCTAGGATTCCAATCAATAAACTTTTCTCCCTTAATC
The DNA here is from genome assembly GCA_900239735.1 of Blumeria hordei DH14. Lineage (NCBI taxonomy): Eukaryota > Fungi > Ascomycota > Leotiomycetes > Helotiales > Erysiphaceae > Blumeria > Blumeria hordei. The sequence goes on from OENG01000023.1 coordinate 1,091,389, forward strand.
TAAATCTAGCTACCTGTACTCCCTCTAGCTGTAGAGTATTAGAGTAGTAGTCCATCACAAGCCAACCTCTGTGCTTTATGTTTCACGACCTAATTTCCACATTATGGATGTACGTATATTCGTGATTTGATAGAAGAAGATGGCTAGTGATTTGCGAGGTAAGCTGCTTGTTCAGTCGCTGAGGCGCGATGATTTGTGATGAGACCGAGTTGAAGGCCTCCCGTGAGAACGAAAGGGTCAACACTGATGAAAAGCCGCCGATTTTTGATATGCTTGCGAATGCTCTGACCTCCATTCGGACGCGATTCTTCTTAGCCATCCTAGATATGCGGAGCATATTGAGCGAATGTACAGGCACCACTGGAAGGTGAAGGATTCGTCGTGTTTTTTTTTGCATCAGGTTTTAATAGCGTATGCAGCTATCTAGCTAAGACACAATATCAAAGAAGAGTATAGAATAGATGAGTTAATGTAAAGTAAGAGCATTCATGCCTCGGATTTCATAGAATTCGTCGTTACTGACCGATAGAGGTTGATTTCTGGATGTCGGCTTATCGACCAAAAACAAACCAACACTACTCCTCCCGACCACCATTGCAACACTAGAGCAACCTCTTGTGACTGAAGCTCGGCTCTGGTAGAATCTTTACCCTTTAGATTCTAAGAGGACACCACTGACAGGTATTCAGACTTTATCCACTCTACATTACGAGTTCAGATACGTAAATTGATCTTTTCACCGAAAACCAGGGCTGGCTCAGGTGCTGTCATGTAGCCATAGAGAGGCTTGATAGCATTAAAATAATAAGTGTAGCGATTTTCCTGATCTTAACGTATACCGGTCATACTATGTGCATTAAAGTGCGCAGGATAATTATTTCCTTGCATGTACAATAAAAATACAAAGCCGTAGTTAAGAAAAAATGTCAGTCTGATTAGAGTGATTTCTGGTATGGCTGTGCCTAGAGTTGAACAAAGCCGAGGTTCTGCTTTGTTGGGTTCTCTTTCAAGCAGTCTAGTCGAATGGTTATGGCTATGGCATTCACTTGCCCTTACTCTCTCGTTGGGAGCTGTGACCCGAACAGCTATTTCCAAGTGAGGCCCTGTGTTAACCATACTCTACGACAATTATACTCGACAATGAGAAACCCATAGGGCTGGAGCAAAGCAAGTGGGATGGAGGACGAAACGTAGATGGCGAACATAGTTAATGGGTGAATGCCTATTCTATATTAAGAAAACTGAACCGGACCGATACAGAATTTCCTCGTATCGGCGCGCGCAACCACTGCCCTAAATTGTTGAATAATGCCGGGACGCGGCTGAATTAAAGGGAAAATACGGCCGTTCGCTGTCAGGAAAGAATACTCAATTTCTCCGGGACCATCAGGGTACGGACCCACGTTTCATGAGCCTATGCGCACGATCGCCTATTCCATATTCGACTATTTCAACCTAATATCTACTTATCTGCCTTTTATGATAGGTCCTGCGCTAGTCTGACAGCTACATTAGATGCGGGGGCTAGAGCTTATGTTCATAGCTGTCAAATTCTGGCTGGTTTGAGCAAATTTGATTGAGTCAGAAGCATCTGGTGGCTCAATGATGTATTCAATTTGGGTTGAATATCGTTCTCGGAATCCTAATAATCTCATCTGGAGTACAATCGACAAGGTACTAACATTGGGCAGCTTGCCCCAATAATATCATTGAGATTAGTCAGAGATGATGTCAAACTAGGCAAGTGCAAAATTGGGATCTAGGCCAGAAATGTCACTGACCTTTGTGTGATCTAAAGTGCCATGGGACTCGTTCTGCAGATACCTTGACAGGTTTCTGCCCCTCCCGCACCCGCAGCTCCTCGCGAAAGTCATTAACCAATCTTCAGCTCTAGTGCGTTCTATTTTGGGTACCAGAGTCTATAATAAATACTTCGACGCTTGCACTTGAGAGCACAAATCACTACTCCTCCATTACGCTCTCAGCAGCCATCGGACGGCATATCTTATCAAACTTCTTGCATTCCCGGTACATTCACATTGAGCTCAAGACAGAGAATATTAGCATCATGAATTGTCCCTCGAGAGTAGATTGGATAGAAGACGATGGATACAACCAAAATCCAAAGGGCTTAGCAGCAGATCTTACAACCCGAGAGGATCTAAATGGAAGAGTAAATTCGCGTGCTCGAAAATTGAGTAAAGACGATAGAACGAAAGAGCTAGGCCTCGTATTACCACTCATCGAGGATGGTCCTTCAAGCGAAAGAAGTGAAAATTATGGAAGGCCCGACGGTGAGCAGTTGGCATCGGAGAACGCTGATAATGATGCTCATGGGAACGGTAACGACGGCAGAAGTTCTGTTGGAAACAAGGGAAAAAAATTTCAGGCACCAAAATTTCTTCAAGCTATTATTGCCAATTCCAAAGAGTATTTGAAGTTCGTAGGTCCAGGTTTCATGGTATGTTCTGATCCACTTGTTTCTCTGGCCCTTGAAACTGAAATTCTTCAGATATCTGTGGCTTATATTGATCCTGGAAACTACTCAACTGGAGTAGTTGCGGGAGCAACATTTCGATTCAAGCTACTCTGCGCTGGTTTGATGTCCAATGTTTTTGCAATTTTTTTGCAAAGTCTTTGTATCAAACTGGGAAGCGTCAGTGGCCTTAATCTAGCGGAAGCATGCCGAGCATTCCTCCCTAGATGGTTAAATTATTTTCTGTACGGACTAGCCGAACTAGCGGTAAGAGCCTTTATCCCCATAAGGTATTATCTAACTCGTTTAGATTATTGCAACCGATGTTTCCGAGGTAATTGGGACTGCAATTGCAATCAATCTATTGATCCCGAAAATATCTCTGGTACTCGGCTGTGCTCTTTCAATTATTGACGTGCTATTCATTTTACTTTTCTACAATCCAAATGGATCAATGAAATATCTTCGCTCGTTTGAGTGTTTTGTTTCTGTCCTCGTTCTTGGTGTGGTTGTTTGCTTCTGTCTTCAGCTAAGCCTCATCAAAGATACATCAGTGGTTGAGGTTTTCCGGGGATACCTTCCATCCCGAGAAGTCTTCAAATCTCAAGGGTATGGGCGTTCCAAGTCAATAAAAGGAAATTAGACGCTAATTTGTAGACTTTACCAAGCTTGTGGTATTTTAGGCGCAACCGTCATGCCACATAGTCTCTATCTTGGCTCAGGCTTAGTACAACCACGTCTGCGAGAATATGATGTCAAGCGAGGTATTATTCCTGCATCAACAAGCTCTGAGCTGGAAAACAAATTGCCTTACCAGCCGTCGCCTTCGGCCATCAAAGCTTGTCTAAAAATGTTTATTATTGAACTAACTATTTCTCTTTTTATATTTGCTCTCTTTGTCAACAGCGCTATTCTCATCACTGCTGGTGCATCTCTCTACGGTACTCCCGTCGGAGAAGCTGATCTTTTTGGTATTCACAAACTTCTTTCAACTAATCTTTCTTCGGCTGCTGGTACAATCTTTGCTCTCTCTCTTCTTCTAAGCGGTATAAGTGCCGGAATTGTAGGTACAATCTCTGGTCAGATGGTAGCAGAAGGCTCGCTAAACTGGACACTACGACCATGGCTACGAAGGCTCATAACTAGGAGTATTAGTATCGTCCCAAGTATTGTCATTGCTGCAGCTGTTGGAAGAGAAGGACTCAATGACGTGTTAAATGCCTCTCAGGTGGTTCTTAGTATAACTCTTCCGTTCATTACAGCACCGCTGATTTTCTTTACTTGCCGGGACCGCTACATGACTGTTCGTTCCCCACAGTATTGTGATGAGGTGGTTACTCGAAATGAGCTGGTAAATATTGATCAAAGAGATGCACCGCAATCAGAGATGAAGATGACTAATAATTGGGTCACAACTGCAGTTGCAGTAATTATCTGGCTTATAATCGCGTTTATGAATGTAGCAAATCTGGTATTGCTTGGGAAAGGCGTTGGTGGTTAGGGGGACTTCACGAATGGTGAGAGCACGATATTTTGATGTGCATTCTAAAAATCGGCTTGGATGGAGGGAGAAAATCATATGGAAATGATTTTCAAACGTATGGTAGTTTTGTGACTTCATTTCTTGGAAGTATGCTCTACTCGGTAACTATAAGAGAGGCTTGCGGAATCAGCATCAACGGAAGATTACAATATTACTTTAGGTATTGGTTAGATGTGTGAAATATTATATCACTTCGCATGCATCTCTGACTTGTATCTCATTCTGATTCCTAATACTCGTAACATCCATCAATTTGATGAATTATCATATTACGCGAAAAAACGTAATGTTTCACCCGGACTCTGACATCCCGAATTTAACCCTCTTTCAGTTGGTTGACCCTGCACCAAAAGCAAGCTTACCATGCGCAATTATGGCGAATGTTGGAGCTGGAGTGGGTAAATCTAGCGATCTCGATTTATCGCAAACAGGGACAACAGCATCCTACTCTGAAGGCAGTGGTACAGACCAGCACCGCTGAAAAAGAAACTTGAAATCTTATGGTCCTTATTAAAGAAGTCAAGGCCATATAGTTTGGATGATTCCGATATACCTACCATGGAGAAAGTGAGAGAGGCTATAATAGCCTTCAATGCTCACAGGAAGGAATAAGAGAAGTTGAAGCCCAAGCAACCTCTGATCAAGGAAAGGATGTCGACCCTCGAATAGGCTGTAGAGAGTAGTCTTGAAGACTCCTCTTGAAATTCGGTACCCTGAATGGCTCCAGGGTCGCTGGTCCTAAGGACGTACGCGTCAGTCGTCGCGCCTGCAATGGCAAAAATAGCGGTCAGCATAGAGGTTGAGGGAGTAAAAGATAGGCAGCCATCACAGCGGCAAACAAATACATTAAAGTAAATTTAATATTCTTACACAGTTTGTTAACCAAGGAGTAACGATACTAAGGTGTTTGTCCAGACGGTGCCCCTAAGGGATCTAACTCTTAACCGAGCTTAACCAGAAGCTTTTCAAGTACCAAAGCACAATTTTCCGTGGAGGGTTGTGGAGTTTCACCGAGTATAGAAATAGGAAGCAGTGATGCCAACAATTCCAAGTTGATTCAAGAGATTTGCGAGTCGACAAAGGCTGGAATTTCAAGTCTCAAATCCAACATATTATGTCGGACATAGCATGGCAAGGAGAGATAACGAGCCAAGAAGATTGATCACACGAGAGGGTCTATCATTCCGAGTCAGCCCCTAGGAGCCTTGAAAGAACAAGAAGTTCGCCACGGTATTGTTTTCGATGCTAAGCTGTACATTCCGCAGACTTGATCTCATAGGGCTCTCCTTGCTCGAGACTGCCCAAGGAAACGGATTTCTTGTGTTTGCTGCGGCAAAAGAAACTGTTCATAGCAGAGAGCGACGTGTCCAAGATTTCAGGTGTTCAAGAGGAGTTGCTATGAAACCCATCTCGAGTCTCTGGAAAGGACAGCTGACATGCGACGAGAAATTTTTATCCCGCGGTAGCACAATCAACGGCAAAAGTTAGTGACGATCAGGAATTCGCCCTGTTCGTTCGAAAAGTAAAGACGCACGGAGGATTGGGCTTGGGCCACCCCGAAAAGAAGTTCCAGCCTAGCAGCTACAACTGTTGCGTCGGTAGAGGCACGCCATCTCAACCATCCCTTCAAACTCGCGAGGATCGGGGCCTAAAGAGAAGGCGACATCATTGCTCAACTTGATCTGAGGAATTGCCTGTCGGTGGATGAGTTTAAAGAGTTGAGAGAAATACTGAAAGGTGTCATACAAAAGTAAAGCTTCGGTCTAAAAATGGGCTTTACTCTCGTTGCGGGATACCCAATCTTGCTGCTCCAAAGCTTCTCCCTTAATAATGCAGCTATTTGTCTCCCTGGGCCTGTATAGAGCAGCCAAATTGGGCAATATTCAATAATATATATAAATTATTATAATAAGCCATCAGCTTCCCCGTCCTGAATGGGGGCTTTATATTTGTTAAGCTGTGCTGGACCAAGTGAGCTACGAATGATTACATCGGCTGTATGCTACATGAATGGCATGATCTTCGCGAAAGTGCAGAGGGTTTTGGAATATTACCAGTCTAGCGGCCGTGAGGAGCGAAAATTTAGGAGACGATGGCTTTTTACCTGCCAATGATATCCCTTACAAACCTCTAGCTCTCATTGTGCAGCCTATAGGGCTGCGGTTGATCAACTCTTTTCAATTTTGGGCCAAGGTATCCCCTCCTCCCGCAAAGGTATGCTTCTGATGATGCTTACGACGATCACGACGACGATAATGATACCGGGAAATAAGACGGACATTACATTTCTGAACACTGAGGCGGTAGCTGTAGGAGCCCTCTGCATACCCTAAAATCCGATGCCCACTCGTAGGTAAACAGAAGCCCGCCAGAGCAAAGTAAAAACAATTTCCTCCGCCCTCAAGGGAGAGGGGCAGACTCCGACTGGTCATTGAAATCGTCTCTTCTAATCATAAATCTTGTCTCCATCTGCTAGGAGAACATCCAAATTTACTCGACAACCTTACGCACACAACGCTTTCTGGATGCCAGACTTCGCTACTCGACGGCTACTGCTCTCGACCAACACTTTTCTCAAATCCTTTCATGGCCTTTGATTCTTCCAACGGCACGCATCAGTGGAGGAGTGGAGGGAAGGTTGGGGATTGAAAGGGCGCTCCTGGCTTTACAAAAGTCGGCTGCTCCCGGATAGTCAGCCCCCTCGAGCGCTGCAAAAGGACAGCTTAGTCTTGGGATTTAGTCCTGATGTCGGTGGTAGGAGAGCCTCGCACTCAGTGGGGTTGTGGCTCTTGCTTGCAGTTTCACACCCGCAAACTGCCATCGCCTTGTGGGCCGGATCGGGGAAGCGACAGCGGGATAACGGTTCCTCTAAATCCACACTCGAATGAATGTATGTGGGGGTATCACGGCCCAAAACAAGCCTTGAAGCAGGATTTTTACCCTCAGCCTTTGCGTAGTAAGAAAATCCTTGATTCATATCAAAATTCCTACCAAGTCGAAGACGCGGAAGGACATGCCAGAGATATCTATGTCGCTTTTAGTCTAACGCTGGACTCATCACTCTCTTTCAGTTTTCTCCAATCCGTGTGGAGGACGATGCAGTGTTTTGTGATGTGATTATCGCATTTACTCTAAATTTATCTCTACCAAGTGTGAGGGATATAGTACATCTGTGTCGGTGTTTCGGTATAAAATGCATGGGCAATATTACAAGTATAGTATATTAATTTTATCCTCTAGGGAGAGAGAATTACTATTGCTAGACTACAAATGTACATACAATCTGAGATACTCTCCTTCGATATGGTTCCTCCTATGAGCGGAATGATGTGGACTCTTCGACGATTCCCTAAAAGATTCGCGATACATCGCTCATTCTCGTGAACCTTCAGTCTGCTTCCAAAAGGCACTTGCAGAACCTTCTAAGCCCCGTGTATTCTGAGATCCTTCCCGAAGATTCCCGAAGATTCGCGTGGTATCATTGCCTGCGCTAGCCAGCGTAGGCTACAGGAGCCCTTAGGCTTAGCAGCCGCTACAATCTATGCGAGTACTGCACAGCCCTACAGGGCCATCATTGCACTGTAAACACCGCCATGGCTGGATGGTGCAGTGGTACATCATCTTGGCTGGTATCTCAAGTAAGGTCTGGATAACTGAGACATATATCCCACTCGAGACAGGAGACCGCTGCTTCGAATCCAGCAAAACTAAACTACATTTCTCGCGGCGCTAGTATGCATGGACGATAAAGGCATGCTTGGATAATCAAAGGTGTTTAAATTCCCTTTGGTGGGTACTCACGGAGGAGGGTCGACTGTTTGTGTAAGCAAACATACCTGATAGTGGTATTAGCAAATGAAATCCAGAGAATAAGTATCTCTAGCGTCAAAAGAGTCATCCTACATGTATATATAGTACCGGTCATGTGTCATAGCAAAATAGCTGAATACACATTAGATGATTTAAAAAGAGGCCATCATTATGATCGACCATTGGAGCATAGCTAAACAATGGTATGGAGTTAAGATTGTAGTACTTCCTGCATAGACGGTGAAGTACTGTATAGTGGGTACCAAACATTTGTATATAAGTCCTGGCTACCACCGTGATATGTAGATGATTAAAACTAAGCTATTCATCATATCATCAAGCTCCGATAATCGTTATCCACTTTTCTCTGCTATCCCTAGCCTATTCAACATTCCATACCTACTCATGCCTTAATCATAATAGTATGGACTTAGACCAAAGAACTGGCATGTGGGGTGCAGGTATAGGCTCCGAACTAGCAAAAAGTAAACAAGGCACCAAAATTTAGAGTAGCCCTTCACAATGAATTAGACGTATCCTTGGATCACTTGTATATTCTCCGGTCGTCCACCACTGATTTGGATCACTGCCCTTGATTATCGTATTTTCTCGGTCGGCGACTGCGTGGGGTATGTTGGCCCTCTGAGCTCGTAGAACAGGCATCCCCATGCCTCAAGCCGGACAACAAAACAGTGTAATTACCTCTTACGACCAGCATTAGCGCCGTGAATTCGGACGATACTTGTCGGATGGTTTTACCGAATTTTCCTCTAAATCTAGCCACATGCCAGGGCTTGGGTATCTCTAAGACTAATGAGGCAGACTGCGCAGAGATCCTCCATCAGATAAGTCAAGATCCGTGGTCGCCGTAGTGAGCCCTTGCGCTAGACAAAGGCGCATGCCTTTGCTATTCGTCTGACTAGTCGCGTATATGTATCGTGTTCCGTTCGGCAACACGCATCATTTATGGTTCGTAAATAATCTAGGAGATATCCCTTACCGAGAGCGTGTAATGTGAAATAGCCCTGCCCTCCCTTCTGTGCTGCATTGAGTAATGGTAGGTACCCCAGAAATATTGACGATAGAAGCTCTCATTGCTCGCATTGGTATTGTGATAACGAGGTTATGAGAAGTCTAAGAATGGTCGCAATGGATGTAACAGTCAACTTGGGTGGATATAGGATAGCGCTTTAAGTCTAACGTGAAGAAGACGGAGATGTATTGTAGATCTGCTATATTGATGACTATTGAAGATAGGAGTGGAAAAGGTTGACCATGTACAGAGTTCTAGCAGCAGGTATTTATACACAAAAATGGTACACAAACTATACCCTCTTTAGCAATAACTCCCAACCATTCAGCCATTCAACAATTACATCATTAGATATACCTGCGTCATATGATCATATTATCATGTATGGTTGAGATACTGGTGTTGTCATTGCTGTGTGTTAATGACGTATCATTGACACAGGATTGCCTGTCCTGTCGGTTACACTTGCCTAATACTAGCCATTTCAAGTTATGTGATCTATAAATGGGCCTGATCACAACAATTGGACACCAATCAGCTCTGCAGACTAAGGTGTGGGCTGACGGTTTATAGGGTGCTCTGCAGGTTTGGATATGTGTCTAGAGACATAGGACTTCATTCTGAAATGTTAAAACTAGTTGAATAGAAAATCTTTGGCCTCTAGGTGTTCGTTTGCGACGTCCTTTCCTTCCCATCAAAGCCCTAGTAAACCAGATGGTATGTGAGGCGTAGGACTCGAGGCGTAGGAGAGAGCGTGGTGCGAGTTACGGAGGAAGGGCGGCTCGTCGGAACGCAGAGGGATTCCTTGAGAAGTGGTAGAGGAGAGCACGGGGATCGTTCTGGATAGAATTGCTGGAGGCGACGGTAGCTCACCGACGGTGGCAGAGGACGAGAGTGAGATGTGATTAGAATTATGTGACTATTCCTAAAGATAGGAAACATAGCGTGAAGGCATCAGTCGATGAAATGAAAACTACTTCATTGTCCCCGCCAGGCAATAAAGCCTAGTCTTCCTTTGAGTGAGTCATCTTTTCTGTACACTTTCCCTCATATTGTTCCATAGCTAGATAGCTGCATACGCAATTAAAATCTCATGCAAAAATAAAAATAATATAAAAAATATAGCCTAGTGGGATTAAATGTGGCACCCGTGACCCTGCCTAAGGCAAATTCTCAGAATCTTCACATAGTACTTCAGGATACTTCACTCTCCACGGCTCCGGCGAGTGTTTTAGTGTCATACTCGGACGCCAGATCAGCCCATCACAGAACTCCGCAACAACCTCAATTCCGCCTCTGACCCAAAGCAGAACCCGGTGGATTTTCTCGAAAGCTAATGGTCGCCGTGGGGGTTTTCTTAGCCGGGGCCTAGAGGTAGGTACCGTAAACATGCTATGGCGTACCCATGGTGGATTTAGAAATGTCCCTCATGATTTAAATCACACAATAATATCCTAGCAAAAGAACTGCATTTTTGTTACATGCGGAGGGGGGAGCGTTGCTCATATTGCTAACGACTGGACGGGGACGTCGTGAAATGCGTAAACGACAAGAGTCTACCGTGAGCTGCTCGACATTGGCCTTGCGAGAGCCCCGGAACCGTGTCGATCTACGTGCAATCTTGCCATCAGTCCAGGGAAGATGAAAGCATAATTCTCATCTCACAAACGATGCAAATTGAGGGATAATGCCCACAGAGTTGGCCAAACTTGCGACGAATGTAACAACAGTAAGCTGAGGAGTTGCCTGTAGCTTGTGCAATCTAGCATTGGAACATGAACGGCCTCGGCACTCAGTGTCGTGGGCATTCGAGATGATTTCTTGCTACGTGCGCGAGATAACCTCGATACAAGCTCCTGCTAGCTATCTAGGCCAGTCTCGAGGGTAGCAAGGGGGTTTGTAATTAGGAGAGAGACGTGTATAAGCCAGGAATATTGGGTGGATGTGAGACTTGTGTTCGTACTGGGGCCCTTTACGTTATCTGCCTTTGATCCAATTGAGTGTGATATATGTGGAGGTCACTACTCCACCACTCATCTCCGATTGAGGCTGATTTTTACCTTAATCGCCACTCCATCAAGCGGACTGTCTTCGTCGGCCTCCAAATAAATGCCAACGACAATGTCAACGGTGAGACGAAAGCTGAAGACCTATCCGCTGTGTCCTCCGTAAACCCGGTGATGAAATGATTCTCCAGAGCCAAGTCGAGTCAAACTTGGCCATTCCAGAGAAGTTGATCAACGGCGCAATGATTTAAGACTCCCACCACACCAATCTCTCGCCCCCACCGAGATACACTCTACCAAGGATCATCTCGTATGTAAGTATGGCTTGGTACGTTCTCGTGCTAGCGAAGACACCTCTCGTCGACCCATTCTCTGGCCTCGACTAGCCGCCAAATACACGACCACGACAATATGAGTGAGGTTTCTGGGCACGCGTTGGGTATCTAGTAAGTGGCGGGGGTGTGGGTGTAAGCATGAAATGTTATCACGTGGTGTCTCGTGGCTCCTAACTACAACGGATCTTGTGTAGAGCTTGAGACTAATACGTGAATTCTATATCTCCTAAATGTAGGATATCTATGCGCCTATATACGTCAATACTCTGTTACCCCTCAGCTCCAGTGCTATCTGATCGTGTGAGATCACAATGGCACTAGTATTTTGTGCATGTACCGTACATCCAAAATCTGATCAACCCGTGATAATGTAGATCTTTTCAGGATCCACAATACTCCCCTTCCCATACCTGAGCTGTCCTCAGCTCACAAAAAATATACTTGCATAGCCATAATACACATAAAACATTTACAGTCTAACGGCGGATACTTATGACCTGTCCCAACCTTGAACGAGTTATTTCTGGCTGCCATAGCGTAGGCTTCTCACCAGGTTTCCTTGTCGAAATTTCGCTAGTGATAACTTTGTACCATTTAACTTATAGTCTAATTTGCATCCTCCAGCAGACATCAACGAGTGTATATTTCTGTACTGATATCTTAGTTTTGCCAACGGATTATTGTAGAATAATTCAAATTATTCCTTCATTGTCGTATTCTCGATTTCCAGTCGCCCAGTTAATCTGTCTAATTGAGAGGCATTTTTTTCTTTTAGGTATGAAAGGTTCTAGTCACGAATAGCCATCATATTGGAGGCTTAAGATCTTAGGATTGTTGTGGAGTGTAATTTTATTTGCTTAGTGGCTCGGTCGGTTTTCTTCTCGTAGGTTTGGTTCCTAAGTGTGTTCCGGTATGCCACCACTTCTTCTGAAAGTTACATCCTGAATATGGGCAATGGAGGCTTTGTCTGGGTGGAAAAGCTTCCGCTTGTATGCCATCACCGTATATAGAAGTGCCTTGCCAGGGAAATTAATGAAACTGTCTAGAAGGTCCTGGCCATAATCGCTTTGAACACATTCTCGCTTGTCTTACTTTGCCATCGCTTTGAGGCTTCCTAGGAATTGAGTGGGTAAACTTTGATTCCTTTTTTTTTGAAGCTATATAATATAACTTGCTGCTGTGGCTTTAAAGAAATCTAGAAATTGTTTTTGATATTTGTCTTTCTGCATTGTAGGTAGCTTGCTTGGGTCATGGGAAACCCTTAGAATGAAAAAATATGGAAAATAACGTGTGTGACAAAAGGGTAAAATAACGTGCATGAATTTATTCCGTGTTCGGTAAGGTTAGAGGAAAGAGGAATTAGAATTACACGGAGATCTTCGGGAGTGTAGTCCTGGGTAGCATTTCCATCTAAAAGATATGCGACAACTAGAAAGAATATTTAGACGTTTTCCATAAAAGATTGGAAAATAGACGGATCGCTATAAAGTTGCCTATTCTTTTTTCTTTTTTTTTTCCTTTTTTTTCAAGTAATTATCGGAAGTTGTCCTTGGCTTTCGGGGTCGGGGTAGGATTCTCTAGGAATTCGAGAGGCTTTTTGAACTAGTGAGGGATATTCAGGAAAATTTCAGTCGGAAAGCTATCAAGAAAAGATGGTGTATTATCTGATTTTTATTGAGAGATTAAAGTGATCTTTAGTTTTTAATTCAATTTTGAAATAATTTGATTTCTTTAAGTTAATATTGAGTAAAAGTTTATAAAAACGGAACAAGACAAACAGCTATGGTGGAAGATGGGTTTAACAGTGAATGATTAGACTAGTGCGAAATTTCTTTTTGATTGTTGTGGCTTTCCTGCAGTAGTTTTAAGCGGAAGCCTTGTATTCGTTTTTTTTTTTAAATAGAGGTAATAGTTGCGCTTTTGTGTCCATATAGCAAAGAAGTTATTATCTTCTCCTTTCATAGTGGTACGGCGAGAGTAGATAGCTCTAGTATTATGAAGCACTTTAATTCGCTGCATGGCTTTAGCTATAATTTCGAGAAGACTTAGCCATGTAATAGAAGAGTTTATCTGGCCCTCAACACGAGTGCAGAGGAATTCTTCTTTTAGATCCAGCCAGCGCGGTTGTGACTGATACCAGTATGAGACTGGAGAATCCCTAAGAGCTGGCTGGAATTCTGCAATCTTTGGAGACATTGGAGGATGGACTTTTTCGAGAAAATGTTTTGGCAGAAGAGTCACTTTGTTTATAATACAGGTGCATGCATCGTGTGTTATATTGTTGAGCGAATAGACCTGCGGTCGGATCTCCTTGGCAAATTGTTCTTCGTGTGACATTGTGAAGGAACCAGTTTCGGGATTAATTGAAGGTGTGGTATCTTCCTCTGGAGTATTAGAATATGGTCCCGCAATTACTTCAAACTCATCGTCTCGAACAAATGGTGTAGAAACAATTTCGGCGAGCGAGGACTTTGTAATCTAACTATTAGGGTTAGAGGCAGCTTGTTCCCGTGGACTCCCCTTTATCGTTGACAAGATGTCGATTAACAATAATTAGACGCGGTCCATTTTACTCTTTACTTGATCCATTACTCTATCCAATCGCTCTTTTTGAGAGTTTGTTCTATTTGTCAACTCCGCGAGATAGTAAGAGAATTGCTCAGTTTGTGCTTCCTGTAACCTTTCATGTTCATCTAACTTAAGCTTGTCTTTTCCGGTAAAACTTTTCTCAAACATAGTAACAATTGAATCTTGGCGATTCCTTACCAGAATCTTATTTTAAAACTTAAAAATGAGGTTTAATCTTCAAAAATATATTTTTGAGGTTTCTGGGCGCGCGTTGGGCACCTAGTAAATGGCGGGGTGTGGGTGTAAGAATGAAATGTTATCACGTGGTGTCTCGTGGCTCCTAAATACAAGGGATCTTGCGTAGAGCTTGAGACTAATACGTGATAACATTTCATTCTTACACCCACACCCCGCCATTTACTAGGTGCCCAACGCGCACCCAGAAACCTCATGAGTTCCTGCAAGACAAATAAAGACAGACAGAAAGGATTATGTCGAGGAGGGTTACAATAATTGATGGGTATGAGATTTCGAATTTAGGCCTGGAGATTTCCAAATTGAAGAGCATTAAGCGCCTCAAGCGTCAAGCCGCCACAGCACATGCGATGTGACCAACACTTTTATGGCTGGATGGTGCAGTGGTACATTAGCCGGGCCGGCCCGCCAGAATTCCAGATTACCTGAAGACCTTTCGCACCTGAGACACAAGATCGCTGGTCCAACCTCAACATAGTCGACGACAGTTCACGCGGCTCTCTGGTGCGAAGCGATAAAAGCATACCGTGAGAAGCAAAAGTTATGGCTCTTTTCTCACATGGGTGCTCGCGCAGGGGAATCGTCTATTTTGCGTGAGTAATCATGACCGATATCGATATTTGCGAATGAAGTCCACAGTTCGAGTGTATGTGTAGTCCAAAGCCATCAAAGATGTTGACAGAACACTGCTCGCATGCCAATGCCAAATAGCTGCTCACAAATGGCATGACTGGATTAAAAGATTATGGTATGGTGACTGAAACACTCTAGCCAAGGTGGATGGCTTGCCAGGGCAAATTGACTAAAGGCCTTCCGAGCACTAGTCAGTCGCGAAGCTCTTTTCCGCGTTCGATCCAGTAGTTATCTAAACTTTAGATTGATTCTGCCGACGGGCATAAAGCGAGGATTAATCTCGCTATATTTGGAAACTGGCCCGCTATTTCAGTGACCTTTACGATGGCGTCAGACGCGTGGCACGTGCACATGTCGTTAAATATACGATAGGCCACGAGGAAAGTGTGGGCCTTTATTGTAGAATACATAATTTATAGAAACCGCTTCGGTCAAACGAACAAAATTATGATCAGATTCATTCTCGTCCAACCATTATATCCGACTGCAATGGATTATTGCGACCCATGGCAACTACTTTTCTCATAGCCAGTTATCCAGCCAAAAACGCCACCACACATGCAACGCCTTTGTAGCACGGAAATATGAATGCAGAAAAATCCATCTACTTGGGGTCAGAGTTGTCAAGATTCATATATGCGATTTGCAAGGCCTTCTTTTCATGCCCATCTTGTTCAAGGACAGTGATCCAGTCGCGGAGCTGAACGCCTGCTCCCTTTTCTCGATCTTCACGCCACGTGCCTAACCTCCTTGCCCCATCTACGGTGAGTCTTTCTACAGGGGCATTGCTAATTCCTCCTGTATTAGGACTACCCTGCGCTCCGATACGCTTAGAGGAGCTAGCACCACCCCCCGGCGCAGGATTCATCCAGCTATACTTTTTCTTTTTTCCAAAAAGCCCTCCACCGCCTCCCAGGAACTGAGCTGTGGTTACATTTGCTGCCGCGTGACTAGCAGCTTCGTTGACCTTGGCCTCGACCTTTTTTTTCTGTTCCTTCTTTGTTGGCACCTTATCAATCGCCTCAGGCGCAACAGAGCCAGGGGTACCAGGTGCAACTGAAGCTTGTCTACTGATAGGGTTGACTCCGGTTGTACGAGCCAATCGTTTTCTTAATCGAGTTTCTTCAGCCTCACGCTCCTTTACCGCCTGGCGCCTCAATGCGAGGATAACTTCGTTGGTAATTTTTCCTGAGGTGAGGGACCTCTCAGCATTCGACAAAGAGCCTAAAAAGCCTTTATTAGTGTCATTTTTATTGATATCAAAAGAGCTATCATACGCTTTAAAGGATTTGGATATGGGCTAACGGCACTCTCCCAACCAAACCGTACGCTGTCTTCGCCTGCATTTGTGCTTCCTTCATAATTATAGGGAACTACAACATCTGCCCACTCTTGAGGAATTGATCCATGAGCCCCAGTTCGTCGACCCCTAGCAAGCTTGATAGCATCTTCGACAAGCCCTTGTAAACGGTATTTGGTGGCGATAGAAAGAAGAGCAAGTTGGTCAACCAGCATTGAATCGTACGGGAGAAAGTTACCGTTGGTTGTCACTAAAATTCCGTCGGGCCCTACAGCCGTTTGAACTTTCATATCTCTCTCTGAAAATGCGTGCGGACGGGTCATGATACCCATCATCCCTTTGTTATCTGTATTTAATTCTATTCCATGTTCAGACGCCATTTTCCGTAACTTTGCATGTACTAGATGCACATGTAAAAATGGATTGTCTAGCTCGCGTTGCCTTGATACATGGAGATTTCGCGCTGCATCTCTCCATGCCTTATCGGCTGCTTTCTGTATGTATTCATCTTGAGATTTGGTATCTATTTCTCCAATCGCATTGGCAGGACCGGCTCCATAGAAAGAAGCCTCATCAGACGGTGGGAATTGGGTGAAACTATAGCTCGAGGATATTGTTCCCGAATGTGAGCCAGTGACCATACTGTTAAAGGATTCATTATATAGTTGAAAAGTGTATTGTTCTTCCTCGCGTAAATTAACACCAGTTCCTCCAAGAACATCCATTACATCAATACTTTCTTCCTTCGGCTTCTCTACTGGCTTAGAAGGTGGGCCCATTGTACCAGAGCCCATTGTGTAATTACTATTGAAACTTGGCTGCTGTGAGAAGCTATTTTTGTTAGTGGGGTGAGCTGAACTGTGCTGATGACCATTTTGATTGGTTGTGTGCACCTGAGAAATATTTATGCTAGGGTTATTGTGACCATTAGAGTAGGGAGTGGTGTATGCCTGTGGAGGGATAGAAACGTTGGCAAAATGCGGTGAATGAGTGGACTGAGCAGACGGCGGATGAGTATAGGGCGACTGAGATGCATATGGTGAACTTGGTTGAGAGTTGTTAGGAGACAGTCGAGGTCTCTTATTTGCGAAGCTGCTAAATAATGGCTGAGTCCCTGAGGACGCGTCACTAAGAGATGGAGAGCCTGAGCCTTGCGGAGGAGCCAGGTATGGTTGCTGTTGCTGAGCCATGATAGCTATGTCGTAGATCGCGCTTAGTTTCTCTATGTCCTTAACTCCTTGCCGGGCAGGCGCAAAGCCTGATGTTCTATAACACTCCTTCCATTCAAGATCTTGTGCCCTAGATACTTCCCGCAGTTATAACGCTCTGAAAGTTGTTGATGTCGTCAAGCCCTATGTTTTGGGCTGTTCGGAGTGTTATGGTCGCGATCAGTGTTAATTGTTCGAAATGTTTTGCCGTACAGAATTCACTAGTGGGTGCTAGTGTGACTCCCGTTTCAGCCTGGTCTTGCTGTCGCGTCTGCCATCTAATATATACGATCCCTGCGTACCCATAACTCATCAGTACACCAACCTCTGTACAACCCACTAAGATTTAAAGCAATGAAACTTTGTTGAACAGGGATGATATTTCCAGTCAACTTCCACATAACATATATTAATCAACTGCATCAGGATTTTTGATCTAGCAAAGATGGCTTCTAAAAGAAAGGCATGTGCGATGGCACCCTCGGCCGAAGAGCCAGTCGATCCGGCGGATGAATTGATGTTTCTTTGCCTCGGTGGGGGAAATGAGGTGGGAAGGTCATGTCACATTCTTCAGTACAAGGGCAAAACGGTCATGGTAAGGTAGTTGATAGAAAGAATCTTTCTAGAAGCTGATAATTTTTGCAGCTGGATGCTGGACAGCATGCAGGCTACGAGGGTCTCGCTTCATTGCCTTTCTATGATGATTTTGATCTCAGTACAGTGGACGTGCTATTGATCAGCCAGTAAGCACGAATTTCATACTTTTGGGCACCATACGGAAGGTTCAGACAGCATTTTACTTTCGCCCTTTTGACGCTTCTTACACCATTAGCTCTCCGTCCCTGATGATAAACTCTTCATGTATAGCAGACTCAATTCAAATCATTTCAACAAATAAAAGTGTTCTGCTACCGTGATGAATTTTTTGAAGCGTATAGAACTATTTTCGGAAAAATTACCAACATTTTCCTACCTCCTTAGGTTTGTGGTGAATTAGGATTTAACTAATTTGTCCGTAGTTTTCACGTTGATCACGCCGCATCTTTGCCCTATGTCCTTTCTAAAACCAATTTTAAAGGAAGAGTCTTTATGACACATCCTACAAAAGCTATATACAAGTGGCTTATCCAAGATAGTGTGAGGGTTGGAGGCGCTTCCTCAACTTCTCAGCCTGTCTATACCGAAGCAGACCATTTATCCACCTTTCCCCTCATAGAGGCTATTGATTATCATACCACTCACACTATATCTTCCATACGTGTGACACCATATCCAGCTGGTCATGTTCTTGGAGCGGCCATGTTTCTCATCGAAATCGCAGGTCTTAAAATATTTTTTACAGGCGATTATTCTAGGGAAGACGATCGACACTTGATTTCTGCGGAAGTCCCCAAGGGCGTCAAGATAGATGTCCTAATTACAGAATCAACATACGGAATAGCTTCGCATGTTCCGCGCGTCGAAAGAGAACTTGCTCTCATGAAATCCATAACTGGCATTCTTAACCGTGGAGGACGAGTTCTTATGCCAGTTTTTGCACTTGGACGGGCTCAGGAACTTCTCCTAATTTTGGACGAGTATTGGGGTCGAAATCCTGAGTACCAAAAAATCCCTATATACTATGCTAGCAATCTCGCTAGAAAATGTATGCTCGTGTACCAGACATATGTAGGAGCGATGAATGACAATATTAAGCGCCTTTTCCGCGAGAGAATGGCGGAGGCCGAAGCATCGCCTGATGGAACAGGTAAGGGTGGACCTTGGGACTTCAAATATATTAGGTCACTTAAGAATCTCGATCGATTTGACGACGTTGGTAGTTGCGTTATGCTTGCAAGTCCAGGAATGCTACAAAATGGTGTTAGTAGAGAGCTTCTTGAAAGATGGGCACCGAGTGAAAAGAACGGTGTCATTATCACTGGATATAGCGTTGAAGGAACTATGGCAAAACATGTTATGCAGGAACCAGATCAAATACAAGCCGTCATGAACCGAAGTAGTGTTGGTGGCGCACGTCGGGGCCCTGGTGGAGTGAACGAAAAAGTCATGATTCCGCGGAGATGTAGTATCCAAGAATTATCATTTGCCGCGCATGTTGATGGGGTAGAAAATAGAGAGTTTATAGAGGAAATCGCTGCTCCAGTTGTGGTGAGTCCAATCACTAATTATCCTCGCAGCTCTAATGACTAAAACTTTAGATTCTCGTTCACGGTGAACAACACAATATGATGCGTCTAAAATCAAAACTTCTTTCTCTTAACGCAGACAAAACGACAAAAGTGAAAGTTTTTAGCCCACGAAATTGTGAAGAATTACGAATACCCTTCAAAGCTGATAAGACTGCTAAAGTTGTCGGCAAGTTGGCATCAATTCCACCTCCAGATACAAATGGGAATCAATCCCAGCTTATAACTGGTGTCCTTGTTCAAAACGACTTTAAAATGTCACTGATGGCACCTGAAGATTTGCGGGAATATGCCGGCCTAACAACTACCACAATTACTTGTAAACAGCGATTGACCATGGGTGCAGCAGGGATTGAACTGATCAAGTGGGCCCTTGAAGGAACATTTGGAAGTATAGAAGAGATCTCAGATATCCAGAACTCGAAAACACACTCGAATGATGATAAACATGGAAATGGATCGGATATCAAAGTAGAGGAATCAAAGTGCAAGATAACTTCCTACCTTGTTATGGGCTGTGTTACTATCAACCACTGGAAAAGTGGCGAGATTGAACTTGAATGGGAGGGTAATATTCTGAACGATGGAATCGCAGATGCTATTATGGCCGTTTTATTTTCTGTGGAAAGTAGTCCTGCGGCTGTTAAAAGTTTGTTTCCTTTTCTCCTCTTTAGTCACTTTTTAACTCCTACAGAATCTTCGAGTGCACACTGTCACTCGCATAAACTTCCAGCTCAAAATCCACACGCACACTTATCTCCCACTGAGCGTCTCGAAAGACTCTTCATGTTTCTCGAGGCTCAGTTTGGTAGTGAAAATATCATTCCTATTCCAATCCCTAAGCTTTCTTCTCATGCTCCATCTCTCAGCACAATAGATGAAAATGCTGAAGATCCCATGGCATCCAACAATGAGTTGGAAAAGGAGCAAAAACGCGAGATAGAGCGATTACACGGCATTGGTATTCCGGTGCCCGGTGTTGAGATTCATGTAGACAAAAATGTGGCCAAGGTTTGGCTAGAAGATTTGGAAGTAGAATGTACGAGTCGTGTGCTAGGTGAACGGGTTAGAGGAGTTGTGGAGCGAGCAGTAGAGGTCACAGCACCATTATGGGCTTAAATATTAAATTTTGGTTTCATTTTTGACTCTCAATACCGTTCAGTTTGGTCACATCTAGGAATACCCTAACTCGTAATAATTTAGCCCACATTACAGACATGACATATGGTAAGCTAATGCTTCAGTTCACTTTATAACATGCTATTAATTAACAATCCAAGTATCCTCAAATAGGATCACACATATTTGACACCTAACAATCGTGATAAAATTTCATAGGTGTTATATTTTAAGAATGAGGAATATAAAAAGCAATACAACCATATGTACGTCGGTACGAACGTAGAAAAGTAAGGATCACGTTCACAACGTGGTAGATCATGTGCCAGCGTTGAGAAATTAGTCTTAGAAAGGGGTCATTATGATTAATAGATTATCGTCTCAGGTCTCAAGTCTACAAAATAACTGGACGATCTATATGCTTAATCTGTGAACTGCATAGCCTCAGCAGGGAATAAAAATTGAATACAAGAGACAAGATATAAGACTCTGAGAGCCTGCGCATGTCTTCTTTGACCTATGTAGGAGTCACGCGAAATACAGGTGTGCAAAGACTGAGCACGCGTCAGCGTTTCCTTCTACTAACCTACGAGTTGGTAGCTCTATCAATTCCTTTTCTCCAAAAATTGTCCATATACTCGGTGCTGTTTTCTTCGTTGTTCTTCGCCATTCATTTAGCGCTATCCGGCACTCAGAGAAATTCCACGGGCGTCTTTCTCGGCCACATTTGCACATAAAGTCTATTCCTTCGTGATGAAACCTCTTGTGATACTTGGCAAAGTTGCCATGACCAGTCCTAGCCGCTATCAGACGGTGATACGCCCATCTTGGAAGAGCGAGCTGTGGTGGTCATTTTCGCCTTATCAACAAATCCAGGTCTTTGTATCTACTGGGTCTGTTCTCTCTCCACCAAGAATCGACGGTCTCCTCAGCACGGTCTCTAAGGTATCGGTTTAGAGCTGCGAAAGTGTATACTTGTCCTTGAAGTGAACGTTGCATTTGAGACCAATGGGAAATCTTTCAAAGCTGATTTAGCCATTTTACCCGCATGGATGTTCCTGATAATGCCAGAATGGCCTGGGATCCGTCGGATCTCTACTAACTCGTTTAATTGAAGAAGAGTTGTAACTTTGTCGACTGTAGCTTGGGACGACTTACTTCGGTCTGTTCTGAGAGAGTGGACAGCTTCAGAGTTATCGAGCAGCTGTTACAGGCTAATGCCTTCGTAGTTGAATCCGGAGATTATCCGGCTCTTTTTGATTACATAATGCGGCGCTTGTAACACGTTGGGGGTAGTTAGATAGTGATTAGAGTGTAAATATTTTCTCTCCTTAGATTAATATAGACTCATTTTTGGGCACTTTCGAGCGAACAGCAACATTGCCTGTCCTCTCACAGGAGCATCTTAATAGGGCAGTCTCCTGCCAAAGCCACAGCTGATTCAAGGGATTTTCAAGCGCCCACAAGTTCTGCGTCGTACACTTCTGCTCCTAGAACTATTCCAACACCGCTACCAATCAGCCTGCTTCCTTTATATAGGGCGTATCCCCATGCAGATATCGCTGGGTCGCTTGGAGAGCCATCTGAATAGTCACATACAGTCTCTGTCGGGAGATTTTCTATCCATATCCTCGCGTACTCCGACTCATTCTCCCTATCAAGACCCGGTGAGATCCTGGTAAGGTAGGTTGACGGGTATGGAAATTTTCCAGGGCCTTCTGCGATGGCTACATTCAGAGCACAATTCTGGAGTCGTGTCATATAACGCTCCGGGACTGTGATAGGTCGAGCTTTCTGGCCTATTCGGAGCTTGAGACGCTTTATAACATCGATTGGTAGCTCCCTAGCCCTCAGTGCTAGAGGATGCCATACGTCCAGTTGTTGGATGCGCGCTGCTGACCGAAGTTGCCTCTAGTCCAAAAGGATTACTGCTGGTGGTTTTTCTGACTCTCTTCGAAGAACTAAAATTGGGGATGTACGCCACACAGGCAGTGCTGCTCTGAATACCTTTAAAATTGTTCTGTCCAACAGATCTGTATGCCAGCCAACTCCGTTGCTAACTTTCTTGTCTCACCGCGTGGTAATTCGGGCTAGGCCAGGCCACCATGTCTCCGCTCCATACAGTGCCGTACTTAGGACACAGGCGTGAACAGCTTTAACCATTGGTCCTGGTGCTATGCCTCGCTGAACCATATTAATAAGCCGTATGAATTGTGTTACACGCTGTGCTTTCCCGCACCATTCTTGCACGTGCTGCTTAAATTTAAGCTGGGAGTCAAGCCATACTCCAAGCCATCTCACGTGTGGAGATGGGGAGATATTGACACCTTTCACCTGGACTGCAAGACCTGACGTGTCCAACTTTGTTCTTGGTCTGCCACCTATTATTAAAAGCTCAGACTTGACCAAATCAAAGTTGATCTTGTACTCATCTGCTAGCTGAATGAGTTTATCTACTTCTCTCTGAGCCGATGAGACAGCTTCAGCGGCAGTGCGTCCTATTCCGAGGGATACAATATCGTCGGCATATCCGAATCTTTTTCCTTTCCTGTCTCGAACTAAAACGGTAATATGTAGGAGGAAAAGAAGTGGCGAGAAAGGTGAGCCCTGAGGTACTCCACACTCCACTACTTTTTCGCATGCTATTCCCTCCCAGTAACGAACTCGAATACTCCGCCGGGTCAAAAATGACTCAACGAATCGGCACAGTCTCCTCGAACACCCCTGGTCACGCATTCTACACAGTAAGCGTTTGTGAAGTACCGCATCAAAAGCTCCTTGCACATCCATCGTTATCATAGCTGTAAGTTTGTTACTCCTCATTGTCGCCTCGGCGTCATGAATAACACAGGAGACAAGATCAACCGCTGAACGTCCGGACAGGGCCCCAAAAAGTTGTCGAGGGACTACTTGGTGCTCGATGACTGACTAAACTATTCTTTTGGCTATGATATGTTCCAGTCCTTTACCTAGGCAAGAGAGCAGAGAGATAGGCCGCCATCCCTTAGGAGTGGATAGATCTCGTCCGGGCTTTGGAATCAAGACTACTTCTGCGACTCGAAACGCTGTTTGGAAGTGTTCATGCTCCAGACAAGCTTGGAAAATGTCTCTTACATGCGTCCCAATTACTGTCCAGCACGTCTTGAGCAACCTCATGGTTAATTTTTCGTTTCCGGGGGCCGTGTTGTTGCCGCCAATGGTGCATTCTGTAACGTCTGATAATGAAATTTTGTTGTCCCAAGGTATTCGCTCCGGTTGGTCCAGCTCCCATGTGGATAAGTCTTAGTCTGCATCAAATCGAGCCATCAAAGTATCCCTCAAGCTCTCTGCTCTATCGAGTGAATCTGATATCCAGTTATCCTCTGCAACCTTTAGTGGGGGTGGCTCTCGACACGACTTAGGCTTAGCCCATTGCATCAGCTTATATACTTGGGTGTCTGTAGTGGTATTTTCAAATTTTCTCCTCTAGTATTCTCTCTTGGCTGCTTTGAAAGTAGCTCTGAACATTTTTCGGGCGTGGACTGCCAGAGTCGGATATGCTCTACAGTGTTTGTACTCGCGCTGCATAGTCTTG
Organism: Blumeria hordei DH14; assembly: GCA_900239735.1. Lineage (NCBI taxonomy): Eukaryota > Fungi > Ascomycota > Leotiomycetes > Helotiales > Erysiphaceae > Blumeria > Blumeria hordei. The sequence goes on from OENG01000023.1 coordinate 1,115,435, forward strand.
CATTCCTCGTTCCACCAAGGTGCCGCTGTTCCGGCGACTTTTGGTACTGTACGTCCTACTGCGTTGCGAGCATCATCAAGTGTCTCTAGGAGCGTAGAAATTTGGAGCTCTATATCTCGAACATTTACCAACGGCCCTGGCTTCATCCAGGGTTTGACGTACTGGGAGAATTTTTCAAGGCTCTGGTCGCTCACGTACAGTCCCTGAAAAATTCTTGAAGGATTTGACATTTTGGTTGTCTGAGTGGATCCTACGATGGTCATATGATCCGAAGTACAGTTTATCTCCGTTGAGACTGACACTATTGCTGGGATATTGCTCCACACTAGATCTAGTACGTTTCCGCTCCGATGTATTGGAGCCCCGGCTCTGGTTGCTAGATGCATGTCGTGAGTATTTGCCCATTCCATTATCTAGTCACCATTGCCGTACTGACGTGAGGTTTGTAGTTGCCAGTGCATTAATACTGAGTTGAAATCTCCTCCAACCACTGTAGGTCCTGAAGGTTTCCAGAGTAGTAGTGGATCTAGAGTGCCACTCGGGCCAGGCGCACGGTAAACATTTACGAATGTAACCCCGCAAACCAGTACAAAACAGTAGTCAGCTGTTTGGCCTGAAGATGGGGTTATCTGTAAGTTTCGCGGGCCTTTGCGGGTGAAAGTGATTGCCCGGGGCCGAGCTCCTCTCTCGCCAGTTGGGCTGTAGCTATCGAAGCCAGTGTGTCTTTTACTGATAAAGCTTCCGTCTCTTTGCATCGTCCATGGCTCTTGTACCATTACAACGTGCGCTCCTGCTTCCCATGCTTGTTGCAAGGCTATGTCCATATTTTCTCCACCCTTTCCCACGTTCACTTGGTAAAATAGAATAGTGCTTTTGATTTCTTTGGGTGTGTTCGAGATTTGCTTCTCTGACATTAACCTTGCATAGATGCTTCTGGGTCAGAGATGACTACTATAACCTTGCCCTTCCTCTCTGAATATGCTCGAGCGGCATTAAAGTCACGATGTCCACGCTCGTGGATGATGCGCAACTCTGATGGTGTGCGAGGTACAACAGTTTCTTGTTGGCACCTGGGCCTAGCCATGTATTTAAGCTCATAGGAATCCTGAGGACCCGCGCAGTTGGAGCATTTAGGAATGTTGACCTGACACTCTGAAGACTTGTGTACACCCGAACAGCGTCCACAACGTTGGCTTTTAGTGCAAATTCGCGTGGGGTGGAATCCCCAGCAGCACTAGCATTGCTCAATGGAGCGCTGTCGCGCGTAAGGCATTGCCGGCCCGCTTTCCTCGAACAGCCTAAACTTGAGGTTCGATGGTTTTTGGCGGAAATGTACAGGCCAACTGGTAGAATATTGTCCCAGCTTTGTCGGTGATGGGCGTACCAGAATTGGGATCGCGCCACAGACTGATTGGCACTCACTTATCAGCATTTCATTGGTGACTGTTATGCTCCCTTCCAGTGTCCGAGTGAAAAGGGGCACGTGTGGTACCAACACTGATATCCATACTGATGCTGCCTCAATGACAACGTTATTCTGTCCGAAAGATGATCCTGTACTGGGGATAGTTTCCCTAAGTGCATCAGATGCGCACTCAAATGAGATACCCGAACGGACCGGGTGCATTATTATGATAGCTGATGGTGCGACTCCTGCACGCTCAGTGATCATCTTCTTGATGGTGATCGGGGAGAGCCGACGCCATTCATGGTCTCTATCATTATTATTAATTCATTTTATTGTCCTGTCTGAGTCTATGACTATGTAGGATATGCAGGTCCTCTCTGCCTACAGGCCAAGGATACCTATGCCAGTAGTATATCCCCTCCTATGCATCCCATACAGCTCCTCTCAAGCAGTATCGCCCCACACAAGCCCTCATTCGATCAGACACTTGGAGGAGCCCTTTGCCCTTCATTATCTTCCCTCTCCAGCTAACAAAACGAAGGGCATATGCGGGTGTATGGCAGCCGGAAAAAATTGCAAGAACTACTGGGTGCAAAGCTCTCCTTAAATCGATATCAAGACTAAATCCTAAGACATACTGACCCTATTGAACCGTTCGAAGAGGTCGGTCAGCTGGGCGCTGCAGACTTGTGGATACCTCGGGAAATTCACCCTCTGCCTTTCTAGCCTCCTTCCCAAAGGTAATGCTGAAATGTCAGAAAAATCTTGACAGAGCGTGATTGCTGTATGGTAGCTTAGCCCAACTTCTTTTGTACCATCCAGGGCCCTGGGGAGTGCCGTTGATTCATCGACAATAGAAGCCCTTGTCGGTATATCACCGGTAGATTATTGTGCTAGCACGAGAGGTTTGAAACAGGTACGAAAAAGTGTGTATGTGTGTGTGTCCTCTCTCTCAATTACCTTCCTGCCAAATAGCAGTTCCCCCAGCACTTCGCTAATTAAATCACATGACTTAAGTCTCTATCTACGTAATCAAAGCCAATATTCATACACTGAAAACTCTTTAAAGTGATGTTTTTAACCAATAAGAACTTTGGTCAGGCCGGTTGCCATACTCCTCGATTCTACTTTCGCTCGACCCACCCTTCCAATCTGACTGTCAATTCGTTCGAGTCAATGAGCTTATTTAAAGCTGAAGTCGCATTTACCTTTGTCATAGAGTCTGCTGGGTTATCCTTATCGTTTATCCATCGTATCTCAGCAAGTTCTTTACGTTCGTATGATTCACGAATAGCCATGACGTCAATCATCAGTCGCTTTTCCTTAGTGGTTCCGAGTTTCACTAGGCATTCGTATAGACTGCGGCTATCGGTGCAAACTATCAACGGAACCATCGGTAGAGCTAGTTGATCCATGATTTGGTTGACTGTCATACACAAGGGGATTGCAATATCAATACCATTGGTCATGGCATATAGCTCCGACGCTAGTACAGCTCGAGTCACTCTTTTGCACTTAGTTGAGCTCCAATGGATTATATTACCGCAGAAAGTGAATTTATTCTCACCAAATGTTTCGTTCCCAAGAGTGATTACAAAACCTATTTGTGAGGTAAGGTCTTTGTTATTGGCAAATGAGCCATCAACCCAGCAGTAAGCTTTCAGCTTGTCAATATCTAGACTAATGTATCTTAATCCACGGTTGACGTCTTTCTGTTGTTCTCTAAGTGCGCTATTGAGATCATTAATTTCTTGATCTTCAGGATTTTGAAATTGGGCTGCTCTTGATAATTTGAAGGCAACAAGTGGTTGACAGTTCGAAGAAATCCATGCTCCAAGCGCTCTTTGTCTCTTGTAGATATCGAGTCTATTGGGGTCTTGAAGATTGACAAGCTTGATCTTCTTGCCTTGACCATTAGGTTCTATGTGTAAAGCGTTGTCTCGAAGAGTGATTAATAAACCATTAAAATGAAGGGGGTTTTTCTCAGATAGGCGTTCAATGGGTTTCGCGGGAAATTTTGCCTCTATTAGCTTAGCGTCTTCTAATCTCAGGAATTCTTCGGTTCCAAGGAAGAGAGTATCATCGACTTGCATTCCTGAAATGCTGAATGGCTTGCTGTGTGTTACAAGTAAGCACGGGTCAAAACAGGATGATTTCAAAGCGAGTTCTTTTGTCAAGTACTTAATCCAGGTGTCGAACCAATGGTTGCCCGCCTCTGGAATTCCATACAGAGGTTTCACAACGTGCATAAGAGTACCTGGCGGTAGGTTCTTTGCTTGTACTATTTCCGGAGAAGGCCAGCAATATATGTCCCGAATAAGATGGGTCCTTGAGTGTGTATACGCTTGCTGTATGTCTCGAAGAAACAAAATGAGGCCGAATTGTCTGATCAAGCAAATTGCAAAGCAGAAAATAAGTCGTTGGCTTGCCCGTTGTACAGTAGGCGACTGGGTCAAGACCAAGGATTTACCTTCATCGTTGTATGCCTGTACAACTAGGCGAGATTTTTCGAAGGGCGTAGATGTTTCCTTGCCTTTAATTCCCTTGACAATTCACATTTGTAGATACGCTTTCCTAATATTAAATTGTTCGAAGGTATGAATTGGAAGACATCATTCGCCAGCAGGCTGTCTATTTCCTTTTTGGTTGAAGCGAAAAATGGTGGTCCGGGAGTTTTAATGAGACCCTTTGAACGTAGGTCAAGGGAGAGTTGAATTGCTTCTTCATTTTGAGATAGATATAGATGAGATTGTATTTCGGGGCTAATGTTGAGGTGATCTTCAGTCTGGTATTGGCCAGTGAATCTACCATCTCTTTGACTGCGTCTTAGTTGAAGTGATGGCATTGAATCATTTTCTAAATTGATTTCTGGATTTAACGATGGTAGGTCTGAGCTAGCGTCACGTTGGGTATTAGGGTCTTCGTTATCTTCAAACCATTTGTTAACTGATGTTGATCGAAAGTTTTTCTTTTCCCCATTTATTAGCACCGTTATTGTCTCACCTTCCTTGTTGTACAGTTCAAACGGTCCTGTCCATCTTCCTCGTGTATTCTTCGTTGCCTCGCGCCACACTCGAACTTTACCTCCCACAGGAATATCTTCAAGGTGAGTATGCCGTGGTCCGTTCCGCATATTTTTAGCTAGATTGATAAGCTGTGTGGCGCGATGTTTTTGGAGTTCGTCCATTGCCTTTTGCATAGCGTCCGCTCTTTGTTTTGATACTGGCGCGGGAGCATCGTTCCAAGTAATACGGGGATAAGCACCAAACGCGCAAAGAGTTGGTACAAGGCCATCTGGACCAGCTGAGTCGTTAAGTGCTTTTACAGCCATTTTAAGGATTGAATGACGGTCGACATTTTGCCCGGAAAATTGTTGTTTGAAAATGGTATAAGCCCGGCGAAGATTTTTGTGGGCCTGCTCAACTTTTCCAATAGAATTGTGCGCTTCTATGGGAACTTCAACAACGCGGGTCTTCCATCCCGAGGCGGTTGCACGGAATTCTGCGGATGCGAAGTTCTTGCCGGCATCGTGGATTAAATTTTCGGGTGGACCAATGTAGACATTATTCCAACAGCGTTCAATTGAATTACAAGTAGAGATAGCCCCTTCTTTGTCAGGCCCAGTAAGGAAATCTGCTGATCCTAAGTTAGTTCCAGCGTCTATTAGATGTACAGCCGGTCCGTCTTCTAGATGCATTACGTCGACGTAGACTGTATGATTGAATGGAACATCTTTATTAGTGAGGGTAAATTTGAATCGTAGAGGCCGATGAGCGTTTAGCTGACAGTCATTGCAAAATTTGGATATCCGGTCAATGATTTTTATGTCAATGTCATGACCAGCTCGCCGAAAAATTTTCCACATTCTAGAAGCTGATGGATGTCCCCATCGACGGTGACATGTCCTAATTTGTTGTTCTGTTAAGTAACAAATAGGTTCATTATTAGATTCGTAAATAAATAAAGACTGGAAGTGGCCGAGTGTCATCCATAGATGGCCGTATTTTCGAATGAGAGCTGCTACTGGCTTTTGGTTTTTGATCATGACGTTTTTCTGCACATCAGGTGTGACACCTAATCGTGTCATGTCTTGTAAGCCGAGCAAAAACGGTGTATTGCAGGGTAAAATGTGAAACGTAACTCTGCCGACGGGCGTATCCAAAGTAATAGAACCAATAGAAATAAAAACGCCGTCACCAATTCCCGATATTTTTACCTCTCCAGCCCTTGTTCTATCGACCTTTAACTCCTTTTGTAAATGCTTAAGTGCTTTGGCTTGTCCAACTCCAACTGTGGAACGACCCGCTGCACCTGTATCGACCAAAACGCCATGGAAAACTCTTTCATCGTATCTTTCATTATAGTCATTACCAATAGAAAATACATTTCTGAACAAATGAAAAACTGCAGGGGTATCTGTCTCCAAATCGAAGCTTTTATTGACACCAGGAAAATCGAAGTCTAGTGATGCAACTGTTATTAACATTTTTTCTTCTTGTTTTGATGCTGCATATTTCGTTTTTGGTGCTGTAAATTTGTGGAAAGTTGTTAGGTCTTGAAGGTAGCCCGCGACATTTTTCCCTCCAATTTCTGAAATAAGAAAATTTTGACTTTCGTCTTGGTAACTGTTGGGAGGGTCTGGTGCACTAGTGCTTAAAGAGATAACAGGAAACGTATTGCATTTATTCTTGTGGTTCTACTTCTACTTGGTGTTCTCTGCGGGGAGAACACATATCGTGGTGTGTGGGAGCTAGTCCCATATGGGCTAGCTCCACCCAGTACGGACTCACACCAGAGGGCATTGACACCTATGATCCAACACTGGCAGTCTTTTAAATACTGCCGTCAAAACCTTTCAACGTCAAGTCCATCGACAATCACTCCATCGTCCTCTGGACGAATCCTTCCATCCTGATCGTCAACTCGTTGTCATTGACGAAGCGCTCAAGTGCGCGGTTGGGGGATGCCTTTGTCATCGCATCAGAGGGATTGTCCTTGCCGTTGATCCACCTGATCTCTGCAATCTCTCGTCTCTCATATGACTGCCTCAACGCCATGATATCAATCATCAGGCGCTTCTCCTTCGTAGTTCCCAGCTTCACAAGGCATTCGTACAGGGAGAACGAATCCGTGCAGACAACCAGGGGGATAGCTGGTAGTCCCAGTCGGTCTGTGATCATGCGAACCGTCGTCGCGATGGACAGTCCGACGTCAAAGCCGTTCACCATGCCATAGATCTCGGAGGCTAGGACGCTTCGAGTGACGCGCTTGCACTTGGTCGAGCTCCAGTGGATGAGGTTGCCACGGATGTCGAACTGGTTATCCGTGCGGGCCGTCTCGGTGACAAGCGTAAGAATGAAGCCAATCTGGGAGCTCAGGTCCTTGTTGTTGGCGAACGACCCATCGGTAAATACCATGAGCTTGGCGGTGGTGAGGTCGATAGGCACGTACCTCAGTCCACGTTGGATGTTACCCATCTGCCACTTGAGGCGGTTGTTGAGCTTTTCACATTCTGCTTCATCCGGGTTTTGAGCCTGTGCAGCCACGGACAAATCAAATGACGCGTCTGGTTGGCAGATTGACGCGATGTACGCGCCGCGAGCGCGCTGTTCCACGTACCTCTGGGCACGGTCAGTTGCCCTTGTGTCTATAAGATCAATCTTGGTCCCTTGGCCTTTCTGCTTGAGTACTACGATCTCATCTTCCAGCGTCAGTTTCGCTCCGTTGAAGTCCAGTGGTGTTTCTGGAGACAGGAGCGTCTTGGGCTTGGATCGAAACTGCGCCTTCTGGATCTTTTCTTCTTCAGTTGTCGAGAAGGCGGGTGTGGCCAAGATCAGAGTGTCGTCAGTTTGCATTCCGATCATTCCAAATGTCGTTGGGCCGTGGTTGGTGATCATCAGACATGGGTCAAATGTTGACGTTGACATGTCCAGTTCGGACGTGTGGTGGCCTTGATACGTCGCAAACCAATGGACGCCAGCTTCAGCGATGCCGTAAAGTGGCTTAATGACGCGGATGATCGTGTTCTCAGGGTACTTCTGTTCAACTCAGCAGGCAGGTCGGCCAATACAACGCGGAACAGGTCGGTCTGGGCCTGAGGGTATGCTTGCGTGATATCGCGGAGAGTCAGTGTCATGCCCTTTTTCATCAGCGACGGTGCGAGGGCCAGAAGGAGGCGTTGGCTTGCGCGCTGGATCGTTGGCGATTGTGTCAGAATTGTCTCCTTTGCCTTGTCCTTGTAGCCTTGGATGACCAATCTGGATTTCTCATAGGGCTTTTCGGTCTTGCCTTTGATTTCGCGCACCATTCGTGACTTAAATATGCGGTGCTTGCCGTGTTGAACTGGGTCATACAGCTCAAAGCTGAACACACCGCGGCCAATAAGGTCATCTATCTCCTTTGCGTCCGACTCTTCGAATGGAGCACCGGGAGTTGTGATGACACCATCGTTCCGCAGCTTGACAGCGAGATCGCGGTCGTTTTTCTCTTTTGTGCTTAGGAAGGCATCATTGGTCCTCTTCGGTTTGTTCTTGGAGCCGGGAGGGCGACCTCGTTTGCGTGGTCGGGGTGGTTCAGGCTGTGGATCATGCTGTCCTTGGGGCTGCTCGGTCTCACCATCTTGGTCATGGTTCGAGGAGCTCGGAATAGGGTCGGTAGCGGCGCCTCGGTAGTACGGTTGGAGTAGAGTAGATCTGAAGGTTGCAGGTCCATTTACCATATCCAGCGTCACGTTGTGGCCATCGGTAGCAGCAATCTTGTAGGGTCCCTGCCAGCCATCCTTCTCACGCCAGACCCGAACCTCGCTCTGCAGCGGGAGCGCGAGGACGTCGGCGGTAGACGGGCCGTTGCGCGTGTTGAGTGCATCGTTCACCTGTCGCTCAGCTGCGACCTTGCGAAGGACCTTCATCGCCTTTTGGATTGCGTCAGAACGCTTTAGAGTCGATGGCGAGGGCGGAGAGTCCAATGTCATGCGGGGGTATGCCCCGAACACGAGAAGGGTAGGAACTAACCCGTCAGGTCCAGCCGTGTCGTTTACTGCTTTCACGGCCATTTGTAGGATTGCTTCGACTGTTGTGCTGCTTCCGAGTTCAGTAAACAGAATCTCAAACGCGCGGCGTAGTGGTGAGTGATATCTCTCGAGCTTGCCGATTGACCAGTGGGCCTCGACTGGCACCTGTTTGCATGAGATGCCTAAGACCTTGGCCTCGTTGTGGAATTCCGTAGAGGCAAAGTTTGTGCCGGCATCGTGGGTGATGATATCGGGCGGGCCTTGGTAGGTGTCGATCCAGAGCGAGCGTAGTACTTCCCAGGTATCTTTGGCAGACATCGATGGTAAGAATCGGGCGCCTTGGAAGGCTGTAGCTGAGTCGACAACATGGAGAACGGGGCGGTTGTTGAGGTACATCACGTCTACCAGGATCTCGTAATTGAATTCATGGTCGTCCTTAAGGGTGAATTTGAATCGTCTCGGTGCCGTGCTGTGCATTTGACAGTGATGACAGGACTTGGCAATCATCTCTAAAGTCCCTTTATCGACATCGTCGTGACCAGCCTTTTCCAAAAGTTGGTATAGGCGGTTGGTCGCTGGGTGCCCGAAGCGGCGGTGCAGGCGCCGTAGTTCGATTTCGGAAAGAAAGACACCTGCGTTCTCCGTTTTGCTTAAGAAGAACCACGGGTGGCCCCATTTGCGGATCACCGGGATGGTCTTCTTGCCTCGAATGAGTTCGTCCGTAGTGTTGTTGAAATAAACTCCAAGGCGGTCCATATCGGCAAGGCACAACAGGAAGGGTGTAGGCGTGTCGAGCACGTGGAACTTAGTTGTTCCAATTGGTGTCTCAATTGTGACAGTACCAATTGAGGTCGTCGTTGAGCCTTTTCCGAACCGGATTGATGCCTGACCAGCAGTTGATTCATCCATTTGGACTGATGGATCCTCACGCTGAAGCGCGAGATACTGCTCTTTGCCAGCAGTGGAGACTCGTGCAGCGCCTGTATCAGGAAGGATACCTTGGAATCTCATCTTCGAGTACCGGTCTTGAATCATGAATTGAGTGGCGGGGACGTCTGAGTTGTTCGTGCGAAAGACATCTTCGCCGGTGAGCTGGTGCAAGAAAGCCTGGTTAGTGAGGTATTGACAAGTCTCGACTAAGAAAGTATCAGATTCATCGTACTCTTCATCATCATCAGACTTTTCGTCCTGGGGCAACTGCTGATTCATCTCATGACCTTCGTAGTCGGTCAGATAGGTTGCGAAGTCGTCTATAGTGGTACCAGTGAAATTGCAGTGGGCGACGTACGCGTTGCGGGACTTGCGGCGTTCTTCGTCAGTGTGCTTAGTTGACCAGCATCCTTCTTTGTGGCATACGAAGCACTTCTTCTTCCAGTCACGGGGTCGAACGTCACGGCGGCCTCCTCGACTTTGTTCGCGGGGGTCGTCACGACGGCTTCCTCCTCGAAAGTTGCCTCGGCCCCTTCTGCTGTTATTGTAGCGGCGGTCGAGGTAATACTGGCCGTCTTCGGCATCATCCATTATCATCTGTTGAGTGGAGACACGGCTCATATGCGTCTCAATTGATGAACGCATGTCTGAGAACAGTTCCTCACACAGTTTGGCTGGCTTGAATAACGCGTGTTCAAGTTCGGGTACTCCTCGGCATGCTTTGATCACAGCAGTGCGGAGGTTGGCTTCACCGGCGTAGTCTGGACCAAGTGCGCGTTGGCACAGTTGGAGCTTGTCCAGCAGGGTCTGTAGGACTTTGTGCATGTTCTTTTCGGTCGACTCTTGACGCATTTTATTGAATGTAGTACTGGTCCAATCGGTGTAGTAGTAGTGGTGATTGACCTCGGTGTCAAAGTGTGTTTTTATTTTTTCATACGCCGCGGCGAAGGTGTCGTCCCGATTGATGTAGTGAAGGTAGTAGGCTTCCGCTCGTCCAGTGAGGATGCGAGGAAAAACGGCGTGGAACTGCTCTGGGCGAATATCGGCATGGTAGCAGATGTTAAAGAACATGCGGAGTTTATCTTCTAGTAAATCATATGGCTCGCCGGTGTACTTCTTCTTCCGATCGAATGTCTTGACAAATTGTGAAGAAATGTTAGGATCGAGGCGCGCGTTGGGAACTGGGCGTGGAGGAAGTGTACTGTACGGATCGTACGAAGGGAGATTCGGTTGAGGCATGTACTGCATCTGCACCGGGTAGGGAGCGTATGGTGCTCGTGACCATGATTGTTGCGGCGGCGGCGGCGGGAACGGCGTTGTCTGGCTCGGCAGCGTCGTACCTTCTCTCGGTGGGAGCGGTGGTTCTGACGATCCAATCGGCCAATTCATCGGTTGGTGGACATTGTCTTGCTTGTTTTCTGGTTGTACATGAGGAGAGGGAGGAGGTTGTTGCTTAACTGGGAGTATGGGCTTGTCGGACTGGGGGTCCTGTTCGTTTGGCTCTCTTTTCTTCTCCGACATCTTCGGGCTTGAGCGTAGCAGTGCTTGTTGTTTTTCGAAAGCACGGGACTGAGTGTCAAACTTCGCAGTGCGGAGCTCGTCTTCATTCCACTCGGGGGCTTCCTCTAGTTGTATCATATGGGCAAGCTGTTGCCCTATCCTGCCATTGTTTCTGCCTGTGTAGACTCCGTGAAATCGGAGGAAGATCTTCAGCTCGCGCCGGAAGGGCATGTACACCGTGTCGAACATGTCTTTGTTCCAAGTCTCAAATTCCTCACGGAAGGCGTAGAACACGTCATCATCGTACAGTTGTTCAAAGTCGTAGTTCTGAATAGCTCTGGCGACGAAAGTCGTGAGATGTGTCGCATTTGAGGTCGGGGAGATTGGGGAGTGCCACAGGTCGGGCTCGATGACATTCCATTCACTCTTGTTGACGCGGATCCCTTCCATGAGTTCTTCGCGCGTGTACTCCATTTTTCGGGGGCTTGTGCTTGAATCGCCTGTGTCGCTAACCCTGTTGCTTGAAGATGGCATATCGGGCGGAAGCGAGGTCAGCACGTTGTGTTTTGGTTATTTTGCGTGGAATCAGCTGCTCAATTGGCACAGCTTCTAACGTGATTATCGGTGGTATTGTAGTGCGGAGATGGTCTTCTGCCAGAGAGTATAGCGTCAGGCGCCAGGGAGGTCTTTGCAAAAGTTCGTACTGTTGTTTGCGTTGGAGGACGCGCCGGAGGTTTGCGAAAAAGAAAGCTCGACGGCTTATTGCTTTGCACAGAATCTTCTCTCGAGAGTATGGCTTCAAGCGCCAGGGAGGTCTTCGAAGATGGGGTCTGTCTCTTCTTCCTTGCTGTCTGTGGTTGACCAAATCAACCACTGATCAGTGTTGGGAGGGTCTGGTGCACTAGTGCTTAAAGAGATAACAGGAAACGTATTGCATTTATTCTTGTGGTTCTACTTCTACTTGGTGTTCTCTGCGGGGAGAACACATATCGTGGTGTGTGGGAGCTAGTCCCATATGGGCTAGCTCCACCCAGTACGGACTCACACCAGAGGGCATTGACACCTATGATCCAACAGTAACAGTATCCATCCTCAGATTCTGGCTCGTCAGTGAGCTCGTTTACAGCTAAAAAATGGTGTAACTCAGCGTCTAGAGATTCTCCTTCGAATTGCAGGACAAATTGTTGTACGGCGTTTTCGTCTTTTGAGGGGTACGTCTTTTTAATTTTTTCAAACGCTGCTCTCTGCTCTTCCGGTGTGTGTTCAGAAGACCAACAATTTGTCTTTTTACACACAATGCAGCGTTTATTCCAGGTTGACTTTACCATACTAGGTCCTGATCCTATTTTTCTTCTTCCACGAAAATTTTGGCTTCCTCTACGTGTACTACTTCCTCTCACTGGTTGGTACTGCCGCTCAGCTAAATAAGAGTTATCAAAGCTATTATGTTCAACGTGACTGAGCTGATGATATTGAGAAATTGATGTGCCGGATAGTGATAATTGCATAAATCTCGCTCGTATATCTGCACAAACACCTTCTGCTGTTTTTGCCGGAGAGAATAAAACAAAGTGTAGGTCTGCAACTCCAGAGCAAGCATTGATAATTCTGGTTCGCAATGCAGCATCACCAGCGTGGGATTCGAGTCCCCTTTGAACACGACGAAGTTCTTTTTCGAGATTGTTGAAAGCTTGAAGTTTATCTGGACTTTTCCGCATTTCTTCAATTAAATTGAGAGTGTTCCAAATTGTTTCACGTCTGTTTACCCAGTGGACTGTTTCATAGTGCGATTTGATAATGTTACATCGCTCGTCGAAAGATAAATTTTCATCGTGCAATGTGAGATCCAGATATTTTTCACTGGCATCGCCGGTAAACATTATGGTTAAAGCGTCCTTCAGGTACTTCTTCTCGACACAGGCGTTATTACAGTTGTTGAGAAAAATCTTTCGCTTGTAATCAAAGCTATCAGTCCCATCACTGTACTTGTCTTCTTCTTTATACATCCTCACGAGGGATTCTAGTTGTCTACTCTTGTGCAGTGGGCGATCTTCCCAATGTGTCTCATTTCTATGGGTAGTTGATGGTAGAATTACTGGAGTTGATGATGGTGATGATGTAGGGTTGTGTGGTTTTCCGCTGCTTTTGCTGTAAATTGCAGCATAGTTGCTGTCGTCAGTGGTTTGTCCACTCCTTTCTTTTCCCTTTCCTTTTTCTGCTTCAGTTTGATCTTTTATCCGCTCCTTGTTATCAACTCTAAAATCTTGGTACTTTTTATACTCTGCGGTGGCCCCAAGTATGCTTTCTTCTTCAACGTAGTTTGGATCTTTGGGATCGCATCGTGTGCTTACGCCAAAAGGGTTTTTCTTCCTGTAGTAAATAAGTTCTTCAGGAGTCCATTCATGAAACTCCTCCCTCTTCACTTCTGTGGCTAGTTGTTGATCGATATGTTTCCCTTTTGGATTTGGTGTCATGTATACTCCACGAGAAATTAGGAAGTCTCGGAATTCCCTCCTAAGATCTGAATTGATCTTGCTGAACTGGTCTACGTCCCAGTTTTTGAAATCCTCTAACCATCTTTCCCAAAGCGAGTCATCTTTTGCACCTTTGGCTTTATATAACTCCAGTCTGTTTTTGACATATGCTGTGATCTCTTCCGTAGTCCCCAGTGATTTTTGTTCTGCTGATGAGTTAGACATTTTTTTTTTTTTTTTTTTTTTTTTTCAATAGTTAATTGCGTGATTGACGCGAAGCAAGAAGAGCGAATACTTAGTGCTTAATTGACGGGGTGCGTTGATGGACGCAGAAGCAAGAAGAGCGAATACTTAATGCTCCTTGGGCTTGACACGTCGGAGCTCAGTTCAGACAAGGTCGACGACTCCAAGGGACGTTCCTTCGATTGGTAACCGCGTACAGATCTGTGACCGATGTTACGGATCACTGATCAGTGTCGGTATATCACCGGTAGATTATTGTGCTAGCACGAGAGGTTTGAAACAGGTACGAAAAAGTGTGTATGTGTGTGTGTCCTCTCTCTCAATTACCTTCCTGCCAAATAGCAGTTCCCCCAGCACTTCGCTAATTAAATCACATGACTTAAGTCTCTATCTACGTAATCAAAGCCAATATTCATACAGCCCTCCTGGCTAATTTGCCGAAATTTCGGTCCTTGCGCCCACAAACGTTCCAAAGTTAAAACCTCGAAAATGTCAATCCCAGCATGGTCTTCAGAGACCTGTTCCCCCTCTCACACCACATCTCAGCCGGCTGTACTTCCTCAAGATGTAGAGCCCCATTAGAGTATCAGTCCCCCATAAGCCATGACCCGACCTTTGTATATTATGACTTAATTTGCTCCTTGCGGGTATACGTAGCGTCGTAAATTTGTAGTGAGAGATGGCTGGTAATTAATGGGGCAAGCTCCTATTTGCTATTGGAGCAACTTCTTTACTAGTCATTGAGGCGAGATGAGGCGTGGTTAAAAGGAGGTTGAGGACTCAGATGAGTATAGTGAGAAAGGCATTGTCAATAAGTTGTTAAATGGATATATGCTTGAGATGCTTTCGACTTCGATTCGAATGCGATACTTCTTGGCTGTCCCAGATATGTAGAGCATACTGAGCGATTACACCGGCACCACTGGAAAGTGAAGAATTCGTCTTTTCCGGCCATGATCTCTATCTAACCGTACGAAAAGGCGTTTGTCGACCTTGGGATTCGATTTCGTTGATTGGTTTGTCTGTGAGACAGGTCTTCTTGGTAATGGGATAGCAGGTGGGTCAGGTAGCCTGGCTGCCTTTCGGGCTACTGTAACCCAGGGCGAAGTGTTCTCTGAAGGTCTAACGGGTAGAGCACTACAGTGGGCGACAGGAGTACTTTTTGGCTTGTGTGTCACTGGTTTTGAAGAGATTGATGGAGAGTTCGGGACCTTACTTCTGGTCTCATAATTTTCCACTGGGCCTGTTGCAAAATGGGTCACGATGGGCGCGATATTTGCAATTAAATACGCCAGAATTTTTGACGCGTTTGTGACCGCCTTGGTTTTAGCCCAGATGTCTATAAGTTCTACGACGTCTTGGGCAAGGCCAAGTCTTTCCTTTCCTTCGTGTTCTGCATTGCATTCGCAATGCCTAGCAGGCTTGGATGGAGTTGCCCTCCGGGGTTGGAAGGCGTTGATGATGACGATGCAACAGTGGGTGCCATTGCATCGGATGACGGGTCTTTTGGTGAGTGATTTTAATGCAATGATAAAGTGAAGGTGGTTTGTGCGGTGTTTATAGTTTGTTTTTGTTTTGTTTATTTTGTCCTAAGCTAAAGCTATGTTTTCCACATTGGGTCAAGGACAGGTGAGCCGGTTAGGATCACTGTATACAGGCCCAACTCATTCCAACCGCGTGAACTCCCACATAAATGGTGGTGTTAACAGCAAAACTTAAATCAAAAAACTAAAATCAAATTTAGAAGAAATCCCAATTAGGTCTGGATCCCGCGCTTCTCGCCCGTTCCCATTCCTGTCACATCTTCCAAGTGACAATTTCTGATCTTCGCTGAGAGCAGAAGATGAGCTCGCAGGCACCCTTCATCCAGTCGGTGTCCTACTATTAACGTGTTGAAGTCTTGTCGACTTCACTGAGGCTCGCATTAGCCTTAAACCTCCTCTTCGGAATCCAGAATTCCAAATCCCGATCCGTCCGACATGCAGACGTCGTTCTTCGCGCCGTAAATTTCCTCGATGGTTTTTTCGGCTGCAGCTTTGATGCGAGCATAATCTGCATGATTTTTCTGCTCGAGCTTGCGAATTATCGCAAGCTGCTCTTTTTTCACCGGGCCGGATTTGTTGGGTCTGGCTTTGCAGGACCGCGAGTCCGATCGATGAGGTCCCCCACAGTTTCGACACCGTGTGGGGGCTTTGCACTCCGCTTCCGAGTGCATTTTTGATCCGCAATTCCAGCAGGCCGGAGCGCGGGAGCAACCGCGTGAGGCATGGAAGCCAAGACATCGATTGCACTGAACTATTTTTCGACGAGGTTGGAAGAGCTTTGCAGCTCCGGAGTCATCGAAGAGGCGAAATCCAGGTCGGGGCGTGGATTCGCGAGGGAAGAGCGCCTGCCAGTTCTGGTAGGGCGCTCCAGGTTTGCAGGTCCCATGAGGACGAACAAGAAAAGGAACTAATTTGGTCACTCGCGTGACTTCATCGGCAACCATCTTTGCTGTCACGGCGATGGGGCCATCGAGAGTTCGAATTGTCTCCGGGACGGTGGCAATTTGCATGGCAACCAGATTTGATGCTGGTTCCAGTTTGATTCCAGATACGCTCCGTGATGTGGAGGAATCCAGGAGCTCTTTCCGAGCGAGTTCATTCTTTGCTGTTAGTGCAAAGCCTGTTTGTACCCGCTGAACCAACGTGATATCGTTGGCTGCGGTACCAAGTGCCTCTGAGACAGCTGATCTTACGCCAGCTGGTGCGAGGAGTCGGTGGGGGTGGTTGCGGGCGAGGCGTAGAAACAGTCGTGTGTCGGCTGCTGTCCTCGTATTGGCTCCCTTTGCTTTTTGGGCGGGCGGGACTGCCTTTTTTGTCGATGGCCCAGCGCTGCTTACTAGGCCTGCCCGAGCTACGGTGGCCCAAGTTGTCTTTGGGGCCGGAGCCTGGATTTTCGTAGGGTTAGGTACCCTAATTTCTGGCGCCCTCGGTGAGAGAGGGTTGGCGGGGCGAGCAGGAAGGACTGGTGGTGTACTTCCTGGACCAGACTGAACGAATTGGCCAATGGCTGCTCGTAGGTAGACTTTTATACCGTCTACGAATTCTTTATTATCGCCGATCGAAAGAGGCGAAAGTGCTGCTTCAACACTGCTTATGGCAGTCGAGCAGATGGCGAGGCGGGCTGTAATTTGCGTCGTGCGACGCTTTTCGGCCTCCATTACTGATTGCAGCTCCGGAGGATATTCCGGTGCTGATGTTGAAGCTATGCCTTTGGAAGATGGCACAGCGAATTTTCTTGCAGACGTTTCTGCATGTTCTGTCGTCTTCTCTCGGACGACTTCCTTCCCTTTCCTTGAGGTGCTTGTCTCTGGGGCAAGCTCGATCGGGGTGTGGGTCTCGGGACCAATTTTTGCTGACCTGACGGGCTCAGAATCAGTCATCTCTTTGTCGGGAAGGTTTGGAGACTTCCCTTCGATGAAGGCCTCACTCGCAAACATGCTTGATAGTTTTTGCGCGAGGCCTGGTGTTTTTGCGGGAGCCCTTGGGCGGACTCTCGCATTGTCCAACATTGCGTTGGGGAGCTTTTTTCGAACAGGTGGCATGATAAAAATGCCAGCGACTCGATTACAATTTATTGATGAATGCGACGAGCGCGAGAGGGAGGGAGAGGGGGAAAAGGTGAAGATTCGAAAATTCGAATTTCAAAAATTGTCTTGTGTTTTGTTGCCTACGCTGTCGCAACTAAAGTCTTGGCGCACGCACAAAGATAAGTTCGTAAAACTCGTCAAAATTCTAAATTTCTCGCCCGTCGAGAATGTAGCCATCCGCTACATTATCTTGTAAACTTGTCCTGATGCCTCTCACGCCCATCCCTAAGAACTATCTCCCAGATTTGTGCGCTACGCTTTGCTTCCTCCGTCGGGTATAAATATCGGCGTGGGCGTGTACGTGGTGGTCAATTGAGGCCAGAGAAAGTCGACGAGGGGTGTGATGATTGAAATGAGGATGTACTAAGTCGTACCTGTGAACTTGATGAAGTTTTGGTGGTGAATGATCTCATTGGGTGGGAAAATTTGATTAGGTGGAGAGTCTTGAATCATTGCCTCATTGGCCAACTTGTTCGGTATTGCGAAATTTGACTGAACCCAACTGGGATAATATTTCACTCTTAGGTTCGTAGGGGGCACCGCGTACAGGTGTTAAGTCTTTCCCTCCTATTACATATTTTATTTCTGTTGGTAGGCGTATTCACAATGTTACTGCTAGCTGTATTTCGTCAATAATTCCTGTTTCTATCTACTCTCTCCGAAGCTACTGTGAAGATTTAATGGTAGTATGTCACATGATGTATACACGTGACATAATGATCGACTGACGATGATATGACAATTTCGCTACATTATTGTGAAAATTTATAAAAGATTTGTCTACCAATCCTCTTCATTTGTTATATATTATACTTCATGGCTAGTTTGGTAACTCATGAAGTCTCTATATCCCGGAATTTGCCCAGGAGGAATACAACAGTTCGATGCCTCGAAAAGTTTTTCTGGTTTTTTCTTAAAAAAGCATCCGTGAGGAATACACATTGATCTGAGCAAAACTTGTGCTTCAAACTAGGACTGTGGACAGTATTCAGAGGCCAAAAAAGTTCTCCATTCTGGAGGATGGGTTCCAAAGATAGCTAAGTGGAGTTGTTTGGGCATGAGCCATGGTCATCTCTGGTAAAAGGCCTTTATATTTGTTAGCACGCGACAAGTTACGAGCGACACCATTAACCTACAAGAAATGAATTCTGAAATAGCTTGTCCCACTCCGTCAGAAGTGTGCCAAATAACTATTATATATGCAATCTTGAAATACGTCATTTCAAAGATAACTCACTCCGCTCTCTTCCCTTCTAACGTAATTAATTTGATAGTGTTAATTTCAAACTGCCCGCTACCTGCTACATCTCCATCTCGAAACTTCTCGCGCGATCAAACAGGGAGTGTACTAGATGGCTAAGTGGATACTAACGGTATCAACGCGTCGCAAAAAGTGAAAAAGGCAGCGGTATTAACGACCAAACAGCAGATTCTAAAAGCAAAAGTGATTCAATAACTAAGTAGCAACAACGCTGACCTGTATGTCCAGAAGCCATCCCAAAGAGATGCAGTTCTTGACATCTCACAAAAAGGGGCCCTTTAAGTCTTAAGGCACGACTTTTCCGCAGAAGTGTACGGAGTCCCGCCGAGGTCAAAATAGAAGGCGACAGGAATACCAGTAACTCAAATTTTATCGAGGAGACCACGAGCCAGAGCGGACTTTCTTCTACTACAAATCAATGATCCGGAAGGCAAATCCCTCCTTGGATTACTAGGTGGTTGGAAAGTCATTGATATCGAGTCTATAGAGCGGATCAGTTCGTCTGAATCACTGCTAAGCCCTTGAAGATTTCAACAGTAATACGACATTGTATGTTAGTTCACTTATGTTTACAATATACGGGCTATATTTCACTTGCAACCTAAATTGTAATTAATAGAAGTATTGCTTAGGGGCTAGGTATTACAGCGGGAATTTCGAGTTACAAAAGCATTCATGTACCTTTTTGCGAGCGAAGAAAAGACACGACGTCGAGGCGACTATTATAAGCCCAATCATATAGATTCCACGACACTTGGATCCCAAGAAAGCGATGACCAAAAAAGATCCCCAACTCGATTACTGTACAAGTTCATCCCGTCTTGCGCGGAGTGGCTTCGGGTCTAATCTTGCATGGTAAAAATCTATTTTTTCCATCAACGTCACAGTCGGAGGAATGCTTCACAATCTACATTTGCACTGTTGGAGTCTATATTCCTCTCTCATAGCCGATGAAATGCATGCATGGTTCCAGGGAGGAACTCGACAACATCTAGACATTATTGCCTTGACACTTACAGTAAGAGTGTTACTCTGGAACCCTTTATGGAATTAGATCATGTTCTCAGTGCAAGATTTATTATTAATAATTCTGGGCCAATCCTCAATATAGATGAGATAGTTTGTCAACGTCTCTAAGTCTGAGACCAAAGGTTGACTTGAAGAACCTTTTTGGATGACACCAATTACACTTAATAGTTTATGCTGTAATTACTGCAACTTTTCTACTCGGGTACCTAGCCGGCCTCTTTGGACGCTTCAGAAGGATCACTATGTCTTCAGATTTAGTCCAGATGTTGGTATTAGGAGAGTTCCGTACCCTGTGGTTTTTGCTATTTTTCTCGGCTGCCATACACTCGTAAA
Organism: Blumeria hordei DH14; assembly: GCA_900239735.1. Classification (NCBI taxonomy): domain Eukaryota; kingdom Fungi; phylum Ascomycota; class Leotiomycetes; order Helotiales; family Erysiphaceae; genus Blumeria; species Blumeria hordei. The sequence goes on from OENG01000023.1 coordinate 1,135,253, forward strand.
TGGCCATCGTTTCGTTGGCTGGAGAGGGGAGATAATGAAGGGCAAAGGGCTCCTCTAAGTGTATAATTGAATGAGGACTTTTTTGTTGCATCAGATTTTAATTGCGTATGCAGCTATCTAGCTATGACACAAGATCAAAGAAAAGTACAGAAAAGATGATTCAATATACAGTAAGAGTACTCATGCCTTAGTTTTCATTTGCAAGTACCACTGCGAAGTTATGGCGGCTTTTTCTTCACCCAAAGTCAACCCTCATCCGTGAATACCCACCCAGGAAAACGTCTCAAACCCCCTGAGATATCCAGGCATGCCTTCATTATCTACTGAATTTTCTCCGCGCGCGAAATGTGGTCTGAAGCGTCTCCTTCCCAAGTGGAGTAGGTGAACAGGCTACTCAAACCATACCAGAGAACACCGCCAGGAGGCGGACCACGGTGCCTTCTATCGTTGGCTTGTTTTTATATTGCCAGCTGCACTCTCGCAAGCGAAGCCTTGGTGCACACAAAGCTCAATTCGTGAAACTCCTTGCCAAAATTCAAAATTACACGTCTATCGTGATTGTATCCATCCTCCGAGTCATCTTGTAAACTTTTCCTGATCCCTCTCACGCCCATCCCAAATAACTGCCTTCCAGATTTGTGCGCCACACTTTGCTTCCTCCGTGGGGTGTGAATATGGGCGTGGGCGTATATTTGGCGGCTAGCTGAAGCTAGAGAAAGTCGACGGGAGGTGTGATTATTGAAACGAGGATGAACTAAGTCGTACATGTAGACTTGATGAGACGTAGGTAGGAGTCGAACTCGTTGAGAGCGAAAATTTGACATGGCGGGGAATTTTGAATTATAGCCTCGTAGGCCAACTTATTCGGTATTGCGAAATTTGACAGAACGTGGCTCTGGGAGAATATTTGACTTCCAGGTTCGTATAGGGCACCACGTACAGGTGTTCAGTCTTGCCCTCCGAATGAGGACTTGTGAAGGGTGGTACTCTTTGAGGGTAGCTGTGCGGGAGGCATAGGAGGGGATATACCACTGATATTGGTATCCTTGGCTTGTAGGCAGAGAGGGCCTGCATGTCCTACATAATTATAGACTTACACAGGACAATAAAATGAATCAACAACGACTCTATGTTCTTTTCATGCATGCTTTCCACGCTGATCAGCGTTGTCGAATCCTGAATGTGTGAGTCTCTTGGTACACAAGTCTATGACACTCTTTCACACCGAAGGTGGCCTGGGAAGTTGGACTATGATGATTAACAGCAAACTGCCTTATTCAGTGCTTGTCTAATAATCAACCTAATCTATGATTTGTTCGACAGCGAGAACGAGGGATGGTTTCGAAAGGATAATGCTAATTTTGCGAAGAGCAGAATGTCTGGTACAGTCAGAGACAGCAAAAAGACAACTTCATCCATGATCAACGTAGACTCCATGTTAGATGACTAGGAATAATTAGAATGGAGGCATAACTTGAACACTCCCTTATGCACCCGAATCCGGATATGTACGGGCATCAAGAACTGCAAGATTTCACAGCACAAATATGCGGCCGCACGTGACTTTAGGTAACTAAGCCAAATGGAGAAGGCAATTAACCATAAAAGACATCCATCTATTTTCGTCCATTGCCAACCAGGGACTATGGTTTAATACCCAAATATATGACTCCTTGTAACCCTAACAAGTACATGAGGCTGTTCTAGTACCTTCTATACTGCCCCCATATGTCTGATTACTAAGTACCATACCCCTGTCGCCGATCTACATATTGCCTATGAACTGTATCCTAGTGCAATAAACTTCGTCTGCTTACATGAAGAGATTAAATCGGAGACCCCTGTAGAATGTGAATTTGCCTAGTAATTCCACTAGTGCCTCCTAAAGCATGTGAAAATACTGACATGGTAATTGGCGGCCTCTGCACTCTTTGGGAAGCTGAGCGCGGGTGGGGTCGAGCTGGACTAGGTTAGGTACCGTCTGAAATATGAGCCTTGTCGCGTCTAAATGACCCAGAGTTGCGCGTGTATCTTGCAGGTCATGCACTATCCCATGATCTGGAATTGCTGCATGTACAGGGAGCCAACGAGCTACGATACCAAGCTGTTGGGTGCAGCAAAAGCGGGGTTGAGCCGGGCAAAAAGCAATGGTTTCCATCATGAACTAAACGCGGATTGCGCCAGTGATTCTTCTGCTGCCGCGTAGATATCGGGAGACGTGTGAGGTGCTCGTGATGCGCCCTCCGCTGAAGATAAGTAGAGGCGAGCCAGCCAAGGCAACAGGTCTTGAATGTCGTGTATGCCGTAGTTGGACCCACGGGATAGGCCATGCCACTAACTAGCCGTCGACCACTGTACAGGGTAAACCTAGCATCTGCTGGTCTCTATTTAGAGCTAGGCGCGCTAACCAAAGCCAAGCCATCGCATCCAGATGTTTAGGCAGGAGTTTGGGGGAAAGGGAGCTACTGATCCCTTTATGAACCCCGGCGAGGTCCCTATTAGGGCATGCTATCTGCCTCGCTTTTCCACAGTACGTCGTCGAGCATATTCACGGCAGGGAATGCTGTAGTGTCTCTGGGGCCACGTTACGCTGTGTACAGCGCGAGCTAACAAAATAGGTGCGGCGGATTCTCTTCAATTTCGGAAGCATGCATGTGTCTTTCTTTGTTTTCCAACTGCCTGCCCATCAAATATAACCGGCGGATGAGTCGACCAAATGCAGAATACAAGGCTATCATTGGCCTGGTCAGATGTCCCGGAAGAACGGTGACAACTGTTTCTCTGCGGACAAGGGTGGTGTCGACTTGGCTAGGGATTGGGTTTCCGAGATCGACTCTTTCCCAGCGCGTCACAAATATACCTTAAAATAGACGTCGCCGCAGCCAGTGCTATGGCTGTACCTGGATGACTCATCCAACCTCAGATACACTCGTACTTTGTATTTCATTCGCAGAGAACACTATGAAGTAGGCTGGCTTCCACAAGCAATCGACCTTCCTCCGTAAATACCCACCAAAGGCAAGTTACTAAACCACTGGCTATCCAAGCGCGCCTTTGTAATCCATGCACACGAACACCTAAAGAAACGTGGTTAAGCTTTGCTGGATTTGGACTTGCAATCTGCCACACAAGGTGGGATAATTATGCAAGCTATCCGGAAACTAATTTGCACATAGGCCCTGGTGATATACCACTGCACCATCCAACCATGGCGGTCTGCGTGGTATCGTCTGCAGGTTCAGGATGGAAAGGTGGACAGGCAAATTTCTCATCAATTTTTTAAAACTACTGGCCATAATTCGAATTCAAGCCCCTAACGGGTTTGTAAATTACGATTCTGGACCTTCTGCGAGTATTCAATTTGTCGTATACATATATTTGGGGGCTAGCAGATGCCCAAGACTGATTTGACGAGAGTTGTAATTATTGAAATGGGAATGCGTCATATCGCAAATGTAAACTTGACAAAGTTTTGCCGGGAATTGATCCCGCTAGGGGGGGGAGAGATTGGCGTCGAGGAGTATCTTGAATCATTCTCTCGTGGACCAACTTGCTCAGTATTGCAGAATTTGACCGAACCAAGCTGTGAAAGCAAATGTCACATACAGATCTACAAAGAATACCGCGGACTAGACCCCAGTCTTTGTTCTTGTATTCATCGCACGAGAGCGGCTGGTCATTCTTGTTCTGAACTTTTTTTTTGCATCAGATTTTAATTGCGTATGCAGCTATCTAGCTATGACACAATTGTTCTGAACATCCCCCTTATCCAGAAGCCTCGCAAACACTACACGTCTTGGCGCAGAGGCAGGCTAAAAGCCGCTTAATTCCAGACTAGCGACGCGGAATCTCCCGAAGCTCCTGATTTTCAACGAGGTCAGGGATTTGGCTACTACCAAAGTCTCTGTGATAACTGGCTGAACACCTGCACTCTCAAAGTTTGCTGGTAAGAAGGACGGGGTAGTCAAGACTCCTGAAGATTATGATTCATGCCCTCTGATTACCCATGGTGAATGGCTCCATCAAGCCTCCGTGAGAGCGTGAGGTACCTATTGAAATGGGAGTTGGACAATGCCAGGAGTCCTTCATTATTTTTATATTCGTGTCTTTTCTTTGGGTTGTTTGAGTAGGATTGAGAAATACAGATGCGGCAAAAATGAAGGGGAGGTGCTAAGATTTCTTGTCACGTTCTGCAATACAACTCGTAGGCAGACGGCAGGACTAAACACCTCTACGTGGTGTCCTCTACGAACCTGGGAGTGAAATATTCTCCCAGAGCCAAGTTCAGTCAAATCTCACGATACGAAAGAAGTTGGCCCGCGAGGCAATGATTCAAAAATCTCCGCCATGTCAAATATTCGCTCTCAACGAGTTCGACTCCTACCCAAGTCTCATCAAGTTTACAAGTACGACCTAGTACACCCTCATTTCAATGACCACACCTCTCATCATCTGTTCTCTGGCCTCAGCTGTGGTCCGCCTCCTGGTGGTGTTCTCCGGTATAGATTGAGTAGCCTGGGCACCTACTCCACTTGGGAAGGAGACGCTTCAAACCACATTTCGCGCGCGGAGAAAATTCAGTAGATAATGAAGGCATGTCTGGATAACCCACGGTTTTTGAGACATTTTCCTGGGTGGGTATTCACGGATGAGGGTTGACTTGGGGTGAAGAAAAAGCCAGCATAACTTTGCAGTGGTACTTGCAAATGAAATCCGAGATATGAGAGCTCTTGTATATTGAGTCATCACTTCTGTACTTTTCTTTGATCTTGTGTCATAGCTAGATAGCTGCATACGCAATTAAAATCTGATGCAAAAAAAATAACTCTTCGGCGATTCTCTAGCTCACCTAATCGACTGCGTTCAGCTTGCCTTGAAGCCAGTTGCGCCATCCGCCTGCCAAATTAAAAGAACAGCCGACAAAACCGAATTCTTCACCTTCCAGTGATGCCGGTGTAATCGCTCAGCATGCTCTGCATATCTAGAATAGCCAAGAAGAATCGCATTCGAATCCAAGTCGAAAGTAAACACATACACATCTATAATCGGCGACTTCTCACCAGTCTCGGCCTAGTCATTCTCACGAGAGCCCTCTACCTTAACTTCTTCACACACCACCTCGCCTCAACGATCGATAACGGCGTTTCTCCAATTGCAAGCAGGAGCTTGCCTCATTTTTTACTGATAATCGCTCACTAAAAATTTACGACGCTAGGTAAACCCGCATGGAGAAATTGAGTTACAATTTACAAAGCTTGGGTCATGTTTTATGAGGGAATGTTACTCTAATGGGGCTCTACATCTTAAGGAAGAAGAGGCGGCTGAGATGTAGAGCGAGAGAGGAGGAGGCCTCTTGAGATTCAAGAGTCTGAGTCCCTTAGAGTCTTTCCAAGGGATCAAAGAGTCGCCTTCCATACTGTCACTCTTAGCTTTCGGATCCCAGGTTGAGTGGTGGATATTAAAGTCTCACGCAAGAATATCTGGATTTTCAGTGGTATTCATTAGATGCTGAAGGCCCTCACCGCGATCAATTGCTCCGGTTGGAGCGTTGTTAACATTCCAACATTCAATGACTTGTTTGTTTCTTCGTGAAATTCGGACTCGCAGAAGATCTCGAGAATGTATGGCTGGCTGGAAAGGAGATAATTCTTTTCCCTTGCGGATATACGTCGTTAGTCGAGGCCGAACTGTCCAGTTGGGGAGGATTGAGAGCCAGCAAGGACTTGTGTCTTTCCTGCCACATTACCCGCATTCTCTCTTTATCTAAGCAAACGAATACTCCATTAGCTCGGAAGGGTCTCGTGGGGCATTCAGTGGAAGAGGCCACGTGCGGGCCAGCACAATTAAGACACTTTATGGGTGTCAGACATGGGCCGTTGTGTGAGTCTGACGCACAGAGTCCGTAACGAGCTCTCCGAGTGCAGGCATTGATATTGTAAAACCCATGACAGCGTTGTCAGAATTGGAGGTGTGGGCGATTGTCAGCCGGTCGAATTTTGGCGTACCGAGCAAACAGTCGGACGCTGGAGGGGATTTCATCTGCAGCTGGCTTTGCAACTACTAGTCGGAGAGTACCTTCACATTCTGGGGATTCCAGAGAGTTACGTGTCCAGCTGATGGAAAAAATCGATTTTGTGTCGATTTTTGCTGCTGCGAGCTCTTCTTGAATTTCAGCATCTGAAAGGGCTTCGGGAGATCCGGAAGCATTGTACCCATATTTAGGGGCTGGGCTGAGGAGGAAATTCTCTCGTTTTTCCTGTCTTTCGATCGGCACAACTCCTGTGGCGGGCTATAGAGCAAGGGCTGCTTGTATGAGTTCAGGGGCTTGATCGGATGAGAGGGCCACGAGGGCTATCCCAGAAGGGACCGACCTAGTGTCCTTTATTACTTCCGGTTTTTCGACAAAGCTTCTCAGCTTTGTACGGACCAGAAGAGAATCTTGGTATTTCGGAGGGTGGTCAGGTGCTAGGTGAATCATAACTCTAGAGTCAGATCTGTGTTTTTTTAAAGTGGTAACCCTGAGCGGAGCATTTAGAGGGTGTATAGTTGCGGTCAAGTTTTTCTTCGCAGCATTTGCGTAAGAACTTGCGGGCGGATCTGATTGTGGAGCTGGCTGTGCGCTAACTTTTACATTTGGAGCAGTTCGGGACTGCTCGAAGACAGGGAGGCCTGCAATGACTCGAGCTGCGCTTCTCGTCACGATAGTCTTGAGGTCCGCAGCGATTGTTGGTGGTAGACCACGAAGATGTTGGGCTTCAGCGTTTTGCCAAGCCAACAATGAAGCAGCTATGTTATTCTTCATAGCTGCCGAAGGGTGTTCGATAATCCGCGCTGTTGTACGCACGCTAGATCGCGGGATAGTTGAGGTAGGTTCCTGCTCAATTGCAACGTTGTCTTTGTTAGACGCGTGGATGGAGCTGGAAATACTCTGTTTAGCACCTCTTTCCGGGGGTTTTTTTGGGGGGGTTGCAGTTGGGTAGCTACTTCTAGTACGGGGGCTGGCGTCGGAGAGAGTGAAAGGTTTTCAGAGGGAGAGTTGAAAGGAAATTCGTTTTCCAATCCGAGGTCCATGAACTCGTCTTCTGAGTCCATGTAGATTGCTTCAGCTGGAGATTGTTGTTTTTCAGCTGCGGCTGCTAGGATAGCTTCCTCATGAACAGTTGGGGGCGGCGCGCGAGACAACTCGAGCAGGAGACACGAGTGTCGCAGGAATTTGACGCCTCCCGGGGGGCATCTTAACGTCTTGGGACGATAAAATGTCGGAAAATTGAGTCAGAAGGTGTATCTTAGCTTGGGACCTAGTGATATTGAATGGTTAACACAGTAGGAGCGAAGTGCTTCCTGTATCTGAGAAAATTATATCACGTGATACAGAGAACACACGTATGATAGGTCCACGAAATGAAATCGCCGTTTTCAGCGCCGAAACGCCATCCTAACCTGCTCATGCCGAGAAGGGAAGTCCCTCGACCACTTTTTCTATTGCAACCTCGGGCAGTACCAGGCAGAGTGTTGCGATTTCCGAGTAAGACGAGCAGAAAGTAAAGCTCAAAGAATATTGTTTCCATTAAAGTTCTAAGTTACATGTAAAACGCGAATTTATGTGTGCGTATCCTAGAGTTAAAGTGGGTCTGCAAACAACAATTACTACAGTAAAAAGTCTTCAGCACAGCTAACCACGAAACAATTGTGCGGGGAATAAAGCAGTACTGACCCCGCACCATTAACGCCATCTTATTTGTTGCAAAGTAAACATGACTATGTTTCTCACTGCATTTGCATCTAGTATCATACTACCCCGCACATGCAAATGTATGAGAGAATAGCTTATTAGCAAAAAGAAGTTAAAATGTAGAATATAGCATGTATTATAGAGTATGTAGGAAAGTTGTTCATATTTGCAAGGAATGCCAATTATTGTAAGAAATATGGTAAATTCCAACACAGAGCTCTACAGGGCTCAAATCTTCACTCCCACCATATCTTGGGCTCTTGATTTAGCGGAGAGAGTTCACGCATTTAATAGCTGGTCATGTTGTAAAGCTAGAGAGCTTTAAAGTGATGTAACCAATTTCCCTCTTTACCAATTTTATTTCTTTACTTTGTATTCTCCATTTAATAACATCTGCAAATAATGAGAGACAATGGGAGGCCGATATTCATGTAAATTTGAACTTCGAGCGCAGGATTATAAGATCCTGGTTTTCATTTGCTATATTGGGTCTATGTAGACGCCAACATGTCGGGTAGTTTTATATAGACTGGGCTAACCGGTACGTGAGTTCCTCACGTGCTATGCGCGGGCACGACGTTAAATATTATAAAAAAATAAAATCAACACCCCATCATCATTTTTTTCTTCCGACCCATCCCAAATCGCATGACTCATTACCCTTTTACAGGAATCTCCAACCGGTGTAATGGCCCCAGCTGTTGCATCATAATTGACAACGCCCCACAATCCAGGAGGACAACTTCACCCACGCCTGCTTGGCACTATAAATGCAATGCAGGAAGAAGAACAAGAAAGAAAGGAAAGATTGGACGTAGTCCAGAAATTTCTTGAATTAACCGCCTCCTGGGCTAAGAGAAAAGGAGAGAAGCAAGCGGCAGCAGTCGTCGCGACGCTGATGGAAAAGATCACGCCTCTTATATCTGCTTTTGCAGTAGATCAGGCAGAAATAAAACCCATCCATAGTAAGAAACATCCCACCATGGCATGCGCTCCCAAACCAGTCGTACCTAGGAACAATCCAGCTGTTGAGAATCACAGCCACGCCCTACCCCTAAAACCTAAGGACAATAGCTCGACATGGATGACAGTAGTCGGCAAAGCGGATAAGCTACTGACGCCGCCAAACGTGCAAGTTCAATGAAGGCCTGCTCCAACAGGCAACCCGAAACCTCAGACGACCCCAAAGGAAGAAAAGTGCCTGTTCCTACGATCGAGGAAAGATCACCACTGGCACAAGCTATCGCCAGTCACGATCAAGAAAATTATCACCGAAAAAGCTTGGATAATAACTTCCGCTATCACGTCCATGTACCCAGTCAGGTCGGGGGCTGTTTTCGAATGCGCTTCAGATGCACTGAGAGACACTATTATTAGAATTGCATTTTCTTACAGGAAGACATCACTGTGATAGAGGCAGCTTCACAATAGACATCTCTGTTAGTCCCTCATGTTCCACTGTATATCAGGACGCTTGAAGGTAGCATCCCAGTCACCAATGACATGGTGAAGAACGAGTGCTAGGCATTGTGTGGCGCCGCACCAATCCAAGTACGGTCCACAGAAACAAAGCTTGGGCAGGACTCAACGAGCTGGATTGTTCATTTCCAACAGAAACCAGAGAACACAAAGTTCCGTTTTTAGACAAAAGCGGGCCGGCAATCCACTTCTCCCGCCGACGATCCATCGAGCAATGCCAACGTTGCTGAAGATTCTACCCAACGCGCTCCTGAACCCGGAGCCAACGACATGGACGATGTGGAAAAATCCATGAGACGTCAGAGTGCCAGGCAAAGGTGCTAAAGTGCTCGAATTACGCGGAACCCCACCACTCAAATGAGGGTAGCTGTATAACCCGACCAAGACGACAAAACGGGATAATTCTACCCCGTACACCCACAGAACTTCACATCATCAGAGAACGCGGACATCATAATTGTCACGCTGCTCTAGCGCACTCAGAAAGGAATGGCAAAGCAGTTGAAACCGTCGTTGCCCAGGATTCAACAATGTTGTGTTAATGTTAGGAAACCCCTCAACAAAAGCACCAAAAAACAAATACAACACCCTCCACTTTCACCAAGTGAATATCGGAAGGGGTGGAGAAAATACGGACATAGCATTGCAGCAGGCATGGGAGGCCGGTGCACACGTAGCCATGGATAAGAAAGGAAGAGGGGGGTTTTATCACAAAAAGTCACCCTGACTACAACGGTTATATACCATTTGGAGGAATACACATCCGGCCTCGTGCGGTTACGCTCACACGGAAAGGCATTCAGGCGACTCAATTCTTTCCACAGTCATCAGGCCCGACATCTGACTACTGTTTTGCAAACATGGGCGGCCTGACCTTTGTCAACGTATATCGTGCCCCGGGCACCAGTGGAACTCTGGAGCTCCTAATTCGGTGGGAAGTCAGAGGGCTAGTGGTTGTTGGAGGCAACTTCAATTCTGTGTCACAGCATTGGCAGCCGCTAAAGACAAACCAGTACGGCAATGGAAGCCAAATCATGGAATGGGCGACAGCCCACCACATGGATCTAGTCAGTATTATCGGACAGCCAACGCACAGAGACGGAAACGTGCTGGACTTAACCTGAAGCAACACAGCCGCGATAGCATCAATCTCCACACGCTACAACTGTTCCGTACTGAATTCTACAACGCCAGATCTTTCTGGAATTATAAGGAACATTCATGTCAGCGACGCCAACTTGAAGAAATTTAGCCGATGCATTAGCCAATGGACCAAAGCTGACCCTCTTGAAAACGTCATCGACATTGAAAATTTCATGAATGACCTCCTTTAAGCACTTGGAGATGCACTGAAGATCGCAGGGAATGGCAGAATTACAAGGCAGCAAGAGACAACCTGGGCCTCGCAAAAGAGGCCCGCAAAAGCTTTAGAGCCGTGGTGAGAAGAGCCAAGCAAGAGTACTGAAAGAGGCAAGTGGAGCCATTTACTACTGACGCACAGGTATTCAAACTCATGAGATGGGCTAAGCCCCGACCAGCAGCTGAACTGCCCCTCATAGATTGACGAAAATCGATGGCTATCTGACCCGCAAGAGCGAGTTAGTGCGCTATGAAACATTCTCTTGGCAAGGTTTAGCGGCGAGAATGACATCTCAACCTGGGATAATGAACAGGGAGAGCACATTCCATGGGATACGGAAATATCACTTGAAGATGTGACTAGTGCTACCGTCTTTGTCAACGATACGGCACCAGGCGCTGACAAGAGAACGGTACGGTTACTGAAAGCCTGTTGGTCCCATCTTGGACCTCTGGTCAAGGATCTCTACCAGGCTTGTCTGAATATCGGCCACTTTTCCACGGCTTTCACGGTAGCAGAGGTTGTGCTTCTTTCCAAACCGGGAAGAAATCTGTCAAATGCCAAGGGCTGGTGACCGATTTCGCTGCTGTCAAGTTTAGGCAAAGGAGCCTGTCGAATGACCTAATGACTTAATGACCTTTCATGTATTATCTTAGAAATGATGACTAATTATGTTGGTGAGTAATGAGTTACCTATTTAGGAATGGCGTCAGGAGAGAGTGACAACTGCTGTATATACATGTTTCCTTAAGTTAGAAGACAAGAATAAAGATATATGTTAACCACCAATTGTTATTACTGCTACAGAAAGCTTGTGATTTAAATACCACCCGAGTATTCCGACAGAGTCCAACGTCTGGGTGGCTAGAGAATGGCATGGCTGACGATCAGTCACCAAGTTGTTCACCCTCAATTATTCGGTTCTGTTTGAGGATGATCTGCAGTCGACCTTACATCCTGTATAATCCATAATGCTGAGGCGGCCATGAGAAGTGGTAAGTGTGCGGCTACAGTCACACTAGACATTCAAGGTGCCTTTGATGCAATCCTCCACAGCCGACAGCCCAAACACCTTCGAAGACAAGGCTGGCCACTATCTCTATGCTGGTTTATCCAGATATTTCTTTGTTGGAAAATGAAGTATAATCCTATTAGTAACGATTACCTTCATTACGTAAGGGTTCCCAACGCAATCCCTACATCCACTATTTACACTCTGGTCCCATCTCCCCTGTAAGATTTGCACGAATAGATACTAGTGTGGCTCTACTTCTATGACAAGGGAATACAGCGTAAATGATTGCCTACTATAACTTACTGATTTTTACTAAATATATTATCACGACGTTTTTTATGGTCTTGATTGACATCTTTTTATATATAAACAAATAATTAATTCACTCTTCTTCGCTCTGCTTTAAGTGATACTCTATCTCTTTCAACATTCTTTGCCAACGAAAAGTCCAGGTGAAATACCGTGGTGGAATCACAGACAAGAAGACTCTGGAATGTGGAGTAACCCAGGGCTCGCCACTTCTATTAATGCTCTACATCGCTGTGCTGTTAGAGGACCATGGACTAACAAGCAGGTTTAATTATGCTGATGATGTAGCGATCGTCAGAATTGAAAATAGCGCGGCAGAAGCCATCTCCGTAATCCGAGATGACCTCGACAGCCTCGTCCTTCTCGCAAGAAAACATTGGATCGAATTTGACCAAGCAAAGACAGAACTTCTAGTGACCGGAGGGAGACCTAGAACGATAACTAAAACGACTGACCTTTCCGTATTGGTGAAAGATCGCCGGACCGAACCATCACCTCATATCTGGTGACTAAGAATCTACCTCGATACCCAGCTGAATTTGAAGCAGCATGTAAAGGAATGGACTGGAAAAGCTATTCGTCTAGTCTATTTCTTGCAAAGTATCAACTGAGTTCAACGCGGTGCGGGTCCAGGACCCCTAATTCGTGCGGTACAGGCATGCGCTCTGAGCACAGCTCTATACGGGGCAGAAGCGTGGTGACCGGGTCTTACTCGAATAACCACACTGCGAGATAAAGAAGTTGGCACTGGAGTAGGCTGACATACATCTCTGTTGGAAAAAACGATAATAAAAGCTATCCGAGTAGCACTCCCAGCGTGGCGTACCACTCTGAATAGCGCTATTTACTTTGAAGCTGGAGTACCCCCGGTATCAATCATCCTCCAGCAAAAGGTGCTGCGGTCGGCAGCTCGCATACGAAGAATGGATGTCTGGTAAGCTCTTGCCCTTCGAGCGGCTGAGGGCCCGAAAGATACAATAAGACGTTTAAATCTTACATCGGGACAACGAGATCGCTTGTTCCGACAATCAGAACGGTACATGACACGCCTACAAATGAGCGTGCGTCAAGTTCCGATAGCCGAAGGCCCTGGAAAGCCCTTCTTTCCGAATGGTCCCCCGGTATCGACTCCATGCAGTCGAGAAAAAGAAGCCCAGTCAGGAAGCATCAAACAATGGCTAACTTCCTTACCAGCCAATACAGTCGTGGCCTTCTCTGATGGATAATTATCGGGTCCCGGACAATCAGCCTGGGGATACGTGGTACACTAAAGAAGCTAGCTAGCTGTAAGTGGTTTTGGTCCACTTCCAGGAGCAGATGTATTCGACGCGGAAGTTGTAGGCGCCATGAAAGTACTGGAGACTGCAATAGCAGTTGGAGAAGACCTGCTGATCTACATTCTTCTGGACAACCAAGCGGCCACCCAGGCGCTCGAAAGAGGAAAATCTAACTCCTCGCAGTCAGCAGTGGATAAGTTTTCGTCGCTGAGATACAATAAGCGTGTGGAAATACGCTGGATACCCGGTCATGTGGGGATCCAAGGCAATGAAGAGGCCGATAAGCTGGCCAAATCAGCCTTGGGGGCTCCCAATAACCGGTCACTAACCTCAGCTGCGCCTAGTGGAGAGGAAAATAATTTAAGATTGCGGCATTAGGGAGGTGGGTTAATCAGCGCGGCCAAGAGATCGTGGAAAAGTGGTGGCAGAAGTATCGGCCCAAACGATACAAAGATCTAGAACTCTTCATGCGTTGCAAACGGCCACCGGAACTGGCTCTACCAAGATGGGCATACCATCGTCTTATTGCAGCAAGAACAGGCCACGGGGACTACGCCGGGTACCATCGACGTTTCAACCCCAAACATGAAGATCTGAAATGCATTTGCGGCCGAGAGAAAAGGCCCTGGCATTTTTCAGAGTGCCGACCTGCTTTGCAACGTTGGAGGAGCTGCGAGAAAATGGCACTGCCTGGGGCCAGGGAAATAATATGGGAGGATGGATGGCAGAAGTTCATCCAATTCCTGACTGTAAGCAGATGTTACAGTCTGCCGAAGAATGAGCAGGGTGGGAGGTGCCCATACTGAGATTGTTTCTGACTCGAGAGGGGATGTGTTTGAAAAGTATGGATGCAGCGCAGGGCACGGCAACTCAGACATATATTGTCCCTTTTTTCCTTCTTTTCTTTTGTCGCCTCTGGCTTTAATGCCGGTCATGTGGGTAGCAATGAGCTCTCAGAGCCCATCTACCCGTATCACGTCTAGATAGATGTAAAGTTCTTTCTGTCACGTAAAAGATTTCACATTCAAATCTCATGATTAAATCTTCATGCTTCTGCATCAGAAGGCGGATTCATGGCAAGGTTTATGGCCTCCTCTGTAGAGCAATAATGTTATCTTGTTAGGCACACACATGCCGGGCAATTTTTCGAATAAGAAGGAAATTATTCAGTTATCTTATTTCGACGCGATAAGGCCAACACAGTTATTTGTGGAAGATGAGTAGTTGATGTGAGATGACTCAATTCGACATTTGTAACGATCAAATGCAGATTGAATTCGCACATTCCACCTGAGGTCAACCTTTACCGTGTATAACCTCTTCCCTGCGCAACCACCACAGGGAAAAGCATGAAAACACCATGGTTATGCGAATGTGCCTTTGGGCCCCCTCGAGTACGATATCACTGCGGGAAAATGTGGTGGGTGGGTTTGACCAGAATCGAGCCAGCTTTCTCCCGTATCAAATGGGGTAGTTGTTCAAGCTACCCAGAATCTACTTCGTGCAACGGTCCGACTGGTGTACCACTGCACCATCCAGCCAAAGCTACAGTGACAGTTGAGATTCTTGTATCCCCATATTTCCCTCTACTCTTCTCACCTTTGACAATCTGGATGAATTAATTAACCCATAGACACTGTGCGATTTCCTGACCCTAAAATCTCCTTGAGCACGTCGTGGAATAAGACGTCATTTCGGACAAGAAGGGACGATGAGGTGGCATGGATCTAGCTCGCTCGCCTGGAAATCAGCTGGCGATATGCTCGAGTGAAGATGAGGACGGCGTGGACTCGTGGTTGGCGCCCTGGCAACGCAAGGTGCCACGGATGCAGATCCCGGAAACGTGTCGAAAACCGTTATGGCGAAGCTGAAACTTGCACTTCCACGCCTACGTGCGCTGTTCCCAGGAGAATGAGAGGAAGCGGCATTTTTCGCCACACAGACGATTTCGCGCGCGCGCGGGTCGGATGGTGCAGTGGTGAGCTTCCGGGCTAGTCTGTCGAACTGAGTCTGGCGAATACGGACATCTGTCTTGATTGGGGCAGAAAACATTCACTAGCCCGATTTACGCTGGGTCTGAGCAAATTTCGCACGGTTAATGTTTGTAGCAAATCAGGGTAAACTAAGGCACTCAGTGTGCTTGGAGTAGAGGCGATTTACCCTTCAGTCCAGACTGACTCGATAGTGAAATATGTAAGGGTACCCTACGGAGTTATAAGTCGTGTCAAGAATCAATAGAGGGAGCTGCGCTTATAAGCTCAAACGTCTTGATGGATAAAGTTTGTGAGCAGTGGCGATTGAGGTAGCTCCTGACTCAAGTATAAATGGTCTCTTGAGAGGCTCACAAATGGAGAGCAAGGTCTGGCTACACTATATAGTAAATACAGATATCTGATCTCCCCCCATCCAAACTGATCAAACTTCTGACCAATGCCCTAGACTAATCATTCAGGCCCATCGAGGAGTGAAAATTGTTTCATAAAGCTACGTTCCCACACCTGGAATCGTGATTGTCAAATATTTTTTATGATCGCTGTATGCCATCTACGAAGCTTTTGGATTAATGCAGAATTTTAGATGAAGTTTTATCAAGTTTCTTCCACATTTTTATCGATTGTAGTGAATGGAATTGAATCTCTCCGCAGGCGAATACTAACAGAAAAGAGATAACTGGGCTGAATAGAAAATGCACGTTAGAGCAGCACCTACAAATGGAAACTAGTGTGAGGGGGTCCCATAGGGTCGGAAATTTGAACGCATACGTGAAAATGGTGATATCAAGAAACCAAAACCTGGAGATAAAACGGATGAAGTAAAGAAACCATAGCATCAACCCTTTTTTATCTTGCAGCTAGGTAGGAAGCAATTTCGTGAGACCTATCGAATTACAAAAAGAGATACTGATGGTCGAGTGGACGAGGTGGGTTGCAATGCAGGCGGACTAGAATCATAGATGGGCCACTTTATACGACGATCAAACCCTCAATACACGCTACTCTCTCGGTGCTCAGGAGTCCGAGGGCTTTTGAAACGCGAACTACATGCTCCAACACGTGACTTTGACATGACAGTATTACGATGGAGAGTAGCAGAATTTTTTCCAAAGCTCGATTGGGATTCCACGTACGTGAGACCGGCTCGCATTCGTGCCATGCTCCAAGTGGGAAATGGGAGAGCGCGATTGTTACTGTTTCAACCAACCGAACATCCAGCACGGTTTAGGAGACGTCCGGCCCCACGCACCGTGCATAATGCGTGTAAATGGTCCACGTAAAAGGCCGCTGACACAGAGATGCAAGCATTCCTGCCCTTCAGTAGATCCCAATGGGGCTAGGCGCTGGTCTTCGAGTGGAGTCTGCGTGGTTCCTGGTGATGCTGGCTGCGCGCCGTGGCTTCTCTACAACATGGAGGTATAAAGAGTTTGCTGGTCAAAGCAGCTCAGGCCTTCTTTGGTCGGTCGCTCGACGATATGCGGGAGACAACAAGCTGAGATGAAGAGCGTGCTGTAGATTACTCTCTTAATCCGGCGTAGCTAGCCATAAAATATAATGTACAGCAGTGCACCAAGGTTGGAAGTCAGTAAATTTCTTTCTCTGCAACACGAGCGACACGTAAGGCAAGACCAGTACCCATCACTGTTTATTGTCGCGGTGGCCCTGAGCATGTGAAAGAACCAAAATGCAGAAAATCTTCCCCGTGAGGAATGGACGTTGGAAGATTCGGTGGAGTTGTTCTACGCAACTGAGGGAGTGCCAGTGCGGACAGAGCCATACAAATGGAGAAGAGGCCAATGCTGCGCAAATGTCCTACACATTATCGAGGTTGACGCACATACTTAGCCCACTGGCAGATAACGTAAAGCAGGCCCTGGTAGCCTGTCCAGCAGGCTGGGTCTTTGACGCAGTTGATGAGGTGGGTTGTCTTACAGGGCTCTATCTGATATGCAGCTGTCGGCGAGGCAAAGTTAAAGTTCGGCCATTTGTTGGTGTCAGTGATTCGGAAGATACTTCCTTGCTCTCGTGCTTACCGCTGAGACTCTGCTGCCAGAAGAAATTAGGGCGGAAGCGAAGAGAGGCTAAAAGATGGAATGAGCCATAATGAATTTTCTGGATCAGCCACAATGGACGACAAGCGCTCCGAGTCATGCAGGATCTGCGCCAAACCAACAGCGTCTAGGGTGTACGTCCGTAACTTGATTCTCACCAAACTTGCTACGCGTCGCCATAGAGGCATGAATCCGCCGTGTTGGCCTGATTTTGAATAAGTATCAAAGTCGCTTCCGCTGCACGAGCTACGACAATGGTTAGATGTGTATTCCCTTTTCTACGAGTCGGATCAAGGCCTGCCTGCAGGGATCGAGAGCAGATCAGGGTATAATTCACGTTTCCAACGATACCGGTGCTAATGCCTCTAGTAGCTGGCGCCTACGCGATTGAGTTTCGCGAGCTCGTTCCGATTGAGGCGACAAAGCGGCTCTGTAAAGAATACTCGCGTCTACCATGTGCGCTCGAGAGACGGAGATTAGGCCGTGGCGGTCTGCGCTGAAAGATTTACGAGTGTCAGCGGGCCGGTGTTCCATAGAGTGACGGGACGAAAATAAAAGCCTGATTGTGTACGAGCCCCGCAGTGGTGGTGAGAAGGGACCTCGTATTCTCGCGGCGAGACAGATATGGCCGTTCGACGGACGCGTTTCTGGCTCCACTTCCTTGGGCCTTTCAGGCCCAGGGCAGGGGAGGCGGGAGTTTGGATGTGGTGCGGCAGGGGAGGACGCTGATCCAAAGGGTAAACGACAAAGGGTCACGCACGACCAGGCATGGTCTGGAATCATCTCTATGCGCTGCCTGCCCGCGTCGCCCTAACTCCCTTGTGCCAGAAGCTCGCCAGCTGTCCATATGCGTCGGCTGGCCGATGATGCAGATAGCGACGCCCGTTGCGTTTGGCGTCGACGTTTATGTTGCGGTGCGAAGAAACATGCCGTCGGGTCTCCGGCATCGGACATGAGAAGTTGGCCTGCTCACGCACCACCTTTCGTCTCTGCTTTAATTTACTCTCATCCGCCGTGACTATGTTCCGTACCCGCTCATAAGATGGTGTCCAGCTTTCAGACAATTGGCTACATCCTGATTACCACATGGAGAGCAACTATTGCAACCTTATGCAGTGTCAAAGGCCTGGGTAGTCAGCTGTGGGGGTATGTAGAAATGAAGAAGTCTCTGGCGAGATTACCGTCACTCTTACCAGTGTCGTCGTATCCAAACGTCTAACTCACTCGGTGCTGGTTGGTGTGGGTAATGAACGGCGGGACCATGGGTACGGGGCCATAGTGGAGAATTTATGGGTACGTCGTGGCCAGGTGTGTGATCCACTGTGGCACAATCCATGCTGAGGGAACTTCTCGTTCGATCGAAACCTCGGCCCCAGCTAAAACTGGAGCGCACCACTAGTAGGCCAGGGTAGATTTCCACTTCGCGCCAAACCGACTTTCACCAGCTCAGGCTCTCTGGACTAGACCCGACTATCGTCTTCTGTCATATCTCGGCACGGTGAGAATGCCGACCGTCAGCAGATGTTCCATTTGCGCAGATTTATTTATGCGGTATGCCTTTGCTCTCCGTTCCGCTTCATGGAATCGCTAGTATTACGAGAAGGACTGGGTGAAGAACCCAGCAAGCAACACCGAGGGATCAAGTCGAGGCGCGAGGTCAGTTGTTGGCCAGCCGTTTCGCTACGACAAGACTAGTACGGCGAAGCAAGACGAAGATAAGACGGGATTGACTATGACACGCTGCGAGGCATCTTGGTTTACCGAGTCTGGCTCCTCGGGGAGACTTGAGAGAATAGTGGGAGGGTGAGCGCCGATATGTAAGTTTAACGGTGCCGTCCATTTTCCGCTGTCTCCGCGACCGCGGCAAGGAGCGCGGCGGAGCACGAAATCTTCCGTCCCATCGTGGAAGCGGCTCGCCTCTTCCCACCGATCCGTGCCATGTCGCCCTTAAGTCTGGAACTCCTCCCCGTTTACGCCTGCCGATCTCCATGCCACTCCCGACTTGCGGATTTGTGCGACGATACGCGTCGCGTCGACCTACGTCTCCTGGGCGACCTACTCGCCGCCGTTCCGCGGAGATTTCGAGCCACTGATACCCTACGTCTCTGTATCCTGGCTCGTCATGCGCCGTATTGAAGCTTCGCCTGTTTAGAGAATTGATGCTTTGAGTTCCGGCGGGACAACAAATATGAACCTGTTCTCGTTGTCTACCGGCTAACTGGAATTAGCGAAATAATAGCTTCACCTAAGCAAGCACTCGTGCAGAGACGCGACGGGGGAAATTCAATGCAGCCCCAATCGCTTGCTCTGACTTCATGCTTCACCCGACTCATGGAGCAGATGATGCAGAGACTTCGACAAAGCGGCGCCACCGAGTCCCTTGTAGTCAGCCGGAGAAGCATCCGATGCACTTCGTCTCCTAATGCTCCGAGGACCACTCCACTTTCGAGGCTGGCCAGCCACGATATATCTTGAATTGAAAATACGCTATGGGCATGGGGCCGTTTATGAGAACCGTAGCTATGGCGCAAGGCGAACCCCAAATGCCTGGTAAATAGCTCAGCTAGCTCGCCTATCCTATGAGCTAAGGTAAAATGTACACCTGGACCACTGCAAAGGCTGACGTGATGGTGATCTGAGAAGAGGCTTGCTACTTTCCAGGTTGATCGTGGTCCGCGACGCGGCTGGGTCCGCCGAAGTATCTGACTAATGTATATCGATGAAGCTGAGACAGCAGGACCAGGACCTCTCCTTCCCCGCGACCTCGGCAGCGTCATTGTGGTCGAGGACAGCGATACCAGCTCAGTGTCGCCGCAGGGCCACGGCGTCCACTGCACCAAAGTCGACCCATGCTAACCTCTTTTCAAAACCATGACGACGCCGGCCCCGCCCTCATTCAGCTCCAGCAGCAGCATCTCCCTTTCGACCCGTTAGTCTGGACTTGCATCAAAGTCCAAGCAGGGAAACCGTCGCCGAAAGAGTTGGAGGAGTGGCCGCAAAGGTCTACTCGCAGAAGCAGTGGCCAGCTTCAAAGCCAGTGCCTGGCTCATGGCACGTACGCATCTCGAGGTCCCAGAATATCACCAATTTCTGGGCGCGCGCGACCCAAACCCGTCATGCCACTTCCTTGCGGCTGTCAGCTTGCCGGGCAAGTGTAGTCGTAGTTCCCAAAGCCGCAGGTGTTGGACGACTGCGAGATCACTGGTGATGCCATGATTCCCACGAGCGGCGCTCCCGGCGGCGGAGCCTCAGGAAAACCTCTTGCCGGACCATCCTCACCCGCTTTCCCGTGCCCCACTTCTTCTACGCCTTGCAGTAGCTGACCTGGAAAGCGCGCGTCCGCACGCGCTTAGCTGTCAGCGCCGCCCTAGCAATGCTTGACATCAAAGGCAGGGGAGCCAAAGTTAGCCTGGAGCTCGAGGTTCGGGAAAACTCTATCTCTATCTCACCTCCTAACGCCGCCCGCCAGCTCATTGCTATACCATCCAAGGAAACGCGATCATCACTACAGGACCAGCTTATTCACAGCCTTCAATGCGCGCCGACCGCTGCCACGGATTTTGCCACAGAACGCGTTAAGGACGTCAAAGAGATTCGGAACGGCTTGGACGGCTGGATCTCGGTGGAGTAGCACTGTGAGTGGGTCCCAGGCCGGCCCACCTAATCGACTTGTGCGCGATCGACAACGGCGCTTGACGAACACGCGCAGCGTGCCCCTAGATGACTAGGGTACCCTGTCCGTCAGGTCTCTCCTTCTTCTGCATCTCTTACGCCTTCGGTCTCCTAACCTTCTCCCCCCCCCGACACGGAAAATGTGCCCAAGACGTGCCAATGGACCACGCTGTTTTACCGTGCCCTCTCATATTCTGGGGTTTGGGGATCGCCGGCCCCTCCCGTAGATTTGTCGTCAGCAGGAATAATTAATAGCAATAATGTTATTGATATTAACACCGCACTGTTACATGCCTCCAAATATTTTCATGTTCAGAGTCACAACACACGTGATTACGAGTCGAAGATATATTATTCCATGTATCATCAACTTCACCCAGCATAACAATTGAGCCAAAACTTCCCCTTACTTACCTGGGTCGTGCTGGAACGCGGGGACATCAACAATTAAACTAACACCGAACATTGGTCACATACCTGCCTCATCTATTATCAGGATAGCTTACAAAACACTTGCCGACTTATCTATAACAGGACTGCCTTTGTCCTCTTTCTACATACGGTTTCTTTCTATACATAATTCTGCTTGTTACTGCAATCTGGACATCGGCAACTAATATACAGCTGACAAGAGCATCTCGCCAAAGAGGATCCATAGTCTCTAGTGACGTTCGAATTTAAAATGGCCTCTCTTAATACTACCTGCATCAGCGGCGCCGAGCCCGTCAGACTTAATACCGACGGGACATGCAATCTAGGTTTCTTATGTAAGTCATAAAACCCACCTCCTTGGCAAGAACCCTCTGCGCCTCAAAAAAGAATGTCGATGAACGAAAAGCACTAGAGGCAGAGTCTAACTGTCACTCTTAGGCCTGAACAGTACTATCGAGAATCCTCCAACCTTTTGTGCACCAACACCAGAATGTCTTGTTCATCGCTTGCAGTCAGTAGATAATGTATGTTACGAACCACAGGGAGACCACGAACCTATCATTTGTGCACCAGGCTATTTTTGTAGTCCCGGAGGAAAAACGGTTGAAAAATGTCCAAAAGGTCACTTTTGTTCTCTTGGCGCAGTCGAACCGACACCATGTGGCCCGGCCTCGATATGCCCTTCCGGGGCCTGGAAGGAACTAGTTATGGATGGATTTATAGCCGTCATTGTGATCGACTTCGTCTTACTCGTCCTCATGTTTAAACCTGTCATGGCGCTGGCCGCTACTTTGTTTAGAGTCTTAATGGGTGGCTCGCCCTCCTCCCGAGCATCGTCGACTTTAACGGTATCAGATATAGAAGAAGATGCTGGCAGGCCAGCATCTACTATTAATGACGACGAATACACATCAGAAAAAGATAGGTTCTCTCGTTTTGCCACTTCGGTTAAACGTTGTGTCGGATCAACTGATGTTGGAATGTCGTTCAGTTTTAAGAACGTCTCTCGCACCCTCGAAAGTGGCAAGGAGATAGTGGCCCCTCAGACCGGCCATATTGAAAAGGGTACTTTGTGGGGAGTCATGGGTGCATCAGGCGCTGGGAAGAGTAAGTTCAACATACACCAAGCTATGGATCATCTGTTTATGATGAGAATCGTAACATTACCCAAATTTTACAAGCTAATACTTCTTTTACAGCAAGCTTTGTTAATCTTATAATGGGCAAGACAGAGCAGACTGACGGAGAGATATTTGTGAACCGAGTCCCATGCCGTATTTCTAAGTAAGTCGTTGTATGATATTCTGCCTTAAAAATAACTAATTTTGGCAGATTCAAACGTCTAATTGGCTACGTTCCGCAGGATGATGTTCTCATGGCAGAACTTACCGTCAGAGAAAATATCATGCACAGCGCTCGCATCCGGTTACCGTCTACTTGGACTGATACAGAATGTACAGTTCACGTAGATACTCTAATTTCATGTCTCGGCCTTTCTCACGTGCAGCACAATGTGGTTGGTGATGCAGTAGAATCTTACATATCTGGTGGACAGCGAAAACGGGTCAGTATCGGTATGGAGCTAGCAGCAGCTCCTTTGGCCTTGTTTTTGGATGAGCCAACGTCAGGACTCGATTCAACCTCGGCTCTCTCTATTGTACGCCTCCTAAAAACGCTTTCACAACTAGGTGTAACAATCATCTGTATCATCCACCAGCCACGGCTAGAAATTCTAGAGATTCTTGATGGTATCCATCTTCTTGGCCGAGGACGCCAGCTTTACCACGGAAAAATTAGCGACGTAGCCAGTCACTTTGAGAGCATGGGATTCGATATTTCAGGCCGTTCAAATGTGGCTGACGCAATCATGGACATTATTTCTGACAATTCGACCATACTCGATCGAGCGGGTCGTCATGTTGATCTCAAAGACATGGCAGAGACCTGGTGTAGTAAAAATCCTGTACCAATAGAAGTTCCCTCCGAAAAGAACAACCCCAATTCCCAGGCTGAATTAGAAGCGTTAATGCAATCGGCTGCAAGCAGGGGCGCACTATGGCATAAACAGGCCTCCCTATGCTTTACGCGGTCTATCAAGCAACAGTGGCAGCAGAAGAAAAGCTTTGCTCTTGAAATTGGTGTGGGCGCGACAGCTGGATTACTGATCGGATTGTCTCTGTATCCAACCAACGGAATTCATTTCCAGGGCATTTACAAAGCACCTTTTGAACTTCTCTCCAGCGCAGTCACATACTCACTCGTACCCCAGATCGGTCTCTTTTGTTGTTTGTCAATCAGTAGGTTCCCCAGATAACATATATGCTGATGTATAACTGACCACAACGTGAAGGTCTTGCCGCCGCCGCTCCTGGTGTCAAGATTTTTGGTGAAGAGAGTAAGTTCAAGTCCAAATATAAACATAACGAAAAGCTCATTATAATAGAACAAATTTACTGGCGAGAAGCTAGCGCTGGCCATTCTAGATCAGCATATTATGTTGGAAAGGTGATATCGACACTTCCTCGCATATCCATTTCCGCAATACACTACACTGCCTTCTTCTACATCCTTGCCACGCCACTCATGAACTTCTGGAGGGCCTATGTTGTAAATCTCATGTATTTTTACTGTAAGTTGGAAATCTATCTTGTTTAGCTTGAACCTAACACTTGACACAGGTATATATGGATTGGCTTCGATCACTTCTATGCTGGTCAGGCGCGAAGATGGTCCACTCATGGCCATGATAGTAAGCTTGATTATCAGTGTTTTCAGTGGTTACGGCCCACCCCTAAGCTCAGTTGAAATGTGGCACATGTCGTGGTTCTGGCGCTCTTGTCCTGGGGTTTGTCACTCTTCTTGTTCCACAAAACTCAGCTGACCAGAACAGGTTTGGTATACAGAAGCTCTCTACGACCAGAATCTTAAACCTTTAGAATATCTTTACGACATACGCGCAGCTGAGCTGTCTACACGATTCGTTCGTGGAAGATTTGGTGTGGATGTTATGTAAGTGATCACATGATTCCAGTATTTGACCCATACTTGAGGAAAAAATCTCACATGTATACCACTGCTAACTTTTGAACCATTAGATTACTTGCTATAATCGGCTCTATATACCGTGTATTTGCTTATTTTGGACTTACTCTTTTGGACAGACATAAGCAGCGATAATCTTTACTCTGACATATTTCCTTTGTAGCAACTTTAGCACCTGCATATATTTGTTAAATCTTAATTTTATTATGAAATAAACTCCTAATTCTAGAAGATATGATATTCCTACTGCTGGGCGAAGGCCATCAGGTCACTGTCATTCATGTGATTTTTTAGTAGATTGTCCCTGAGTCTGTGAATCGAAATCTACACCCTTGGGAGAATGTTACAAAAATATGTAGTTTTAATTAAATTCCCGTGCGGACGGTAACCTAATCATCTTCGATTGTCATATCAGCCCGTCAACGCACAGGTTGGGTCCTAAGTTAGATTGAACTATCAAGGCGTGGGAGAAATTGATGGAGCTTTTTTTTGGCGAACTGATCATAATCTCAACCACACTTGGTCTTGACGTAGGTAAATTATCTACCGACAACCAAAATGCCTGGACAAGGAAATCAGCTGGCTGCAAAATGAAATGAAGCCGATGATCCCGATACAGGTAATTCCCCTGCTCGATGTCATAGATTTGCTTTCGTAATACGGTCTGCGTGTCGGGCTGTTGTCGCGCCGCAGCATTAGGACAATGAGGGAGACCAACAGATGTAAGGTTTTGGTAGGCCAGCGAACGCTATGATGTCAACACTTGGCCGCCCCCGGCTCTCATATCGCTTAGGACTCGACTCCAGAACGAGCCTTGATTTCAAATATAGTTGGCGCTAGGGAGTGGGCCTGACTTACAGGGGATTTGTGGAGCACCTATTTTGCAAGGTCAAGGACTAAATATGTCATCTGACAAGGGCATAGCTCGACAGTAGGAAATACCGCACTACCTACACGCCAAGCCCTGGGCAATTTCCATCGGGCGGCATGTGAAAGCGTCGACCCATACGTCAATCGGCGCGCTCCTCCCTCACTCTTCCTGACTTGTCGTTAACGACAGCAGATTACACGTAACTTGACGGTTTGCGTGTCTCAAGATCAGACCGCATGTCTTACGGAAGGCCTCAAGAGCCTGCTACATGCGCATCTCCGGCGGAAGTTATCACGCACGCCGCCTAGTGTGCTGGTGATAGCCATGATGACAATACACAAGGGTAATAAACACTGGAGGTGAAGGCAGAACTTTCCAAATGATTCCTTGATGGATAGAGGAACAGTGAAGCACTGCTGTAGCGCAATTGCTTCTACATCTTACAACCCGGTGGAGGAGAGAAGAATATTCCGTGATGCTGTTTTGGGAAAATAAGAAGCTTTTTCCACCTACCGAATTTTTAATTTCCTACACAACAAAGTATCAGTAGAAAAAATTAATTTATAATTGTTTATCCCTCAACCTTCTGCTGATAAACCCTCCGTAAACTCTCACCATCACAACACCGCCAAGCTTCAAACACGTCAACAACAATCCCTGTTCGAGGTCTCTCTAGCTGCAAACAGGCGCCCATCACCATGCAAACCGAACATAAGCAAGGGTCAACTATTAATTCAGCACGCCATGCGCCTTTATATTTGTATGTTTAACGGACCATGATAGTCATTGAGTAGGTACCACATTGGGCTTCTCTCTGCCCCAGGCCACACCTTGTACAGTGCTCCTATCCTCTTTTGTTAATTGAAAGATCATTGATGTGTTGCCCGTGAGGGATAGCCATTCAGCTCAGTAGTGACCCGTTGAATTCAGCCGTATTTTCTACGGAAACCTTTACCAAGAAATAAAAAGGTAGCAACGGAGGTTGTGTGTGCGGGAAAAATCTCAAAAAACCTGCAGCCCCAGCCAGGCGAGGCCTAGACACCGGATCCACATGAGGTGCGCATATTCATCTATATCTCCCCTCTTCGTAACGTTGGAGGCCAACTTGATCCAATCCACCATCGCCGTATCGGGGACTGGGTACGCTCTGGAAACTCATCGGATGGCTTCTCCATGATCAGGAAAAGTAGACGCAAGTATAGTTTCAACTCTGCAGTGAGAACTGTGGGATCGTAGGGGACAACGCTGACAGGTGCTGAGTCTTCATCCCCTTTGTGCGCATTCAGCACAGGACATGATCCAATACCTTACAGCGGCTATGTGGGAGGATAAACTCCTATATCGCTTATTTTTTATTTCGCTGCTGCTTCTCCTCGGCCAATGACTTTAGAGTTATGGTAAATACGCTCCTACGTTAATGGGGGTGAAGATAGTCTCATCTACCCCAAACTAATCATCTAAGATCGCAAGAAATATACACACACGGTGGCAAAACCCAGGCTCGGTTCGTCAGACATACTCCACCCAGCACCAAACCGCCCCCTATGACACGAAGACTCTCTTATCGTCTTGATGAACTTAATTAGCGGAGGATAAAGACTAAAGATCCATTCGCGGTGTCTTCTATCAACCTAGAAGCGAACCATCCTCTCAGAATCAAGCTCAGTTGAATTTTGAAATATCGAAGAAATTGGCTCACGAGGCAATGACTCAAGTCTCTACTCCAAATAGATCTCTCTCCTAAAGAAATGGATTCCCGCAAAGGCCTTATTTCAATAATTACAACTCTCGTCAAATGGCCTTCATATACACGCCCTCGAGAATATGAGAACACACAGGAGGCCCAAAATGGGGGTGCCTAGTTATGGAAAGCAGCTCTCTCGGATGAATTTGAGAGGGAATCGGGACAAGTGAACAAGATGATTCAAAGGCTGGGCACAATTCTAGAGGGGGCTGGAGTTCAAATTTTGGGCAGAAGTTTTGAAAATTGATGAGCAATTTGCCTGCCCGCACTTCCATTATGAAGGTGCAGTGGTACATCATTAAGGTCTGTATACCACATAGAATCTAGATAATCTGGACACCTGTTTCAGTTGAGGGAGAGCATGGTTGGATCGAATCCGGGAAAGATCGATTATATTTCTGTTGTTGCTAATGTACATCATTGGCAAAAATACAATTGGACAACTAATGTGTTTGTAACTTCCCTTTGCTTGGTATTCACCAATGAAGGTTGACTGTGTAAGCAAGCATACTTTATAGTGCTTCATGCGAATGGAATATACAGAACGAGTGTTTCTGAAGTGGGATGAGTCATTCCTCATGTCAATGTAGCAGTGATTATATCTCACAGCTAGACAGCTGAATTCACGCTAGATGATCAAAAATGAATTGGAGAAGTCTTCTGGAACGTCCACAGCTAGTTAAAGTCATCGGCTTAGTCTCATCTGGCATATTATCCTCGCTCCCTAACCAGTGGAGGCTCTAGAACTACTTTAAGCAACTGTAACTCTACAACCTTTGGTAGGAATTGCTAATGAAATTATACCCGATGCGATATGATTCCAGCACGATATGATAGTGTAGAAGAAATAATTTTGTATTTGATCTGACAATCATGAAAGTTTATGACTCATCTACAAATTTACGGGCCATAGTCTACCTGGTATCGTTAACAATTTATACCTTCAAATTATCAGCAAACTTCTTTGCAGCAATGAGTAGTATTGGCGAGGCTGAGACATGTAGAGAGAGGGCTGATATCATGGGGAATGTCAGGTAGAACCAGCAACGAATGTGCTCTATCGATGAGAGTCTGATTTTCCCACTGTTTTCTTCGATTGAGAGGCGACCAGAATGACCGGAATTTCTGTACAGCCGGATCTCCTGGATCTTTATTTACAGCTTAAATCCGGCAAAGGCTAATAATCGCCAAAATTATTGCAAAGTCGATACATTCCAGCACATGGACGCCCAGCACGCAGGAATCCCGGAGTTGGAAGCCACATATCGACTAATAGTGTTAAGGCTCGCTCCAGATAAGCCAGCGACCCTAATTTGTCTGTCGTCGCATCCACGATTCCTATGGTATGAACACTTGCACACGCAGAGCATCATGTGATCTTTGCCCTTTAGATTACCATAATAAAATGTATATGATGTCCGCAGAATGCCTGAATAGCGCCGGCCCATACGAAGTCTCTACTTATGGCTGCTCAGCCCTGTCTTTCGCGCATGCGGGACCTTTGTCCCGGCCATATGAAGAGAAAATGCGGCTAATGCGTGTTGAAAATAGACTCTCTACGATACTGGATGGATATAGAATGATGCTTAGAAAAGACTCTTCACTGAACAACGATGGAAACATTTGACTTGTGTATACACAAATGAGATGGGTCTCAGAAAGCTTCGCGTACCTATCACACTTTGAAGTGACCAGCCTACTTTCATTACTCATGATGAGACAATGTACAGTGCACTGCGTAAGTATCCAAACGCACATACAACCCGAAGTACAGTTAGCGCATCGGAAGCATCGGTAGAGAGAGTTAATCTTGTTGGGGGAATATCAAAAAAATAGAGCACAGGCGAGTTGTGAGCGCGGGAGTCGAAACTCCCAGCAATACGCCGTGAGGTAAAAAACGCATAGCTCGCCCTCCATTTTCCTTGAGCCCCATCCTCACATACACCTCGCGTAGCTCCATTTCAGTCACTATTGTGGTGGTGGGATCGGCATCTAGGCTTGCTTCTATCCGTACCCTTGAGAAACCACTGCGAGGGACCGAAACTTGGGTCGAAGAATGGACAAAACAGCCGTGAAGTGGCTCGGAATGTTGTTTACAGGTATGGAGTTGAGGATAGAGTACATACGGCGGTCCGGTGTTATGGAAGCGCTAATGACATCTTTATCATTTTTCGCTAAATATTTATCTCATTACTATGTAGCTTGTAAGCTGAGCTTTTCTGCTTAGCTTTGGTACCTTTTAAACCTTGAGTCCTTGCATGCCATTACTAGCGTGTCACAACAACAACAGCACTCTGATTCTAACAATCATTGTCATTAGAAATGGCTCTACTAACGAAAACGCCCTCATACCTAGAAAATAGGCTGCGCTAACGAAGCCTTCTTATACGAGGCTCACACGAGCTACTAACCTTTCTCTAGAGGTACAATCCTTTATTGGAACTGATGTTGGTTTGGAATCTATTTTTTTCCTAATCACTATAATCTTTGGGAAATTTTGCTTTCAAACATGCGGTATGCAAGAGGAACTCCTACCAACTCACAGAAGTATATGCGAGCTTCCTCGTTGAGGGAAATTTGCTTTATTGATGGTGAAGACTAGAGTATCGAACGGCTGGTCGAACTCCTTGCCGTTTCAGGGTGCTGTAGGGCGTGCCAGAGCGTCGCATGGCTCTTGAGGGGTTGAGCCGTGCAGCAAAAGACAATGACCATGAGCTATGCGCTCGTACGACGTTCGAACCATCTAAACCCAACTCCCCACGCTTCCCCAGCCCGAAAATGCGCATCCTTCACCCACCAGGAGTTCCTGTGCAATCGCTCAGCATGCTCTACATGTCGAGGATATCCAAGATGAATCGAAGTCAGAGGCAAACACAAGAATATCTACACTCAAATATATTTCATCGGGTTCCGTCTTACCATTGGCATATGATTCCTACAGCTTCATTCCATGAAGCATCTCGCCTCAAATAGCGGCAGATGTGTTGTTCCAATTGCAGGCTGGTCACCTGCCATTGCCCACTGCAAATTTACGACGCTACGGATACCCGCATGGAGGAAATCAAGTCATAATATACCAAGCTCGGGTCATGGTTTATGGGGGACTGATGCTCTAATGAGGCTCTACATCTTGAGGAAGGACAGCCGGCTGAGACGTGGAGCAAGAGGTGGAACAGGTCTCTGAAGACCATGCTGGGACTGACATTTTCGAGGGATTCTCAACTTTGGAACGTTTGTGGGCGCCAAAGCCGAGCTTTCGGCTGATTCGCCAGGAGGGCTTCTATTGTCAATGAGTCAACGGTACAAAAAAAGTTGGGCTAAGCAATCACGCTCTGTCAAGACTTTTCTGACATTTCAGCACGACCTTCGGGAAGGAGGCTAGAAAGGCAGAGGGTGAATTTCTCGAGGTACCCACATGTCTGCAGCGCCCAGCTGGCCGGCCTCTTCGAATGCTGCAGAAGGGCCATTTTGTCTTCAGAATTTGTTAGACCCTACGAGTCAATTGAATAATGTAAAAGTAAAAAGTGCCAATTAATCCATGGCTGCTCTCTTCTCTTTCTGTTTCGATCTAGATGATATATGTTTGGAGATGGCTATTTTCTATCTGTCCCCAACCTGTCCCCATGAACCAGATTCCTGATGGTTCAGAACGAAACATCTCTAGTCAGAAGATTTAGAGTTCCTATCGCTATAACCCGAGCGAAACAAGTAACTCCAAGCTTTGTAAACCTAACACCTAACACTCTATATCTGACATTGGTCGCCTCCAAACTGTGCATAGTTTGATAGACTTAGTTCTGATATCGGAATTAGGAGAGCCCTGCACTTGATAGATTTTTGCGATTTTCCCGGCTGCCATACATCCGCAAACGATAATCATTTCGTCGACTGAAGAGAGAGATAGTAAAGGACAAAGGGCTCCTCTAATCGTATGGTCCAATGAGGGGAGCTGTATGGGAGGCATACGCTTGAATACACTATTAGATAAGTATTCTTGGCCTGTGGGTAGAAAGAACCTGCATGTCTTCGAATCCATAGACTGAGAAAGGAGAATAAAATAATTAATAACAACTAGTAGTCAACAGCCCGATCTTTCGAGACTAGGGAGCACAATGCCAATGACACGGCTAGAATTGCACGGCGGGTTCAAGAGGAAGGATGGATAGAGTCCTTTCGGGTGAGCGGAGAGGTCGAGGTGTCCACCAGGCAAAGAGGGAATATGAGAACGCCGGACAGAGGCGGACCCGTCAGCAGTGCAAGTGCCCTTCCCGAACCCAAGATTACAATGGGGTAAAATGCAATCAGACAGCTGGGCTGGCTCTACCGCCAGCTCCACGCCAAGGTAAAGTAGAAGGTTTGCTAGACATCTCCATGGGTCCAGACGGCGCCAAATCAGGACCATGAAGTCAATTCCAAAAAACAAGGGCTCCACGGCTCGTGGGAGATCATCTTGTCGCAGAGCGACTATTAAGAAGGCATGGGATAGCATGTACAGGCCAATGTGCGGGTATCGTTGCCTCGTAGGTGAGAGTTCGTGTGCGCACTAGCGGCTGCGGTCCTTCTCTACATTTCCTCGCATATGGTGTGATGGCTGGATAGCTGCACACGCCATTAAAATCCGATGCAAAAGAACGTCTGCGGTCGAGAAGAGTGGCCTCTGGCTTCACACCTGTCGCTCTCCCACATGGTCACTGTTGGCTTTTTTTTTTTCTTTTTTTGCATCAGATTTTAATTGCGTATGCAGCTAACTAGCTATGACACAATATCGGAGAAAATGTACAGAATAGATGACTCAATTTACAATAAGAGCACTCATGCCTCAGATTTCATTTGCAAGTACCACTGCGAAGTTATGGTGGCTTTTTCTTCACCCCAAGCCAGCCCTCATCCGTAAATTCACACCGAGGAAAACGTCTCAAAAACCCTGGGTTATCCAGACATGCCTTCATCATCCTCTGAATTTCTTCCGCGCGAAATGTAGTCTTCGGTGTCTCCTTCCCAAGTGGAGTAGGTACCCAGGCTACTCAAACTATACCAGAGAACACCACCAGGAGGCGGACCACAGCACCATCCATCGTTTGCGTGTTTTTATAGTGTCCGCTGCACTCTCGCAAGCGAAGTCTTGGCGCGCACAAAGCTCAATTCGTAAAACTCTGCCAAAATTCAAAATCACACGCCCGTCGAGAGTGTATCCATCCTCCGTATCATCTTGTAAACTTGTCCCAATCCCTCTCACATCCGTCTCAAAGAACTGCCTTCCAGATTTGTGCGCCACGCTTTGCTTCCTCCGTCGGGTATAAATATCGGCGTGGGCGTGTATTTGGCGGCTAGCTGAGGCCAGAGAATAGTTGATGAGAGGTGTGGTCATTGAAATGAGGATGTACTTGGTCGTACTTGTAAACTTGATGAGACTTAAGTAGGAGTCGAACTCGTTGGGAGCGAAGATTTGACATGACGGAGAATTTTGAATCATTGCCTCGTGGGCCAACTTGTCCGGTATTGCGAAATTTGACTGAACTTGGCTCTGGAAGAATATTTCACTCCCAGGTTCGTAGAAGGCACCACGTACAGGTGTCAGTCTTGCCCTCCTCACTGTTGGCTTGTTCGTGCGAGGCTGGGATGATCGACGCGCGACGTCCCATCGCCGGAAGAATCACCGAAAGGGTTGGAAATTCAGCTATCTGCTTTTGTCTCTCTCTCGACCACTGTAGTTGCCTGAAGCGTGCCTTTGAGTTCAGGCAGGAATCCACACTTCTGGTCGAGATCTATGCTGAGCGAGCGAGTCCAGTGCTTGGTTTGCTCGCGGCTTCTCCTGCATGCGACGGTATTCTGGTCAGGGATCGCGATTAATCGTGCACTCGCTCAGTTCCGCGCGACCTCTCTGCCCTGCAATGCTGCTATCTCCATCGTGGTACCCGCAGTATATTTAGCTACTTCGGCAAACTGAACTTCTCCGTTGGCAGGAATTTCGTACCCCGAACCTTTTTCTACACTCGAGCAGAAAGGTGGTTTGGTCAAGCTGCTTTCCCCAGCCACTACATGAACCTGAAGGAGGTAGCTTCCACGCGACAGGATGGGCCCAGCGTCTCTGAAGACGCGTGGCGGGTAGATGGGCCCTGAGAGCTCATTGCTACCCTGTGGCCACGGGTCCAAGTTTGCAGTGGATTTCAGTGGAGCGCATATTCGTTTCAGGAGATAGACCCCTATAGGCGCCTAATTCGATATGGTGCATAATTATTGTCTTGCATTGCAAGGCTTAATCCCAGGGCACAATTTGATTTCCTCTCCCACTCAGTTTTATGCAAATCCAACCCGCTCTCCAATTCTCTATCCGCCGACCGCTAAAAAATTACACCCATCTTCCCTCCTTGTGCTCCACTGATAACAAGAATGAGACTTTCCAAGGACAAATTTGTTTATTCAGCAGACACACGGCTTCACTCGATGCGAATCTTATTTCGCAGATGAATCCACCTCAAACCCCACCTTCAGCACCCCGATTCAAAAAATTATCCAGAGACAAAAGCATTTTAGTACGTCGAAAAACGAATTATTAACAAGGAGAAGTTCAAGAAAAATATCAGATGCAGATTGCCGCTCAACTAGGCATTTCTCAGAGCTCTTCTGGTATATTGAGTCGCCTTTTCTGTAATTTTCTTCGATAATGTGTCGTGGCTAGATAGCTGCATACGCAATTAAAATCTGATGAAAAAAAGGGCATTTCTCGAGGACAAGTTAGTTGCTCACTGCGCCGCGGCACGGTCTCCCCAAAAAAGAGACAAAGAACATCTCCAACCCTGAAAGCAGATGAAGTTAATCAGGTTACATCTTACGTTGAGTCTGTACCTGAACACCGCTGCAAATACTTCCAGGACTCGCCTCTGGTCTATTTGGATATATTGGTGCTAGCGAGCGGGTAGTACAAAAATAACATGGGAAAATGGGATATTAATGACATGCGGCTCATCTAGAGCTTCCACTATCTCAAAAAACTATGAAGATACGTAGGGAATGGGCCGAAGCTCATCTCAGTTGGACACTCGAAGACTGGTCGTCATTTTGGTGGACAGACGAAACTTGGGTAGAGGAAGATAGTTGTGAGCCTCAGGCTCATAAAACCAATTTTCTGGCCGGCCAACCCGCCTGATCTTAACCCGATTGAAGCTGTTTGGAATAGGATGAAGCATTACATCCAGCGTCGTCATCCGAATCTGGGTGGCAGAAAGCAGCGTACCCCAGATAGTCTTCGTAATATCGTAAAGGAGGCATGGGATTCTGTGTCTCCCAAAGATCTCATGGACTCATTGAGGTTATGCCAGCAAGATGTCAGGATGTGATAGGTGCGGATGAGGACCAACCAGATATTAAGGCCTGAAAATATTACAGCCACACGTTCAGATCCAAAGTTCAGATATGACTGGGGTTCTATTTTGTAATTCGAAAACCGTTGAACTCTTGTAAATAATTTTACTGTCAAGTTGTAAATATGCACAAATGTTATGCAGCCGATCATTCGCCCGATTAGGGTTAGGACGAAGGAAAGACCCACTATAAACTATGGTGTCTAAAGAGAATTGCCTTTCAAATCTTTTAAACAATTTGCCCAAATACGGGGGCTGATCCCAATATGGAAGGTGACCATGCCTAAGCAAGCTTAGCTTACACGCAACCGCCCCAGCTAAAGCTCCATTGCAAACTTCACACCGTGACAATACGGTGCCCACATGATCGGCAATAAAGCCAGAAGCGACAAAAGAAAAGAAGGAAAAAAAGGTACAGTAAATGTCTAAGTTGTGGTGACCTGAGCCGCATCCGCACCTGCCAAACACATCCCCTCTCGAGTCAGAAACAATCTCAGTATGGGCACCTGCCACCCTGTTCATTCTTCGGCGGACTGTGACATCTGCTCGTAGTCAGGAATTGGATAAACTTCTGCCACCCCTTCTTCCCAACCATCTCCATGGCTCCAGGCGGGGCCAATTTCTCAGACCATCTACAACGTTGCGAGGCGGGCCGGCAGTCGGAATAATGCCTGGGCCTTTTCTGTGGGCCGCCAATGCACTTCAGATCATGATGTCGCCGGTTGAAACGCTGGTGCTGGTCAACCGCTGCATGAGTTGCCCCTTTGTGAGAAGTAGGCGGCGATGAAGTGTCGTCCTGGGCTCCCCCTAGACTCCATACATCCGCCCGCATACTCCTGCATGCTGTGTTCTACTCGCATGCGTCGCAACGATTGTGCGTATCCCTCATGTATGCCCGCACCTCCGTCAGGCGCCTTTCTAACGTGTGTGCATTCCCATGCGGCGACTTTGCCGATTCATCGTCCGGGAGTTCACAGGCAGGTGTTGTCGGTGAGGAGCCGCTCCGGTGAGAGGCTTGAAGTGCTCATAGAGCTTAGTTTGTAGGCATCATTCGTAGACATCGTCGCATAATTTAGAGGGGTATTCGCTTTGCTGCGGACTATTTCGACAGCTGGTGGCCTAGCAATCGCATGCGCCTATGGCACTACAGTGCGCACTCGTCTTGACGATATGGTTCCGTGCCGCTATTTTTGTTTCGTCGTCACGTCTTTGTGTAGACTATGGTCACGTGATAACACGTATAATCACATCTGATTACTTGGTCCACTTGATGAAGTCTTGGCGCCTCCTCGCACACCAGACGTGATATCGTTCAATCTCATATATTATTTAGACCAGATATCTAATGACCCTTGCCTCTTATAAAGCTCTACCTGCTGCTGGAGGATTCTTTCCATGCGCATGAGTGTCGTGAGCTCCATAGGGTTGGCGCCTGGCTCATGCTCCTTGAAGCTGAGCAGGCGCTTGAGGCCGTTTAGTGCTTGATTAATCGTGGCAGGCGGCTCAACTGCCTCCTCCTGCTGTGGCATAGTATGTGCATCAATGATATCCATAAGTGTGACCTCCTCCACCTCGATATTCTCGTCGTTGCATCTATAATCTTAGTCGCCGTTTACGAATATATTTGCATGAGGTAGATCCAGACTTCTACCAGGTCTAATGGGTCGTGTGGGGAAGTACATGATATGTTTTGACGTAAACTAGGAATCAGTCATATGTGCCTTGATTATTAGGCACAAAATATATAGTCAGGCTTCAGCCAACGACAGTGGATACATCAT
Organism: Blumeria hordei DH14; assembly: GCA_900239735.1. Taxonomy (NCBI): domain Eukaryota; kingdom Fungi; phylum Ascomycota; class Leotiomycetes; order Helotiales; family Erysiphaceae; genus Blumeria; species Blumeria hordei. The sequence continues at coordinate 1,171,373 of OENG01000023.1, forward strand.
GTGGCAGTTATTCGATATAACGAAAATAGGGCGACGGCGATGTTGGTATATCGGATATCGGAAATTTGTTATATTTACTATGAGGACGAAGTGCGTGCGCAAAGAAAACATCGTTACAACGAGTCCGCACTGTTATTGTTACAGGTTCTCTTTCAGGCCCAGCCTCGTCCAAGAATGCTAGTCACGTGGTCCAATGTAGGTCGTTTCCAACGACTCGAACATGAACGTCTATTTATTCGTGACGGGCCCAAGCCCTGCGTTCAAAGAGCATGATACGGAGAAGTCTAGTCCTTCCCCAACGACTATATGCGACGACAACTCAGTTTAACACTTGGACCACTCATGTAGTGGGAACAGTCGCTGATACCACTCGAGACCTTTGTGATAGAGACTCTCAGCCTTCCTCCAACCGTTAATAACTGCCAATGGCAAGATAGGAAAAATCTCTGGCTATCCTAACATGCCTTTGTCATCTCGTATATAGCCGCGGCGTGCGATATGGCCTCACAGTCCGCCCTTTCTCGAGCGAGGTAGGCGTCCAGGCTACCTAGACTTTCATTCGGGGAGTTGACGACCAGAAGACGGACCACAACACCTTCCATCGTTGCCTCTGCGCCCATAGACACCTTTGAGTCGAAAACATTCGAAAAATGAACGTCCCAGAATGCCTATCTCCAACCTCTTCACTCGTCCATCCCACGTCCCAGCTGCCTCTCCTTCCTCAAGGTGTGAAGCCCCATTAGCGCAACGGCCCCCCATACACCAAGACCCGAACTTTGTAGATTATGACTTAGTTTCCTCCTCGCCGGTATACAAAGCATCGTCATTTTATAGCGGGCGATGGCCGGTTTTTGATGAGGCAAATGCCACATTGCAGTTGGAGTAACGCCATGATCAGTATTCAAGGCGAGGTGGCGTAGTAAGATTGAGGTGGAGGACTCACGTGAGAAAAATAGGTCAAAAATTTGTCAAGAAGTCGTCGAATATGGATTTACTTGAGGTTGCTCTCGCCTCCGGTTCGGACGCGATTCTTCTTGGCTATCCCAGATATGCAGAGCTCACTGAGCAATCACACCGGCACTATTGCAAGGCGCAGAATTCTTTCAAACAACTCGAATCACTCGGTTAATCATCCAGAATTGCTTTGTATCAGGTTTTAATTGCGTATGCAGCTATCTAGCTATGACATAGTACCAGAGAAAAAGTACACAATAGATGACTCAATTTACAAGAAGAGCACTCATGCCTCGGTTTTCATTTGCAAGTACCACTGCGAAGTTATGGTAGCTTTTTCTTCACCCCAAGTCAACCCTCATCCGTGAATACCCACCCAGGGGAACGTCTCAAAAACCCTGGGTTATCCAGACATGCCTTCGTCATCCTCTGAATTTCCTCCGCGCGAGATGTAGTCTAAGGTGTCTCCTTCCCAAGTGGAGTAGGTGCCTAGGCTACTCAAACTATACCAGAGAACACCACCAGGAGGCGGACCACAGCACCATCCATCGTTTGCGTGTTTTTATAGTGTCCGCTGCACTCTCGCAAGCGAAGTCTTGGCGCGCACAAAGCTCAATTCGTAAAACTCTGCCAAAATTCAAAATCACACGCCCGTCGAGAGTGTATCCATCCTCCGTATCATCTTGTAAACTTGTCCCAATCCCTCTCACGTCCATCCCAAAGAACTGTCTCCCAGATTTGTGCGCCACGCTTTGCTTCCTCCGTCGGGTGTAAATATCGGCGTGGGCGTGTATTTGGCGGCTAGATGAGGCCAGAGAATAGTTGATGAGAAGAGTGGTCATTGGAACGAGGATGTACTTAGTCGTACTTGTAGACTTGATGAGACTTGGGTAGGATTCGAACTCGTTGGGAGCGAAAATTTGACATGGCGGAGAATTTTGAGTTATTGCCTCGTGGGCCAACTTAATCGGTATTGCGAAATTTGACTGAACTTGGCTCTGGGAGAATATTTCACTCCCAGGTTCGTAGAGGGCACCGCGTACAGGTGTCAGTCTTGCCCTCCGGGCTAGGACTTTCGGTCAGTGCACGGAAGCAATGCCACAATTAAATGTTTATATTTTCTATGCAGTTCAGGAGCGAGCAGCTACAGCGCTTTATGACTACTAAAGCTATTCAAGATCCCTTAGCCTTACATGTGACGAAACAAGGATGAGCCCTGTAGTTATACACAGCCCAGCCAGAACCCAGCCGGGCCTAGCCCGTAACATCGAGCCACACTTGTACCAGCATAATCTCTCAGTTAAATCGATATAATCTGGTTTATACAAATCTCTCTGAAAAACTAAGCCCGACTAGAAAAATGTGGACAAACTCTACTCTACCATGGACGTAAAACACAGATGGCTTCTTTTCCTTTCAAATTTTTATTTACAAATCGAAATTGACCGTGGAAATCTCACACGTTACAGCCTTTTCTCATCGCATGACACCAAAAGCCTTGCCCAGCCGTTCATTACTGATTTTACAGTCAGTATTCCAATCCCAGCTCTGTGCCGTAAATAATTCCACAGGATCACTGTTCTTGACCCCCAAGGCTAGTTGAGACTTCACTAGCGCGAAGCGAAAACATCTACTGTCCTCGCCTGGCAAGCTCATGTTTTGGTTGTTAGTATCGATCCAAGTTGGTCTCGTAGGTTGCGTGGTGGGCGAAGGTGACTGCCATGACATAAACCGACTTCTTGAATGAGCTGCTCGTGTATGAGTCAGTGAGATGCCTAGCCCAGTGTCCATGCAGGTTTTAATATAGTCCAAAGCCGGTAGAAGTCGAGTTCGGAGACCACAGTGCGTGTGATTTCGATCGAGTTGATACGAAGGACACTGACGCAACTCTTCGATTAGAAAATCAATCTCGCCTGTGTAGGCTTCGAGCCATTTCAAGTTCGAATCTTCGTGCAGTTCGGGGAGGAAAGAAACAAGAAAAATCAGATTTTTCCTCGAAAGAAACTTCACCATCTCGCCTAATTGGAATGAATCACAGCTGGGACTACTATCATAGCCTAGCCTGCACTGTATATCTCGTGAGGAGTAGAGTTGTAGAAACTGGGTTTGAATCGATGCGATTGTTCTCAAAACGCAGATACGGCGGTATGAAATTTCTGCTGATGGGATTTGAGTCATGTTTTGACTCACAAGGCACTATCCTGTGAAAAACTTACATTCTATGCCATATGGTATGTCCCACCAAGCTCCTTGCGCTTTAAGATGAGATCTTGCTCCTGTAGCTTCACTGTAAGTTGCAGCTTTGATTTTCTCTCTAGTTGCGGCGGAAAAATGAGGGCCTTTCTCTAAATGATACAGAATTAGTATTTTCTGACGAAGGATTTCCTCGCCAGCCCTATCAGGAGTGACTACATATTTGTGGCGTACAACTAACTTCTGGCAGCGACTAGAAATCGATGGAACAAGATCATAATTGTCGGCCATGAGAGCTAGGACGGTCCAGCACTGAGTAGTAAAAGGTTTGGTAGCCGGTTCCTAGAGCTGAGATGAGTGGGCTACGCTGCCCTAGAGTTAACTAAGACTCACCAGCCCGTGAACAATGCGCAGTAAATCTGCAAAAATATTCTCTCGCCCGACCGTTTTCGTGGTGAAATCTTCGTCTACGATACTAATCCTGGGAATTTTTGACGCTTCTACCTGTGCAGGCTGCACGCGGGCTTCAGCTAGTTGTTCTGTCCTTTTTGCCAACGCTATGCCTTCGGAAAATTGCGGGCCCAGGAGAAGTCTAAAGTACTCGGAGTTTTTGGCGAGAATGCTAGATTTTACCCGGTACAAGATTCTTGGAGACGGGAAAGCTGATTTATCGGCCCGTAGAAGTCTTAGAGCGTCCCTCGGGATGGATTTGGAGCAATCTTGGCCTGTCCTAAAAGATACATCGAGAATCAGATCTCCGTCCGTCTTAATTTCAACCAGGGGACATCTTTTATCGTCTATTTCCAACGTAGGTAACGGTGGAGAGCTCGGCACGATGGCATGGCATTTGCGGCCTACCATGTCGTGGTAACATAAAGGTCTTAGTTTTGATTCAAGGAACAGCCTGTTCGAGGTGTAGAATTTTGTTAAATTTTGTAGAATATACGGACTCTTGGTGATAACACCGGACAATTTGGTTGTCGATGCGATTCGAATATCACGTGATTGTGTTTCGTGAGTAGACACAACATCGAATCACGCATATCGCTTCTGCCGGTCGCAAAAAACGGGGATTGGTCAACTTCTGTCAAAACCAATATTTGGGTAGGAGTAAATAAGTCTTCAGGAAATGCAATACACCCTTCTACAAACCCTGAAAAGGGTCCAAAGCAGTCTAGCAATGGAAATTTGTGGGGATCATACAGGGCTTACTCCTATTCACATAGAAAAGTGCCAATAGTCTTCGTGTTTGTGTTTATTGCTTTATCAAGCCGATGACTATGTAAGGACATGAAGGTCCTTTCTGCCTACAGGCCGGGAGTATCTATGCCTCGGGTAGTGTACTCCCTCCTATGCCTGCTTCACGACTTCTTTCCAGCAGTAATACCCGCACAGGTCTTCATTCGAGTACATACTAGAGGGTGCCATTATCCCTTCATTATCTCCCTTCTCCAGCCAACAAAACGATGGCCATTTACGGGTGTGTAGCTGCAGGGAAAAGTCTTGGTCGAGAGTGACTGTCGTGAAGGAGCCTAGCCTAGCATCCAAAAGTCGTTACGGACGTGGGGTCGTCGGGTAACTCATGTATTCCAGATGCCCTCCTGGCTAGTTGATTCGGAATTAAAGGTTAGAAGGGACGATACTATAGACGAGTCAAAATCTGCTTTTCTTGAGGGCGGAAGGGTCTTTTACTTTGCTTTCGTGGGTTTTTTGTTCGCCCGCCGGCGGGTAGCACATGTTGTAGTATGACGAGGGCTTCTCTGACTACCGCTGTAGTGTTTGGTACCGCATTATCTTTCCTCATTCCTAGCATCATTATCGTCGTCATGGTCGTCTTAGGTGTTATCGGAAGCATATCTTTGACGAAAAGGGAGATAACTCAAAGTTGAAAAGGTGTTACTCAATCTCGGCTCTGCAGACTCTACAGTGAGAGCTGGAGGTTCGTAGGGGACACCACTGACACGTTTTGAGAATAGTCCCCCTTTGTAGTCCCATACATAAGGCACTAGAAAGTTAAATGCCCCATTTGTCCTATATTTCATCAGGAAACTTCCCATGTTAATATTGAGGTTCAAGGACATCTGCATGTGCCCACAGGGCCCCAGATGAGGACAACGAGTTCGAATCAAACTTTGAGGCATGGGAACAAAGGAACAATATGATTCTGAGAAGGGCAAAGAGGAAACACCTGTCCGCAGTGTCCTTTATGGACCTAGGGGGGAAATATTCTCCCAGACCCAAGTTCAGTCAAGTTTCGTAATACCAAAGAACTCGGCCCATGAGACAGTGATTCAAGAAACTCCGCCATGTCAATATTTTACTCCCAACGAGATTGATTCTTATCTAAGCCTCGGCAAGTCTGCAAGTACGACCAAGTACGTCCTCATTTCAATTACCATGCCTCTCATCGACTATTCTCTGGCCTCATCTGATCAATAAATATACGCCCACGACAATACAAATACCCGTTGGAGGACGAAAATCGTGGCGCACAAATCTAAGGGACAGTTATATGGGACGGACCTCTGAGAGATTAGGGCAAGTTTGCAAGATGATGCAAATGAAGGATACAACCTCGACGAGTGTGATATTTCGAATTTTGGCAAGGAGATTTACATATTGGAATTTATTGTGCGCGCCAATACTTCGCTTTCGAAAGTAAAGCTGGCACTATAAATGCAAGCCAAAGAGAGAAAAAGCCGTAGTCGGTCTCTTGGTGGTGTTCTATAGTATAGTTTGAGTGGCCTAGGCACCCACTCCGCTTGGGAAGGAGACACCGAATACTACATTTCGCGCGGAGAAAATTCAGTGGGTGATGAAGGCATGTCTGGGTAACCCAGGGTTTTTGACGTTCCCCCGGGTGGCTATTCACAGATGAGGGCTGACTTGGGGTGAAGAAAAAGCCGGCATGACTTCGCAGTGGTACTTGCAAATGAAATCCGAGGCACGAGTGCTCTTCCTGCTTGTTGAGTCATCGGTCATATACTTTTCTCTGATATTGTGTCATAGCCAGATAGCTGCACAGGAAATTAAAATCTGATGCAAAAAAAAAGAAAGCTTTGAGGCTGTGAAAAAAGCACGTAATGCGAGACAGTGGACAAAGTTTCTGTTCGACACTGAGGGTCGAGTGAAAAACAGAGTAGAAGTATATTTGTTAAATTACACGAGCTTTGGTCAAATACAATCATTCTCATGTCCTCAATATAATGGAATTAGGGTTGTGGTAAGTGGTAGTCGAAGAATGAGTGGACAAGGTGTTTGGAGATCTTATATACCCTATATTATTAGACCCATATTAGCGTGTAGACTAGGCTGCAAGACACAAATTAGTAAGAGCATGGTCGCAGCATGAAATAATGCCGTGCGTGCCGTGAGATATACACGTTCTGTCAAACCTATACTTCATCAGTTCTACATCCAATACTACTGTATGACCCGTCTGAAGAAATCATATTCTAACAATATTGGTAAAATCTCTGCTCCTCTGCTCCTCCCTGGCTTAGGTGCCATGTACCCAAGTAAAAGCATACCTGGGAGGAAATATCTTCTCGTCTCCCAACACAACATAATGAAGTAAATTACACGTGTTGGAGATCAAAGGATACCAAGTTGAAGTTTTCATGATTCTAATCATACTAAACATCACCAGCATAATGTCCTGGGTGAGATATCAAAGTCCGAGACCGTTAATCTGAGAGGATATGTAGGCCAAATACCCAATGATTCTTATGACTCGATTTACTCGGTTCAAAGCTATCAGTTATTTGAAAGGTCCCCTCCGAAGAAAGCTGGGTGCAATATCAAAAAGCCCAAAACACAAAAATGAGCCGTATCAAGATAGCTGAGGCTACAGATCGGGAATTAGATGCCCAAGTGGCCACAAATGACCCTAAAATACTTTGGAAGCTAACCAGGCGGGTTAAGAAAACGCCGAGGAACAAAGTAGAATCCCCGAGAAACCCGATATCATAGATGGAGAAAATAATATCCATACTGATGATGTAGATAAAGCAAGAGTTATGGCGCAATATTTCTTTCCAGAACCAGTCCATGCAGGTATTCAACATGTTAGTTGTACAACATATTCAGAAAGCCCGATACTATACCTCTCACGGTCATGAAAGTCGTGATGTAATAAAATAGTTCTGCATTAGTGTCGATGCAGGATCTGTGTCCGTGCACTGTCTGGACGTTAGACGCGTCAGTCAGTATTTACTGAGTAATGTAAGCGACGAGTTGTAGAGACGATCTACCAAGTGAATAAGCAGTAATACTTCGATAATTGAAGTTATTAACAAACTGCTTCTCAGTTACACAAGAGAATGAGATACTTTTAGAATAGAGTAGGTAACTGGACCATAGTTTGGTGGATGGTAACTTTTATATGACCCAACCCATATCACCACTATTGGATATCAGTTTAATACTGATTCATCTACGCCTTAAATTTGCTGTGCAGTGTCTCTTATCAAGTTATACAAGTGATCAGAGTACAAATTTTCTAATAATGATAAAATTTATTCTGTGAATTCATGTCAAGTTTTAACGTTTACAAAATAAAACTCTATACACGTAGAGAAGACCTAAATACATCATCCGAGAAACTTACAATTCTACAACTTCTAACGTTACAGTTAAGACCTTTGCGCGATGAAGAGTTTTTTCTTTCATTACCGTGCCTCGATAATCAAGTATCGTTATGAGAGGCGTTACAACCAGCTTAAGAAGCCTCTTTGATGTTCGCTGAGCATAATTTTGAGCACAGGTTTGGTCGTGATCTATCATCGTACTGGTATTAAACTTACTTGTGATTTCAGGAAATTTTATTTTGAAGGCAAGTCCGGAGCAATGAATACTAGAAAATATACTAAATGCTTTAATAGTAATAGCGCCTAGTTCCCGACCTGCTGAAGTGTGGTCACAATTCTCACTCAAAAATTGACTGAGAATGTCACGGAGATATGCGATATGTTGTTTCAATTTATTTGAGCGCCATGAACTGTAATCTTCGTGATTTAAAATGGCCTTAATTGCAGAATCACGCTGCTCAATAAGATTTTGACGATCGACCGTAGTTATTCCTATATTGCTATCAGATTCCATTTCTAAGTCTGATTCATAATATTTCTACATACCTTTTTCTCCCATTTTATCCATATATTCAACAAGTTTTTCAGTAGTACCTTCAATAAAGCCATAAAAGTTACTGATAGATAACAAGTTCTCAAATATATAAGTTGTTATCATCCTCATCACAAATAAGTATCTTGTACTGGTATGATTCATAAAATCTTTAACCTTTTTTTCATTAACTTCTCGATCTCCAGTAGAGATGCAACTAATCATATAGTTCCACAGATGACTATTTTGAGCCGGAATCAGTGTATCATTACATGCGTTCGGCTCATATGCATAAGTTAAACACCATTTTTGAATCATATCGAGAAGCTCTTGGAATAATATCTCGAAATCTAAATTTAGATTAGATTTGAAAGGTATGATAGAATTGAATAGGTTTGCATTTGGGTTAAGTTTCCGAGACTTGTGTTTAACACTAAATTGCTGTTTACCTTCCATTTTCTGGGGTAAGTCTAGTCCAAACTCTATTTTCTTGGTAGGTATGTATAGAAGATTTGGATCAAGATCTTTCAAGTTTTTCATGCTTTTAATATTTCTCATACTTTCCAATAAATTATTATCGCAGGATAAAATCTTTTCAGTACTTGCAAAGCTAGTGCATGACAAATGTGGGTTAAAAGCACCTTGTGAAACCTCTGAAGGTTTGATAAAGTATGGTTCAGGGTTAGCAGCATCTTCAAAAGAGTTATTGTAATGATTCACTGTTTGAGATAATGATCTGTCGATTTTCTGAAAATCATCATGATCAAATCCCCAAGATTGTTGATTCATACTAGGACAGATATTTGTCCTTGGAATTTCTTGCTGCATTAATACATTTTGCCCACTTTCATGATTTTCGTGTGCCGGAAACGTAAATAAAAGTTTATCTTCTCCGCACCTTAAAATATTGTTTTGTTGCACGTAATCCCGATTGAACTCATTGATTTTATTATAGGTCTTGCTTGAATTTTTCTTTGTACGTTCAATTCCTTGTGTATGAAGTTCAAATTCCTCAAAAGTTTGGAGTGACTGACTTTGAGTTGGGTCAAAGTGTACATGGTGGCTAAGATGTAAATCTAAATCTGGCGAAAAGTGCATGGAAAACATGATTTTTGTTCTCTGGAAATCATCACAAAGGACTTCGAGATCCTTTATGAGTTCCTGCTGGAAAATGGTAGATGAAATACTATTTTTTTTTGTCTTCATATAAATTACGCCAAGACTTTCCACAAGTGATTCAAGGAGATAGTCAATGTGTGATTTCTAGCAAGTTTTCAGATTAATCTGGCCATTCTATTTGTATAGACTTACTGATATATCATTTTGCCTGCTTCTCGGATCCTGCTCAGTGGAGTAACTAGGTAGGATTGACTGATTGTATCGACTCAATTTATGATCAGAAATATCGAGATGACTATCCAAATGTTCCTGAAGTATGGCTCGTATTGTATTAATTTTATCTTGACTCTTAGCCATAGGATTTCCTAGACACGACGATAAAATTTTCATATTATTAATTGTGAGATTAAGCAATTGTCTCGTTCTTCAAAGACTTGAGGCTTTGTGTTTTGTAATGATATTATTGTTAACTGATTGCAACGAACAAATATTTAGCAGTGAAGGGCAATTGAAAGCAAGACTTGATTTTCTAGTTAGCTGTAATAATCAGTGTTACTATACTGAGTTTATCATGAGCAGTTATTGCGAACAGTTTTGTTATAAGAGTTCCTGTATAAGAGGCATTTCTTAAATGAGCGGCAAATTCGTCTCTGGAAGATAACGTACCAAATTTGATAACTTGAAAGATGGTAAGTAGCTAAGTATTTACAAAACTTTGATAAGTTGAAGTAGTTCTTGCAAAAGTATAGATGAGGTTTAGGTGTGTTATGAGATGATACGGTTTCTCCTGTATTGATTCACTAGCATAAGACAAAGGCAGTGAGGAGTAGATGATTCTAGCCGATGATAGTATCCATAATAGTTATAGTAGTCACGGGACCCATTGAGCTTGACTATTTAAGTGGAGGAATACAAAGCTCAGTGTGCTGGCATGACGTTAAATAAATACCAAAATACATTTTGGTTTTCGACTCGACTGGATCCGACAACTTTTAAAAGTTCAAAAAATTACGTAACTAGGTATTTCTAATATAATGTTATCGATTTTTTGATTTTGAGGATTGCCGTTCAGTAAAATTATTGGAAACCTTATTCCAATCTAAGATACAGTACTGGATATCTAATGCCATTTTTTGAGAAGCTGGCACATGAAGATTGAAAATTTTTCAATTTGTATCAGTCTTAAAACGTAGAGTTGAAATAGATAGTACTTATCCAATGCTTAAAAAATCTGTTTTCTCGATGAAAAGGCTAGAATCGTGTCATAAACTGATGAATAGTAGATAAACTTAATTTTAAATTAGCGCCATGAGTTGTATATAATGCTGTACCAAAACTAGACCTAGGGAATGTAATGATATAGATAAAATCCATCTGGCCTGAATTTAATCCGTTATTATTCTTACTTTGGAATGAGAAATGCATATTGCTGTCCTTTACTAGATAATATTTTAGGATTTAGATAGAGATCAATTTTATTTTGGTGGAATATGATTTTGCGAAAGGAACCAAGTCAAAGGGTTATCGTCTCTTTGGGAAATTAGATACAGAGACTATAGGTAATGATAGGAAGAATGCAACTTTTCTGAAAGCAATTATATTTATTTCGTGTGAAGGTTAAGTCATTTCTAGTTATCATGTGATTATGAAATTTATCACATGAGAACAGTAGCTTTTGATCTGGATACTGCCGTGCAGTATTTTTATTCTTTAGGTGTGAGAATTTGAAGTGTTTTAAAGTTCTGGGAACAATTGCCAAACGTTTACACAGGAAAAAGGCAGGACCTAAATTTTGGATTATAAATTTTAAAATCTTATCAGAAAAACTTTGCAAAGGTAGCTTAGGTGTTTCAGCTCAGTTTCCGGTGATATCCTGAAATTTATTCTGGTTTATTTCATTCTATATTTGATGAAAAAGTATTTGAAGTTAGAGGTATGACCTGGAGAAATATGCCACATTACTGATGTAACATTTTAAACTCGCATACAGATACTTTACTTTGAGAGGCTTCTCCTGCAAAATTTTCGGGTACAAAGTATTACTATTTCTGTAGAGGAAAGCTGCAAAAGTCAACTGCATTATAATCAGTGCCAATATTTCGAGTAGGTGAGCGAGCTCGTATCTTTATGAACATTATGACGTAGTGGCTTGGTGAGTTTTTGGGTAGCTCTAGGTTGTTGTCTTGCTAGAAATTTGATTAGAAACACGTGGGAATATTAATAGTACAGATTGAACTAATGTCTGAAAGGTTAATGTAAAATATGGATGAAATATTTGGTATATTATCACTAACTAAACACCAACCATGTAGGTCTATGAGAAACGGTTCAGATCTGTGCACATGTCAACAGCACTACCTATGTGTAATCAGTAAATGTTATCGGTCGAGCGCTGCAATTTCGAGCGCGTTAGTCAGTCAAAATTTAAGAGTGGCTCCTGCATTTAAAAGATATCAGCGTAGTTCTCAATAAAGTGTGATCGAAAAAGTTGTCTTCATTAACTGAAACGATTTGAAACGATTTGAAATGCATGGGCGCCGATTCTTGGACCTCTTTTCGGTGAAGGTATTTTGGACATTCTAAAAGGTGAGAGCCGTTGGAGTTCGGGCCAGTATAGTGCTGAGATAATGTTAGTTTAAAAGATTATTGAAATATTATAATTCATACCAAAAGTCCTACAATTCAGTGAGTGAGGATGGCTAGATTAGCATCTCAGATAGCCTTTGTGCGTGAGAACAAACTGCTGTAGACGGCATCCACAACTGGGGTAGCGCTAATCATTCGACCGCCAAAGTATCTGCCGTTTAGGCCTTTAATTGCATTTTCTCCACCTTGAACACGATCAAATTTCAGATAGATATCACCCTGTGAGTTTGGATCTAATGCAATGTGAACAACATGGCCATATTTTTCCTCAGCTTCGGCCCGAACGTCATCTTCTAGCTCTTTTTCCCAGTTTTCGCCTTCTTCTCTGCATCGATTTGTCAACATTTATTTTTTTCAAATTAGTCTTGTTGGACATACTCAGCGGGATCAAACATATTCTTTAATACTACACACCTACTCGCCATGTTGACATTTACCGATAGAGGTTTTGCCTCGGTCTTGGGTTTGAGGATTTCACGTTTCTCGTCTCGGCCCTTGGTGATAGGTGCAGGGTCATCTGCCCTAGCAAGTTTCCTCATTAGTGCATCTCGACTATAATTATTAAAATTTACAGCGCCAACATCAGTGTCATCAAGAGCACTGGCTCCACCAGCACCTTTGTCACTGTCACGACCTCCAGCCCGGTCAAAATTGCTACCGCCGGTTGCTTGTGGACCGCGTCCGCCAGCACCGGAGAATGCAGAGCCCTGAAATTGTTGTTGGTGACTTTGTCCTTGGAATCTTTGCAGAAGGCTGGCGGTAGATTCGGGAGTGAACTTATCGTTTCCAAGTCCAACACGAATGGGACGGCCCGCTAAATCAAAACCATTCATTTTTTCGAGAGCCTCACGAGCCTGATTGGGGTCACGAAATCTAAGGTGTTATCAGTAGATAGATAAATTATTTTGTGAAACGAACATACTGGACAAATCCATAACCACGACTGCGTCCTTGTTCTTCTTTTTGTAACTGAACGAATTCAAGCTCACCAAAAGGTTCAAAAACATTCTGTAAATCACTTTCAGTGATGCTGAAATGAATATTACCCACATATAGTCGATGAAACGGTATCTGATTTGAATTGCTGCCTACAGCTTCAGGATTGCGAACTTGTCGGTTCTTTTCAGCTTCAGTAAGCTGTGCAATAATTGGGATTCCTAAGAGTTTTTGACCAGTAAGTTGGATGGCAGCAGGGACCGACTCCTCTTTTTTGAACTCAACATATCCAACACTACATGTAATTTTTGTTAGCTTTATTTTTTAAATGAAATAAATTAAATTACCCCTTCGATCTACCACTAACTCGATCTTTGACAATCTGTGCTTCCTTTACCGGTCCGACCTTCTCAAAAAATGCAATAAGTTCCTTGGTACGAAGACGAGCGGCTAATTGTTGGACGAACACGGTACGACGATCACGTTCATCTTCAGTCAGAGGCGGAGTACTCTCGCGTTTTGGGCTTTTGCTAACTCGACGCAATTCAGTCCTATTTCGTCGGTCTTCTCTAGGCTTTGCAGTCTCCAGTTCATCACGATCCCGACGATCACCTCGAGGACGATAATACCTGTTAGGACTTCTAGAGCGCGAACGAGTACGACCACTACCTCTATAGAAGTCACCACCTCTCCTACCAGCTTCGTCTGGGCTGTCTCTATGACGACGTGAGTGTCGACGTTCATCATCACGGCTTTTGCTTCTGCGCCTACTCTTTGCGCTCCCGTGAGCACTTCCACGATCACTTGCAGCAGAAAGTTCGATAATTTCTTCACCGTTAACCTCCCGCCGAGACCGGTCTCTGCTTCGATCGCGGCGTTTGCGGTCCCTGTCACGATCTCTGCTAACGTCTCGAGCTCGATCCCTATCTCGACGTTCGTGTCGCTGGCTTTTGTGTCGATCGTCTGAATCTTTTACTTTGGAGTTACCGTTCGTTCCGACTGCAGTACCATTTGCGGCCGAGTCTAAAAGTGCTTCCACGTCTAAGGCCGACATTGCAAAAGGTGAACAATGATCTAAAAGACGCAAATGCGTGTAAAAATTATCAAGGGGGGTTTGTGTCGGATGTGATGGTGTCAAGCTGCCGTCTAAGGAAATCGTGAGGTCAGATGTCACGGTTGAGTTCTAGTTCACACCGCCTTCCTTGATTTCGTTGGGCAGCTCTAAGATGCGCTTCACGTGATCATTATTGTCATTGATTAATATTCATCTACCACATTCGCATTGCTTTATTTATCTAGCTTTCAACTGCCTAAATAGGAGATCTATTATTCGAAAAATCACTGTCGAAATTAATAATTACTTAGATATTGAATGTAACCCCAAGAGGGCCACACTGAGACAACCTTGTACTATACTTGCAATGGCATATGCTTCAAATCTTGCAATAACGCAGCCAGAAAGATTGCGCAAAAGTATTACAACTGATCAACTACATTTCTTTCTGAACTATGAGACTTCATGCAAAAAATAAAATCTGCTTTAGCATGTCCAGTTTTGAGTCCATCATATTGAAGTTTGTCAATTGTTTTCCTGGTTTATCTTGACCTCTTAAATCTTGATTTTCATAATTTTCACATAAATTCCCTCTATCTTACCTACTATGAGAAAACTAAACTAATTAACATTCCTCTCGGGAAAACGAAAGCTACACATCTGGCAGCGGTGTCCTATATTCCTCAAGCTCTCATTGTAGAGTCTACAGAGCCGAGATTGAGTAACACAGTCCCCACTTCGATGAGAATTCTCAATGGTCTCGCGGTCTACACCGTCTTCATTGATTAGCGCAACTCCCTAGCACTACTATTGTGTAGCCCTGATTTATAAAAAATTTGAAGCCCAACACAATCAAGTCACCTGGTAGGGTTGAAGCCCTACTCATCATGCACTCCCTTTAGTTGCTCACATTTTTTAAAAATGGGGTTAAAAATAATTTAATGTGTATTCAGCTATTTCGCTATGACACATGACCGGTACTATGTATACATGTAGGATGACTCTTTTGACATTAGAAACACTCATACTCTGGATTTCATTTGAAAATACCACTACGAGGTATGTTTGCTTACACAAACAGTCAACCCTCCTCCGTAAGTACCCACCAAAGGGAATTTAAAACCTTTGATTATCCAAGCATGCCTTCATCATCCATGCATACCAGCGCCGCGAGAAATGTAGTTAGGTTTTGCCGGATTCGAACCAGCGGTCTCCTGTCTCGGGTGGGATATGTGTCCTAGCTATCCAGACCTTACTTGAGAAACCGGCCAAGATGATGTACCACCGCACCATCCAACCTATATACTTGTACTTGTAGCGCACACTTTCCACAATTTTAGCTGTAATCCGAACATGACACTCTTTTAGTCAACTTCTACTTTCGTTCCATAAATATTGCGCCCATTTCATTGCGCGATATTTCCAACACTTCACATCATCCATTAGATGATATTGTCAATCGTCGGGATGCACATCTAGCATCACCTTCATAGATCACCATTGTCAGTAAGAGATCACATTTGATACCTATTGTCTCCCATTGGCCACAGTGATACGCACTCAGTGTCCATCACCCAGCCTGAGCGCGCCATCTCCGCGACTCACCATTGCACATGAGCCCGTGCCACTCCACCGACGGACAGCAGAGTCATACAATTGCCATACACCTCTCAGCTCACAACCACAATAGGTTATGAGCCCGGCGCAGTACCACGCATTAACGAACAATGCTAACGATATTCATAAAACAGCACTTTTTAGTCTTCAAAATTAAAAAAAAAACGACAACTTAACAGCCAACATGAACAACAATTCTTCCAAGACAATCCTCACCCTCGGAGGCTCCCTCGATGATTGGATCAACTCTCTCCAGGCCAAGCTCGCCAACATCAACGTGATAGGCCACGTTTCCCACAATAACGCCGGAATTCGTGCCAATCATCGCCCCCAGGACATGACAATTGGAATAGAGCACACATCGGACGAATATCTCCCAGCCCTCGACAAATACATGACTCTTGTAAAAGTGCAAGGGGAAAAATAATTGTGCAATCCTTAATCCTTGCATGTCCTATGTTAGCCCTAATAAGCGAGCGAAGCTAAATGGGTTGATTTATGGGGGGAACACTCTATAATTGTTATGGGCGTGCAAGTTTTGTATTAGATTTCAATATACCAAGTTAGGGTAATATAACTTCACCTTTTGAGGAGGGATTTTCATATGGTAGCACTATCTTTTTACGATCAAAAGAACTTCTTTACTTTCTTCACACAACGAAAATATCAGGAAAACTATCTAAGGCTGATTGCGACATTATTGCACAACAGAAAGACAACAATCTTGAGTCCGATCAATCGGTCGCAAGTATTTCGGGCCAGACAAGACCCAGCAATTACAAGATGGACTAGTCAAGGTCCAACAGGAAATCTAATATGAGAAGGAAGAATGTTGATAACGAGTCTAGTTCTTCGGCGAGAAGGAACGAACAGTCCGACAGCGACGATGATTGGTGGAATCCTCCTCTAAGGACGTTACAAGCAACCACAGCAGAAACGAATCTCAGGTGGAATCAATTACAGTGGAAACCTCACAAGGACCACTTCTTACGCGGCTCCCAGGATTGGGGAGTTTATAAAAATGACGTGATGTTCGCTTTGCAGTCGATAGGGTATGTTAAAGGGATCAAATTAACAAACCTAGATAAAACAAATTTCGGATCAATGATCAGGAGATCAGTGACCGATAACCCAAGAAGAATCATTGAAGATCTAAGCAGCGGGTCGGATATGATGAAATTACTCAACAAGACATATCAACAGTCTGGCACAATACAGGCTGAAAACTTCTTCAATGAACTAGTAGAGCTGGCTTACGTATCATGGATCCGCAATTAGAATTCTAATACTAAAATTAATTTGTGACAAGATGAAGGGGTAGTTAATTTTAACCATCAATTTAATAATAGCTTCCCCTATACAATTAGTCATGTACAAATTAATATAAGGATATACAAGAGAGTCATGAAGAGAAGGACAAGAACACAGCCATCAATGCGAAGATATTGGCAAGAATTAATTACGATTAATTCCGGCTGGCAAATGCTTCTACTCTCGTATATAATAGTTCAGCGTGAGAGAGCTTTACTCCTCACGTAACGTCTTCTTTACTCATCCATTACTATACATTTGTTTACCCATCTCTTCGGGAAGACCATTTATCCATTCTCCAGTTCTTTATCAGCAAGAGCCCCATTACCCAGTCTTCATCAGCAAGACCCACGTGTAACATCTACTGCAACTAGTTGCCCATTCATCTCTTCCTAGAGAAGACCTATCATCACTTTGACCCATTAAGTATCCTCACTTACCACCTAGATCTTCACTAGGCTATACAACGCACCCCGTGGAATACTGTCAAACCCTCATCCTTGAGATTACGACGGAGGTAATGCCTTTGATTTCGTGACAAAATTTAGAGTCTCCGTTAGAGACTTTAAATGAACTGGTCAGGAGTTAGCTGAAAATATCACAATACTTATATTCAAGGATCATCATTTGGTCAATAGCGGCACAACGTTCCACAAACGTTATTTCATCGTTTTAATTATTGCATTCATCTTAATCAATCCCTCTTACCTGATTCCTCGAATTTTTTTCGTTGCGCTTCGGCATGGCGAGTTGGGGGACAGGAAAGGTGGAATTCACGGCTGGAAAAATTTTCACGGCACCACCACCACCACCAACGGATAGCGGAACAGCCGCAATAATGCTTGTAGAATCTCTCGCGAAATCTACTGGCATGAAATTGGAAAAACTAAAAACAGTTGCTTATTACTTAAACAGGGTCAGAGATAGACTGGCGATTGCAGGAACTGATAAATCTGCGACACCAATGGTCGAGATAGATGAGGTACTTGACGCCTTTGTAGCCCACGCTAAGATGCTTCGATCAAAGCTGACGGCTAACCCTATGGAAGATCGAATGTTGGCCTTAGAGAAGGTCGTAAAGGAGAGTCTCGAAAAGCCGATCTGCAAGACTGCACCACAACCAGCGCAAACAATGGGAGGACGACCCACGTATGCCTCGATCGTCGCGCCGCCAGCAACCAAAGCGGCAGTACGGATTCGAGTAGAAGGAGCGAACAAGATGCAGCCGGCAGAGCTGCTTAACAAGGCAAAACTACATATAAATGGGGCATAAGCCGTGAGGCAGCTAAGGAGCAATGATACTGAGGTGTTCGTGCAGTCAGTCTTCCAGAGAGACGCTGCCTTGAGGATGGCGCAGCCCAAGGAGTTCTGCGTCCTAAAGCAGGATTACCCTGTTGAAATCTTGGGAGTCCCACTGGGGACAATAATTCACGGAAGAAAGAATGCCAACAACAGCGTGGCAATATTTAAAATGACGACGGAGACAAAAGCACGGATTCCAGGGATACAAATCAACAGGTTAATGTGGCTTTACGACGGAAAGGAGCACCAATGGATGAGGAAAAATGGCCATACTCGAGGGTCGGTGATCGCGAGCCTGCCGACAGAGGCTCTTCAACGCGAGGTGATACGAAACGGCATTGTACTCAACTCAATGCTGTACACGGCCCAGCTCTGGTCACCCCGAGCACAAGTCAAGCAGTGCTTCAACTGCAGCCAATGGGGGCATACCCAAGCTTCCTGCAATAAGGCAAGGAAATGTGGAGGGTGCGCGGGCACCCATCAGACCAGGGACTGTCCGAAGAAGTCGGTACTTTGCTGCAACTGTGGCAAGGCCCACTTATCGTGGCAGAAGGGGGCGTGTCCAAGCTTCGCGGCATACAAGGCCAATGTTCAGCGAGCACGTTATGGACTCATGGAAAGAACGACCGAACTAAGAAGGGAGAGCGAAATACTAACGGAGTTACCTCAATTAAATACTGTTAACATACCAGACGACCAGGGGTTTACGCTAGTGTCCAACCAAAAGCCAGAAGGCTTCAAGAGAGGGCCGGGACGCCCGCGCAAACAAGTTCAGGTCCCAGCCCCAACACAACATCTATTTGCGCCATCGGGGTCGAAATCAAGACCACAGCCATCACTTTTCGGCACGCGAGGGCAGGGAAAGGATGGCGAGGTATACTTTAGCTAGTTCTGTTTCGGACTAATGGCCATTTGCACTTACTGTAGGTAACGAAGTACTACAGGTAAAAAATTTTAAAGGAGGAGGGGGTTTTTATCGTAATGGTTTCCCCCTCATGTAAATATATAGTTTAGGTTTATAGCCACCTGCATGGGCCCATAGGGCGCCAAATCAGGTCAAATGAAATCAAATTCAAATTCAAATACTTATATTCAAACGTGCGGTCGAGAAAAGGGCCCACAGATGGCATTATGAGGCCTCACACACCTCAAAAATCAAACAATGGTCGTTGGAAGAACTAATCAACAATTTCATCTCCAACCACAGCCTCAAGGCTTTTCATAACACAAACAAACACCATTCCAACAGAGACTTTCGGGTAAACAACAACTTTGACAACAAAAGGGTAGATAAAGCCAATATTCGGCTAGGTCAAATTGAAAACAGAGGCAAGCTGACCTTTAAACCCAAAATAAATCAGGGTGAGAAGAACCCTGAGAGTAAGAGCCAAGTTGAATGTTACATTTGTGGAAAAAGTGGTCATTATGCAAATCATTGCCATAGCAAGAGGGGAACAACTCAAGGTCCTCATCGATGTCACATCTGTAGGGGCAATCACTATGCAAGAGAGTGCCCAGCTCGAAAGTCAGATCATGATCGTCCTTTAAATCAAAATTCAACAAAGGGCAAAGAAAAGATGATCGAGTATAATGTTGGTAATGATTGGTACGAAGAGTGGATGGAAGAAAATGAGATAGTAAACAACCCAGAGATCGAAGAGATGCCACACTCAAGTAATGATGATAGCTCATGCTATGGAGTGAGTTTAAACCACTTATCAACTAAATAACGCATCAATCAACTCTTTAATTAGAAAGAGGTGGCTGTTTGATACAGGGCCTGATATTAATGCCACTAACGACCTAAAGAATTTTGTCAAGGAGTCTATAAGGAACTTAAGACCACGGGAGGTGGCAATAAGGACAGGCAGTGGAGTTATTTATCCACAGGAAATAGGCGAAGTATGCCTCAAGGTCAGAAATTCAAAAAATAAAGCGAGAAGGCTCAGATTAAAGAATGTCTTTTATGTTAAGAATCTTCCCGTAAACATTAAAAGCGGCGAATTGTTTTACAAAAGTGGATGATCATTACAAGGTGAAAAGCTTGTTGACAGTAATGGAAGTATTATATTTTTAATAAACTTCAATAAACGAGGATTTTTTCTCTGGCTTTCTGGAGAAGATGAACCAATGAAACATATCAAATCAGGATTCCCGTGCCAATTAGACAAAGAACATGACAGTAAAAATTCAAAAATTCCCTCTGATGAAACTATAAGAAACCTAACTGTCGGAATACTCGGGTGGTATTTATATCACAAGCTTTCCATAGCAGTAATAACAATTGGGGGTTAACATATATTTTCTCTTCTAACTAAAGGAAACACGTATATACAGCAGTTCTCCCTCTCTCCTGACGCCATTCCTAAACAGGTAACTCATTACTCATCAACATAATTAGTCATCATTTCTAAGATAATACATGAAAGGTCATTAAGTCATTAGGTCAGTCGACACTAACCTTGTGGTATCGAAGATTATGTCACCCAAGCGCAGATAGGTTGCGGTGGACAATTAAAAATACTACTGGCATAAACCTAAACCCGAGTGATGTTACCAATATACCATGTGAGGCTTGTGATCGAGGTAAATCTGTAAAATACACTACTAATGAGAGACGACGACGAGCTGAATACGTCGGAGAAGGATGGCACTGTGACTTGGGATCGAGCAACCCTAAAACCATGGATGGCAATAGTTACTACTGTTTAACGACGGACGATCTATCTAGATACCGTTTCCTCAAGCCATTGAAGACCAAAAAGGATGCAGCAGTTGAGTTGATGAACATCCTGAGAAATATTAACGCTGCACTGCAGCTTGAAGGGAGAAGAGTCAGGTGGATTACAATTGACGGAGGCAGAGATTGGGGCATATCGAGATTTGAGGAATTCGCTGCAGACCAAGGTATAGATATCATTGTGTCCGCCCCAGACAATCAGCATCAGAACGGAATGTCAGAGAGAGGAATTAGGTTCATACAGGACGCTGCCCGATGCTGCACAATTCAAACAAAAATACCATCGGTATTTTGGGACAAAATAATTGTAAAAGGTTGAAGGAATTCAGAAGTACTTGAAGTCGTTAACACAATTGTGTAAGCAGACTAATGCAAGCATAAGTCTGAACCCAGTCCCGAAGCGAAAGTACGATCTACACAAACACTTATTGATCTAATGATGATGATGATCAGGGGCGTTAATAGGGTAGAATTAGATATTATAATGCTACGAGTACCTCGTAGCATGTAGTAATTTTATCATTCATTCTTGTATTCGCTGTTACCTTTTAACGATCTACGTGACATTCACTCGAAGACCTCTCTAAGTTTTACAAATTGAAATGAATAATTTTTCCTTGGGGAAAGCTAAAGTACCGTATCGTATCCTGTCCTTTATGTCTTCCGCGTACGCTAGTATTAATTCCCCCCTTTAGCCATATAAGAATTAATCCTTTCTTCCGGCTCTCTTCCTTGGCCCCCGAGAATCATCCTTTCTCCCTGGCTCTCTTCCTTGTATCGTACTCCCTTTAATACCCCCTTAGAGTCCCCTTTCGTCTATCTAGGTGCGTTGCTCTGCCACTACCTTACCTTGTAGACGGAGTGGTCCTAGTGATCAGCCCCAATCCGGGCAAAGCCCGTCACAATAATGGAGACAACATGCTATACAATCAATATGACATCTCGCCGGCAAAGACGAATTCTTCACCTTTCAATGGTGCCGGTGTAATCGCTCAGTATGCTCTGCATATCTGGGATAGCTAAGAAGAATCGCATCCGAATCGAAGTCGAAAGCAACCTCAAGCATATCTTCATTTGATGACCTCTCGACAATTCCTTTCTTACTATTCTCATCTCAGTCCTCAACCTCCTTTTATCCATGCCTCATCTCGCCTCAACAACCAATAAAGAAGTTACTCCAATTGCAAACAGGAGCTTGCCCCATTAGTTACCGGCCATCACCGACTACAAATTTACGACGCTACATATACCCGTAAGGAGGAAATCAAGTCATAATGTACAAAGCTCGGGTCATGGTTTATGGGGGACTGATGCTCTAATGGAGTTCTACATCTTGAGGAAGGATAGGCGGCTGAGATGTGGTGCGAGATGTGACAGTCGGGGGGAATTCTCAAGTTGGCTTGAGATGCACGATCAATAGTTTACGATTCTTCTAAGGAGAGAATTTGTATGTACAAGAAAGCCTTATTTATACCCGCGCTCTCCTCCCATTCGTGACCAACATTCATTCCTACAAAGCGGACAGATGTACCTGTAGGAAGTTTAGAGTTCTACGATGCTGTTCACTTCGGACAGGAAATTTGTAACTCGGCTACCTTCCACATTGTGCCTCCCGTGCCCGAAACAATCCTCCCTGTGCCCGTCTGAGTGCCGTTAACTATCTGAGTGGATGTTTCACCACACGGTCTATTGCACGGTCCTTTCATTATGTGGAACCCCGTGCCGAGGCAACCATCTCCGTGCACGTCTAAGTGCCGTAAGTAGTCCGAGCCGCGAAGTGAGTTTTCTATTAGCTGGGACCTGCTGGCGGGTGGAAATGGTGCCTGCGTTGGCCAATGTAGGCTACAGGGCTTACTATCGGTTCACCAGCCGTTACAATCCCCCTCCTTTTCCTCGCTGAAGTGGGGTTAAGATGACCGCCGTTTTCGCCTGCTTCGTCGTTTCTCCATAGCGTGGGGTTCTGCTGGTCCAACATATGCACCTGCACTGTTTTCGGGAGGTCCGTCGTTTGATTCTATTTGTCCATATTTTTCTTCGTATTTGTCCAATGCTATGGTGTCTTTTATGAGCTCGATTGGCTCCCATGATGGGTTAGCCCAGCCTGTCCATTTGACTAGTGCTTGACGGAAAGTTCCCCGTCCTCGTTGTACTGTTCTTGCTCTCAGTATAGACTCCACTTCATATTCTGGTTCTTCTAGCTGATCAATCAAAGGCGGGTTTTGCGCGTCATCGCGTTTTTGGCTTGGGAATGGGTCGTCCCCTGCTCGCTTGACAAGTTCGACATGGAAACGTTTATGGAGGTTACCTGGGACATCAAGTTCTACGGTTAGTGCGTCGGGTACAGCCGTTACCCTGTATTTGGCGTGCAGCCAGGCCAATTTTTTTGAAAGTTGCGGGGTACTGATGTTTCGCAGATTTAACCAAACTTTATCCCCGACTTTAAATCTTTCCGGTTGCCTTCGAAGTCTGTTGGCATTTTCCTCATACCGTTGCTGTGCAGAAGCCATGGCTGCTTGAGCGAAGTCTTGTGCGTTCCTTAGACGTTGAATGTAATTTTCTGCTAAAACTTTACCTGGGTGACGTGATAGGTCGTTTTCTTTTGTGGGCTCTGGAAGTGGGTTGACGTCATATCCGTGTCGGAGGAAAAACGGGCTTATGCCCCCAATTGCCGAGCTTGGTCGAGCATTCAAGGCCATCTGGGCCATAGGTAGCAGTTCTGCCCAGTTACTTTGTGCGTAGCAGGTGAACGCCCTCAAGTATTTGAACATTTCCTGATTTGCACGTTCACTAGCATTTGACTGGGGGTGGTAAGCTGTGGTTAGCTGCTGCGATATTCCTAGCGATTTACAAAAGAATTTCCAGAAATGACTAAGCCAATCGCTTCCCCTGTCGCTCGTCAAAAATTTAGGAAATCCGTAGTATCTATAATATCTGTCGATAAAGATACGTGCGCAATTCTCGGCGTCCATGGTTGGCGCGGCGAACATGAATACATCCTTCCCCAGTCTATCCGTAATAACCATGACATTTGTACACCCATTTGATTCTGGCAAATCAGTGACAAAGTCAATTGTTAAATCGCTTCCTAACCTCTCAGGAACTGGGAGCGGCTTTAGGAATCCTGCTTTAGCCTCCCTCCAAACGTTGGTTCGGCCGCAAACGTCACAGTTACGTATAAATTGACGTACGTAATGTCTCATCTTAGGCCAGAACCATCGTTGTAACAGTATTCCTACCATGGTGTCCTTTCCCGGATGACCCGTAAGGTAACTGTCGTGCGTTTTTTGCATTATTGCCGTCCGCAATGGCTCATAATTTGGTACCCAAATTCGATTTTCGCGTCCTCGTAATATGTTGTCGGCCGCCACCGTACATTCTGCGATATTTGCTGTCATATCGTGAGAAATTTCCGGTGGGAACCCGCGTTCCCCTGACTGAACAGCATCTCGTGCACGTCGCCATTGCTTGTCCTCGTTAACTCCATGTTCCCATAGCCGTTGAAGTTCGTCGTCGTCAAATATCCTCATCGTTGAGGCCGTATCCCTGATTTGGGTCGTTTCGTCGTTTCTTTTGGCACTTGTTGAGTGCACAGGGATCTTCGGGAGTAACTGCATTACCCGCCCTGTCGTACGTTCGTCGTCAAATCTCGTAGGTTTATCCTGATCTCGGCGTGAGAGAGCGTCCGGACGCTCGCAAGCTTTACCTGGGCGCCATTTTAACTCAAAATTAAATCGCTGCAAGACATCGTTATATCGAACTTGCCGTTCATTGAGAAGGCGTTTCGTAGTGAAGAATTTGAGATTCTTGTGATCAGTCATGATAACAAATGGTTTAGCCACCGACGTCAACTCCGCCTGCCACTCTTGGAGGCATGTCACTATGGAATGCATTTCTTTGTCGTGGATAGGGTAGTTAGCTTCAGCCCCGTTCAGCCTTTTTGAGTAATAGGCTACTGGCCGGAGTCTTCCCTGCTCGTCTCTTTGAGAAAGACAGCCTCCAAGGGCATACCCAGAGCAATCTGCTTCTAGTATGGTCTCTCTTTCTGGGTCCCACTGGGCTAGTACGGGCTCCGATGCAAAGATTTCTTTCAGTTTTTCGAACGCCGCATTTTCTTCGTGTCCCCATTTCCACAATGCTGACTTCCTAGTCAAATCAGTCAGGGGAGCTGCAATCTCAGAAAATCCGTCTACAAAACACCTGTAAAAATTGGCAAAGCCTAGGAATGAACGAACCCCCTTGACGGATATGGGCGCTTCCCAGCTTTGAATGGCCTTTACTTTTTCCGGGTCAACCGTGATTCCCTTTCCGGCACGTACAATAAACCCTAGATACTTAACTTCTTGGCAAAGGAACTCGCATTTATCAATGTCTAGGTAGAGGCCAGCCTTATCTAGCCGGGTTAATATACTTCGTACTGTCTTCCAGTGATCTTCACAGATACCACTCGTGTATGCTAGTACGTCGTCCATGTAGGCTGTCGCGTCATGATCCAAATGTTCCCGTAGCTGCTCGTTAATATAACGTTGAAAAGTTGCAGGTGCATTAGCAAGTCCGAAAGGAGTAACTAGCCATTCAAACAACCCTAGGCGGCATCTGAATGCCGTAGCCCATTCATCTCCTTCTCGTATACGTATACGATGGAAAGCTGATTTTACGTCCAGCTTCGTAAACCATCGCGCCTTTGATAATTGTCTTAGTGTTTCTTTGAAGAGGGGAAGCGGATACCTGTCTGGTATCGTGATAGCGTTTAACCCACGGTAGTCCACACAAAAACGGAGCCCTCCATTAGGTTTCTTGGCAAATAGTACTGGGGCAGCTGCTGGCGAATTACTCGACCGTATCCACCCTTTTGCGGAAAGATCTGTTAGCGTCTTTCTAAGGACCAGTAATTCTTCCCTAGACATGTTATATAATGGGCCCCAGGAGGGCTGCGCTGGTTTGCCGTCTTTTGTGATGAGATTGATAGCGTGATCGAGTGAGCCTCGGAGTGGGGGTAGTTCGTCTGCTCCACTGTCGTCGGCGAATAGGTGGGCGAAGTCTTTCACCTGTTCTGGTAGTCGTTTGCGAGCTTCTCCAATGGTTAGTCGAGGCTTTGATCGAAGTGCCTTGTTGATATCCTCGAGCGACGCTCTACACACTGGTACCGATTTGAGCATATTTGTAAGTTCGCTTGCAGTTGATGCTTTCGGTCTTGGAGTGCCCTTTAGGTCGTTTCGCCAGCGTTTGGCGCTCTGTACGTACCCACCAAGCTTCCGAAGGTGAAGCTGTTGATCTTTTGAGTGTATTATGGCGTCTTGGTCTTCGAGCCACCTCTTACCAAGAATGAGCTGGTGTGTGCTACCCGGCACTACGTAAAGTAGTAATTTTGGGGTCACGAACCCATCCAAGTCCAATGAAACGTGGGTAATAAATCGAATCATGGGTTTATCTTTAGTTGAGTTCTCCGCTGTCTCTAAAGGACGAGGTTCAATTGGAAGGCGCGGTAGACCTAGTCTGATGGCAAGTTTCTCATTAATAATTCCAGTACACAAGCATCCGTTATCAATTAATGCTTGGACCATTGTCACATCATTTAACAATGCATTGACGAGAAACGGTGTAGAAACCATCTTAAATTCAGAACTATGGACCAATTTTGACTCCTGAGGGCGACTTTCCCCAGGAGTGACTAGTTTTCCGCTTGCCCGGCCGTGTAATACCCTTCGTGTTCCTCGTAGACCCCCTCATCAATGGGATCGAGCGCGACGGCGTTAGTCCTCACATTATTTCCGACCGGATTGATGGCTGGCAATACAGGACATACCCTAGTATTGCATCCCTTTCGTTCACAGCGATAGCAGCGGTTCTCGTTGCGTAGCTGCCTAATTTCATCCGGAGTTTTCCAACGAGATCGCCTATTTGGAGGGGCTTGTTGCTGTGCGTATTGGTTCAAGCCAGACTCGTTGTCTGACGTCTGTCTAGGTCGGGCCGTGTTCACTCCACCCATGATGACATCGCCTTGCCCATCGTAGGGCCTTCCTTGACTTATCCTACCCACATATCGACCCCTGTCCCTACTGATGGGTTGTTGGAAGTTCCTTGTATTATTAGCACCTCTCTCCAAATTTTCCATCTGTACTACCCGCCGTCCGCGGGTAGCAAATTCCTCAACTTGCTGAGAGACCTGCCCTACAATTCCAACCCATTCCGCGTAATTGTCTCTAGGCAGGAGGTGGTTTCCGGACAGAGCACGTCTTATGGTCTCGTTAAGGGCATTTCGAAGCATCGTGATTTTGTTCCTATCACTCCAAGCATCTCCCTCCGCTTCGGTTAGCTTGCTTGCCCAGGACGTAAAAAAAGATGA
Organism: Blumeria hordei DH14; assembly: GCA_900239735.1. Classification (NCBI taxonomy): domain Eukaryota; kingdom Fungi; phylum Ascomycota; class Leotiomycetes; order Helotiales; family Erysiphaceae; genus Blumeria; species Blumeria hordei. Next base: position 1,198,709 of record OENG01000023.1, read on the forward strand.
CCATCTCTGATTTTCACCCATTTTCATTGCGTATAACTCATCGCAGGCTTTGTCTGAGCGTGTATCGTCTAGGTTCCCCCGATCGAGAAAGGCTATGAAATCTTCTGGGCGTCGTGTTCCACCAATGCCTCCAACCTCGAAGAAGGACCCTGATTTTGTCTTGGCCTCGCCCTTCAGCGACGTGTAAATTATTAGGAAAGCCCGAGTGTCGCTGTAACCAAAGGCGTTCCAATCCATCCTGAAGATATCGAGGACAGCTTGTCTCCAGGCAGGGTAATGTGCCCTGTTACCGTCATATTCGGGCAAACTGGTCGGGCGAAATCTTACACCCTCGGCTGGGACGGGGTCTTTTTCAATTATTACGCGTTTTTCGATGGCAATAGGACGACGTGTTAGTTCAGCCCTTAGTACGTCGATCTGCGTCTGCAACATTTGAACTCTATCATCCTCCGCTTCCGATTCACTCATGGGATCATGGTAGGTAGCCATGTCAATGTATGACGTAGGGGTTAGAAGTGAAAGACAGGACTTAGTTGGAAGTTAAGAACAAAATAAATAGAATGAAAACTTGAAAAAAAGAGAATAATACAAATAAAAAATTTATATATAAAGATATAAAAATATCAATCACACTTTCCAAGACCAAAACAATTTTAAAAATAAAAATAAAAATAAAAATAAAAATAAAAATAAAATAAAATGGAAATTGAGCGGAAAAATAACACGACGTTAGAGAATGATGAATATAGCAAATCTTCGTATGACAATCAGAGTTAGGGAAATATTGACGCTCGTACGTCTACAAAAATTCGTTCGTTCGTTCGTTCGTTTGTGGGGAAGGGGGTGAGAAGAATCGTATGTGACAGTCGGGGGGAATTCTCAAGTTGGCTTGAGATGCACGATCAATAGTTTACGATTCTTCTAAGGAGAGAATTTGTATGTACAAGAAAGCCTTATTTATACCCGCGCTCTCCTCCCATTCGTGACCAACATTCATTCCTACAAAGCGGACAGATGTACCTGTAGGAAGTTTAGAGTTCTACGATGCTGTTCACTTCGGACAGGAAATTTGTAACTCGGCTACCTTCCACATTGTGCCTCCCGTGCCCGAAACAATCCTCCCTGTGCCCGTCTGAGTGCCGTTAACTATCTGAGTGGATGTTTCACCACACGGTCTATTGCACGGTCCTTTCATTATGTGGAACCCCGTGCCGAGGCAACCATCTCCGTGCACGTCTAAGTGCCGTAAGTAGTCCGAGCCGCGAAGTGAGTTTTCTATTAGCTGGGACCTGCTGGCGGGTGGAAATGGTGCCTGCGTTGGCCAATGTAGGCTACAGGGCTTACTATCGGTTCACCAGCCGTTACACGAGAGGGGGATTAGGTCTCTGAAGACGATTCTGGGACTGAAATTTTCGAGGGGTTTTCAACTTTGGAACGTTTGTGGGCGCCAAGACCGAGATTTCGGCTAATTAGCCAGGAGGGCTTCTTTTGTCGATGAGTCAACGGCACTCCCCAGCGCCCTGGACGGCACAAAAGAAGTTAGGCTAAGCTACTATACAGCAATAACGCTCTGTCAAGACTTTTCTGACATTTCAGCACGACCTTTGGGAAGGAGGCTAGAAAGGCAGAGGGTGAATTTCCCGAGGTACACACATGTCTGCAGCGCCCAGCTGGCCGGCCTCTTCGAACGCTTCAGAAGGGGCACTATGTCTTCGGATTTAGTCCTAATGTCGGTATTAGGAGAGCTCCGCACCCAGTGGTTTTTGCGATTTTTCCCGGCTGCCATATACCCGTAAATGGCCATCGTTTCGTTGGCTGGAGAGGGGAGATAATGAAGGGCAAAGGGCTCCTCTAAGTGTATGATCGAGTTGTTGTAAAAAATCTGAGTTCATAACTGCACACACCATCAGGGGATAACCGTGCACCAATGAAGTTAACCCCTTAGAATCTGATCACTATTGCCTCCTGATTGCTACACACTAACATCAACGTGTTCACTATAATAAGGACACCATTGTAGTTACTCTAGCTATCATAGACAATAACATATGGAGGAACAAGGGTTGGAACTCCTGTATATAGATAGGACCTTTTTCCTCTTAGTATCCACATCCACATCTACAATTCACTACCATTCAATCATCTTACTCTGTCCAAGTGATCTATTGAATTCTCCCATACCTATCAGTATTCTACTCACAAGGTGACGTCTCCCTATCCATCGCCCTCAGCCTTTCAATATGAGTGAGGACTTGTGAGGGGTGGTTTGTTTGAGGGGAGCTGTATGGGAGGCATAGGAGGGGATATACTACTGGCATAGGTATCCTTGTCCTGTAGGCAGAGAGGACCTGCATGTCCTACATAGTCTTAGACTCAGACAGGACAATAAAATGATTTAAAAATAAAAAATATGACATCTCAATCTCCAGTCGATCAGCACAAGACTCCATATGAAGTATTCTGGTCAGCTATGAAAGGCAGGCCGATTAAGCCAGACGCCAGTCACCTCTTAATTCCCGGATCGAGGTGCATAACACATGTAGAGAAGTCGCGCAGAATTGCAGGAGAAAAGCTAGACTCTAGGGGTGCAAGGAGTGTGTTTCTCGGATACAAGGGACGTACAAACAAACTGTATGGATATTGGGCGGTGGGAGATTCTTAGTCTCACCAAATGTTTTAGCATATGAGAAGGTTGGTGAAAATTTGGGTTGGCCAACAGAACCCCAAGAAGTAGTGGGGTCATTGCCAACTAGCGTCCAACGTCGTTTGAGAGCTAGAAAAACCAAATATGCCAGAGAAGAGGACTACAATAGGACACGAAGTGTATCACCGCCACATGGACCTAAAGGACCAGGTCGGCCAAAGAAGACAATTAAAAGACCTTTTGATGAAGCACCATTGTTCGAAAGTCAAACAAGGAACAAGAACATGAGCCCAAGCATAAACAACGAAGATGAACGCCCAACAGAGGAGGACTCAGACCACGAGGAAGAAATTGGACAAAGTGCCCATTGCCTCATAGAAAAATCAATCAAGAGGCAACTCCATAACCTACATGGAGATGGAGACGACATGTTTAGGCTATTAGCTAACTCTTCATCTGTCGCTAAACAAATAATATCACCAGATGAACCTAACCTGCAGGAAGCAATGAATAGCTCCGAGAAAAACGAGTGGCTAAAGGCTATCTTCGCTGAAATAAAGGGGTGTGTGGAGAGGAAAACATTTCAGTTTGTTCCAAAACATTTAGCCAAACAGAATGGCCAAATTATCTCAGCGAAATGGGTACTTCAGAAAAAGTACAAATCAAATATGGAACTGGAAAAATTTAAGGTTAGAGTTGTAGCAAGAGGATTTTTACAAAAGAAGGGCATTGATTTCAACGAAACAACAGCTTCTACGGCTAGATCAGCTAGTTGGAGAGTATTGATGGCATTGGCAGCCATAAATGAATGGCACATTCTGCTGTTGTGAGGTTATGGATCGTAGAGGAATGCTGGAATGGGATAGGGAGGTGAAGGATATACGTCGAACAACGAAGCAGTTGAATAGAGCTTAAGAGTGAAGCTTGGTAGGGTGACACGAAGAGGGTGTTATTAGACCTTCAGAGATATTCAGTAAATGTAATGAACTGAAGATTCCTGAAGGAGAAGAACACTACATATATATACAGGAATTAGTCCTACTGAGACGAATTTAGAAATAAGCCAAGATATACGCCCATGTCTCAGTGTGGCGACGTTATCATGGTGAAGGTATGTCTTGACAACCAGTAGACCCCCAAGCTAGCTGAGTGTAAGACAGAATCATGCATATACCATAATTTCCAACATATCTTGTGTTAAGCGCCAAGACTAATTAATACTACAGAAAATAGATGTGGCGCAGTATTAAATGATACGCATAACGGAAACGAAAACGAGATAGTACATGACTAGTGTAACAGATGTAGGACTGTTAGAATTACAACATCTGCAAGCTGAGTTTATATCAGCTTACTTAGCAGGAGACTTGAAGGAAGTCATTTATATGCGACAGTTTCCTTACATCAAAGAATTTTTTGATTCAAACCCAGATCTAAGTATGGCATCAGGATATACAAAGGAAAGTATAATCCAACTACAAAGGCCACTGTACGGATTAAAACAATTCGAAGCGTGTTGGCAAGACAAAGTTAAATCATTAATGCATACTCGAGGGTTTAAAGCGTTGGCAGCCGACGACGCAATTTACTTTAATAAAGATAGTGGAGTAATAGTAGCGTCGTACGTTGACGACTTTCTATTAATAGGGCCTGATAAAAGTAAAATCAGTGCATTAACAAAATCCTTGAATAAATCAGTGCCACTGAATGACTTGGAAGAAGCTTCATGGTTTTTAGGAGTCAGAGTCCAAAGATCATCACCCACAGGGAGTGTGAGGTTAGACCAAAAATAATACATCGACAGGTCAATGATAGAACTGAAATTACAGAGTCAACGGCCCGAACCAACACCTATGTCAGTTGCCAGTAGGGTAGACATGAAGAAATATAACGTAAAAGCCTCGAACACAGAGCTTTATGATTACCAGAGGTTAATAGGAAAATACAACTTTTCGGCATGCATGACCCGATGTGACGCTTCACAAGCTATGTCTCAATTAGTGAGATACATGTGTAATCCTTCTCCCCATCACCACAAGCATGCGTTAAGAGTAGCCCAATATTTGTCTGGTAGTGCAAACAAGGGCTTGGAGTATACCAAAGATCACAGACACGTAAATGAATTCGGGAAATATGGATTGCATTGTGCTGTGGACGCTAGCTGTGCAGATGACTTTGAATCATCTAAATCAACAACAGGCTATGTTATATTTATAGGAGGAAGCCCAGTCATTTGGAGGACAAAACTACAGACAACAGTATTTACACTGACTTGTGAAGCCGAGTATGCAGCCATCTTCGAAGCAACAAAAGATTGCGCTTGGATAAGGAAATTCCTGGAAGAACTGGGGCAAATGCCATCCGGATCCATCCCTGTCCTTGAAGACAACAACGGAGCAATCAAATGGGCTAACAGTACAGGAATCAGCTCTGGCCGAAGACATGGTCGTGTAGAGTACAACTACACCACACAGGAAGTTCGCGACAAGAACATTACCATAAGGAAAGTGGAGTCAAAACTGAGCCCAGCGGACGGCTTGACTAAACCGCTTAGCAATGCGGCGTTTAACGAGTTCGTTGAAAGACTTGGAATGGTAGATTGATTAATTAGCGGATTAAGGTGGGGGACTATTCTCAACACCTGTCAGTGGTGTCACCTACGAACCTCCAGCTCTCACTGTAGAGTCTGCAGAGCCGAGATTGAGTAACACCTTTTCAACTTTGAGTTATCTCCCTTTTCGTCAAAGATACGCTTCCGATAACACATAAGACGACCATGACGACGATAATGATGCTAGGAATGAGGAAGGATGATGCGGTACCAAACGCTACAGCGGTAGTCAGAGAAGCCCTCGTCATATTACAACATGTGCTACCCGCCGGCGGGCGAACAAAAAACCCACGAAAGCAAAGTAAAAGACCCTTCCGCCCTCAAGAAAAGCAGATTTTGACTCGTCTATAGTATCGTCCCTTCTAACCTTTAATTCCGAATCAACTAGCCAGGAGGGCATCTAAAGTACATGCGTACCCCGATGACCCCACGTCCGTAACGACTTTTGGATGCTAGGCTAGGCTCCTTCACGACAGTCACCCACGACCAAGACTTTTCTGATATCCATTCACGATCTTCGGTTTGTCCTGCGGCATGAATCGGGAAATGTTATAATAACGAGGCTATATAAGAGCGGGATGATGGGTGCTACTGGGGAACTCGTACTTGCAGTAGGTCTCTATTATCACTGTCGCGTGTGTTCTCTTTGTATGTAAGACTTGAATTGTATATTAAGGAAACTTAGTTACAAATGAGTGAACGGAGGTTGAGACCTCCTTATATTCTGCTCCAGACTTACTGTGTTGTTTACAGCCTAGTGCTAGAACATTCTCTTGTGATATCATTTCTCTCCTACGAGAAACGACCATCTCATTCTCCCTCAGTCCATCAGTCTCTCGCTGATTCCATTATCCCTATTCTATCGAGTTCTAGTTTGGTCCATAACACCCACACATGCATTACACACTAAACACCCCACAGTTTAGTTTCACAGTCACGTGCATATACTATGACGTGACCTTATGCATCTACCATGGTAAGTGACATGGATAATACAACAGGAAAAGAGGAAGGAGGAGGCTAGGAAGGTTGAGAGACGCTCTTAGGTATACCCAGGTCTGCTGCGCCCGGCTGGCCGGCCTCTTCGTCATAGGAGAGCCCCGCACCCAGTGGTTTTTGAGACTTTTCCCTGCAGCTACACACCCGCAAATGGCCATCAATTCGTTGGCTGGAGAGGGGAGATAATGACAGGATAACGGCTCCTCTTAGTGTGTACTCGAATGAAGACCTGTGGGGGTATTACTGCTGGAAAGAAGTCGTGAAGCAGGCATAGCAGGGAGTACACTACCCGAGGCATAGATACTCCCGGCCTGTAGGCAGAAAGGACCTACATGTCCTTACATAGTCGCAGACTTTATAGGACAATAAACACATACAATACAATACAATAGCGGATTAAGGTTTAGGGGGCGTGTAAAAGTGCAAGGGAAATAATAATTATGTAAACCTTAATCCTTGTATGCTCTATGTTAGCCCTAATAAGCGAGCGACGCTAAATGGGTTGATTTATGGGGGGAACACTCTATACTTGTTATGGGCGTGCACGTTTTGCATTAGATTTCAATATACCAAGTTAGGGTAATATAACTTCACCTTTTGAGGAAGGATTTTCATAACTCTACTCGAAACCTGGACCGTGGGGGAGATTCGAGCTAAGAACGCGATTATAAGTCGACTGGACCCTACAATGCGCCCAAGGAATCATGATCGCACAACTGCACATCAAATGTACAATTCCATCGATTCACGCAAGGAAACGGCCACGGCTATTGAAAGGCTGAGGGCGATGGATAGGGAGACGTCACCTTGTGAGTAGAATACTGATAGGTATGGGAGAATTCAATAGATGACTTGGACAGAGTAAGATGATTGAATGGTAGTGAATTGTAGATGTGGATGTGGATACTAAGAGGAAAAAGGTCCTATCTATATACAGGAGTTCCAACCCTTGTTCCTCCATATGTTATTGTCTATGATAGCTAGAGTAACTACAATGGTGTCCTTATTATAGTGAACACGTTGATGTTAGTGTGTAGCAATCAGGAGGCAATAGTGATCAGATTCTAAGGGGTTAACTTAATTGGTGCACGGTTATCCCCTGATGGTGTGTGCAGTTATGAACTCAGATTTTTACAACAACGGCTCTGCACGCGCTTGCACTTAACATCTTCCTCCGGACCAAGTTTACTACATACGCTGACAATTACATTAATCGATTTCTTGCTAACCTCCAGACATTGAATGACGCCGCCGAAACCCTACAAGCCACGACAGGCACATATTACCACGTCCCAAAAGGTTTAGCGGCTGCCATTTTCGTACAAGGAACCAAGCATATACTTTGGTTAACTAACTGGAGAGATCTGCGCGCATGTACCGACCAGAATTCCTACGCCAGTCTAGAATCGATGATGTCAACCGTCAGGGTAGTTGATGGGAACAGAACCACGGATACATCGCCTTACGTAAACCATGCCCTCGCTGTACAGAACACCACCAAAGATCCATCACCAAACGACGAATGCAAGAGATGCCTGCATAGACAAAAGAATAAAGAGTGCTTCAAGCAGCATCCTGAGCTTGCGTTTGGTCCCAAGGGACAACGGTGTCATGCAAGAAAGGCGTTGGGGACCCGCAAGAGGAAGGACAGGGATTCTGAGGGCCATATTAGATCTGTGACAGGCATAAATTCCGACAATGAAAATGATGATACTGTAGGCATGGCTGCCTCAGCCCACTTAAACAATGTACATCTTGCCATTTAAAAAAAAAAAATACATCCACATCTGTTCATCACTCTCACACTCCCACTTCCAACATCTCAGCAGTCATCGCAAGTGTACGTTCCATATTTAATAGACCAAGTAAAAAAATTCTACATCTTGAGGAAGGACAGACGACTGAGACGTTGAGCGAGAGGGGGAACATGTCTCTGAAGACCATGCAGGGACTGATATTTTCGAGGGATTCTCAACTTTGGAACGTTTATGGGCCCCAAAGCCGAGCTTTCGGCTGATTCGCCAGGAGGACTTCAATTGTCGATGAGTCAACGGCACTCCCCAGGACCCTGGACGGCACAAAAGAGGAAAGAATTGGAAGGAGGCTAGAAAGGCAGAGGGTGAATTCCCCGAGGTACCCACAAGTCTGCGGCGCCCAGCTGACCGGCCTCGTCGAAAGCTTCGGAAGGGTCACTATGTCTTCGGAGTTAGTCCTAATGTCGGTATTAGGAGAGCTCTGCACCCAGTGTTTTTTGCGATTTTCTCCGGCTGCCATACACCCGCAAATGGCCATCGTTTCGTTGGTTGGAGAGGGTAGAAAAGAATAGAATTTAATTGAAGTCCCTATTGAGTCTATAACTATGAAGGACTGCAATGCTGAAGAGGGTAGATAATGAAGGGCAAAGTGTTACAGGTTTACCCGCTATTGGTTGTCTGGGCTGACTTGCGTGCCCAGCCTTGCATATAATGAAGACTACGCGAAAAGGCTGGGCCTTTCGCACAGAACAAGGTCTTTTGATAATGCTTATGTAAGGTGATTGTCAGGGCACACTTTATACTCGCACGATCCAGTGTAGTTATTTCTCCCATAGAAGACTATTAATTATTTTATGGTATAGTTTACGTGCGCTGATCGTCTGCTTTAACCGTTCACACAAAGGGCTCCTTTAAGTGTATGATCGAATGAGGACTTGTGAGTGGCGGTACTGTTTGAGGGGAGCTGTATGGGAGGCATAGGAGGGGATATACTACTGGAATAGGTATCCTTGGCCTGTAGGGAGAGAGGACCTGCATGTCCTATAAGTCATAGACTCACACAGGACAGTAAAATAAATTAATAATAATCACTCTCAAGGAAGTCACACACAATTTTTTTCCGACCCATCCCATATCACATCACTTATCACCCTATTACAAAAATCTCCAACTGTTGCGATGGCCCCAGTTGTTGCATCGTCATCGTCAGCGCCATCCAATGCAGGAGGGCAACTTTATTCAAGACTGCTTGGCATCGTGAATGTAATGCAAAAAGCAGAACAAGAAGGAAAAGAAAGATTGGACGTAGTACAGGAATTTCTTGAATTAACCGACTCCTGGGATAAGAGCAAAGGAGATAAGCAAGCAGTAGCAGTCGTCGCGACGCTGATGGAGAAGATCACGCCAATTATCACTGCCTTTGCAGTGGATCAGGTAGAAATGCACAACCTTTCAAGTAAGAAACACCCCACCATGGCAAGCACTCCCAAACCAGTTGCGCCTAGGAAAAATACAGCTATTGAGTATCACAGCCACGCTCTACTCTCAAAGCCTCAAGAAACCAGCTCGCCCTGGGTGACAGTAGCCCGAAAAGCGGCCAAGCAACCGACGCCACCAAACGTGCAAGCTCAACAAAGGCCTGCTCCAACAGACAGCCCGAAACCCCAGGCAGCCCCAAATGAAGACAAGTGCCTGTTCCTACGATAAAGGAAAAATCACCACTGGCACAAACTATCGCCAGTCACGATCAAGATGATAATTACCGACAAAGCTGGGATAATAACTTCCGCTATCACGTCCACATACCAAGTCAGGTCGGGGATTGCTCTCGAATGTGCGTCAGATGCATTGAAAGACACTATTACTGGAATTGCACTTTCCTTACAGGAAGACAACACTGTGATAGAGGCAGCTTCACAATGGACATCTCTATTAGTCCCTCACGTTCCACTGTATATCGGTACGCTTGAAGGTAGCATCCCAGTCACCAATGACATGGTGAAGAACGAGTGCTAGGCATTGTGTGGCGCCGCACCAATCCAAGTACGGTCCACAGAAACAAAGCTTGGGCAATACTCAACGAGCTGGGTTATTCATTTCCAACAGAAACCGGCGAACACAAAGTTCCGTTTTTTAGAGGAGAGCGGGCCGGCAATCCCCTTCTCCCGCCGACGACCCATCGAGCAATGCCAACAGTCGATTACAAACATCTGCAACAGGTCACCAAACTTTCGGAAATCGCCTTTTCGTCCACAACTTCCGCCCACCATCAGGTACTGTTGAAATACAGGGCTAATCCTAGTAATCAGGATTAACATGTGTCCTTTATGATGGTTAGACCCCTAATAGTAGTATATATGTAGCAAAGCTCCCCGAGCCCTTAATAGAAATTAGTTGAACCAGTATATTCATTTTACAGGTTATAGAGTCCGGTGATTACGCTGCTAGCGCAATCTTGAGGATATACTTTATTACACTCACAACGAAAATCCACCATGTCTACAAAGTCATCGAAGTATGGTGGTACGAAACTGACCGGAGAGGACAGTTTTGACAACTGGAAGAACGATTTGGAAGACAGTCTAGCTGTTGACGGCCAAATCGACCTGATCGAAGCGAAAAGGGCCCCCGAGAAGAGCCTTGATGGAGAGATTGATGCAGCGGCTCGATCTGCAACAAGGTTATTAAATGCGCAGGTATCCCTCAAAATAAGTCAGAGTGTCGATGAGAATTATCGATCGATAATTGGTGCTTTCAAGCATCCACAAGACAAGTACAACGCCTTGATATCGAAGTACGAAGGAAATAACGAGACTCGATATCACCGCCTGGTTACAAGATTCACAGATATCACAGAGGGAAAATCGATGGGTATCCACGAAAAAGTCGAGCTGATGAGAAAGCTGCGAGCACAAGTCTTGAAGATCAAGCCGAAGAACGATATTCCTGAATGGCTCATGATTCATACCTTGAAGTTGAGCGTTGATGCGGAGCAATATGAGACAACCCTCCAAATAATCAACCAAAGCACTGTGGAGTTAGAATTCGAAGACATAATCTCCCGGTTGGCGTCCAGGGAGACTGAGCTTACCTCTAACATTGCAACAGCAAATTGGGCAGGACGAAGACAAGTGGGCTACCAAGTAAGAGGGAAGAAGAAACCCCGTGGCAATGACAATACTAACACCGCTGGCTTCAATCTAACTCCAAAAATCTCTACGAATTCTAAGCTTCTAGCTGGAGGAGGTTGTTTCTCTTGTGGAGGGCCGCACTTCCAGAATCAATGCCCAGTGTGGTTAAAAACATCGGCAGGAAAAGCTTGCTTGGTTGCCCAAGTGCCTAGGAAGGAAAACGCGAAAGTAGCAAGGGTCTTGAATAGTGATACAGAATCTGATGCTTCACTTTGCTTTATGACCCAAAATTGTGATATGAAACGTGTGATCTGGTGGCTTGATACATGTGCATCCACCCACATTACAAATCGTAAAGATGCGTTTGTTGAAGAGATATTAAGCCCTTCGAATACCTACGTTGCCGCCGCAAATGGAGGAACCATTTATTCTAAAGGATCAGGAACAGTCAGGATTTATTGGCAGAACAAGGAAGGAAAGGAAAAAATGACAACGGTCAAAAACGTTGAATACATACCACAATGCACAAACAATCGGATTTCCGTTGGAAAGCTCGAAGATGAAGGTGTTTCCTTGACTGTAGACTCATCTAACAGGAGTATCAGCCTGACAAAGAAGAACAAAGTGGCATTAGAAGGAAAACGAAAAGGCAGAATGTGGAGGGTGCGCCCATTACCTAAAGACATATCGAATAAGGTATTCAAAGCATCATCGTCAAAGCCAAATCTGAAAAAGAAAAAAGTCAAGTTCGCACCTATTTTGGAGGCTTCTTTGGATGTAGCCAATTCGAAAATAAAGGCAAGCAGAGCTCAAGTAGAGCTGCTGCATGCCCGTTTAGGCCACCCAGGAAAGCAACAAGAGGCAGGGTTAAGAAAAATCATGAAAGATTTACCTGACCATTCTTTTTGTCCACCCTTCTGCAATGCTTGCACACAGGGAAAAATGACGAGAAACCGGTCAAAAGAGAAAATGAGATCAGTATCAGCACCGCTTGAAAGGGTCCATATGGATCTATGGGGGCCGATCAGTCAGCATTCAATACAAGGGAATCGATATATGCTATCAATTACAGATCAACATACTGGTATGATCTGGGTATATTTTCTGACAAATAAATCACAAGCTAAGGGCAAAGTTCGTGAATGGATTGATACAGTAGAATCTCAAAGACGCCGTTGGGGTATTAGCGAAAAAGTGAAAGCAATTCGTTTTGATTGTGGAAGAGAATTCTTGAATACGGAGTTGATGAAGTGGTGTGATGGCCGTGATGTTGCGATAGAGCCAACAGTTGGATATCACCCAGAAGGTGATGGATTGGCGGAGCGCAGTATGCGCACAATAATGGAAAAGGCGAATATGATGAGATTTGGGATGAAAATGGAGCCAGCATTTTGGCAACTTGCCGCCAAACACTCAGTTTATGTTCACAACCGTCAGCAGGTTAAGGATATGGAGCTTTCACCTTGGGAACAATGGAGTGGGAAGAAGCCAAGTGCGTTGCAATGGAAGGTATTTGGGTGCCCAGCATGGGTATATATACCAAAAGAAAAGAGAAAGAAACTGGATCCAAAGGCCTGGGAAGGTGTTTTTGTTGGTTTGAAGGAAGAGCCAGAAAAGATCTTTCTAATTTGGAGTTCAAAGGAAAAGAGAGTAATTGAGGCACGTTTTGTGAAGTTCGATCAGATGGTCAATGGCGTAACCAATTGCGATCTGATTCCTTGGGAGCAGATAAATAAGGAATCGGAAATGGAGGATAACGAGACTAATGATGATGAAGATGAGTCTGGCGATGATTTGGATGAAGATTGCGAAATTAATGACGTAATGGGTGATGTTAGCACTATTGATACTGAGGTTGGGGGCTTGCCCAAAGATCAAAAATTTTCAGCCAATGAGAGCGATGATTCGACATTAAGCGAGCTCACAGACCTCGTTAGTTCGACGATAATTTCAGACGAGGAAGGAAATACAAGGTTGCCTCAAACTTCGATACGCCAACCAACGCAACAACAGACAGCCGCGGAAAAAAATAAGAGACTAAAGAACAACTCAAACGATTAAGACAAGATGAAATCGCGAAAGAATCTGCTGCGCGGAGGCAGCAAACGAGAAGAGATGGCAGAAGACGACGTGATCAGGTTAATATGATGAAAAACGAGCAAGGTATTCACAAGGGAGTGATCTACAAAGAACTTACATTTAAGCAGGCAATGGAGCTCCCAGACAATGAAGAATGGCTTAAGGCTTTCAAAATTGAGATGGATAACATCGTCCGAAATAAGAAACTTTCCAAGTCAATCGATGCATTACCAGAGGGGGTTAAGGCAATATCATCAAGGTTGGTATTTGATGCCAAAACTGACGAAGATGGGAAGATAATTAAATATAAAGCTCGATTGGTAGCAAGAGGGTTGTCGCAGATCCATGGCATCGATTATGAAGAGACCTTTTCGCCAGCAATTGGTATGGAAGGGTTACGAATAATTGTGGCAATTGCAGCGAAACATGGTTGGAGAATCCATCAAATGGACGTTGTTGCAGCATTTCTAGCAGCAGACCTGACCGAAGATATCTTCCTTGAGGTTCCAAAAGAGGCACGACATTACTTCGGAAGATTTGTGAAAGTACTAAAGAGTCTTTATGGTTTGAAGCAGGCAGCACGATTATGGTACTTGTTATTGTCAGGATTTCTCGAAGTCATAGGATTCACAGCATCCACAACTGATCCAACAGTATTGATCCAAAATGAAACTAGCGTGGTGGTAGGAGTTCATGTCGACGATATGCTTATAACAGGTGCCAATGAGAAAGCCATCGAGACTGTGAAAGCTCAATTGAAAAGCCGATTCGAAATGAAGGACCTTGGAGATGCGGAGATTGTGCTAGGAATTCGCATAAAACGTCAACCAAATGGTGCAATTTCTATTGATCAAGAAAAGTACGCTAGAGGAATTGTGCAAGAATATCTTTACGAGGACTCGCTACTTTATGCTACGCCAATGGAGAAGGGAGCTGTCAATGATTTAAAGAAAAATCCGGGACGCGAATTGAATGAGGGGGAGAAGAAGAAGTATGTTCAACTCTTGGGCAAACTTATGTGGCTTAACAATACACGCTTTGATATTGTTTTTGCTGTCACTAGAATGGCATCATTTGCGACAGAGGCAGGCTGGAATCATTGGAAGGCCCTTCTAAGAATCGTCGGATACATTTCTGGTACAGTTACGTTTGGTACAACATATGGGAATAAAAATCATAGGGGAGATCCCCCAATTGACTACTACACTTTGAACCATGGTGTTGAAGTATATTCTGGGTCAGCACAGTTGAATGACGAGATGGGCTATGCCGACGCAGATTATGCCGATGACCAACGTGATAGAAAAAGTATACTTGGATGTGTTTTGATGCTAAACGGGGGTATAGTCCACTGCTCCAGTAAAAAAATGCATTCTGTGGCTAGGTCAACAACTGAGGCTGAGTATATTGGAGGTAGTGAGGCGGCCAAAAAGGTGATCTGGTTAAGAAGACTGGTCGCAGAAATTGAAGGCAAAGACTATGCTGGTAGAGCCGCGCCGATGTTGCTAGGTGACAACAAATCAGCGATTCAACTAGCATCAGGAGTATCAAACACATCGAAAATTAAGCACATTGATATTGCGTACTATCACATCCTCGACGAAGTAAAGAAAGGTACGATTTTAATACGGTGGGTACCAGGGGAGCGGCAATTAGCCGACGGAATGACAAAGGCATTGGAGAGGGCTAAATTTGAGGCTAATCGACGAGCAATTGGGATTTCAAGCGTAATTTCAAATCTCTAAATAGCTTCACTCTTGGCTATTTGCGAGTTTTAGGGGAGTGTTGAAATACAGGGCTAATCCTAGTAATCAGGATTAACATATGTCCTTTATGATGGTTAGACCCCTAATAGTAGTATATATGTAGCAAAGCTCCCCGAGCCCTTAATAGAAATTAGTTGAACCAGTATATTCATTTTACAGGTACGACTATACAAATTCAAAATTCAGTTTTGTATTGTCAACAGTATTACATTGATATTATTTTCGACATTTGCATCTACCCATTGCAGCATTTTTCGACAAAAACCTGAATTTTCAGCATTCTGGGCGAAAATTTTTGCTCCAGCCTTGCCAAGGCTCGACGCGCCTCACGTCACGCTTTCTGGACGTGTAATCAGGTGATCTATTGTAGAGTTACTGTCACAGGCTCATACCTGGTTATCATTAGGCTGCTGCCTAACAAATAAGGCTTGAACTCTTCCAACCATGTTAAACACCATACATGGCATGAACCCCTCCATGACTCAATAGACCCAAGTATAAGCCTTGGCTCAGTTCATGCAAATCTATTCTTAAATGACAAATTTAGATTGCAGAAAGGACGACTCGAACACCAGTCGTGAGTCATCTAAGCCACATGCATCATAACTATTTTAATAACTAAAATTGCTAACATTAAAATGAAGCTAAATTAAAATAGACGGAGATGCTGGTGTTTGTCGGAGGACAGGTCATGATCTATTTTGAGAATGGTATGAAATGAGGGAACGAGATCATAGTCTTGTAAATAAATAGGCGGCTTTCAGTCATGTCTCTTCTCGTTACTTTAAGATTTTCATTTGTATCTAGCTCTGAGTTCAGTTTGAATAAAACGCCACTTTAAGACCGTCACAGTTACGCAACCTTTATCTTTAATTCCTACTTTTATTTAAAACAAAAGTGGAAATTTCTTCTTACCTTGGCTCAATCACGCAACCTTGCTCAAAAGTCACGTGTAATTATTCCAAATAATCAGATTTTAAATCAGGATAAAATATTTTAGATTTTTGGGTTTTGGTTTTTCTGGTCAGAATATCTGTCCAATTATGACAGCAAAATATGATGTCACTTTGACTGAGGACGTTTTCTCTTAGTCAAGGAGTCTTCCAACCTTACCTTCCTCTCCAGAGATAGACATGGCAAATGCCCCAAGGTTGTCATCATCTATCTGGAATAAAGATTTTCCACCTTAGCCCTCAAGGCTATTATCTTCTGCTCGGCCAGTCAAACTGTCAGCAAAAATTGATTTACTTAGCAGTGATCCCATAGCATCTACAGATCTTGGGGCTAAATATCTGTTAAGAATCAGCATGAAATCTCTAGTGTCAGTTGTACGAGGCTAGATAGCATCTTGGCATTTGTATATAGAGAAATCTCGTCTAGCATCCCTAACAATTTTAATACAATTAACTATATATTGAATTTACTTTAACATATTATGACCCCAATCTGTCTCTATTCTCAATTCAATTAAAATTCTTCCTGATAAGCTTCTTTCTAAGTTTGCCAAATCCATTTTCTGACAAATACAAATACTAAGAAAATCCCGAAGAAATAATTCAGTCATCAACAAGGCCACCAAATCTAGTTGAAAATTTTTATTAATATACATGATGTCATCAGCCCCGTCAAGTAGTCTCATTCTGCTAGGCTCGCAGAAGCTTAAAGGTGAAGAAAATTACGCTCAGTGGGTTATGGCAATCGAGTCAATAGCGGATCAATTTGATCTGCATAAATATTATCATCTAAAGGCTCCAGCAGGGCCTTCAAGAGTCGACAAATTCTCAATAAAGGTCGATGATAAGAAGGGGCAACAGAAATTGAAAATTTGGAAAGAATGGGTTGCCCAGGAGGCAAAGATGAGGCAAGCAATTGAGTTTAACCTAAACCCGGGCCCAATGGCTGTTATTGCCACTGAAAAAACTGCCAAATATATGTGGGCAAAACTCAAATCTCAGTATGAAGGATCAGGGACAGCACTTGAATACTCTGCTATTTAGGATTAAGTTCGACAGACAGTTTCGGACTTCCCAAACCTCGAAATGTTCATCAACAGTTTCCAAAAATCCTGCGAACGAATAATTACTCATGACCTCACAGATGTAAGGAAATGGCATCCGATAATGTTTGTCATGGCGGTAAGGGATCAGTATCCAATTTGAGCTGAGAGACAGAGATCAAACATCAGATCAAACCCTGATATTAGCTTATCATCTCTCATCGCTGACCTTGTCGACGAAGCTAGAGAAAGTCAAGGCTGAACTCATTCAGACCTGGCTATGATTGGATCAACAACTAAGAAAGGAAATGGTAAAGGAAGATCTCAAAATGACAGGGAAATAAAGGCAATCTCCATCACTGCAGATGTTGCGGTAATCTTCAAGCCCGTCATACAACTGAAAACTGTTTCGAAGATCCAAAGAATAAAGTCTCCAAGTTATCTCAGGAAAAAAAGAACAAGAAGAAATGGGTGGATTTTAATACGAAAAAGACCCTGCAAAAGAGTAAAAAGGGAAAAAACGAGTATCATAGAGGTGGAGATAGTGAAGATGATAAGCCTTCAAGCTTTGCTGGTATAGCGATCACGTCTGCAATTTCCTCTAGGGCGAACTCATTAGTTCTATCCGTGTCTCTACAATCAGCTTGTGTTTCATCGGTTGATCCCCTTCGTTGGATTGTTGACAATGGTGCTGATTGCCACATTTGCAGAGACATAGAGCTGTTTGACTCATTATTACAGCAGGATTATTTACCCATGATTGGTATCGCAAATGGGCCCACACGACCTCTCGGTACAGGCACTGTCACCTTGAATTGTAAGCTCAGTTGTGGCAAGACGCGAAAAGTATGTCTCACAGACGTATCATATCTACTCTGTTGTCCGATAAATCTCTTCAGTGGTCGCAAAATTTACACTCAAGGGGGATATGTTGGAAATCAGGGCTCAATGTTTGATTCAAAAAATAATGAGATTCCAACTGTCGACAATAGACTTTTCATCAATGAAATTCCTAGAGCATTTGCGCTCCCAGCCGTTTTGCATCAGGCCAAACCAACCCTCTCTCTCTGGCATTGCCGTTTAGGACATCTCGGTCTGAAGAACGTCAAACTTACCGAGAAAGTAACCAAAGGTATAGAATATGACACTGATACGGCAGCCAATTCTAATAATGAAGATAAAACAATTCTCTGCGAGACATGTGGGTTATCTCGACCTCTAAGACATGTTTGTAAAGATGTGACATCTCGAAATCTTTTTCCTTTTGACCAAATATCTGTTGATGTTGTCATGATTAAACCCAGTGGTCGAATACTTGTTGATGAATCATGGTCCAGAATAAATTATGCAACAATATTCACCGACGCCGCAACACAACACAGGTGAGGGATATTTCACAAAGAGAAAAAGAATGCGTTTGAAGCTGTTCAGAAATTTGAGGCTCTCTCTCGTACTCAGTACAACTGCGCAAATAAGCGTTGGAGGTTAGATGAGTGAAAGGAATACTCACCCAAGAAAATGGGAATCATGGCAAGCTCGTTAGGTCAAATTGTAGAACTAACTACTCCTTATAATCCCGAACAAGATCGACAAAATGAACGCTCTATAGGAATTTTGGGTGCACGAGCCCGTGCTGTTATTATTGATCAAAAAATCTCTCAATTTCTTTGGCCAGAGATCATGAGAACGCAAATATTTATCGTCAACCGCATTGCCACCTTTACCCTAAAAGATGAAACGCCATACCAAGCTCTGAATCAATTAACTCTGGATAAGAACGAAATCCCAGATCTTTCCCATTTGCGTGTGCTAGGCTGCAAGGTCTATGTGCAAATTCCTGTGGTAATACGAGTGTTATCCCACAAATTAGACGCACGAGCGGAAATAGGTTTTCTGGTAGGGTACAAAGGCTCTGACATTTTTCGAGTCTATATCCCTTCTCGTCATACTGACATTCGTTCCTCTAATTTTAGTTTCGATGAAGATAAATACAATACTTCACCTCAATCCCCATCTCCTAATGACCAAGATGAGCCAAAAATTTTCGAAAATAGGGGAGAATATAGCAGCTCTCAGGAAAACGAAGTTTCCGAAAATTCTGACGAGATGCATATCGAATTGCCGACTCCATTAGAGGAGCTGGTTCACGGATATAAAAATCCAGTTGAAGAAAACCGTACTGTAGACGCAAATTCGCCTTCTAAAAATCGAAAAACCTATTAACGTGTGTCTCAAGTCACACGATTAGGTAGATCAATTGTTCCTCCTCAACCTTTTCCTCTTGAAAGTATCGCATTTGCCTCGTTTCTGGCAGCCAGATCTTCAACAAGAGATCCCTAAAGTTTATCTGAAGCACTAGACAGACCGGATAGCTCTAACTGGCGAAGGGCCTTCAGGAAAGAGTATGATTCTCTGAGAGATAAGAAGGCCTGGACGTGTTTAGAAAGAAGTGATGTGCCGAAGGATAAGAAAGTACTGTCTGGAAAGGTGGTAATGAAGACCAAGAGGAATAAGGAGGGCGAAATAACAAAGAGAAAGGTTCGCTGGGTTGTTAGGGGATTTGAACAGCTATATGGAAGAGATTACACTCAGACCTACGCTGGTGTGTGTCGCAGTAACTCATGGAAAATTGGAATTTCTATGGCTGCAATCTTCAACCTCGAAATCGATCAGATGGACGCCGTAACTGCTTTTCTAAATAGCAAAACTGATGACGACATATGTGTCGAGCTACCTCCCATGTGGAAAGAACCTAATTTAGAGGAACTAGATGACCCGGTCTGCAAGCTCTTGAAAGCTCTGTATGGGCTTAAGCAAGCGCCGCGCCTGTGGCAAAATCACCTCCGATTGAAACTATCTGTAGTTGGTCTTGATCCACTTAAATCTGACAATTGTATCTATCGACAGAAAAGCTCTGGAATTTTAGTAGTGACATACTTCGATGATGAGGAAGTCATCGGAAAGGATCGCTCCAAGATTGATGATCTTAAGGAAGGCTTACGCGAGAAATTTGATTAAGAAGATCTTGGGCCAGCTAACTATTTTCTCGGTGTTCGCATAATTATAGATCGCCCGCTAAAGCGAATATATCCCTGTCAGGATGCTTACATTAAGCAGATCCTCAAACGATTTACCTTAGAAAATTGTGGTACAGTTGATTGTCCATCAGCTGCAGGTAGTTGTATGAATTAGTTGTAGGTAATTTGGATTGGGTGGCGCACGGACTATTTCGTCAATTCAGGGGTGTTTTTTTTTGCATCAGATTTTAATTGCGTATGCAGCTAACTAGCTATGACACAATATCAGAGAAAATACAAAGAAAAGATGACTCAATTTACAAGTAGAGCACTCATGCCTCGGATTTCGAAGTCAACCTTTATCTGTGAGAGTCCGACCAGCTGTCCGCCACACACACAATTTTTTGCAACCCAAAGTGACAATATTGCATTCCATCTACGACATTCTACTGTCAATTTTATTCCTAAATCACTCATGCCGCCCCAGTCCTCCGCAGAGGCTGGCTCCTGGCCTCCTCTCCCGACCCAACACGCGACGCGCCAGGACGTCGAAATGGATCTCAACGGTCCACAACAAACACTACCGCCTCCACCACCCAACATTAGCATCACACTAGACTCAGTCTACTGTGCGAGTCAACAGCACTCTACAAACCCGAGCCCAAACCCCACGGCCGTCAACATGACCAACTTCCTCGCCGAACAAGCGAGGGCTTTCCAGGAACGTTTTGCGGAAACAGAGCGCATTGTCAGCGGGTACTGCAACTTACTCGAATCGACAACAGATGAAGAGTTCCGACAAGCCATCGAACTCACCGGTCTGGCTCTTCAAAGCCGGATTACAGAAATTCTTCGGGGCAATTCAGCCACCCCTAAAGCCACAGCACCAGCTCAAGCTGCTAGTGGCTAAACGATCAAACCTCGCCTCGAGACAGCTAAACAGCCGAGGAAGAAGACTATTGCGAGCGGCGTACGTCCTGTACAGATCCTCGCCAGGGAGAACACGAGACTAGGAGCAGCCACACCACCGGCTGCATCTGCAACACCAATCCCTACCCATGGGACAGAACAAACTACCAATCAGACTCCCGAGAGATCCTGGACAGTGCTGGTGCGTAAAAAGACCAAGCCATCAACCACAGCTGCCACAAAAACAATCACTGGCCACACGCCCACATCGAAGCCCAAGACATCAGCAGTGATGCAGGAAAAAGCTGACGAGCGCGTATTCTTATGGCTCAAACCCGATCACCCGTGGAGACGCATATCTCCACATTTTATAAAAATAAGCCTGGCTAGTAAACTACGCCTGGCCAACTCATCGATCAGACAAGTCACAGTTGTAAATACTTGATTTTCCTTACAAGCTGATGGTGAAGGAGCAAGCAGCGCGCTACTGACAGGTGCCAATACCCTAGACAGCTCAGAAATGAAATTGGAAGCCGCGTCCAATTGGATCTCAATGCTTGCACCCAATATTCCAGACAGGCTTTATACCCTCGAGGGACCAGTGCCAGTCACACCAGAAATGCTGATCGAAGAAGCCACCCTTAAAACTGGCGTCAGGCCAACATCTGCTCGCGCTTTTGCGACTAGCATGTCAAGGCCATCAACAGACTGGGTGCTACACTATGCAACAGGAAAACCAAAGCTTGGTGAACGACTATTTGAAGAAAGTGGTCGGCTGCACGAACTCCAACGCAAGCCAAAAATTGCTCAATGCAACCAATGTTGGGGACACCACCCTACAAATAAATGCTCGCGAGCGGAACGCTGCTCACGATGCGGCTCTATCGAGCACAAGGCCACAGATTGCAAACAGGCTATCCCGAGATGTATCAACTGCCATGGACCACACTCTGCCGTCCAGCCCAACTGCATGGCAAGGCCGACGCGGGTTGGTGGCAAAACGGTACAACGCACAAGAGACAATTGGCAGTTATTTGCGAACAAGGTCAAAAGGAACGGAACGCTTCTATCAGAGAGATGGAAGCAAAGTAGAAAGCCACCAAGACTACTGCCGAAAACGAAAATTCAAACGTTACTCAATGCCCGTAAGGGACCACAACCCAACCGAGCTTCCAAAAACGGCAACAACGATATCGTTCCTATGTGCTAACTTGGGCAGAGGAGACCCCGCTACGGACATCATTCTGCAATCAGCTTGGGATTCAGGAACCGACGTCCTACTTATCCAGGAACCCTGGACCAAACTTAAGGACGGCTCCTGGCTCACCAAGCCGCATCCCGGATTCGATAGGCATCTGCCTCCCCGTGCCGCTGCCAACCCTTCAAGGCCACGCTCCCTCATCTATACGCGAAAAGGGATCAAGTGCCAACAGCAAGCAATCTGCAAGACATCACCAGATCTCACTGCAGTAAAGGCAGAAGGAGTCACATTTGTCTCTGTATACCGCGCTCCTGGAGCAGACCTTTCGCCGCTGCTATCATGGGCTCTATCCGGACCTACAGTAATTGGCAGAGATTTCAATGCCGTACACACCGACTGGCAGCCAATGGCTACTAGGCTACACGGTGACGGCCAGCTGCTCACTGAATGGATGTTCGAGCACGGCATGGACCTATCTTCCACACCGGGCGTCCCGACCCACGATCTCGGAAACATACTCGACCTAGTATGGTCTAACGCTGGCGCACTTGCAGACATTTCGATAGAGCTTGACTCGACATCGGACCACAGAACTCTGGCAGGAGACGTTCCCCGAACGAACTCGAAGGCTAGAGCTGTCATTAAAACTGGCCAACCGTTCCGAGTGACAGATGACGCACTCGAAGACTTTGCCAAAGTGCTCGGCAGGTGGGCTCATGGAACAGAGATAACAACATTGGACTCAATAAGCGCGGTAGACAGCCTCGCTGATAGACTGGTTAAAACCATCAACGATGCTATCAGGGCTACCGGAAGACGCGGGAGTGCGAAGAAAGGTAGGACGGCACCTTGGTGGACGTTAGAGTGCGCTCAAGCCAAACGCGAAAACAAAATATTCCAGGACGAAGAGAGCTAAAAAGGCTTTCCGACGCATAGTTAGAAGTGCGAAACGCCAATACTGGCGGCGAAAGTTCTCAGAAGCTACAACCGACGTTGATATATATCGGATGGCACGCTGGGCAAAGCCTCAACATGCACCCGCTGCTCCACCACTCCAAACTTCGGATGGTTTTGTCTCTGATCCAGGAAAGCGTGCACTTCTGTTGCGCGACCTCCTCCTTGGCCGGTTCACCAGCCAAAATGACGTCGACACCGAGCACCTCGAGCCAGGGCGCGGAAATCTTCTGTGGGTCTCCAGCGTCACAGATGTAGAAGCCAAGTGGGTAACAACGGCCTGCCAAAATAAAGCCCCAGGAGCAGACGCAATTTCTGTGCAGCTCCTTAGGACAACCTGGCCGTCAATTGGTCACGCAGTGAGAGCACTCTTTGAGGGCTCACTCCGTGTTGGAAATGGAGACACGGAGTGTTGTGGACGTATGGGCCCTCCATTTCGTCTAGGTTCCCGACACGATCTTGTGTGTGTTTAAGAGGTTGGAATGGGTAATATGGTAGTGCTTCAGGCTACCTATTAGATATACGAGCGGCTGTATGGCGTGGGCACAAGGAGGTTATTGGGGGTTTTCTATGCCTAGATGGCGCCACACTCGTTTATGGTGTGGCTTAGGCTACGTGTCGCTTACACTTGTACTTGTAGCGCACACTTTCCATACTTTTAGCTTTAATCCGAACATGACACTCTTTTAGTCAACTTCTACTTTCGTTCCATGAATATTGCGCCCATTTCATTGCGCGATATTTCCAACACTCCGACTGAACCACTTCCAGAAGGCATTCAAGCTAGCCGAAGTGATTCTCCTCCCCAAACCTGGCCGTAATCTCAGCACAGCTAAAGGATGGAGGCCAATCGCACTTCTCTCCTCCCTGGGCAAAGGTCTTGAGAGACTAGTGGCAAGGCGCATGGCATTTACCGCCATTTCGCACAAGGCCGTGCCACAGCAGCTATCACTTGGATAAAGTCATTCCTGAAAGAACGATCCGCCCGTGTCAGATACGAGGACGGAGTAATAGACCCCATTCACCTAGAGTGCGGGCTGCCACAAGGATCGCCTCTATCCCCAATTCTCTTCCTCCTCTACATGGCCGAAGTCGTGGGAGGCAGCAGTTGGAGATTTGGCTATACAGATGATGTTGCTATCCTCGGCATAGGTTCGACGCCAACCGAAGCCGCAGTAGCTGTCCAACGAGAAGTCTATGCAGTCCTAGGGTGGGCTGCTAACAATGCTGTTTCTTTCGACCCAGATAAGGCCGAAGTAGTCTACTTCGTCGGCCCCAGATCCAGGGGACACGATCTTCCGGCTATAAGGGTAGGAACTCGCGATGTACAATCATTCGCCGAAATTCGATGGCTCGGTGTACACCTTGATCGCGGTCTGACCTTCGAAAGCCACGTCGCAAAGTGGACTAGTAAAGCAATGTGGCTAGTGCAACACTTCCGACGGCTTACTCAGTGCACCCAGGGACCAAGGCCCGATTTACTAACCACAGTCATTCGGACGGTAGTTCTGCCAATTGCGATGCACGCAGCGGAATCCTGGTACCCGGAGCTAACCAGGGAAACCTATCGGGGTGTCGCGCGAAACTCTTGCAAGAGACAGTGCAAAGTAATCGACCAAACTTCTGCCTTCGGAATCCGTGTGGCTCTACCAACCTGGCGTACGATGCCTATTACAGCCCTGAGAAGAGAGACTGGTATTCCGCCAGCACACATTCTGCTCGAGGAACGTAGGCTCAAGACTGCCGCACGAATCCGGAGACTGGATGATTATCATCCGCTTCGACTTCGGGCTACGGAAAGCACAGACAGCGCTCGTCACCGACTCGGACTAAAA
This sequence comes from Blumeria hordei DH14, assembly GCA_900239735.1. Classification (NCBI taxonomy): domain Eukaryota; kingdom Fungi; phylum Ascomycota; class Leotiomycetes; order Helotiales; family Erysiphaceae; genus Blumeria; species Blumeria hordei. The sequence continues at coordinate 1,223,605 of OENG01000023.1, forward strand.
ACATATAACAAAACCAGACTTGGTTCCGACAGAGTTCATGATTCAAGGGTCCAGAGGATGTATCGACTTCTACCAGAGGATGAACTACCTCCACCGCCCCGACCTCCGGTCCCCCCTCAGCCAATTCCTCGTTGGACAAGCAAGAAAGAGGCTGCCAAGTTCATAAGAGAGTGGCTACCTAGACTCCCACCCGACTGTCTCTGCGTTTACAGTGATGGTTCTGGGGCGTCCACAGACAGAGTGTCATGGGCCTTTGTGACCTTTATCAGTGGCACAGGTACAGCAATTGAACAAAGTGGTTCAGGTAAAATTACCAATGCGGAGGTCTACGACGCGGAGGTTCATGGAGCTTTGGCTGCTCTAGAAGCAATCACTACCAGCAAGCGAGATCGAAGACGCAGCGCCATCTACTTCCTGCTCGAAAATTCCGCGGCTGTTCAGTCTTTACTGATGGGAACAACGTGCTCATCATCATGGCGAATCCAAAAGTTCGTGAAAATGGCCGCGAGATCAGCCGCGCCTGTAAAAATAGGATGGATTCGGGGCCACGAAGGGCTAGTAGGAAATGAAATGGCTGATGAGCTCGCTCGAAGAGAGCTAAACTCGTTGGACAACACTAGGACAATACATGGTGTGATGACCCTCGCCTCATCTGGACGGAAAGCCCGTGAACTGGCTAGGCAGATGTTGACAGACTGGTGGCACTCGAATCCCCCAAAACACTACGCCGATCTTGAACTTGAGATGCGCCGCAAGAAACCGCCAGAGCTAGCGCTACCGAGAGCGGTCTTTGCACGCTTGATCGCTGCCCGAACTGGACATGGGAACTTTGCGGCATATCATCGCCGCTTCAACCACACCGACGCCACACTTTACTGCGAGTGTGGGAGAGAAAAATCAATTGGTCACCTTGTTGCGATTTCCGAGTAAGACGAGCAGAAAGTAAAGCTCAAAGAATATTGTTTCCATTAAAGTTCTAAGTTACATGTAAAACGAGAATTTATGTGCGCATATCCTAGAAGAAAAGTGGGTATGCAAACAACAATTATTACAGTGAGAAATTTTCAGCACAGCTGACCACACAACCATTATGCAGTGAAGTGGGATAGAATTGAACCCCGCACCATTAACGCCATCCCATTAGCCGCAAAGTATGTGTGAAAATTTCTCTCGCTGCATTTGAACCCGGTATCATAATACCCCGCACATACAAGTGCATAAGAGAAAAGATTATCAGCGAAAAGAAACTAAAATGTATCATGCAGGATAGTTGTTCATATTTACAAGGAATGCCGATTATCGTAAGAAATGGGGCAAATTCCAACACACCTTGTCCAGTGTCGAAAAGCACTGGCAACATGGCGGCTGAAAAGCGGAAAGCGAAGGGCGCCGGCTCTGGAAACAATGCTCGGATCAAGGGGATGGCAGCTTTTCAGGGATTACGTCCAGGAGAGCGGGATATACGCGGTGGCTAGTCGGGGGATGGCGAGGATACCTGTGACTCGGAGGTGATAGATCGAAAGCCTAGGTGGTTTGGCATGGAAAAAGGGAATTGAAATCGAGGCTCGGGCGCGTGGTGGCTGAGGCGGAACGATGGAAGGGAGATTGTTTAAGCTTTTCTTTTGTAATGCAGGATTTTTCGTGGAAGTTTTCTTTTGTCTTGTTTTCAACTCTGGGCTGCTGAATCCGTCATGATTCAACACATAGATGCGTTTTGGCATGGTTCCGGTCATTTAGGTGGGACGAGGCAGTTTTACTTTACAGTAGTTAACCTGATCCGGTCCGGCCCCACTCGTGCTCAAGCTCCAGTAGGACTGCGATGGTAGTTACTTTACCTAGCACGTTAATGAACAAACAAAACGCACAAATCGAGAAATTCGAAAATTCGAAAATTCATTTTTTCCCTCTTTCCATTCCTATAATCACTTCTGTGCTTGACTTCTCGAATTGTTAACCGTCGCGAGGTATTTAAAATGCCTCTGGTGAGAAAAAATCGCCCAAAGCCGACAACTTCAGTCGGCTTTGAACGGACACTATTGTGTCCAAAACCTACTGACCTCGCGCAAAAACTATCAAGCCTATTTGCGAGTGAGGCCTTCGTCCCAGGGAAGTCTACAAATCTTCCCGACAAAGAGATGACTGATTCTGAGCCCATCAGGACAGTTACAATTGGTCCCGAGACCACCAACCCCATCGAGCTGGCCCCAGTGGCAAGCAGCTCTAGGAGAGGAAAGGAGGTCTGTCAGACCAGGATCAGAGCCCGATGGAATCCGTATTCTTGACTTGATGTTTCGTGATTCATGTAAATTCCATTCTTCTAACATGATCGTAACATTACTGTCAGAATAACATGCCAAGCTGGTACCTGACATAATTTGTGATTGCCTCAGGAAAACCTTGGCGTTTTGGGTAGTTTTCAGCTAGAAAATACTTGGCGTCCATGTAACAGACGTGGTGGACTGGTATTGAGTCGTTTTAGGATTACATCTTGGCTACAATATGTTTGGATTGTATCTTGTGTTGTAAGGAAGCTATTTCTAGATATTATCATCATATGTCAGGTAGTAGATATGTATAGTGTCAGAGGAAAGCTAAGAATGATATAGTTGGGTCTGAATCATGAGCTATATTTAATCTAAAGAGAGAAAGTTCTATGTACATGAAATTATCATACAAACTGTGTGCCGAGGCCGGAAGATTATCAGCCGAGCCTAACCAGATCAAGATGAGTATGATTAGGCGAGCGCATGCTTAGTACAGTTTACAACTGTTACATATAGATATATAAGCTGAGAGGAAGAGGAAGAGAGACAGACAGACAGGAAGTCACATCTTTTATTTTACTTCAATTGAAAGCTCCTGTGCGAGCTATTCTCCCAGATACCTCCAGACTCAATCATTATAGCTTCCGAACCAGCTAAAAAGGTTCGACAAGGTCGTCAGAGAAAAGACGACAGAACCTGCAGAAAACTCTGCAAGAAAAATCGCTGTGTCAGCCTCCAAAGGCACAGCTTCGACAACAGCGATGGAATTTCCTCCTGAGCTGCAATCTGTGATGGAGGCCGAAAAGTGTCGAACGGCGCAAGTTAAGGCCCGAATCGAAATTTGCTCCACTGCAATTAGCAGTGTGGAAGCAGCACTCTCGCCTCTCTCGATTGGCGACGACAAAGAATTCGTAGACGGCATCAAAGTCTACCTTCGAGCGGCCATCGGCCAATTTGTTCAATCAGGCCCAGGGACCACACCACCGGTTCTCCCTGCTCGCCCAAACAACCCTCTTCCGACGAGGGCTCAAGAAATTAGGGTTCAGAACCCTACGACAACCCATGCTCCGGCACCAAAGGCGACTTGGGCCACAGTAGCCCATGCAGGTCTAGGCCGCAGCGCTGGGCCGTCAATTACAAAGGCAGCACCGCCTGCCCCAAAAGCAAAAAGTGCCAAACCAAGGACAGCAGTCGATACCCGACTGTTTCTACGCCTCGTGTTTAATCACTCCCACCGACAACTGTCACCAGCTGGCGTAAGATTAGCTGTGTCACAGGTGCTTGGTACCGCTGCCGACGACATTACGTTGGTTCAGCGGGTCAAAACAGGCTTTGCGCTGACAGCAAAGAATAAACTCTCTCGGAAAGAGCTCCTGGATTCCTCCATATCACGGAGAGAATCCGGAATAAACATGGAGCCAGCGTCAAATCTGGTTGCCTTCCAGATTGCCACCGTACCGGTGACAATAAACACACTTGCAGGTCCCATCGAGATCACGGCAAAGATGGTTGCAGACAAAGTCACGCGAGTGACGAAATTGGTTCCGTTTCTTGTCCGTCCTCATGGGCAGTGCAAGCCCGGGACGCCATACGAGAACTGGCAAGCCCTCTTTCTTCGCGAATCCACGCCCCGACCTGGATTTCGCCTTTTCGACGACTCTGGAGCTGCGAAGCTCTTCCAACCACGTCGACCAATAGAACAATGCAAACGCTGCCTTGGCTTCTGCGCCAGCCGCGGATGCTCCCGCACTCCAGCTTGCTGGAAATGTGGATCTAATATGCACTCAGAATCAGAGTGCAAGGCCCTCACCCGGTGTCGAAACTGTGGGGGACCTCACCGATCGGATTCCCGGGCCTGCTTAGCCAGACCCAGCAAGTCCGGACCGGTGCCAAAAGAGCAGGTCGCGCGGATCCGCCAGATCCAGCAAGGGGAGTTCGCGAAAGTGGCTCGATTTAGGGCTGCAGCCAAAAGGGCCGAAGAGGCAATCATGGCCTCAACGAAGGATATCTCGATGGCCGAGGGATCGGGTTTCGGAATCCTGGAATCCGAAGAAGAAGTTTGAAGGTACAGCAACCCTCGGTGAAGTCTACAAAAAGCTTCAAATATATAGCAGGATACCAGCTGAATTCAGGTTATCTGCGAACTAATCTTTCGCTCTCAGCGGAAATAATAAAAAGTCACTTGGAGGATGTGGCAGGAAAGGGAACGGGCGAGAAGCGCGGGATCCGGACCAAACAGTATTTCTTCCAAATTTGATTTCAGTTTTTGATTTATGTTTTTGATTTTAGTTTTGCTGTTAACTTCTACAATTTCAGTAGAACTTCATGCGGTTGGAATGAGTTGGGCCTGTACGCAGTGATCCTTGCCGGCTCCACCGGTCCTTGACCCATTGTGGATAAAAAAGCGTTAGCTTAGGACCAGAAAGTACCAAAAATAAAAAAAAATAAAAAAAACAAACAAACAATTCGAGAAACCCCCAATTTACCCATTCCCATCCTTTTATACATCTCACCCTTTGAGGAACAAATCGAATCGTAATTGTTTGACATCGGCGGCATTTCTAAAATGCCTCCGACGCGTAAACCGCACAAAAACGCGGTCAGTGGCACTGCCAAAGATCGCGTCAACAAAACCTATCAATAGAATACTGCTATTCAAAGCCACGCGAGGAATATGCTATGAAGACGAGGACTCGAGTCCAATCTTCAGAATATGAACGCCATTGCGGCTGCTCTCCTAGCTAAGGAGAACGATGTCCTCGAAATAGAAATGGTGGACGCAGAAGTCGATAGGTTGAAAACCCTCGCCGATTCAATTTGGTGTGAGGGAACGAAACAATGGCACTGAAGCAGAGTTGGGTTATTCCAAATGGCGATCATTTGTATTTGGGACCTGGAACATGCAATAAGATCAAGGTGTAGATCATTAGCAAAAGCGCTTGGACTCATATTTCCCCTGTAAAGCAAGCTGTATATAGGTCCTCTCCACCTTGAACCTCTTTCTAGATCTGTAGTAAATCTTTTCATCTTACGGTTTATCGACCACGATCATTCATCCCTTGACATATTTACTACCACAATCCCACGTAAAGCTTGCAAGCCCTTGAGCTTTCAGGCACTACAACACCCCCTACCGCACCCGCAACCTTTTTAATTCAACCTCAAACGGCAAGTTTTCACCCGCAATGGACAAAGAAGACTTGAAAGGTTTTGCCGAAACCTACCCTCTCACAAACAATCTTGCTACAAATTCTTCATTTCGAATCACTGCTGAAAGCGATAAAATTAAACTTCACAATGAACTTCGCGACCTCCTCATCAAAATTAAGTCTATCGTCGACCAGTTGGACAACCTCCAACCAGTGGCTAACGAGGTTGAAGTCATGCAAGCAAAATTATCAGAGCGTGAAGTGGAGCTTCATGATAGTCACGAGCAGTTCCGATCAGAGAAATCTGCCTGGACAGATAGAGAGAATATCCTACAGCGCCGCTTACTAAAATCTGCTAGATCACACCTGTCTCCGGAACACCCAAACCCTACTCCTTTCGATGGTAGTAAGCCTAACGAACTTAATGCATTTATTACCGACCTAAAAATAAAATTGAGGCAGAATAATGATTGGTGGCGAGACGAACAAGCGCGTATGGGTAACGTGATGGCATGTCTCAAGGGAAAAGCAAGGGAGAATGTCAATGCAGGCATTGATACTGAAGGGTTGATAACGTTTAAGTCTACGGACGAAATAATTGAACTTCTGAGATCCGCCTTCAGAGATTTAGATGAGAAAGGAACGGCTCAGAAATCCCTTCTTCGACTTAAGCAGGGCGATAGACCGCTAGCCAATTTTCTCCCTGAGTGGCAAGCTCTTGCGGGACGTTCTGAGTTCAACGAAGCAGCGCTGATAGCCACTCTGCGGGAATCCCTGCATCGGGATATTCTCAACCGCCTCGCCTTTGAGAAAACCGGAACGATTTCTACTACTCTCCCAGCTTTTATCTCACTAATACGATCCTCCGATAATATCCTTGGCAGCGTTGATAAAGTCCATAACCCTGCCTCGACGTTCTCTCCAGTTTATACCTCTGCTCACAGGGAAGGAAACCCGATGGATCTAAGTGTCGGGACAATTATGAATTAGACAGCTAAGGATGTAGCCGAAAAACGCCGTCCAAGGACTTTTGAGGAAAGAGAAGCACGACGTGCCTATAATTGTCTGCACAATTTATGTGGTTATTGCTCAAACCCCGGTCATTCCACTAGCGTCTGTCCCATTAACCCGTATATCAAGAATAAGCAGCCAGGCAATTTAATAGGAACAGAAGAAGAGGTTCCGGGAAACGCGTAGTCTCTGATCATAGTCGCGATCAGAGGCTTGAAAGTAGAGATAATTTTCTTTTTATCTCATCAATAAAGGCAGAGATAGAAGGATCTCAACGGCAGTTATTACCATGTACTTTAGTACAACATAGCAATGATAATTCTAATTCCGTAAAAACAGATCTTCTCCCTGATACCGGTGCTACCGGCAAAGCTTTTATTGATGCCGTATTTGCGCGCAACTCTAATTTTAAGATACATAAATTACCTTCATCCAAACAACTTAATCTTGTTGATGGTACCCCTTCTTCTGCAGGTAACATAAACCACTCTTGCACCTTTGAGCTCAAGATGGGTCTTCATAAAGAAAGAATTACTGCATTTGTTACTTCGCTCGGAGACTTAGACCTTATCCTCGGGAAACCATGGCTCAACCTCCACAACCCATACATTAATTTTTCCACTGACATACTTCACTTCAACAAACCATTTTGTTCAAATAATTGTCTACCCCCTGATAATCCTACGGAAACCGTAGAACCTGCCCCAAAGCCCTGGGTGGCACCATCATCGAGGGAACCCCAACAATATTTTAAGGCAGTTGCAACTACTGAGGTAGTAGAAGCGGAAATTGCAAACACAAGAGATAATCCAACCTCCGTAAACCGAGATCAGCATGAACAAAAAGTCAAAAACAGAAGCCCCAGTACGACAAGCTTACCCAAACCTCGTCGACTTGGGGCTAGATCTTTCTACGCCTTAGCCAGCGATGAAAGTGTACAGATTTTTGCGGCCTCATTGCGCCAAATTGATAAACTCACAGGAAAGTCTTCTTTTACTCCCTGCTCAACTGAATCTCTGCGACAAGAACATCCCAGCATACCTACAGACCTCCACTTGCGAGGCGCTTCCTTGGATGATATTCGCATTGCTCTACAACCTAAAGTATTTATCGACCCCTCAAGCAAACTACCCTCTCAGTATCACGATTTTCTACCGGTTTTTGATCAAAAAGAAGCTGATAAACTCCCACCACACAGAAATTGTGACCACCGAATAAACTTATTGCCTGAAAAAACTCCGCCTGCAGGACCGCTGTACAGCATGTCTATAGACGAACTAAAAGTGCTTCGCAAGTTCCTGCGAGAAAATTTGGACAAAGGATTCATCCGAGCTTCCATATCACCCGCAGCATCTCCTGTTCTGTTCGCTAAGAAGCCAGGCGGGGGGCTTCGTTTCTGTGTAGACTATCGCGGCCTCAATGCAATCACCATCAAGAATAGATACCCAATCCCCCTCATCCAAGAGACTCTTGCTCGCCTAAGCAAAGCTATGTACTACACCAAGTTAGACGTTATAGGGGCCTTTAATCGTATCCGTATTGCTGAAGGGGATGAATGGATGACTGCATTTAACACTCGCTATGGCCTATTTGAAAGTCTAGTCATGCCCTTTGGACTAACAAATGCCCCTGCTACCTTCCAAGCTCGTATAAATGAGGTGTTACACCTATACCTGGATGTATTTTGTACAGCTTATATAGATGACGTTTTAGTGTATTCTGAGAGCCTCGAGGATCATAGGGAGCATGTTAAAACTGTTCTTAAATCACTTCAAGAAGCAGGCCTTCAACTGGACATAAAGAAGTGCGAATTCGAGGTTACGGAAGTTGCGTATTTAGGAATGATCATCTCAACTACTGGAGTTAAAATGGATCCAGTAAAGATCCAGAGCATAAGAGACTGGAAACCCCCAAGTACTGTAAAGGATGTTCAAGCTTTTCTTGGATTCTCAAACTTCTATCGGCGATTTATAAAAGGATTTTCGCGCATTGTTCGGCCTATATTGACTTTAACACAGAAGAATACAACCTTCGTGTGGTCCTCATTATCTGACTCGGCTTTTGAGGCACTAAAAAAAGCATTTACCTCAGCCCCAGTACTCCGCCATTTTGACTCTTCACGCCCAGCTTTTATCGAGACGGATGCTTCTGACTAGGTTTCTTCCGCAATATTATCGCAAAAAGATGATAATGGTGAGCTCCACCCAGTCGCTTTTATGTCCAAGAAATTTGAAACCTCGGAATGCAACTATGAAATATACGATAAAGAGCTTTTGTCAATTGTGCGTTGCTTCAAGAGCTGGCGCCCGGAACTCCAAGGCTCGGAACATCCTATCACGGTTCTATGTGACCATCGTAACCTTGAATATTTCATGTCCACAAAGCAGCTTTCACGTCGGCAAGTTCGTTGGAGCGAATTCCTCTCGCAATTTGATTTCATAATTCGATACCGCCCTGGAACGCTGAGCGGGAAGCCAGATTCGCTCACGCGCCGCTCCCAAGACCTGCCTCAAGATATTTCGGATGAGCGATTACAAGAAAACCAAGTCTCCCTTCTCAAGCCTCACCAGGTAGACCCAATAATTTCCCAGACCATTCAAAAACCTGTCGAGGAGACTATTAATTCCACTAGCTCAGTAGAACTTACAAAAATCGAAGCCCATACAACTGAAATTTCCAAAGGACTTTATCTCGCACTCACCTCTGTCGATCAAAGTCTTGAGGAACCAGCAGATGTTCTTAGAAGTCGTTTAATCGAAGAAGCATACGTTCAAGATGAGTGGTTCAAGCGTATTCAAAAAGAAATGACAAAAATCGACGGAATTCCTAGATCTAGAGAGGTCGAGTTGTCACAATGTCGGATCGAAAGTAACCAGTTGTACTATAAAGACCGCTTGTACATCCCAAATGGCAAGGAAAACCTCCGCGCAAAGTTACTTCAAGAAGCGCAAGACTCAGTAGAGACCGGTCATCCTGGAAAAAACGCTCTTTATGAGATAATCAGCCGGAATTACTGGTGGCCTCGGATCAGCTATGATACAAAACAGTTCACTCGTAATTGCCATAATTGTATCCGCAACAAAACCTCACGACTGCGCTACCACGGTACTTTAAAACCCCTGCCTATTCCAATTCAGCGCTGGAAGGATATTTCCGTGGATTTCATCGGAGAACTACCCAAAAGTTCGGGGTTCAACCAAATAATGGTAGTGGTGGACCGCCTTTCTGAGCAAGTACATTATTCCGCATGTACCACTCGTATGACCGCCAAAGATCTAGCTTTTCTCTTTGTCCGAGATGTTTGGCGCCTGCATGGGCTCCCCTCTTCCATAGTTTCAGACCGGGGCTTGCTGTTTGTATCAGAGTTTTGGAGGAACTTTTGCAAACGCTTAAAGGTATCACTACATCTATCAACTGCCTATCACCCGGAAAGCGATGGCCAAACCTGTGACGGTCTTAAAGTGGCGTTTTATTCAAACTGAACTCAGAGCTAGATACAAATGAAAATCTTAAAGTAACGAGAAGAGACATGACTGAAAGCCGCCTATTTATTTACAAGACTATGATCTCGTTCCCTCATTTCATACCATTCTCAAAATAGATCATGACCTGTCCTCCGACAAACACCAGCATCTCCGTCTATTTTAATTTAGCTTCATTTTAATGTTAGCAATTTTAGTTATTAAAATAGTTATGATGCATGTGGCTTAGATGACTCACGACTGGTGTTCGAGTCGTCCTGTCTGCAATCTAAATTTGTCATTTAAGAATAGATTTGCATGAACTAAGCCAAGGCCTATACTTGGGTCTATTGAGTCGTGGAGGGGTTCATGACATGTATGGTGTTTAACATGGTTGGAAGAGTTCAAGCCTTATTTGTTAGGCAGCAGCCTAATGATAACCAGGTATGAGCCTGTGACAAAACCGAAATTATGAACGCACATTTGGAGCAATTTCTCCGTCTCTTTTGCGATTTTACTCAAGCAGATTGGGCTGATTGGCTACCACTTGCCGAATTCTCTGCTAATAACACTGTCTCCACGACCACAGGAATGTCCCCATTCTTCGCAAACTCAGGTCAGCATCCCAGATTGTCTTTCAATCCCCCACGTAAAATTCAGGTAGGTGCACCAGAATCGAAGAGAAAAATAAATCAAGCTGGGAAACTTTTTGTTACTAAGATGGAAGAGATCACAAATTTACTTCGTACCAACATGTTAAATGCTCAAGCTTCTCAGGAACATCAAGCTAACGCCAACCGTTCCCCGGCCCCGGCATATAGAGTCGGTGACTTAGTATTCCTTGATTCCCGAAATATCAACTCCGCTACGCCTATGAAAAAACTAGACAATAAATTCCTAGGTCCTTTCCCAGTGTCCAAAGTAGTTAATTCACATGCCTATCAATTGAATCTACCAGTAGAGTTGGAAAAATTGCATCGAACCTTCCACATATCCCTCCTTCGTCCGTCGCCCACTGACCCTCTACCAGGGCAAACACAACTTCCACCACCACCAATCACGATAGATGAAAATGGGCAGAAATTATGGGCTATATCAAACATTCTAGATTCACGCAAGAAGAACAAAAAATTCGATTATCTAATTGAATGGCGAGGTACTGAGGGCGAAACCTCGTGGGAGCCATTAAAAAATGTGGTAAATGCGAAACTCTCTATTCTAGAGTTTCACCAGCGATTTCTTCCAAAAAGAAATCCACTCAAAAGGAAACGCTAGAAGCTCGAAAAGAAGCACTCAGTAAGTAATAGAAGAGGAACCTTATGTGAGGGAACAAAACAATGGCATTGAAGCAGAGTTGGGTTATTCCAAATGGCGATCATTTGTATTTGGGACCTGGAACATGCAATAAGATCAAGGTGTAGATCATTAGCAAAAGCGCTTGGACTCATGTTTCCTCTGTAAAGCAAGCTGTATATAGGTCCTCTCCACCTTGAACCTCTTTCTAGATCTGTAGTAAATCTTTTCATCTTACGGTTTATCGACCACGATCATTCATCCCTTGACATTTGGGCATCCTCCAGCCCAGAAGACGTGGAACAAGTCTTTCCAGCACTACCGCGACTGGTAGAAGTCAGACCCTCAAAAGGGGCCGAGATAATAACCAACAAGGCATCAACTGCCCCAGAAATTGTCGCCGAGAAAGCAGTCCCGTCGACAACAACCGAGCCTGCACCACGTTGCGACTCGAAAAATTGCGGTTCCATTAGCAAAGCGGATACCAATGAAAAATACAGCGAGGGAAACGGAAATCCCGAACTGCGCAGAGGCAACAAATGCCTCAAGACCTCAGCCACCCCCGACCTCGATTCCAGGGACGGCTGAGTGCCACAACCACTCTTCTGGTGGTGCTCCCACCGGCACCACGCCAATTCACCCGCCGGAAATAGAGGCTTTACTCGAAGCCGAAAGAAAGCGGGCTGCAAACACCTCAGCCAGGCTCGAGATAGGGTCAACGGTGTTAAAAACATTGGAAAGTGTTATCCTGTCCATGAAAACGATAGATAACAAAGAATACCTGGCCGCGATGAACGTGTATCTGAGGGGCGTCCTCGCCCATTTCCTGCGCACTGGAACCACACCAGTGCCGACAAGTCTTCCCCCCCGCCCCATCGGCCAGCAGGCCAGCAACAGCGGGCCCTCACCACCATCGACCGCCAGGACAGAAAATCCTGCCGTCGCGGTGCCCCAGGTCACTTCAATCTGGGCAACTGTAGCCCGGAAAGGGCTACCCAAACAGCCGATACCAGTGATGATAAGCCGTACCCCGAAAATGCCGACTCCGCCGACCAAGGGATCGGCCAAGACGTCCCCTTCGTCCACGCCGGACAACCGACTGTTCCTCCGGCTAAATTCTAAACACCAGTGGCGAAATCTTTCGCCAGCTGGTATCAGAGAAGCCGTAGCACAGCTCACTAACGCGACCCAAGCAGCAATTGAACACGTATACCGTGTCCCAACAGATTTCGCGCTCCGAGCGAAGAACAAGGAATCCCGCCAGGTTCTATTGAACGCGGCAGAATCTTTCCTGCCCATCGGGGGAAGACTAGAGGAGGCCTCCGAACTTGTGGCGCTCCAGATCTCGACGGTCCCCGTTGCCATCCACACTCTTTTTGGAAGGGTACAAGTGACAGAAGAGATGGTGATCGAGGAGATCTCGAGAGTTACAAAGGCCATTCCAGTCAAGGTACGGCCCCACGGGAAGACCCGGCTGGACGCGCCATACAAGTCATGGCTTGCCCATTCCAAGAAGGGAGCGGCACCAAGACAAGGGTTCCGCCTATTCGACGACTCGGGGGTGGCGGTCCCACACAAACCGCGACAGACTGTGCAGCAATGCAAACGCTGCCTACAGTTCCACGGGACACGTGGTTGCTCTCGCGCCCAAGCTTGCTGGAACTGCACCTCCACGATGCACTCGACAGACGAGTGCCGTGCACACACCGAGTGCCGCAACTGTAGAGGACCGCACAGGTCCGACAGTCGAGTCTGTCTGGCGCGCCCCACCAAGTCCGGGCCGGTAAGCAGAGAGCAACTAGCCAATATTCGCATCGCGAGCCAACGCGAGCTAGCGGCTGTTGTGAGGGCTAAAGCTGCTGTCCGTCGCGCTGAGGCAACAGTTCAAGCGGCTGCTAGGCAAACACAAGACTCACCAACAGCGGTGAAATCAAACAACAGTTTCGAAGTTCTGATGACCGACGTCGCCCCCGACGCCACGCCCACGGGAACGACGAATCCTGTTGAGTCTTCCTGAAGGGCCCCTCACGGGTCCCTTCTAGCCTCCCACCTACGATAAGTTTTATGTCGATCAACGTAGGTAGGGGAGGCCAATCACACGACATCGCGCTTTCCCGAACTTACGAGCTAGGCGTAGATGTGGTGCTAATACAAGAGCATTTGTGGAACAAAGCCACAAAGGAAACGAAGCCACACCCTGGATACGACTGCCATACACCACATGGCGGCGTAAATATTCGACCCAGGGCAGTGACTTACACACTAATAAACAGGAGAAACCTTTCGGCAGCTCAAATCTTTCCCTGCAACCCCCCGACGGCGGACTACTGCTGGGTTGTGGTAAACGGAGTAACGTTTCTCAACGTGTATAAAGACCCAAACGACCCGACAGCAATTCAACCTCTACTCAGCTGGGACCCACCACCCCGATCCGTCGCGGCTGGCAACTTCAACGCGGTGCACTGCGCGTGGCAAACAGAGGTCACCCGCCCACGTGGACAAGGAATCGAAATCGAGAGATGGGCGGAACGCCATAATCTCATTTGTCTGATTGTGGGCGAGCCAACGCATCGGGCCAGAAACACGCTGGATCTTGCTTGGACCAACGTCAACGGGGCCCAAGCATGGGTGGATCGCAACGAGTGCGTAACCAGCGACCATCTCCCGATTCGAGGACGAGTCCCCACCGGATCCGGAAAAAGGGACCAGGAGCCTTCACAAATCAGGGTAACGCGTAGCAATTTGCCGAGATTCGCCCTTGCTGTAACGCAGTTTACACACCCGCTAACAGCCCTGGACACGGTTTGCAAGGCGAAAGAATACGCCAACGATCTCTGTTCCGGCCTTACTACCGCTATCAAAGCAACAGGAAAACGAAGGAACAAAAGACACGGCAAATGTGCGCCTTGGTGGACTCCAGAATGCAAGCCAGCTCACACTGAATATTGTGTAGCAGTAACTCCGGAACAACGATGGGTGCATGCGAAGAATCTGCGTTCAACCCTCAGAGCGGCAAGGAAAGAGCACCAGACGCGTCAGGTCGAAACGATCACAACACCGAATGACGTGTTCAAGCTGATGCGCTCGGCCGAGCCAAGGCAGGCAAACACGCCCCCTCCACTCAACCACGAAGGGAAGGTGTACTCCGATCCGGCTGAGCAGGCAGAGATACTCCGAGATGCTCTTTTGGCACGGCACCAAGCGACGGACGACCTACCGCCACTCGATGCGCCGAGTACCAACCGAATCCCCTGGAACGACCATGTCTCGGACGAGGAGATTCGCATGTGCACCATAGGCTGTGCCAACACAGCGCCCGGAGCAGACGGGATCTCTGTGGAGCTTCTGCGAACCTGTTAGAAGACGATTGGACCATTTATTGGCACTCTCTTCCGCGCCTGCATCAGACTCGGCACCCACCCATCCTGCTTCAAGCTGGCTGAAGTGGTGCTCCTCCGCAAGACGAACCGAGATCCAGCGACTGTTAAGGGCTGGAGACCGATTGAACTTCTGTCATGTTTCGGTAAGGGACTGGAACGACTCTTGGCGAAGCGGATGGCCCATCTCGCGGTTACGCTCGACGTTGTCGGAGACCAACAATTCGGCGCGCTCCCCAAAAGATCCGCAAACGATCTCGTCAACTGCGTAGTTCACGACATCGAAGAGGCAAGCACCCAGAGATGGGCAGCAACATTTACGACTCTCGATGTCCAAAGCGCGTTCGATGCAGTACTCCACAACCGTTTGGTGAGGAGGATGCAAGATCAGGGATGGCCGGACTCAATTCTCCGATGGACGGCGTCTTTTCTTGCACATCGAAAGGTGCAAGTACGATACTCAGGAGGGGTAACCGGACAAAGAGAGCTGGTGTGTGGGGTTCCGCAGGGATCACCAATATCGCCACTTCTCTTCCTTCTATACATGGCAGAGCCTATGCGAAGCGGCAATGTAGGAATGAGGTTCAGCTACGCAGATGATATCGGGATCCTAGGGTTTGGGCGCAGCATTGCCGAGTCGGCCGCTTCTGTAAAGAAGGAAGTCGATCATCTACTGGAGTGGACGAGTAACAACGTAGTCTCCTTCGATACTAACAAGTCGGAGATAGTCCGGTTCCCCGGACGGAAACGCGAGAATTTGGTGGCTATTCAAGTGAACGGCGTAAATATTGAGCCAGTAGACCAAATACGATGGCTTGGAATACACTTAGACCCACGACTGGACTTCAAACACCACGTCACAACGTGGTGTGGAAAAGCTCTGAAGGTAGCCCAGCAAATGCGCCGCTTCAACTCAGCATATCGAGGAGCTGCTCCTGCAGCACTGGATCGGGCAGTGGACACGTGCATTGTCCCCATAGCAACCTTTGGAGCAGATTTTTGGTGGCCCGGCTTCAAACGTCCGACCAGAAGGGGAATCATTGTCACGAGAAGCTTTACTAGCTGAGATTGACGAGGTCTAACCTTGTTGAATGAGATTGTCTACAAGGAAGGAAAGGATATCTAAGTATCTACAAAACATATATTTACAGTGGGTCGCTGTTTCATTAAGCGAGGTCATGTGATTTATACAACTCGTCCATTTCCTGACAATCATCAAACCTCGGACTTGTGACGCCCCGACATTTTAGTGGCCACGTGGTCTTCGGTCCAATAGTTGGTAAGCCGACACAGGGTCAATCCAGGAATTCCAACGACTAGTTTCACACACACGAGTCTTGTGTGTGACAGATTACGATACGAAAGGTTTGTCATGGATCTTGGTTTTCATGCAAAACCCTTGGGTTGTTGGCAATGAGGGACAGGAGGTTTCATGTTGGCAACTTTATTTGAATAGTTGAACCTCCTATGTACATATACAGATTCATATCCTCCTAGATACTTTTCTCTTTAGTTTAGAATCTTATGATTTGAGTCCACGCCAGCTTTTGACCACTCGCCAATTGTCTTTTGTCCCTCGAGTTTCCACAGGACTAGCATTTACTGCGAGACGATCGACAAGGCAATCTTGACGGGACTGCGCGCTGCCCTTCCGGTAATGAGAACGACACCAAATCTTGTTCTCCATTGCGAAGGAGGTACCCCAACATGAAAGATCATTCTGGAAGGGAACTGATTACGGCTTTCGGCTCGGCTACACTCACTAGACAACCGCCACCCGCTCCGGACCCGTGCTGCCGTGTGTCCAAGGGATGGAACACGGAAGTACAAGAAATATTATCAGATCTATAAAAATCGAGAGTTCCAGATATCAAGAGTGCAGCGGGCCTACCGACAACTCCCGGACGCGGAAGACGCCAAGCCTCTGCCGCCGCCATGCTATCTGTCGAACTTCGGCCCAAAGATAGAGGAGGAGGACAAGTTAACTCGGTTCCTTAGAGGTGTATTACCATCGGATATCTGTGCCTACCCGGATGGATCGTCGGAGGGGCATGGTCGCTCAGCATGGGGGTTCGTCTTGAAGAGGGATGGAAAGACTCTGTTGAAGGGATGTGGCATCAAGCATGTTGGTGAAGTGCTTGATGCGGAAATTATAGGGGCGAGAAAGGCCCTGGAAGCTGCGCTAGGATTGCTGGAGAGAGAGAACGGGAGAAGTAACGGCAGGCAGCGGATCAACGTGTTGACAGATAGTCAGTCTGCAGTGAAAGTCTGCTTCAGAAACTAAAGTTCTCCGGCATTTAATTCGCGATCAATGTATTGAAATAAGAGCATTAAGAAGACTTGGCTTTACATTACAACATATATCCGACGAACTTGGCTTCACAAGAAGGCAAGTGTAATTAGCGTGTACTCGAGAGACTGCGAATCCTAAACCTCGCAAAGGACGCTTGCCTATATTAAGCGCACAACAAGTTGATGAGCTTGAGGCTTTTGTCCAGGAATCTCCTGAAAATCTACAGATGTGCTATTTGGAACTAGCGATGGGTCCCTTCAGCCACTGGGGATGCAGTGATCGTTTAATTTCTAATGCACTCAAAAAAAGAGGCTACAGAAGATTCATTTCTCGGAAGAAGCCTCTGTCAAGTGCGTATAACAAGCGCAAAAGATATAAGCGGTGATCAAGGCAAACAGAGGGTACAAAAAGTATTAGGATGGAGCAGACTAATACAAAGCATGTAGAACGGTTTCATTTTAGTTGCAAGCCATACTGAGGGCTTCGATGTATACTTTTACAATACAGAGCAGTTATTTTTGAAATAGATGTGAATTTTTAGATAATATCAATTAATTTTTTTAATTTTTAATTTTAAATGAGGACCATTGTACCTTTCATTTAGACTTGAAAACCATCCCCATAATTTAGACTTTCACAGAATATCATTGGATAGTACCCCTTGCTTGCATAACTAGTCGAGTAACTAGACATGGGCCTGCATGAAGACCATACCAATTAAGGCAATATAAACAGGGATCTAACCCCAGTCATTTTGACAATTGTACTATTACACCCCATAAGAGATTGTATATCTCCCTTCTTTGCAACAGTCGAGGCTATCTTGATCTGTTAGACTCTTCGAGTCAATTGAATAAATGTAAAATGTAAAAAGTGTCTATTGATTCCCGGCTGCTCTTCTTCTGTCTATTACTATCTAGAATATATATGTTCAGAAAATGGCAATGTTCGATCTGTCCCCCTCTTGTCCCCATTAACTAAGTTTCTCATGGTTTAGAACGAAACATCTCTAGTCAGAAGATATAGAGTTCTTATTACTATATCCCAAGCGAAATACCTTTATTCGAAACAAGTAACTCCAAGCTTTGTTAATCTAACACCTTAACTTTAAATCTGACATTGATCGCTTCCAAACTATCCATAGTTTGATATGATCCAACCCACCATCTCCATATCGGGTGCTGGGTACGCTCCGGAAACTCATCAGATGGCTTTTCCTCCATGACCAAAGGTTGGTGATGAGTAGGGCTCCGACCCTACTATCTAATCTGATCGTGGTTAGCTTCATGATAATGGTGATAGGGGGATGTGCTTATGTATGAAGACGATACAGACCGCGAAAGCGATTGGGAATCCTTATCGAAGTGAGGACTTTGTTACTCATTTCGGCTCTGCAGACTCTACAGTGACAGCTGGAGGTTCGTAGGGGACACCACTGACAGGTGTTGTGAAAAGTCCCCCTATCTACATGTGGTCTTTGGACGCCGAATCAGGATAATTGCATAATTTAATTTACTCCTGCTCAATGTTAGACCTTGTTGGGCAACCTCTCCTTATTAACTATCAGTATATTTTGGCACCTGCTAGCTAATATAACCTCGGCGTCAGTAGTGCCCGGCTGGCCGGCTCCTGAGGATACTTTAGATTGGTAGAGTTATCTTCGAATTTAGAGATATTCTCGGAATTAGTAAAGCCCAGCGCCCAATGTTTCTTATAATGTTCCCCAGCTGCCATACGCCCGCAAATAGCCATTGTTTTGTCCGCTCAGGATGGGAGATGATGACGGGATAACTGCTACTCTAAATTTGGTCTCAAATGAAAACTTTTGAGGTTTTATCCCAGGGTGGAGGTCGTTATGGGGGCACAGATATTCCCAGTCCATAGGTAGAAAAATCCTAGATGCCCAGGTCTAGTCATATACTCAAGCAGATACTAACTATAAGTAGCCGCCTAAATTTGAATTTCATCTTGGTCTATCCAATCATTGATGTATATCTTATCTTAAATTAGAGCCATTTCGCTACGACTAGGATAAATAAATTGTAGGCTGTACCTCTGATTTAGCACCCAAAAGTAGGATTTTGTGTCGTGGGCTTTGCCCGGATTGGGACTGGTCACTAGGACCATTACGTCTCCGAGAGGGTACGTACCAGATGGGGAATATGATACAGGAGAAGAGTTGTGCCTGGGAGAAAGGATAATTCTCAGGTGGACAGGGAAAGGAGCCGGGGAGAAAGGATGATTCTCAGGGGGCCAACGGAGGGAGTTAAGACTTGTCTACGTAGGGCTTATAACAGATGGGAGAGTACGTGGTAGAATGTCTTCCCAAGGAAGAAGTTATTCATTCCCAACGAGTTATTGTCTTTCAAGTACATCTGAATTCATTAAACCCTTACATTTTGTGAGGCCAAACCATATCCTTTCGTTGACATACAAGAATTCAAATCCAGAGTAGCGATGATGAAATTAGTCATTACATGACTCATTTGCTGCTTATTCGGTGGGTATACAAGGTAAATTATGGGCTGCCTCGATTGCTTGATCTTTTGACCTTATAAGTACAGATCGGTAACTTGGCGGTCTCTATCTAATCATTTATTTAAGGTGTAATTTTATCCCAATCTTTGCAAAAATAGAGAAACATGTCTACCGTCACAAAGTCTTCAAACACATGCGCTCGTTGCTGCATATGTGTAAATTGCTCAACTTGAAATCTGGGGCTACTATTTAGCTATCTGGTGAAGATGCGAACAATCTCCGGCATATCCCTTGCAATAACTGGGCTAATTCATTCAATCAAATGTGCAGATGTCCCATACTCGGACTTGTATCTTCCGGAAGGAACCAATGGCTTTTTGTGTCAAATGGGTATATTTACAATCGATCATGTTCGGGAAGTAGCTAAAAATGCATTTGAATCATTCTATATTGAAACAATTTACCGAAAATTTCCGAAATTGTTTGAAGATACACATCTTTTTAATAAACAAGTTGACATTCTACTCTCATTTCCTATGATGCTCAGTAGGAGTTTTTTCGTTATCGGTAAATTATGCTCTTAGGTTTTCTTCCCCATCATCATGACTGCAACTGAATCAAAGACAAGGGAATCCAGGAAAAATTCGCCTCATCATAAATATCTGGGGACAAATCATTGGTGTATTAGTGGAAAACAACGACAGCCTAAGCAAGGAAACAAATTACGAGAAATGCAACCCGTTACGCATGAGTGTTGAAGAGGATAGTATCCAAAATAGCTATTTGAATGAGCTTTGGGATATAGCTTTTCCCACGCTTGGATTCAATTGTGGCTCTAATTTTTTTTCAGTGCTCACGGTTAATTCGATAATGAATTTGCTCCAAAATAGTCGTGACCCAGATAGGCGGGATAGGACCTCAGTCTACCTTAGAAAATATACAGGAACTGATTTCAAGGGAGTTAACCTTTACTCTTACCCTTTGCGCAAGAGTGTGAGTAACAAAGTAGCTTCTGGTATTTTTATGTCCCTCAACCGATATATTCACAGATCTAACCTCCCATCGCTAGGTCAGCCTGGTCCATTCCGCATTATTTTTGATATGAACAATTATGAGTTCAAGGGGATCATCAATGTGGAAGACAGCAGAGTTAAGTTTAAAACTGTATGGGATTTATCATCCATCCCACCCCATATGATTTATAGCCCGTCCTCTGTCTTAAATCTTGAGAGAGAGCCAGACAATTGTTGGCCCAAGACTTGCCTTGGACGCAAGTTCAAGGCTAAAGCAATATGGCTTTATTTAGAGTTTGTCATGAAAAAATGGCCGTCGCACATGAATGGTAGGAAACTCAATTTCCCTATTTTAATAGATGAAGTATTACAGCTCTGGCCCATCAGAGCTCAAGGAGACTATGATTACGGTGAATCCTTCTCATGAATCACTTGAAAATAAACTAATCATACAAATCTAGATCCTATTTATGCAGTTGCGATAGGTCATGACACTAGCCTTAATACCTACAGCCTGTACCAGGCTAAAGTACGTAACGGCAAATTAGATAATTACTTAAAGTGTATGGACTTCACTCAAGAGGAGATTCAGTTTGTTCGGAGAGCTATTGGCCTAAGCGCACAATCCTAGAGAAATCCATTTTTTAACGCTTGTGAAAACTATTCTTTCCTTCCATGACTATCTAGCAATCTCATTCATTGCTAATTTTTAGTATTTAAGAAACTTGTAACTGAGCTTTTGATAAATATATTATTTAATTTTCCTAATTTAGTGCCTTGGGACCCATGCAGTTTTTATCGGAAAATATGTACTTTTAGTAGGATGACTCAATTCGAAGTTTCGAACACTCAAACTCAGATTTCATTTGCAGATACCACTTGTGGTTAACCCTTTCGGCGCAAAAACTCTTCGGTGCATACTAACCAAAGGGCAAAGCGTGAGAAACCTATGGTTATCCGATTATGCTTTCATCATCCCACGCATGTAATATCACTGCCAGAGAGAGTGGTGTATGGATTCTGCCGGGTACGACCCGGCTTTCTCCTTACTCACATAGGGTAAAACTCTCAGTATCTATTGGAAAAAATTGAAAATGAAGCCCATGTAAAAGCAAATGAAATTTGGTGGCGTATTTTCTAGTTTTAGCAGTCGTTCATTGTCATAGACTCAGTATGACCTTAGATACTTTTCTATTCTATTCTATTCTATTATCCTGTCTGAAATGGGGTAGATATTCATGCTACCCAGAATCTACTTGGGAGAACAGCCCGAATTGTGTACCACTGCACCATCCATCCCTTGCTGCCATATCAGGTTTAAAATTGAGGACATAAAACTAACGTCTCATTGGGCAACAAAAGAAAAAGTTAATCGACAGAAAAGATGAAAAATAGGCTTCTAAGAGACCACGAAGACGCGAAATTGGAATGCCTCTGTGGACAAAGGACGTCGCCAACCCATTTTGTTCGGTGCCGGAAGAATGCTGCTATAATGCGCAGGTTGAGAAGACCCATGGCCGTGGAGAACTATACTAACCAATTCCTTGGACCGGAAGGTCTCCAGAAGTTCATAGAATTTGCAAGGATAACCCGCTGCTTTGGGAGCATGGATGCAGACCCGCCCTCGGCTGGATGCGAGGGCCGGAGTGATTATTTAGTCAGGACGAGAGCAATGACTGAGGGTGGCATCGAATAAGAAATACTAGCACCGCTCCTACATGTTAATTTGCTTTGTTTCAGTTGGTTTCGTTTTTTATTTCTTTTGGGGTTTTGGTTGTTTGTAATCAGAGTCACATAGTGACAGTGTGGTGGGAACGAGTGGGGCATAGCTATTTAGGACGATCCTTACCGAGCCCACCAGTCCCGTGCCAAAAGGCACTGGGCTGGTGCCTGGGACCGTAAGAAAAATCAATCAATCAATCAGTCATAGGCTTCTAAGAGATCATCACACTGCTGAATGAGAAACGGTTCAGAAATAAATCTATCGGGTCTAGCAATTATAGTATGTAATGGTTGATGCTTGTATTCGGTTCACCGGCAGTATCAGAAACTTGCTTCAAAGTTATATTTATTTCATTCATTTCTCTGGTTTAACGTCTTATGCGATATCTATATACAGAACCATGAAGACGGTAAGCCGCTTTTGTAAGGGAAAAAGTATTCAACAAACAAAACCCGATGTCCTGCCACTCTGAACCGACCCGGCTTTATGCTGAGGACGTTCCTTTTAACCACCATTTTATAAACTTTCCCCAGAATTTGTTAACTCACCCTTCAATCAGACTAACACTAGGAGATATTAAAAAGAGAAGGCGCCTCCTCACTCGGCGTTGGTCGTCCAAGTGTTCGAAGAGTTGGCCCCGATTCTGGTAGTGCTGTCGCGGGGATGGTTGGTGCCACTGATGCTTCCACTACCTTGCGAGGTCGTCCTGGCACCCTTCTGAGTCCTTCAGCCTTCTTATTGGTGACCAACGTGAATCCCTGATTATCAGTCGTTCTGACTGTTCGCATTGGCGCCATTGTTGGTTTTTCATTCCATATTTCCGCCTTTATTAACAACAGCTCCATCCGAGCTTTCTCTACACTTCCCTTGTAGACCTGGTAGGTCCGAGAAGCTGCTTTCTGCCACGAACGGTGTTCCTTGCCGCATTTGGCACAAGAGACCCTTTTCCTCGGACAGTCCCGAGTTTGGTGAGCACCAGCGCACTCACCGCACCTAGCTGCCTTTACACACGACGCCTGTGTGTGTCCTCACAGACTGTAGTTGTAACACTGCTTTGGCTGGGACCGTGGTGACCACACCTGCGCGGTGTAGAGCAAGGCGTTCATAACAAGGCTGTTTCGGACCACTTCCGTCTGCATTGCCTCCGATGGGAGGCTAACCACTATTGATCCTCGAGTGCGGCCATTTTTCTTTGACCGCTGGTGTTCCTTTCCGTCATATAACCACCTTATACGACTTATGAGTAAGCCTGGAGTCCGTGGCTTCAAAGTCGTCTCTATCTCCCTGATGATGACTAAATTGTTGGCATCTCTGCCCCCTTCGATTCGTGTCCGCAATGTGACACCGTTGATCACGACTGGAAAATCTTGCCGCAGAATTCTGAATTCCATTGGTTGTCGCATGTTTAGCGCCGCGTCTCTCTAGGACGCCGACTGGATGAATACTTCGGTATCGTTGCTCCGCAGTTGACAAATCGCGTATGCACCTTGAATATGATCTTTTGCCTTTGAAAGCAGCTTCTCGGACCTACCAGGTCTACAAGGGAAGTGTAGAGAAAGCTCGGATGGAGCTGTTGTTAATAAAGGCGGAAATATGGAATGAAAAACCAACAATGGCGCCAATGCGAACAGTCGGAACGACTGATAATCAGGGATTCACGTTGGTCACCAATAAGAAGGCTGAAGGACTCAGAAGGGTGCCAGGACGACCTCGCAAGGTAGTGGAAGCATCAGTGGCACCAACCATCCCCGCGACAGCACTACCAGAATCGGGGCCAACTCTTCGAACACTTGGACGACCAACGCCGAGTGAGGAGGCGCCTTCTCTTTTTAATATCTCCTAGTGTTAGTCTGATTGAAGGGTGAGTTAACAAATTCTGGGGAAAGTTTATAAAATGGTGGTTAAAAGGAACGTCCTCAGCATAAAGCCGGGTCGGTTCAGAGTGGCAGGACATCGGGTTTTGTTTGTTGAATACTTTTTCCCTTACAAAAGCGGCTTACCGTCTTCATGGTTCTGTATATAGATATCGCATAAGACGTTAAACCAGAGAAATGAATGAATTGATGAACGTCGTGCCAGCTCACAAAACAACCACAAATTTTGAAATTCGAATTTTCGAATCTTCACCTTTTCCCCCTCTCCCTCCTTCTAGCACTCGTCGCATTCTATCAAATAATTGTGATCGAGTCACTGGCATTTTGATCATGCCACCTGTTCGAAAAAAGTGTCCCAACGCCAAGTTGGACAACACAGGAGTCCACCCGAGGGCTCTCGAAAAACTACTTGGCCTTGCCTAGTCTCCGAAATGCGCGGAGATAAGCATGGCCTCTACTAAAGGGAAGGAAAAAGCCCTTCCCGCTGTCACTGAGCCCGATACTGACATGATCGGGTCTGTCAAAATTGTTGAGGAAATTCCTCAACCATCCTTCATCCCCAACGGGATTAGGGAATCGTCCAAATCCCCTCCAACCGCAGCAACACCGTCGGAAAACGCTGCACCCAAAGCAGTGTCAAAATCAACATCGCAGCCAAAAGCTGCCACGAAAGCAGAGTTTCCCCCGAGATCCGACCAATTGTCGAAGCTGAACAATGAGGCGCTGCCGAAACAGCGGCAAATCTGGCCTCTGTTCCGCCGCCATCTCAGGCGTCGAAGCCACCCTCCTCCCTTTGACCAACGGGTCAAATAGACAATTCGTAGACTCGATAAGAGTCTACTTACGCGCCGTAATTGCGCAATACATGGCCGCGTGCCCTGCCACTACGCCACCCGTTCTCCCTCCTCGCCCAGCGAACTCAATCCCAAGGCCTCCCGACACCAGCAGTACAACAACTCTCGCCATCCCAGTTCTGCCCGTCAAAAGCACTTGGGCCACGGTGGCCAGAAACGGACTGGGTCAAAAAGCAGTCTCTACTGCCAAGGCTATGCCGCGACCTGCAGCCAAAGCCCAACAAAAAGAAACCCCTAAGGCAAAAGTCGACAAGCGACTGTTCCTTCACCTTAAAAAGGACCACCCGTGGCGAAAACTGTCCACAAGTTGCGTGAGAAGTAAATTGGAGACTAGATTCCTTTTCTTTCACGATAAAATAACCTCGCTTCATCGAGTGAGGACCGGCTTTTCTATGCTAGCAAAGAACGAAAAAACACAACAAGAGATGCTAGATGGCTCTTCGAAGCTGGCGAGTGAAAACGTCAAACTCGAGGGACAAAAGACATTTGGCGAGTGGTCAAAAGCTGGCGTGGACTCAAATCATAAGATTCTAAACTAAAGAGAAAAGTATCTAGAAGGATATGAACCTGTATATATGTACCTAAGTGTTCCACTGTCAAATGGAGTTGCCAACACAAAACCTCCCGTCACTCATTGTCTACAACACAAGGGTTTTGCATGAAAACCAATATCCATGACAAACCTTTCGTATTGTGATTTGTCACACTCAAGACTAGTGTGTGTGAAACTAGTCGATGGAATCCCTGGATTGACACTGAGTCGGCTTACCGACTATTGGACCGACAACCACGTGGCCACTAAAAATGTCGGGACATCACACTACCCCCACTTCCTAAAGAACGCTGACCGCAGAGTTCTGTCCATAGCCAAATTATCTTCAAGATAATCATAATCCTTTATTCCATTTTCCCACGCATCAATCCACCTCGGAAGTGCTACTGGTGGACCTGGCATGGAGATGTTTTCGAGATGAAATCGCTTAATTAAGTGTGGGGCGTACATGAAATTAGCAGCTGGATATTATTTCGTGTCTTCATCAGCCCCCAGCCAGTTTTCTCGGTAATACAATTTCTTATGTTTTATTTTACAGGCGTGGATAGATTCCAAAACCCATTCTTTATGACCTGGAATTATTTCTAAGGCTTCAGGCGGCGGATTCATTTGTCCTGGTACAGGGCTAGCAGGATCTTTGGGAAGGAGCTTGGTGTGAAAAACACAATGAATTTCTCCCATTGATGCTGCTAAGTCTAGTTTGTATGACCATCCTTTCCTGTTTACTATTTTGAATGGTCCTACGTTTTGATGACCAAGTTTTTCGCTAGGCTGGTCTAGAGACAAATTTTTTGTAGACAACCAAACTTTATCACCAACTTGAAAATCTGGTTCACAACAATGAATGTCGATATCCTTTTGTTTCTTCTGTTGGGAACTCTCCATATATTGACCAACCCATTCCCATGCTTCTTGCATCTGACGAATTCGATTTCTCGCTTATTCTTGGGCAATAGCTTGTCGAGCTTTTTCTGGCTTTTGAGGATCTTTCTAGTCAAAGGATAGGCGAGGTGGATAGCCATGAAGGAGCTGGAATGGAGAGGTATTGATACTGTCATGATGTAATGCAAGCTGTACAAAGTCCATCAGTGGGAGTATCGGAGACCAGTTATTTGGGAAGTGATTAACAAAAGGACGAAGTCGCAGGTCTAAATATTGATTCATTATTTCGGTCTGCCCGTCGGTTTCTGGATGATAGGCTGTTGAAAGTTTTCTTTTAATTCCGAGGAGTAAGCAGAGCGTACCAAAACATTCTGAGATAAACTGCGGGCCGCGGTCGGACACAATTGATTCGGGCACTCCCAGGTGTCGAAAGCAGTGGACATAGTACATTTCCACATGATCTTTTGCATTTACAGATTTTTTACAAGGAATGGTGACTGCTTTTTTACTTACACGATCAATAAACACAGCTACTATGTTATGCCCCTCATCGTCCTCTGGCATGTATTTAAAATCAGCACAAATTTGTTGCCAGGGGTGATTTGGAACTGGCAGAGAATGGAGCCATCCGGGAGTTTTATTGTGGTTCAAGTGCGATCTCCTACAGGGGGGGCAATTTGCAACGAACTGTTCGATGAAGCTTTTCATACCTTTCAAATAATAACGCTCTGCTAACAGCTTAGAGGCTTTCTTGGCTCCTGGATGTGCTCTTGAAGGTTAGTCGTGTGCTTCACGCACGAGTTCTGTTCTAATATGTTCTGCATCCGGAACCACTAGTTGCCCATCAAATAGTAGAATTTTTTCTTCCAGTTTATAATGTTCTTCATCTCTGGTCTTAGCTTGATCACGAAGCTTATTCAGTGATAGATGTTACTTGTTTATATTCAGGAGGCGATCGACAAGTTCAAACGTCTCGACAAAGGAGATATCAAGAGATAATTCCCTGCGGGGGTGTTCTAAACTACTTTTGGTAATAGAGCCTTATTCTGTATTGCTGATTTCATCGAAGCTTGTTGTTTCACGTCTTATTCACGACGAGACAGTGCATCGGCAGCGGCATTTGCTTTGCCTGCACGGTATCTTATTAAGAAGTTGAATTCAGATAGTGCTTCGGCCCACCGTGCTTGACGAGCATTCAAGGATTTGGATGTCATAAATTATTCCAAAGCTTTCTGGTCAGTAAAGATTTCGATTCGCTTTGGCGTGCCTTGTAGTTCTGCGCGCCAATGGGCAAGTGAGCGCACTATCGCTAGTATTTCCTTGTCATAAATCTGGTAATTTAGCTCAGCTGGGGCCATTGTTTTAGAGAAGAAAGCCACAGGATGCCAATCATTGTCATCAGATAATTGGGAAAAAACTCCGGCAATAACACCATCAGATGCGTCAGTTTCAATCCTGGATTCTTTGCTCAGGTCATAATGTGAAAGAACGGGGGCGTTGATCATACAATTTTTTAGTTCTTGAAAGGCAGCTCTGCATTCATCTGAAAACCAAAACTCGGTGTCTTTATGAATGAGACAAGTTAATGGTTTTCACGGAATAATAACAGGGGTTAGAATGACGGCTTACTAGTAGTAAACAAACCTTGCAGGACTGAGTAGGGAAAGGTAACGTAACAGTGAACTACGAGCATGTATATAATAAAGCGTAGTCTACAGTCGAGTTGCGTTCTTCACGCAACGTCTTCTCAATATTATTCTCATTCCAGATATTCCCTCTCTTCCTTGTGAAGACCACTTCGAGCCCATACTCGTATCAGATCACGACGTGCCCTCTATCTCTTCTTGTGGAAGACCTTGACTCTCAGTTCACTGACCCTCTTCTTCTCCTTGTGGAAGACCTTGACCCCCTATTTACTCACACTTGTACCCTGTGGACAAATAACATATACACTCCTCGAGATTACGTTGCGTCCTCATCTGCACTGTACAACAATGTCAAACTCAAACACCCCTGCCTGGAATCCCCCCACTTCTATCGAGGAATTTAGACAACTGTATGACAGCGATGCAAGCAATCTTTTTAATCAGCTTGGCTCTTTGGTACAGCGGTATCGGTCAGAAAGGGATGCCGCACGCAGTCAAGTCTCTAATGCTCGCTCTCAGCTAGAGGCTGCAAACAAATCAATTGATAATATAGAGCAACAAATCAATCAGCTTACTGTAGACCTTAGTGTCGCTCGTACAGTTCAGATTCCCACTCCATTACTCAATCCCGCAAAAATTTTTCGTTCCGAAAGGTTCCCGGATCCAGAAAAGTTTAATGGAGACCGTTCAAACCAACTGGGCTTTGTCACACAGATACAAATGAAACTCAGAATTAATAGTGATCGATTTCAAGATGAGCCATCGAAAGTAATTTATTCGATTAGTCGCTTAGAAGGCCGAGCTCTGCAACAAATTGTTCCCATTGTTAGAAATAACCCCTCAGCACCTTTCGCATTGATCCAGTCTCTTATCACATACCTTGAAGCATCCTTCGGAGATCCGGATCCCCGTGGGACCGCGCGCCAAGAACTCCAGAAGCTTCAGCAGGGATTAGGGGATTTTTCTAGCTACTACTCTGAATTTCTTCGCATAATCGGCTATCTAAACTATAATGAAGATGCGAAGATTGATGCTTTAGATAAAGGACTTTCGATCGAGCTAAAAAATGCTATGATTCACCAGATTCATAGACCTTCATGTCTTGATGAATATGCATTAATGTTGATGAACCTAGACAATCGAATTCGAGGGCTTAAAGCTGTACAAAATTTAAATCATGTTGCAATATGTTACGGTTTGTTCTACTATATGTTTCTTTAAGGCGTTGATGGTACTGCAGGGAATAGACCTGGGATGTGCGGCGTTAGTGTCTTGGCATGTAGATATTTTACTTGAGGAGCTACACGTAGAAGAGAGGAACAGAACAGACAATCAGACGATTATTACCGCGAACCATTAATGCTATTAAGTCCATTACAAGTTATCTAATAGTTATGAGCCCGGCTGCTCTACAATAATCTCTCGATAATCCTTTTCTCACTGCTTCGAACGCAATCCCTGAGTTCCACCTGTCTGCGAATCTACGCGACAAACCTAAGCCTCAACCAAGAATCCGAACAGGCTGTGAATCTGCGCTTGTCAAATCTATTTGCAGCAACAATAAATCACTCGAAAATGTATTCTGAATCTGACCCAACAGTTACTCGAGTCACAGTTGTCCTCGATAAGCCTGGTGACTGGTTTGATTGGTTATTTATAAGAAAAGACTCATGTTTTCGACATGATCTCTGGAAATACGTGAACCCTGAGACACCAAGACATTCTTTACCAGTTCTCACAGAACCTCCTGAGCCAGAATTAAGTTCCTACAAAGCCGACGCCATTTCACTAGCTAATCTTGACAAAGAAGATAGAGATACCTACCGTTGGGATTACGATCGATACGAACGTAAACTAATGGAATATCGAAAATTGGTCCAAGCTCTCGCGATTTCAACCTAGAAATCAGCAAGACAATTTCAAAAAAGCATATTTATCTTATCCAAGATTGCAGTACACCATATGATAGGTTAGTTAGGCTCAAGAAGCATTTGGCACCTGATGCATCCACGCGTCGTCATGAAATAACGTCGAAGTACTTTGGCCTTAAAGTAGCTCCAACAGCTGTGAGTAAAATGGATGATTGGTTCTCTAATTGGACTCGGATTACTACGATTGGAAAGTCTATGAATCTTCCAGAAACTGATGGTATAAGGCCACAAGAAGATTTCCTTGTCGCGTGTAAGGCACTTGATCAAGAATATGCAACGACTTGTCTTCGCAACCTCTATAGGGCGGAAAATGCTGGCACCACAGATTTACTTCCTTCTCTAGATGACTATGTTGCAGAGATCACAGCATTCCTACGACGCAACAAGCCTCAATTATCAGGGTTTTCTGTTGCTGCTGCAAACCTCGAGGTAGCAAAACCATTCAACAAGAAACCAACAGGTGCAAGTAAGAATCGAAGAAATGGCAAGCCCATACCCGAATGTATCTGCGGCTCGAGACACTGGTTCGCAGACTGCTTCATTATCAACGAAGATCATCCTGAACGTCCGCCAAATTACTGTCCAAATCCCGAGGCCTTGCATAGAGTTGAACAAGCCCGAAATGAACCAAAGATAGAAGGAAAGATTTCTGCTGCTCTAAGAAAGTGGGGTAAGAGAAGTCAGAAACAAGAAACGCTCCAAATAGATGACGGTCTTCCACCAGCTAGCTTTGATACATTCGCTGTGTATGTTAGTAGTACTCTTGACGAGTCTGTAAACTCTACCAACAGTAACTGTATAAATACAAAATGTTCAAACTACCTATCTGTAGACGATGATGTCGAGCCGGTTGAGAATCTTGCCACTGTAGCTCTCGAGAAAATCAACCCAATGAATTACTGACTAGATGGATAGTCGATCCAGGATCGAATACTCATGTAATAAATAGTGAAGCCTGGAAGGGATGGAAAAGAGAGCGTGACAATACCGAACGGCGAACTATAAACGCAGGTAGTAGTTGTTCTCTTATCAATGCCTGGGGAAGTTTTGAACTAGTTGCACGTACGCCAGCAGGGCTCAAAACTCTGCGTTTGACCCATGTTGCATACGTCGAAGGATTTCTTACCAGTGTCATTGGTCTCGCGCGCTGCCGAAAAGAAGCTATTCATTTTGATTCTGGACGAGACGTGCTCTATAGGCAACAGCCTACTAATATTATAGCTCAGTTGCAGTACAACGGAGGACATTGGCTCATAGATGCTGATCCTTCTCGTAGACCTTTTCCAGCGGACATAAAAGAGCCCTTAAGCAGCTTTGGAGTTTCATACCGTCCATCTTACGTCCCAAAGCCAACAAATACCATTGATCGGCAGCTTGCACATCAAATTTGGGGACATCCTAGCAAAAAGGCTGTAGAAAATCTCGAAGAAAATGTCAAAGGTATTTCTATTAGCAAATCAGAGCTTCAAGATTGTATTTGCCAAGTGTGCACAGAGGCAAAGCTGACAAAAATTATTTCACGACGCCCGGCACAAGATAAAGCCACTAGGCCATTTTATCGGATTGGTATTGACCTTGTATATATTGTTCCTCTTAATGAACAATGCTGGAACGGCGATAGATACATGCTCCACGCCGTCGATGAATATACCAAATGGCATGAAGTTTCTACTATACGCAAAAAATCTAGACCGGTTCTAATGCATTGGATCAAGTCTGTTATTAGAAAAATAAGTCGTGTTTTTGATGCAGACGTATGTTGTATTAGATCTGATAACGAGCAGGGCTTCGGAAACGACTTAGTCGATCTGTGTGCTGAACTAGGAATTATCCTCGAGACTTCTTCGAACTACACACCTGAGCAGAATGGTCTTGCTGAGCGTGCTGGAGGAGTACTTACATCAAGAGCTCGCGCTATGCGACTTCAAGGAAATCTTCCAAAGACTTTGGCAAATGAGGTTTATAAAACTGGAGCTTATATTCTCAATCGCACTCCGACAGAATCACTTTGTTGGAAAACTCCATTTGAAGTGATCTGGCACAAAAAGCCTCTTGTCGCACACATGCGTCCCATTGGTTGTCTTGCCTATGCCCTCAACAAACAAATCAGTAAGGGTGATAAGACTGAATCTCGAGCACTCATTGGGCACCTTGTTGGTTACCAAGGCACAAACATATTCCGCATTTGGCTGCCTACTAGCGATGATGTGCTTGTGACACGCGACGTTGTTTTTGAACAGTCTATCTTCTACGATAATACGAGAAAATATGCGACAAGATCAACAGTTGAGCGTGTTGTCGAACTTCTTGAATACCCAGAAAATTCGGTTATTGACATTGCTATGAGTGATCTCCTTTCAAATCGTCAACGCAGGAATGGAAACCTCAGTTCAGCGCCTGAGGATAACGACACCGAGCCAGAGGTTGGGGTGTAAGCGCTAAAAATGCTCAAAAGTATAACTGCCAGACTACTTCTGAATATGGACGACAACTACTAACCCCTGGTCCTTCAGAAATCGGCGACTCTGCTCAACCATCTACGAACATGGAAAATTCAGCAATGCAGCAAACTCATACTGTGCAAGCTCCCAGAGGACACCGATTATATGGTAATCCTGCCCCAAAGGAAATTAATCTCGATCCGTTCGATACGAGTCTTATTATTACAGGAAAGCGCAATCGAAAGCAATTGTCAAATCCAAATGTCTTTGCTATTCAGTCACACGCGGCTACACTAGGAATGAATCAGGTATCAGATTATTTGGAAGCGTTTGTGACTGAAACCTCTAAACAAATTCACTGTAATAAAACTCTCCGAATCCACCAAAACCAACTTCCACCTCCGCCGAAGCATGTGAAAGCTCTCGAATCTCATAAGTTTGGAAAGCAATTTGGGGATGCTCTAAGTAAGGAATGGGATTCACTCTGCGCGAAAGGTTGTTTTAAGGAAACAGAAAAGTCAAGGGCCACAGCAGACGCTGAGATTTTACCATTGATGTGGGTTTTTTCCTACAAAACCGGTGAAGATGGCTTTCTCATGTCATTTAAAGCACGACTAGTTGTTCGAGGAGATTTGCAAGAGCACCTGGAAAATACCTACGCTGCCACGCTTGCAATTCGAAATTTTCGTGCTCTTATCTCTGTAGCAAATTATTTTGATCTAGAGCTAAAACAGTATGATGTCCCAACTGCATTTCTCAACGCTAAGCTCAATCGTAAGCTTTATGTCGAAATTCCTGATGGTATTTGTCATATACGTGGAGAGATTCTAGAAGTTCTACTCGCTTTATACGGACTTAAGGAATCACCGCTGCTATGGTACGAAGAGCTGAAGAGTACCTTGATCAAGCTAGATCTCAAAGCTGTCTCTGGTTTCCCATGTCTCTACAAAAATGAATGGCTCCTTCTATTTGTTTACGTTGATGACATAGTCATGGCGTATCATCGCACAAATGAAGACATTCATAGCAACTTTGAGCGGAAACTCATTCAGAAGTACGATTTGAAGATCATGGGTGACTTGGCTTGGTTTCTCGGTATTCGGGTTATACGCAACCGCCCTAATCAGAAAACCTGGCTCATACAAGATGCATACATCGAAAAGGTCTGTGCTCGATTTGGTATTGACAATATTGGCAAGTATCCAGAGGTACCAATAACTGAAAACTGGCTTCCTCAATCAACTGAAGAGCCAGATAAAGGTCGCATAAAGCTCTACCAGCAGCTTGTCGGCTCTCTGGCGTACATTGCTGTATGGAGTAGACCTGATGTAGCTCGCACTCATGTTCTATTCGCGTGTCACCTCACAAATTCAGGGCAATCACATATCTCGAAGATCAAACAGACTTGGCGTTATCTACTGGGCACAAAAGGACTCGCACTTGAGGCATCTGCTGAAGAAACCCAATTGATTGAAAGTATTACTGATAATCCCATGTACAAGGATCCATTGTTCTTCGGGTCCTCAGATGCGTCCTATGCTGATGAACCAGAGACACGCAAAAGTTCTCAAGGTTACCTCTTCAAGTTCGGTGGTATGGCAATAGACTGGAAATTGACAATACAAAGAACAGTGACAAAATCAACAACCGAATCTGAGCTACTATCTTTGTCACTAACTGGCTCACAGATGCGGGAATGGATAAGATTTTTCGATGGAATTTCTCTAAAACTTGATTGTAAGCCAACAATTTGGTGTGACAACCAACAAACTGTCGGTATTGCCATCAAATCTGAAGATAAACTTCAAACTAAAGTCAAGCATGTCGATATACACCAACTTTGGATCCGTCAAGAAGTTGAAGCATCTCGACTGAATATCATATGGGTTCCAACAGAAAAAATGCCTGCTGATGGTCTTACAAAAATCCTCCCCAAACAGAAATTTAAAGAATTTTTAAGCCAGCTCGGGTTGGTTGATATCAGCAGTCGCATTAAAATAATGAGAGCCATTCGCATGAATGATGTCAATGTTTCATTTCCAAACCGATGATCTGACAGCCATTACCATTTCTTGAATCTCGAAAGGCAATTATCAAAGATACTGGCTGGGGGGTGTGTTACGGTTTGTTCTACTATATGTTTCTTTAAGGCGTTGATGGTACTGCAGGGAATAGACCTGGGATGTGCGGCGTTAGTGTCTTGGCATGTAGATATTTTACTTGAGGAGCTACACGTAGAAGAGAGGAACAGAACAGACAATCAGACGATTATTACCGCGAACCATTAATGCTATTAAGTCCATTACAAGTTATCTAATACAATAGCCCCTCAAAATTTTCACAACTTAGCTCACCCATCGCACGTTTCAGGTGGTCTCGCTCCGATGGACCTCTCTGCTCTGAAAGCTCACATGACCCTCCGTCCTCCTGTTGAGGATCGATACATGTATGTAAATGGATTGCGAAAAATATCTGCAAGCGAAAAACAATGGCGGCGAGAAAATAACCTCTGTATGTATTGTGCTGGGGCTGGTCATAGCTCAAATTCTTGCCCTACAGCAAATCGGATAAAAAAGACTGCTTCAAGAAGTGACAGGTTCACATCTCACTCTTTTCTCAAGATGAAAGCAAAGGAATTCATTTTAAATGCTTGGCATAATGACTGGCAAGCAGAAGTTCTCAGAGAAGAGGAGGGTAGAAGGTGTAGGGGACTTGGAAAGTTTTACAGAATCCAAGCCCAGATGCATACACCCACCTTTACTTTACATCCATTTAACTTTCAAGACCACAGCAGGATGGTTGAATCAGCATTTTTCCAGGCAAGAACTGGGATTGGAAATACTAGAGCTTACCTAAATGTAATTGGGAAAGTCAAAGATCAAAGCTGCAATTTTTGCAAGGCTAAAAAGCAGACCACAAAACACTTAATTCTTCATTGTACTAGATACAGTAATCAAAGGGAACTAGCATTTACTAACATAAAGCCTCTTTCATTACAAATTTTATTAAGAACAAAAAGGGGGAAGGAAGCCCTTCTAGAATTTTTGAAAACATCCAAGTGTATGTCAGCATACAAAGGAGATGATATAGGCACATAAATAATGGACATACAGTAATATGGAGAAGTGAGCTAGGGCGTTAACTGGTGTGATTTTTCAATGTAAAAATAACTGTATATTAAATTGTCATAGCTAGAAAGCTGAATACAATCTGATTCAAAAAAAAAAAAAACAGCAAATCGGCGCCGAAGTTACGATTCTAGAGATCCTGAAGTAACTACGAAGCATCAACAGGATTTTCAATGATCCCGGATTTGAAAAATGGCCCCTGTCCGGGATCCCAACATGTTCCTTCGATGTTTGCGTTTTCTATCTCTGAATTGTCGGTATCTCCTCTAGAGAATCATCTGAATGGTGATCATTTAGTTGCTGCTTGTACAATTAAAAATAAATGCGCACACATCTCAACGTATGCTCTGATTGATACCGGCTGTTCCGGGTTTGCATTCATTGATGAAATATTCGCGCGCCATAACAATCTTACTCTGTCCCCTCTCCAATTCCCCCGTACACTCCATGTAATCGATGGAAGACCTATATCTTCCGGAGATGTTACGTACATCTGCCATTTACCTTTAGCAATTGGTTCCCATCATGAAATAGTCCCATTTTTTGTTACAAAGCTAGGCTCTTATCCTCTAGTAATGGGGATCCCCTGGCTTCAGAAGCACGATCCGACATTACGATTTAAAGAAAATACAATTTTATTCGATTCTGAATTCTGTAAGCGCGAATGCAATCATTCTCCAGAATTAATACCAACTCAAGGGAAAAAACATAAGATAAGTTTTCACATGTCCAGCTCAGACGCTCTCCATAGACTCGCACTAAAAGAAAACTTACAAATCTTTCTCATGAGTACGCAAGAAATTAAAGATAAACCGATGACTTCTTCGGAAAATAGTAAGTGTTTAGAGGATCAAATTCCAAGTCAGTACAGAAAATATTACTGCATGATGGATAAAAAGCTAGCAAATAATCTACCTAAAAGACGCCAATATGATCATAAAATACCACTTATGAAACATAAAAATCCCCCCTTTGGTCCTTTATATGGAATGTCCCGGGAAGAGCTTGCGGAATTAAATAGATACATAAAAGAAAACCTTGAAAAGGGATTTATTCGAGCAAGTTCTTTACCAGCTGGCGCTCCAGTTTTATTTGTTAAAAAATCGGATGGTTCATTACGACTTAGTGTCGACTATCGAGGTCTCAATCAAATTACAGTCAAAAATAGATATCCATTACATTTAATTAGAGAGACCCTCGATCGCCTCGCCAAAGCGAAATGGTACACTAAGCTAGATCTTCGCCAAGGCTACAACCAGATTCGAATGGCGGAAGGGGAGGAATGGAAAACAGCTTTTCGGACTCGCTATGGACATTTTGAGTATAACGTGATGCCTTTCGGACTTACTAATGCACCAGCAACATTTCAACACTTTATCAATGATTGTCTACGTGAATATCTTGATGTATTTTGTACAGCCTATCTAGATGATATTCTTATATACAGCGATTCTATGGAACAGCACCAAATACATGTTGAAAAGATACTGCAGGCCTTATACCGCAATAACGTATTTTTAAACCCAGAAAAATGCGAGTTCCATACACAAAGCACTAAGTATCTCGGTCTCATAATTGAGCCTAACGGTATTAGTATGGATGAAAAGAAACTAGAGACTGTTAAAAATTGGACTACTCCAAAAAATATCAAAGATGTGCAAGCTTTCCTAGGCTTCTCCAACTTCTATCGTCGATTTATACACGGCTTCTCCAATATTGCATTCCCTTTGACAAAGCTAACCCGCAAAGACATAAAATTTGTTTGGGGAAGTGAACAACAAACTGCTTTTCAAGTCTTAAAGAATGCTTTTACAACATCGCCGATTTTGGCGCACTTCGACCCAGATAAACCAATAATTGTTGAAACTGATGCATCCGACTACGTCTCAGCTGGCATTCTTTCTCAGTACGATAGCTCCAAAAAGCTGAGACCTGTGGCATATTTTTCAAAAAAGCATACACCGGCCGAATGCAACTACGAGATATATGACAAAGAACTTCTCGCGATAATTCGTACCTTTGAAGAATGGAGACCAGAACTCGAAGGGGCTGCGCATCTAGTAGAAGTAATTTCTGATCATAAGAATTTGGAATATTTCATGAGCACAAAACAGCTTAACCGAAGACAGGCTCGCTGGGCAGAATATCTCTCTTGCTTCAACTTTGTAATCAAATATAGACCAGATAAGCAAGGAGGAAAACCAGACGCTCTAACAAGAAGATCGGGAGATCTCCCTGAGGAGGGGGATGATAGATTATAACAACAAAGTGAAGTTGTATTAAAAACAAATAACCTGGATATTGATCAATGTCTAGAGCTGTTTGCAGGTTCTATATCGCATAAAATTCCCGATCAAGCCCTGATAAAAAGACTCTTAGACGAGGGATATAAAACTGATGGATTTCCAAATCAAATAATAAATATGATTCAACAAAATAAACGACACTGTAAAGAAATATCTCTTGCTGAGTGCTCTATAATGGAGGGTCGGTTACTGTATCGTGAATGCATCTTTGTACCAAATCACGATCCACTTAAGCTTCAGTTACTTAGGCTCTATCACGATGCTACACCGGCTGGACATCCAGGCCGGGAAAAAACATTTGAACTTATCAGTCGAGATTATTACTGGCCTTCAATGCGTAATTACGTAGCAAGATATGTACGCAATTGCCATGTATGCCAGCGAAGTAAACCTAGCAATCATAGCAAGTTTGGAGTTCTTCGGCCTCTGCCGATTGCTCAACAGCCATGGCAAGAAGTATCAATGGATTTTGTAACAGGAATACCAAGTAGCCAAGGATTTGATGCGATTATGGTAGTAGTGGATCGATTAACGAAATTGAGACACCTGATACCTTGTAACACAACTGTTACCTCCCAAGATGTGGCCGAACTTTACCTACAGCATGTATGGAAACACCATGGACTACCCACTCATATTACTTCTGACCGTGGAACACAATTTACAGCACACTTCTGGAAAAGTCTTT
The DNA here is from genome assembly GCA_900239735.1 of Blumeria hordei DH14. Lineage (NCBI taxonomy): Eukaryota > Fungi > Ascomycota > Leotiomycetes > Helotiales > Erysiphaceae > Blumeria > Blumeria hordei. The sequence goes on from OENG01000023.1 coordinate 1,261,970, forward strand.
GCAGAAACCTTGGAATACAGTCAAGAATGTCAACCGCTTTCCATCCAGAAACAGATGGACAAACTGAAAGATTTAATGCCGTGATGGAACAGTACCTACGTAGTTACGTGTCATACCAACAAGATGACTGGGTCAAGTGGTTACCAATGGCTGAATTTGCTGCTAATAACCAAATTTCCACCTCAACCAAGGTCTCTCCATTTTTTGGCAATTACGGATTTCACCCACAATTTACTATAAGTATTAAGCCATATGCAAAATCTTCAGCAAGTCTTGATGCAAAAGATTTCGCTATTAAAATGAGGGAACTTCATGATTTCTTGAGATCCAATATCAGATCGGCACAAGATCAACAGGAACAGGCTATTAATACAAAAAGAATCCCTGCGCCTCGCTATCAACTTGGAGATTGGGTATTTCTATCTGCAAAAAATATAAGGATAACTCGAAATTCCCAAAAACTTGACTGGAGAAAGTTAGGTCCATTTCGAATTAAGGAGATTATATCCGCATATGCTTACAAACTTGACCTACCGAGAAGCATGAAAATTCACCCAGTCTTTCATGTGACATTGCTTCACCCAACCGCAGAAGATCCAGTTCCAGGCCAAATTCAAGAACCGCCGCCGCCAGTGATTGTCGATCAAAACAAAGAATTTAATGTTGAAGAAATTTATGACTCGAGAGAGACCAAACGCAACGGTATCCAGTATTTTGTCAAATGGACAGGCGAGAATGATGCTACTTGGGAACCAGCCGCAAACGTTGATGATACTGAGGCAGTTAAAATTTTTCATCAACAATATCCTCATAAACCAAAGCCGATAGAACCCAACATAGCTTCAAAGCCTCGCAGGAGCTCGCGCTTGAACAGGGGGCTACTTTCACGGAATAATAACAGGGGTTAGAATGACGGCTTACTAGTAGTAAACAAACCTTGCAGGACTGAGTAGGGAAAGGTAACGTAACAGTGAACTACGAGCATGTATATAATAAAGCGTAGTCTACAGTCGAGTTGCGTTCTTCACGCAACGTCTTCTCAATATTATTCTCATTCCAGATATTCCCTCTCTTCCTTGTGAAGACGACTTCGAGCCCATACTCGTATCAGATCACGACGTGCCCTCTATCTCTTCTTGTGGAAGACCTTGACCCCCTATTTACTCACACTTGTACCCTGTGGACAAATAACATATACACTCCTCGAGAATGGTTTAGCCATTACTCCATAATTTCGGATGAGCCGGCGGTAAAAGTTGCAAAATCCGAGGAAATATTGTACTCCTTTGATGTTAGTTGGTTGCTTCCAATTTTTGATGACAGAAATCATATCAGGATCAACACAAATTCCGTCAATGCCGACAAAAAAACCTAGATATTTCGTCTTTTTTACGCTAAACTCGCATTTTTTAATATCCACCTGAAGCCCGGCATCCCTCAAGCGTTGTAGGACAAGCTTAACTTGGGTCTCGTGCTCGGAAAGGTCATCGGAGTAAATTAAGATATCGTCCAGGTAAACTGTACAGAAGACGTCCAAATAATCGAATAGAGTGTCGTTCATATATGTCTGATAAGTAGCGGGCCCGTTAGTAAGACCGAACGGGAGAATACGGTACTTATAGGAACCATATCAAGTACGGAAAGTTGTTAGTTCTTCTGAATCAGGATGCATGCGTATCCGGTGAAACGCTTGGCAAATGTCCAACTTCGTGAATATCTTTGCACTGTTTAGGCGGGCGAGGGTTTCATCAACTAACTGGAGAAGGTAGCGGTCTTTTTTCGTAATGTGGTTGAGCTTCCGATAATCTACGCAAAATCTTAAACCTCTGTTGGGTTTTTTAACAAATAGAACAGGGTAAGAAAAGGGCGCTTGACTGGGGACAATCCAGTCCTTGTCTAAGTTGTCAAACAAATTGTGACAGTCGGGGAAGTTCTCAAGTTGGCTTGAAATGCACGATCAATAGTTTACGATTCTTCTAAGGAGAGAATATGTATGTACAAGAAGGGATTATTTATACCCGCGCTCTCCTCAAATATGTGGCCCGCATCTATTCCAAAGAGCGGACAGGTGTACCTATGTAGAGTTTAGGTTTCTGCATTGGTGTTAACTCCCGACGCTCGCCCCACCACTCGGCTACCTTTCAATCAGTTTCGCCGTGCCCGAAACAATCCTCTCTGAGCACATCCGAGTACTGTTAACTTTCTCAATAGATGTTCCGGCACACGGTCCACCACACAGTCCTCTAATTATGTCACTCCCCGTGCTCGAGGCAATCCTCTCCGCAACTGTCCGAGTGTTTGCTAGTCGTCCGAGAAGTAGAGTGAGTTTTCCATTACCTGAAGTCCTAGCGGGTGGAAAGGGTGCCTGCATTGGCCAACGCAGGCTACAGGGTATACTGTTGGCTCACCAGCTGTTACAAAAATACTGCTTAACATTTCGCAATTCTTTGCTGGATGTGATGGGCGATCAACAAAACAACATAGGAAATGAATGGTGGCCAATTACTGTCTATTTTCTACATACATCTCGGAACTGTCCACCGAGGGGAGGCTACTTAAGGTGTCCCAACTCCTAATGCGCTAATCGTTTTATCTGCTCTACTAAAGCATATTCTTGATATTCCAAGTAGGCTCCTCATAGCGAATCTGGGTCGTGTTGGTCCATTATTCCATATGAGACTTGCTGTAACAATATCCTGTTTACATATTTGTTGCAAAGCTGTTTTTGTAGGGCTGAGTTGGACATCCCTCCAGATAGTTAGGCTAATGACGTAATTATGATTAGTGTCCGTGCGACAGTCGCTAGGAGATAGGCGCAGCCTGTAACACTGGATTGGTTGTAAAGAGGACCATAACCTAGAATATCGTTGTCTTCTACTTCTATTTTATGGTCATACGGCCGATTGGGAGGAATGGAGTCCGATGCGCTTTTTGAAAAGACATCCAGGTAGTCGTGATATTGTGATGGACAAATTTGACAATCTACATCTTGACCATTTTCAAAATTTGTATAGTCCAATTCTCGACTGTTTAATTCATGATCGGTTTCTTGGAGACTAGTCGAGAAAATTTCGATGTCTTTGTGGCGCGCCAGCAAGTTGAAAGTCACTGCAGAAATTTCGAGGATATCAGTCTTGACTGTATTGGAAGCTAAAATCTGTTTTTTTGTAGCGGTGGAGACGCTCATTTATTAAGGGCTTACTTGGTCTCGCTGCAAGGTTTTTTGATTTTGATGAAGTAGTTAATGACATCAATGATTCTGAGGGTAGGCAGAACCTCACAACTTTTTTTCTGAGAAGGCGTACTGTATGATTTTTTCCAATTATTTCCTCGCCTTCCGGGTTATTTGTTTCTTGGATAAATGCGGCATCTCTTCTGTCTGCGTCAATTTGGTGTTCAACAAAAGGCCGAGATTTTTTTAGCGGAATATTGAGGGTACAGCAAAAAGAAGGTTTCTGTTGGGGAGGGGTGCGCCGAAATAGTTTACGATTACGCAAGTCTGGAAGAACGTCGAAGTGAGCCATCCAACTGTCACCAAGTATGGCATCTTGGTTTGCGAGATCAAGAATGAGGAAAGGAATTTGGCTGAGGGAGTATCCGTCAACCACCATTGTACAAACAAGAAAATGAGTAATAATACGTCCACGCAAGCCGTTATAACCTTTTGGTGTGATGAGTCTGGGTAGGGCCATAGGCTGGATTTCTAGGCAGTCACAGACATTTTCTGCTACCTTTTGGTCTATGAAGCAAAAACCATGTGCTCCGGAATCAGGGAGAGTTAGAATTGAAACCGATATTCCATTGGAAACTAATCTACAAGGAACACGAAATATACCTAGATTCCCCATCAACCGGTCGTAGTTGATTTGGAACAACTCGACCAAATGCCCTAGAGAGGAGACTTCCTCAAGGGCTCGTCGTTTTCCTGTGCGGCGAGAGTAGAATTGGAAGATAAAGTACCGAGGCTTCGTTTGCGAGCCAAATAATTCGGTGAGCTCGACTTTTGGTCCGGAGATCTCACGTTAATGGATGGATTAGGAGTTAACCGACGGGTCTGGCTAGATACTGCTTCCCGATTCAGTTTCAGCTCATTATCGAAGTAAGTGAATATTTGGAGCGATATCGACAAATTAGGCCCTGTAGCCATGAATGAAATGGCGATTTTATGTAAGTTGGGGCTGAGTTTATGGAATAGGTCCGACAAGGTATTTTCGGGGGCTATACGGGCTTTACTGGATAACTCCGAAAAACGGCTGTAAAAGTGATTGAACAATTCCGAGGTAAACATGCGGCATTTGCTGTAAGCCACACGCGCTGTTTCACGCTCATTAGGATCACGGAAGAATCCAGGCAGCCAATTTATCATCTCTTGGTTGTCATCGAAATGCTGAGGATGGTCCGACTTCATCTGTTGGGTTAGATGCGATTGTGCTACACTTTTTGTTTGGCTGAACACGTATGTTCTACGTGCTGTTTGGCTCGTTAAATAATATGAGTAGGTGTTTAGATTTCTTTGAAGCATTATTTCCCAAGCATCAAAAGTTGGATTCATTCTGTTGTCGAGTTTTTCTGAAAGGTCTGGGACTCGATAAAGGCGGTTATTTATGGGGGCTCTAGAACAATGAATTATTCTAGAGGGACTTCGGCCGGGGATTTCATTCTGAAAAGAACTTCCATCATCTGCGCTTCCCTGACTGTTGTTGGGTTCCGAAAACCTATTCCTACGCCTGGTAGGCAATGTGTAAAATATGTTTTTTCGTCTTCAGATGATTGCTTTACTGGTCTTTGCGCTACAGTTTTAGGGACTACTGAAGGAGAAGCGTGATGGTTAGTTTCCTTGCCTTCAGCCTTGTTACAGGCTGTAGCCTTGTATGTGGATCCGGAACTATCCGGCTCCGGCTATGAACAAAAGCGCGCTAGTGTCATGGGAAAATGCGCTCAATTGGAACAAAACATCTTGCGCGTGCATTGTTGATATTCTCCTCCTTAGATAAAATATAAATTTATTTTTGGACCCATAATTGTGAACAGCAAATGTGTTAGACTCTTCGAGTCAATTGAATAAATGTAAAATGTAAAAAGTGTCCATTGATTCCTGACTGCCCTTCTTCTGTCTATTACTATCTAGATTATGTATGTTCAGAAAATGGCAATGCTCGATCTGTCCCCTACTTGTCTCCATGAACTAAGCTTCACATGGTTTAGAACGAAACATCTCTAGTCAGAGGATATAGAGTTCTTATTACTATAGCCCAAGCAAAATACCTTTGTTCGGAACAAGTAACTCCAAGCTTTGTAAACCTAACACCTTAACTCTAAATCTGACATTGATCGCTTCCAAACTATCCATAGTTTGATAAAATGTGAAGTCCCTTCACAGGCCTTTTGAGATGGGGCAGTTTCTGAGGCTGACAACTCAGCAATAGGTTCCTCTTGCGCCGTTATTCTTCGAGACTGCTCAGCTAATTGTAGCTGCATTGTTCGCAGGATATTCGCAATGTCCTCATTGCTTGTTTGTGGTAGTTGAGGTGGAGGAGATAATGGTAGTGCATCGCGAAGATTTGGATACGAGGGACCGATTGGTGAACGACGGAGAGCAGACGCGCGGGTAGGATTATTTGTCGATGGTCCAGGAGAGCCTGCTCTGTTGTGGATGAAGTCAACTGATGAGCTGCTTTTAGGTTTTGATTTCCGGCGTTGGTTAATGTTGTTCCAATTGGTATTTGTTGAAATATGATATATCTTGGAACGCCAAGAATAACTCATTTGTAAGTCTGGCTAATTAGACTGTCAAATTCCCCATCCTATATCATTGTCATCAGTAAATCTCACACGGAAAGTTTATTGTGATAACGAGGTTATGTGAAGTCTAAGAATGGTCCCAATGGATGTAACAGTCAACTTGGGTGGATATAGGATAGCGCTTTAAGTCTAACATGAAGAAGACGAAGGATATGTATTGTAGATCTGCTATATTGATGACTCTTGAAGATAGGAGTAGAAAAGGTTGACCATGTACAGAGTTCTAGCAGCAGGTATTTATACACAAAAATGGTACACAAACTATACCCTCTATAGCAATAACTCCCAACAATTCAGCCATTCAACAATTATATCATTAGATATACCTGCGCCATATGATCATATTATCATGTATGGCTGAGATACTGGTGTTGTCATTTGCTGTATGTTAATGACGTATCATTGACACAGGATTGCCTGTCCTGTCGGTTACACTTGCCTAATACTAGCCATTTCAAGTTATGTGATCTATAAGTGGGCCTGATCACAACACTCCCTCTGTTGGCAACAACATTACAGTCTCATTGATCATTGGCTGGTATTCCAATCTCTGCTTTTAATGCTACCATACAGTGGTACTGTTGATTTAGGTTTGGTCAGACTATCAGCTAACTGTTCTGATGACTGAACATAAATCACATTAACTTTTCCAGATTGGTGCTGATCACGGCAAAAGAAGTTTCGGAGGGCAATGTGTTTCGAACGTCTGTGATTGTCATGGTTCTTTATCAAAGAAATAGCTGATTGGTTATCAACATATAAATTTGTTAGCTTCGATCCTTCAATCATGCCAAGTAAATTCAATTCCTCAAGCAGTGATTTTACCCACTGTAACTGGCGACAGGTTTCTGTGGCAGCGAGATACTCAGCTTCAGTTGTAGATAAAATAACTTCACGCTGTAAATGCGACCTCCAGCATACAGGTCCAGATCCAAGGTTGATCAGTGAGCCAGAAGTTGACCGACTGCTAGATGGATCCGCTGCAAAGTCTGCATCTGAATAGGCTTCTAAAATTGGCTTCATGTTGTCCCTTTTGGTAAAATTGATGCCCTTGTCAGGTGAATTTGAAATATATCGTAGAACACGTTTGGCAGCCTCGAAATGTTCTTCTGATGGATTGGACAAGAAACGAGCTAAATGGTTAACAGCATGTGCTATGTCAGGTCTTGTATTGTTTGCTAAATACTGAAGACCACCAACTATTGAATTATATTCTTTTTGAAATCCTGGACTACACTCAGAGGTACTTGGCTCCATTAGTCGCTCGAGGGGCGTTTTGGCCAGCTTGCAGTCTGTAAGTCCATGTCTGTCACGAATTAAGTGGGCATACTGTCCCTGCGAGAGCTCTAGGACATTCTTGCTTGGCTTAGAGATATTTATTCCCAGGAAGAGGTCAGTATTTATCATTTTTTTTTTTTTATATATAGCTGACATTAGTTTTTCAATTTTGGTAAGATTCGGACCCATGACCTGGAAGTCATCAACATGTAGTAAGACAAACAAGTCTTTTTGCTTGGTTGTGTATAGACATACATCCGATGTTGTTGGATATAAGCTTTGCGCTGCCAATGTAGCCTTGGCATCATCATACCATAGCGCAGCTGCCTGTTTAAGTCTGTAGAGACCTTTTCGCAATAAGATGATATGATTTTTCTTTTCAAATCCCTGGAGCATTTCCATATAAAGATCAATATTTAAGTCAGGATTAAGGAAAGCAGTGGGTACATCTCCTTGCCGTCGGTGCCAATTAAATTGATGAGCTAAAACAAGCATGATCCTACCGGTCTCCGATCTTGGAGTTAGAGCAAATGTCTCTTGGTAATCAATTCCATACCTTTGCGTAAAGCCTTTCGCTGTACATCTGACCTTCCATTTATCAATAGTCCCATCTCCGAGAAATTTCTTCTTGAAAACCCATTTACATTTCATTGGATGTCGTCCTTGGGGTAGTTTATGTCACGATCCGTGAGAGCCGTATTGCGTGCGTGTGGGGATACAGGTTAGCGCGCCTTGGCATCACATTGGATGACTAAGCACAGCCGAGGGAGATATCTTAGAGAGGGTCGAGAGTAGCTACCTCCTCTCTTCGTCTTTTATTGCCTTTACAAGCGTACCTCTTGATAGCAATATAATAACTTATACAACTTCCTTGACGTGCCGTAACAGTTTATTGCGGTTTATGATTTTTATAGCACCTTTCTCTTTCAAAGAAGAGAATTCTTCTCGAGCTGCCTTCATCCATTGTTTAGCTTCTGGGCTTGTCATAGCTTCCTGCCATGTTTTAGGATCTGATGATGTAATTGCAGACATCCCATGATGCATACGGTAGTATTCGTGTTTTTTAACCTTTCTCCCTCTTTTCGTCTGCATAGTTTCAGCTTCAGGTGAGTGATCCCTTTTGTGTCCGGCAAATGGAGCTACTGGTTCCCAACCTGTCATTATAACACCTTAGGGAGTTTCCTCATTGATTATTTCAGGATCAGATTGAGCAACTACTCTGTTTTTACTCGGACCTTGATGGATATTGGAATCTGGAGAATGAGATCTTTTCTGTCCAGCGATGGGGGGTATTGGATCCCATCCAGTCATATTGAAGTCATATGCTAATTCTTCATTCTCATTTGCAAAATCATTATGATTTTGTATTTCTTCCTGAAATTGACTCTGTTCTATCATATCTTGTCCTATCTGTGTTTGTCGATTGGTCTCCGCCTGGTGTTGCAAATACGGCTCTAAATTCTCTGCCAGCGTATACTCCCTCTGTTCTTCCTGAAATTTCTCCCCCTGATCCTGTGGATTAATTACTCTTTCTTGACGTGGAAAAAGCTTTGCCTGATCTTCTAGAGTTGGCTCCCTCTGTTCTTGGAGATGTATTTGTGACGGTACATGCTCTTTATTGGTGGTATTATTTCCCATTTCTGAGTCTATTGATGGATCTCTTGGAGAAGTTGGAACTTGTGGTACATCATCTTCAGTCTCTATTGACTGACTAACTTCCTCTCTATAATGCTCCCACTCGAACTGTTGATCAGTTTGGATATCTGTAGAGGTAGAGGATGAAGATTCTGATGGCTCCTCTGATCTATCAAAAAATGATGAAGTTCCGTTACTCCAGAAGTTAGAAGCACTTTGCTGTGCAGCTAGGTGAAGTCTATCCCCGAATATTACATCTTCATTAAATGTTACGTGTGGAGAAAAGCTTTCTATCCATTTCCAACCTTGTATCGGAGTCCAGTGTGGGTGGAATATAATAAAATTCTTGTTGGTATTTGCTTGGAAGCCAACAAACCACCCCGTCTCTGCTTTTGGAGAAAATTTACCAGGCTTTGGATCTATATATTTGTAGGCACGACATCCGAAGCGTGGCATATTCGAAAAGTCTATCTTTTCTGGGGCTGGCTGATTTAATCCTTGAAGAAAGTCAATGAGAGGCACCATCTTTGTGCGTAGGCAGTAGAGTCTATTAACAATAAAGCAGGCATGTTTGATTGCCCACGGCCAGTAACAAGATGGCATACGAGCGTCAATGAGCATAGACCTTGCCATTGTCAAGACGACTTTATTTGCGGCTTCTGATGCACCATTTTGTTCTGGTGTATCTGGAGCGGATATATCTGTTCTAATTCCATGTTGCTCGCAGTATGATTTCGTATGCATGAACTCGGAGCCCCCATCTCTAAAATTTATTTTCACTCGTTTATCATACTGGTGCTTTTGATCTTCTACCCACTGTATTAAAAGTGATGCAATCTGGTCTTTTGAATGTGTATTCAATGCCCATCGCATGCGAGTCTTTGCATCAGTTATGATAACCGCGTATTGTTCTCCATGTACAGCAGCTGTTAGTTTCCCAATTGTATCAACAAATATTTCATCCAAGGGTTTGTTTGGTGTGATTCTTTGATCCCTAGAGATAAATCGCTGAGCTTTACTTAGATGACATGTCTCGCAAGTGCTGAGATCACTAAAGTTTATTGATTGTAGGCCAACTGAACAATCCACTGTTTCCTTTAGGATTTTTTGGCCAACATGCCCTAGACGTTCATGCCACCTCTGTGCGCCGATAGCATTAGGTATTCTTGATACATCTGGTGCAACAACGTTATTCTGTTCTTATGGAGAACTATTTTCATTAAGTGGACGGACATAATATACATCATTCTTACAAATGAGGCGAGCTATTTTGATATCTAGCTTTCCTATTTCCTTTTGGACTAACATTTTGTTTTCAGGGTCAGGGACTATATTTGCCAGTCTCTGGAGCCTCCCAGCTGACAAAATAGTACATGCTGATCTTGGAGAGTATACTGCGTCATGGAGTTCGTACCTTTTCTTCCCTATACTTAGGCATGCTGTATCATAGTGAGTCAGTGATGACGAACCAACTGCTTGATCAAATTTGAACGATTTAGAGTACTTTTTCAAGTTGATAAATTTGTTTTTGTTTGGCACGAAATGATGCGAGGCACCAGTATCATATAGTAAACGTTTTTCATTTGAATTTAGGATGCTGGCTACTATTGGTCTTTTATCAATTTCTTCCTCATCACTTGATTCTTCTTGACATACAGTCTTAGCCTTTCCTTTCTTATCTTGAACCTTTCTAAATTGCAGAAGTTCAGGATGTTGCTTAAAACAATCTTTGTTAAGATGTTTATGTCTACATCTCCGACAAGGATCATCTGGGCCTGGTTCCATTCTGCTATTATTAGAGACCGAGGCTACAACTGGATTTGACCTTAGCGATCTCTGCTCAACTGCTACTCTAAGAGTAGACATCATATCCTTGTTGTGCTCAGCTAAGGTAGCCCTGGCAGGTGTCACAGGCTCATACCTGGTTATCATTAGGCTGCTGCCTAACAAATAAGGCTTGAACTCTTCCAACCATGTTAAACACCATACATGTCATGAACCCCTCCACGACTCAATAGACCCAAGTATAGGCCTTGGCTCAGTTCATGCAAATCTATTCTTAAATGACAAATTTAGATTGCAGACAGGACGACTCGAACACCAGTCGTGAGTCATCTAAGCCACATGCATCATAACTATTTTAATAACTAAAATTGGTAACATTAAAATGAAGCTAAATTAAAATAGACGGAGATGCTGGTGCTTGTCGGAGGACAGGTCATGATCTATTTTGAGAATGGTATGAAATGAGGGAACGAGATCATAGTCTTGTAAATAAATAGGCGGCTTTCAGTCATGTCTCTTCTCGTTACTTTAAGATTTACATTTATATCTAGCTCTGAATTCAGTTTGAATAAAACGCCACTTTAAGACCGTCACACAGGTAGCGCATGGAGGGTGAGTGTGTCATCAACGTACCTCAGGCATAGACAACTCACATGACATGTTTGGCGCATTTGTTCAGGCAAGGCACACTGCATGAGTAAGCATGGTGGGCATATGATTCGCTGGTAAGCGAGCCCATGGGGTATGAAAGGGGAGTATTTCCCACTGTACATTAGAACACACATCCATAGAGTCATCTACAATTTACTCACTATAAAACATCATATCTTAGCCGTCAAATGCAAGTGTACGTTCCCCATTTCATATACCAAGTAAAACAGGTTATGAGCCCGGCGCAGTACCACGCATAAATGAACCATGCTAACGATATCGCAATTTTTCCATATTCTCTTCAAAAGAATCCAAGAAGTCTTCAACATGTCGCTCGCACCTTCATCCAGCTCCACCAGAATCGTCCTGTCACCAGGAGTCTCCCTTGACGATTGGATAAACGACCTCCAAGCAAAATTGGCCAAAGAAGGCGTTATCGGTCACGTCTACCACCAGTACGAGGGAATCCGGCCCATTCACAGACCGGCTGCCCCAACAGATGAGCTCGATTCTGCAGATTACCTCCCAGGACTGGACGCCTATGCCACTGCCGTCGAGACCTGGACACTGGGTGAGATTAGGGCGAAAAATATTATTCTGGGCCGACTCAACCCAACCATGCGACCGCGCAACCACGACCGTATCACTGCACACCAACTCTACCAGTCAATCATCGACTCGCGCAGAGAGACGGCCACAGCACCTTACGCATTAGCCCTCGAAGAATTCCTAAGGACGAAGTTTGAGTTGCATGCCGACGACTACATTAACAAGTTCCTAGCAAATCTTCAAGGCTTGAATGACGCGGCAGAGACTCTGCATGCCACCACGGGAACAGAGTACCATGTGCCGAGAGGGCTGGCGGCGGCAATATTCGTCCAGGGTACTAGGCATATCCCTTGGCTAACCAATTGGAGGGACATGCGAGCATGTACGGATCAAAATTCGTACGCTACCTTGGAGTCGTTAATGTCGACCATCAGGATTGCTAGTGGTAACAGAACAGTTGATCCTTCGGCCCAAGCCGCTCCACCGCCACAACCCAACCGGGTATTTGCCACCCGTGAACCTACGGAGAGATTAGATCCGGAGGCCGAATGCAGGCGATGCAACCATCGGCATAAGAACAGGGAATGCTTCAAACAGCATCCTCAGTTAGCGAATGGCCCCAGAGGTGAACGATGGCGAGCAAGGAGGGCTATTGGTAGACAAGGCGGGACGGGTCAGGCCGCAGATGGGAATGTGAGAGCTGTGACCGGCATAGATACCGACTGCGAGAACGAGGACAGTGTAGGCATGGCTGCATCAGCCCATAGTACCCATACACATCTTGTCATTTATGATACTGGTGCTTCGCACCACTTTGTCCCATTTGAATCCATGTTTTGCAACATGCACTCCAGGCATAAACCATTGAGATTTGACCAAGCCGTAGGAGACATGCAATTGACTAAGCAAGGTGTTGCACGAATCACCATTGGCAAATTAGTCATTGATCTCCACGACGCACTATACTCTCCAAAATCGTCTTGCATAATAATCTCAGCTGGTAGATTACAGAGATTAGGCAACATAACATGTGACGCTGACATGACACGCTTAGTAATGTGTAAACCAAACCATGAAGAAATGCCAATAGTTGAACTACTTTGCAAAAATAACGTTTACTACATTAAACCACTTACACATCTTCCGGATAAGCACATACACACCGCTGCCCCTGGTGTTGCAAGAGTCCCGAAGACGTCTAGTGCACAACGTTGGCATCAGAGACTAGGGCATACAGGTCAAAAGATTTTGAAAAAGACGGCGCAATGCACCATAGGAATGGAAGGATTAGATACATCAGAATTAACCATCTGTGAAACATGCCATCTCAGTAAGGCACAACGCCATGTCTCACGAGAACCAAGACCGACCCCATTTGACCCACTAGATGAAGTGTTCATTGACACAGTTGGCCAATTAACAACAGCACATAACGCGCATCAGTATGCCGTAATCATCACCGACGCAAGAACACGCATGAGATGGGCTATTTCCACGTGCACAAAAGACCAAATTGCAACAGAACTAGTCCAATGGGTTGAGCAACAGCATCATCAATACGGAAAAAGAGTCCGCACAATCTTCAGGGATGGGGGATCAGAATTTACCCGTATCAAATTACATTGTGATCAACATGGCATTAGGACAGACATCTCTGCTCCATACACACCCGAGCAGAATGGCACCTCAGAAGCGTCTAACAAGGTCATACTGAGACGAGCTAGATCCATGCTTATTGACGCCAGAATGCCCGCATGTTACTGGCCATGGGCAGTCGAACATGCCTGCTTCATCACTAATCGTCTATATTATTTGCGAACAAAATTGATACCATTGTTAGTTTTCCTCCAAGGTCTGAAGCAGCCTTATCCCAATCAAATTGACTTCACCAACCTCCCACGCTTCGGATGTCGCGCATATAAATACATTCACCCAAAACCAGGCAAATTTGATCCTAGGGCTGAGATGGGCTGGTTTGTTGGATTTCAAATAAATACCAATAAAAACTTCCTCATCTATCATCCCCATTGGACACCTACCCATGGTTGGAAATGTTCATTGAGCATAACTCCTCATGCATCGTTCAACGAAGATATTGTTTTCGGCGACGAGTTAAACTCCATAGACCAACAGCAGACAACCAGCTACTGGACCAATTACGACTCCATATTTTCAGAGTCGCAACATTTTCAACCACCATGTACTTCGCATAGTAACACGAGTACTCAGCATCAACCGGGGCATCAACCACAAAACTACCAACCCCATCATGGTCAAGATGACCAGAGGGAGCAACCTATAACTATTCCACAACCTTCTACCAACTCGCAGTCGAGCGACACGCATGATACACAGCCCGCATCACACGCAATTGATCAAGTAGTAGAATCGCACAACGTTCACACCATACCCAATTTGCCAGCTGCTCACGAAATTACACTGCATCAAACAGATCAGCAAGTCATTCAAAGACCAAAACAACAACTTTCTGATCAGAGGGAGATATATGCTGCAGAAACATCGGAGCCAGACCAGCCGCTAGATCGTGTCATGACTGGCTGGGATCCAATACCGCCAATGGCCGGCATTAAGCGTCAACACTCACCAGAAGGAAGCATCACAAGGTCACAGCGAGGGAGAACCATCAAGCGTGTAGACTACTATCGACTACATCACGGCATGACAGCACAAGCAACCACTGATCCGCAAACATGGGATCAAGCTATGACTTGCACAGAAGCGTCGCAGTGGAAAAGGGCAGCAGATGAAGAATTCAGCTCACTAAAGCAAAAGGGCGCAATTAAGATAATTCCACGGTCACAACTACCCCAAGGCCGCAAACCCATGAAGTGCAAATGGGTATTTAAGAAGAAATACCTAGCTAACGGCGATATTGAAAATTATAAGGCTCGATGCACAGCTAAAGGCTTCACCCAGCGACAAGGCATTGATTACCATGAGACGTTCGCTCCCACACCTAGACCAGAAATAGGACGCATTATTCTTGTCCTCGCACACCAACTAGGTTGGCACAGAAAACAAGGCGACGTACCAACAGCATTTATCAATCCGGACCTCAACATTGACTTATTCATGGAGTTACCAAAAGGCTACGAAAAAGATGGCTATGTCATCCAACTCCATAAAGGCCTTTATGGACTCAAGCAAGCAGCAGCACTGTGGTATGACGATGCAAAGACAACACTCGCACAACTAGGTCTATTACCTACTACAACCGACGTCTGTCTATACACCAACCACAAAAGAGACCTCTTTGTACTGATGCATGTTGATGACTTTCAGGTTGTAAGTCCACATCAGTCAAGGATCGACAAACTCATGAAGGCCCTGCACGATAAGTACAAACTTAAGACAGTGAGCACGAACATGTTCCTCGGCATAGAGATCAGTCATCCATATCCTGAGATGATCAGATTCTCCCAAGGACACTACGCACGAACAATCTTAATAGACATAATCCTTCGGACTGCAAGAAAGCAGGCTCACCAATCGAGCGCATGATGGAGGGAAATAAGGAGAAATGCATGTCGCATGAAATGACAGAATACAACTCCCTCATAGGAGGACTGCAATACCTTTCCAACAACACCAGACCTGACATCTCATTTGCAGTCAATCACCTTGCACGATTCCTGACAAACCCATCACAGGAACACATGCAAGCTGCATGTCAAGTACTCCGATATATCGCGAATAATCCAGATCAGGGCATTGAATTCACACGACATGATCAGCAAGCGATCCTCGAAGCATACACAGATGCAGACTTCGCAGCCGACCCATCTACAAGCCGCTCAACATCTGGAATGCTGATCAGACTTGCATCAGGTCCCATCTGCTGGAAGTCACACTTACAACGAGAGGTCGTACTTTCAACCACGGAAGCAGAATACCTAGCAGCAACGGAGACATGTCGTCAACTCCAATGGGTTACGTCACTAATTCAATAGCTCGGCCTTTCTGACCATGTTGAAGGCGCAACACGCACCAATCTACATGTCGACAATCAAGCAGCCATATCACTCATTAAGAATCATGACAATCATAGGCGATCCAAGCACATAGCCCTCAGGAACTTCTTCTGCCGCGAGCAGCATGAAAACGGAAAGATAACTGTTAGCTATGTGCCATCAAACCTTCAACTTGCTGACGCACTAACGAAGGTGAAATCTCCTGTGGCAATTCATTGAGTAGCTGAGAAAAGGTCGTCACCGACAGAGGGAGTGTTGTGCTCAGCTAAGGTAGCCCTGGCAGGTAGCGCATGGAGGGTGAGTGTGTCATCAACGTACCTCAGGCATAGACAACTCACATGACATGTTTGGCGCATTTGTTTAGGCAAGGTACACTGCATGAGTAAGCATGGTGGGCATATGATTCGCTGGTAAGCGAGCCCATGGGATATGAAAGGTGTCACGGACGAGGACGAGGACGAGGACGAAGACGAGGACGGAGACGAAGACAGAAGCTGATAATGAGGACGATATATTTAGATAAATAATTAGATTCTAAAACATGAGTAATTTACAAGACAAAAAGCTACAGTCTAAATCCAGTCCCAGGGTTTCTTTAAGTACATGAGCACCAATGCTATAACCAAGGGTGTAATAGTCCACAGTTCTCACATAGCAACTAACTAATACTTCGAGTGGCAACTGTTGCTATCACAACACTGTAACCATTACAATTCCTGAATTATGTTATTGAATGTACGTCATGACTCGGTTGACTGGGTGCAACGCGACATCCCAGAGATGGTTTGTGACATTACCCCCTCCTTAACTTCTTCGAGCTCCTGCGAGATGTCTTAAAATTTTGTGCTGAGGGTCTATCGTTAGGCTTAGGCTCAGAGGGGTTGAGGTCGTGAAAGTCTTGGATCATTTCTTTGAATCCATCAGCTTGAGAAGCTGGTATGCTCCAGTCGTCTTCAGGACCATAACCCTTCCAGCGGACGAGGTAATGCAATTCGTTATCTACCCATTGAGATCCAATTATTTTCTCGATTTCGTACTCAGGATTATGGTCTTCTGCATCAAGTGTTGGAGGAGGTCCAGAAATTTGACTAGGTAATGGATCATTGGCGACAGGAGAAAGAAGTGATACATGGAAAACAGGGTGAACCTTGGTCGAGGGAAGTTCTAGTCGAAATGCATACTTCCCTATGGGTTCGATTATCTTGAAAGGTCCCCCATTCTTGAAATCTAGCTTGCGACACGGTCGGAGAAGCTTGATATTCTTGTAGTTGAGCCAAACAAGATCGCCGGGCCGGTAGTTTCGTGCAGCTGTTCTCCCTCTATTAGCCTGGTCTTCGTACTGAGCAGAATGGAATTGAATATTATCTAGCAAGTTCTTTTCAATTTTTTGCAGATCTGATACTAAATTTTCGGCGTCTTGTCTTTCAAATCGAACAGATGCAGGTGCGAGGGGTGAAGAAAGAGGCGCCGAATTTTCGGAGCCGGAGCGCGGGTGTAAACCATACACGGCTAGGAATGGTGACATCCCAGTGACGTGCGTGTCGTGATTATTCAATGCAAATTCTGCAGAAGGTAGAAAGCGAACCCAATCGTTTTGAACAAAGTTTACATAAGCGCGAAGGTGCTGCTCGATTCGTGCATTCATTCGTTCGGTCTGTCCATCAGTTTGTGGATGGAATGCGGTTGACAAGCGATGATCTATCTGTAGAAGTTTACATGTCCATTTCCAGAATTCTGATGTGAATTGACTTCCCCGGTCTGAAACTATAGAATCTGGTAAACCGTGCAGTCGAAAACAGTCTCTGTAAAACATGTGTGCTGTGCTCCGTGCGCTCAAATCGTTACAAGGAATCATGTGGACCTGCTTAGTCATTCTATCCACCACTACCAACATTGCAGTGAACTCAACATTGTTCCAATCTCTACTGATAGGTAAATCAACCACAAAGTCCATCGCTATATTCCGCCAACGCTCTTTCGCAACAGGAAGAGGGCGGAGCAATCCCTGTTTACCTTCCCTCGAGGGTTTCGTACGAGAACAGGTATGACAATTTCTAACAAATCGCTTGACATGATGATGCATTCCGTGCCAGAAGAAAATACGTGCGACTGCTGAATATGTGGCAGCAGCTCCCTGATGTCCGGCCATTGGAGGATCATGATGCGACTGTATAATTTCCATTGCTAGAGACTTGTCCTGATCGCATTGTGGTACAACAATTTTATCACGATAGAATAGGAGACCATTGTTCCATTTGCATTCAGCTAGAGTAAAATTACGAATTCTTGGCGCTTGAATACTTTTGAGAGCCGCAACAACAGCGGAAATAGACTCGTCGGAAAGGCTAAAATGACGGATTCTCTCTACAAATGATAATGGCGATGGTTCAGAGGAGGTATCTTCATTAAGTGGAGCTTGTGATTCGAGCGAAACCGATAATTTGCTGGGTTCCAAGTCGGTAGCTTGTAATTCTGGATCTTCCATACCAGGAGACAAATTTTGAGGCTTCAAAAGCCGCTGTTCAAGAAATTTATGCAACATTGGGTCAGGGGAACCGGAGGGCCGAGAGAGTGCATCGGCAGATCCGTTCTGAATCCCAGGGCGATAGCAGATCTTGAAATTGAATCGGGAAAGAAATTCACTCCACCTAGCTTGTCGACGACTTAATAGTCTGGATTTCATAAAGTACTCAAGAGCCTTGTGATCTGTGATAACGTCAATAGGTTCAGAAGAGCCTTCAAGCTCGGGACGCCATTCCTCGAAAGCCTGAACAATTGCTAATAGTTCTTTGTCATAAATCTCATAATTAGACTCTGCAGGACACATTTTACGAGAAAAAAAGGCTACAGGTTTCCAGTTGTTGAACTCATCTTGCTGAAGCAGAACTCCGCCAGTACCACGATCAGAGGCGTCTGTTTCTAGGCGGGCAGGGCGATCCCAATCAAAATGACGGAGCGTTACGTCTTCTTTAAATTTACTTTTAATTAGATTGAATGAATTCTCCTGTTCACTACCCCACAAGAAAGGCTTATCTTTCTTCATTAAATCAGTAAGGGGCATAACAGCTGAACCAAACCCTTTAATAAATCTTCGGTAGAAATTTAAGAATCCAATAAAGCGAGAAAGTTCTTTGCAATTTTCGGGAGCTGGCCAGGACATAATTGACTCCAGCTTGCGTGGATCCATCTTGATACCTTCGGTGGTAACTATAAGGCCGAGAAACTTGACAGACTTTGCATGAAACTCACATTTGTTGATGTCGATCTGGAGACCAGCTTCTTGAAGTCGAGATAGGACCTTCTTAACGTGAGTTACGTGTTCCTCAAGAGATTGGCTGAAAATTAATATGTCATCAATATAGGCTGTACAGAATTCATCCAGATAGCCCTTGAGTGTGTCATTAATATAATTCTGGAAGGAGCTCGGTGCGTTCGCCAACCCAAAAGGCATGACTAGGTATTCATAGAGACCAAAGCGCGAACGAAAAGCTGTTAGATACTCGTCTCCCTTGGCAATACGCATTCTATTAAAAGCTGAAATAACGTCTAGTTTGGAAAAGTATTTTGCCTTTCCTAGGAGGCTCAATGTTTCATGAATTCGCGGGATTGGGTATCGATTTTTGATCGTGAGGTCGTTTAAAGCTCGGTAATCCACACAAAATCGAAGTCCGCCCCCTGGCTTTTTAACAAATAAAACTGGAGAAGATGCTGGAGAAGAGCTTGGTCGAATGAAACCTTTTTGGAGATTTTCCTTAATATACTTCTTTAAGACAAGAAGTTCTTCGCGAGACATGCCATACAAAGGACCCCATGGAGCTTCAGAACCTGGTTTTAAAATTATTCGATGGTCACTGGGTCTGTGAGGTGGCAGTTTGTCGGCTTCTTCCCGTGAAAACACAGAGAGGAAATCATGGTACTCCACAGGAAGTAGTTTAGCCGGGTCTACTATTGGTTTGTCCTTCAAAGCTTCATTTATATCATCTAAACTGACTGCCAAAATAGAATGATCCTCGCTGGTGGCAGACTCTTGAAAGGACTTCAGGTCGCAAGCTTCAATTGTCAAAGGCGCTCGATGGTTTTTGGCTGAAATTTTGGCAGACTTGAGTTGAGAAACATCCTCCGGATTAATAGCATTTGTCCTCACAGGAAAGTAAGTCGAGTGCTTCTTACAGGCAGGATGATCGAATAAAATAGTATTCTCAGACCAGAATACTTTCGGGTTATGCAATTGTAGCCAGGGTAGGCCAAGAACAATATCAAAATGAGCAAGAGTCGTAACAAATAGCAAGATACTTTCGGAGTGACCTTCAATTAATAATTTGGTTTCGGCTAAGTGGGTTATCTTACCCGCAGAGGATTCGGTGCCATCAAATACCCTAAGGGATCGAGGTACATGCAAAGGGATCAACATTAAATTGTTTATATGTGCAAATTTGGTATCAACAAATCCATAAGCAGATGCACCACTATCAATCAATGCGAGGGAGGGTATCGGTTTAGTATTTCGATTGTGTGCAACACAATTAATTACAAAATGACGTGAACTATCCCATGATCCCCGTGGATTGCTGCTGACGAAAGTTCTAATGTCGGTAATTTGCTGTTTGCAGGAGATTTCGAATAGCTTGGTTTAAAGTTACCTTCGGTATTAAATCGAACAGTCTTGTCTGAGTGGCCAAGATTCCTCGAGCTAGATGGTTTCACAGGACAGGAATTAATTAAATGCCCAATATTTCCACAATAAAGACATAATCGGTGCTGAAGACGTCGAGTTTTCTCTTGAGTTGTCAGGGGTCCATGAATTCTCGGATATGTAGGGGTCATCTTGGTAGTAGGCTGCGAAATTTTCCGAATGTACTGTAGATTACTCGAGTCCATGGGTTGTCTAATAGTTGATTTGGATAATGCATTCAAGTAAGAGTTCTGGTAGTTCTCGATATCATGAAGACGGGCCACAAGTTCTTCGAAATCAATCCTCTCTAGACCTCTTTCATAAATCAAGGCTTCTTTAAGATTTAGATTACAGTTGTGAAGGACGAGACCTCGGAGAAACACTGAATTTGGTTCGTATCTAGCAATTGATGCATCACGTCTAATTTCGGAAATCCAGACAGAAAAGGCCTTGTTCCCTTGCTTAGTTGAATGTAGTCGCTCTGAAGCATCACGAGCTAGATTAGGATCGTGAAAAACTCTATATAAAACTTGTATCATCTCATCCATCGAAGAGAAGGTAAGGATTCCGTTCTTTACCCATGAATGAAGATAAGCTTGACATTGGTAACTCAGGCGAGAATAAACATAAGTCATCCGTGATGATTCATTTGGAAAACAGTCATGGTTGACATTCAACTTCATTTGCACGCTATTTACCCAGGTCTCAAATTCATCTTTAATTCCTGTGAATATAGGAGGATCTGGAATTTTGGTAGTTTTAGCTGGGTTTGAAAATAGTCCACAACCCTTCATATTTTGTAATTCCTTATTGATTTCTCTTAGCATATCTCGAAAAGTTTCAAGTTCAGTAGAAGTGTGTGTAGTTTCTTCCAGGAGGCTTGCCATATTCAAGGCTTCATGTGTTATAGGTGACTTCTTTGGTAATGTTGCAAGATTTTTATTTTTAGAGCTTTTTGTAATGTCACGGACGAGGACGAGGACGAGGACGAAGACGAAGACGGAGACAAGGACGAGGACGAGGACGAGGACGAAGACGAGGACGGAGACGAAGACAGAAGCTGATAATGAGGACGATATATTTAGATAAATAATTAGATTCTAAAACATGAGTAATTTACAAGACAAAAAGCTACAGTCTAAATCCAGTCCCAGGGTTTCTTTAAGTACATGAGCACCAATGCTATAACCAAGGGTGTAATAGTCCACAGTTCTCACATAGCAACTAACTAATACTTCGAGTGGCAACTGTTGCTATCACAACACTGTAACCATTACAATTCCTGAATTATGTTATTGAATGTACGTCATGACTCGGTTGACTGGGTGCAACGCGACATCCCAGAGATGGTTTGTGACAAAAGGGGGGTATTTCCCACTGTACATTAGAACACACATCCATAGAGTCATCTACAATTTACTCACGATAAAACATCATATCTTAGCCGTCAAACGCAAGTGTATGTTCCCCATTTCATATACCAAGTAAAACAATCCTCCAGCCTAGCGTACTTTTTTCCGTCAGTGTACGCTCGTGTTTCTCTCCAATTGCTCAGCCACTTTACTTCCATTGTTACTTCTACAAACATGGCGGCTGCATATCCTTTTAAAACAGCAAATTCATTTTCAGTCTTTTCAGTTGATGTTTGTGGAGTTTCTATCCTTAACTTAGCTGCATTGTTCACATCATGTAGGTTCTTTATGAATTTGTTGCAGTAGGATTCTGTGTTATCCCCCATTTTGGTATTATGAAGGGCTCGGAGTGCTACTGAGTATGGGGTTGTAGCAGATTGCTGGTGCGTGTTTACCACCTCATCAAGCAACTGCTTTGCTGTACAGTGCCGATAATGTCTTGGTCGGATCTTCTCGTCTAAGCGTTGCAGTATTATATTTTGTGCCTCTATCTCTCCATACCTCCATACTGCCAACTTTTCCTCATAGTCATTCACCAAGTCATGACACACCTCAGTCGATGGTTTTTGACTTTCAAAGCTTGTTGGGGGAGTTGGTTTCGAAATTGGTTTTATGCCTTCGATGTTATGAAAGACATGGCCTAATACTTTGCATCGAGCTAGCTTGGCTTGTAGGTCGTTTTCCCAACTGACGAAGGAAACGCCTGGTGCCAAGACGATCTTGTTGTCCTTATGACCCATGGTTATTCTGTACTGTTCCTTATTTGATAGGCCCGGGCTCATAACCTATTGTGATAACGAGGTTATGTGAAGTCTAAGAATGGTCCCAATGGATGTAACAGTCAACTTGGGTGGATATAGGATAGCGCTTTAAGTCTAACATGAAGAAGACGAAGGATATGTATTGTAGATCTGCTATATTGATGACTCTTGAAGATAGGAGTAGAAAAGGTTGACCATGTACAGAGTTCTAGCAGCAGGTATTTATACACAAAAATGGTACACAAACTATACCCTCTATAGCAATAACTCCCAACAATTCAGCCATTCAACAATTATATCATTAGATATACCTGCGCCATATGATCATATTATCATGTATGGCTGAGATACTGGTGTTGTCATTTGCTGTATGTTAATGACGTATCATTGACACAGGATTGCCTGTCCTGCCGGTTACACTTGCCTAATACTAGCCATTTCAAGTTATGTGATCTATAAGTGGGCCTGATCACAACAAAGTTTAATGCATATTGGCATTTATTTCACACTAACATTCCATCACATGATTATGTCTCAAATGCAGGTTATAGGTTTCTCGGATCTATCACCGACACACATGTATTTAGCTTTATATTTCTGTCACATATATCTGTATATATATAGATCTACATCTACAGGGATCATAAATTATGATCCATGGAGATTGATAAATACTGGTCAAATACCACAGTTGATAAGATATGCACACACGCAATCTCACTCTTATCATCTCAGTTTTACTAAGAACCATACATCTCAAAACACTTGTTTCCAGTCAATTCTTTCTTCTACAAATTCATACTAGGCTTACTGTATTGGTCTAGCCGCCGACACTGATTCCGCTATAATCTCCATATTTGCTCAAGCTCATAACTTTAGCAGTATTCCCATCTTTTTTGGAGGTTTTGCCGGGTGGTGTGTGCATCATTGTTATGTATATGTACATAAAGGCGACACAACTAAAAGAGTAAGGCAATAGGTAGGGGTGAAGCTTAGAGTACGCAAGGCTCACCAACAAAGCTAACAATCAGTAGGTTTGTAAAGAAAGAACTAAGGCGAGGTATTATATAGACATTCTCAGGTCTTTGGAGTTAATAAGAGTTTAGAATAATGTGGAAACTCGAGGGATAAAAGACATTTGGCGAGTGGTGAAAAGCTGGCGTGGACTCAAATCATAAGATTCTAAACTAAAGAAAAAAGTATCTAGAAGGATATGAACCTGTATATATGTACCTAAGTGTTCCACTGTCAAATGGAGTTGCCAACACGAAACCTCCCGTCCCTCATTGTCTTCAACCCAAGGGTTTTGCATGAAAACCAATATCCATGACAAACTTTTGTATTGTGATTTCTCACACTCAAGACTAGTGTGTGTGAAACTAGTCGATGGAATCCCTGGATTGACACTGAGTCGGCTTAACGACTATTGGACCGGCAACCACGTGGCCACTAAAAATGTCGGGGCGTCACAAATACCCAGGCTACTGTTACTGATTATTTCACTATTTGCTTGCATTTAGGCCTGCACTCAGAAATAATTGTGCTCTATGCAACAAGTCTAGGTGCGTGCAATCCAATAATCTTAGGTATGCCATGGCTTCAGCTTCACAATCCCCTTTGTGATTGGAATGCTATGACAGTTAACTTTGGCTTACAATTCTGTCAACGTCAACGTCACCCATGAACAATCTCATCACCCGACTTTTACCAGCTCCCAAAAACCCCTGAACAACTTCAAGCCCCGCTAAAATTCAGACTATACCCTCTCCAATTGCACCAAGATTACACCAAGCCACTGTGGAAGATTGTCCAGTTCATGAAATCGAAACTATCCCTGACAATGACATGGAAAGTTCTATGTATCTCTTACAAAGAAAAGTAGACCAAGTTGATGAGAATAGATTTCCTCAAGAAAAGCATGAACTTTCGGTAACCGAGATCTGAGGTCTTCTACCTCCAGAATTACACCAATATATTGAACATTATTTTCCAAAAAATGATAAAATTCTACCTCCGCATTGTCCATGGGATCATAAAATAGAACTTTTACCAGGAAAACAACCCGCATTCTTTAAAAATAGGCCATATTCTCCAGGCGAACTTCGTTGCATCAAAAAATGGATTGACGAGATGTTAGAAAAGGAATTCATACGTGAATCAGCTTTCCCTGCTGCCGCCCCCTTCTACTTTTACCCAAACCTAGTTGTGGGTTGCGCATCTGCCAAGATTATTGTGGTCTCAATTTAGTCACTGTGAAAAACCGGTATCCGCTTCCTTTGATTCAGGAAACATTAGATTCAATATCTGCAGCTGAATTCTTTACAAAGCTTGATGTAATTGCCGCTTTCAATCGTGTTTGAATTGCAGAGGACCACGAGTGGATGACTGCATTTACTTCTCGTTTTGGACTTTAAAAAATGCTTGTCACACCATCTGGTTTGTGTGACACCCCTGCCACCTTTCAAAATTATATCAATCATATCCTTCATGATGCACTTGACGACTACTGTACCGCGTATCTTGATGATATCTTGATATACTCAAGGACCCGAGAAGAACATACAAAACACGTTGGTGAAATAATTCGCCGGCTTGGTGAAGCTGGTCTATAATTTGACATTAATAAATCATAATTTTACACCAAAAGACGAAGTCCCTGGGCCTGGTGATTTCAACAGAGGGGCTTAGTATGGACCCTGAAAAGATTAAAGCAGTAGTAACCTGGAAATATCCCATTACAGTCAAGGAGTTACAGCAATTTTTGGGCTTTGTAAACTTCTATAGACGTTTTTCCAGGAATTATTCACGCGAATTTAAGCCTTTGACCCACTTCCTACGAAAAAATATTCCATGGGCCTGGAAAGATGATCAAAAACATGCCTTCATAAATCTCAAAATTTTTTTACCCAAGCGCCAACAATGGCTCATTTTGATCATCAGAGGCGCACTATAGTGGAAACGGACGCTTCTAACTGGGCATCCGGCGCTGTCCTTATCCAGATAGGGAACAATAATATTTCTCATCCTGTAGCATTTTTTTCATCCAAACATAATCCAGCCGAGTCGAATTATAACATCTATGATAAAGAACTGCTTGCTGTTGTCAAAGCGCTTGATGAATGCCGCCCTGAGTTGTCAAGCACGCATGAATTATTTGAGATTATCACTGATCACAAAAACCTTCAGACGTTTCACACCACAAAACAACTAAATCAATGCCAGGTTCAATGGTCAGAATTCCTATCGCAATATAATTTTATGATTACGTACCGCCCCGGATCTAAAGCATTGCTTCTGGACACATTAAGCTGCCTACCAGGTCTGAAGCCAAAAGATGCATCAGATGAACGACTTCAGAATTGCTTTCTCCCGCCAATACCATTAAGTAAACATAAAGCTAGTCCTGTGAATAATCCGGTCTCAAAATGTAAAAATATTGTTCCTGATAATGTTGATTCTATCAAGTTGTTGACTCCTGAGCTGACTTTGTCTGATTTAATAAGTCAAGCTTATATAACTAACTAGACAGCTCTATCTATGGTAGAATGCCTAAAATCCTCATCTAATAGGTGCTGGCCGGTTTCCATCTCTCACACGCTTCGAAAGGACAAGATGAAGTTTAAATTAATTGATGGACTGATTTACTTCCGTAGTCGACTTTTTATCCCTGAAAATGAAGAATTACGTCTTGAAATTGTTTACCACACTCATTCATCTGATCCTACAGGTCATCCTGGTTGTGTCAAAACTCTAGAACTTGTCCAGCGTACTTACTAGTGGCCGCAGATGAGTCAATTTGTGGCTGATTTTGTAAAAGGATGCGCCCTCTGTTTTCGCACAAAAACTCCCCGCACTTCACCACCTGGCTTCTTGAAGCCTCTCGAAATTCCTCTTCGTATGTGGGCCGATATTTCTATTGACCATGTCGTAGATCTCCCACCATGTAAGCGCAATGGAAGCACATACCTTCATATCCTTGTAGTTGTTGACCGACTTTCAAAAATGCGGCATTTCATCTCTGTCACACCTCTGGACGCAAGTGAGCTCGCTGATTGTTTTGTACAAAATATATATAAGCTGCATGGTGCACCTGATTCAATTATTTCTAATTGTAGTTCTGCTTTTGTTTCTGAATTTTGGCGCAGGCTGAACAGGCGTCTATCTGTATCACTGAAACCCAGCTCACAGTCAAATTTCGCAATACCGAACAAGTTGGCCCATGAGGCAATGATTCAAGACTCTCCACCTAATCAAATTTTCACACCGGACGAGATCAATCACCACCAAAACCTCATCAAATTTGCAAGTACGACTTAGTACATCCTTATTTCAATGATCACACCTCTCGTCGACTTTCTCTGGCCTCAATTCACCACCACGTACACGCCCACGCCGATATTTATACCCGACGGAGGAAGCAAAGCGTCGCGCACAAACCTGGGAGACAGTTCTTTGGGATGGGCGTGAGAGAGATTAGGACAAGCTCACAAGGTGCTGCAGATGGTGGAAACGATCTCGACGAACGTGAATTTTAGAATTTTGACGAGTTTTCGAATTGAGCTTTGTGCGTGCGCCAAGACTTCGCTTGCGAGAGTGCGGGCGACACTATAAACGCCGCCGTGGTTGGATGGTGCGGTGGTACATCATCTTGGCCGGTTTCCCAAGTAAGGTCTGGATAGCAAGGACACATATCCCACCCGAGACAGGAGACCGCTGGTTCGAATCCGGCAAAACCTAACTACATTTCTCGCGGCGCTGGTATGCATGGATGATGAAGGCATGCTTGGATAATCAAAGGTTTTAAATTCCCTTTGGTGGGTACTTACGGAGGAGGGTTGACTGTTTGTGTAAGCGAACATACCTCATAGTGGTATTTGCGAATGAAATCCAGAGTATGAGTGTCTCTAACGTCAAAAGAGTCATCCTATATGTATACATAGTACCGGTCATGTGTCATAGCTAGATAGCTGAAAACACATTAAATGATTTAAAAAAAAAAAAAAAAAAAAAAAAAAAAAAAGAAACCCAGCTCAGTCTTTCACCCACAAACTGATGGCCAAACTGAGATTGTAAATTTGGCTATGAATCAATACCTTCGAGCTTTTTCGAATTTTACACAAGATGATTGGGTCGATTGGCTGCCTCTAGCAGAATATGTCTCTAATAATCTGGCAAGTGAGACCACAGGAGTTTTCCCGTTTTATGCCAATTACGGAAATAATCCTCGCCTTGGAATTGAGCCTCCGGATCCTCGACCCCCCAATTTAACTGAAAGCGTCAAAAAAGAGTACTTGCGTACCGACATTATAGCAGAGCGGTTTGATCGTATACTTGGAAAACTACATGCCCTTACAAGGCAGTCACGAGACCGTTATGAAAACAATGTAAATACACGAAGATCAGAATCTCCAATATATCAACCTGGAGACAATGTGATGATTAGTTTGAAGAACTTGAAGACTATTAGACCAAAGAAGAAATGGGACGATAAATTGGGCGGACCTTATCGAATTCTCAAAGCAGACAATGGCGCAGTAATTGTTGATTTGCCAGACCACATTCATGTTAACAAAAGTTTTCACACTTCATTGGTAAGGCCATGGAAAGAACCTGTAATTAATGGTCAATCAATTATCAATAATCTTGAAAATCGAATTGTTGCGGGTCGAGTTGCCGAGAGGGACGATGATGGAAACATCATGGATAAATGGGAGTTCGAAAAAATATTAGATGTTCATGCTGATGATATTGAAAAATCGGGGCTTACTTATCTCATTAGGTGGAAGTATGACAAAAATCCAACCTGGCAACCTCAGGCCGATCTTAAAGGTTGCAAAAAAGCTCTTCGGAATTTCCATCTTCAAAATCCAGAAAAACCAGGGCCCCCTTATGGAATAAATATACGACTAAATTCTAAAGCAGAAGCGGACTCTCGATTCCGTCGTTCCAAAAAATTACGACGCCCTACATTGGAGATCAAGAAATAATAAGTAGTTGCCAGTGAAAGTATGTCACCAGAATGAATAGCTGTCTGTATGAGTGTATCCAAAATGGGTTTATTTTGTGTCTAAGGAGGAAATCTACATAATTGTGGCATCAACCCCTAGATTATTCCTTGCTTATCGCTGACATAATTAACTCATAGGATCCGGATAAACTCCGGATCCCATCTGCAAGGAAATAGCCTGTGATATTGCCCTACATGTTCCTGATAAAATTTCATAAGCATTTGGGGACCAAACTATGTGGAGGGAGAAGTACTGTCACGGTAGTAAGATGGCAGCTGGCGTCTTTTAAGGTTAAGCGATAACTGAGCCTCTATACGCCATCGTCTAGATAGATAGTCTTTCCTCTTCTCATCGCACAACTCAAATATAATACTTTACCACGCACTTAGTAAACCTGCGCTGTGACAAGTAGCTACGAGTAAACTTCTACTTGAAACCGCCAAACAGCCAGCAAGCATCTCTCACCCGTCAGACAGTCCAACAAAAGGAAGTCAATTGTTTGAGGAGCCAGAAATTCAAAAACTTAGGAATCGAGCAGTAGGAAAAGATTTATCTTTTCATGATGTTTATGCAAGTCTTAAAAGAGGAGACCGATCATTACCAAATTCTATTGGACCTTCAATGCAGGTTACGGACTGTGCTTTCGACAACAAGAATGCTCTAGTCTACAGAGGCGCCCTGTGGGTTCCAAACTGGGAACCTCTCTGTACCTCCTTAATTCAAAAAGTACACGATTCTCAGATGACTGGCCATCCGGGTAGAGAAATAACTCTTCCAATACCTTCACGAAGTTTTTTTTGGCCTCAACAGTACAAAAACGTTCGGAAGTTTGTAAGAAACTGTCATGTCTGTGGTAGGTCAAAAGCTTGGCGATAATCATCTTGTGGTTTACTCCGGCCATGTTACAGGCTGTAGCCTTGTATGTGGATCCGGAACTATCCGGCTCCGGCTATGAACAAAAACGCGCTCGATTGGAACAAAACATCTTGCGCGCGCGTTGTAGATATTCTCCTCCTTAGATAAAATATAAATTCATTTTTGGACCCATAATTGTGAACAGCAAATGTGAAGTCCCTTCACAGGCCACTACCCATACTAGAGCGATTTCACAGCGAGCTAGAGATAGATTTCATGACCGACTTGCCTGCGACTAACAAAAACGAGAGATTTCACATGGTTATACACGATAGACTTCTAGGAAGCGCTAAGTTAGAAGCTATGGATACAATGGAAGCCGAACCTTGTGCGGAAAAATTTGTTATGAGCCACTGGCGCTACTACGGCTTCCCCAGCTCCCTAACTTTAGATCGTGGGTTTAACTGGGTCGGTCACTTTTGGAAAAGACTTTTTCAACATGTTGGTATTCAACAGCGTCTATCAACAGCATTTCATCCTCAGACAAATGGAGTAACCGAGAGAATGAACCAAGAAGTACTGACTGACCTTCGAGCTTATATCTCCTATTCCCAAGATGATTGGGCTCAGCAACTTCCATCTGCAATGTTTGCCATCAATAACAGGATTAGCTCAAAAACCGGGTTTAGTCCTTTTTTTTTGACTTATGGTTACCATCTCAAACTAATCCAACGCTGGTCAACCTTATGTAGCTCAGGTAAATCCCCTAAAGCAAGGGCTAACGCTTTCATAAATCGCCTATATGATGGTTAAGAAATCGCCAAAGCTGCAATGAAAAGAGCCGAGCAAGTTATGGAGCACAATGCTAATATGGGACAAAAACCGGCTGATAAGTTAAAGGTAGGGGAAAAAGTCTGGCTAGACTTGAGAAATGTTTCCACCCCACAGCTCAAAAAGAAATAATCATGGATCAATGCCAAATACAGAACAACGCGGGAGATTGCCCCTGATTTCTATGAACTAGATCTGCCAAGTAATATCCATTCAAGATTTTTTGTTGATCTACTCTGTTGGGATTCTGACAATCCATTTCCTTCCCAAGTCACCAATGATGGTCAACCCCCGCCACTTCTAGACGGAAAACATCCCCTCTATGGAGTAGAAAAAGCTCTCAGAGCCCAATCTTTCCGAGGAAAAAGATCTGTCTGCGTTAAGTGGACAGGTTACAAAGAAACAACTTGGGAACCCTGAGAAAATCTAATTCTTGCTGATGCTTTTAAAAACTTTATTGATCAATACGGCGATGGAGACAATGTTTTTGACTCCAAGACAGGTAGCTACACAGGTTCCAGAGGTAAGAAGAAGTTACCGCTTCAATAATAGTTGCAAATATGCCCGGGAGGAGGGAAGTAATGTTACAGGATGTAGTGTATAAACTCCTGCCGTTCACTGTGAGCGGCCCATGTATAATGCTGGCCTTAGGATCCGCTTATTTATACTCCTGCAAAAATATCTTTCCTTTCAAGATTGTCTTATTCTGCATTGTAGTTATTCATGCATTATCATGATTTTAGGAAATCAGAATAAACTTTGTATATTTCGTTCGATTGATTAGATAACGACCACATTCCGTGACACCAGCCTCCAAGACTTTCATGGCGCCTACAACTTCCGCGTCAAATGCCTCTTCTCCAGGAAGTGGACCTGAATCACTTCCAACTAGCTTGCCGCCTTGGTATACTACATGCCCCCAAGCTCATTGTCCAGGACCTGATGAAGATCCCCGAGAGTAAGCACAGACTTTTTTAGCTGGCATGGAAGCTAGCTATAATCTTTTGCTTCTTGACCTAGCTTCATTTTTCTGAATACATATAGTCAATGTTGGGGACCATATGGAAAGTATAGCATTTCATAGCCTTCGGCTGTCGTAACTTGACACATGCCAATTTGCTGGCGTATTGT
Source organism: Blumeria hordei DH14 (assembly GCA_900239735.1). Lineage (NCBI taxonomy): Eukaryota > Fungi > Ascomycota > Leotiomycetes > Helotiales > Erysiphaceae > Blumeria > Blumeria hordei. The sequence goes on from OENG01000023.1 coordinate 1,293,332, forward strand.
TGGAAATGGAGACACGGAGTGTTGTGGACGTATGGGCCCTCCATTTCGTCTAGGTTCCCGACACGATCTTGTGTGTATTTAAGAGGTTGGAATGGGTAATATGGTAGCGCTTCAGGCTACCTATTAGATATATGAGCGGCTGTATGGCGTGGGCACAAGGAGGTTATTGGGGGTTTTCTATGCCTAGATGGTGCCACGCTCGTTTATGGTGTGGCTTAGGTTACGTGTCGCTTAAATTTGTAATTGTAGCGCATACTTTCCACACTTTTAGCAGTAATCCGAACATGACACTCTTTTAGTCAACTTCTACTTTCGTTCCATAAATATTGCGCCCATTTTATGGCGCGATATTTCCAACACATATCAGCCACCATTCTGGTTGTCGGAGCAAGCGATCTCTTTTTCCAGATCTAAGACCTAGACGTCTTATTGTCTCATTTGGGCCCTCAGCCGCTTGATGGGTTAGAGGATGCCAGACATCCATTCTTCATATCCCAGCTGCAGATCGCAGCATCTTTTGCTAGAGAATGATGGATATCTGTTAAAATTATGGAGTACAGAGATAAGTCAGGTGATGATTAATGGCAGTTATTGATGAGGGGTTTGGATGTTGAGCTTTCTATTATTTCTATGTTGGGATACACATTGTCGATCCTACTAAGCTCGATAATTAGTAGTCCCGACAGACTGGTGTTTGGCGAACGGAGATTGCGTATACCCTGTGTTAGCGTTGTCTACTGCTGTTAATAGGAGATCCCGCACGGCTATCTATTGGGATTAAAAGGAGTCTGGTATCTGTGTTTAGAAGAGTAGTCGAATTGACATCCTTTTATCCTTCATTATTGCATAAGCTTCCCTCTACCAACAAGTCCACGAACTAAGTAGTGGGTTATACATTTCAATAATATCGGGGGTATTACTGCTTCATGATGGGGAGCCCTCTTGGGAGGGCCACTCGGATAACTTTCATAATCATTTTGTGTTGTGCTGGCTCGGTTGAGTTGTTAGGAAACAGGGGAACAGAGGATCGGCTGCTGTATTAGGAAAGGGTGGAAAATACAGGCTGGTGCACAGACGCTGTTCATGTACTTTACAATCTCTTCACCTGCCGAGTTTAGTGAATCAATCTATCCAAAATAATATCATACTTCACATCATCTTATCGGCTTTCTAAATATTGATCGTCGATTCTGTTTATTGGTCTGTAATGACAGACACGGAAATAATTCATGAGATTGCTTAATGAGAGGCTAGGATTGATTCCGATATTATTTTGGTAGAAGACTTGTCCCAACTATCAGAGGGCTACAGCGTCTTTATCTATCTACAGGTAAAATCCCCCGTATCCCATCCATACTAGCCATACAGGACCTAGCATATTAAACTTGATACGTATCATCATTTTGGGGTTGAGGTTTACCGTGTACTTGCTACTTGAGTCGCGTGCCTGACTACTATGAGACACGCTCAGGTATCAATCTAATAACTCATACCAAACCCAAACTACTTCACCACCCTGAATATGACACCATGAATAGTTGTAACAGTAGCCTGCAACCTAGCACAATTAGGCTAGAGCTCGTAGACTAAGACGTAATCCGAACATCATCCATTAGATGACATTATCAATTGTCGGGATTCACATCTAGCATCACCTTCATAGATCACCATTGTCAGTAAGAGTTCACATTTGATACCTACTGACACCCATTTGGCCACAGTGATAAGCACTCAGTGTCCATCATGCCATCAACCAGCGTGAGCGCACCATCTCCGCGACTCCCCATTGCACATGAGCCCGTGCCACTCCACCGGCGGACAGCAGAGTCATTTAATCGCCATATACCTCACAGCTCATAACCACAAGACTTCTTTTATGTCTGAGCGAGAAGCCTCAATTAAAGTTGATGGAACTACATCTCCAACATTTGAAATCCACTGTGGTCTTCCACAAGGGTCTCCCGCCTCTTCAATCCTGTTCCTACTGGCAATTGAGGGCCTTATTGAAATGTATAACCCACTACTTAGTTCGTGGACTTGTTGGTAGAGGGAAGCTTATGCAATAATGAAGGATAAAAGGATGTCAATTCGACTACTCTTCTAAACACAGATACCAGACTCCTTTTAATCCCAATAGATAGCCGTGCGGGATCTCCTATTAACAGCAGTAGACAACGCTAACACAGGGTATACGCAATCTCCGTTCGCCAAACACCAGTCTGTCGGGACTACTAATTATCGAGCTTAGTAGGATCGACAATGTGTATCCCAACATAGAAATAATAGAAAGCTCAACACCCAAACCCCTCATCAATAACTGCCATTTGTAACAGCTGTTAAGCCTAGGGATTCCTGTAGCCTACGCTGGCTAGCGCAGGCAATGAATGCAAGGGAATCTTCGGGAAGGATCTCGGAATACAAGGAGCTTAGAAGATTCTCAATGAACTTTCTGGAAGCATACTGAAGGTTCATGAAGACAACAGGTGTACCAAGAATCTTCTAGGGTATTGTCGAGGATTCCATGTTATTCCAGATATAGGGAGAACCTTACAGAAGAGGAGTATCTTAGAGTGTATATATATTTGTATTCTAGCTACAGGAATTCTCTCTCTAGAGAATTATAATAAATATACTGTACCTGCAAGATCGCACATGCACCTTGTACTGAAACCGTGACACCATTAATCATCACTTGACTTATCTCTGTACTTCATAATTTCAACAGGCCTCCTCAATCTCTCCCCAAAACGCTTTGGTTATGCAGATGATGTGGCACTCATAGCGTCTGTGCCATCTCTCACTCAATGCTCAGAACTACTCCAGAAGCAGTTAGACTCAACCCTCGCATGGGGGCGCGAGAACGGCATCACTTTTGAAGTGTCTAAGACTGTAAAGGGTTTAAAGAATTCAGAAGTACTTGAAGTCAATAACGCAATGGAAATGAATAATTTTTCCTTGGGGAAAGCTAAACTACCGTATCGTATCCTGTCCTTTATGTCTTCCGCGTACGCTAGTATTAATTCCCTCCTTTAGCCATATGAGAATTAATCCTTTCTTCCGGCTCTCTTCCTTGTATCGTACTCCCTTTAATACCCCCTTAGAGTCCCCTTTCGTCTATCCAGGAGCTTTGCTCTGCCACTACCCTACCTTGTAGACGGAGTGGTCCTAGTGACCAGTCCCAATCCGGGCAAAGCCTGTCACAAAGACTGAGCTGCAATATTCTCACCGAAAGCATGGATCCCCAGAAGAGCCCAGCGTATACGCTAATGAGGTAGAGGTCACTCCAAACGACCACACACGCTGGCTCGGGGAGGACGAAGGCTGAACACCTGTCAGTGGTGTCCTCTACGAACCTGGGGGTGAAATATTCCCCCAGAGCCGAGATTCAGTCACGACAAAGGGTGAATTTGAGAGTTTTCGTCGAGTTGGCGATCGGGAGGAGTGGTGTTGGCTCATTTTTGGTCGAAAATCCGACTTGCAGAGATTTCACGACTGCACAACTCAACGAAATCAACCATCTACACCCCAGATACGAACCGCAGATAGGCTATAACCTGTCTGATGTTTGTATTACAACAACCGACACCTTTAAGGTCTTAATTTCTTTCTGGAAAATTATTCCCTGCCAAACTCATCTCGCGGCCCTCTCCATAATCATCTCACCACCTATCAAAGCTATCCCATACCTCCAAAAGTCAAATCGCCAACAAAGAAATAAGAGGATGTCCCACACTCCGTAACTACCAGTCGCTGTGAAGGTACGGTCGAAATACCGGCCTTAAATGCGTCCTCATCTCGGCCAAGGGCACCAACAACTCGACCTATGACGACTCGCCACCGACGAAATACGTACAACGTTTCGCCGGCATACTAACTAGAGCGTTCGACAAAGGCTGGGGCACCGGTGCCTCGGTCTTGAGCTCTCAGTCGCATTTTCGACCTCCACGGTTAGGGGTACGGCAGCGACGGGGCAAGGCCGGAGGGGTGGACATTCTACAAAGTTTCTAGAATGACGAGGTTGACCAAAGGATAAAGGGATACTGTATGGAGGAAAAATAGGGAATATAAACTGAGGAGGACTTGGTGGGCGACTGGATGAGGCCTCCAATGAAGAAATCGACCCCTGGATGACAAGAGGAGATGCTGAGATGAGCCATAGCTTGGACTGAATTAAAGGGAAAAGTTACAGATGGCGAAGGTGTCAAGGGCTCGGGCGCGTGGTGGCCGAGGCTGAGGAGCAATTTGCGCTTCGGCGCGTCAGAAGAGGGTTCTCTGGACGGTTGGGCTTGACATGATTCAACACATGGGTGAAGTCTAAGGTGGTCCGGTCATTTATGTGGGACGAGGTAGATATACTTAATGGTAGTCAACCTGATCCAGCCCGGCTCCACTCGTGCTTAAGCTCCAGTAGGAGTGCGACGGGAACCAATGTACCTAGCACGTAAATGAACAAAACAAAACAAAAACACGCTGGCTCGGGGTCATCTTTGACCGTGACCTTCGATTTAGAGAACATGTAAGACAAACATGCGGTAGATCCCTGGCCATCACGAGCCACATAAAAAGCCTCTCAAGAACCACTCGAGGAATAAGCCCCCTTCTCTTGAGACAATCACTCCAAGGAGCAGCTTTTACAACCTTGCTCTACGGGGCCGAGACTTGGTATTCCAAAGGAACCCCTAAAGAACTAGTACTTGGAATACAACAAAGGATAAACGACGCGGCCTGAGCAGCTCTCTCAGTATTCCGAACGACGCCAGTTACTGTACTTCTTCGGGAGACAGGTTGGGGTCCGGCACGAGCCTGGCTGGAACGTATCCAAGATCGCCTAACTGTACGCATAGCCTCGGCAGACCCTAGACACCCCTTTGTAGAAGATGGAATTCTACAAGAATGCTGTGGATCCGACAAAGAATTTCTCCAGAGCTCTCAGAAGATACTATCCCCCCACCATGGAAAGTTCATCGGAATATATCTTTGAAAAAGATCGGGGCATTTGGTCGCAATACTGGAGTCGATGCCTTCTCTGGTTGGTTTGTTCTACAACCATTGTTGGACCTCACTGTTTTCTCCGATGGTGCTTTGATCATGAACCGAGCAGGAACAGGATTTCGATACGACGTGGCGCGTCATATGAGATAGCCTGTGGAACAATACCTCTAGGTGTTGTAATGAAGGCAGCAATATGACTGCAGTAGACAAATAGTTCATATTAGAATAACATGCACTGGCGCCATGAGAAATGATAAACCTTTATCATCACTCACTGGCATGAATAGTAATTAGCCAATAGATGCCTTACAGCATACATTGGCTTCAGGATCTCCAACATCCTTCCCATTTAGATTAGATTAGGAAGTATGGTGGAGTTTACACTAGTGTGCGGAAAACCCCGCTTTCATGTATATAGAGGGACTTCTCGCTACACAGATAGAATTACAGCAATTTCTTTACAATTAACTATCCATTACACATCAGTAGACTTCGTCGTACATTAAACACATTCATCATAACTCTAACTCATCCTCATACTTGGTATGTCATTCTTACAATCACCGGAACCATTCTAGTTCTAGGTACCTCAGCAGAAGTTTATGATGCGGAAATTGCCGGAGCGACTGAGGGGCTAGCGGCCGCCATCCGCAATCCCATGTAATTTTATGCGACTAACGAAACTGCCTGATGGTTCCCCGGACATTCTGGAATCCCCGGAAACGAAGCAGCAGACTCTCTAGCCAAGTCAGCATTTCTAATTCCCACATCGTTTCTCTCTATGTCCATAGCAAGGGCAAAAAGGAAGGTGGCTCAACTCTACAAGGCCTCCAGCGACGCCTTATGGGAACGAGAGGCTCCGGCTAGATATAAAGAACTCGGAATTGGACCCAATTCAGGAATAGCCCAAGAACTGAAAAGCTTAAATCGGCGGACATTTGGAGCGCTCATCGCAGCTCGTTCCGGACACGGAGATTTCGCCCTTTATCATCGACGTTTCGCACACGAAGGTGCCCTTATGACTTGCTCCTGTGGCGAAGGAAAAAGCCCCGATCACTTCTTCTTCTGCAGTGTAGGAAGAAACCGTGCTCGTCTTCGCGGTGGACCTCGTCAACCTTGCCCCGGCATCAAATGGGTACTTGGCACGCCTAAAGACGCCCTTGCCTTCGGAAAATGGGTCGAGGTGACTAAATTCTTCGACGAAATCCAAAGAGCCCATTAGATATTTCCAAGTGAAATTCTAGGATCGGCTGTGGGGTTAATATTAGATAGAACTATGTATTCCTATTTTCTTGTTTTGCGAGTATAATTTAAAACTACTTATTAAAAACAAAAAAGTGAAGTTCCTGGTAGAGGGAAATTTGCTAAATTCAAATTGGAAAACAGAGTGGCGGACAGCTGCTTGTTTGTTCACTAACGATCTAGGTGAAGTAACTACCGTCGCACTCCTACTGGAGCTTGAGCTCGAGTGGGGACTAGCTGGATCAGGTTGACTACCATTAAGTATATCTACCTCGTCCCACCTAAATCACCGGACCACCTCAGACTTCACCCATGTGTTGAATCATGTCAAGCCCAACCGTCCAGAGAACCCTCTTTTGACGCGCCAAAGCGCAAATTCCTCCTCAGCCTCGGCCACCACGCGCCCGAGCCCTTGACCCCTTCGCAATCTGTAACTTTTCCCTTCAATTCAGTCTAAGCTATGGCTCATCTCAGCATCTCCTCATCTCATCCAAGGGTCGATTTCTTCATTGGAGGCCTCCTCAGTTTATATTCCATATTTTTCCCCCAAACAGCATCTCTTTGTCCTTTAGTCAGCCTCGCCATCCCAGAAACTTTGTAGAATGTCCCCTCCTCCGGCCTTGCCCCATCGCTGCCGTACCCCTAACCGTGGAGGTCAAAAACGCGACTGAGAGCTCAAGACCGAGGCACCGGTGCCCAAGCCTTTGTTGAACGCTCTAGTTGGTATGCCGGTGAAATGTCGTGCGTATTTCGTCGGTGGCGATTCGTCATAGGTCGAGTTGTTGGTGCCCTTGGCCGAGATGAGGACGCATTCAAAGCCGGTATTTCGACCGTACCTTGACAGCGACTGGCAGTTACAGAGGGTCCGGCATCCTCTCACAACTTTGTTGGCGATATGACTTTTGGAGGTATGGGATAGCTTTGGTAGGTGGTGAGATGATTGTGGAGAGGGCCGCCAGATGAGTTTGGCAGGGAATGATTTTCCAGAGAAAGAAATTAAGATCTTGAAGGTGTCGCTTGTTGTGATACGAACATCAGATAGGTTATAGCCTGCCTTCGGTTTGTATCTGGGGTGTAGATGGTTGATTTCGTTGAGTTGTGCAGTCGTGAAATCTATGGAAGTCGGATTTTCGACCAAAAATTAGCCAACACCACTCCTCCCGATCGCCAACTCGACGAAAACCTGCAAATTCACCCTTTATCGTGACTGAATCACGGCTCTGGGGGGATATTTCACCCCCAGGTTCGTGGAAGACACCACTGACAGGTGTTCAGCCATCGTCCTCCCAAGTAATCGCGTCCTTCGCTTGGTTGTAATAATTAGTTTAAGTAGCACTCTGATACTCTGTGGGTTTAATTAACAACTCTCAACTATAGTTTTTAGACTCTTCAATCTCCCCACTAGCTTCACTAGGTAATATTATACCAGAAGCCTAACAGCTTAAGCTTCTCCACCAAACTTCCATTATAACAGGTATTACTGCTGGAAAGAAGTCGTGAAGAGGGCATAGGAGGGAGTACACTACCCGAGGCATAGATACTCCCAGCCTGTAGTCACAAAGGACCTACTTGTCCTTGCATGGTCATAGACTTTATAGGACAATAAACATAAACAAAAAGTGCTATACCTTGTTGGGCAACCTATCCTTATTAACTATCAGTATATTTAGGCCCCTGCTAGCTGATATAACCTCGAAGTCAGTCGTGTCCAGCTGGCCGGCTCCCGAGGATACTTTAGATTCGTAGAGTTATCTTCGGATTTAGAGATGTTTTCGGAATTAGCAAAGCCCCAGCGCCCAATGGTTCTTATGATTTTCCCCAGCTGTCATACACCCGCAAACAGCCATTGTTTTGTCTGCTCAAGAGGGGAGATGATGACGGGATAACTACTACTCTAAATTTAGTCTCAAATGAAAATTTTTGAGGTATTATCCCTGGGTGGATGTCGTTATGGGGGGCACAGATATTCCCGGTCCATAGGTAGAAAATCCTAGGTGCCCAGGTCTAGTCATATACTCAAGCAGATACTAACTATAAGTAGCCGCCTTAATTTGAATTTCAACTTGGTCCAACTAATCATTGATGTATATCTTATCTCAAATTAGAACCATAAAACTACGACTAGAATAATTAAATTGTAGGTTGTACCTCTGATTAAGCACCCAAAAGTAGGATTTTGTGAGGCCGAACCATATCCATTCGTTGACACACAAGAATTCAAATCCAGAATAGCGATGATGAAATTAGTCATTACATGACTCATTTGCTGCTAATTCGGTGGGTATATAAGCTCCATTATGGGCTGACTCGAATGCTTGATCTTCTGATCTTGTAATTACAGATTGGTAACTCGGCGGTATCTATCTAACCATTTATTTCAGATGTAATTTTATTCCATTCTTTGCATGAATAGAGAACCATGTCTACCGTCACAAAGTCTTCAAACACATGCGCTCGTTGCTGCATATGTGTCAATTGCTCAACTTGAAATCTGGGGCTACTCTCTAGCTGTCCGGTGAAGATGCAGAAAATTTTCGGCATATCCCTTGCAATAACTGGACTAATTCATTCAATCAAATGTACAGATGTCCCGTACTCGGACTTGTATCTTCCGGAAGGAACCAATGGCTTTGTGTGTCAAATGGATATATTTACAATCGATCGTGTTCGGGAAGTAGCTCAATATGCACTTGAATCAATTTATACTAGAACATTTTACCAAAAATATCCGATAATGTTTGAAGATACCCATATTTTTAATGAAAAAGTTGATATTCTACTCTCATTTCCTATTATGCACAATAGGAAATCTTTCATTATCGGTAAATTATGCTCTTAGGTTTTCTTCCCCATCATCATGACTGCAACTGAATCAAAGACAAGGGAATCCAGGAAAAATTCGCGTCATCTTAAATATCTGGGGACAAATCATTGGTGTATTAGTGGAAAACTACAACAGCCTAAGCAAGGAAACAAATTACGAGAAATGCAACCCGGTACGCATGAGTGTTGAAGAGGATAGTATCCAAAATAGCTATTTGAATGAGCTTTGGGATATAGCTTTTCCCACGCTTGGATTCAATTGTGGCTTGAATTTTTTTCCAGTGCTCACGGTTAATTCGATAATGATTGTGCACCAAAATAATCATGAACTAGATAGGGGGAATAGGAACTCAGCCTACCTTAGAAAATATACCGGATCTGATTTCAAGGGAGTTAACCTTTACTCCTACCCTGTGCGCAAGAGTGGACGTGAAAAAGCAATTTTTGGTATATTTATTTCCCTCAACTGATTTATTCACAGATCTAACCTCCCTTCGCTAGGTATGCCTGGTGTATTCCGTATTGTTTTTGATATGAACAATTATGAGTTCAAGGGGATCATCAATGTGGATGATAGCAAAGTCAAGTCTAGAACTGTGTGGGATTTATCATCAATCCCACCCCATAAAATTTATAGCCCGTCCTCCGTCTTAAATCTTGGGAGAGAGCCAGACAATTATTGGCCCAAGACTTGCCGTGGACGCAAGTTCAAGGCTAAAGCAATATGGCTTTATTTAGAGTTTGTCATGAAAAAATGGCCGCCGTACATGAATGGTAGTAAACTCAATTTCCCTATTTTAATAGATGAAGTATTACAGCTCTGGCCCATCAGAGCTCGAGGATACTATCATAACGGTGAATCCTCCTCATGAATCACTTGAAATTAAACTAATCATACAAATCCAGATCGCCAACGCGCATATGCATTTGCAATAGGTCATGATACTAGCCTTGATACCTACAGCCTGTACCAGGCTAATGTACGTCATGGCAAATTAGGTAATTTCGGAGAGTGTATGGACTTCACTCAAGAGGAGATTCAGTTTGTTCGGAGAGCTATTGGCCTAAGCGCACAATCCTAGAGAAATTCATTTTTTAACGCTTGTGAAAACTATTCTTTCCTTCTATGACTATCTAGCAATCTCATTCATTGCTAATTTTTAGTATTTAAGAAACTTGAAACTGAGCTTTTGATAAATAGATTATTCAATTTTCCTAATTTAGTGCCTTGGGACCCATGCAGTTTTTATCGGAAAATATGTACTTTTAGTAGGATGACTCAATTCGAAGTTTCGAACACTCAAACTCAGATTTCATTTGCAGATACCACTCGTGGTTAACCCTTTCGGCGCAAAAACTCTTCGGTGCATACTAACCAAAGGGCAAAGCGTGAGAAACCTATGGTTATCCGATTATGCTTTCATCATCCCACGCATGTAATATCACTGCCAGAGAGAGTGGTGTATGGATTCTGCCGGGTACGACCTGGCTTTCTCCTTACTCATATAGGGTAAAACTCTCAGTGTCTATTGGAAAAAATTGAAAATGAAGCCCATGTAAAAGCAGATGAAATTTGGTGGCGTATTTTCTGGTTTTAGCATTCATTCATAGTTATAGACTCAGCATGGACTTAAATTCTATTCTATTCTATTCTGTCTGGAATGGAGTAGGTGTTCAAGCTACCCAGAATCTACTAGGGAGAACGGCCCGAGCGGTGCACCACTGCACTATCCAGCCCTAGCCGTCATACCAGGTTCAAAATTGACCAGTTTAAACTAACGTCTCTTTTTTTTTTTTAATCATTTAATGTGTATTCAGCTATAAAGCTATGACACATGACCGGTACTATGTATACATGTAGGATGACTCTTTTGACATTAGAAACACTCATACTCTGGATTTCATTTGCAAATACCACTACGAGGTATGTTTGCTTACACAAACAGTAGACCCTCCCCAGTAAGTAGCCACCTAAGGGAAATTTAAAACCTTTGATTATGCAAGCACGCCTTCATCATCCATGCATACCAGTGCCGTAAGAAATGTAGTTAAGTTTTGCCGGATTCGAACCAGCGGTCTCCTGTCTCGGTTGGGATATATGTCCTAGCTATCCAGACCTTACTTGAGAAACCGGCCAAGATGATGTACCACCGCACCATCCAACTATGGCGGTGTTTATAGTGTCGCCCGCATTCTCGCAATCGAAGTCTTGGCGCACGCGCAAAACTCAATTCGAAAACTCGATGTCAAAATTCTAAAATTCACACCCGTCGAGATTGTAGCCATCCGCTACATCATCTTGTAAACTTGTCCTGATCCCTTTCACGCCCATCCCAAAGAACTGTCTCCCAGATTTGTGCGCCACGCTTTGCTTCCTCCGTCGGGTGTAAATATCGGCGTGGGCGTGTATTTGGCGGCTAGATGAGGCCAGAGAATAGTTGATGAGAAGAGTGGTCATTGGAACGAGGATGTACTAAGTCGTACCTGTGAACTTGATGAAGTTTTGGTGGTGATTGATCTCGTTTGGTGGGAAAATTTGATAAGGTGGAGAGTCTTGAATCATTGCCTTGTGGGCCAACTTGTTCGGTATTGCGAAATTTGACTGAACTCGACTGGGATAATATTTCGCTCTTAGGTTCGTAGAGGGCACCGCGTACAGGTGTCAGTCTTGTCCTCCAAAAAAAAAAAGAAAGTAATGTCTCATTGGGCTACAAATGAAAAAGTTAATCGACAGAGAGGATGAAAAATAGGCTTATTATCAAAACATGACCCCTTCAGCATGTAAACGAGAATTACAACCGAGGGACTGGAAGCAGTGTATTAGAAATTATTATATCGAGTTGAATTGGTTCAGTACAGAATTGGTGTGCGCATCCACTACATGCTCATTATTACACGCGCTGGTATGCGCTTACGCGCTTATCGCTCCCGCATTAGCGAATATTTACGAGACACAATATATAACCCATTTATCCCGTTGCCTGATTAGCACGTGATATGCTCTGCACCTTTCAACTTTAACACTCCCCCACAGAGCTTGTCTCAGTGCTTTGTATGACTCTAGTCGACTACACCCAGTTGTGATTTAAACCTCTCAAATTTGATTCTCATCAATGGCTTTGTCATACCATCTGCTACCATATCAGCAGTGGGGATGTAAGTAACTTCAAGCTTTCTTCGTTCAAACAAATCCCTTATATGATGATGACAAACATCAATATGCTTAGATCTCTCATGGAGGTGGGGGTTTTTAACGAGTGCAAGCGCCCCTTGATTGTCACCCAGTACTTGTACTAAGCCGGGGTTGTTCCCAATATAATGAGAACAGCTAAGATCTCGAAAGACTTGAGCAATCCACTGACCTTGCTTTGCGCAAGCTGAAAGTGCTATATATTCAGACTCACAGCTTGAAGTAGCTACCGACCTCTGTTTCTTGCTGAACCAAGATATTGGGCCACCGTAGAACATTGCTACACTTCCGGACACACTCTTTCGGTCTGATTTGTCGCTCGCCCAATCGGCATCAGAGTATACCACGAAATGACTGTAGTCTCCCCCAGGACCGAAGCGAAGTCTCTGGGATACGGTAGATCGTAAATAACGGAAAAGTTCCTTCAAGGCATGGCCATGGTGTTCTGCTGGATCGGTCATATATTGAGAGAGTTTTCCTAGAACAAACGCTATGTCAGGCCTGGTTAGTACCATTGCAAACATCAAGCTTCCTATTCCTTGTTGGTACTCTGTGATATCGATTCTTGTATCTTCAGCATTAGCAGGACGGAGAGCCTCGTAGTCAGCTGCGGGAATTTTTTTCAACTTATACTTGCTTGCAGACATCCCAAATCTCTCAAGAACCGCTCTAAGGTATTGTTCTTGATCAAGAAAAACAGTGTGGTTAGCACGATCTCTTGTAACTCTCATTCCAAGGATCTTCTCGATCTCCCCCAGATTCTTGGCATTAAATCTAGATGAGAGCTTTTTATAAAACCAGACCAGGTCTTCGGTCTCGGTAGCTGCCGCAGCTATATCATCGACATAAACTAAGAGTTGGACGTGCCGTTGTGGATGGGTGAATAAACAAGGATCAGCAAGGCTTTGAATAAACCCCCAACGTATAAGGTTAGATTTACAAAGTAAATTCCAATCTCTGGCTGCCTGTTTAAGGCCGTACAGGCTGCGCAGAGCCTTTAATGCGTGCCCTTTCTTGACAGGAATGCCTTTTGGTGCTGAAAGATATATGTCTTCCTTGAGATGCGATTCGGTGAATGCATTTTTAATATCAAAATGATGGCATTCTAGATTCTCCCTAGCGATCCTAGCGAGAAACAGGCGAAGAGTATCCATTCGAACTGTCGGAGCGAAAGTCTCGGTATAATCTTTGCCATGGACTTGACTAAATCCGCGAGCTACAAGTCTAGCTTTGAATCGTTCAATAGTAGCATCGGCATTAAGTTTAACCGTGTATACCCACTTAGTTGAGACTAGATTTGCGCCTTTCGGTGGAACTACCTCTTCCCAAGTGCCATTTTCACCTAAACTAATGATTTCTTGTAACATCGCCGCTTTCCATTCTTTACTGTATGTGGAATCACTGATAGCTTCGTTGTAGGTTTTGGGAATTCGGATACCGGCAATTACTTCAGCCGGAAACGAGCACTCTAAAGCATCTTTCATATGATTTATATCAAGTAATCTAGCGGCGAATGCTCGAGCTATTTTCTGGTAACGCTCATCCTCTTCTGGAGAGAGATCACTCAATTCTCTTCTCCGCTTTGACCTGGTAAAATAACGCGGTCTCTCGGGCTGCTCGCATCGCCTTTTCTGAGAACGTTTTTCACTATCTAGAATAAAATCGGTATCGGTAACCGTCCGTTTAGACCTGGTGGCATAATCTTGCTGATGAGATTTTTCCGGATTTGAAGCTCCAGATTTGATTGTCTTTGTGGAGTTAGATGTCATTTGGTCGGTAAAAGCATTTCTTGACTCTTGTCTATTCATTTTGTCCAAATCTTTTTGGTGAGACTGATTTTCCGGACTACTTTCATTGTCCAGAGAGTCTTGACGAAATGTTTGATTTGGATTCTTATCCTCGCCCGCAGAATTTGGATAAAATATTTTCTCAGAACTATTTAGTTTGCTTATAACATTTTGGTGAAGTTGTTGTTCTGGAGTAATTTCTTCATCTTGAGGGTTTCGATGAATTAATTGATTTTGATTGTTTTCTTCGCCCGCAACATTTAGATACAATTTGTTCTCAGGACTATTTTCTTCGTCTAGAGTCTTTTTTTGAAATTGTTGCTTAGGGCTACTTTTCCCGTCCAGAGTGTTTTGTTGAAGTTGTTGCTCAGGATTGTTCTCCTCGCCCGGGACCTTTTGTTGAGGTTGTTTCTCGGGGCTACTTTTTTTCTCTAGAGAGTTATGGTGAGGCATTTTCTGTACCTGTGGCATCGTTGCAGACGGTTCAATGTCTGTCATTATAGGTGTATTCAAATTTTGTTGGAGACTTCGATGCCGGGAAACACTAGGATGGGGTATTTCAGCATCCTTTCTCGGTCTTCCACGTGGTTTTCGATCATCGAATTCATTTTTAGTCCCGTTTGGACCTGAAGTACAGTTTCTTAACCTCAATTCGACAGTGCCTCCCTTAATATGCTCCATGACAGTAAGCCGGCTTGTTCGTGATGTGTAGCCAAGTTCTGGACTGTAGACTCGGAACTGTTTATTTGTTGTATCACTATATCCCATAAACACACCAACTCTTCCACGATCAACTAGCTTGTCTGTCCTTTGTCCCTTTGCAATGGTATTTGGATTTATGTAAGATACACATTTGCTTCCCCAGACAGCAATGTGCTTGATATCTGGACGAATACCAGTGAAGGCTTCTTCTGGACTTACTTGCACACCATCAACAAGTGGCCCAGTTTGCGTTCGATTACGAATGTAAACATCAGTTTCAACAGCTTCATCCCAAAATTCCAAAGGAAGATCCGAGTCTTTGAGTAATGCTCTCATACCATTCTCGCAGCTTTGAATATTGCGTTCAGCAGGGCCATTCTGATTTGACGTGGCTATTGTTGTCGATTCCATTTGGGTCCCTTGCTGTACTTTCCATCTAGCTATCACCTTGAGGAGTTCCCCTGCATTGTCGGAACGGACTGCCTTTATCTTTTCTCCAGATTGAAATTCTACTCCAAGCTTCCATTGATCCAGTGCAATAATACTTTCATCCTTAGATTTGCAACATAGGACCCAAAGTTTTCTCGTACAACTGTCGAGAATAGATACAAACCATCTATTTCCACGTAAAGATAATGGAAATGGTCCAGCAATATCGATATGTATTAAGGCGAGTTTTTCAGTTTTCCATTTAGCTAATTCTTTAGAAGTTTTATTCCTCATTTTTGTCAGCAAGCATACCTCACAAATGCGCTCCTCAAGAGAAGGTGGTACTTTGATGGGCCGAGAAAGATTGGTTACATGGTGAAGTGTTTTCAGCTTTTGTGGTCCTAAATGAGAAAACCTTCGATGATACAGCATGTATCGATCTTTCTCACTTGCTGATAATGTAGTTTCTTTTATTGAATTTGAATCTTCAGAAGAAACATCCATGGCATCGGGTGCGGCATTAAAAGCACAAGGCTGGACAGATTTAAACGCTTTCGATATATGTGATACTATATACAATCCATTTTTCATAGTGGCGGTGATTAAGATTCTATTTCCTTTTTTAAAATACATATAGTTTTCATTAAAGGCACCTTTTAGGCCCTTATTTCGGCAAATCTGCCTTCCAGACATCAAGTTGATGCCTAAATCAGGGACTAAGAGAACATCCTCTAATATCATGGATGATCCATCGTTGCAAGCAAGCTTAACAGAGCCCTTAAAGTTTGCAAACAGCTTTCCGCCACCAACTAGTATTGTTCGACAGGGAATTGGTGTTAAGGACCTGAACAGAGATGGTTGGTCAGACATGTGTGTAGATGCACCAGTATCGCTGGCCCAGGTGGAAGGAGAGACCTTACTGATTAGAGCCCGTGATATTTGCGCATGATCACAGTTATCCAAGTCATCACTCGAAACCCCTAAGCCGACTTCGAAGTCAGACTGTGTAGTGGACTTGTATGCCTTGCCTTTTCCTTTGGGATCTACCTTTTTTTGTTGCTTAATGACCGATTTAGGCTTGTCTAATGGTCGAGGACGGTATTTAGCAGGTCGGTTGATTTTACTCTTACCCCTTGTCTGGTCGTCATTGGCTGTGCGAATATGTTCGCGGACTGCAGTTCTGGCTATATCCATGTATGGACAAGCCTTGATAAAATGCTTCTTGTCACAGATGTAGCATGGAGAGGAGAAACCAGGCTCGTCGCTATCATCTAAATGTGAGCGCTGACGCGGTGCTGGTCTTCGTGTGCCGCGAAATTTAGAGGATCCAGCGAATGCACCATCATACTGGGTCTCAGTCGCCATCCGTGTTTCTTTTAACTGCAATCGCTTTAGTTTTTCCTCCACAGAAAGACCAGTTTGTGCATCTAGTGTATCGATTGTTGCCGTAAAATCCTTGGGTAGTGCACGTATCAGAATTAATAGTAGGGCTGGGTCTTGATATGTGTTCTTTTGGCTACTATCGGCAGCACACAACTTTCGGCGGTAATCTTTCAACCTGTCCCAAGCTTCAACGATAGACATATCCTCCAGATTGAATAGCTGAATCTTTGTCATATATTCATTTGCTGTTGAAGGATCTGTTTGCCGGTACTTACTCTGTAGATATGTCCATAGTAAGTAGGCCGAGTCGTATTCATCGTAAAGTGCTTGATCATCTGGAGATAGCGACCTGAAAAGTAAATCAATTGCTGTGGCTTCGTCCCTGTAATACTGTGCTATTTTTTCGCAATTCATTCCAATTTTGCCTTTAGCGGTAGTCTTTTGCTTTTCATCATCACTCAGACTAAGCTTCTCGAGGTTCTCTTCTATATCACGAACAGGAGCTGAAGCACAAGCAGCGGCCATTGACTGCTCCACGACGTAATAGACTCCTTTGCCGCGAAGTTTCACCTTGTATCGTCGGAACCAAGAGTCATGGTTTTCACCATTTAAAATTGGAATTCCCCAATAGCTCTCGCTTGATTCGCCCATATTTGGTGACATATTGTTTGGGATGTCGATTATCTTTTCCTTGTACTTTCCTAGTACCGGAAGAAAAGTCGCTTTAGTATGCTTCTTATACTTTCGCTGTAACGGAGAAGCGGGTAAGAGATTGACTGAGTCACGGTCTCTGTGGTCGAATTCAATCAGATTCTTTAAAATAATTTAATACATATGCATCCGGACTTCATAACCTATCAAAACATGACCCCTTCAGCATGTAAACGAGAATTACAACCGAGGGATTGGAAGCAGTGTATTAGAAATTATTATATCGAGTTGAATTGGTTCAGTACAGAATTGGTGTGCGCATCCACTACATGCTCATTATTACACGCGCTGGTATGCGCTTACGCGCTTATCGCTCCCGCATTAGCGAATATTTACGAGACACAATATATAACCCATTTATCCCGTTGCCTGATTAGCACGTGATATGCTCTGCACCTTTCAACTTTAACACTTATAAGAGATCATCACACTACTGAATAAGAAACGGTTCAAAAGTAAATCTCTCGGATCTAGCAATTACAGTATGTATTGGTTGGTGCTTTTATTCGGTTCACCGGCAGTATCAAAAATCTACTTCAAAGTTTTATGTCTATATATATATATATATCTGATTTGATTTCATTATCCTGATTTGGCGCCCCAAGGGCCCATGCAGGTGTCAAAAATCTGTAAAATTTACACGGGAGGAAACATTTATGATGAAAACCTCCCACAACTTTCTGCTTGTTGTCTATGGTTTTCACATATTTTCTTGAGGAAGCGCAGTTACACTGTGAGTGAGTGGGTTTTTATTGTACTACTTGAGTCTTCGACTATCTAGCACATTGGGCTCCTCTCTGACCCAGGCCACACCTTGTACAGTGCTCCTTGCCTCTTATGTTTCATGAAAGATCATTGATATATTGCCCTTGATGAATAGCCATTCAGCTCAGTATTTACCCATGGAATTCAGCCACCTTTTCCACGGAACCTTCTACCCAAAAAAAACAAATGGTAGCGATGGAAACTGCGTGCGCGGGAAAAAGTCTCAAAAAACCTGCGGCCCCAGCCAGGCGAGGCCTAGACACCGGGACTACACGAGGTGCGCATATTCATCTATATCTCCATTCTTTGTAACAGTCGAGGCCAACTTGATCCAATCCACCATCTCCGTATCGGGTGCTGGGTACGCTCCGGAAACTCATCGGATGGCTTTTCCTCCATGATCAAGGGTTGGTGATGAGTAGGGCCCCGACCCTACCATCTGATCTGATCGTGGTTAGCTTCATGATAATGGTGATAGGGAGTGTGCTTAGGGATGAAGACGATACAGACCGCGAAAGCGATTGGGAATCCTCATCGAAGTGAGGACTTTGTTACTCAATCTCGGCTCTGCAGACTCTACAGTGAGAGCTGGAGGTTCGTAGGGGACACCACTCACAGGTGTTGAGAATAGTCCCCCGCAGTTACACTGTATTGCCATGCATAAAATCAACCCCATCACCTCTAATCGCCCCAAGCATTACTCGACCTGTTCCTTTCTCTCAGCAGCATTTCGACCGCTTTTGTCATCTGGAATTGCTCTATCCACCCATTATTTAGTACCCACTGTGTTATCCTTTTGATGTCTCCAGGATTATTTATCATTGCTTCGTAGAACCGATCTTTGGCATGTCTCCAGATCTCAGCTCTACCATTCGACCATCGGGGGCAGGACATAATCATACGCTTGAGGCTCTGTGATTGGTAGCCACATGGACAACCTGGACTTAGTACTTCGGGTACTTTCCTTCAATATAGATACGAATTGAGCCCCATGTGCCCACTTCGTATTTGCATCGCTAGACTGCTTTGGGCCCTTGATATATATATATATATATATAATTATACAACGTTGTGCTAGCTCACAAATAATCCGCAATTTTTTACATTAGAATTTTCGTATCTTCACCTTTTCCCCCTCTCCCTCCCTCTCGCTCTCGTCGCATTCTATCAAATAATTGTGATCGAGTCACTGGCATTTTCATTATGCCACCTGTTCGAAAAAAGCGTCCCAACGCCAAGTTGGACAACACAGGAGTCCACCCGAGGGCTCTCGAAAAACTACTTGGCCTTGCCTAGTCTCCGAAATGCGCGGAGATGAGCATGGCCTCTAATAAAGGGAAGGAAAAAGCCCTCCCCGCTGTCACTGAGCCCGATACTGACATGATCGGGTCTGTCAAAATTGTTGAGGAAATTCCTCAACCATCCTTCATCCCCAACGGGATTAGGGAATCGTCCAAATCCCCTCCAACCGCAGCAACACCGTCGGAAAACGCTGCACCCAAAGCAGTGTCAAAATCAACATCGCAGCCAAAAGCTGCCACGAAAGCAGAGTTTCCCCCCGAGATCCGACCAATTGTCGAAGCTGAACAATGAGGCGCTGCCGAAACAGCGGCAAATCTGGCCCTCTGTTCCGCCGCCATCTCAGGCGTCGAAGCCACCCTCCTCCCTTTGACCAACGGGTCAAATAGACAATTCGTAGACTCGATAAGAGTCTACTTACGCGCCGCAATTGCGCAATACATGGCCGCGTGCCCTGCCACTACGCCACCCGTTCTCCCTCCTCGCCCAGCGAACTCAATCCCAAGGCCTCCCGACACCAGCAGTAAAACAACTCTCGCCATCCCAGTTCTGCCCGTCAAAAGCACTTGGGCCACGGTGGCCAGAAACGGACTGGGTCAAAAAGCAGTCTCTACTGCCAAGGCTATGCCGCGACCTGCAGCCAAAGCCCAACAAAAAGAAACCCCTAAGGCAAAAGTCGACAAGCGACTGTTCCTTCGCCTTAAAAAGGACCACCCGTGGCGAAAACTGTCCACAAGTTGCGTGAGAAGTAAATTGGAGACTAGATTCCTTTTCTTTCACGATAAAATAACCTCGCTTCATAGAGTGAGGACCGGCTTTTCTATGCTAGCAAAGAACAAAAAAACACAACAAGAGATGCTAGATGGCTCTTCGAAGCTGGCGAGTGAAAACGTCAAACTCAAGGCATTTTCAGATCTTGTAGCCTTACACATACCGAACGTACCTGTAAGTATAGTTACAGAGCGAGGCCTCATGGCAGTCGATTCTGAGTGGGTCTTCGACAAGATCGCCGTTACAATTGGCGTGAGACCAATACATGTCCGACCTCATGGGACGTGTCGGCCTGGGGCACCTTACTGAAACTGGCATGCTATTTTCGACCGGGAAGTCGCCCCTTGTGCGGGCTTCCGCCTCTTCGACGAGTCTGCTAAGGCTACCATTCATAAGCCTTGTCGACAAATTGAACAGTGTAGACGCTGTTTGGGCTTCCACGCCACCCGTCGTTGCTCCTGCGCTCCAGCCTGTCACGGACCAAGGGCCTATTCTAAATCAATAGGAACTATGTACGATGATATGTGTGCTATTCTGTTCTATTCTACCTTAATCTGTTCTATTATTTTCTGTTCTATTCTACTTCGTTCTGTTCCGATCTGTACTTGTCCATGCTTTTCTATACTACTCCATTCTATTCTGTATCAGAGTATACTGGAAATTTCGAGAACAATAGAGAGGAGTATATAATGGGTTTTTGGGATAACTCTAGTTCGGTAGATTATGGTCTTGTGTTTTTAGGAACTCTTTAGAATTATTGAATATTATCTTATGTCGAACTCTTGAACTGTCGAACCCTTGAATTATCGAACTCATGAACCTGGGAATGCGAACACCTCTAGTACCCTTGACATTACCATAATCTCTCTAAACATGTCGTCATCTGGATATGGTGACGAATTTCCCATGAAATTTGAAGATATTGAAACTATTGAACAATTTGTTGATGGAGTGGATTCCAATCCGGAATTAATTTATGGAGCAATAACGAATTTATATCGGTTAAGAGACAAAGCAGAAGTCGAACTGGAAGCTGTTAGGAAAGAGATCGAGTTTCTGAAGAAAGATTCGAGGATCGTATCTAAAAATAATTACAAAAATATTGCATCTCTTCTAAAGACGGCCCTATTTTCGACTCCCTTCAGATCTAGCAAAATTCCTCACCCTACAGTTTTCTATGGCTTTAAGAAAGACTTCTTCACTTGGAAAGAATCATTACTCTTGAAACTTAATGCAAATGCCGACCATTTCCCTTCTGAACAATCTAAAATGGTTTATGTCTACTCACGACTCAGCCCTGATTGTCAAGCTCATATACATAGCTGGATAAAAGATGGAGTTATTTTGTTTTCGACTTGTGAAGTGATGATGGAGACCTTGACCAAGATCTTTGACGATCCTAATCGAATTCGGAATGCCAAGTCAAGATTATACTCAAACAAACAACAAAATAAGTCTTTTGCTTCTTGGATTGTTGAGATTCGCCGCGATGCCGCTATTGCTGGGTACACAAGCTATGAATATAATCAGCTAAAAGATCTTGTCCTCCATAATATGAATTTAGAACTTAAGAAAGCGTTAATTTACGAAAGAAACATTGACTCACTCGATTTTGATGAGGCGATTTCAAGGCTCCAAGATATTGAGAATTTCCAACGGTCTTATGAAAGTGAGGCTGCGCGAAATAATTTGTGGCGAAAAATTCAGTCCAAAACGTCGCCGTATGCTGCCCTCACCAATCGTCGTTTAAGTTGTGAGAACCTGGGAGATACTATGAACTCATCAGCCGCTAGAATTGCTAGTCAAGGACCCCTTACTCAAGAAGAGAAATTCAACGCCAAAGGCTTGGGTTATGTTTCTATTGCGGTCAAGGAGGGCACCTGGCGAAATCTTGTGAACGGGCGCGCTCGAAGAAAAACAGTCACTCAGCTGAGATTCCCACCATTGAGAATGGGCCGGGAAAACTTAAGAGCTCTTTCGTAAGTCGCCCACAGAGTTCTAGCCAAATCTTGTCAATATCCTCGGTAGCTGTTGGAAAGGAATCATGGGAAAAGACTGGCCATTTTGCATTAGAATGTTTGGTCAGAAATAGATATTTTCAGCCAGTCCAATCTCTTGCACTTCTTGACAGCGGTGCCTCTGCTTACGGATTTGTGATACCAAGTTTGCGCATACGAACAATCTTGATCTTGTACCCTTGACGCGACCGCGCTACCTCCGAGTTTTTGATGGATCTGAGTCTTCTGCAGGTCGAATCACTCATGTAGCCAAAACTAAACTTGAAATATCTGGTCACACTGAGACGATGGTACTTTTTGTAACAACCCTAGCATATTTCGATATAGTATTGGGACTCCCGTGGCTGCAGCAACACAATCCGGAGATAAACTGGCTTGAAGAATCGCTTGTCTTCAATCAAACTTGTTGTCGCAAGCATTCCACATCACTTCCAGTTTGCATCAAAGCAGTTTCTCCTGTTGTTGTTGCACAGAGACGCGAAACCAAGGAAATGAATAGAGTTGAGAGAACAGCAGAAACCTATGACGCACAAAATTTCGAAGAATTAGTTGCCAAAGAAGACCTAATTGTATCAGCAATTACTCTAGAAGATATTCGAGAGGCCTTACGGGATAAACCTCGAGTTGATCCAGCTGAGAAGCTACCAAAAGAATACCATGGTTATTTGAAAGTATTTTCGAAAGACGACGCTGACAAACTTCCTCCATCTAGGCCGAGCGATCATCGGATTATACTAAAGCCGGGTTCCGAACCCCCCTGGGGGCCACTGTATGGAATGTCTCGAGAAGAACTACAGGTCTTAAGGAAATACATCAAGGAAAATTTAGATAAAGGTTTTATCAGGCCAAGCTCATCTCCAGCATCTTCCCCAGTACTTTTTGTCAAAAAACCTGGTGGTGGGCTTCGTTTTTGCGTGGACTACCGGGCTCTTAACGATATAACTATTAAAAATCGCTATCCCATTCCGAGAATTAATGAAACTTTGACACTGCTTGGAAAGGCCAAGTTCTTTACAAAACTAGATGTGATTTCAGCGTTTAATCGTTTGCGCATAGCCAAGGGCGACGAATACCTGACTGCCTTTCGTTCCAGGTTGGGCCTTTATGAATACCTAGTGATGCCATTTGGACTTGCAAATGCACCTAGCTCATTTCAGAATTATATCAATGATACGCTCAAAGGCTATCTCGATGAGTTTTGTACTGCCTACATTGACGATGTTTTAATATTTAGTGAGACCTTTGAGGAACATCAGGTTCACGTTAAAAAGGTGTTGGCACGTTTACTGGAAGCTGGTCTGCATATTGATATTAGAAATGTGAGTTTCATATGCAGTCTATCAAGTTTCTCGGTTTGGTTATATCAACAGAGGGCATAAAAATGGACCCTACTAAACTTGAAGCAATTGAAAATTGGTCGAGGCCGGAATGCACAAAAGATATTTTTAGATTTATTGGCTTAGCAAACTTTTATCGGCGATTTATCCGGGGATTTGGGAATATAGTTATGCCTCTAACAGATTTAATGAAGAAAGATAGACCATTTTCGTGGGGACCGGAGCAGGAGAATTCGTTTCTAGAGTTGAAAAAGAAGTTTAAGGAAGATGTAGTTCTACGGCATTTCGACTGGGATAAACCAGCTCGCCTCGAAACTGATGCATCGGATCGTGGAACGGGAGGGGTACTACTTCAGCCGGATGATACAGGACATTGGAGACCAGTTGCGTTCTTCTCGAAGAAAATGAGCCCAGCTGAGTCTAACTATGAAATATATGATAAAGAACTTCTGGCCATTGTACAAGCTTTTGAAGAATGGAGGCCGGAGTTAGAGGGAACCTCTGACCCTGTGGAAGTTGTTACAGACCATAAGGCCCTAGAATATTTCATGAAGTCAAGGCTACTTAGTAGACGCCAGGCACGTTGGAGCGAGTTCCTTTCTCGATTTAACTTCAAGATTTGCTATCGTCCAGGTACACAAAATACCCCGGCAGATGCACTATCGCGTCCCTCTGGATCCCCGGATCCCTCACTAGAGAAATATCTCGAACAACGTCTGCTAAAACAACACAATTTATCGCCAGGGATGGAAAAAGACGTGCAGGATATCTTAATGGGCGAAGTCGAAGAACGTGTAGAAGTTTCTAGTACCTCGGAATCTGATTCCGAAGAAAATGGACCTACATTGGCATTTGTGGAAAGGATCCGGAAATCAACACGGCAAGATGAGAGCTTGTGGCAGTTATTAATGCTATTGAAAATGGAAACGAGCATCGAGTTCGTAATTTCACTATTGCTGAGTGCTCATGGAATGATGGTATCCTTCGATATCGGGAGAGAATTGTGGTCCCACAGTGCAATGACGATAATCTTTTAACAACAGAGTTAATAACGTCCTACCATGAGCCACCAGCGGCGGGCCATCAAGGCGCAGCAGCGACTTATGCTGTGTTAGCTCGAGACTTTTTCTGGCATGGTATGTTACAACAAGTAAAGAAATTTGTTAGGAATTGTCATACCTGTTCGAGATCTAAGGCCTCCCGCGAGGGAGCACAAGGGTTACTGCGTCCACTTCCTATTGCTAGAGAACGTTGGAGACATATAGCCATGGATTTTGTGGTAGACTTACCTGTCAGTAAAGACTGGTCTGGCGTGGAGTTTAATTCGATGTTTGTGGTGGTTGACCGGATGACTAAGCAAGTACACATCACACCCTGTAATGACCTGACCACTAGGAACACTGCATACATGTTTTACCGCGACTGCTTCCGACTGCATGGCCTACCCGACTCTATTGTGTCCGACAGAGGCAGCCAATTTACGGCTGAATTTTGGAAATGGCTGTGCAAACTATTGCAGATTGATCACCGCCTGTCGACTGCATTCCATCCGCAAACTGACGGCCAAACAGAACGAATGAATAGTCGAATCGAGCAACACCTAAGAGCTTATGTTAACTTCGCGCAAAATGATTGGGTTCGCTTCCTTCCATCGGCTGAATTTGCGCTTAACAATCACGACTCTCAGGTCACTGGCGTTTCCCCGTTTCTAGCGTGTTACGGTCTAAACCCTCGTTCAGGATGTGAGCTTTCTGCACCATTACACGGAAATCCAGGACCAGCTTCAATTCAGTTCGATCGGCGTGAGGCTGAAGATCTAGTATTGAAATTTAAGGAAATTGACAAGTTTATTATTGATAATATTCTACTCCACTCTGCAGAACATGAAGAACAAGCTAATAAAAGTAGAACCGCTGCGAGAGATTTTAGACCAGGAGATAAGGTGTGGTTAAATTACAAGAACATCAAATCACTTCGACCTTGTCGTAAACTGGATTTTAAAAAAGGAGGTCCATTTAAAATCATTGAGTCTGTCGGAAACTACGCATATAGGCTGGAACTCCCCTCTTCTGCAAAAATCCACCCTGTTTTCCATGTCTCCCTGCTGTCTCCTGTGGCTAATGATCCACTACCCGGACAAATTTTGGAACCAGGACCAGATTTAGAGGCCGAAGATAATAATTGTGAATACGAAATTGAAAGAATCATTGGGACACAATGGATTGATGGTGAATTGAATTATATCGTACGATGGAAAGGCTACGGACCACAGGATGATTGGGCAATCCCAGCCTCTGAAGCCAAAAATTTTAAAGAACTAGTTACAGAATTTCATGAAATGAATCCCTCCGAGCCATATCCTAGTGACAAACAACCACAGGCTAAGAAACAACCAAAACGAAGAACAATGCCTCACAGGAGTTCGGCTCGGATAAGGGGAGGGTAATGTCACGGACCAAGGGCCTATTCTAAATCAATAGGAACTATGTACGATGATATGTGTGCTATTCTGTTCTATTCTACCTTAATCTGTTCTATTATTTTCTGTTCTATTCTACTTCGTTCTGTTCCGATCTGTACTTGTCCATGCTTTTCTATACTACTCCATTCTATTCTGTATCAGAGTATACTGGAAATTTCGAGAACAATAGAGAGGAGTATATAATGGGTTTTTGGGATAACTCTAGTTCGGTAGATTATGGTCTTGTATTTTTAGGAACTCTTTAGAATTATTGAATATTATCTTATGTCGAACTCTTGAACTGTCGAACCCTTGAATTATCGAACTCATGAACCTGGGAATGCGAACACCTCTAGTACCCTTGACACAGCCTGCTGGAACTGCGGATCAACTATGCAGTCGGAAGCCGAGTGCAGGGCCCTCACGTAGTGTCGTAACAATGGGGGACCCCACTGATTGGATTCTTGGGCCTGCCAAGTCAGACCTAAAAAATCCGGACCGGTGACAAAAGAGCAGCTCGTGTGGATCCGCCAAATCGAGCAAGGGGAATTCTCAAAGGTGACTAGAGCTAGGGCTGTAGCCAAAGAGGCCGAAGAGGCTATCATCGCCGGGGCGAAGAATGTCTCTATGGCCGAGGCAACAGGTTCCGGGGCACTGGGAGCTGAAGAAGAAGTTTGAGGACACAACAACCTCGACAATGTCCCCATTCGGGACATCTACTAACCAATAGTAGGATATCAGCTGGATAAAAGGTGGCTGCTAACTCATCTACCGCTCTCAGCAGAGATTGAGTAAATTTGTCATTTGGAAGGTGTGGTAGACGACGGAATGTGTGAGGAGCACATTGACTGGGTCCATTATGGAGAAATCTTCTGGGTTTCAGAGTTTTGATTTTTTTGATTTTTTGATTTAGTTTAATAAGCTGCAATTTTGGTAGCTATTCACGAGGTTGGAACGAGTTAGGCTGTAGGAAAGTGTTGGTATCACAGGTATGTGATATCCGTTGCAACTTATTGGTTATTCTTGATATCTCGTGTTGTGCTTGCTTTCTCTCCCTCTATCTGCTACACTACTTGGTATACTCTACAAGGTCTGTGTAACTCTACAGTCGGAGGGCAAGACTGACACCTGTACGTGGTGCCCTCTACGAACCTGGGAGTGAAATATTCTCCCAGAGCCAAGTTCAGTCAAATTTCGCAATACCGAACAAGTTGGCCCATGAGGCAATGATTCAAGACTCTCCACCTAATCAAATTTCCACACCTGACGAGATCAATCACCACCAAAACCTCATCAAGTTTGCAGGTACGACTTAGTACATCCTCATTTCAATGATCACACCTCTCGTCGACTTTCTCTGGCCTTAATTTACCACCACGTACACGCCCACGCCAATATTTACACCCGACGGAGGAAGCAAAGCGTGGCGCACAAACCTGGGAGACAGTTCTTTGGGATGGGCGTGAGAGAGATTAGGACAAGTTCACAAGATGATGCAGAGGATGGAAACAATCTCGACGGGCGTGAATTTTAGAATTTTGACGTCGAGTTTTCGAATTGAGCTTTGTGCGTGCGCCAAGACTTCAGTTGTGAGAGTGCGGGCGACACTATAAACACCGCCATGGTTGGATGGTGCGGTGGTACATCATCTTGGCCGGTTTCTCAAGTAAGGTCTGGATAGCAAGGACACATATCCCACCCGAGACAGGAGACCGCTGGTTCGAATCCGGCAAAACTTAACTACATTTCTCGCGGCGCCGGTATGCATGGATGATGAAGGCATGCTTGGATAATCAAAGGTTTTAAATTCCCTTTGGTGGGTACTTACGGAGGAGGGTTGACTGTTTGTGTAAGTGAACATACCTCATAGTGGTATTTGCAAATGAAATCCAGAGTATGAGTGTCTTTAACGTCAAAAGAGTCATCCTACATGTATACATAGTACCGGTCATGTGTCATAGCTTAATAGCTGCATACACATTAAATGATTTAAAAAACAAAAAAAAAAAAAAAAACTCTACAGTCACGTGCCTTTACACGTAAGCCATTGCCGAAACTGCCAATAACCACCACATTCAGATAGGAAGATTACAGGGAGCCCTGCCAGCTCCACCGGTCCTTGACCCAATGTGAAAAACATGGCTTTCTCTTAGGACAAAATAAAAACAACTATAATTTTTGAATTCAATGAAAATTCCCCCATCCGCCTCCTTCACCCTTCACCCTCCAAATAATCATAACAGAAGCTAATAACATTGTTTCTCATAGTGGCAAGACCCCAAATCACTAAAATGGCAATGGGGCCCACGAAAATCACCTGCCCCATGCGCCAGATTAAAGCAATGGCGAAAATTAAAACCAGGCTACAACAGTGCCTGGATTCAAAGAATCTATCAATCGAAAAAATAGTTTAAAACAAGATGGATTCAGAGATGACTGAAAGGGTGAAAGCATTCGAGGGAGACACTAACTTGACAAACCCAGAAGAAGAAATGGGTGATACAGTTATAGACAGCTACAGATAAGAGGGACTCAACAGTTTCCAATGGTATGTTGCTCATCAGAATGATGGTTCAGTCTCTGAGACCACCATCAATTGATTGAAAAAGGAGATTGCTGTTCCAGCTATAAAGCAGACAGTAATTTCAGGGTTGAAAAAGGCTAATCAAGTCACAACCCCTCAGAACGTCAGCTAACACCCATCAGTGGCAACTGAAAAAGAGCAATCTTCCTGCAGCTCAAGCAGGAAACAAAACATTAATGGCAGCCCTCCGGAACTACAGGCCATGATTGAAGCTGAATAGCGCAGGGCAGCCCAAGCAGCAGAAAATATAACAATCTACACTGCTGCAATCAATGCTGTCGAGACTACGGTCTATCTATGCTTAGAAGACTCAAGCGATCCGTTCATAGACTCGATGAAACTATATCTCCGAGCAGCAATTACTCAATTCTTGAAGTCGGGACCCAGTGCGGCCCCTCCAATCCTTCCTCAGCGCCTGAGCTGCCAAAATCAAACAAAATTTCCCACAGAAAAAAGGACTTTTAGAAACAATCTAGAGCCACAAAGTGAAGTGTCTCCGGCCAAAACAACCTGGGCAACAGTAGTCCGCGGCACTCGGCCAAAGTCGATGGCTCGAATGAAAGATGTCAAAGCCATTCATAAATCAGCAGGCCAGATCAAACCCTCAACAAGACCTGCGACCTCAAAACCAAAGAATTCTCGACTATTTCTTCGTCTCAACAAGGAACATGCATGGCATGCTCTTTTGCCGGTCGGCGTGAGGGAAGCCGTAACCAAATTGCTGGAGATAACATCCTCCAATATTGAACATGTGTACTGTCTTCCCACCAGCTTCACTATTCAAGCCAAAAACGAAGAAGTACATCAGCTTATTTTAAACTCTGTCGAATCATTCAGCAGGGTTAAAGCTATGTTGGAGACAGCCTCGGATCTGGCTGCCCTACGAATGGCAACGGTCCTAGTTGCCATATACATACTGCTGGGAAAGATTGAAGTCACTGAGGAAATGGTGGCAGACGAGATCACAGTCACAGGGCAGGTTTACTAAGTGCGTGGCAAAGTATTATATTTGAGTAGTGTGATGAGAAGAGGAAAGACTATCTAGCTACACGAAGGCCTGTAGAGGCTCAGTTATTGCTTAACCTTAAAAGACGCCAACTACCATCTCACTACTGTGACAATACGCTTCTGAGACAAAAATCCTGATCTACTTTATTGTGCCACATTACTTGCTTAGCTTTTTTCACCACCTTGCCAAAGGCACAGCGTTCAGCGATGACCACTGATCCCGAGCGCTTGGCTTGGCAGAGTGCGTTGTGCGCATTTGTACATTCCCTGGTCCAACATTGATTTCGCGGTCCCTGTGTAAGTTTTCCGGGACAGATAGCGTTTAGAGTACCTTGGAGAACATCTACCAGGAAAGAAGCTTCTCTCTCTGGGTCTGAAGAGGGAACAACCACTAGTCTGTCGGAGATAATTTTACGGAAGGATACGCAGTTGCAAGCAGAGTATCTGAGTTTTCCAGAGGTATCTGTTTCAGGTCCTGTTTCAGACAGTTGAGTTAGCAGAAATAGTAGAGTTCTATGGTCTGACCCAACTTCCAGGTTGTTTAGGATAGCGGATGATGCGTTGAGACTATGTTGTGCAAAGCAAAGGTCAATAGTAGCCCCGGCATAGTATAAATTCAACAAATTTATTCCCCTTGCAGTTGTCCATTCGAGTAATGAGTCGCCTTACGAATTTTCGTTACATGCTGCTGGATTCCCGGCCGAGTGGTGGATGTTGAAGTCACCAGCTAAAACGTCTCGGATATCAGAAAGTTTGGGAAGAAGCTGGAGGCCATTCCCAGCGCCAACCGCGCCTACTGGAGCATTGTATATATTCCAGCATTCAATGGTACGCTTGCTGCATCGAGAGACGCAAATCCGGAGAAGGTTGCATGAGTGAATACTGGGTTGGAAAGGTTAAAGGCCGCGCCCATTGCAAATGTAGGTCATTAAGCGAGGCCGGCTGGTCCAGATTGGAAGGGGAGAGAAAGAATTGTATTCTGAGTGATTTTTAGTTAACTTGCGCAAGAGATCAGTACTTAACCAGGGTTCTTGAATTAGTACTAGATCTGCTCCGCTTTTAGAGGCAAGTTTGACAGCAGAGTTGTGTGCTGTGCTCTGCTTACCCATATTGACCTGGAATATGCACAAACCGTTGATTGATTGGGATTTGTGCGTCCAGCTCCTAGTCTTTATCATGATTCATCTATGGTCATCAGGGCGGAGTATCAGGACTCTTGTCCAATTTTTGGAGGAGAGGGGAAGGCAATTCTTGTGGGTTGGGTAGTAACCTGATAGTTCCCGGACCTCGCAGCGGCCTTGGGGGAGATGGGAGGGTGTAGTGTGGTCCAGGCCTTCAGGCCCTCGCTTTGGATAGCTCGGAGTCTAGTTTTATCAGGGCGGGTGAAGCTTCTGTTGGGGAGGATGGGTCGCGCGGGGCAGCCTAAAGAAGATGGTGGATGATGTGACGCCCCGACATTTTTAGTGGCCACATGGTTGTCTGTCCAATTGTTGGTAAGTCGACTCAGGGTTAATCCAGGGATTCAAACAACTAGTTTCACACACATGAGTCTTGAGTGTGACAAATCATGATACAAAAGGTTTGTTATGGATATTGGCTTTCATGCAAAACCCTTGGATTGAAGACAATGAGTGTCAGGGGAAGGTCATGAAGTCAATTGAGGATGTCTAACCTGGTGATTGAAATTGTCTACAAAGAAGAAAGGAGACTCCTATTGAGTTCTGTAAATTTTTATTTATTTATTTCTAATACTTAACGTCGTGCGCGCGCACAGCACGTGATTTCCTCACGTGCCGGTTAGCTCAGTCTAATAAAAACTACCCGACGCGTTGGTGCCTGAACAAACCCAACAAAGCAAATGAAAGCCAGGATCTTATCATCCTGCGCTTGAAGATTAAATTATACATGATTACCGGTCACCCTTCAACTCTCATGTATTCAGGTTGTATTGAATGAAGAATAGATTAAATAAACAATATGGAAGGGGGAACTTAGTTAAATCACATAATTCCCTTTTGGTCAGACTTGTTGTGCTTTTCCAAAGAAATTTGTGACCCGCACCCAGCTATTAGATGCGTGAACTCCCTCCGCGGAAGCGAGAGCCCAAGATATGCTGGGACTAGGATTCTGTGCTCTGTGGAGCTGTGCCTGGTACTGCCCAAGGTGGCAATAGAAAAAGTGGTCGGGGGACTTTTCTTCTCCGCATGAGCAGGTTAGAATGGCGTTTTCGTGCTGAAACCGTCGGTGGTAGTCTGCGAAGTCGCCATGTCCAGATCGTGCAGCTAGTAGATATCCTAGTGTTCGTCGCCCTAGACAGGCGAGCTCGGCTGTAATCTTAGTATTAGGACCCATTCCTAATTCTTTATATCTAGATGGAGAATTTTCTGCCCAGTAAAGTGCAACAGAAGCCTCGTACTGGGCTTTGACTTCCCTTCTTACCCTTGCAATAGAGAATATCGAGTGTAGAGCTGGAGCCACACAAGCAGCTTTGGCAAGCGCGTCGGCTGCTTCCTTTCCCAGAATACCTGCGTGGCCCGGGCACCATGGAATGGCCACTTCCCCAGGCGTTGTGTTTTGTTTGCGTGACCTTCTTTTCCAGTTTACTGCAAGCTTGCGAAAGAGAAAGATTTTCGCTGAGCTAGATGCTGTGGGAATGTAAAAATATGTACACCGTGAATTGCGTATCAGGCGCATTATATCACGTGACAGTAACGTCCCTCAATTCACTCTATCCCTTGACAATGAGGGACGGGAGGTTTCGTGTTGGCAACTTCATTTGACAGTGGAACACTTATGCACATATATACAGATTCATATCCTTCCAGATAATTTTCTCTTTAGTTTAGAATCTTATGATTTGAGTCCATGCCAGCTTTTGACCACTCGCTAAATGTCTTTTGTCCCTCGAGTTTCCACAGGTGAGGTCCGTCACAGTTATAGCATTTTCTGGTCTGGTGCAGGACCCGACTCTCAAGGAGTGTATATGTTATTTGTCCACAGGGTACAAGTGTGAGTAAATAGGGGGTCGAGGTCTTCCACAAGGAGAGGAAGAGGGTTAGTGAACTGAGAGTCAAGGTCTTCCACAAGAAGAGATAGAGGGCACGTCGTGATCTGATACGAGTATGGGCTCGAAGTGGTCTTCACAAGGAAGAGAGGGAATATCTGGAATGAGAATAATATTGAGAAGACGTTGCGTGAAGAACGCAACTCGACTGTAGACTACGCTTTATTATATACATGCTTGTAGTTCACTGTTACGTTACCTTTCCCTACTCAGTCCTGCAAGGTTTGTTTACTACTAGTAAGCCGTCATTCTAACCCCTGTTATTATTCCGTGAAAGCTCCTGGGGCTTTATTTTGGCAGGCCGTTGTTTCCCACTTGGCTTCTACGTCTGTGATGCTGGAGACCCACGGAAGATTTCCGCGCCCTGGCTCGAGGTGCTCGGTATCGACGTCGTCTTGGCTGGTGAACCGGCCGAGGAGGAGGTCGCGCAACAGAACTGCACGCTTTTCTGGATCCGAGACAAAACCATCCGAAGTTTGGAGCGGTGAAGCAGCGGATGCATGTTGAGGCTTTGCCCAGCGTGCCATCCGATACATATCAACGTCGGTTGTAGCTTCTGAGAACTTTCGCCGCCAGTATTGGCGTTTCGCACTTCTGACTATGCAACGGAAATCTTTTCTGCTCTCTTCGTCCCTAAAAATCCTGTACTCGCGTTTGGCCTGTGCGCACTCTAGCGTCCACCAAGGTGCTGTCCTACCCTTCTTCGCACTCCCGTGTCTTCCGGTAGCTCTAATAGCGTCGCTTATAATTTGGACCAGCTTGTTGGCGAGGTTGTCCACCGAACTTATTGAGACCATTGGCTGCATCCCTATTCCATGGGCCCACCTACTTAGTACTTTGGCAAAGTCTTCGAGTGCGTCATCTGTCACTCAGAACGGTTGGCCAGTTTTAATGACAGCTCTAGCCTTCGAGTTCGTTCGGGGAACGTCTCCTGCCAGAGTTCTGTGGTCCGATGTCGAGTCAAGCTCTATCAAATTGTCTGCAAGTGCGCCAGCGTTAGACCATACTAGGTCGATTGTGTTTCCGAGATCGTGGGTCTGGACGCCCGGTGTGGAAGATAGGTCCATGCCGTACTCGAACATCCATTCAGTGAGTAGCTGGCCGTCACCGTGTAGCCTAGTAGCCATTGGCTGCCAGTCGGTGTGTACGGCATTGAAATCTTCGCCAATTACTGTAGGTCCGGATGGAGCCCATGATAGCAGCGGCGAAAGGTCTGCTCCAGGAGCGCGGTATACAGAGACAAATGTGACTCCTTCTGCCTTTACTGCAGTGAGATCTGGTGATGTCTTGCAGATTGCTTGCTGTTGGCACTTGATCCCTTTTCGCGTATAGATGAGGGAGCGTGGCCTTGAAGGGTTGGCAGCGGCACGGGGAGGCAAATGCCTATCGAATCCGGGGTGCTACTTGGTGAGCCAGAAGCCGTCCTTTTGTTGGGTCCAGGGTTCCTGGATAAGTAGGACTTCGGTTCCTGAATCCCAATTGGATTGCAGGATGATGTCCGTAGCGGGGTCTCCTCTGCCCAAGTTAGCACAGAGGAACGATATTGTTGTTGCCGTTTTTGGAATCTCGGTTGGGTTGTGGTCCCTTACGGGCATTGAGCAACGTTTGCATTTTCGTTTTGGGCAGTAGTCTCGGTGGCTTTCTGCTTTGCTTCCATCTCTCTGATAGAAGCGTTCCGTTCCTTTTGACCTTGTTCGCGAATTACTGCTAGCTGGTCTCTTGTGCGTTGTACCGTTTTGCCATTAACCCGCGTCGGCCTTGCCATGCAGTTGGGCTGGACGGCAGAGTGTGGTCCATGGCAGTTGATACATCTCGGGATAGTCTGTTTGCAATCTGTGGCCTTGTGCTCGATAGAGCCGCATCGTGAGCAGATCTTTGCAGGGTGGTATCCCCAACATAGGTTGCATTGAGCAATTTTTGGCTTGCGCTGGAGTTCGTGCAGCCGACCACTTTCTTCAAATAGTCGTTCACCAAGCTTTGGTTTTCCTGTTGCATAGTGTAGCACCCAGTCTGTTGATGGCCTTGCCATGCTAGTCGCAAAAGCGCGAGCAGATGTTGGCCTGACGCCAGTTTTAAGTGTGGCTTCTTCGATCAGCATTTCTGGTGTGACTGGCACTGGTCCCTCGAGGGTATAAAGCCTGTCTGGAATATTGGGTGCAAGCATTGAGATCCAATTGGACGCGGCTTCCAATTTCATTTCTGAGCTGTCTAGGGTATTGGCACCTGTCAGTAGCGCGCTGCTTGCTCCTTCACCATCAGCTTGTATGGAAAATCAAGTATTTACAACTGTGACTTGTCTGATCGATGAGTTGGCCAGGCGTAGTTTACTAGCCAGGCTTATTTTTATAAAGTGTGGAGACATGCGTCTCCACGGGTGATCGGGTTTGAGCCATAAGAATACGCGCTCGTCAGCATTTTCCTGCATCACTGCTGATGTCTTGGGCTTCGATGTGGGCGTGTGGCCAGTGGTTGTTTTTGTGGCAGCTGTGGTTGCTGGCTTGGTCTTTTTACGCACCACCTCTGTCCAGGATCTCTCGGGAGTCTGGTTGGCAGTTTGTTCTGTCCCATGGGTAGGGATTGGTGTTGCAGATGCAGCCGGTGGTGTGGCTGCTCCTAGTCTCGTGTTCTCCCTGGCGAGGATCTGTACAGGACGTACGCCGCTCGCAATAGTTTTTATCCTCGGCTGTTTAGCTGTCTCGAGGCGAGGTTTGATCGTTTGGCCACTAGCAGCTTGAGCTGGTGCTGTGGCTTTAGGGGTGGCTGAATTGCCCCGAAGAATTTCTGTAATCCGGCTTTGAAGAGCCAGACCGGTGAGTTCGATGGCTTGTCGGAACTTTTCATCTGTTGCCGATTCGAGTAAGTTGCAGTATGTTGTGATCAGGCCCACTTATAGATCACATAACTTGAAATGGCTAGTATTAGGCAAGTATAACCGACAGGACAAGCAATCCTGTGTCAATGATACGTCATTAACATACAGCAAATGATAACACCAGTATCTCAGCCATACATGATGATATGATCATATGACGCAGGTATATCGAATGATATAATTGTTGAATGGCTGAATGGTTGGGAGTTATTGCTATTGAGTGTATAGTTTGTGTACCATTTTTGTGTATAAATACTTGCTGCTAGAACTCTGTACATGGTAAACCTTTTCTACTCCTATCTTCAATAGTCATCAATATAGCAGATCTACTATACATATCCTTATTCTTCACGTTAGACTTAAAGCGCTATCCTATATCCACCCAAGTTGACTGTTACATCCATTGCGACAATTCTTAGACTTCTCATAACCTCGTTAGTACAACACAGTACCCGCTGACAATGCGCTCTGCTTCCGCAAAACGTTCCTGGAAAGCCCTCGCTTGTTCGGCGAGGAAGTTGGTCATGTTGATGGCCGTGGGGTTTGGGCTCGGGTTTGTAGAATGCTGTTGACTCGCACAGTAGACTGAGTCTGGTGTGATGCTAATGTTGGGTGGTGGAGGCGGTAGTGTTTGTTGTGGACCGTTTAGATCCATTTCGACGTCCTGGCGCGTCGCGTGTTGGGTCGGGAGAGGAGGCCAGGAGCCAGCCTCTGCAGAGGACTGAGGCGGCATGAGTGATTTAGGAATAAAATTGACAGTAGAATATCGTAAATGGAATGCAATATTGTAACTTTGGGTTGCGAAAAATTGTGTGTATGTGTAACCTTGTGGCGTGGCAGACAGCTATTTGTTTGTTTTTTTTTTAATTTTTAAGTCCTAAGCTATGCTCAATATCTCCTAGGAGTCAAGGACCGGTGCACACGGCCAAGATCATGCTTCCCACATGCCCGACTCGGTCTCACCGCGTGACTCACTACACAACAAGTAGCTAGTTATAATATAGAAAATAAATGCCCACACAAACTCCCATAACCAAAATTCCAAATCCCATACCCCTATTTGTGGTTGGAAAATGACACTTCTCGTCTCATTTTCCCGCCCTTCATGCTTCGTGGCATGATCTAGTTACTACTGTCTACGCTGAGATCAGTTCACGGAGTAGCAGCCGGGAAAGTGTCTGCTCGCGTGGCTTGCGTCGTCGCATGAGAAGTCCAGATTTCGATACCTAGGTGGACATGCTTCTTCCAACCAGTTGTCGAGAAGCGCTTGACGTTTCCGGTTCATGAGCCGATGAACATACGCCATTGTGACAGAGCCAGGCTGGTTGTCTTCGCTTGGCAGTTGTCGGAGGCCGGAGCGTGCAGCTCTGTCTGCATTTTCGTTTCCCTGTATCCCGGAGTAGGCCGGTATCTGTTTTACTTGGTATATGAAATGGGGAACGTACACTTGCGTTTGACGGCTGAGATATGATGTTTTATTGTGAGTAAATTGTAGATGACTCTATGGATGTATGTTCTAATTTACAGTGGGAAATACTCCCCTTTTATACCCCATGGGCTCGCTTACCAGCGAATCATATGCCCACCATGCTTACTCATGCAGTGTGCCTTGCCTGAACAAATGCGCCAAACATGTCATGTGAGTTGTCTATGCCTGAGGTACGTTGATGACACACTCACCCTCCATGCGCTACCTGCCAGGGTGTCAGGAACTGAGGATAGAGGTTACTGGGTCACAATGGTTGCCATGGGTTACAAATTGAGTAATCGAGTAATAGGAGGTAGACCCTATGAGACCTAGGTTGCTCTGGTTACTATGATGTATATATGGAGTGGACAGAGCCGCAGTAGAGGGCCACGTCTTGTCTTCCGTCTTCCACTGGCCTTGTCTACGATCCTAGATTCCCTAGTCCCTCGTCCCTCGTCCTTAGACCTAGTTATAATCACGAATTCATACCTTTGACTCTTGCCTACCTCCTCAGCTGTTACTCAAACCACTTAGTAACCCTCCCGACGCTACCTTTGGCACCCTCGAGTTTGACATTACAAGACGTCACTACCTATCTCCCAGTTTCTATGTCGAGCACATTCAAGTCACCACAGTCACAGTTCTACGATATGGATGACGTATCCTCCTCCCGACCAGAATCTCCAGATGTTGGTATCCAGCTTATACCATCACAATTCTGGAATTCTCAATATTTACTTCAAGTCCCCGGAGCATTGAACGCCGCATCATCCCTAGATCCAGCCCGTGTCGCAGAAGTATTCGCCCAGTCAAATCAACGGACTGAAGCACTGCCCGCGTTCACAACACCTAGCTCAACCGAAATTCCAACTAGGCTCTCGGTCCCTCCTATTGCGACATATGACGGAAAATCTAGCTCCCTTCGTCTGTTTTGCTCTCAGCTAAATAACCAGATCCAAAGCCACTGTCACCTTTTCCAGTCTGAATTATCGAAAGTTCGCTTCGCTTACCAGTGTCTTGGCCCCGGCGCCCTGATAAAAATGAGATCCTGCTTTCGTTTTCTTGAAGACCCTTCAGCCCCTCCGGAGATAACCACAATGAATGAATTTATGGCAGCTCTTAAACGGCAGTGTCAAGATCCCGGACTAGAGGATAAAGCTACACGAGCTGTGGAAACAATGACCCAGCGAAATATGAGTTTCCAGGATTTCATCACCCAATTTGAAGACAATATCATAGACTCGACATATGGGTGTTCTGAAAAAAGTATTTGGAAGAAGATGCTCGAGCGTAGACTTTCCTATAAGCTAAGGGATATAATACTTTCTTCTTCCGATGCACCAACCGAATATCATGCCTTTGTGACCTACCTCAGGAAAAAAGACGCCGGAATTCAAGAAATGAGAGCTGCGTTCTCTTCATACCCAAAGACAATGTACGCTCCAAACACGCTGTCTCCAGGGAAAAAATACCCCACAATATTCAAACCTATGAATCAGGGTCAAGCTGTCCCACCCTGGCCTCGTGACCAGGTTGAATTGACACCCTCGCAAGGTGGATCGGCAATGGACCTGGACGCAATTTCAAGGGAAAAGGGTCCGGATGGACGTATTACACCACAGGCAAGAGATGCGCGACGCTCATTAGGTCGATGCTATAGGTGTAACACTAGAGGACACCTTGCAATAAATTGTCCATTACGAAGTGACTCAGGCACACCTATCTTTCTGGAAAATATTACAGAAGCACCAGAATTGTTAAAAGATTAACTCCAGCGCAAAGTCGCCCGTTGGAGTCATTAATGGTAGGACATGCGGGTCTCCCTGAGTGTTCATCTTCCTCTCGTCACATGTACTTAAATGCAAAGATAGGAAATGAAACTATATATTCCCTCGTAGATACCGGCGCTTCTGGTTGTGCATTCATCTCTGAGTCTCTGTCTAAACGCCTTCGCCTCCATTGCAACCTCTTGCCCTCTCCTGTTCTTCTAGTTGGATTTGAAGGAAATAGAGGACCACTGGTCACACATGAGGCTAGTTTAACTCTTAATATTGGAAGGCACAAGGAGAGTCTAAAGGCATATATCACTAATCCTTGCAAGCACGACTTAATCCTTGGGCTCCCTTGGTTAGAAAAGCACAACCCTTACGTCAATTGGGAGGAACACACCATTACTTTTGGTGAAAAATGCTTACAAAATTCATGCTGTCAATTCGAAACCACCGTGCCATACGAGAACTCAGTAGATCCAACGACTGTCAGTAACAGCCCTGGTAACGACATCACCACGCCAAAGTTATGTTCGGGTATACAAATAAATTCTCTTAGTGAACTAACTGCTAAAGAATTCTCAGCACTTAGCCAGCAAGTTGGTCACGAAATTCACGAAGTAGAATCAATTTTAGATTCCAGAATTCGAAGAAATAAGGTACAATACCTAGTACGATGGACGGGCACAAACGATACAACTTGGGAACCTTTCGAACATCTGGACAATTGTAAGGATTCACTGGTAGATTTCCACAAGGCTTATCCAAATGCACCACGCGCAGCGGAGTGCGCGCATTGAAAAAAAAAGGGAAGGGGTAATGTCAGGAACTGAGGATAGAGGTTACTGGGTCACAATGGTTGCCATGGGTTACAAATTGAGTAATCGAGTAATAGGAGGTAGACCCTATGAGACCTAGGTTGCTCTGGTTACTATGATGTATATATGGAGTGGACAGAGCCGCAGTAGAGGGCCACGTCTTGTCTTCCGTCTTCCACTGGCCTTGTCTACGATCCTAGATTCCCTAGTCCCTCGTCCCTCGTCCTTAGACCTAGTTATAATCACGAATTCATACCTTTGACTCTTGCCTACCTCCTCAGCTGTTACTCAAACCACTTAGTAACCCTCCCGACGCTACCTTTGGCACCCTCGAGTTTGACACAGGGCTACCTTAGCTGAGCACAACAGTATCCACTTCACCGAGACTAGAGCCTTTTTCGATAGCGCCCTAAATTGGCGTACGTCGTCGAGGCTTGTTGTAGCAATTCCCGTCAGCGGTGCTTTCACTGCAGACTAACTATCTGTCAATACGTTGATCTGCTGCCCGCTGTCTCTTCACCCGTTCTCCCCCTCCGATAATTTCAGCGCAGCTTCCAGGGCCTTCCTCGCCCCTAGTATTTCCGCATCAAGCACTTTACCACCATGCTTGATGCCATATCTCTTCAACAAAGTTTTTCCATCCCTCTTCAAGACGAACCCCCATGCTGAGCGACCATTCCCCTCCGACGATCCATCCGGGTAGGCGCAAATATCTGATGCTGGTACACTATTGATGAACCGAGTTGCCTTTTCTTCCTCCTCTATCCTTGAGTTGAAACTCGAAAGATAGCTTGGGGGTGGCAAAGGCTTAGCATCTTCCGCATCCGGGAGTTCTCGGTAAGCACGCTGTACTCGTGACATGTGGATCTCTGGATTCTTGGGTGCCCGAGAACATCTCTTGTATTTCCGTGTTCCATTGTTTGGACGCCAAGCGGTGCGAGTCCGGAGCGGGTGACGGTTGTCTAGTGAGTGGAGCCGAGCCGAAAGCCATAGTCGGTTCCCTTCCAGAATGATCTTTCCTGTTGGGATACCTCCTTCTCGGTGGTAAACAAGATTCGGTGTCGTTCTCATTACTGGGAGGGCAGCGCGCAGTCCTGTCAAGATTGCCTTGTCGATCATCTGGCAGAAAATGCTAGTCCGAGGGGTGCTGATCCCCTTTTGTGTCAGACGTTTGAGGCCGGGCCACCAAACATCTGCTCCGAAGGTTGCTATGGGGACAATGCACGTGTCCACTGCCCGAACCAGTGCTGCAGGAGCAGCTCCTCGATATGCTGAGTTGAAGCGGCGCATTTGCTGGGCCACCTTCAGAGCTTTGCCACACCACGTCGTGACGTGATGTTTGAAGTCCAGTAGCGGGTCTAGGTGTACTCCCAGCCAGCGTATTTGGTCTGCTGGCTCGATAAACACGCCGTTCACACAAATGCCCACTGGCTCCTCGCGTTTGCGTCCGGGAAACTGGACTACCTCCGACTTGTTAGTATTGAAGGAGACTGGGTTGGTGCTAGTCCACTCCAGAAGATGGTCCACTTTCTTCTGTACTGAAGCGGCCGACTCGGCTATACTACGCCCGAATCCTAGTATCGCGATGTGATCAGCGTAGCTGAACCTCATTTCTGCATTGCCGCTTCGCATTGGCTCTGCCATGTACAAGAGGAAGAGAAGTGGCGATATCGACGACCCCTGCGGGACCCCGTACACCAGCTCTTTCCGCTCAGTTACCCCTCCAGGATATCGGACTTGCACCTTTCTTTGTGCAAGAAATGATGTCGTCCATCGGAGAATTGAGTCCGGCCACCCCTGCTCTTGCATCCTCCTCACAAAACGATTGTAAAGTACGGCATCGAACGCGCCTTAGACATCCAGAGTCGTAAATGTGGCCGCCCATCCCTGAATACTTGCCTCTTCGATGTCATGGACTACGCAGCTGACAAGATCGTTTGCCGATCTCTTAGGGAGCGTGCCAAATTGTTGGTATCCAACAGCATCCAGCGTAACCGCGAGATGGGCCATCCACTTCGCCAAGAGTCGTTCCAGTCCCTTACCCAAACATGACAAAAGGGCAATTGGTCTCCAGCCCTTAACTGTCGTTGGATCCCGGTTCGTCTTGCGTAGGAGCACCACTTCAGCCAGCTTGAAGCAGGATGGATGGATGCCAAGTCTGATACAGGCACGGAGGAGAGTGCCAAAAAATGGTCCAATTGTCTTCCAACAACTTCGCAGAAGCTCTACAGAGATCCCATCAGCTCCAGGCGCTGTATTGGCGCAGCCTATGGTGCACATGCGGATCTCCTCGTCCGAGACATGGTCGTTCCACGGCATTCGGTTAGTGCTTGGCGCATCGAGTGGCGGTAGATCGTCTGTTGCTTGGTGCCGTGCCAGAAGAGCGTCTCGGAGTACCGCTGCCCGCTCGGCTGGGTCGGAGTACATCTTCCCTTCGTGGTTCAGCGGAGGAGGGGTACTTGCTTGCCTTGGCTCGGCCGAGCGCATCAGCTTGAACACGGCAGTTGGTGTCTTGATTGCTTCGACTTGACGCGTCTGATACTCTTTCCTTGCTGCTCTGAGGGTTGAGCGCAGCTTCTTCGAATGTACCCACCGTTGCTCTGGAGTCACTGCTGCACGATATTCAGTGTGAGCTAGCTTGCATTCTGGAGTCCACCAAGGCGCACATTTGCCGTGTCTTGTGTTCCTTCGTTTTCCTGTTGCTTTGATAGCGTTAGTAAGGCCGGAACAGAGATGGCGTATTCGTTCGCCTTGCAAACCGTGTCCAGGGCTGTTGGCGGGTGTGTAAACTGCGTTACAGGAAGGGCGAATCTCGGCAAATTGCTATGCGTTTCCCTGATTTGTGAAGGCTCCTGGTCCCTTTTTCCGGATTCGGTGGGGACTCGTCCTCGAATCGGGAGATGGTTGCTGGTTACGCACTCGTTGCGATCCACCCATGCTTGGGCCCCGTTGACGTTGGTCCAAGCAAGATCCAGCGTGTTTCTGGCCCGATGCGTTGGCTCGCCCACAATCAGACAAGTGAGATTTTGACGTTTCGCCCATCTCTCAATTTCAATTCCTTGTCCGCGTGGGTGGGTGACCTCTGGTTGCCACGCGCAGTATACCGCGCTGAAGTCACCAGCTGCGACGGATCGTAGTGGTGGATTCCAGTTGAGGAGAGGTCTAATC
The DNA here is from genome assembly GCA_900239735.1 of Blumeria hordei DH14. Classification (NCBI taxonomy): domain Eukaryota; kingdom Fungi; phylum Ascomycota; class Leotiomycetes; order Helotiales; family Erysiphaceae; genus Blumeria; species Blumeria hordei. The sequence goes on from OENG01000023.1 coordinate 1,335,993, forward strand.
GCCGTTGGGTTGTTTGGGTCTTTATACACGTTGAGAAACGTTACTCCGTTTACCACGACCCAGCAGTAGTCCGCCGTCTGGGGATCACAAGGAAAGATTTGAGTTGCCGAGTGGATTCTACTGTTTATTAGTGTATAAGTCACTGCCCTGGGTCGAACGTTTACGCCGCCATATGGTGTATGGCAGTCGTAACCAGGGTGTGACATTGTCTCCTTTGTGGCTTTATTCCACGAAGGCTCTTGTATTAGCACCACATCCACGCCTAGCTCATAAGCTCGGGAAAGCGCGATGTCGTGTGACTGGCCTCCTCTACCTACGTTGATCGACGTGAAACTTATCGTAGGTGGGAGGCTAGAAGGGACCCGTGAGGGGCCCTTCAGGAGGACTCAACAGGATTCGTTGTTCCTGTGCCCGTGGCGTCGGGAATGATTTCGGTTATCAGAACTTCGAACCTGTTATTTGGTTTCACTGCTCCAGGTGCAGCTTCCGTCTGCTTGGCGGCCGCTTGGGCTGCTGCCTCAGCGCGACGGACAGCATTTTTAGCCCTCACAACAGCCGTAACTCGCGTTGGCTAGCCATGCGGATGGTGGCCAGTTGCTTTCTGCTTACTGGCCCGGACTTTGTGGGGCGCGCAAGGCAACCTCGACTGTCGGATCTGTGCGGTCCTCCGCAGTTGCGGCATTTGTTGTGCGCATGACACTCGTCCGTCGAGTGCATTGTGGAGGTGCAGTTCCAGCAAGCTGGGGCGCGGGAGCAACCACGCGTTCCGTGGAACTGCAGGCAGCGTTTGCATTGCTGCACAGTCTGTCGCGGTTGATGTCGTACCGCGACGCCCGAGTCATCGAATAGGCGGAATCCTAGCCTTGGTTCCGCTTCCCTCTTGAAATGAGCGAGCCATGACTGGTATGGCGCGCCGGGTTGATTTTTACCGTGAGGCCGAACTTTGACTGGAACGGCCTTTGTAACCCTGGTGATCTCCTCGATCACCATCTCCTCCGTCACTGGCACCCTTCCAAGAAGAGTGTGGATGGCGACGGGGACCGTCGCCATCCGGAGCGCCTCAATGTCGGAGGCCTCTTCCAGTTTTCCATCGATAGAGAGGAAACATTCCGCCGCGTTCAGTAGGAACTGGCGAGATTCCTGATTCTTCGCTCGAAGTGCGAAACCAGTTGGGACTCGGTAGACATGTTCAATGTCTACTTTTGGCGCGTTGGTGAGCTGCGCCACAGCATCTCTGATACCAGCTGGGGACATCTTTCGCCACTGATGCTTTGAATTCAGCCGGAGGAACAATCGATTGTCCGACATGGACGAAGGGACCGTCTTGTCCAATTTCTTGGTCGGCGGGGTCAGCTTTTGTGAAGCGCGGCTAACCATCACTGGCGCCGGCTGATTGGGTAGTCTTTTCCCGGCTACAGTTGCCCAGGTTGAAGTTACCTTGGGCACTGCAACGACAGGCCTGGCTAGCCTGGCCGTTGAATTTGGAGGAGGCCCGCTGCTGCTGGCCTGCTGGCCGACGGGGCGGGAGGGGAGGCTTGTCGGCACTGGTGTAATTCCAGTGCGTAGGAAGTGGGCGAGAGCGCCCCTTAGACATGCATTCATCTCGTCCAAGTATTCCTTGTTATCCGTCGTTTTTAATGACAGTATAACGCTTTCCAGTGTATTTATAACTGTTGAACCCATTTCGAGTCTGGCAGAGGCATTTGCAGCCCGCTTTCTTTCGTCTTCCAACAAAGCTTCGATTTCTGGCGGGTATTCTTGTGCCGCACTGGTGGGAGCACCACCAGCAGGTTGGTTGTCGCGCACAGTCGTCCTAGGAATCGAGGCCGGGGCTGGCGGATGTTGTGGGGCATTTGCTGCCTTTGCGTTGTGGGGGTCTTCTGTTCCCCTCGGTGTGCTCGCGGTTGGTGTCCGCTTTGCTATCGGGACCGCAATTTTTCGTGCCGCAACGCGTGCGGATTCTAGCGTTGCTTTCGTCGAGACTACTCTCTCGACGGCAATTGTTGGTGCTGTTGTCGCCTTCTGGGAGCTCTCCGCTCCTGCAGTTGCCCAACGCGAGTCCTTTAGGCCCTTTCGGATCCAAGCATCAATTATGGGAGTGGCATCCTCCATCTCAATGTCGGTTTTGCCGCTTTCTTCCATCTGCGCAATTATTTCGGCTTCCATCCCTTCGAGATCGATGTCGTTCTGCGTCAGTCCATTTGTTTTCGCTTTTTGCATTGCAATGCTTTTTGCTTTGCTCAGCATTTGCTTTTGTGATTCCAGACGCGTCTGGTGGTTGTGCTTTACTATTTTAGTGGTTAACACAATTTTCGCGGGTTTCGCGGATTTTGGGGGTACCGGTGCCATTTTAAGGCTGAGTGGCACTGTACCACGGGAGATTGATGAGTAGGTAATCGAGAGGTGAATTTAAAGGGTGAAACGGGCTGATAGGGCAAATTTTCATCAAATTCTCTAAAAAATTGATTTGATTGATTGACTGATTTATTTTACGGTCCTAGGCACCAGCCCAGTTCTCCCCAGTGATTTTGGGTAGTTTGAACACCTAATCTATTTCAGACAGGATAACAGTCTAGAATAGAAAAGAATTAAATTTAAGTACATACTGAGTCTATGACTATGAATGACTACTAAAACTAGAAAATATGCCACCAAAATTAATTTGCTTTTATTTGTGCTTCATTTTCAATTTTTTCCAATAGAAATTGAGGCTTTTACCCTATATGAGTAAGGAGAAAGCTGGGTCGAACCCAGCATAACCCACACACCACACTCTCTCGCGGTGATATTGCATTCGTGTGATGATGAAAGCATGATCAGATAACCATAGGTTTTTCACGCTTTGCCCTGTGGTTGGTATGCACTGAAGAGTTTTTACGCCGTAAGGGTTAACCACGAGTGATATCTTCAAACGAAATCTGAGTTTGAGTGTTCGGAACGACAAATCGAGTAATCCTACTTAAAGTACATATATTCCGATAGAACCTGCATGGGCCCGAAGGCACTAAATTAGGAAAATTAAATAATATATGTATCAAAAGCTCAGTTTCAAGTTTCTTAAATACTAAGAATTAGCAATGAATGAGATTGCTGGATAGTCATGGAAGGAAAGAATAGTTTTCACAAGCGTTAAAAAATGGATTTCTCTAGGATTGTGCGCTTAGGCCAATAGCTCTCCGAACAAACTGAATCTCCTCTTGAGTGAAGTCCATACACTTTAAGTAATTATCTAATTTGCCGTTACGTACTTTAGCCTGGTACAGGCTGTAGGTATTAAGGCTAGTGTCATGACCTATCGCAACTGCATAAATAGGATCTAGATTTGTATGATTAGTTTATTTTCAAGTGATTCATGAGAAGGATTCACCGTAATCATAGTCTCCTTGAGCTCTGATGGGCCAGAGCTGTAATACTTCATCTATTAAAATAGGGAAATTGAGTTTCCTACCATTCATGTGCGACGGCCATTTTTTCATGACAAACTCTAAATAAAGCCATATGGCTTTAGACTTGAACCTGCGTCCAAGGCAAGTCTTGGGCCAATAATTGTCTGGCTCTCTCCCAAGATTTAAGACGGAGGACGGGCTATAAATTTTATGGGGTGGGATTGATGATAAATCCCACACATTTCTAAACTTAACTTTGCTGTCTTCCACATTGATGATCCCCTTGAACTCATAATTGTTCAAATCTAAAACAATGCGGAATGGACCAGGCTGACCTAGTGAAGGGAGGTTAGATCTCTGAAAAAATAGGTTGAGGAAAATAAAAATACCAAAAACTGCTTTTTCACGTACACTCTTGCGCACAGGGTAAGAGTAAAGATTAACGCCCTTGAAATCAGTTCCTGTATATTTTTGAAGGTAGGCTGACTCGTATTTCCTATTCCTCCTATCTGGGTCCTGATTATTTTGAAGCACATTTATTACCGCATTAACCGTGATCGCTGGAAAAAAATTCAAACCAGAATTGAATCCAAGCGTGGGAAAAGCTATATCCCAAAGCTCATTCAAATAGCTATTTTGGATACTATCCTCTTCAACACTCATGCGTACCGGGTTGCATTTCTCGTAATTTGTTTCCTTGCTTAGGCTGTAATAGTTTTCCACTAATACACCAATGATTTGTCCCCAGATATTTATGATGACGCGAATTTTCCCTGGATTCCCTTGTCTTTGATTCAGTTGCAGTCATGATGATGGGGAAGCAAGCCTAAGAGCATTATTTACCCATAACGAAAGATTTCCTAGTGCGCAAAATAGGAAATGAGAGTAAAATGTCAACTTGTTCATTAAAAAGATGTGTATCTTCGAACAATTTCGGATATTTCCGGTAAAATAGTCCAGTATAAAATGATTCAAGTGCATATCGAGCTATTCCTCGAACATGATCGATTGTAAATATATCCATTTGACACACAAAGCCATTGGTTCCTTCCGGAAGATACAAGTCCGAGTACGGGACATCTGCACATTTGATTGAATGAATTAGCCCAGTTATTGCAAGGGATATGCCGAAAATTTTCTGCATCTTCACCGGACAGCTAGATAGTAGCCCCAGATTTCAAGTTGAGCAATTGAAACATATGCAGCAACGAGCGCATGTGTTTGAAGACTTTGTGACAGTAGACATGTTTCTCTATTCATGCAAAGAATGGAATAAAATTACACCTTAAATAAATGGTTAGATAGATACCGCCAAGTTACCAATCTGTACTTACAATATCAAAAGATCAAGCATTCGAGTCAGCCCATAATGGAGCTTATATACCCACCGAATTAGCAGCAAATGAGTCATGTAATGACATATTTCATCATCGCTATTCTGGATTTGAATTCTTGTGTGTCAACGAATGGATATGGTTTGGCCTCACAAAATCCTACTTTTGGGTGCTTAATCAGAGGTACAACCTACAATTTAATTATTCTAGTCGTAGTTTTATGGTTCTAATTTGAGATAAGATATACATCAATGATTAGTTGGACCAAGTTGAAATTCAAATTAAGGCGGCTACTTATAGTTAGTATCTGCTTGAGTATATGACTAGACCTGGGCACCTAGGATTTTCTACCTATGGACCGGGAATATCTGTGCCCCCATAACGACATCCACCCAGGGATAATACCTCAAAAATTTTCATTTGAGACTAAATTTAGAGTAGTAGTTATCCCGTCATCATCTCCCCTCTTGAGCAGACAAAACAATGGCTGTTTGCGGGTGTATGACAGCTGGGGAAAATCATAAGAACCATTGGGCGCTGGGCTTTGCTAATTCCGAAAACATCTCTAAATCCGAAGATAACTCTACGAATCTAAAGTATCCTCGGGAGCCGGCCAGCTGGACACGACTGACTTCGAGGTTATATTAGCTAGCAGGGGCCTAAATATACTGATAGTTAATAAGGATAGGTTGCCCAACAAGGTATAGCACTTTTTGTTTATGTTTATTGTCCTATAAAGTCTATGACCATGCAAGGACAAGTAGGTCCTTTGTGACTACAGGCTGGGAGTATCTATGCCTCGGGTAGTGTACTCCCTCCTATGCCCTCTTCACGACTTCTTTCCAGCAGTAATACCCCCACAGGTCTTCATTCGAGTACACACTAAAAGGAGCTGCTATCCTGTCATTATCCCCCCTCTCCAGCCAACGAAACGATGGCCATTTACGGGTGTAAGGTATAGCATTGAACAGGAGTAAATGAAATTGTGCAATTATCCTGATTCGGCGTCCAAAAACCCCATGCAGATATATTCGGGAGATGTGAATCTTGTCGTAGAATGCCCTAATTTTGCGACTGAAACACTCTCCGAATTCATTTGCAGATAACACTCGAAGATAATCTTTTCTGAATCTAATCCCTTCCGTGGGCACCCAACGGGGGGAAAAACATGAAATCTCATGGTCATTTTAGTGTGCTGTCGTCAGCTTGCCCATATAGTATCAATGGGGGATAAAAAGGGCATGACCCTCATCATCTATTGGCAGATATTCGGGTACGCTGACGATATTGCGATACTCAGCATAGAAATACCGCGTCTGAAGCATTGGCCGAAGCCCAGAAAGAAGTCGACAAACTAGTTCAATTAGCGAGTGAAAACAGGATAGACTTCCTATACGCGGTGTCCTCTTCGAACCTGGGAGTGAAATATTCACCCAGAGCCAAGTTCAGTCAAATTTCGCAATACCGGACAAGTTGGCCCACGAGGCAATAATTCAAAATTCTCCGCCATGTCAAATTTTCGCTCCCAACGAGTTCGACTCCTATCCAAGTCTCATTAAGTTTACAAGTACGACTAAGTACATCCTCATTCCAATGATCACACCTCTCATCAACTATTCTCTGGCCTTATCTAGCCGCCAAATATATGCCCGCGCCGATATTTACACCAGACGGAGGAAGCAAAGCGTGGCGCACAAATCTGGGAGACAGTTCTTTGGGAGGGACGTGAGAGGGATCAGGACAAGTTTTCAAGATGACACAGAGGATGGATACAATCTCGACGGGCGTTTAATTTTGAATTTTGGCAAGGAGTTTTACGAATTGAGCTTTGTGCGCGCCAATACTTCGCTTTCGAAAGTAAAGCTGGCACTATAAATGCAAGCCAAAGAGAGAAAAAGCCGTAGTCGGTCTCTTGGTGGTGTTCTATAGTAAAGTTTGAGTGGCCTAGGCACACACTCCGCTTGGGAAGGAGACACCTCAGACTACATTTCGCGCGGAGAACGTTCAGTGGATGACGAAGGCATGTCTGGATAACTAAGGGTTTTTGAGACGTTCCCCTGGGTGGGTATTCACGGATGAGGGTTGACGTGGGGTGAAGAAAAAGCCGCCATAACTTCGCAGTGGTACTTGCAAATGAAATCCGAGGCATGAGTGATCTGCTTGTAAATTGAGTCATCTTTTTTGTGCATTTTCTCTGATATTGTGTCATAGCTAGATAGCTGCATACGCAATTAAAATCTGATGCAAAAAAAAAAAAAGGATAGACTTCGACCCGACAAAGTCTGAACTACTGGTAATTGGGGAGGGCCAAAGAAATAGCTAGATACCTCAGGCCTATCCGTTCAGATCCAAGGCCACGGCGTAACCACATCCCCGTACGTGAGATGGCTGGGAAAATGGATAGACTCTCAGCTCAACTTCAAGCAACACGTCCAGGAATTGTGCGGAAAGGCGCAACGTATAATACAGTTTATACGTCGAACAAATTCCGTACAGCGCGGCGCGGCCCCGGGACCTATGGTTAAAGTAGTGCAGGCTTGTGTCCTTATGTGACGGGCTTTGCCCGGATTAGGACTGGTCACTAGGACCACTCCGTCTTCAAGGTAAGGTAGTGGCAGAGCATCGCTCCTGGATAGACGAAAGGGGACTCTAAGGGGGTATCAAAGGGAGTACGATACAAGGAAGAGAGCCGGAAGAAAGGATTAATCCTCATATGGATAAAGGGGGGAATTAATACTAGTGTACGCGGAAGACATAAAGGACAGGATACGATACGGTAGTTTAGCTTTCCCCGAGGAAAAATTATTCATTTCCATTGCGTTATCGACTTCAAGTACTTCTGAATTCCTTAAACCCTTTACACCTTAGTACAGTGCTATATGGAGCAGAAGCGTGGTGGCCAGGGCTCACCTGAATCACAACTCAGCGGGGCAAAAATTTGGGTACAGGAGAAGGCTGGCACACCGATATCCTTGACAGCACAATCCTGAAGGCAGTTCGAGCGGCGCTACCGGTGTGGCGAACTACACCAAATGCGGCGCTACACAGAGAGTCGGGCATTCCCCCGTCTGCTGTTATCTTACAGCAGAGAAAAATGCTAGTGGTCGCACGGATTCAAGAGTTAGACGCATGGCATCCGTTATTATTCAGGTCTAGAGAGGGCCCAAAGGATACAACAAGCCGCCTCGGTCTCTGCATAGGCCAGAAGAACCAGTCATTGAAGTTCCCAGAACGCTACCTCACGCGACTTCAGATCAGCGCCAAAAATGTGCCGATGGCCGAAGGACCCGGCAAATTATACTTCCCAAAAGCAGAGTCTATTAGCAAAATTAATGGTAGTGACTTTCAGGACGAAGCAGCTTACGCTAAGCAATGGATAGCATGTCTATCGGCCAAGTATTATGCGCTTATTCAGACGGCTCATCATGTGGACCAGCCAGGTCGGCACGGGGGTATACCTCATACAAAGGAAGCCAGGTGATTGGGAGTGACTCTGGTCCATTGCTAGGGGCGGAGATTTTTGATGCCGAAATCATTGGGGCCCAAAAAGCCTTAGAAGGATCCATAGGAAAAGCAGGTAACTGCCAGATCAAGGTGCTGCTTGACAACACTACAGCCGTGAGAGCTCTAAGAACCGGTCAAACAAAATCTTCCCTGGCTGCAGTGGAAGTATTTACAAGACTGGCACGACAAGCTAGATTAGTTGAGATCCGATGGATACCAGCCGACGCTGAGATCATGGGGAATGAAGATGCAGATAGACTGACTCAGGAAGCCTTCAGGAACTTACCAGATAAAACGGACACATCCCCCTCAGAAATGAGGGACAGACTTAAATACACTATCGCAGCCCTTACTCGGTTTGTCAGGCAAAGATGTGAAGAAGCAGTGGAATCCTGGTGGCTAGATCACAGACCGAGCCGCTACGAAGAATTGGATCTCCAGATAAAACCAAAACGTCCACCGGAGCTAGCACTTCCGAGGTGGGCGCATCACCGCCTTATCGCAGCAATGACGGGACATGGCGATTTCAAAAAATACCATGAATGATTTGGCCACGAATTTGAAAACTTTAAATGCGTTTGCAGAAGAGAGAAACGTCCATGGCATTTTGCCGAATGCCGAATTGCTCTACAGCAATGGAGAAACTTGAAACACGAACCAGCACCGAGAGGGCGGGAGATGCTGGCAGAAAAGGGTTGAGAAAGCTTTCTCCAGTTCTTAACAGTAACTAAGTGTTACGAGAGGCAATCACCACACCGGGAGGATTAAGTCCTGCCTGTCACGGTTTCGGTACAAGGTGCATGAGCGATCTTGTAGTGTAACAGTTCCGATATATAAAGCTTGGGCGTTTGTATGTCGAAAGGTAAGTTTATTTATTAACTGAAGAACAAATGTAATGCTATATCTAATGCCCTTTATATACATGATTCTAATATTCCAAACACTAGTAGCTGTCCTCCAGTCGTGCTCCCATTATTCAGGTGCGGGTTAGTTTCTAACGTCTCAAACATAGGCAGTTCCAGACTTTCAATACAAGCGTAACTTAGCGCTGACACTAAGGATATGTCTGTGCTGAATAGCACAGGCTACAGGGATCCTATTGTTACGGGGCGAGAGAGTATTCAAGATAGAAGTCACGGGTCAAGATATGAACAAGATACGTAAGATGGAACGTAGACAAGATATGATGCAAACAAGATACGGAAATCTAACAAAACGTCGCACGCCCTCTACAGACGTGAACGAGGACTACTTAAGGGTCTCCTCGGACTAGCTCGACGCTAGTGTCAATAACAACACCAGTCCTTTCCATTCCTGTACAATTGGGTTACTATGACAACTAGACCCCCCACCGCTGCTTAGGCACATTTTCACCCTTTTATGGAGAGTCATGATAAGAACCATGACACCTATCGGCTTACTAGCCGTCACATGTAGGTACAGTATATTTATTATAATTCCCTGGAGAGAGAATTTCTCAATCTAAAGACTACATATATATACATTCTAAATAGTTACTCCTCGAGAAGATTCTCCCTGTGACCTGAATTACTGAGACTGTTCGACAACTAACGAGAAGGTTCTCGGTACACCCGTTATTCTCATGAACCTTCAATATGCTTCCAGAAGGTTCACTGAGAATATTCGAAGTTTCGTGGCTTCCGAGACCCTTCCCAAATATTCCCCTTGTGCCATTGCCTACGCTAGCCAGCGTAGGCTGCAGGAGTCTTTCGGCTTGACAGCCGTCACACTGCCGAAAGAGAAGTTTTTCAGGACAAATAGTCGTGAGGAAGGAGGAAAGGTGCAGGGGGCTTAATTTTCTTGGAATTAATTTCATTATTTATGTTTTGCGTATAGATTTGACAAGCGAACTATGTAATTAGGTTGTAGTATGTCCCGAGGGAGCATAGACCCGTATCACGCCTATTGGCGGTAGGGCGTATGCCTGATACGAAATAAATTCAAATCAAATCAAATCTGTCAAAGGGTAGAATTTCACCTATTCATGGAAACTAAGCTAGTCACGTCACATGACCTTCCTAGCAGTACATAGATTTCATCTGTAGCAGTAGACCTCATTAGTTAACATTTACAATCTATAAACCGTGTCCCACTTTCTCTTTAAGAAAATCTATTGGCAAATATTAAATATATCGATATCTAAATTCACTATTAACTTTAAAGCTATTTAGATAGTTTTAACTGTCCTTCATAGTCATAGACTCAGTAGGGACATAAATAAAATTCTATCCTATTCTATTCAATTGGGTATGAAAACCTAACACCTGTCAGCTGTGTCTCCTTCCAACCTCCAGTTCTCACTGTAGAGTTTTCAGAGCCGAGATTGAGAAACACCTTTGTCACAAATTTGATGAGAGATCCAAATCAGACTTGCTCTTGTAGTCTACATTGTCTCAATCGCTTTGCACATCTCCCTGGCACAATAGTCATGAAGCTAACTCGGGTCTGTTATGTTTTGAATACCTGGATCTTGAGGTTGGGGCTGCTTGTTTATTGGAATTTTGTGAAGATATGAGATGGGTGGATATTGGCACTACTTGGCAGTGGAGATTGTTGGAAATTCTGACTCTCGGATTTAGGACTCAACCATTATCTGTTTCGTCTCAGGTTCCCAACAAGATCGACTCTCTCTACACATTTGGATCCTGAAAAGATCTACATTATCACAGGTTGATCAAATTTTGGATGTATGGCACATGCACAAAATACTAGTGCCATTGTGATCTCACACAATCAGATTGCACTGGAGCTGAGGGGTAACAGAGTATTGATGTATATAGGGGCATAGATATCCTTCATTTAGGAGATATAGAATTCACGTATTAGTCTCAAGCTCTACACAAGATCCGTTGTAGTTAGGAGCCACGAGATACCATGTGACAACATTTCATTCTTACACCCACACCCCGCCACTTATTAGATACCCAACGCGCGCCCAGAAACCTCACACATGTCTTAAGTGCGCTTATTGCGCCTACTGTCACATACACGTTTGGATATTTACGTACTATAGTGTACCTTGGCTCATCATGATAGATGAGACGTGGCTGGTCATCACTAGGTTTGACAGACACATGAGACTAGTGGGGATTTCTCCCTTAGATGTATATATAAGTCCAATGTTCTCATAGTTGTAAAATATTAGATAATGATTCCTTTAGACAACTGATGTAGGAATACTTGGAAGTAGATTTGATAAAGTATGGGGTTAAATCGGTACTTGTATCTTTGTCTGTCTGTCTGCACACTTAATAGAAGTACAGCAACCTCGCTCCCACTTAATGTATCGCTTCCAGTCTCATCCACACGCTAATATGAAACTACTAATACAGGGTATATAAGATCACCAGACCCCTTACCCTTTTTAACTCCTAGGCAAACAATAACCACAACCCTAACTCCATTATATTAATTTGCAGGGATGCTTATGTTTGACTGTTACAGTTATGGGTTAGGATGTATCACTATGATGCTGACTTTTGACTGTTGGGAGAGCTTTATTGGGAATGAAGTGTGGAAAGATGTTGATTGACCTATGCTACAATACGGGGAGTTCCGACCCCTATTTATACTATAGCTCCGCATGAATTACAGAAATAAACCCATCAAACATTTCCTCATGTAGTGCTAGCATAACACACCTAATGCAAGGTGTGTCATGCACGGTGAATATGCCAAGGGCACAACATTGACTAACCCTTCTTATAATTCAACATAAAATATTAAGTCTTCTTTACTTCATCACATATATCCACATTATATTGTACAGAGTATATTTTCCAACATAGAATTGCATTACAGTGCCTCTAGGATCCAAATTGTTAAGCTTGAAACTGGGTTGTTTAAGGGATTTGTTGTGATCAAGCCCACTTATAGATCACACAACTTGAAATGGCCAGTATTGGGAAAGTGTAACCAACAGGACAAGCGATCCTGTATCAATGATACATCATCAGCACACAGCAATGACAACACCAGTATCTCAGCGATACATGATAATATGATCATATGATGCAGGTATATCTAATGACATAGTTGTTGAATGGCTGAATTGTTGGGAGTTATTGCTATTGATGGCATATTTTGTGTACCGCTTTTGTGTATAAATACTCGCTACTAGACCTCTGTACATGATCAACCTTTTCCACTCCTATCTTCATTAGTCATCAATATAGCAGATTGTCACGGTTTCAGTACAAGGTGCATGAGCGATCTTTGTGAGTACAGAATATTTATTATAATTCTCTGAGGAGATAATTCCTGAAGCTAAAGACTACATTTATATAAATTCTGAACTATTGCCTATCGAGAAGATTCTCCCTGTAATCTGAATGAATGAGACTATTCGACAACTACCTAGAAGATTCTCGGTACACCTGTCATCCTCATGAACCTTCAGTATGTTTCCAGAAGGTTCACTGAGAACATTCTAAGCTCTGTGGCTTCCGAGACCTCTCCCAAATATTCGCTTTGTGTCATTGCCTACTGTTCGGATTAGGTCTTAGTCAACGATGTCTAGCCTAATTATGCTAGGTTGCAGGCTACTGTTACAACTATTCATGGGGTCATATTCAGGGTGGTGAAGTAGTTTGAGGTTGGTATGAGTTATAAGGTTGATGCCTGAGCGTGTCTCATAGTAGTCACGCACGCGACTCAAGTAGCAAGTACACAGAAAACCTCGACCCCAGAATGATGATATGTATCAAGTTTATATGCTAGGTCCTCTATGGCTAGTATGGATGGGATACGGGGGATTTTACCTGTAGATAGATAAAGACGCTGTAGCCTTCTGATAGTTGGGACAAGTCTTCTACCAAATAATATCGGAATCAATCCTAGCCTCTCATTAAGCAATCTGATGAATTATTTCCGTGTCTGTCATTACAGACCAATATACAGAATCGACAATCAAGATTTAGAAAATTGATCACCTACGCTAGCCAGCATAGGCTACAGGAATCCTTCGGCTCAACAGCCGTTACACAGATCTACAATACATATCTGTCTTCTTCACGTTAGACTTGAAGCGCTATCCCATATCCACCCAAGTTGACTGTTACACCCATTGCAACAAATCTTAGACTTCTCATAACCTTGTTAGTACAATACTTGGTCCTTCATAATCATGATGTTTTCACTCAGCAACCAGTCTCAGACATACATCTTCCGGACTTAGTTCACCAGTCTAAAGTAAAACGTCATCCATTGATTGAAGATTCTGCAGTTGTGATCAATTCTAGAGAGCCGCGTAAATCAATGGGCTCTGTATAACTCTGGCATGAGCGACTTGGCCATGCTGGTCCAGATGCGCTGAGTCATATCTAAAGTGAGAGTGTCAAATTTGACGCAGCCGGTCCAAAGTGTTGTAATAAAACTGTTGCATCAGTATCGGTGCAGGATCTCTGTCTGTGCACTACTACATGTAACTATTAATTAACTTGTTACCTGATTCCATGTTTAATGTAGTCACATCTGTTTCTTGTTTTAGTCGCGGGGGTTCACTAAAACACAAAGCTAAAACGTCATTTGGATAATGCTGTCAAGTTGAGACATTGGCACTTACCTCAACAATCCCCCAACTTTAGTCATACCAAGTTTGATTCCTGTATATAGATGTAGTCTCTCCTACCTCCGGTGATCCTCAGTTCATTGTATTAACTGAATATCTCTGAAGGCTGTATTCATCACTCCTCTTGTCAGCTCTACATCTAAAGGCCCGTTCACCTGCTCCTGTGCTCGAATACCACCATTTCTTCCTCTCCAACAGCCCGAAATCCCTTTCGATCTTTAACCTCACAACACAAAGACTAACGAGTGTCAAACTTGTGCTCTGAACAAGGCAACTGTCATGGTAGTAGCGTGGTAGTTGGCATGGTTTAAGGTTAAGCAACAACTGAGCCTCTAAAGACCTTCATGTAGCTAGATAGACTCTTCCTTTCTCATCGCACAACCCATGTGTAATATACACCTCGCACTTTGTACCATCGCACTGTGACAGCAACAAGGATAATTTCTCGACGACCATTAGACCGTGCAAAATCATCCTTTGATAAGATTCATTTCGACCTAGTCTCATACTCCCCATTAGGATTTGATGGATCTTGATACATGCTGCACTTTACTGATGATTGTACGAGAATGAATTTTGTGTATCTTTTGTCCAATAAAACTGGTCCTAGTTTGTTGAGACATTTTCGAAACTTTGTTGCCTATGTAAAGTGACAATATAACAAGAATATCAAAATTTTAAGGTGTGGTCAGGAAAGTGGTCTTGGACTCTCCTTCCAAAGTTGGGTTGATGATATAGGTATCGAAATTGAGTGGTCTGCAGTATCAACAAGTGAGCAGAACGGCCTATCTGAACGTTCTGGGGGGATGATACAAACAAAAACTCGCTGTTTGGGTAATGGGGCCGGCTTAAAATACGAGTACTAGCCTGAGTACGTTTTGACCGCAGCATATTTAATTAATCAGATCCCCATGGCATCTTTAAATTGGTTATTGCCAGTATCTAAGCTGCGGAAAAGACTCGGAATTTAGGATAGAAACAAATATAGCCACCTCAAAGCCTTCGGTTGTAGAGCGTATGCATTGGACAAGTCAGTACCAAAGAGAGAAAAGATGAGACCCAGAGCAAAAATAGGATATCTTGTCGGTTATAACTCCAGGAATATCTATAGGATCCTACTGCCTGATGAAGAAGTGGTCATTGGAACTCGAGATGTGTCTTTTGACGAGTCAATATTTTTCTGTCATCATCAAGGGCTGGAACATGATGAAGTATATCTACCAATGGTTGATTTCACTACAGTTTCATCTATTTCAGATGTAAATCTTGACATAGAAGACTTTCCAATATGCAATAATGAGCCAAATATTCAGACTAAGGATGATGAGCAAATGAGTAATGAAGAACCAACTCTTGAAAGTGCTCAGAACAAACTCCAGACAGGTTTGCTGACTCCAGATGATTCCTTACTCGACGCTGGAGAAAGGATGGGGTCATCGCTTACAAATAATTGTAATGACCTGATAAACCACTCAAGATTTAGGAACTTAAGTCATATTGTTACAGTTATGGGTTAGGATGTATCACCATGATGCTGACCTTTGACTGTTAGGAGAGCTTTATTGGGAATAAAGTGTGGAAAGATGTTGATTGATCTATACTACAACACGGGGAGTTCCGACCCCTATTTATACTATAGCGCCGCATGAATTACAGAAATAAACCCATCAAACACTTCATCATGTAGTGCTAGCATAACACACCTAATGTAAGGTGTGTCATGCAAGGTGAACATGCCAAGAATACAACACTCCCCCTGTCGGTAACGACTCATAGTTCTACTGAATCATGACTGGTGACTTTACCTTTGTTAAGTAGTCTGCTAGCTATTTAGAAGTATCAACGTAAACTGCCTGAATTAGACCCTTTTGATATTGCTCACGACAGAAGAAATTTCTAAGAGAGATGTGCTTTGACTGTCTATGATTATCGTGATTTTTGATAAGGGAGATTGCGGATTGGTTGTCGATGTAAAGTTTGGTGCAATCTGTTCCTAAAATGCGGTTGCCTACATTTAGTTCCTGGAGTAATGACTTTGTCCATTGGAGCTGGCGGCATGTCTCGGTGGCGGCCAGGTATTCCGCTTCTGTGGTAGAGAGAACAACTTCTCTTTGGAGATGCGAGCGCCAACTTATTGGCCCAGATGCCAGTAATATCAGCGATCCGGAGGTTGATCTACTTGTAGACGGATCTGCCGCAAAGTCTGCATCTGTGTAAGCTTCTATGGTAGTTTTTTCTACAGTTCTGTTGAATATGATTCCTCGGTCTGGCTCCTTTGCGATGTATCTCAGTACACGGAATGCTGGCTGGATGTGCTCGTTGGAAGGATTAATTAGGAAACGCGCTAGATGATTCACTGCAAATGCGATATCGGGTCGTGTGTTATTCGCGAGAAACTGCAGACCTCCAATAATCGAATTGTATTCAGTTACTTGCTCTGGCTTGCATTCCTGTTCGTTTGGGAGCATGAGACGCTCCATGGGAGATGTTGCAGGCTTGCAGTCATTTAACCCATGCCTGGCAATTAGTGTACGCGCATATTGGCCCTGGGACAATTTGAGAGTTGCCTTCTCTGGGTAACTGATATGAATGCCAAGAAAAAGATCTGTGTTCACCGTTTTAAGTTTGTACTTTTTGTGCAGGGCTTGCATTAAATTTTCTATCTTGCCTAAGTCTGGCCCCATGACCTGGAAATTGTCCACATGCATTACCACAAACAGATCTTTGTGGAAGTTGGTGTATAGACATACATCTGAGGTGGTGGGGTGTAGACCATGTTCTGCAAGTGTGGCCTTTGCATCGTCGTACCATAAGGCAGCAGCTTGTTTTAGGCCATAAAGCCCTTTTTGGAGGTGTATTATGCAACCGTCCTTCTCAAAACCTTGCGGCATTTCCATGTAGAGGTCAATATCGAGATCGGGGTTGAGAAAAGCCGTCGGAACATCTCCCTGTCTTCGGTGCCATCTAAGTTGGTGAGCGAGCACAAGCATTATTCTGCCTGTTTCTGGGCGTGGGGTTGGTGCAAATGTCTCATGGTAATCTATGCCCTGTCGCTGAGTGAAACCCTTTGCAGTGCATCGCGCTTTCCATCTTTCTATGCTGCCATCAGCTCGAAACTTTTTCTTGAAGACCCATTTGCATTTCATAGGTTTACGTCCTCTAGGGAGTTGGTTGCGACTAATTATTCTGATGGCGCCTTTTTCCTTTAGGGACTGGAATTCTTCATTTGCTGCTATCTTCCATTGAGTAGCTTCTGCGCATGTCATTGCCTCTTCCCACGTTTTTGGGTCAGAGGAGACTTGTGCTGTCCTTCCGTGGTGAAGACGTTTATAGTCGTGCCTTCTAACTTCTCTACCTCGTTTAGTTATCATGGTGCCTTTGTTGGAGGGTTCTTCTGATTCTGACGCGTATTTGTTCTCTCGCGAGTGCGCCCGTTGATGTCCAGCAACAGAGCGAACTGGGTCCCAACCAGTCATAACTTGGTCATATCGTTGGACATTGCTTTCTTCGCCTGAGCTTGACACCTCCTGATTTTGCGGCTGCAAGTTCAATTCTTGTGAGTGGCCGTAGAGGGAATTTGGCTCAGACAAAATGTCTATGTTTGGATTGGAGTGGTGTGATTCAGTAGGTGAATTTTGCGCACTGCTTTGGGAACTTACATGATGAGAAGCTTGCTCCTCAGGTGGTAGGAGTGATGTTGCTTCATTTTCTAGTCTTGGTTCGGGGAGATTGTTGCTCTCTACATCTGTTCTGGGGCTGTTCACAGTGTTTTGTGCAGTCTGATCCAGATTTGACGTAGGTGATATTTGTTCCCCCTCAAACGATTGTTGAGTTTGACATTCTGAGGCTAGGTCTGGATCGTGATGCTGGCTGTGGGTCATTGATTCAATAAATGTGGAATCGTTGTTAGCCCAATAGCTGGTGGCATCTTGTTGAATTGTTGCAGATAGTTCATCACCAAACATTACATCTTCATTGAAAGTCGCATGAGGGGTGACGCTTTCAACCCATTTCCATCCTTGCACGGGAGTTTGTTGAGGGTGGTAAATGATGAAGTTTTTACATGTATTCTTTTGAAAACCAATGAACCATCCTTTTGATGCCCTGGGTTCGAATTTACCTGGTTTGGGGTTTATTAGTTTGTGTGCTCTGCATCCAAATCTTGGAAGGTTTGTGAGATCCACGTGATCGTGGTGCGGTTGGCTTAATCCTTGCAAGAAGTCAAGAAGTGGGATTTTCTTAGTGCGAAGACAGTATAATCTGTTAACTATGAAGCATGCATGTGAAATGGCCCATGGTCAGTATATTGCAGGCATGCATGCGTCGATTAGCATTCAACGTGCCAATCGCAGGACTACCTTATTAGAAGATTCGGACACCCCATTTTGTGCTGGAGTATCTTATGAGGATACGTCCGTGCGTATGCCGTGTTGTTCACAGTGGGACTTCGTACGGAGGAATTCAGTTCCACCATCTCTAAAAATCACGCAGACTCTTTTGCCATACTGGAGATTTTGGAATTCAATCCACTGAATCAGTGATGATGCGATCGTGTCTTTGGACTGAGTAGTAAGTACCCATCGCATCCGTGTTTTTGAATCTGTGATGATTACAGCATATTGATTACCATTTATCCCAGAAGTTATTTTTCCCACTGTGTTTATAAAAATTTCATCTAGAGGTGCATACGGTGTGGGTCTTGCTTCCCTGGAGACAAACCTCTGAGCTTTACTTAGATGACACGTTTCGCAGGTAGTTTGTTGACTGAGGTCTATTCCTTCTAGTCCTTTCACAAGTTGTGCAGTTTTCTGTATTATGCTTTGGCCGGTGTGGCCGAGTCTTTCGTGCCAGCGCTGCGCACTTGTGGTGATGGGAACCCTTGCTACTCCAGGCGCTACGACACAACTGGGAATGTGAGGGGACCGACCTTGTGCTAAAGAGTGGATGTAATAAACGTCATTTTTTTTTTTCAATCAATCTGGCAACTGGAACATCTGGTCTTGATGCGTCTTGGAGGACTAGAAGGGATTTATCATGGTCAGCGACTATATTGCATAGTCTTTGTAACCTGCCAGCAGACACTATATTGCACGAGGAATTTGGAGAAAACAAGGCTCCTTGAATGGTCAGTTGGAGGTTCTCGATTTTTAATTTTGCAGTTCCTTGACTGTTTAAGCACGTGTTGCCTACAGCTTGGTCGAAGCGAGAGGGTTTTGCTCGGTTTTGAAGGTCACTGAAAGATTGTTCTTGAGAGACAAAATGGTGCGAAGCACCAGTATCATAGATGGTAGGGCATTCATTGATACGAGATGATGCTATGATAACTCTATCCATGTCTGTGTCTGAATCATTATCAGAATCAAGTCCTGCTGCGGTTTTGCCTTTGAACTTGCTGCCACGACTACGGTTGCCCTTCATGGGTGCCAATTCTGGATTTAATTTGTGACAGTATTTGTTCTTGTGTCTGTGCCGACATTTGGTGCAGTAGGCGTTTGGATCCAACTCCTCACCGGTGGGCACCGTTGCAACAAAAGCCGTATTCGGCTGATGCGTGCGGTTGCCTGCTACGGATCGGATATTTCTGGATGGATAGGCCTCTTCACTGGGCATATAACGTGTATCGGGTGGAAAATGTGGCCGAGGACATTTTTGCGACCGAGTTTTGCCTGGATGGATATCCTCCATGTTGTGGAGGATACCCCTGGGCCGAGTATTACCTTGTCAGAGTCGTTGTGCATGGTTTCATGATACTGGTGCGTTAGCAAGAGGTTTCTTATAGCTAACGTAAGTGCGCCCGGGCTCATAACCTGTTACAGTTATGGGTTAGGATGTATCACCATGATGCTGACCTTTGACTGTTAGGAGAGCTTTATTGGGAATAAAGTGTGGAAAGATGTTGATTGATCTATACTACAACACGGGGAGTTCCGACCCCTATTTATACTATAGCGCCGCATGAATTACAGAATTAAACCCATCAAACACTTCATCATGTAGTGCTAGCATAACACACCTAATGTAAGGTGTGTCATGCAAGGTGAACATGCCAAGAATACAACACATATCAATGAAAGAAATATCCTTACTGAGCCTAGGACGCGAACGAGAGTTTCAGGTAGATAAGGTCAAACCCCAAATGTACTATCTGCCATTATAAGTAATCTTATACTCGAAACTTCAAAGGAATCAAAACAGATTCATCAGTCAACGCTTCCTCCTCCGCCCGAGAACTTGCAAAGGCTCAAAAACCATCCTTTTTATAATCAATTCTGGGCTGCGATGTCAACTAAATTCAATGCTTTGTTGAGTAAGAAAACAATAGAGCAAGCTGAACAGACTGATTCGATGCATCCGATTCCCCAAAAATGGGTCTTCTCCTACAAGTTAAATGAAGATGGGTTTTTGACTAAGTTTAAGGCCAGAATTTGCGTCAGAGGTGATCTACAGCCTATGACGGACGAAGATAATTATGCAGCTATATTGGTGTATCAAGTGTTCCGGTTACTCATTGCTCTAGTGACATACTTTAACCTGGAAACAATTCAAGTTGATGGGGTAAATGCTTTCTGTAATTCCCCAATTGATGAAGAAATCTATGTTTATAATCCACCTGGATTTAACAATCAGGGTAAAATTCTTCGCCTATTGAAGGGGTTGTACGGATTGCGCAAGTCTCCCAAGTTATGGATAAAGCTACTATCTGCGACTCTGATAGAAATTGGCTTATATCAGGTTCCAGGTCAATTGTGTGTTTTCACGGATTATAATGGCATCATCATTTTTTTCTATGTTGATGACCTTGTTCTATGTTTTCCGTCAGAAAGGTATGCTGATACTGTTGAACTTCTAAATAAACTTACCCAAAAATACGAGTTGAGAGTTCTAGGCGAGCTTAAATGGTTTCTGGGAGTAAGAATAACTCGCAACAGATTGAATAAGAAGTTGTGGCTGAGTCAAAAGACATATGTTGAAAATATGTGTCGTAATTTTGGATTGGAAAATCCGGGACTTGCGGTCACAACACCAATTGCCGAAGTACGTCGGTCAGGCCCTCAAAGAAGAAATAAAGTTGTACCAACAAAAGGTTGGGCCGTTAATTTATGCCTCGGGCGTCACGAGGCCAGATATTTCAAGAGCTGTTGGTAATCTAGCTGAGTTCTTGATTAATCCAGGTCCAGCTCATCATGATGCAGTAAATCATTGTATCCTCTACTTACATGAGACCAAAAACTTAGGCATAGAGTATTCTGGCTCCTCTGAAAATTTAAATATTCTTTACTGCTCAGCTGATGCCGCATTTGGAAATACAGAGGACCGTTGCAGTGTTCAAGGTTATGTTTTTAAACTGTTTAATGGACCAATCCATTGGAACTCCAGCAAACAGGCAACAATAACAACATCTACAACTGAGGCTGAACTGCTTGCACTTCCAAACGTCACCAAGGAATTAATTTGGATGCAACGCATATATAGAGGTATTAAATTCAACCCGGATCAAAAAATCGAAATATTTAATGATAACGTCCAAACCATTTGACTCCTCACCAAAGAGGATCCAATAATATAGACGAGACTAAAGCATGTTGATATTTACCAGCATTGGCTCCGGGAAAGCGTACAGTCCAAAGATGTAAGCATTTCATGGATCAGTTAAAAAGATATGATTGCTGATGGAATGACTAAAGCATTGGGCAAGCAGAAACATGACAATTTTGTCCGTCTACTGAACCTCGTGCAAGTTGAATAGTACAGGACTAAAATCTAACATCTCTAGTCCGGGGGGATGTGTCGAAGGCTAAGAATAACTACCGAAGAAGTTGGACAGGGAAATGTCTCAGGTCAAAAATAGGGACTGTTGTTATAATGGAAGTTGTGTAGTGAAGCTTAAGCTGTTAGGCTTCTGTTTAATATCACCTAGTGAAGCGAGTTGGGAGATTGAAGAGTCTGAAAACTATAGTGGAGATTTGTTGATTAAACCCACTTAGTATCAGAATGCTACTTAAACTAAATATTACAACTAAGCGAGGGACACGATTACTGGCTTATTGTGGATAATTGGGAGGCTGGTCAATGTATGAGTCATCATGAACCTGGCTAGAGAACTTATACCTTTCTACGTTCCATGTTATTGATAACCTTCATTACCATATAGCACCAATTTCAACACCCCTTCTCACTTTGTACCAAAGATATTTGTGCACAAGTGCATTAGTCTTGGTTTTAGTAGACCTTTTGTACAGATGTCCGCAAGATTATCAGCTGACGGAATATGTAGTAAGGTGAGCGTTCCATCTTCAACTCGCTCTCTAGTGAAATGATAAGCGATGTCAATATGCTTTGTTGCATCATTGAGCTTTGGATTATGTGCTAGATCAATCGCGAAATTATTATCGGTTGACAGAGAAGCAGGTATATTTCTATCCAATATTTGGTGAAGTCCTCGTACAATCCAGAGGAATTGCTTAGTTGCGTACGGCAGTGCCATATACTCAGCTTCACAAGTGGAGTGAGCAACAGTACGTTGTTTGCGAGACTTCCAGCAGATTGTGGATTGACCAAGTTGGAATAAATAACCAGAGAAACTTCTGCGTGTATCGAGACAATTTCCGTATGATGCGTCACAGTATCCATTGAGAACCAGGGGAGATTCAAATTTGTATAACAAACCGACATCTTTTGTCCCCTTGATATATCGTAGAACTCGCTTGGCAGCACCTAGATGAGTGACAGATGGATCTGAGTTAAATTGAGAGAGGTGAGAGATTGCATATGCAAGATCAGGTCTAGTGGCAGATATGATATATATTATAGATCCGATTATTTGCTGATACAGAGTAGCATTGGCCCTAGGCTCTCCATTTTGCGCAGCCTTTAGCGGTTGGTTACACTCTATAGGCATGGAGACCGTATTACAATCTTGCATCGAAAATCTATCCAGGACTCTATTTATGTATGCAGACTGCGATAGAGTGATACCTATATTGGAGTACTCGATCTGAATTCCAAGTAGCCAGTGAAGAGTTCCCATATCCTTGACCTTAAATTCGGTCTTGAAGTGGTTCACTAAATCTTCGATGACCTCATCTTGTTCTCCAATCAGTACTATGTCGTCCACGTAAACTGCAATGATCATTTTACCTGTGTTGTGGATGAATACACAGGGATCAAATAGGGAAGGAGCAAGACCATAAGGAATGATATATTCAGCCAACCTGAAGAACCATTCCCGAGGTGATTGCTTGAGTCCGTATATACACCTTTTAAGTTTAGCAACATGATCTCCTTGCCTGTACCCTTCAGGAAGTTCCACGTAAATATCCTCATTCAAGACTCCATAAAGAAATGCAGTTTTAATGTCGAGCTGTCTCGTTTTCCATTTCTTAGATTCCGCAATCGCCAAGATTAACAGTAATGAATCAAGTCGTACAACTGGTGCAAAGGTTTCGTCATAGTCAAGCCCTTGGATCTGTGAGAATCCCTTGGCCGCGTAACGTGCTTTGTATCGTTCAACTTCCCCATGTGCGTCTCTTTTTATTTTGCACACCCATTTACCATTGACAACTTTTCGTCCTGTAGGCCGAGGAACAACATCCCAAACGTCGTTATCTTTAAGGGATGCTATCTCCTCATCAAATGCCTTTTCCCAGTAAGCCCAGTTAGGTGATGACTTGGCAACACTGTAGGAGCTGGGCTCAGATTCATCATGAATATTTAACAAGGCTAACTCATTTCCATTGCAACAAGTTGAAATCTGCGATGCAGGTTGAGGAAGATCACGAGAAGCTTTCCACCATTCCCCCGTTATCGTGTCTTCATATGTCCGAGGACGTATCGTGCGCTTTGGTCTGGAGTTGACGGATGTTCTTGAATCTTCATTTGATGGGTCGGGTGGATTTGACAAAGCTGCTGTTGGTTGGGGCCCGATCTGAACAGTAGTTGGAATCGACGACGGTTCTTGCAATGACGGCTCTCTTAAATTGGGCTGAACAGCCAGACATGGATCTTGATTTTGATGAATATTTCGAATATCTTGTTCTTGTCCAACATTTGGAGGATCTGACAAACTGGTCAACATCAAGGATGATGTTGATAAGTCGGGTTGATTTATGGTATGTAGATAGGAATCAAAAGTTTTCTCAGAGACGGAATTATCAACATGGTAAGGTAGGAATTCCACGTCGCCTGATATAACTATCTGTTTCCTTTGAGACACAAATATTCGATAGTGGTGATCAACTTCGGTGTATCCAACGAACAAACCTTTCTCTGCCCTCGGTAGAAGCTTGCTTCCAGATGGTCGCTTCGCCATGGGGACATGCACGTAGCATTCTCTTCCAAAGGGTTGAAGGTGTAGAATGGATGGTTTTCTCTCATGGAAAGCTTCATATGGGGTCTGTCCATTTACAGAGCCATGTGTAGTACGATTCTTAGTGTAAACAAATGTTTGCGCTGCTTCAGCCCACAACTGTTTATCTTTGACTGTGATCAACATTGCACGAACTCCTTCAGCAATTGATCTGTTGAGTCTTTCGGCTACATCATTTGATTCCGGAGGATAGGGAGGAGTCAAGTGGTGACTTATCCCCTTCTGAGCGAGATATTTGGATAGTGATTCATTGACATATTCGCCGCCATTATCTGTCCTAAGAAACTTGATTTTGCAATCGTACTGAGTTTCCAAGGCCGTAATAAAATCTATGATAGCTTGTGCTGCATCAGATTTATATCTTAGGGATCGGATAGTAGTGCATCGAGTTGCATCGTCTATGAAACTTATGTAATAAAGCGCGTTGCCATAAGATGGAACAGGGAATGGACCTGCAAGATCTGAATGAATATATTCACCTTTATGTTTTGCTCAGAAAATAGATGGGAGTGGTTTATGGTGTACCGACTTCGTAGACATGCAAGCATCACAGTAAAAGTTTCCTGGTGGACTTTGTATAATACCAGAGTTTTGGATGAGCTTATCTGTCTTAGACATCATTGAAGGTGCTGAATGACAGAGAGCCTCATGCCAAAATTCAAAGGTAGAGCATGCAGTTTCATAACTATTAGCCATTTCCTTGATCACGGGTAACGGGCCATCGTAGTAAGCTTCCAACCATGTTTTATTATTTTTATATATCTTCATTGTAGTACCGTTATCTTGGAGCATGTATCCTTTGGATCTAGCCTTTTTCCAAGAAAACAGTGGTAGGGATAATTTGGGCACGTATAGTACATCATCAATTTTAAAAGTAGAAATGTTTCCATTTGATAGTACACAATTTAATAGCACTGTTCCTTTTCCTTCAATCGATATCTTTTCATTTGAGCTTGACATTACATGACCTGCGCAAACTGAAAGTCGTTCGAATCTATCTGGATAAGGACACATATGAGCTGTTGCACAGGTATCAAAATAGAAAGGATGATGACTTACCCCTTGAGGCCCACTGACAGCAGCATTTGCTCGTTCTTTGATATCCTTGGAGCCCTTATCTATTGATGAGTTTCTTTCTCGGAGCCTGACACAAGCGTTCCAAACATGTCGTCTATACTCCAACGGAAAGTGTCTCCTACAGAAGGAACATTCTTTCGGTTTAGAATCTTTAGGATGTTTAGATTTAAAGACTTTATAGGGTCTTGATGCTTTTGAAGTGTCGTTTTTAGGCTTCCTATGATGCGTGACATGGGCTGAGTGAGAAGAGGATTGAATTGGAAATTCATGATCAAGATCTAGAAGACGCTGCTTAACTTCAGTGTAGGATAAATTATCCATTGTCACCAAATTGTCAACAATATTCTTGTGATGTCGACTCAGACATGCCAGTATCAATACCCTCTCTATCTCATCATCATCCAAAAAATCAGCAATCTTTTGACGACTGAGGCTAGAAGATTCTCGGGCTAAAGATGTAGTCCGAAAGTATTCGTTCTCATATACATCAATGAAAGAAATCATCGTGCCACTGGGATCGTATGTGCTCGAGAGCGACATCAAAGATTCAAGTTGATGAACCAATGTGAACTTATTGGTCCGATGAAATTCGGCACTCAAGTGGTTCCACATCAGGTGGGGGTCTTGTAGTTTGAGAATTTTTATCAGTATACTTGGAGACACCACCAAGATATATATATTAACAGCAATTGTAGACAATTCGCTGTATGCTTCCTGCTCTTCAAGGCAAGCATATTCCTTTGGTTTCTTTCCATTCACAACGAGTTCAAAGAGCTTCTGACCTCTCCAGATTGCCTCCATCGTGATTGCCCATGACTCGTAGTTATCATGTCCGACGAGTTGGGTGACATTAGAGAACGACATATTTCGAAGCGTGCAATTTAGTCGCTTTGCAAAGAATCTTTCGTTATCTTTATCAGATGTGGTGGAAATTGGGTTCGAAGGTAAGTTTGCCATTTTTCTGTTGAACTGTTAGATGATTGATTGGATAATAAAGAAAAGGGAAATTCTAGGATATTAATGCTTTTCTTTGGGCACCGGGTCATAACCTGTGATAATGGAAGTTGTGTAGAGAAGCTTAAGCTGTTAGGCTTCTGTTTAATATCACTTAGTGAAGCGAGTTGGGAGATTGAAGAGTCTGAAAACTATAGTGGAGAGTTGTTGATTAAACCCACTTAGTATCAGAGTGCTACTTAAACTAAATATTACAACTAAGCGAGGGACACGATTACTGGCTTATTGTGGATAATTGGGAGGCTGGTCAATGTATGAGTCATCATGAACCTGGCTAGAGAACTTATACCTTTCTACGTTCCATGTTATTGATACACTTTATTACCATATAGCACCAATTTCAACAACTGTCCATACATGCGTGGGTTGTTTCATTTGGTCAGTGCTTGCATTCTGTGTGTAGAGCCGCAGGTTATTCTATTCCTAGCGCATGTCTATATTTAGAGATCAAGTCAATTATGATCAGTGTATATAGTCCTAGAATTCCGGGAGAAATAGGGATCAAGTTGTTTTTACTGAGTTATCTTTAACTTTAATTACATACACTTAGCCTGTCACAGGTCAGGCTCCCAGTTACCTGACAGTTTCTCAATCTCGGCTCTAAAAATTCTACAGTGAGAATTGGAGGTTGGAAGGGGACACTGCTGACAGGTGTTAGTGTTGGTATCACATGTATGTGATATCTGTTGCAACTTGTTGGTTCCTCTCGATATTGCGTGTTGTGCTTTCTTCTCCCTCTATCTGCTACACTACTTGGTATATTCTACATGATCCGTGTGACTCTACAGTCACGTGCCTTTACATGTAAGCCGTTGCCGGAACTGCCAATAACCACCACGGTCAGACACAGGCAGTCTTTTCTTTGATGGTACCCATATCTATAGTTAAGTTTGCGAATTGCCTTCTAAATTTACGTAGCGCGTTACCCAGCCCTCTGTACATACAGCAATTTCGTTAGCTGATACAAATGTAGCCAATGCTGTATTCGGAAATGCCTTGGTGAGCCCATCTGCCATATTACACTTCCCATCAATCCATCGAACATTGTCAACCTCCCTTCTCTCGTACGACTGCCGTAGGCCAATTATATCAATCATCAATCATCAGCCTTTTCTTTTTCGTCGTGCCTAGCTTGACAAGACACTCATATAGTGAAAATGAATCTGTGCAGACAACAATTGGAATGTGATCTAACCCATCCTTCCCAGTCAAAATTAACTCTAGTGTGGACTTAATGGCATAAGCCATATCAAGCCCGGCAACCATAGCACAGATCTCAGATGCCAGTGTGCTCTGCACGACTCTCTTACTCTTTGTGGATGAGAAATGTACAATGTTGCCATGCAAAATGAAATCTCTGTTAGTTGTCCCATTTATTGTTTCATTTCCAAAAAAAATAACAAACCCTAGCTGCGAGGAGTAGTCAGCGTTATTTGCAAATGATCCATTGACGAAGACGAAAATTTTCGCAGTTTCCATCTTGAGTGGTATGTATACTAATTGTCAGAGCAGCATGTAGACAGCAGGGCGGAGACAAGGGTCAAAGAGGTGGTATTCAGGCTAAAGGGCGCCATCCTACATCATGCATGAGATAGTTGCATAAACACTCGGCCAAAAGGCCAGACTAGAATCATAGAACACTAGATTCTGGTTATCTCCACATATATAGATTATACAGAAGGCAATCCTGACACTAATCCACAGTCAGTATTTCTCATTTGCCATTGTAGCCGTTTTTTAAGAGCGGTAATGTCGTACTTGCTAGGGTCCTGCTGCTTTTGGGCAGCCGCCAATAGTTCGAAGCGAGCTTCAGGCTGGCAGATAGAAGCTATATACGCCCCCCGGGCTCTTTGCTCTACATATTGCTGCTTAGCATCATTGGCTGTAGGGTCGACAGGAGTAATATTAGCAGCTTGGCCTTTCTGCCTGAATACCAAATTTCCAGTCCGAGCCTTGAGGGATATCTTGCCACCGTTGGACGTAATTGGGTTATGAACATCGAGATACTGCTTTGCTTTGGCCTGTAGCGATGCGTTTTTCAAGGCTTCGTCCTCTTTGTTTGCAAAGGCCTTTGTCGATAGACCAATTGTGCCGTCAGTTTGCATACCAATCACCACGAGCTCTCCATGACGTGAAGTTGTGAACAAACAAGGGTCAAAGGTTGAGGTAACCATGGACAACTTGTCTTTGTGATGAGTACTATAGGTTGCCCACCAGTGGGTACTGTTGGTACAACGGGGCTCACTTGGTTTAATGCCTTAAAAGTGCTAAAAAACAAGTGGTATATTTGTTGTAATGTGTGGTCTATGGGGGTTACATTAGATTAGAGTGGTAGCTGTGTTGGGTAATATTCAGTGCACGGACACCTCAATCTTGTACATAGGAAAATTCCTCTCCTCATTAGATCAATATAGACCTGAATACATACAATCAGACCATAAGGTTTTCAGTTCCTGCGTATAATGCTAAAGAGAAGCTTCGGCTCATTAACTACCGTAAGCTCATAATCACAACAATATTCTGTCTATCCCTCCTCAAGCATTAATAACTAAAGAACAAAATGAAGCTTAGCGCCATGATTATATCACGTGATGCGATGACCAATACTTTTGGAAGTAAACGTTTAATACAAGCCCTTTATCTCTACGCCATTCACCGGTGAACCGACAGGTACTAGCTTCTGCAATCCCGTATAATGGTTTGAAAACTTGAATTATTGTACTGTCGGGATGATATGGGCGGAGTTCTTTAGGCAAATACGCAAGTACCGTTCTTTGCAAGGGTGTTGCTGACTATGTGTAAGCCTGGGTTATATCGCACAGCCAAAGTTTATATCCTTGCTGCAGAAGAGTAGGAGCCAGCGAAAAAATAAGTCTTTGACTTGCCCTTTGTATAGTGGGTGACTGCGTCAAAATTTTATCCTTATCTTCATCGGCAAATCCTTGTATTACCAATCGTGACTTTTCATAGGGACTTTCGCTAATTTTGTTCTTAATTTCATTCACTATTCGCGAGCGGAAGATCCTTATACCTTTATGTAAGGTAGGTGAGAATTTAGCGAAAACAAAGACGCCACGAGCTATGAGGCCATCGATTTCGGCACGTATCGAAGCTTCAAAAGGCGCGCCAGATGTAGTAATAACACCCTTGACGCGTAGTTCTTGTGCAAGCAGTTTGTCGGCTTGTTCCAGAGCAGATATAAAAAGAGTGCATGGCTCGACTTCTGGCCAGGCATGATAATGGTTTATCAGTTGCGGAACTTGAGGTTTTTTCAAGCGACTACTTTGTCTTACGAGTGGGGCAGCATATTAAATCATTTTATTGTCCTGTCTGAGTCTAAGACTATGTAGGACATGCAGGTCCTCTCTGCCTACAGGCCAGGGATACCTATGCCAGTAGTATATCCCCTCCTATGCCTCCCATACAGCTCCCCTCAAACAGTACCACCCCTCACAAGTCCTCATTCGATCATACTCTTAGAGGAGCCCTTTGCCCTTCATTATCTCCCCTCTCCAGCCAACAAAACGATGGCCATTTGCGGGTGTAATGTGAGTGGGTGGGTTTTTATTGTACTACTTGAGTCTTCGACTATCTAGCACATTGGGCTCCTCTCTGGCCCAGGCCACACCTTGTACAGTGCTCCTGTCCTCTCTTGTTACTTGTAAGATCATTGATATATTGCCCATGATGAATAGCCATTCAGCTCAGTATTTACCCGTGGAATTCAGCCACCTTTTCCACGGAACCTTCTACCCAAAAAAAATAAAAATGGTAGCAATGGAAACTGCGTGCGCGGGAAAAAGTCTCAAAAAACCTGCAGCTCCAGCCAGGCGAGGCCTAGACACCGGGACCACATGAGGTGCGCATATTCATCTATATCTCCATTCTTTGTAACAGTCGAGGCCAACTTGATCCAATCCACCATCTCCATATCGGGTGCTGGGTACGCTCCGGAAACTCATCGGATGGCTTTTCCTCCATGATCAAGGGTTGGTGACGAGAAGGGCTTCGACCCTAACGTCTGATCTGATCGTGGTTAGCTTCATGATAATGGTGATAGGGGGATGTGATGAGAAATGAAGACGATACAGATCGCGAAGGCGACTGGGAATCCTCATCGAAGTGAGGAGGTTGTTACTCAATCTTGGCTCTGCAGACTCTACAGTGAGAGCTGGAGGTTCGTAGGGGACACCACTGACAGGTGTTGAGAATAGTCCCCCATTTGCGGGTGTATGGCAGCCGGGAAAAATCGCAAAAACCACTGGGTGCGGAGCTTTCCTAATACCGACATTAGGACTAAATCCGAAGACATAGTGCCCCTTCTGAAGCGTTCGAAGAGGCCGGCCAGCTGGGCGCTGCAGACTTGTGTGTACCTCGGGAAATTCACCCTCTGCCTTTCTAGCCTCCTTCCAACTCCTTCCCGAAGATCGTGCTGAAATGTCAGAAAAGTCTTGACAGAGCGTGATTGCTGTAAAGTAGCTTAGCCTAACTTCTTTTGTGCCATCCAGGGCGCTGGGGAGTGCCGTTGACTCATCGACAAAAGAAGCCCTCCTTGCTAATCAGCCGAAATCTCGGTCTTGGCGCCCACAAACGTTCCAAAGTTGAAAACCTCTCGAAAATGTCAGTCCCAGCATCGTCTTCAGAGACCTATTCCCCCTCTCGCACCACATCTCAGCCGCCTATCCTTCCTCAAGATGTAGAACTACATTAGAGCATCAGTCCCCCATAAACCATGACCCGAGCTTTGTACATTATGACTTGATTTCCTCCTTGCGGGTATACGTAGCGTCGTATATTTGTAGTCGGTGATGGCCGGTAATTAATGGGGCAAGCTCCTGTTTGCAATTGGAGTAACTTCTTTATTGGTTGTTGAGGCGAGGTGAGGCGTGGTTAAAAGGAGGTTGAGGACTGAGATGAGAATAGTAAGAAAGGAATTGTCGAGAGGTCAGCAAATGGAGATATGCTTGAGGTTGCTTTCGACTTCGATTCGGATGCGATTCTTCTTGGCTATCCCAGATATGCAGAGCATACTGAGCGATTACACCGGCACCACTGGAAGGTGAAGAATTCGTCTTTGCCGGCAGTGGGGCAGCATAGTCGTTAGGTTTAGAAGAGTTATTTTGGGCAGTATCTTTTGGGGAGGCAATCTCTGAGCTAGCTTCTTGAGTCATGGGTAGCGGTGTGTCAGGTTGTGAGTTAGGAAAATGATTGGGCGCTGTGGGTGGGTCTTCGCTGATCTCATAGTATGGCTTTACTGCTGTCGATCAGAATTTTCGCAGGCCCTGAGGTAGTTGCAAGACACAGCTCTCACCTTCTATCGACAACAGCCTGTATGGGCCCTGCCAACCTTGCTTTTCACGCCATACACAGACTTTTGATAGCAAGGGCAAGATCAGTGTAGGTAGTGTATCTGGGCCTTTGCGCTGGTGGAGTGCTGCAGTAGTATTCTGGCAGGCATGCAGGCGTTGAATCTCTTGGGTAGCTTTGAATATAGCAGCCGCTCGACGGCGTAGCTGAGGCGATGGAGGGCAGTCATTTGTTAGGCGTGGGTAGGCACCGAAAACTAATAACGTGAGCGTTGAGCCGTCTGGGCCGGCAGAGTTGTTAACAGCCTTACCAGCCATTTGAAGAGCCGCATCTCGAGGTGTTGATGGATCCTCTAACCGTATAATTTCATAGGCTCGACGTAGAATGGTATGGTATCTTTCTACCTTTCCAACGCTGTTATGGGCCTCGATCGGCTGCTCTCGGACCTCGATTGCCATAAGCTTTGCAGACTGTCGAAATTCGTTGGACGAGAAATTTCGACCTGGGTCGTGGCTTATAAAATCGGGCGGGCCAAGATAAACGTCGTTCCAGCACTGTCTTAAGGCCTGCCAGGTTTGGGCTGCCGATATATTTTTTAAAAATTGCACAGCTTGGTAAGACGTCGTAGCGTTGACAACATGACAAACGTGTTACGGCGTGCGCTAGGGGTACTGGAGATCGCCGTCTGCCGAAGGTAATGTATTAATAACTGTTGGGATTTTTTTTTTTTTTTAAATCATTTAATGTGTTTTCAGCTATCTAGCTATGACACATGACCGGTACTATGTATACATATTGGATGACTCTTTTGACGTTAGAGACACTCATACTCTGGATTTCATTTGCAAATACCACTATGAGGTATGTTTGCTTACACAAACAGTCAACCCTCCTCCGTAAGTACCCACCAAAGGGAATTTAAAACCTTTGATTATCCAAGCATGCCTTCATCATCCATGCATACCAGCGCCGCGAGAAATGTAGTTAGGTTTTGCCGGATTCGAACCAGCGGTCTCCTGTCTCGGGTGGGATATGTGTCCTTGCTATCCAGACCTTACTTGAGAAACCGGCCAAGATGATGTACCACCGCACCATCCAACCACGGCGGTATTTATAGTGTCGCCCGCACTCTCGCAAGCGAAGACTTGGCGCACGCGCAAAACTCAATTCGAAAACTCGATGTCAAAATTCTAAAATTCACACCCGTCGAGATTGTAGCCATCCGCTACATCATCTTGTAAACTTGTCCTGATCCCTCTCACGCCCATCCCAAAGAACTGTCTCCCAGATTTGTGCGCCACGCTTTGCTTCCTCCGTCGGGTGTAAATATCGGCGTGGGCGTGTATTTGGCGGCTAGATGAGGCCAGAGAATAGTTGATGAGAAGAGTGGTCATTGGAACGAGGATGTACTAAGTCGTACCTGTGAACTTGATGAAGTTTTGGTGGTGATTGATCTCGTTTGGTGGGAAAATTTGATAAGGTGGAGAGTCTTGAATCATTGCCTTGTGGGCCAACTTGTTCGGTATTGCGAAATTTGACTGAACTTGGCTCTGGGAGAATATTTCACTCCCAGGTTCGTAGAGGGCACCGCGTACAGGTGTCAGTCTTGCCCTCCAACTGTTGGGATTATAGTTGCTAACGAAGGGTAATCAGATATAGTCCAACTGGCGAGGTGCCAGGTGGTCAAAGGTCGGAGAACTACAGGATAGTCGAGACAAGAAGTCAAGAAGTCGAGTTGCCGAGCCAGCGATCAAGGCTGATAGATCAGGGTGAACACAAGTACGAATAATGTAAATACTAAATGAAAGACTGAGAATATCGGACTGTGCGGATCTAAAATTATGATATTATATAAGTGCTAGATTTCGAGATCAAAGATCAAAAGAATGAAAGATTGAAAAGCTGGAGAACTACCATGTGGCAGCTCCAGCTTCCTTATATCTAACTCGAGACAGTACTTGACTCAACTAATACTATGGCAAATATAGTCATGACGCCAGCCCCTCCATCTCTAACTGCCAGAGTTTTCTCGGAAACCTTCTTCTATCTCCTTTTCCTGAGAACCTTCTCCTTGAAACCTCTTCAAGGATACCTGGCCATAACAAAACGGGTAAATTTGTCTCCAGATAAAAGACGTCGACTATTATTTCATAGTTGAAGTGAATATCATCATCTTGCAACTTAAATTTGAAGCGACCTGGTGCCTTTGATTTCAACTGACAATGCCGACAGAACTTGGCAACAGATTTAATCGAGCCCAATAGTGAGTCGCTACCATGGCCGGCTTTTGTCAATATTTTATGTAGCCTACTAACTGACAGATGGCCAAATCGGCGATTTATCTGCCGTAAATCTATTTCCACTTACATTTGGCTGTGAACAACAGCTTTTTCAAGATCATGCAAGAAGAACCAGGGATGGCCCCATTTCCAGACCAGTGGGACCTTTACGCTGTCAGATACGCGAAAGAGGTAGCCATTATGAAGCGAGACGTCGATCTGTAATCTTGACATGTCTCGCGCACTTCATAGAAAGGAAATTTTCGTTGGTAGTACATGAAACACTACTATTCCAAAGGGTGTGTTTATAGCTGTCATACCCAGCGGTTTTTGGGCAGCTGCATCACCAAATTGGACATTACTTTTATCTTGTGGGGGTACAAGGCTAATGGTAGGATCTATTTGACATAGTGCTTCGAATTGTGCTTCACCTGCTGTTGAAATTTCGGCAGCACCGCTATCAGGTATAATACCTTGAAATACATTAGCTGAATATCGATCTAGCAAAAAGCTAGTGGACAACATATGGTGAGGGCTGGGGCTGAAGTGTGGTAGCTGCGGTGTTGAACCAGTTACTGCATGCAGGGTCGAATATTCATTGAGTGCATCTGCGACCTGTTGCCCCAACAGTGCAGTTGGCGACTGTATGATTGTGAAAATGCTTGAATAAAAATACGTCTCTGATGGTCTAGTGCTGCTTTCATCTTCATTTAAGTCATATTCATCACTTGAAGCATCATCGTCATAGATTTCAGCGTGGTAGAGAAAAGCCCCATACTGGGCCTTGAAGGGTCGTCCACCTCCTTGCCTCTTGACGTGAAAATTGTTGGAAATGGAGACACGGAGTGTTGTGGCCGTACCGGCCCTCCATTTCGCCTAGGTTCCCGACACGATCTTGTGTGTGTTTAAGAGGTTAGAATGGGTAATATGGTAGCGCTTCAGGCTACCTATTAGATATATTAGCGGCTGTATGGCGTGGGCACAAGGAGGTTATTGGGAGGTTTTCTATGCCTAGATGGCGCCACACTCGTTTATGGTGTGGCTTAGGCTATGTGTCGCTTACACTTGTACTTTTAGCGCACACTTCCCACACTTTTAGCTTTAATACAAACATGACACTCTTTTAGTGTACTTCTACTTTTGTTCCATAAATATTGCGCCCATTTCATTGCGGGATATTTCCAACAAAAATTGGCATACTTTTGGAAAGCTTCCTCTTGTTCACTATCAGTATGATTATACGAGATACATCCAGGCTTTTTGCATGCGTAGCACCTAGTCCGGCGTTGCTTATCCTTATTATACTGTTGTGCTGGTGATGGCTAGGATTACGATGCACAAGGGTAATGATCACTGAGGGTGAAGGAAGAACTTTCCTGGTCGCTCCATGATCAGTAGAAGAGTAATAGAGCACTGTATGGAAAGTGTCTCTACATTATACTACCAGATGGAGGATACTAGAATATTCTGTGATACTGATTTGGGTAAATGAGGCGAGAGCTTAGCCACCTCAGATGTGTATATAATTAGCTCTTTCTACCTCCTAAATCCTTATAGTTCTGAACACCAAACATATCAGCAGTTCACATTGATTCATCGATAATCATCCGTAAACCTTCTGCCAATTAACCTCTGTAAGATCTTACCTTTATAACATATACCCACTACGGTAAGACTTATTACCATTATATTTGCGGTCTGTCCAAAACGTTTTGTTGACATCCTCATTTGGTGTTGTGACGGCTAGTAAGCCAATAGGATCCCTGTAGCCTGTGCTATTAAGCACAGACATATCCTTAGTGTCAGCGCTAAGTTACGCTTGTATTGAAAGTCTGGAACTGCCCATGTTTGAGACCTTAGAAACTAACTCGCACCTGAATAATGGGAGCACGACTGAAGGACAGCTACTAGTGTTTGGAATACTGGAATCATGTATATAAAGGGCATTAGATATAGCATTACATTTGTTCTTCAGTAAATAAATAAACTTATCTTTCGACATACAAACGCCCAAGCTTTATATATCGGAACTGTTACAGGTGTACCATGTATGGAGGATCTTTGTTGAAGGTGGGTAGTTGCCGGGTTATTAATGTGCGTAGAGAAGAGTGTATTGGTAGAATCTAGTAGTCGAATTGATGACCGGATATTGTTTGATATCTCACGGAGATTCGACACATCTTTTAATATGGCATGATGGATATCCAGATAACTCTTGCAGGCAACTTGCATCTTAATTCGTAGATTGTCACAGGCTCATACCTGGTTATCATTAGGCTGCTGCCTAACAAATAAGGCTTGAACTCTTCCAACCACATTAAACATCATACATGTCATGAACCCCTTCACGACTCAATAGACCCAAGTATAGGCCTTGGCCCAGTTCATGCAAATATATTCTTAAATGACAAATTTAGATTGCAGACAGGACGACTCGACCACCAGTCGTGAGTCATCTAAGCCACATGCATCAAAACTATTTTAATAACTAAAATTGCTAACATTAAAATGAAGCTAAATTAAAATAGACGGAGATGCTGGTGTTTGTCGGAGGACAGGTCATGATCTATTTTGAGAATGGTATGAAATGAGGGAACGAGATCATAGTCTTGTAAATAAATAGGCGGCTTTCAGTCATGTCTCTTCTCGTTACTTTAAGATTTTCATTTGTATCTAGCTCTGAGTTCAGTTTGAATAAAACGCCACTTTAAGACCGTCACATTGATGGCTATAAGTCTGCATATCAGAAGGCAGTAGCTTTTTGATCTTGAGAAGGTTTTGTAGCATAATATCAAAGCAGTCAGCTTTCGACTTATCCGGATGCTGCTGTAAAGTGAGTTGTAAACTAACACTTTCCCACTCTTGCAGATACTGCTGTCGACTACTCTCTGGTTGAAAATACTCCCTCATTAACAGTACTATTTTATCAATTTCAGTGAACTGGCACACTTTGGTACTGAAAAATGTTAGGGCTTTGCCTTTCAACATGTGGTGAAATAGATGGCCACGGGCAGGGTATGAGACATTGTTGATGTCGCAATTACAGTGAAAAATAAAGAGGGCATCATCGATAGCCTCATACTTATCACCACTATATTTTGAGGCGCTGCTGGAAAAGCATTGTGAAATCGACAAATTTTGCCATGGCGTGGGCAAATTGCTGGATCGGTTAAATGTGGTAGGATTATATGGAAGCTCATCATCAAAGTTATATTTCCTTTCCTCCTTTTTAGGTGTGGGCTTGTGTGATGCTCTGTGTGAGCTCACAAGTCTACCATATATATAGTAAGATAGCTATTAGATACACAGATCTAATATTGTGCCTTTTTAGGCCAGTTGGCACTGTGGTAAAGCTATCTAACTACAGGTACATGTCTTCTGCATGAGGAATGTTGCATGTGGACCCTTTGTGTGGTCCGTGCGTCACTATATATTAGATCTGTGTATCTTATAGCTACCTTACTATATAGGGTAGACTTGTGAGCTCACACAAAGCATCACAGATTGCCAGGTTGGGGATGCTTCTTCAGAAATCCTTAATCACGCCGCTCTTTCATTTACTTGTAATGTCTCTTGGCTACTTCCATAGCCTCTTCAGCTGTAGTTCCTGGATCGATGAGGTCAGCATATAAATCAGGAACATTCCTGACTCTTTGACAGAACATTTTTCTGGCCCGTTGAACAGCTTCGATTTCCTCTGGGGTCCAAAAGTGGAAGGCGCCGCCCTTTCCGCTCTCGATAGTATTGCTTAAGTGCTTAGCCATGGAATGGCCCGGGGTCGTAGAGACAAATACCCCTCTGTCCTGTATACAGTCACAGAGGGTTGTAAGGACTTCCATGCTGGCGTTAGCAAAAGCTGTGTCTGTCCAGGCATAGAAGTGATCATAGAAATGCTCCCACAGCTCGCTTCCAAGCCAATCATTCTCTTCATATTTGCAGACACAATATAGGATGTGAGTATCATGTCACAGGGGTAACTAGTTAGGGCGTAATCACATGAGAACTATGGCGTAACCCTATGCGAGGATACTTAGATTTAGATCTCTGCTTGTAGATTAGCTTCGTTCCTTGTACAATTACAATTATCTATTCTGAACATCCCAGTATTTATACAACGCCAGCCCGTGATATATCAGCGATTTTTGAATCAAACTTCGAAGAGCTTAGCTCGTAGTCAACTATCTTGCCCCATATCAAAGGATCTATCTTCGCGGTATGTTTGATTGCAATATTGTCACGAGAAGCTTTACTAGCTGAGATTTACGAGGTCTAACCTTGTTGAATGAGATTGTCTACAAGGAAGGAAAGGATATCTAAGTATCTACAAAACATATATTTATAGTGGGTCGCTATTTTCATTAAGCGAGGTCATGTGATTTATACAACTCGTCCATTTCCTGACATAAGGTTCCCTTCTACTCCTCATCTTTCTTTCTCTTTGGCAAAACCAATCTTGCGCAGGTCGTCGCTTGTCTTTTAGCTGTATCAATCTCACGTTTACTGGGTTTAGGCTTATCTGGAAAACATCTGTCGAATTCTTTAATCGCAGAAATAGCATTAACCACGTTCTTAAGGGGTTCCCACGTTTTGTCTTCAGCGTCGTAACCTCTCCATAGTATTAATACTGGAAGTTCTTTTTATTTTTGGTTTGTTTTGAGTCCAGTATAGCTTCAATGGCATATAGCCTTTCGCCTGACTCATCAAGTGCAATAGGGGGTGGTTGTGGGTTAATCTGGCCCGGTAGAGGGTCTGAAAGTGCGGGCCTTATTAAACTGGTATGAAAGACATAGTGGAGGTTTTAGTTTTCAAAAGGTAGGTTTAATTGATATGCGTGAGAGTTTATTTGTTTCGTAACTTTGAATGGCCTGATAAATTTGCAATCCAATTTCTTAATTGGTCGAGATGTGTATATGTTTTGTGAGTCGAGAAATACCTCATCTCTGACACAATATGCTGGTACCGGCGACCTATTCCTGTTTGCAGCATACTCCTGTTTATCTTTAGCGTAATTTAAGTTGGTGCATAATACATCAAGGACTTCGGCCATCTTGGAGGCAAAATCGTTTCCAGCAGTGATCTGCTTGCGGAGATTCTTCGACGAGACTCGTCCAACTGATCTTGGGGGTCCAAAACTCATGCGAGGGTGAAACCCTTTATTAGCAAAAAAGGGTGTAATTTTTGTGGAAGTGTTGACTGAGTTATTTGCGGAGAATTCAGCCATTGGGAGCCATTCATAGACATCTTCTTGTGAGTAGTCAATGTACTGATGGAGGTATTGTTCCATAAAAGCGTTTTCATTCTCTGTCTGACCATCCGTCTCAGGATGGTAAGCTGTCGAGAGCGAAACTTTAATCTGTAAACAGTGACGGACAGCTTTCCAAAATTCTGCGACAAAGAGAGGTCTTCTATCGGAAATTATAGAGTCACAAAGCCCATGAAGCCGCCAGATATTGCGGATGAATATTTTTGCCAATTCTTTAGCCGTCATCTTTGTGTGACATGGAGAGTAGTGGCGTTCTTTAGTTAGGCGATCTATGATGACCATAATGCAATTGCAATTATTAAGTTCTGCTAAAGGGCCAACAAAATCGACTGAAATATTGCGCCAGCGTTAGATTGGGAGTGGAAGGGGCTTTAAAGTACCCTGATATCTGAGTCGAGATACTTTGTTTCTAATGCAATTATGACAATTTTTAACGAACTGGTCTGTATGCTGAGAAAGTCGGGGCCACCAGTAGTAGTCTGAGACTGCCTGATACAAACCAGTCTTTCCTGGATGACCCTTCTCACAGCTATCATGAGCCGTTTGTATAAGCAGAAGTCTCAGTTCGGTATCTGGAACGTAAAGTTTATTGCGAAAATAAAGGCGTCCATCTCGTAACTCGCACTCTGAAAGGGATACCTCTTTTGAATGCGGTATGCCATGTGGCTTTTCCATTTCAGCAACTATTTTAGTGAGCCATTTATCCGTATTTCCGCTATATCCTTGGTCAAATAAGCGGCTTATTTTTTTATCTAGAGGCTCCGGAGTAGGGTCTATGAGAATAGCTGGAGAAAGATGGGTGACATTTTCATTTTGAATTGCTTGCTTGCTACCTGTATTCCTTAAATCTTTTATAACAGATTCATGGAGCCTGTTAGTTGGTAGGAGGATTTGGTTCTGGAAAGTTAGTCGAGGATCGGAGCTGTCCATTGGGAGGTCTTGGGAACGTCATGTAAGGGCATCGGGCTTGGTGTTGTCTTTACCAGGTCGAGATTTAATAACGAAGTCAAATTGCGATAAGAACTCACTCCATTGAACTTGACGGCGGGAGAGCTCCTTTGTTGTCATAAAATATTCAAGGTTACAATGGTCTGTTAACACTGTAATTGGATAGTAAGAGCCCTGGAGCTCGGATCTCCATCCTTCAAAACAACGCACAATGGCTAAAAGTTCTTTATCATAGATTTTGTAATTGCATTTGGCATCCTCAAATTTTCTTGACATAAATGCGACGGGTTGTAGTTCACCTTGATTGTCTTTTTGAGATAGAACACCTGCTGAAACAAAGTCAGAAGACTCAGCTTCTACAAAAATTTCTTTTGAAGCGTCAAAATGTTGTAAGACTGGTGCTGAGATGAATGAACTCTTGAGAGTCTCAAAAGCTATTTTGCAGGCATTAGACCAGATAAATTTGACATTTTTCCGAGTGAGAGAGGTGAGAGGTCTGACAATTTTGGAAAAATTTTTAATAAATCTACGATAAAAACTCGAGAATCCTAGAAAGCCTTGTACATCTCTTAAACAAGAAGGAGGCTTCCAGTACAAGATGCATTGAACTTTTTGTGGATCCATTTTGACACCTGTTGTGGAAATTATCATCCCAAGATAGGTTACTTGTTGTACCTCAAATTCACATTTTTTTATATCACAGTGAAGGCCAGCTTTTCCCAAGGCGTCAAGCACCAAATTAACATGAGTTCGATGAGCGAGAAGATCATCGGAATAAATCAAGATGTCGTCAATATACGCTGTGCATAAGATATCAAGGTATGGTTGTAAGACTTTGTTAATACGGGCTTAAAAAGTGGCTGGCGCATTTGATAGTCCAAAAGGCATGACCAGCGTTTCGAAAAGGCCGTATCTAGTGTTAAAAGCTGCCATCCATTCTTGACCTTCTGCGATTCTAATATGGTTGAATGCAGCTATTATGTCGAGTTTAGTGTAGAACTTGGCAGTGCTTAGTCTAGAAAGAGTTTCTCGCACTAAGGGAAGTGAATATCTATTTTTAATAGTGATAGAATTTAAGCCGCGGTAATCAACGCAAAAGCGCAAGCCACCACTCGGCTTTTTAGCAAATAGTACTGGCGCCGCAGCTGTCGATTTACTAGCGCGAATAAATCCCTTTTCAAGCTGTTCATTGAGGTATTTTCGTAGCACCTGAAGTTCTTCAAAGGGCATACTGTAGAGTGGACCGTGAGGGGGTGTCCTGCCTGGTTGAAGCTCAATTTTGTGGTCGCATTCACGATGGGGAGGAAGTAAGTCGGCGTTTTTATGATAGAAAACAGGAAGGTGGTGATGGTAGTATGTTGGGAGCTTTTTTTTAGGATCGGGCCTATTTTTAGTCTGTAGAGCTATCTGAATATCATCGAGTGAACTGCTGGCTATATATGTATCGTGGACTAAAGGAGATAGATTCGTACATTCTAGTGAGGAAGTTTCTGGTGTCTCTGAAGGTGAAATAGTCATATTGTCTCTCATTTCTTGGAGTCTACTGTCAATTTCTGAAAGCGAAAGGGAGAAAACCTGAACACCGTCTTGTTTGGAAAGTGTATGAAACATTTCTGCTCCAACCTTTCTTGGACGTCGGCTCTTGGCTTCACCAAACTCAGACATGTATGTGCCTGCACAGTCTTCTAATTTAGGCTTTTTGGTATGATGAGTTTCAGGTAGAAAGCAATTTTCTTCACAGTAGATCGAGTTGAAAGAAACGGTATCTCTAGACCAATCTACTGATGGATTGTGTTTTTTGAGCCATGTACGGCCTAGTATAAGCTCATACTTACCCAGGTTTGTGAGAAAAAATTTTA